>OX374626.1:3890000-5171666 GCA_947347705.1 Nymphula nitidulata
CCTATATCTGTGAAACTATTGCTCTTAGGCGTACTATTTCTTGTGCAATATTTCTTTATGGGTTATAAACTTCTCATTTATGAAATAAAAAAAAGTTGTCAACTACCTTATTCTCAGATAAATCTCATTAAAAAATGCGGATACCTAGGTATTCGTACAATATCGCTAACAACTAGCAGAAAAATACACACAAATTCACACTGCTGGTATTTATTTTTCAATTTCCTCTGTCTACCTGTTTTAAAGACATAGGACCATTATTAATCTCTGACATGGGTATCTTCTATGTGGTGACGGTAGCCACTTGGCACCAGGTCAGCTTCCTTGTCTATAGTTTTATAAATATATTTTAGGAAACTCCAAAATATTGATCTATCAAGTTTTTCACTTTAATATCTTAAAAACCGTAAGACGTACAAATACACATTTACTATCCACCTTTTTTGTGTAGGTATTTATCGTCAGTCGGTAGACCTGATACGGTGTTAATAATTGAAATGCTTTGTAGGTTATTTTCCCTATCCCTATGAATTAATCTCATCTACATATATGGGGTTCCTCGGTCGCGCCGCACATTTGTGGAATGATGGGTACCGTTTTTTTCATAGACCACTTACAAAATTTAGCTGGTTCCGGTGGCCCCCCTTCAGCTATTTTTCTACCATATTCCCAAAACCCGAAAAAAGTGTGTTTTTTTGTCACTTCCACGTAGATCCCCGTCGAGTCTCCCGTGGACCCCTGGGGGCCACTTTGGGAACTAAGGCGTTAGACTAATGATTTTTTTTTTGTGATTTTAGTCCTGCAAACGTTGACACTAAAGAACGGGAAGCAGTACTACATGTACAATGGGTACACATACAACTTCAGTCATCGGTCTCGGCTTGGCGACCGTTGGAGATGCACCAGTTCCCATGGATGCCGAGCTTATATCAAACTTAACCATGACAACACGCTTGACGAGGCAGTCGGTGAACACAATCATCGTCCACCGAAATATCATATGACGAGGGATGGAAATTATGTAAAAATATAATATAAATAAATAACTTAAATCCCTTGTTACTTGTACATTACCGAGTTACATTACCAGCAATGTACAAGGAAAAAATATTCTTCGTACAAAACCGGGTACCTAATGTATTAAGAAATATTTTTTCTTTGCACATTACCGATTTCATTTCCAGTTTTGTACGAGGATGTAAATATTATTCCTACATTACTTGGTTTTCTTCCAAGAAATCGTTATCGTGTACAAAACCAAGGTGGTTCTCCGAGTAGGGTTAATACGAAAGGTATAATGTGGGTCATCTTTCTATTTTCAGTTAAGTATACATATTATTCCATCGTGATAAAGCAATAAGCATACAGTCATAGATTATTTTAAGTGTCTGGTGTACCTATTTTAGTTTACCAAAAATGAAAACTTTTGTTTTTTTATCATATATTTTTAAAATAAAAACATAGGTAAGTAATTAACGTTATTTTATTTTATTATTTATTCTGTTATTTACTCTAGAACATTTCTGACACCACGCCATGGACCATATTTAAGGAAAACCTAAGAAGGTCAGCGATTGACTCTGCATGGCTGGTGCCAAAATCCGTACAGTTGTTGGACGACTCGAAAACTTCCGTCCATTCTCCATCCGTCTTTCCCAGCTGTGCAATAATACTTTCAGACATTCGTACCTCGAGATATCAAAAAATTAAGCTACCAAAATAACATTAATAGTCTATGAAAGTTTAGTCAATATAAGCGTAGGCTGCGTCCACAGTTTCACATCGATAGCTCAGGTTTTGTAGTTGTTTTTAAACTGCAGCAGTGGCTCGGGTTTTATTTATTATTTAATCGGAGAACCTCTTGGTTTTGTACACGGAATAACGATTTCTTTGAACAAAACCGAGTAATGTAGGAAGAATATTTACATCCTCGTACAAAACTGGTAATGTAACTTGGTAATGTACAAGTAACAAGGGACTTAAATGGCCAGCGACTGGTGTATATGTACCTACAACTTTGTTATATTAATAATAATTACTTCTTACTAATTACTCCTTATTTCTTACCACTTAAGTAAAAAAACGCTGTAATAACCTCAGACTACCGAACGTGGTAGTTACGTCGCCGCCATTTGGTTAAATTCGCCGCTCAATTAGATGCCTAGCCCGTTGATGACACGCCGGCATCCAATTTAATGCCTAGGCCGATAGTTGATTGAGTTAGACTCACTCAACGTATAACAATATGGCGTATTTAAACTCTCCGATTTAAGCGCCCAATTTAATGGCTAGATTAACCAGACGGCTGACATGACGTGCAGCCATCTGGTTAAACGTTGCGCTAAATTACTCGGCTAGTTGTTCATCAGCCGTTTCATTGGATGCCGGCGTTTAGTTAACGGCCTAGGCGTCCAGTTAAGTGGCTAATTGAACCAGACAGCTGCGAAAGTAATAAACTTTATACACGCACAACAAATTCCAAATTAAAAACTCTTCAAAATCGGACCATACATTTTATTGCAATGTTAGTATTGTTGTCTGTCTGTTAATGGGATTGTGTTTGCGAATGTGTATCAACACATCACGATTTCAACAGGTCTCGCTTTCTTGGTAATCTTATATGAGGAGACAATCCACTACCACATTTTACTTTACAAAGGTTATATGTTTAATGATCGGCATAAGATGTCATCTCTGCTTATAGACTGTTATTTAATGTTCCCTCAGAAGACGACTCTATAAACAATTGTTTATATCCTAAAGAACAAAAACCAAATGTTATTTACTTCGTAAGACAGAAAATAAATTATTATTTTTATGTTAAAAACTTGTTTCACTGTCCACTATTTTTGGGTAAGACAAACGCAATAACCCTCCTGTTTGAGGAGAAGATACATGCACATGGAAAAGATAGATGTTTAAACATGGAACTGCCGTTTTTTAACAAATCATTTTAGATGAATGTCTGCCTAAAATATAACAATTAAAATAATATAAAACTAGAAAAATTTCACGTCCTGAGGCGGGAATCGAGCCCGCGATCTTTCGCAATCCGGGCGACTGCTCTAACCAATGAGCCACCCAGGACTTGGGATATCCCTGTGAAATTCTTCTAGTTTATCTGATTTGCGTTTATGAGCTAACGTCCACCCTATAATTACAAGGTAGGTAGGTACAAGAAAGAAAAAAAATCTAGTTTTATATTATTTTAATTACTAATAATTTTTCAAACATTTATAATAATGTTAAAATCAAAAATTAAGAATATTTGAAAGCACTGCCCTAACTTAACCGAATCGTCGGTATTTGTAAAAATACTCGTTTCGGATGTTGAAATAGAACATTTCGACATTGTAGGGTGGACGTTAGCTCATAAACGCAAATCAGATAAACTAGAAGAATTTCACAGGGATATCCCAAGTCCTGGGTGGCTCAGTGGTAAGAGCAGTCGCCCGGATTGCGAAAGATCGCGGGTTCGATTCCCGCCTCAGGACGTGAAATTTGTCTAGTTTTATATTATTTTAATTACTAAGTAATTTTTCAAACATTTATAATAATGTTAAAGTCAAAAATTAAAATGAAACAGTTTTTACGAATGGAATTATATATTTTTGTTAAAATTTATTAGTTGACAATTAGAGCTTGCAGAATACGTAGCCGATTTCAATGTTTAGATTTGCCGTTATTATTATCTATTATTTAAAAATAAACACTACTTTAGGTACTTAACAATAACTGTACTAAACTATCCACAAAAATTTATAATTTAATACAAACACATAGGAATTATGGTAATTCCAGTTTGTACAAAATACTTCATACAAAACGGCAATTTCATATTATACCTATTGCCAGATTGCCACCTAAGAGCATAATTTGTAAATATCATTACAAGTTTTCAATATCTGGAGGATTCTTCTCCACGTAATAATAATAATAATTTATGATAATTAAAAACTAAAATTTTCTTTATTTATTATTTCTTTATTTTATTTTTTATTTATTTCATCTTAGTACCTATTCGCCAAAGCACTGCTTTTGGTAATGTGAAATGATGACGATTTCAAAGAACTTAGTTTGAGTCCATATTAACAATCCTATTTTTACTTTTTATACCACTAAGTTGGTCATCAATCATATGAACAATTGAGGTAAGCTCTCGCTGTAGCCTATGGACGCTTGTAAGTCGGGTATAGACCCAATAAACCGTTTTTGAAAAATCCAATACTGTGCTTTGAAGAAACCTCCGCAGGGTGCTTATTCTAAATTCTAAGCTGGAAGCGTAAAGACAAATACGACCATTTTGGTTCTAACGTGTGAGGATGAACTCCCGCCGATGGCAAGCGGTGCAATGCTAACAACAGAGCGTGGGCTTCATGTCAAATAATTCCTCAGAAATAATTCCGCGACTCATAGTAGCAGTCATTGCTCCGAAGGGAAGTACCGCCTCGCTTCAGTGAGCACACCGAGCTTCTTGAATGCCAATTTCCAGCTTGCATAACCGAACGTCAATATAAATGTCGACACCGAGGACCCCGATGTTCTTCCTGAAAAGGTTTTTGTCGAGTAGAGCCAACGCTCGGGCTTTAGCAGTGAGGTTTTTTCACCGTTGATGAATGTCAAAAAAGCAGATTATTCACCTGATAGTCAATGTTAACCATCGCCTATAGACACCTGCAATAAAACAGGAAGTCACTTGAGGCTGCAGTTGCCATTCTGGAGACGAGGGATGTTAATGCCGTCTATGTCGTGGCGTGGTTACACAGGGTACCTTTCCTTCATACCGAAACACAGCGATCTGATCCACGGCTTAAATAGGTCCAGTGGTGACACCGGCCAAAGCACCCTGCAATACACTACTACCTGAATCCTACTTAGCATTGACATACCTAGGTATACAATATTTTTTTAGAACACCGATAGTGTGAGTAGCTTTTCACTGGTCTCTTAGTTTTGTTTGCCATCGTACTGGCGTTAAAGTTAGAAATATTTTGTTGATTTTAGTGCTGCAAATGATGAGGCTGCAGAATGGAAAGCATTTCTACATGTACAATGGGTATACATACTACTTCGGTAACCGGACGCGGGAAGGCGACCGTTGGAGATGCACTAATTCCCACGGATGCCGCGCTTACATCAAACTGTCGTTTGACAACACGATTAAATTAGCAGTCGGTGAACATAATCATCGTCCTCCGAATTACCATTTGACTAAGGATGGAAAGTATATTAAATTCTAATTGAACGTTCATACACACAAATTTAATATATTAATAGTAATAAATCATTATTTTATTTTAAACTTATAACTCAACTGCATTGAATCTGCAAAATCTCGTGTTTTACGTTATTGCACCAATTGATAGAGTATGTAATAATATACTATAAAGCCAAGTTTCAAATCGAATAAAATTGATTCTTTACGTTATGAGCTACGAATATAATCGAATGTGGTATATTCGATACTGTACAAACGCGTCGGTACGCAGGCTGAAGTTGAAACCTTTAGTTTAGGTTATATTATTTTATTGATTTTTGTTTTAGTTTGGCAATTCTAAGTTGTAAAAATGACTACCCGAGGAAAACGTCTTGTAAACCTAGTAAAACAGTAAAAAAAGACGAACAAAAGGCATTTATTGAAACCAAACTTAAGGACATAAACGAAAACCGTCCCGGTAAGTCTTTAAAACTTTACTTTTGTTCTTACAACTGTGTTTTACAATATTGGATGATTTGTAATCAGTGATTGTAAGTAATTTATGTACTCTTTTCAATCCACGTGATCTTACTATATTATCGAGTAAAACTATCGACAATTGTAGATTCGATAGTGTATCTATTGTTGTGTATTGCGATAAATACTGTAAGTGGTAGTTTCGACAGTATACAAATACGTTTTAAAGCTAATTATAATCGAAAGTGCTAATATCGATAGTATTCTACGTTATGTAATTATCGAATCTACCAGTTCCCATTTTGTTCTACGCGGCAAATATGGTTACTTTGGCAGTTTCGGTTATTAATCATTATCTTTTGTTTTCTTTAGCTTTTTATTAATAAATTCTGATTAAATTAAAATATTTACTTTCATTTTAGAATCCCCTGTACTTTATGACGACTACACTGAAGATGAATGGAGAGTCATCTTCAGTGTAGTCGGAAGAGGACGAGTAACGTTTCGCAAACAAACCTAGGAGGACACTTTTCCATCACCACCAAATAAAGACCCCATGACCCCGATAGACTCCACAGACACCATAGACGCCGTAGACCAAATTGACCCCATTGATCCTATAGATCTCATAGACCCCATCTCCAATCTGTAGGCCCCATGAACCCTATTAATCCCATAGACTCCGTAGACCCCGTTGATCCCAAAGACCCCATAGGCCCGGTAGATCCCATTAACCCTATTGATTTCATAGACCACATAGGTCCCATAGACTCCATAGAACTACTAGACCCCATAGACATCCCAAACAATAAAAATGCACCGCAATCTACCGAAAAACATAATATTTTAATCGAAGCCTCACAACTCGGTATCCATGCCCCATTATCAAACAACCCTAATTTGACCCTTCTCTAATTTTAGCATCAGAAATTGAAAGTCCTAATTGCTTCACTACGAGCAAGCTTAAATCCACACTTAAAACCGATCCTGGTCATAAGAGAAAACGACACATCAACGAGTGGGCTGATGTTCGTCGAAAATTATTAACGAATTCCGGCAAACATGTTTTAAAAAAAGGTAAGACCATCCCAGCGAAATCTATGAAGCCACCGTGTCCTCCAACTTGCAAGCTCAAATGTACGAACTATTTCAACGAAGACATTCGAAAACACATTTTTGAAGAATTCTGGGAGGTGGCCGATCATGTTAAACAATGGGAGTATATAAACAAATTCACGAAAAAAACGGATAAGAATAGAATCACAACTGAAGGTCCATCCAGGAGAAAATTCACTAATAAATATTATTTACCTTTTTCTGCCGACGGTTCCACCTACGAAGCTAAGCAAGTTTGTCTGAAAACATTTTGTCGTACTCTTGCCATCACAGACCAAACAATTCGAACGGCACATAACAAATTAGATACTTATGGGATTACAAATAGTGACAAAAGGGGCAAACACTTAAACCTATCTAAAAAGTATACGACGAAATGATACATAGTAGTTGCAATGATGTAAAGTCTTTTCCGCCTGTCGAGTCACACTTTACAAGAAAAAAATACCAGTAAATTATACTTGGATAATTCATTAAGCTTTAACAAGATGTTTTTATTGTACAAAGATTGGACCGAACTATTTAATTATAATAATACTGCGAAAACTGAAAAACAATACAGAAACATAGTAAATGGTCATATGAACATTGCATTTTTTATCCCGAAAAAGGATATTGCAAACAAGGAAAAATCACGAAAATATACAGCCAAAATTAAAGAAGAATCAATTTAAAGTGCATCATAAAGATAAGTACCTATAATTAAATTTAATGTTTTGATTTTGAAAAAATGGTACAGATTATTTTGCGTGCTATTTTCGGGCGTTACACCACGTACAAAAATATTTTGAAGTATTCATAAAAAAAACAAATATGGCAACATAGGAGGCCATATTAAGACATGATCTCTATAATCTGTAACCATATTTTTAAAACCGTTTTTAGTCTAGAAATATGGACTTATGGACTCAGTAGTCTGATAGACAGATCAATAAAGTTTGCTTTCTTCTGTATATTTTGAGTGGTATCATTATAGAAGTTTGACGTTATAGTGTTGTAATTATATTGATAAAATTATAAAACTGTTACTTATCATCAGAAAGTATTTTTTTACGGGACAACAACAAAAAAATAATGAAAAATCTCCTTTACACAACCTTCAATACTATCGAATCTGCCACTTTCGATAAAATTCTCGCATAGACTAACAACGTAAAGAACCGAAAGTGCTATACCAACTACCAAAATACCAATAAAACATTCAATTGGACGCCCAAGCAGGTCGTTTAAACCTAAGAGCTTTTATGTAGCTGTTTGACTGATTGGTAGGTTTAAGGTATTTTTTACACGACCACATAATAAAACCAAAAAGATGTCGGTTATAAAAGGCTATAATAAAAATAACCTTTAACTCTTTAACACCCACCACACCAATCAAACTAAAACCCTTCGGTACAAGACGATCCATTCAATACGCCGAGTCGTTTAACTGTAAGTCAGTTTAATTCAATTACTAACGGCCTAGGCATTTGATTGGATGCCGGCGTTTAATAAACGGCAACTAAGCGGGGAATTTACCAACCCGCATTGGGCCAGCGTGGTGGTGTTATGGCCTAATCTCCTCATGTGTTTCACCCATGTAGGAAGGCCTGTGCCCAGCAGTGGGACGTATTTAGGCTGATGATGATGATGATGAAGCGGGGAATTTAACCAGATGGCGGCGGCATATACCAGATAGAAATGAAGATTTACTTATCATAAAGAAATGAGTTTCACCATAAGAACAGCTAATTGGGTGGTGTTAAAAGCCATTAAGGCCGTGCGCTGCGTTAAGCGAGTGCACGGCGCGGACACCCGTCGCTTGCACCGGAGACTCACAGTTCGTGTGACGGGAGACACGCTTTACGCAGCGCTGCTCTATGGAGATGACGTGAAAAAGCACGCCGCGCGGGTGTCCGCGCCGTCACGGCCTAACGCAGCGCACGGCCTAAGCGTGCTTTGTAAAATGTCGGTACTGGTAAAGAATTCCAAGTTTTGAAAGTAGGTACGACAAAAAAAGAAAGGACAAAGAGAAACGATTTACTAATTTTCATGGTGCTTATTTTTGAGGTGGAGATAGTAAGATGAAAAGAGGAGCTGCGATTACGAAAACAAAGCAACTTTCGCCATGGTCGATCCCAGGATGAGACAATCAAAATTTGTTATATCGAGCTTCTCCGTGCTACGGAAGGCACGTTAAGCCGTTGAGCCCGGTTGTTACTGTAACCGCTTTAACCCACTAACCCGCATTGAGCCAGCGTGGTGGTGTTATGGCCCAAACTCCTCATGTGTTTCTTCCATGTAGGAAGGCTTCTGCCCAGCAGTGGGACGTATATAGGCTGGTGATGACGATAGTAAGACATTATTTCATAATTGGTTTCTTTGCGTTTTGGGACGGCAACGTAAAGACGATGTTTTAACAATTATTGTTTATTCATTGATTATTTTAGTGCTGCAAATGTTGAGATTACCAAATGGGAAGCAGTACTACATGTACAAGGGATACAGTTACAACTTCGGTCTTCGGTCTCAGTACGTTGAACGTTGGTGCACTTCCAATTCCCATGGGTGCCGGGCTTACATCAAACTAACACGTGACAAATCGTTTGACAGTGCAGTAGGTGAACACTCTCATCTTCCTCCCAGATACCATTTGACTAGGGATGGGAAATATATCAAAATATAACACTTAATACTGATCTGGCGAGCCACAGTTGTTGTAGTACAGTCTCTGGAATCAATGTGTACCTATTTATTTTTGACAGGTTTTGACTCTTATTGTAAAGGTGATATGGATGCTGAAAGCTGAAATGTCGAATTGGGTACATATTATTTGCTCTTGACTGTACGTCCATAACTGAAAGTAATAAATTTATACTATAAAAGATTATTTGCTATTTCTGCCCATTGTCTGTAATTTTTATACTCCCTTGCGAAACTAGGTACACCACCTGTATAAAAAGAAATTGTAAGTTACGAGATCCATGCGCATGTGCTAAAAAGCCATTTTTTTACAGCCCGGAAGGCAGTTATGTGCTATTGATAAAACTTCTTAACGGAACTAACGTAAAACTTGACTTATAGGTAGGTTGCCGGGTATACCCTGCAACCTATAACGTATAACCTGACATAGGTCAGAGGTAGGTTGTCGGATATACCCTGCAACCTCTATCCTATAACGTACAACCTGAAATATAGATAGGTTGCCGGATACACCTTTTGATGAAATGCAAAATGCAAAAATATTTTTCTAAATGCAAAACACTGTAAAAATTACAGAATAGGTATTTTATAAGTGTACTTAGTTTTGACAAAAGTAATCGTCTTGTCGTTGATGATACTATTTTTTATATTCATAAATTATTAAATCTACAATTACAACTATAAGGACAGTGACAGTTGTGTAAATGAATGCAAACATTATATTAAAAAGCTTTTAGAAAAGTGATTAGCGATACGCAGAGTAAATATTTTGTAAATGAAACACTCTAAACTCTAAAGTGATATCTCAACGGATAACAATGTTCAGTTGCAACTTTACTTCGGATTTTGCATAGCAGAAAGCCAATATTTAATAAGAATTTGCCTTTACTTAAGTACGGAAACAATGACTTAATGAGGAATAGTATATATTGATTATTTACTTATTTAAACATACGCAATAATCTATTGTTATAGCGGGTGTTACAGTATTCCGAAATAAAATTTGGGATTCGCGGTTGTGGGGGGTCGATATTGTAGTATGTGCGCCGGTTGCGTTTAACTAGCGTGTCGTACGATACACGACAGTATGCATTTTTAGGGTAGTCACAAGCAAGTGTGACAGTGTTTTATTAATAAACGTGGTCTAAAAGGTGTCAAACTTTGCGGGGTATCTGTTAGCAAGGAATACACGGAATACACCCCCTTAAATTTTATTTCGGACGTTCTAACACACTCTATAGATGGAAATGAGCTGTCAACTTTCCCATAGTATTATTTATGGATAATAGAAATAGTGATAAATGAAGATAAATAGGTATAATATAAACATAAGACAAACTTGTATGATATCCTAACGGCGTATCCTACATTGAAGAGTGACACTTTTCACAATAGTTGTATTGTTATTGTTAGTAAACCGAAGAACGACACAGTCAAGCGCAGGAGTGTCTTATTACTTTAAGATACCAAAATGTTCTCTAAGGGGAATAATTAAAGAACCTTTTATTTTCATGTTACTTATTATTAACGTCGTCATGTTACTTATTATTAACGTATTAACGTCGTGAGGAGCTCGGTGGCGTAGTGGTTCAAGCGCTCTGGTTTCGATTACGAAAACAAAGCAACTTTCGCCATGGTTGGTCCCTGGATGGGTCAATCAAAATTATAATCTTGAGCTCCTCCGTGCTTCGGAAGGCACGTTAAGCCGTTGGTCCCGGTTGTTACTGCAACCGCTTTAACCCACCGACCCGCATTGGGCCAGCGTGGTGGTGTTATGGCCCAAACTCCTCATGTGTTTCTGCCATGTAGGAAGGCCTGTGCCCAGCAGTGGGACGTATATAGGCTGGTGATGATGATGATGATGATTATTAACGTCCACACTTTTGTCCTCAAAATATCCCACAAAATTGACCCAAATTTCTTTGAAAATATGGAAGTAAAATAGGTATCATTCCTTTTTCAGATCTGAAACGTATTACTCTGGCGAATGGAAAGCAATTTTACATGTACAAAGGGTATACGTACAGTCTTAATACCCATTCCCGGAAGGGGGAGAGGTGGCGTTGCACTAACTCTTGTGCCGCGTATATTAAATTTACACCAGATAAAACTTTTGTAGCAGTGGGAAATCATGGGCATGCTCCCCCGAAGTATCATATTACCAATGAAGGGACGTATATAAAAGTCAATAATTATCGTTAGCTACATAGGCCACTCCTTGCGTATCATTTTATGACCAATAGCAATAAAAAAGATATGCCTAGTAAAATGTCTTAATCATAAATGAGCGTGGTAAATGATTTAACAATTATAGAAATAAATGATGAATTGAATTGACGATCGCAAGCTTACATGTCTCCTAAACTCGTGATTTTCAGTTCAAACTTGGAAAGCTTGACGTTCATCCTTCCATTGCATACAGTCACGTCTAAAAGATGTTGACCGTCATAAAACGATGAAGCCTTAAGGTTTAAAAAATGTATATTCTTTATGGGAAGCTCTGCAACAAATGCAGTTAAAACAATCAGATGGCATACTGTTGTCGACACTCGATACAGCTAGAATATGTAGTTTATTTTACTTCAGTTATTTTCATATTATTATGAAATTGTTAATCTTAGTAAAGTGTTAATACTTTTGTCATTTGTAATTACTTTTCTAATTTTTAATATATATATTTTTTTTCTCTGTGCGACACTGCACTGCTAAATGATCATTATGAAACTTAATACTTGAAAGGAGTAACTAAGTACATGACTTTGTTGCAAATTCGTAGTTGTAAATTCAGACATGTCAGACAGACATACTTACTTTAAAACAATATAAGTTATTGTAAATTTAGACATGAAAGACAGACATTATGAGATTGTAAGTTTAATTTATTTTTTTATGACATTTTTATGGGAGTATTAACGATTCGAAAGGCCTTCCCGGGGGCCTATTTAAACAAATATATTTTTTATTTGTCTCTTGGAACTTTTAATACCTATTAGTGTTATTATTAGCGCCTATTCTTTAATTCTGGAAACATATCACAAAAGTGATCCCATTTTTTTTCAAATGTAGACTTAAAATAGGTATCATTCCTTATTTCAGATCTAAAACTTATAACTCTGACGAATGAAAAGCAATACTACATGTACAAAGGGTATACGTACAGTCTTCATACCCATTCCCGGAAGGGGGAGAGATGGCGTTGCACTAACGCTTGTGCCGCGTATATTAAATTTACACCAGATAAATCATTTGTAGCCGTGGGAAGTCATGGACATGCTCCCCCGAAGTATTATGTTGCAAATGATGGGACGTACGTAAAAGTCTATGATAGTCGTTAGCTACATAGGCCGCTCGTTGACTGTCATTAAATAACCAATCCTAGACCAGCAGTGTGTATCACAAACAGAAATATTCGTCATCGAGCTTGACGTCTGACAAGACGACGAACTGCCATTATTAATTTTGACGTTTGCGCACTGCGCTGCGCGGAAGCGTATTCACTCATCTTTACGTCGATCTCATGGGTGTGTATGATTGTCGCTCTTTTGGATTTACTATATTAAGTACAACATGAAGTAAAATCGATATTTTTTGATTTTGTTTTTCTTGTCTTTAAAATGTATGATGACAAATGACAATGACTTCATTCAATATTTGATTGATTTTTGCATAAAGATATAAAAATAAACAACTTATTAATTCCGGCTCACGCCGTGCTCGTCGGAACGCTGGTGTCGCCAACGGTTGTCAAACAAACGCCAAAATGTATGACAGCGCTGCAGACAGCCACGAATTCAAGACTGCTGACTTTAGAGAATCGCATCTAGCCTGGATCATTCATTCTTTCATTTTTGTTTTCGAAAAATTAATAAGCGTGGTTAATGATTTAACAAATAAAGAAAACATTTAAATTCTAATACAAAAATAAACTTGGATTATTTTTATCTTTGTTGTTTCCTTACATGTCTACCAGACTCGTGATTTTCAGTTGAAACATCGCCACACCCAGTTTTCGTTTATGCTTTCGTTGCATACAGTCACGTCTAAGAAGAGGTATAAAACTATATGTGATATAATTATATTTTAATCTGTCAAGCGGCTTTTTACCTCTGGAGATCTATGACAATTGAAAAATCAATTGTGTCTGGTATCTGATGCTTGACGGGTTAGTGTCGTTCATATTGCATAATAATTAATAAGATATTAGCAACACTTGAAACATTATGTTTAACATTTATTATTTGCTTCCTATAATAAATCGTTTTTGATAATGTTATATCTGTTACTGTCTTATCTTATGCGAAAAGACATTTAATATAAACCTTACTTAGTAAATAGCTCATTTATGGTGTAATTTTGTTTAATCTAAATAGTGTTTCATATGAACATCATATAAAATTATATTAATTATTTGTTATAAATCCTAATTGGTTTCTCTTTAATTGATATAATTTTCAAATGATAAACAAGTTTTGGTAACTTGCTTTCATTATTCCTGTAAGCGTGTACGGACATACTTACAATACACGTTTTGAAATGACTTCAGTAACAGAAACGAATCGTCGTAAAGCAGACTTCACGCAGTCCTATCAACCGTATCCCTAGAGCAGGGATGGCGAACCTTTACGTATCAGCGTGCCATTTTTCTAAGGAAATGATTAATGAGGTCATAGACGGGCCATCAAATCGATTTTTACTTTGTGATTATTGGTAAAATAATACTAATAAATACTATCAATTAACGTAGGGAGGGATTACTCACGTTCGCCTGTCATATTATACCTACTTCACAATATTTTTCGTAGTGAATAATGAATTTTATGATTAGCCCGTGACGTGCCCAAAATATTGTGTTGCGTGCCATTAATGGCACGCGTGCCATTGGTTCGCCATCCCTGCCCGAAGCACGAAGGCACGAAGGAGCGAGCGACCCGTAGGCTGCGAACGAGGCGGCTTCCCCGTGGTATGCAATGACTTTTTCAAGACTATAATTTCTTCGTGGTTTGCGCGACACTGCTTAAAAAAGTGACAAACAATGTTAGCGCAACTAAACATTGTTTGCCAAAGTCGCAGAGCACCGGCTAAAAGAGATGTTCCAAAAAATCATACTGAAAAATAGGTAAAAATATGCAGAACGTTGTTTAATTGTCCATTTTCTTTTTACTTGCATTGTTGCGTGGGACAAAACAATTTTTACAGTAAAAATTGCAACACAGTCAAATATTCATCATGGCGGCTCAGTCACTTTGGTCACGTTTAGTTGACTTCTATATCCCCCTCCATATTGCCATAGTAAATAACTGTGAAATCTCCGAAAAATTTCATTTTTGTATAATAAAGTATGCATGAAAACGAATTATTAGTATTTTTCCCGGATTCAGGAGATTATTCTTGATTTTTTGAAATAGTCTTACATATACTTGGCTGCATATGAAGCATCTCCTTTGAAGTGAACTAGAGAACCCCTTCTGTAATAATTTCACATATATAGGTATATTATACCCGACACTGAAGGATTTTTCCTAAATTATTAATAACATTAGTAAAATATATGAAAATTAATTATAAAATGTTATAGAAAAAAATGTGTGGTTTTCAAGTATGTTACACTTATTTTATTCTTAGTTAGCTTAATTACAATATTATACTAAAACTCATAAAAACCTGCGAAAAACCATAATGTGTATTTCCGAACTATGGAAGCCAAAGCCGCAGCTTAGGGACATACAGCAAGTGTTTAACGTTACCATATGAGGGACGATACATACTTACCATTCCATTAGGTTGCGCTGCCACAGTTTGATACAGGACTAAGAGAAAAATATTATAATTAATAATATAGTGTCAAACGTTGCGAGGTATCTCTTAGCAAGGAATACACGGAATACACCCCCTTAAATTTTATTTCGGACGTTCTAACATACTCTATAGATGGAAATGAGCTGTCAACTTTCCCATAGTATTATTTATAATAGGTATAGTATATACATAAGAGAAACTTGTATGATATCCTAACGGCGTATCCTACATTGAATAGTGACACTTTTCACAATAGTTGTATTGTTATTGTTAGTAAACCGACGAACGACACAGTCAAGCGCAGGAGTGTCTTATTACTTTATGATACCAAAATGTTCTCTAAGGGGAATAATTAAAAAACCTTTTATTTTCATGTTACTTATTATTAACGTCCACACTTTTGTCCTCAAAATATCCCACAAAATTGACCCTAATTTCTTTCAAAATATGAAAGTAAAATAGGTATCATTCCTTTTTCAGATCTGAAACGTATTACTCTGGCGAATGGAAAGCAATTTTACATGTATAAAGGGTATACATACAGTCTTAATACTCATTCCCGGAAGGGGGAGAGGTGGCGTTGCACTAACTCTTGTGCCGCGTATATAAAATTTATACCAGATAAAACTTTTGTAGCAGTGGGAAATCATGGGCATGCTCCCCCGAAGTATTATATTACCAATGAAGGGACGTATATAAAAGTCAATAATTATCGTTAGCTACATAGGCCGCTCCTTGCGTATCATTTTATGACCAATAGCAATAAAAAAGATATGCCTAGTAAAATGTCTTAATCATAAATGAGCGTGGTAAATGATTTAACAATTATAGAAATAAATGATGAATTGAATTGACGATCGCAAGCTTACATGTCTCCTAAACTCGTGATTTTCAGTTCAAACTTGGAAACCTTGACGTTCATCCTTCCATTGCATACAGTCACGTCTAAAAGATGTTGACCGTCATAAAAGATGAAGCCTTAAGGTTTAAAAAATGTATATTCTTTATGGGAATTAATTTATACGAAGCTCTGCAACAAATGCAGTTAAAACAATCAGATGGCATACTGTTGTCGACACTCAATACAGCTAGAATATGTAGTTTATTTTACTTCAGTTATTTTCATATTATTATGAAATTGTTAATCTTAGTAAAGTGTTAATACTTTTGTCATTTGTAATTACTTTTCTAATTTTTAATATATTTTTTTTCTCTGTGCGACACTGCACTGCTAAATGATCATTATGAAACTTAATACTTGAAAGGAGTAACTAAGTACATGACTTTGTTGCAAATTCGTAGTTGTAAATTCAGACATGTCAGACAGACATACTTACTTTAAAACAATATAAGTTATTGTAAATTTAGACATGAAAGACAGACATTATGAGATTGTAAGTTTGATTTATTTTTTTATGACATTTTTATGGGAGTATTAACGATTCGAAAGGCCTTCCCGGGGGCCTATTTGAACAAATATATTTTTATTTGTCTTTTGGAACTTTTAATACCTATTAGTATTATTATTAGCGCCTATTCTTTAATTCTCGAAACATATCACAAAAGTGATCCTATTTTTTTTCAAATGTAGACTAAAAATAGGTATCATTCCTTATTTCAGATCTAAAACTTATAACTCTGACGAATAGAAAGCAATACTACATGTACAAAGGTTATACGTACAGTCTTAATACCCATTCCCGGAAGGGGGAGAGATGGCGTTGCACTAACGCTTGTGCCGCGTATATTAAATTTACACTAGATAAATCATTTGTAGCCGTGGGAAGTCATGGACATGCTCCCCCGAAGTATTATGTTGCAAATGATGGGACGTACGTAAAAGTCTATAATAGTCGTTAGCCACATAGGCCGCTCGTTGACTGTCATTAAATAACCAATCTTAGACCAGCAGTGTGATTCACAAACAGAAATATTCGTCATCGAGCTTGACGTCTGACAAGACGACGAACTGCCATTATTAATTTTGACGTTTGCGCACTGCGCTGCGCGGAAGCGTATTCACTCATCTCTACGTCGATCTCATGGGTGTGTATGATTGTCGCTCTTTTGGATTTACTATATTAAGTACAACATGAAGTAAAATCGATATTTTTTGATTTTGTTTTTCTTGTCTTTAAAATGTATGATGACAAATGACAATGACTTCATTCAATATTTGATTGATTTTTGCATAAAGATATAAAAATAAACAACTTATTAATTCCGGCTCACGCCGTGCTCGTCGGAACGCTGGTGTCGCCAACGGTTGTCAAACAAACGCCAAAATGTATGACAGCGCTGCAGACAGCCACGAATTCAAGACTGCTGACTTTAGAGAATCGCATCTAGCCTGGATCATTCATTCTTTCATTTTTGTTTTCGAAAAATTAATAAGCGTGGTTAATGATTTAACAAATAAAGAAAACATTTAAATTCTAATACAAAAATAAACTTGGATTATTTTTATCTTTGTTGTTTCCTTACATGTCTACCAGACTCGTGATTTTCAGTTGAAACATCGCCACACCCAGTTTTCGTTTATGCTTTCGTTGCATACAGTCACGTCTAAGAAGAGGTATATAACTATATGTGATATAATTATATTTTAATCTGTCAAGCGGCTTTATACCTCTGGAGATCTATGACAATTGAAAAATCAATTGTGTCTGGTATCTGATGCTTGACGGGTTAGTGTCGTTCATATTGCATAATAATTAATAAGATATTAGCAACACTTGAAACATTATGTTTAACATTTATTATTTGCTTCATATAATAAATCGTTTTTGATAATGTTATATCTGTTACTGTCTTATCTTATGCGAAAAGACATTTAATATAAACCTTACTTAGTAAATAGCTCATTTATGGTGTAATTTTGTTTAATCTAAATAGTGTTTCATATGAACATCATATAAAATTATATTAAGTATTTGTCATATAACGCCTAATTGGTTTCTCTTTAATTGATATAATTTTCAAATGATAAACAAGTTTTGGTAACTTGCTTTCATTATTCCTGTAAGCGTGTACGGACATACTTACAATACACGTTTTGAAATGACTTCAGTAACAGAAACGAATCGTCGTAAAGCAGACTTCACGCAGTCCTATCAACCGTATCCCTAGAGCAGGGATGGCGAACCTTTACGTATCAGCGTGCCATTTTTCTAAGGAAATGATTAATGAGGTCATAGACGTGCCATAAAATCGATTTTTACTTTGTGATTATTGGTAAAATAATACTAATAAATACTACCAATTAACGTAGGGAGGGATTACTCGCGTTCGCCAGTCATATTATACCTACTTCACAATATTTTTCGTAGTGAATAATGAATTTTATGATTAGCCCGTGACGTGCCCAAAATATTGTGTTGCGTGCCATTAATGGCACGCGTGCCATTGGTTCGCCATCCCTGCCCTAGAGCATTATTAAGTGCCTAAAGTGTAATCTAGAAGCGCGAAGGCACGAAGGAGCGAGCGACCCGTAGGCTGCGAACGAGGCGCCTTCCCCGTGGTATGCAATGACTTTTTCAAGACTATAATTTCTTCGTGGTTTGCGCGACACTGCTTAAAAAAGTGACAAACAATGTTAGCGCAACTAAACATTGTTTGCCAAAGTCGCAGAGCAACGGCTAAAAGAGATGTTCCAAAAAATCATACTGAAAAATAGGTAAAAATATGTAGGACGTTGTATAATTGTCCATTTTCTTTTTATTTGCATTGTTGCGTGGGACAAAACAATTTTTACAGTAAAAATTGCAACACAGTCAAATATTCATCGTGGCGGCTCAGTCACTTTGGTCACGTTTAGTTGACTTCTATATCCCCCTCCATATTGCCATAGTAAATAACTGTGAAATCTCCGAAAAATTTCATTTTTGTACAAAAAAGTATGCATGAAAACGAATTATTAGTATTTTTCCCGGATTCAGGAGATATTTCTTGATTTTTTGAAATAGTCTTACATATACTTGGATGCATATGAAGCATCTCCTTTGAAGTGAACTAGCGAACCCCTTCTGTAATAATTTCACATATATAGGTATATTATACCCGACACTGAAGGATTCTTCCTAAATTATTAATAACATTAGTAAAATATATGAAAATTAATTATAAAATGTTATAGAAAAAAAATGTGTGGTTTTCAAGTATGTTACACTTATTTTATTCTTAGTTAGCTTAATTACAATATTATACTAAAACTCATAAAAACCTGCGAAAACCCATAATGTGTATTTTCGAACTATGGAAGCCAAAGCCGCAGTTTAGGGACATACAGCAAGTTTTTAACGTTACCATATGAGGGACGATACATACTTAACATTCCATTAGGTTGCGCTGCTACAGTTTGATACAGGACTAAGAGAAAAATATTATAATTAATAATATAGTGTCAAACTCTGCGAGGTATCTCTTAGCAAGGAATACACGGAATACACCCCCTTAAATTTTATTTCGGACGTTCTAACATACTCTATAGATGGAAATGAGCTGTCAACTTTCCCATAGTATTATTTATAATAGGTATAGTATATACATAAAAGAAACTTGTATGATATCCTAACGGCGTATCCTACATTGAATAGTGACACTTTTCACAATAGTTGTATTGTTATTGTTAGTAAACCGACGAACGACACAGTCAAGCGCAGGAGTGTCTTATTACTTTATGATACCAAAATGTTCTCTAAGGGGAATAATTATTCCCCTTAGAGTAGGAGCGGCCTATGTAGCTAACGATAATTATTGACTTTTATATACGTCCCTTCATTGGTAATATAATACTTCGGGGGAGCATACCCATGATTTCCCACTGCTACAAAAGTTTTATCTGGTGTAAATTTTATATACGCGGCACAAGAGTTAGTGCAACGCCACCTCTCCCCCTTCCGGGAATGAGTATTAAGACTGTACGTATACCCTTTATACATGTAAAATTGCTTTCCATTCGCCAGAGTAATACGTTTCAGATCTGAAAAAGGAATGATACCTATTTTACTTCCATATTTTCAAAGAAATTTGGGTCAATTTTGTGGGATATTTTTATGACCAATAGCAATAAAAAAGATATGCCTAGTAAAATGTCTTAATCATAAATGAGCGTGGTAAATGATTTAACAATTATAGAAATAAATGATGAATTGAATTGACGATCGCAAGCTTACATGTCTCCTAAACTCGTGATTTTCAGTTCAAACTTGGAAACCTTGACGTTCATCCTTCCATTGCATACAGTCACGTCTAAAAGATGTTGACCGTCATAAAAGATGAAGCCTTAAGGTTTAAAAAATGTATATTCTTTATGGGAATTAATTTATACGAAGCTCTGCAACAAATGCAGTTAAAACAATCAGATGGCATACTGTTGTCGACACTCGATACAGCTAGAATATGTAGTTTATTTTACTTCAGTTATTTTCATATTATTATGAAATTGTTAATCTTAGTAAAGTGTTAATACTTTTGTCATTTGTAATTACTTTTCTAATTTTTAATATTTTTTTTCTCTGTGCGACACTGCACTGCTAAATGATCATTATGAAACTTAATACTTGAAAAGAGTAATTAAGTACATGACTTTGTTGCAAATTCGTAGTTGTAAATTCAGACATGTCAGACAGACATACACTTACTTTAAAACAATATAAGTTATTGTAAATTTAGACATGAAAGACAGACATTATGAGATTGTAAGTTTAATTTATTTTTTTATGACATTTTTATGGGAGTATTAACGATTCGAAAGGCCTTCCCGGGGGCCTATTTGAACAAATATATTTTTATTTGTCTTTTGGAACTTTTAATACCTATTAGTATTATTATTAGCCCCTATTCTTTAATTCTCGAAACATATCACAAAAGTGATCCTATTTTTTTTCAAATGTAGACTTAAAATAGGTATCATTCCTTATTTCAGATCTAAAACTTATAACTCTGACGAATGGAAAGCAATACTACATGTACAAAGGTTATACGTACAGTCTTAATACCCATTCCCGGAAGGGGGAGAGATGGCGTTGCACTAACGCTTGTGCCGCGTATATTAAATTTACACCAGATAAATCATTTGTAGCCGTGGGAAGTCATGGACATGCTCCCCCGAATTATTATGTTGCAAATGATGGGACGTACGTAAAAGTCTATAATAGTCGTTAGCCACATAGGCCGCTCGTTGACAGTCATTAAATAACCAATCTTAGACCAGCAGTGTGATTCACCAACAGAAATATTCGTCATCGAGCTTGACGTCTGACAAGACGACGAACTGCCATTATTAATTTTGACGTTTGCGCACTGCGCTGCGCGGAAGCGTATTCACTCATCTTTACGTCGATCTCATGGGTGTGTATGATTGTCGCTCTATTGGATTTACTATATTAAGTACAACATGAAGTAAAATCGATATTTTTTGATTTCGTTTTTCTTGTCTTTAAAATGTATGATGACAAATGACAATGACTTCATTCAATATTTGATTGATTTTTGCATAAAGATATAAAAATAAACAACTTATTAATTCCGGCTCACGCCGTGCTCGTCGGAACGCTGGTGTCGCCAACGGTTGTCAAACAAACGCCAAAATGTATGACAGCGCTGCAGACAGCCACGAATTCAAGACTGCTGACTTTAGAGAATCGCATCTTGCCTGGATCATTCATTCTTTCATTTTTGTTTTCGAAAAATTAATAAGTGTGGTTAATGATTTAACAAATAAAGAAAACATTTAAATTCTAATACAAAAATAAACTTGGATTATTTTTATCTTTGTTGTTTCCTTACATGTCTACCAGACTCGTGATTTTCAGTTGAAACATCGCCACACCCAGTTTTCGTTTATGCTTTCGTTGCATACAGTCACGTCTAAGAAGAGGTATATAACTATATGTGATATAATTATATTTTAATCTGTCAAGCGGCTTTATACCTCTGGAGATCTATGACAATTGAAAAATCAATTGTGTCTGGTATCTGATGCTTGACGGGTTAGTGTCGTTCATATTGCATAATAATTAATAAGATATTAGCAACACTTGAAACATTATGTTTAACATTTATTATTTGCTTCATATAATAAATCGTTTTTGATAATGTTATATCTGTTACTGTCTTATCTTATGCGAAAAGACATTTAATATAAACCTTACTTAGTAAATAGCTCATTTATGGTGTAATTTTGTTTAATCTAAATAGTGTTTCATATGAACATCATATAAAATTATATTAAGTATTTGTCATATAACGCCTAATTGGTTTCTCTTTAATTGATATAATTTTCAAATGATAAACAAGTTTTGGTAACTTGCTTTCATTATTCCTGTAAGCGTGTACGGACATACTTACAATACACGTTTTGAAATGACTTCAGTAACAGAAACGAATCGTCGTAAAGCAGACTTCACGCAGTCCTATCAACCGTATCCCTAGAGCAGGGATGGCGAACCTTTACGTATCAGCGTGCCATTTTTCTAAGGAAATGATTAATGAGGTCATAGACGTGCCATAAAATCGATTTTTACTTTGTGATTATTGGTAAAATAATACTAATAAATACTACCAATTAACGTAGGGAGGGATTACTCGCGTTCGCCAGTCATATTATACCTACTTCACAATATTTTTCGTAGTGAATAATGAATTTTATGATTAGCCCGTGACGTGCCCAAAATATTGTGTTGCGTGCCATTAATGGCACGCGTGCCATTGGTTCGCCATCCCTGCCCTAGAGCATTATTAAGTGCCTAAAGTGTAATCTAGAAGCGCGAAGGCACGAAGGAGCGAGCGACCCGTAGGCTGCGAACGAGGCGCCTTCCCCGTGGTATGCAATGACTTTTTCAAGACTATAATTTCTTCGTGGTTTGCGCGACACTGCTTAAAAAAGTGACAAACAATGTTAGCGCAACTAAACATTGTTTGCCAAAGTCGCAGAGCAACGGCTAAAAGAGATGTTCCAAAAAATCATACTGAAAAATAGGTAAAAATATGTAGGACGTTGTATAATTGTCCATTTTCTTTTTATTTGCATTGTTGCGTGGGACAAAACAATTTTTACAGTAAAAATTGCAACACAGTCAAATATTCATCGTGGCGGCTCAGTCACTTTGGTCACGTTTAGTTGACTTCTATATCCCCCTCCATATTGCCATAGTAAATAACTGTGAAATCTCCGAAAAATTTCATTTTTGTACAAAAAAGTATGCATGAAAACGAATTATTAGTATTTTTCCCGGATTCAGGAGATATTTCTTGATTTTTTGAAATAGTCTTACATATACTTGGATGCATATGAAGCATCTCCTTTGAAGTGAACTAGCGAACCCCTTCTGTAATAATTTCACATATATAGGTATATTATACCCGACACTGAAGGATTCTTCCTAAATTATTAATAACATTAGTAAAATATATGAAAATTAATTATAAAATGTTATAGAAAAAAAATGTGTGGTTTTCAAGTATGTTACACTTATTTTATTCTTAGTTAGCTTAATTACAATATTATACTAAAACTCATAAAAACCTGCGAAAACCCATAATGTGTATTTTCGAACTATGGAAGCCAAAGCCGCAGTTTAGGGACATACAGCAAGTTTTTAACGTTACCATATGAGGGACGATACATACTTAACATTCCATTAGGTTGCGCTGCTACAGTTTGATACAGGACTAAGAGAAAAATATTATAATTAATAATATAGTGTCAAACTCTGCGAGGTATCTCTTAGCAAGGAATACACGGAATACACCCCCTTAAATTTTATTTCGGACGTTCTAACATACTCTATAGATGGAAATGAGCTGTCAACTTTCCCATAGTATTATTTATAATAGGTATAGTATATACATAAAAGAAACTTGTATGATATCCTAACGGCGTATCCTACATTGAATAGTGACACTTTTCACAATAGTTGTATTGTTATTGTTAGTAAACCGACGAACGACACAGTCAAGCGCAGGAGTGTCTTATTACTTTATGATACCAAAATGTTCTCTAAGGGGAATAATTATTCCCCTTAGAGTAGGAGCGGCCTATGTAGCTAACGATAATTATTGACTTTTATATACGTCCCTTCATTGGTAATATAATACTTCGGGGGAGCATACCCATGATTTCCCACTGCTACAAAAGTTTTATCTGGTGTAAATTTTATATACGCGGCACAAGAGTTAGTGCAACGCCACCTCTCCCCCTTCCGGGAATGAGTATTAAGACTGTACGTATACCCTTTATACATGTAAAATTGCTTTCCATTCGCCAGAGTAATACGTTTCAGATCTGAAAAAGGAATGATACCTATTTTACTTCCATATTTTCAAAGAAATTTGGGTCAATTTTGTGGGATATTTTTATGACCAATAGCAATAAAAAAGATATGCCTAGTAAAATGTCTTAATCATAAATGAGCGTGGTAAATGATTTAACAATTATAGAAATAAATGATGAATTGAATTGACGATCGCAAGCTTACATGTCTCCTAAACTCGTGATTTTCAGTTCAAACTTGGAAACCTTGACGTTCATCCTTCCATTGCATACAGTCACGTCTAAAAGATGTTGACCGTCATAAAAGATGAAGCCTTAAGGTTTAAAAAATGTATATTCTTTATGGGAATTAATTTATACGAAGCTCTGCAACAAATGCAGTTAAAACAATCAGATGGCATACTGTTGTCGACACTCGATACAGCTAGAATATGTAGTTTATTTTACTTCAGTTATTTTCATATTATTATGAAATTGTTAATCTTAGTAAAGTGTTAATACTTTTGTCATTTGTAATTACTTTTCTAATTTTTAATATTTTTTTTCTCTGTGCGACACTGCACTGCTAAATGATCATTATGAAACTTAATACTTGAAAAGAGTAATTAAGTACATGACTTTGTTGCAAATTCGTAGTTGTAAATTCAGACATGTCAGACAGACATACACTTACTTTAAAACAATATAAGTTATTGTAAATTTAGACATGAAAGACAGACATTATGAGATTGTAAGTTTAATTTATTTTTTTATGACATTTTTATGGGAGTATTAACGATTCGAAAGGCCTTCCCGGGGGCCTATTTGAACAAATATATTTTTATTTGTCTTTTGGAACTTTTAATACCTATTAGTATTATTATTAGCCCCTATTCTTTAATTCTCGAAACATATCACAAAAGTGATCCTATTTTTTTTCAAATGTAGACTTAAAATAGGTATCATTCCTTATTTCAGATCTAAAACTTATAACTCTGACGAATGGAAAGCAATACTACATGTACAAAGGTTATACGTACAGTCTTAATACCCATTCCCGGAAGGGGGAGAGATGGCGTTGCACTAACGCTTGTGCCGCGTATATTAAATTTACACCAGATAAATCATTTGTAGCCGTGGGAAGTCATGGACATGCTCCCCCGAATTATTATGTTGCAAATGATGGGACGTACGTAAAAGTCTATAATAGTCGTTAGCCACATAGGCCGCTCGTTGACAGTCATTAAATAACCAATCTTAGACCAGCAGTGTGATTCACCAACAGAAATATTCGTCATCGAGCTTGACGTCTGACAAGACGACGAACTGCCATTATTAATTTTGACGTTTGCGCACTGCGCTGCGCGGAAGCGTATTCACTCATCTTTACGTCGATCTCATGGGTGTGTATGATTGTCGCTCTATTGGATTTACTATATTAAGTACAACATGAAGTAAAATCGATATTTTTTGATTTCGTTTTTCTTGTCTTTAAAATGTATGATGACAAATGACAATGACTTCATTCAATATTTGATTGATTTTTGCATAAAGATATAAAAATAAACAACTTATTAATTCCGGCTCACGCCGTGCTCGTCGGAACGCTGGTGTCGCCAACGGTTGTCAAACAAACGCCAAAATGTATGACAGCGCTGCAGACAGCCACGAATTCAAGACTGCTGACTTTAGAGAATCGCATCTTGCCTGGATCATTCATTCTTTCATTTTTGTTTTCGAAAAATTAATAAGTGTGGTTAATGATTTAACAAATAAAGAAAACATTTAAATTCTAATACAAAAATAAACTTGGATTATTTTTATCTTTGTTGTTTCCTTACATGTCTACCAGACTCGTGATTTTCAGTTGAAACATCGCCACACCCAGTTTTCGTTTATGCTTTCGTTGCATACAGTCACGTCTAAGAAGAGGTATATAACTATATGTGATATAATTATATTTTAATCTGTCAAGCGGCTTTATACCTCTGGAGATCTATGACAATTGAAAAATCAATTGTGTCTGGTATCTGATGCTTGACGGGTTAGTGTCGTTCATATTGCATAATAATTAATAAGATATTAGCAACACTTGAAACATTATGTTTAACATTTATTATTTGCTTCATATAATAAATCGTTTTTGATAATGTTATATCTGTTACTGTCTTATCTTATGCGAAAAGACATTTAATATAAACCTTACTTAGTAAATAGCTCATTTATGGTGTAATTTTGTTTAATCTAAATAGTGTTTCATATGAACATCATATAAAATTATATTAAGTATTTGTCATATAACGCCTAATTGGTTTCTCTTTAATTGATATAATTTTCAAATGATAAACAAGTTTTGGTAACTTGCTTTCATTATTCCTGTAAGCGTGTACGGACATACTTACAATACACGTTTTGAAATGACTTCAGTAACAGAAACGAATCGTCGTAAAGCAGACTTCACGCAGTCCTATCAACCGTATCCCTAGAGCAGGGATGGCGAACCTTTACGTATCAGCGTGCCATTTTTCTAAGGAAATGATTAATGAGGTCATAGACGTGCCATAAAATCGATTTTTACTTTGTGATTATTGGTAAAATAATACTAATAAATACTACCAATTAACGTAGGGAGGGATTACTCGCGTTCGCCAGTCATATTATACCTACTTCACAATATTTTTCGTAGTGAATAATGAATTTTATGATTAGCCCGTGACGTGCCCAAAATATTGTGTTGCGTGCCATTAATGGCACGCGTGCCATTGGTTCGCCATCCCTGCCCTAGAGCATTATTAAGTGCCTAAAGTGTAATCTAGAAGCGCGTAGGCACGAAGGAGCGAGCGACCCGTAGGCTGCGAACGAGGCGCCTTCCCCGTGGTATGCAATGACTTTTTCAAGACTATAATTTCTTCGTGGTTTGCGCGACACTGCTTAAAAAAGTGACAAACAATGTTAGCGCAACTAAACATTGTTTGCCAAAGTCGCAGAGCAACGGCTAAAAGAGATGTTCCAAAAAATCATACTGAAAAATAGGTAAAAATATGTAGGACGTTGTATAATGGTCCATTTTCTTTTTATTTGCATTGTTGCGTGGGACAAAACAATTTTT
The DNA here is from genome assembly GCA_947347705.1 of Nymphula nitidulata. Classification (NCBI taxonomy): domain Eukaryota; kingdom Metazoa; phylum Arthropoda; class Insecta; order Lepidoptera; family Crambidae; genus Nymphula; species Nymphula nitidulata. The sequence goes on from OX374626.1 coordinate 3,917,631, forward strand.
ACAGTAAAAATTGCAACACAGTCAAATATTCATCATGGCGGCTCAGTCACTTTGGTCACGTTTAGTTGACTTCTATATCCCCCTCCATATTGCCATAGTAAATAACTGTGAAATCTCCGAAAAATTTCATTTTTGTATAATAAAGTATGCATGAAAACGAATTATTAGTATTTTTCCCGGATTCAGGAGATTATTCTTGATTTTTTGAAATAGTCTTACATATACTTGGCTGCATATGAAGCATCTCCTTTGAAGTGAACTAGAGAACCCCTTCTGTAATAATTTCACATATATAGGTATATTATACCCGACACTGAAGGATTTTTCCTAAATTATTAATAACATTAGTAAAATATATGAAAATTAATTATAAAATGTTATAGAAAAAAATGTGTGGTTTTCAAGTATGTTACACTTATTTTATTCTTAGTTAGCTTAATTACAATATTATACTAAAACTCATAAAAACCTGCGAAAAACCATAATGTGTATTTCCGAACTATGGAAGCCAAAGCCGCAGCTTAGGGACATACAGCAAGTGTTTAACGTTACCATATGAGGGACGATACATACTTACCATTCCATTAGGTTGCGCTGCTACAGTTTGATACAGGACTAAGAGATAAATATTATCGATTTTCTTTCCCCCATACATTTATTTCTTAAATATTTTTTTAATATGAACGACTTATTTCTATGAAAAGTTGTTCTTACAAACTTTATACAGCGCTTGATTAGCTATCGCTATAGGTATTTTTTTCTGAGCGAAATGATGACTTACAATTCTATGACCACTTATTTTAAAATTCGGACCACTGCGACGTATAACGTCGCCTAGAAATATTTTACAATTGATTCTTATTTCTTTCAAAATATATACTTAAATACGTATCATTCATTATTTCAGATCTGAAACTTATTACTCTGGCGAATAGAAAGCAATTCTACATGTACAAAGGGTACACATACAATCTTATTACCCATTCTAAGATGGGGGAGACATGGCGTTGCACTAACGCTTGTGCCGCGTATATTAAATTTACACCAGATAAAGCTTTTGTAGCAGTGGGAAATCATGGACATGCTCCCCCGAATTATTATATAGCCAATGATGGGACATACGTAAAAATCAATAGTCGCTAGCCACCTATACCGCTCCTTGCCTGTCATTTAATAACCAATAGAGTGAATGAGGATGCCAAGTAAACGATATAAGCGAGGCAGATGATTTATTTATTAAAAAAATAATTTAAATTCTAATACAAAATTTAAATTAAATTACTTTTCATCTTTGTCGTTCTCTTGACGATCGTAAGCTTACTTATCTCCTAAACTCATGATTTTGAGTTCAATCTTGGCCAGTTTAGTTGGCTCGTTTGGTGTGTAGGAATAGATTCATAGATTCTTGCCACATTTGTCAATTGTCTCCTGCCGTTACTTCAGGTTTTTATCATAGATCATAAAATATATATCATATTTTAAAAAAAATAGTATAGCTCATAATAGATCATATTTAAAAAAAATCATAATATTAGAAAAAAAAGTCTACCGAGAATATTCAGCTTGTTTTAATCTGTCAAGCGGCGGTATACCTCCGGAGGGCTATGGAAAATAAAAAGTCAATGCTTAAATCTCTATCACTTACCTATATTTACGCGAATACAATAAATCTACCGCAGCCATCTACTTAATTAAATTAGCCAACTCATTGGACGCCTATGATAAAAAATTATTTTAAAAAGTTTCAAAGCCGACTTCAAAGCACATTAAAATAAAGTAGGTAAGTAGCTATTTTTTGGAGTCGGTGCTTCACTTTCCATTGTTTCTGGAAACAGTCTATCACCAACTCCAAAAAATAGCTTTTTATGAGATAAGTACCTACTTCATTGTAATAAGTTGTTTCTTTTTAGTGCTTCAAAGTCGTTTTTTTTTCAATTTCTTAATTGTTTTTATTTTGTTTAGATACTTATAGCCTAATTGTGTCTCTTGCTAAATGGGAGATGCTACTTATATGTATCTCCCGTATAGAAAGGCCTGTGCCCAGCAGTGGGACGACGTATACAGGCTGGTGATGATATTACGATAGCCTAATTGCATGCAACCATTGAAAAAACTTGCCTAATAACATGTTTTAGGATAACGCTGTTAAGCCAACGACATGTTTTGTTAGTGACTGATATACACACTTATCTCATAAATTACTAAATCTAAGTATTTTGACGTCCATAAGTTGGATTATATCGATTCCAACTAACAAGATTTTTTAAATCCAACTTACAGTTTTTAAGATATGCACGCACAAACATACATACATACACGTATGAAATTTGGCACCCATATTCAGAAGCTGGTCTATTTTACAACATGTACAAAAACGGTACAATTCTGACAATATTACATACCTACCTACGGGTCGAATTGGTAAAACTTTGTTTAAAGTCGATTAAAAATGATTTTGGATTTAGGTATTCCTACCAATCACACAAAGACATCTAATTAGCTGGCTAATTTAACTGAATGGTTGCGCCATATCCAAAATGAAGGCTAAATAAAAAACAACAGCATTAATTCAAAATAGTATACTTAATCACAAAATTAAAAGGCTATACCTAGTTAATTTTTGGGATTGAAACAGTAAAATCACTTGACTAATACATAGAAATAGTTTTCCAACATTATAACCTGCGGATGAGAAAAATCTAATAATAACTTTGGTCTTAAAGTGCCAATACCAATACTTTCAGAAAGAAAACTATTCGAGTTAGCTGGTGAAAAAGGAATATCTATGATGTTTGTAGTAGCAGCAAATAAGAAGAATAAACGTACAAGATGCTTCTTTTGTAATAGATCTAAGGACCGTAAAACTACTAATAGATGTTGTAAATGCCGTCGATATATTTGTATTCATCATGAAGTCAAAGTCTGTATGAGCTGTGGCTCAAAAATGTTGGAAAATGAAGACGGCTAATATACCCAAAGTTGACAACATCATAAATTGTATTATATTAAGCCTGGTGTTTGCTTATGTAGATATTAAAGCAACATGTATATTTTTCTACTGTGAATTCTTTTTTTATTTATTTAATGTCCACAAGAATTGGAAAGCAGATCTCTTTATAAATATTTACTTTGAAATACAGTTGTTTCTTTATTCTTTTATGAATTTAGAAACTTTTACAAAAAGGTGCCATTGCCATTGCGACTGCCATTTTGGTTATCCTACCTTGGTAAAATAAAAAGGAAGAGATATAAAGACATACATTAAACATTCCACAACAAAGGCGAATGACGCTAGTTTCAGTAAAATTGCCTAAAACTAAAAAACATACTTACTGCCTTCGGATATATCCCGCCATAATCGAAGGGTTTTGTTTTATTGAGGTATTGTTTCCGGAGAATCAAAGTTTGGATTTAAATTTCAGTATCATTTGCTCAGTCGCAAAGGGGTGGACAACTACTGGTATTCAAAGGTTACTCCTATAGCTTGCAGAAGTTTAAGGACAACGTGGCCCAGTGGAGATGTACCATGGTTCAGCCAGGAACCACCAAGAGATGCACTGCTAAGATTTTCACCACCACAGCATATGAAGTATTAGAGGACGGTGGCAATCACACACATAGGAAACCTAGATTTGTTAAAAGAAATAATGTTCTCGTCCGGGCCTATTAAAATAATGGCTGCAGTCCAGTCTAACTATTTAACTAAAAAGGCGTATATTCTTATGTATGACTGAATTCAAAAGAGAGATATTATGCACACTTTTTCAAGGATTTCTTCATCGTTATTGGTTGCGGTGAATAAAATAGAATAGCTATGTCAATATTTACTCCCTTTGAATTTTCTGCGTTAAGTGAAGATAAACTTTATACCTACCTAAATACACCAGAATTTAATCAGAATCCTATTATAACGTGTTTCTCTCATGTAGGAAGACCTGTAGGTGTAGGTCCCCAGCAGTGTGACCTTCCTGTAATGATAAAATGAACCTAGGTACTGATTAGAACGTTATGCTTATCATCTGATTTTTAGGATATACGAGTGCTTTGATTTGCGTAGATATCCGCATTGTATTGGACTCCTTAATTTGGAGACTGTTATACTTATATCCAGAATACAGCGAATTTAAAAAATGACTGATTATACTCTAATGTGCCTTATATGCAATTGCACTTAATTATAGAGTTATTGCTGTTAAATTGTTGTACGTTAGATATATTGATGTTGCGTGTTAAAAAAAATTATAAGATTGTTTATGAAAATATTATTTATGGTTATACATTACATACATTATTTATTGTATATTATGGTAAAAATACTATTAAAAACGTTAATAAAAGTTTTTTAAATTTTAATTTTTTTTATAACCACAGCTCACATTTGTCAAATTTGCATGAAGCATGTGCATGATAAGCTTTACCGAGAAAATTGGCAAAATATACTATGTTCTATTTTTTTTTTCAAAGGGACATTCCTATGGACAAGAAGAGGTGGGAAACATCCGCTTCTCCTGTTATCGGGGTATACATACAGCTATCAGAAGAAGAATGCTGATGGTAGAACATCGTGGTATTGTTCTAGAAGACTTAAAGGGTGCAGGGCTTCAGCAGTAAGCATTGGCACAAACGCCGTCTGTCACAAGCCCCACGACCACCCACCTCCTAAACTGCCGTACAATATTGGCGAAGCCAAACCACAAGATAATCATTTTCTTGCCGATATATTGTATTAAAGCAGCCAGTTTTAATTTACCATACGATTCGGATTGATCACCATTAGTTTTCGATATTTCTGCGCAACTACATGCGCCATGGTGCGCCGAAATACTCATATTTCACTTAACAAATTCCATGCTAACAATAAAAACAAACAAACCCAAATTGAATCACAAAATGTATGTTAGTAAGCGTGAAAATATAAAGTGCATTTTATGAATAATGATCTCATTTTGTTTACGATCAGAGTTTTTTGAACTGAATGACGTAATAAAGATTATTGTTAATATACTCAATGCACGATGTAATGTTTATTGGTACACTATCTTCAAGAACAAGCGTACAGTATTTATGAATACTTGTGCCATTATGAACAATAATTGCGTACGTAGTTAAGATAGTTAGTTAGGACATAGCAGCAGGCAGTCAGAGGCAGGTCCCTGTTGCCAGCACAGCTTCAATTATAATATACGCATTTTAGTGTTATGGCAAATAAGTACGTCTAGCTCATATTGCTGAAGACAGGACCACAAATCTTAACACAACATGCAAATGTAAAATAAAAATTTAATCCGTTGCCTCTAAAAGAAGTGTAGTGCTTTATACGAGGAGTGACTTATTTTTGTATTTTAAAACGCCTGTCCCCTTCCTCCTAGCTTGGAAAACAAGAGGTACAGCTACAAGCAAACAAGCAAGCAGCTTTATTTAAAGACAATCTGATCAGCACTACAAGGCGATATGAATAAAAAATGGACATTGACCCTTGTGATACACATAATAATATTATACATGAACACCAATACCTAAATTATCATAGACCGAGAAAACATTCTTATTTTTTTATTGTAAATATATTGCCTACATAAATGCAAAAATAACATATTTTGATAGTATGAAATACAAGTACCTAGTGGATAAAGTTTTTACAGAAAATAATTTTAAGACGGATTACAAAAATGCAGAATACCCGTTCATGTAATACTTATTATTATGCACAACTAGTTAAGTTATTTAAAAGATTCTCTGATATATCTTGTTTGTACACCTCGAAACATAACTTACAAAAACACAAAGTTAGTAGGTAGGTTAGTACCTACTAACTTTGTGTTGTTAAACATCCTAGTGGATGTTTGTGGTTTGGTAAATTTGCTTCGGAAGACCCAGGATATCTTTTGGCAACAGGAACTAAGTCCGTTAGTGCATTTCTTCTGTTTAAAAATAGGTAGGTACTAGGACCACAGAATGCGCCAAGATAAAATTCTATTCTTTCATGAAAAATAATGTCTTATCGAGTTCTGCATTCAAGTAGATTTTTATAATAATGGGAATAAAACTGATTTCAAAACTGGCCATTCCTTTTGGAAGTTTCTTATGTACAATTTAAGGGATGAAATACAAAACATTAGAGAATAATATCTTAATAACAGAACTAGTGCATAGTGATGCTTCATTTCAATGGATTTAGATATAACAGTACCTATTATTTAAGAGTTGTGAGCATTACAAATTGACCTGTAATTTAAATCAAACGTAATTGCCTCAAGTGTTGTAAAATCCTTTCGGTAATTCTATGATATTTGATAGTTTGTTGTAGTACCTAATAAAGTCCTGTCTTCGTTATTTTAATATTATACTATAATAATATTAGAACTATTCCTATTAACTCTAAATGTTTACTTAAAATGTTTCATTATGTCATGTTCCTTCAGTTCGACATTTTATTTCTATGTGTTATTACTATTAATAAATTATGGTTCACTATATTGTCCCAATCATGTCTCAAACTATACCTATTTGTTTTTATTTTAGTCCTAGTTTGAAAACGTCTAACTATAAATAAGCTTAATTTAAAATCATATGTTTATCTAATATTGATTTGCTCCCACAGGTTTGCTAGTGCCATCAGGTAAAGGGAAGTATCCGTTGCTGGTTTACAAAAAGCACTCTTACACATTCAAAGTACTCTCCAGCAGTGGATTGTTGTTGTTATGGCATTGTTCTCGAAGGACCAGGACTGGGTGCAAGGCATTCGTCAAGACGTCTCCTGACAAGATCGACTCGGTATTGGCAGCATTTGACGAGCATTGCCATCAACCTCGACTAGCTGTTATAACGAAACTGTCAAAACCATGCCTCAATCTCAGTAAAGTAGGCCAAAAACTTTCAAAAGCTGATATTGTTCCACAGAAAGCTAAAAATAAACCTAATTAAGGACTTATAACTGGTGAAATCTATGTTGATTATTAATTCAAACGTAAAGATTATGGTTTCCTGTGTCTCATTCGTCGACGAACAGATAATGAACTACGTGAGTCCACCACTTTATCAGGGTATTTAAGAAACCTAACATTACAAAATAATTCTCGCGCCCGGGAAGGCCAGAATTCTTCCGCACCGTGCTTTGTGTGTTCTGGCCTTATGTCTCCTGGTGCCGCCTAGCGGACATTACTTTGTTTTATGTAGGTAAGTGGATCGATCAATTACGTCACAACATAAATGTCACTTGTGAATATCAATACTTTTAATATAAATTTGAATAACATATTTGATAGAGTTCTATTACAAAAAATAGTTTGTGTATTTGATTATGATAATTTATATTCGCTATTCAAGTGTCAAAAGTTTGGCGATACACAATTATTCGCTCTTTTATTTACATATCATGTAAATAAAGGGTGTTAGGGGGACACTCTAGAAAACGAAGGCAGGTGGCAGTGCTGGTGACCCTAAACACGATTTGTTAGAAAATAAAAATGAAATCACGAAAAAAAAATTCACCTCTCAAACTCTGAATCTGAAAAGGTACCACTTTCAAGATTTGGTGTTATTGATAGTTCCTAAATCTAAATTTATCTAGTTATCAAATGAGTGAGATGTATTCGAAAGTTGCAAATCATTTCTTTGAAGTAATATATCCCATGTTTTAATTTATAGTCATATTGTCGTCACCACGCTGTATACTTACATATACTATAGTAGTAATACGTAAAGGCTCATAAACTTGTCTCCTGATTTATTTATGAAAAATATGATGGCCCATACACAAAAAGTTTTTTATTCTACGCGTCGGGTCGTCGTCTGGTCGTTTTAGCACTTTATTTATGTCAGATATCATTAATCACTCAAAAATTGTGGGTACCTACTTACTACTAGACTAGGTGGTATGCCCTATGTAGGGTCGCCTGGGTAGGTGCCACCGCCTTTCTTTTTTCAGCCGTGAAACAGTTCGCTGTGTTTCCGATTCAAGGGAAAGGTTGTACTTACTGGGCATAGACGGCATTTCATCTTGGGCCTCAGGATGACAACGCACCTGCAATATCAGGTGATTTTCCCTTGTTATTGCAGGTGTCTATAGGCGGTGGTAACCGCTTACCACCAGATGAGTCGTCAGCTTGTTGGTCATCTAGTTGTAAAAAAAAGGTATACGTTTGTAAGACTTGTGCTCGGTACACTCAAGGCTGAGTCTGACGGTACACTCAAGCCCAAGTCTGACGAGTCAAATGAGTCCTCTATAAAAATAATTGTACGACAAGGTTGGCAAACAAGCGTAGGCACAGTCGACAGCACATCAAGCATCACAGTTTGACCTTGAGACCGCCCTTATTGCGTTTGTAATAGAGGCGAGTTTCGTAGTGCAACTGTTTTACTTGATGTGCTGCCGTCTGTACGGCTACCGCAGCCTGTAGACGCTCGTATAGGTTCGTAGCGATTCTGACGCGCGTAAAACACGTCGTGGTCGTGTGAGTGAGTCAATATGGCTAGCTGAAGTTATTGTGTATTTAAATTTATAAAAATTACTTCACGGGCAGAGACATTACCACAATAACTACTTAGCTACTTACCCCTATTCCGATTTTGTATAATTTTAATTATATCACTTTAGTTCTAATTGTACTCATATTTTACGGGAAATTCATATTGTAATAAATAAAATAATGTTCCATATGTCTGACTCTTTTTTAACCCCCAAACACAAAAAGTGGGCCTAATTCTGGGAACACACTTTAATTCTAAATTTAAGTACAGTATATATCTTTTTCGCAATAAGTAATAGAAAAAAGATAGCAAGAATCTGTTCAGAGCTGTCACTTAAATTTATATAGATTTCAAAGAAACCACAGACCATTTTAGACGGCATGTACGGAGGTGCCTCCTAAACACTGCATTTTAGCACATTCAATACGGTCGAAAATTGAATGCACGTTTCTAAATGTCAAATTATATGACAGCCATCCTTTTCGTATTCCTTTTGATAGAAAGAAATGCACTGAACTTAAATTTAGACTTAGCATGTGTTTAACAGAATTAGGGCCAGTGGGGTGTTATAAGTTTGACGTTTCTTCTGAACGAATGTACCGATTCTAATTTTTTTGTTTGTTTCAAATCTGACGTGCGCAGGATGATTTTTAGCCCTAATTTATGAAGATCAGTTCAGGCCTTTGATGATTAGCTAATTTTCTACTTGACAAAAGGGTGTTCCTAAAATTCACAGATCCGATTGATTTGAAATTTGGTGTACTGTTTTTTCGGTGACTTTCCAATGACATACTAACCTTGAGCTGATCTTATACTGATGATGCTCAATTCTACAGAAACTTACAGCACATAAAGCGCGTTTGGGCATTTGTTTTTCTTTAAAGCACAAAGTAAAATAATACATATTACCTTGTTTATGGTAAACAATTTAATTTATAAAGAGAAGAAAACAACTGTGATTTAAGTTTTAAACATGGATTCGGCAATTTAACGTTTAACCTTTCAGGGGAATACCAGTTTTTACCCGGACGAGTTCACCAACGGCTTTATCTAAAGGGATATTTATATACCAAAACTAGAACCACTCCGAAGGGTATAATTAGATGGAGGTGTATAAATTATAAAAGGAACTGCAAATCGTACGTGTTATCATTATCTGAAAATATAAGTGAAGGATACACTGTAACGAAAGAACATAACCATGAAAAACCTGCAATGCATAGAACTAAAAGCGGTGCATTATTTCAAGTATAAGACAAACTTTCGCCATGGTTGATTTCGGGTGATTCGGGAGGCACGTTAAGATGTTGTTCCCCGTTGTAACTGCTACCTCTTTAACCCAACAAGCCTCATTAGGCCAGCGTGGTGGTGCTGTGGCCCAAACTACTAGTGTATTTCTTTCATGTCGGAAGGTCTGTGCCCAGTAGTGGGAAGTGAAAAGGCTGTTGATGATATTAAGAACAGCAGTTTTGGAATTCTTTACTCTTTTCTTCTTCCTATAAAATGAGTTCCTTTAAAAAAAGCAAGTTATCAGTCGGCAAGCTGGAGGCGACTAGGACAGGATAAACATGAAAATATGGACTCTTCTTACCGCTTCTCATTATTCTCAGTGTGGCATTTGCCTTAATTTGTATTTTTAAAAAGCGGTAATAGCTTATCATCAGATGGGCTGTGTGACTGGTCGACATCTTTTTATACACTAAAATAATAAAAAAATAAAAAAAAATCATAAAAATATAGGAATAAAATTTAATAGGATTGTTGTGTTCATTGTGTACCTCTGAAAATTTGACACCTTTCAGACCACTTTTATTTTCTGATTAAATTAATTAAAACATTGAGACAACTGCTCGTGACAACCCTAAAAAATGCTTGTACAATCAGCAGTAAAATAATGTTCACGTCGCAGCCATCTGGTTAAATTTGCCACTTGATTGGACACCTAGGCCGGCCGTTCTTCAAACGCCAGCATCCAATAAAACGGCTGACGGACAAATAGACTTGTGGCGCAACGTTTAATCAGATTGTTGAAAGTTGTCACAGTCATCAAGTTAAACTAGCCTAGGCAGATCGTCTAGTATCTACGAAGATTTTTTGTGTGACTGTTTGTGTCAAGGTTCTTTTTTTTATAACCACATATTTACTTGTATATATTTTTTAAATATTGTCTATGCTCTGTGGTTTGCATTAAAACTGACAAATTTTATTTGACTGTTCTCATAATATGTTATCTTTTTCTTACACATATTGATGATGATTGAGAATCGGGCCCACTACAATTATCTTATATTTTTTGTATTCTTATAATTTTTCATAATCATTTGTAATAGAATGTTACACAATCTTAACTATGCACAGACGACTGCACATCAAGTGTTACAGCTGCACTACGAAAGCCGTCTCTATTACGTGCCTAGTAAGGGCGGTCCCAAGGTCAAACTGTTACGCTTGATGTCCTGTCGACTGTACTCTGTCTGACCAGGCGTACAATATCTAACAGAGTCTAATTGAACTAATTAATACCTATAATAGTTTTTAAACATGTAATAATAGAATAATGAAATTAGTAACATCTTATACTGGCTTATGATAAATACAGACCTACAGACCTAAGCATGTTTTCATATGACCAAGAAATTAGTTCAATAATGAAAGGCATAAGTGTAATATGACTAGGGTTATTTTTAATCGCCATTATAAATTAATTCCATCATCAATCAGCTAATAATCTCTTGCAGTCAGTTATAATTATTCTTTTTAGTGAATAAACTTTCAAAAAATTATCGTTCTACTTATTGCACATTGTAGAGTACGTACTCATTTTCAAAGAGTAATTGATGGATATTTACAGCCATTGAAAATGTAGTTTTCGAGAAGTAAAACATAATTGTATTTTTGTTTTTGAAAGATACAGGTTTTGGTGACAAGCTCAATGTTTAAAACCATGTAGTATATTTTTTTACGTTTTTAGTATCTATCTAAAGTGCAATGATGCTCGCGATTATTTAAAAAAATATATATCTATGCTTGATACTGTCACATAAAAATTACAACGTAGTTTATGTTTAAATATTAAGAAATATAAATTTTATGTTTTTTTATATTGTAGTACTATGGACTCTAGCTAACGGGGTAAAAGTAACAAAGAAGAACAAAATCTTATCAAAAAAAGGTGGTTCAGCATATTTACGGCACCGAGAAATAGCTAATGCTAGAAAAAGAAGATTTTTAGATAAGATGACCCCTGAACAGAAAGAAATTAAAAAGGCTAAAGATAGAGCATATTATCAGAGAAAAAAAGCTGAACGATTAAAAGAGAACAATGGCAGTGCGATTCAAAGGCGAGAAATAACTATAAAAGCGAGAAGAAGAAAAATACATTGACGATATATAATTAATTACGAGTGTAGCTACTTAAAATTACCTAATAACATGGCTGTAAATTCAGACTTACGGCCTGGCCACGTGAAGGGGCGGCGGCTGCGGCAGCGGCTGACGACGTCGCCGGTTTCCGCTACGCGTGGCCTGCTTATTATATTGCCATACATTTGTTTTCATTCGGGCGAATAGGAGCGCGAATATTCGCCGCGGCGAATTTCCCGTGGCCAGGTCGTAAGTGATAATTAGCAGGAAATAGAGTCGCATATCTCTCATATCTGCATGCCACTGCATACTGGCATGCAGATATGGTACATGTGCGTACATGTACCACATATGCAGTGGCATGTATCTATCCTTCCCTCCCCGCAACCTCCGACACTGCTTGGAGATCGCGATAATCAAGCGTCATAATAGCCAGAGTGGCTTTTCTCATTTCCTATCCTTGTGGAAGATAATAATATCATTGGAAGTTAATGCATACTACGTAAAATGATTTGGATGTGAACGACTAAGAATAACTATGAAGCTATGACTCTAGAGAAAAGGACCACCCCCTTTTCTCTAGTCAAACCTTCATAGTCATTTTGTGACCCATTCTTAGTTGTAGGTTAGTTCAGAGGGATAATAAGTTTAGAGAACAAACCTGTCATGGACCAATAAGACGATCATTTGCTACTTTTTATAACCATCATCAACAATAGTCTGTATCATACGTCCCACTACCGGGCACAGGCCTTCCTACTTGGGAGAAACCAATGAGGAGTGTGGTCTATAACACCACCATGCTGGCCCAATGCGGGTTGGTAGGTTAAAGCGGTTGCAGTAACAACCGACGGCTTAACGTGCTTTCTGAAGCACTGATGAGCTCGAAATTATTTATGATCGATTCATGATTTATTATTGTGAGCCTAATAAGCATTAGGTAATTTTTGCTTTCAATTACTTTGTGTTCTTATTACTGTGTCGAATGCCAGAAATTTAGGTCCAAGTTGTATTTCGTACTTAGAGAATAATGTTCATTGTTAAACTATGATTTTGGACGATGAATACATGTTTTTAAACGTTATTATTTCGCTTCACTATGCTTGGCTTAGCCAAAGTTTTTGGATTGTTGGGCGGTTTTATGTATTGATAAGATCTTTTATGCAGGACAACGCAGACAATTAGTATATTCAGATACAAGTCACTATAAACTATATTAGTACAGATTTCACCCTAGAACTCCAATTTTATTACTCTCTTACATACCTTTAAGACATCGTTTTTTTAAGGCCGTGAAAACCCAAGAGCAATCATTTTTACAATTTCCTCTGAATTTCTAAACATTCAGCGAGGTGCTGTGTTTCAAATCAGTGAAAATTTTCAAAGAAAACTTTCAAGTACACTTACGACTATTCGAGTTTCACTGCGCCCCGCACGAACGAATAAAATGATATTTATTAGTTTTACTTATTTTGTCAAGCCGCATAAGACCTCTAATTAAAAACCGACCGTTTCTGAAATCTGTGGCTTGACAAGTGAAATAACTATACTTACATTTGAGATAAGTAACTGTAGATAGTGAAAGCGGCCCTTAAAGTTTTAGATGGATTAAGTTGATCTGTTATTACGCCGGTCATAATAGTTTAGGTAAGTAGGTAATGTATGAATAAATGTAAAACCTTACTTAATGAGACGTAATTACGAAATAAGTTTATGTATCTGACACAAAATTCAAATAGATACCTACTATGTCTCCAAACAGACTTTGTTGTGTTTCACCATACATTATAAATAATAATAAAAATGATACCTGCACATTGGATTTCTATAAGTATACTCTTTTAGATTCCGCTTGTCTATACCTAATAGGAATAGACACTCAATCCACCTTCAACTTATTCTTGCAAAAAAAAAACAAATTTCAATGTTTTTGATGCGTTTAAACGCCTACTTTATTGTAAAAAATACACATAAAGAAAGGAAATAATAAAAAAATATTCTGCTCCAAGCGGGAATCGAACCCGCGTCTCCTGATGTCTGGCCTTACCATTACGCCACCGGAGCACTAGGTGTAACCTCCTATTTTTTTGCACCGCTTTCTACTCTTTTTTTAACGTTTTTATAGCAACGGTTATCTCACCACTCATTGAAGTTAATACCTCTAGTGATCCGAAGGAATGCGTTAAAAGAAGGTAGAAACCTGTGATTTTTTCTTTATTTGTAATTGCTACAATATTCTTACATAGTTAAATTTCAAGACGGAGATAAACGTGTCGACGTTCTAATAATGATTCTGCGTAATCTAGTTCGGGTTACTTGGTTACAGTGGGTTTAATTCCAAATTGCTACGAATCGGCATCATGTTGACCGAGATAAGCATTTGAAATTAAAATATTAATTAAATACGAGCTTATTTTAATTTTAATTTCCTCTTCCAGTTGAATACCAGCTTCTACCTGGCCGGATTCACAAACGCCTCTATCTAAAAGGGTATATTTACAAGCAGTACCAAGTCACCACCAAGGGTGATATCAAATGGAGGTGCATTAACTATAATAAAAGCTGCAGAGTGACCGCAAAGACATTTTCCCTTGATTTAAGTAAAGGATACGCGGTAACAAATGAACACAACCACAAAAAACCTGAAATGTACAAAACTAAAACGGGGCTATTGCACCAAATCTGAGTTCTGGGAAGAAGGAACGGAGTAGGATTGATAGTTTTATTTCATAAAATCGACGCGACCAGTACCGATCAATAAATACTTACAGTAATGCAGCTAGTTTCAATTTGTCCTGCATCAATTTATTCAAACTGAAAACCATAGTACAGAAAAATGATTTTTATCGTCATGACTTTAAGGGGGTTTACGCCGTAAAGCTTTTTATCACAGATTAATAAAAGTAGTTAGACATACTGTGCCTAATTCTGGGAACACACTAATTCTAAATTTAAGTACAGTATATCTGTTTCTCGCAATAAGTAATAGGAAAAAGATAGCAAGAATCTGTTTAGAGCTGTCACTTAAATTTAGATAGATTTCAAAGAAACCATAGACAATTTTAGACGGCATGTACGGAGGTGCCTCCTAAACACTGCATTTTATCACGTTCAATAAGGTCGAAAATTGAACGCACGTTTCTAAATGTCAAATTATATGACAGCCATCCTTTCCGTATTCCTTTTGATAGAAAGAAATGCACTGTACTTAAATTTAGACTTAGCATGTGTTCACCAGAATTAGGGCCACTGTTTCTTCATGTGTTCATATTTCTACATGAGTTATAAAGTTTTTATTTATGAAATAAAAAAAAGCTGTCATCCACTCTATTGTAGGGATCATACATATTTGTCAAATCTAGTGTCCTTACTCGCTAAGGAGATGCATTTGTAGATGTAAGAGAGAAGCATTTCAAAATTTCATTAAGGGTTACCAATGGTTTATTCAATTTATTTATTTCTAGATATAAAGTATTTGCCAACAGGCAAAAAGAATCCAGTGATGGTTTTCGAAGACTTCGTGTACAAACGTGTCAAGACAAACAAATCCGGCAAGGTTTTCTGGCGCTGCGTCATGACCCACAAAGGATGTAAAAGTTACTGTTTGGTGGATTACGAACAAGTGGAATGTAGGAATGAGCACAATCACGCCGCTCCTAAATACAGAACTAAAACTGGAAGGTGGAAGCTGCTGAATTAAGAGGTGTCAAGTATAGATCAAATTGTTTTTATTCTTGTATTGTGGTTTTGCTATTAAATTACACTTGCTCAATATTAATAGTTTTAATGTATATTTTTGGTTATTACCTATCTCTTATGCTTTCCATATCTTTTCTGACAAGTAAAGGCGGTTTTATCAAAATAACATTACAGACGCTACATGTCACACACACCCACACGTATTACACATTTTTAACTTATTATACATTTCCAAATTTCAATAGATTGATACTGATCTAATTGATATGATTCTGAAATATAAAATGGTAAAGTAACAGATGTCATTATAGTATGTGCCTGCAAGTAATCAAATACAACTTTATATGAGAAGAGAGAGAGGTATAATAAAGCTCTGTTACAGTATTTTACAGAGCATCAGTGAGGGGTACTCGACAGTTGGTGGTCGGAGGGTATGCCTTCATCTGCCGAAGCTATTGTCTCCACCACATCAAAAAGACCTGGAAGTGTGCTACCAATGCCGATTGCACAGCAAAAGTTCACACGATACAGGACGAAATCGTCAATTTACGTAATGAACACAACCACCCCGTACATAAATTTTTAAGACTAGAACAGTATGTGGATTTAAGTAGTTAATTAATGAAGTGTGAGAATATTTCAATGAAATATATTGTTGTGTTATATTAGTTTTTGTAATAAGCATGAAGGTAATTGGACACTACTGCGACGCTTTAATTAGTACAGTCGACAGCACATCAAGCGTAACAGTTCGCAATATAGAGGCGGATTGCGTAGTGCAACTGTTATACTAGATGTGCTGTCGTCTGTACATCACATTGAGTAATTTTCCAAAACAAAAGGATTTTCTTTTACTTTCGGTGCGGCTTTACAGAGAGAACTTGGGAAACAAAATTTTTTCGTTGCTTTTTTATATTTAGAGGAATCTTAACAGTTAAAGGTAAATGAAAGTCAATTTTAAATGAAAAGTAATTACTTCTAGAATTTCATTAATAATCATTAATAATACATTTATTTTGTTAGATCTGTTAAAGAAAAGAAAGAGACGTCTTAAGAACGACGACCTGGAGATCCTTGAAGCTATAAGACAAGTTGTACAAGAAGGGTGCAGTATCAGAACTATAGCAAAAAATCACAGTATTTCCAAGTCACGACTCGGAAGGCTAGTCAAGAAAACGAAGGAAAACCTTAAAACTTGTACCCTTATGTTTATGGAGCATGATTTATGAGGTATTAATATTCCAAAAGGCACTATTGCAGCATGGCTGGATTGTTGGAAACATCATGTGAATTAACAAGCCTATTTATAATCGACAGTTTAAACATTCTATCTATTTGAGACCACGCTTAAATAATTAGGATAGTTTTTAAATCGACAAAAAAATGTTACTCAAATATTGGGTACCAAAGAGGCAAAATAACTCGTGTCTGTGATTTTTTTGAAGTTGAACTAATACTTTGGCATCGTAAGTTTTATCTTTCTTGGTTATAGTTAAGATCTTTCAAAGTTCTTTTAAAATCAAATTTTCACCATTGAAACCAGAGTTATTAAATTATGTTACAAAAAATATACAATCAATTTATTTTTTAGAAAAAATGATCCCACATCCGTCAATGGTAACAGTTCTATTGATCTAACTAAACTGTACTTTTCTTCTTTGTTCGCTCTACGTTCAATAAAACTCAGTGTTATTTTTGCCCTACCATTGTATTCTATCAATTTAGCAAGGTTTACTCTTAATAAACCTTACGGTGATGGATCTTCTTGCAGGCATCAAAGGAGCTTATTGCTCGACTTCCCAGCGCGGTAAGCCGCTGCTGCACATCAATGGCTATACCTTTAACCAACGCCAAAAATCTGGTACAACCATTTCGTGGATATGCACCGCCTATTACCATTGTCAGTGCCAAGCGAGGATTAAAACCATAGATAATTCGATGATACAGCTTGGAGAGCATAACCATTAAAATTGTTAGTTTTCCTTAAATATTATTTACTATATAAAAATAAATATAATGTTACTTCGTTACAGATTTAATGACATTTAATTTTGGGATCATATAAATTCTTTGTTATGTTAACTGGTGCTATAGGATATTCGACCACAACCAACCAAACCAGAGATGTTATTGTTAATGTATAAATCTTATTGTTTATTTCTATAGGTATAATTATGACCACTTTAAAAGGGGGAAAGGTATTGATCCTTGGAGATCACCGTTATCATCGGGAGTACGGTAACGAACACACCAGCTATTGGCGATGTACCAAAAGAGGCTCGCGTGCTTGCAAGAGCAAAGTGAGGATCGTTGCGGGACAAATGATGGTCCTCGAGCCACACACGCATCAATAGTTTTAGATCTATGCTAAGTTCTATACTAGGTACAGTCGACAGCACATCGAGCGTAACAGTTTGGCATTGAGACCGCCCTTACTCCTTTCGTAATAGAGGCGGCTTTCGTAATGCCACTGATGCTCTTGATGTGCTTTCGTCTGTACCTATATTCTACTCGTAACATCCTTAAGCGAAATTTCAAGTAAAACTGGCTTAAACTTCGAAGCTAAGAAACGAATGCCTAATTCCAAAGCCTTGGGTTATCTTAATAATGCATAATAATTTTGATTATCTACTGTACGGTATAATTACCATGCATTATTAAGGTGGTAACAAAAGTATTTTCATTTTTTTGTTTAGTTTTTCAATGTGTTAAATACGAACGAAATCTCTTTTAGCTTATTGTAGGATCATAAGTATTTATCTTTGTTGCTGCTGCTTTAAGTGATCGTGTACATATTAATTAAGACTCGGGTTTCACAATCAGTGACGTATAAATCCTTTAGCGCTCAGATGGCAAGCTATCATGCCATAAGCCATTCAGATTAAAATTGCTATGTCTGGTCTGAAAGAGGTCTAAAATTTAAAATTTAGTGAATCTCAAAAAAGGATGGGGCCAAAATTAATAACTATGTAATTAAAAAAATATATATCTAAACATGGGTAGGTAGATAAATAATGTCACTTACTTACTGTAAGATAATAAAAATGTATTGTTAAAAATTATTATATTTTATTAAAAAATTAAAATATATAAAAGTCTCATGTTTTATTCTATATTTAAATAATTATTATACATAGAATACAAGAAAATAATGTAAATATGAAGAATCTTAAACCTTTATTTCGTTTTTAACATAAATGTCTGAGAAATACAATACATAGACAAGGTATTTGGTACTCGGTATAACAAGGGGATGCCCCCATGTTAACATAGTTATATAAATACTAAAAAAAATATCATAAGATCGTTATTCTAAAATTAATTTTGAATTTTCCCCTACATTTTATTTAACTGACAGAACTATTTGTATGAAGAAATATGAAATTTATTTTACAATTTTGAATGTTCGTTAACACTATAGAATTTATATGACTATGTTAATACAGGTAGGTGCCCGCATGTTATGGTGAGGACCAAACATTCTGTATATTGAATATATTTCTAAGTAAACATAGTTATTATTGTATAGGCTATATATAGGCTATATATATAATTCACAAGCTATAATGACCCTCCATAACTTTTGTACACATAAACTATAATCGTAGTGTAAAGAGTAAAAAAAATAAACAAAAATAAATAGCGACTTCAAAACACTAAAAAGGAAAATATAATTAAATTTAAATAGGTACTTTTCCCTATAAATAATTTTTTTGGCGTCGGTACTTCACTTTCTATTGTTTCTAAAAACTTATTTGCACAAAAAAAATTTCCTTTTTAGTGTTCTGAGGTCGGTTTTTTATATTTGTTTTAACTTTTTTTTTCACAATTTTCTAACGTCAAATCTTAATGGGTGACCGTCAACATATTGTTCTCTACTATCGTATCGTACCACAAATATCTGCAATACCGCATAATTGAGGACTTAATTATTTTAGTTATTTTGATTTAAAAACCAAACTACCCAAATTGATCTTGATAAAAATTCTATGGGACTAATATCTTAACGCATACTCATTAAAAAAAATACCAATCGGTTCATAAACGATGAGTTCTGAGATAACAAAAAAAATACAGCCGAATTGATATCCTCCTCCTTTATTGAAATGTGGTTAAAAATCCAACACGAAATTTGTCATCTTATTATTAAGAGCTTTCAGTAGATACATGAAAATATTTTTACATATTATTTTCTTCGTAATCTAAGAAGTAACACAATCATTTATGATTATCTTTCTCAAACCGCATCTTCGTTTGTGCTTTATTCTGTTTATAATTATAAAAAGAAAACCTATATTATGTTCAAAAACTATTTAAAGCCCATGTTGATAATAAAGATAGTTTGATTCAAGATCCATTATGTAATATACATTTTGGTACTGAATCAGTTATTAAACAGAATCTGTAACTATTATCTAATTTGTGCCCAAGCTACCAACTTGTCAACATCTATGAAAAAACGCGTAACTGCGTATAGGGTGGGCAACGCGCGAGATACCTTTCTTCAGAAATTGGTTCATTATAAAGTCTACCTAATTTTCATTATAATTAATACGAATTTTTGATGAACCAATGTTTTATTTGTTTTTTAGAGTGGTATTGTTTTTATTTTGTTATCGTAATGTAATAAAACATAGTTACTTTTAAATCTTGAACACATAGCATTTTTTTATTTTAAATATCTAATTACAGGCGACGGATGCATCAATGTTATAATAAGTGGAATTTCATCACAAGCTGTTGCAGACAATTACTCCGATGATGACGTAATTGAAGTTGTAAGAGATGAAACTCCTATTGAAATACTGTCAGACGGTGAAGAGAGAGAACTTGAAAAGCTAAAGCAACCCCGACCAGCATCCGTCATTAAAGATTTTCATTTCACATCTGTTCCGATCTCGGAAACAAATGTCGAACAGAATTTGGAAACAAATGAAGCCGTGGATCCGCTAAATAATGAGTCTAGTTATTTAGGTAATGGAGCTTTAAACGCTCAAGATACGGAATCCACGAAGACTGCAAATGAACAAAATCTAGCTAAAGATGCTGATAATGAGAAAAATGATAATGAAGAGATACAACCTGTAGTGCGTGTTGATGAGGTCATACAAAAAGATAATTTGATTCCAGATCCATTATGTAATATACATTTTGGTACTGAATCAGTTATTAAAGAGAATCTGCAAAAGGATAGTATTCCCAATAATCCCAATACAGTTCCTATAGCTGAAACTAGTCAGATCGTTAATGAAGAGTAGCTAATGGATTATTTTGTCTGATTTACTTATAATAAAAAAAAGCAAATCTTTAATGTATTGATGACTGTATAAGGCTTATATTAGTTTTGATGTTAATTTATGTATTTTAATTTCAATTTAATAGGCCGTCGATCTAGATGACACACACTAAACCTAAATTTATAGCACTTTATGGTACATCTCGTTCTGTCAGTGAAAAACTGATAGCTGTCAAATAATGTGTCCATCAAGAAGGTATGTTTAATACTGTTTTAATTTTTGATATTATTTCCGTGTACCCATTGATAAAACGAGATATACTTGTCTGCTGTTCTTTAATTTAGAATTAGTGTATGAAGGTATTCAGAAATGAGCCCATTGTAAGAATAATTTTAGTTCGTATAATTAATTCTTAGAATAAATACAAAGTATTTCAAATATTCTTAATTTTTGATTTTAAGATTATTATAAATGTTTGAAAAATTACTTGGTAATTAAAAATGTAAAACTAGAAAAATTTCACGTCCTGAGGCGGGAATCGAACCCGCGACCTTTCGCAATCCGGGCAATTTCAAATATATTTTTTATTTTACTACTACCAAATCTTTATGATAAACAATGGCAAACCTAATTGGAACTTTCTTTTCCTAACGCCCGCGATGTAGTTTTCCTAGCAAACCTAGTTCTATGTTTAACATCTTCTTAAGTAGATAAATTTCGGAATCCTAAACACACGCTAAAACATATATATTTTTATAAATATAGACATAAATATGTCAATGTTTCATGCCATTGTTATAAGTTTGTAAATGCAAAATTAAGATTTATTATACACCAATAGATACTGTACCAGCCATAAGTCTAATCTATTAATAGGTAATACTTTATGAGCAAATATTGTTTTAAGTAAACACCATCAATCATAACAAGTTCTAATTAATGTTACAGTTCTAGTGATGAAAATGCGCAATCCTGCCTTCGCCACGGTTGTAGAAACGAATGGTCGAAGAGTGCTGATGATTGGTCATAACAAATACATGAAACATTACGACGGAAAATTTGGACGAACTAGATGGAGATGTTGTAAGTCCTACAACAAGTGCCGAGCTATCGCTATTACTCATGAAAATAAAATTGTTAAACTAACTGACGTTCACAATCACAAATAAAGCATAGCTTAATATTTGTCACACCAGTGTATCACAGGAAAGAAATATGAAAGTTCTGAAATTACCATTGCTGACGTTACAAAGTGTTTCTTGAAATGTATGTAATTGTAAATTATAATTGTAGACATAGAAATCGTTGTGTAGTGAATGATCAATAAACTAACGCTATTCTAATAATAATTAATTTAGCTCTTTTCAAGCAGAAGCGAAGCCAGGCAGGTCGTTTAGTGTTGAAGAGTGTTTGTATTTGTTGTGTTTGGTTAAAACAAAATGATTTTTGTCAAAGTGGTCATGAAAAGAACCTTGACTACCAATCACGCAAGCACTGCAGTAGTAGATGATCTGTCTAGGCAAATCATCGTCTGCCGAAAGCCAAATTCTTCAAGACTTATATAAGAATTCTACTTAGTCTGTTTGCATGATATACTGACAACATCATTTGTATACGAGCGAATAATAGAATTCGCCTATGACGTGTACAGCACTCAAGCCTTATTCCTTTTTTCGTTCGTAGATTAAAAATCATAATACATATAATTAATGTGAAATTCGTGTAACTTATATCTACAATAATATTTTTGTCTTTTACTCTATGTAATGAATACAAATAATAATGATAATCTTTTAATTAAGCTTTAAAAGATTAGATGTTACAGAACTGAACTGGTAGGTACTGTTACCATAACTGGTTATGGTGTGTTGTTACTACTTGTTACTGATACTGGAATGACTGTTTAAATTGTCTGGTTAGTCTGATTAAATACTTTGAGGGTCTTGCAATTTGTATACATATAACTGATGTGACCTGAAAAACTTTGCCTAAAAGTACCTACTTTTAGGCAAAGTTCTTTGGTTCTCCTAAAGATTTATTGGCCAAAGTATGTACATACTGTTAAGAGCAAAACATACATTGCAAACGTTTAGGAGAGATGCTTTTCATGTCATGTCAAGTCATGTCTCAATTATGTAAATAGTAACATTTTAAACTGTATTATAATATCTCAATTTTGAATTGTATTCATAATAGTCATGCGTAATAAATAAATGAATTAAATGACAGTTCTAATTTTTGTTAATCTTTATCGACTCCTAAATTATTAACTGAACTCAAATTTATTTAGCGGTTGTCTTCAGAAATCGTTATAGTTTTTAAGTGAATGCGTGTAAATAACGAGGGTTTTTGAAAATATTACATATGGCGATGTGACGGCCAAAACCAGTGTAAGTGACGAGGGTTTTAAAACATATTAATAACGCTAGACACAGTATATGTAACAAGGATTTTTGAAAATATTAATTACAACATTGCAACGGTGACGGCAAAATCCAGTGTAAATGACAATGTTTTGAAAGCATACACGATAATACGACGACGTGACGGTTAAATCCAATATAGAAAAGTGACTAAGGTTTTTACAAAATATAACCTCCTTCTTTTTGAAGTCGATTAAAAATATTATGAAGAGACTGCTCAATCAAATGTAAGTGACAATAGATAGAGGCAAATAATAAGTACATGCGGTGACGTATCAAGTTAAAAACCTATACATTTGGGGGTACCTTAATCCATTGTAATAAGGGTCATTTTACAATTAACTTGTTACACTTTTTAATCGACTTCAAAAAAAGAAGGAGGTTATATGTTCCATTATGTATCATTTATTTTTTTGTATGTATGTTCACTGATTTTTCTGTCAATTGTAAACCGATTTTCAAAATTCTTTTTTTATTCGATAGAGAGGTGGTCCCATTGTCACCAAGTCAGGATCTAATGGATTTCCAGAGAAATCGAGGGCAAACCTAAAATTTTATAGGCACACGCATGACATTTTTTACTTTTTTCCAAAGCTATTTAAGTATTTGCTTCTGTGAGTCATCCTCTCACGTTGATGAGCTGGTGATGGAAGGTACAACTCCTTAACAGTTAGGAGTTGGAACATAATTCTTTAACTATTATAGGTACGTATTAACGAATAGTAATGTATTCTATCGGGATATTCGGGTGAACTGATGATGGAATATAACGATTACCCTTAACGGTGTGTAGAGTTAGATAATACTTTATCAGTGGCACGATACGAATACGATTATATGAAACAATATTATGTGTTTCAACCAAAGACTGAGACCAGACCAAAGACAGACTAGTCGGTGACGTCCCCTCTAGCTTTGACCTTAGGAAATCACTTAAAAATGTGAAAAAAAATAAAACCGACTTTAAAACACTAAAAAGAAAAGGTAAAAATAATTAAATTTAGGTACAAAGGTGGAGGTAAGTACCGAAGTATTTTTTTTTAACAAAATTTATTTTTTGGTGTTGGTGCTAAGCTGCTTCCAGAGACAGTAGAAAGTAAAGCAAAAAATCCAAAAAAAAACATTTTTGTTAAAAAAAAAATATCCTGTACTTACGTAAATGAGTATTTGTATATATTTTTTTTTTTGTATTTATATGCTATTCTATTATTTGCGTTTCTTTATAGTATTTACTCTATTAACGCCCCTGGTGTTTATGGGGTTTCTAAGAAAGGTCCTTCCTTATTATAAAAAGTCACATTTAGGTATTGTGGGATTCTACGGATACTTTTAAGAGTAAGAAGTACTGGAAATAAAACTACAGATTATAATTTCAACACTCGGCTTAAGTCACGTCCGCACCTCACAGTGAGGTAGTGAGCAATAGCTGACGTTCCCTACTCCGCGCTAGTATAATATTATAATAATATTATAGTAATTTACCACAACATCACAGGTATATCTGTCTGTACTACAATATATCACTATGACTAAAAATAAAAAAATATTCTTCATTTCTTTCTTTTCTTAACAAAGAGCATATAGTGTCTTAATAGTGATCTAACTCGATATAAATATTGTAATTTTGTAATATCATTTAGAACACAAGATACAAAATAGCTTTGAATGACCAATACATACATACTTTTTACATGTAGAGCAAGTCTTTGCAGTTTTATAGTCCCGGGCGCTGGGGCAAAATCGACAGCGTCTTCTCTTTGCAGGACCTTTCTTTACTACTTTTAACAATGGATATTGCTTCTTTAGCACACTGGACTTTTTGCATTTCTTAACTGGAAAAAAGTAAGGGTAATGTTGGAAAAATATTTAGGGAAAATAATGTTAAAAATAAATGTAAGTGTTATTGTTTATCCGTCAATCTTTTAATGATAATCATCATCACCAGTCTATATACGTCCCAAGAAGACCCGTGCTAGGCACAGGTCTTCCTAAATAGGAGAAATAAAGGAGGAGTTAGGAGCGCGACAGCCATAACACCACCGCGCTGGTTCAATCCATGCGGGCTGCAGTACACGTTACTGCAGCCCGCATGTATTGAACCAGGATCTCGAGATTAGAAATTTTGGTTGATCCATCCCGTGGTCGACCATGGCGAAAGTGCTTTGTTTTAGTAATCGAAACCAGAGCGCTCAAACCACTCAGCCGCCAAGCTCCTCACAATAAATGAATAATGCTCCTCTCAAGGATAGTGCTATTAAACAATTTGCACCAGCTACCGGGTAGCATGGCAAACTCCATGGGGAGTGCACAAAAGTTTGTCTCTCTCTTCCTCCAATAGAAAGAAAGAGATAAAACTATCTTGTTTCCTATAAGTGGAAATAAGGGGCGGAGGCCGGAGATAGATTTTGTCCACTGCCCATGCTACAGCTGCTGATAATAATGTGACATTGTGTGGGTGGCCACGGGAACGGGCGGCTGCGTCTCGGCAACCACTGTGCGGTCACGACGACGCGCTGCGAGGCCGACATCGATATCGAGACAGCGCGCAGTGGTTGCCTAGACGCGAGACGCAGGACGCACATGCAGTGATGTCGTGGCCAGACCGTAAAACACCACAGTACTCCACCGCCCTTCGCTGGGTAACGAAGCAATTTCATTCACCCCTAGAAATCAGTGTAGCCAGTACGGAACGAAAATTGCGCCTCTGTAAGGAATGACATTAAGGAAGGCATTTCATCTTAGGCCCCAGGATGACAACGCACCTGCAATATCAAGTGATTTTTCCTTGTTATTGCAGCGGTCTATAGGCGGCGGTAACCGCTTACCATTAGGTGGGTCGTCAGCTTGTTTGAAATGCCGTCCATGCCCAGTAATTACACTGGCTACCTTTCCCTTCAATCCGAAACACAGCGAACTGTTTCACGGCTGAAATAAGAAAGGCGGTGGTACCTACCCAGGCGACCTTACATATGGGTCTACCACCTAGTGGTTAAATGGCCACGTTAAATTATTTAAAAAAAAATACATTTTGTTGTCCATTTATAGGTACAACTAATAGTTAGAGAACCCAATGGTTGTATTTTAAATCAACCAAATGTAACCAGTAGGTACAATAAGTAATGAGAAACCAGCACTTTTTTATACAAAGTACGGCAAATGGCTCAAAACCTCCTGATGTGAAGGGGTAAGAAGAGTCCATATACTAGAACAGCTCTTGAAGCTTGAAACACCCTGTTCTAGCTGCCTCCGCCTTGCCGGCCCATAAGGTAAGGCACCTTCACGCCTCTTTTGAAGGAACCCATGTTATAAGAAGCAGAGATAGATTTTTATAGCAATCTAGATTTGAGAGCTGAATGAAACCACAATCGATACGTTAAATATTAGATAACTTATAACATACCTCAGTGGTAATATAATAGTTTGTATTTCCGCCGGAATATTTTACATTTTGGCAAAAACTCAAATAATACTGAGAAAGATAACATCGAAAACTCTCAAACAGATTTTTTTCTTGCGTGCTCCTTGCTTGGCGTAGTATGTGCACAAACATATGTCGCAGCCATCTGGTTAAATTAGCCAGCTAATTAGACGCCTAGGCGGATTGTCTTGTACTGAAGGCTTTTTGTGTGATTGGTAAGGTCAAGGTTACTTTTATGACCTGTTATAACCAAAGTGATTTCGGTTTTAAGTGGTAAGATAAAAAAAACTTGAACTGATCGATTACATTAAAACTTTTTTTACTAGACGATCCGGTCTTATTAACCAGCTAATTGGACATTATCTGGCTAACTTTACCAGATGGCTGGCTGCGCCCAATACACTAGGTAAGTCATAATACAAAATCAAGTGGCTTCACCGCAGAGTTTCCAGTTATTTACAATTTACATTTCTTCGCAGAATTTTTCGAGTTATCCATCAGCAGGCAAGGCAATAAATCCTTAGTCCTCGGAGGGTCCTCGTACCGATACGTAGGCAGCGACCTAAATGGAAAAGAAAGATGGCGGTGCTCCAGGGACCCGTACTGCAAGGCTCGAGTTCACGTATTTGAAGGAAAAGTTGTTTTAAACCGTGGATTACATACCTGCATAAAGTTCAAGCATGACTTCTAAGCAACTAGTTACAAATTGTAAGTACGGTTAGCAATAGAAGTCGATTAACATTTAAGTAGTTTTAATACCATGTCACACTACGTCATTTTTAATACAAATTGTCAAAAGATTGCCAATGTGTTATAGCAAAAGTCGCTAACTGTACCTACATGCAATAATGTGGGTAGTCTAAGGATGAATGAAACTATCGAAAAACCAAAGCAATTAGGCCGCTTTGGTGAGTGGTCGGTAGCTATCTTCTTTACTTCTATCATCTTTTCTACTATAAACCATAGGTTCCGGGTTTGAATCCCGGTAGGGGCAGTTGTTTGTAGGATGAGTACGAACATTTGTTCACGAGTCATTGATGTTTGTATGATTATAGGATATTGTGTGTCTAATATTTAAATTAATAACTAATAGTTAAATACATATTATTATATATATTTTCTTTTATTTTATTTAGATTTCCAAACCATTAATTGACAATTGAATTGACTTGAGATGTCTGCTCTAGTATGTATAAACCTTAATAAAAAATAAATCAGAAATAAATGTCTAGTCATAATCAAAAACAGTTATCGTTTAATTAAACGCAAGTTATTTTCGATTAAAGTGGTTTTATTGAAAGCAGATCTATGTTTTTAACGAATTTCGTTAATAACATCTGAATTTCTGAGACCCACCTTACTCTTTAGTGTGCGGATAATCAAAAGCTCAAGCAAGATAATGCTCAAGCGCAGACATCTCAGCCGCGCATGCGCGTGCCGATCAACTTGCCTCTAATTCGGCCTCCGTCGCATTGCTTCATTCTGTGCTCGAAGGGTTGCCTACTTAAGATTAAGATGACTGCGTTTTTATGACTAAGAAACTTCTGACATCTTAGATACCTACAAGCTCGTGTGATCGCTGCACATTTTTCTGGACCATTTAATATATTATACTGTAAGTATAAATTTATTACGACCGTATACTTATTTATACGCTTCTTACATTCGACACCCTCTTCAATTTTTATGTACCTACTTATTGTCAAATTCAAAAGTTGTATGTATTAGCTATCGTCAAATTAAGCACTCCCGGTGTAAAAAGAGGGACTTAAACTTTTGACGTTTAAGTATTTGACCGTTACGCTAACATAGCATTATGTCACCCAGAGCCCCGGGCCCCTGGGGCTTATGTGGCCCTGGCCACGGGAAATTCGCCGCGGCGAATATTCGCGCTTCTATTTGGCTGAATGAAAGCAAATGTATAGCAATATAGGTACTAAGCACCTTTAAACCTGTAAATCACACAAACCGTCACACAAAAGCTCTTCGATTTTAACAATCTACCTAGGCGTCCAAGCGAATGGTTAATTTAAAAAAAAAAATAAGGCATTGGCGTGAGAGACATCAGCCAATCTGAATATATTTACAAAAGAAATCTATTAACTATAAAAAACAAATAAAAAATCACAAATAAAACAAAATTTACAGAGAAGCTTATTAACTACCTATAGTATTCTTTATAAAATCAAAAATAACAAAGTAAAATCAGTGTTCCTTAGTAAATCGCAAATGTTTGTAGGGATCCTTTAGTAATTTCAATTATCCTACCAATAAGTAACAATCGTTGCAAATTAAATTTTGGACAAAAGAAAAATAAATGATGGAGATCACAAAAGTCAGAGGGACAATATGAACAATTAGAATTATTCAATTTAACCAGACGGCTGACACAACGTTCAGTCATCTCGTAGAACGTTGCGCTCAATGACTAGGCTAGTTGTCCTTCAGCCGTTTGATTGGATGCCGGCGTTTAATCAACGACCTAGGCGTCCAATAAGTAGCTAATTTAACCAGACGGCTGCGACTGTATACACATATAAGGCTTTGAATTCAGACATGACTGCGGGCTGTGCGCAAGTTCATTAATTGATTCTTTTTTATGATGCATCTTATACAATTTTATTTTGCTTATCACTATCGAAAGCTCTAGATACCTACCTACTCACAGACAGTGCTTCTTTTAAAGTTACCCATTGTGGTTACCAGGTGGTTGTGTAAAGAAAAAAACACAAAACCTTTTAGCAGTGTTTTAATTAAAATAAGTGGTATTTTTTTATGAATAAGACTGCAAACTGACCAAATCAATTTATCGATAGTACCTATTAACTATTATCTAATCTGTGGTATTACCACAAAATGTTTCTTTCCTCTTTATATTACGTTACTTTCATAAAATTCTGATAGAAAACATAACTTTCCTAATATTTTGACCTGTCCAAAATCAGATTCCGGACACAATTGATTTTTCAATTGTCACAGCCCTCCGGAGGGAAAACGCCGATTGACAGGTTAAATTGGGGATAAATGAATCAAAACTTTAATAAAATTGCATAGTTTATTCAACATTATTCTTTAACAATCAAAACAGTATTACAAAAATATGATCCTAACATTTCCATCACCCACACCACTGAATAAACTTGTTTTAAAAACGAATGGAAAGTTTAAAGCTATTTCAACATTTACGTACGGTCGACCACAGAGTAGCTGAACACTTTAGTACCATGTCACAATACCTATGGCGTTAATGTAGTAGGATAGCGACTATTAGGTACAAGCGCAATAGTCGGTGTGACATGGTACTGAAGTGTTAATCTACTTCTGTGGTAGACTGTACCAACTACATTACTACAGGCACTTTAATAAAAGGCACATGATTTACACATTCTCAATTTTTTCATGAGTTCAATTGACAACGTTAACCCCTGATCTTTGCGGTGGGTTAATTTATTTAGGGGAAAATTCACTTCTCAATTTTTTTATATGTCATTCATTATAGTAAAAAGCTTAAATAAAGGCCTCATTTTGTCATCTTTGTGTAAAAGTTTTTCATGCAACACAACTACCGCCAGCTTGGTATGGACTCCACACTGTTTCAATAAGCAGTTTTCGAACAATCAAAACAATGCTGCTGTCGTTTTCATACGATTTGAAAGCTCAACGCATTTGCGACAAGTAATTTTCAGAACAGTCGAAATGCTTTCTCGGGCCTGGGCAGTCAATATACGTTCAAGGCATTGCTGTCAATGAGTATGATGCAATTGTGCTCTGACGATGGCAGAGTCAAGAGTGGTTAGGTTCGCTTTACATTTATAACGGATTCTACAGCTGCAGGTCCACCTAACCTTGTTCCTGTAGCACTCGTGTTTGATGAACTTATATCCGTTTACATGGACCACCGGAAAACCGCGATTTGACACACCATACGACACTGCAAAGATAAAGGTGATGTTAGGTAATTTTCTATTCAAAATAAAGTCTTTAAATTATTCTTCAGTTTTATTATCTACCTCAGAATTGTATTTAATAACGAATCAGCATGCTTAGTGTATTTTATAGTTATTTCACGGGTTTCATAAGTCTTTTTGTTGCAGTTGGTTTAATTGGAACCGGAATCGACTCTTTCGCCTCTTATTGCCTCAGTAAACAAGGCAAGATGGGCATCAATGTTGGAGGGTACAGATTCAGGTTCAACGGATGTGCGAGAAACGGGAAGATCAGGTGGAGGTGCTCAAGAGGACCCTGGTGTAAAGCTGCTCTACATACGTTTAGAGGGAGAATCGTATACATACAAAGCACACATAACTGCGGCCCGAAACCACCTGTTAATTGAATAGGACTTTTTTATATTTATATATATGGCTACACTTTTAATGAATGTATTAAAATTATCAAAAAGCGGTTGGGTTGTCGCAAAGAGGTTTTACTATACAAATACTGAACTGGCGCTGTCGCGGCATGGCTTCGCTCGCTCAGCTCGTGCCGCTTTTGCTCGTTGGTGTAGACGTAGTCGCCTTCATACATGTATTACCTATATAAGAGTTCTGAGGGACTATTCACATAACGTAATTAAATGCTCTTACTCTGAGCACTTTCTGGGAGTTCTAGCTTAGTTTGCGTTCATACCGATACGAACGCGCGTCGTCTGCTGGTTTAAAAAACATCGTAAGTATGTATAGACTCGTAAAGTACGGCACGCTTTCGCGACACTTACTGAGCGCCCATGTCGATATTTGAAGTAATATTTTTCACTGAGTAACAGGGACAGGTTGTTTAATCGAATAACATAATTATTTATATGTAGAGGTATAGGTATTGTATACCAAACTTGTTGTTAAAAAAGTACAAAATCATATAGTAAGTATGTAAATTATTAGTTACCTATATAAATAGCATAATATGTATTATAGGTATGTCTCGTATATTTCACACAATAAATAAATCGATTTTAGCTCAAAATACATTAACAAAATTAATTCAAACAATAAAAATATATTTTGAATATATTTATAGTTACCGTCCTTTTTAATGATGATGTATTATTGATATTAAAATATTTCTAAGTTTAAATAAAACAATATTCATATTAAAATTAAATAATTACCTCATATACCAATCATAGATATACCTAATAGATACTGCTAGATGAACTGACTTTTGGATTTTAGTAAGAACAAAAAAACTGCCAAAATATTTTAAAATAAAAAGTAGGTAAGTAATAGATTGATAACTGCTAACAACTCTTCATAATGCCTTTGTATTGAGTAATGAGCTGTCAAAAGTGATAATAAATTACAAGATCGCCCCAAAGAGTATAAAACACTACGTTTATTTGTGTAATCACTTCATAAATTTGTAAATCCCTGCCTACTTAGACGCGGTTTTATGTCAAAGACCAGACATACAGGGTGTTAGGGGGACGCTCTTGAAAACGGAGGCAGGAGGCAGTGCTGGTCGGTCACCCTAAACTAATAAGTTGAAAAATAAATTCTCATAGAAACAGGTTGTGTAAATATTACAATTTGTATGAAACAACTGATTTTTTTTTCGCGATAACAAAATTATTTTTCTACAGGTCGTGTTTAGTTAGGATGATCATTCTAGCAACGGAAGCAAGTGACAGTGAAAGTGTAGTGAAAAATGGTTTTTCTATAAGAATTTTACATCTCAATGGCACAGAATCATTTTCTAAGGTCGAATATACGAGACAGTGCGTCACCATATCAACGTCAAACTACTGATAATTTCGTGGTGAATATCACAAAAACAGTGTTGATCGTATAGTCAAAAGTCAACACTCAATTATCGGCTACTTACCCATTGTAGATTATGTTGAATATCGCCTTCGTATCATTTAATATAAGTGCACAAAACAAGCAAATACCGGATCAATAAAATTATTGCATCTGAAATCTTAGTTCATCTAGCATTTGTACAGTTAGGATCGAATACAGGGTGTATTAAATAAGCCGTTTTTAAATTACACTGAACATTTACAGAATCTATAAATAAATCATTGTTTTGTAAAATAGTGTTATTAAGTCATTAAGTAGGTAATGAAAATGTTTTTTACTTAAGATAAGTTTGTAAATAATCTACCTCCGTGATGTGTGCGTTTTATTAGCCAA
This sequence comes from Nymphula nitidulata, assembly GCA_947347705.1. Lineage (NCBI taxonomy): Eukaryota > Metazoa > Arthropoda > Insecta > Lepidoptera > Crambidae > Nymphula > Nymphula nitidulata. The sequence goes on from OX374626.1 coordinate 3,950,368, forward strand.
GTGTATATCTATACCTACCTACGTAGTGTCGTTTTGTTTATAAAACAATTAGTGAAAGCGAGATTAAGTAGGTAGGTATAAAAGTAAAGTGTATGAGAATATATCTTAAGGTCGACTTCATAGAACCAGGATATTGTATAAGTGCCTACCTAATTAAGCGCGGGCGCAGCTTTCAAGCATGGGTTGTAAAAATTTAACTGCACGTCTAGTTACGTTAGATGAAGGATTTGGCAGGAGCGTTTCCCACTGCACATTTAGTTGTGCGTTATAGTTGGCCGGTGGGGGAGGGAACTAAGCCGGTTATCCTTGTCTACCCCCTTCTTCACAAGTATCGGAAACTCTGTAACCATATACCTACAAGGTGTATCAGAAATACCCAAAAAAAATATTTTTATCTATCGAAAACATTTTTAGGTTGTAGGTACTACGTTCGTTTGTACTCTAGTAATTTTAGGTTGAATGACATTCACAGCCGATTACTAGAGTAGTGACATATTCATTTTGAGTTTTCTATAAAGAATTTCTTTTTTTTTTGGGTAAGTCTGATATACCCTGTATACCTACACTTTTTATCACGGTGCGTCAAAGCGAGACGGTGTGTGACTTTTTGAATCGAATCCGTGATCTGACAGTTTTATAAATAAGGGGGCTGAAGGTACAGATGACAGCACATCAAGCGAAACTGTTTGACCTTGAGACAGCCCTTATTACGTTCGTAATAGAAGCGGATTTCGTAGTGCAACTGTTACACTTGATATGCTGCCTTCTGTACGAACGCACGATTGAGGTGCGTATCTAATCCTTAGACTAACTTTTGTTTACTTTTTTCTTTTTTTAAAGAGTTTATTAAATTCATGAAACAGTTCGCTGTGTTTCGAATTGAAGGGAAAGGTAGCCAGTGTAATTACTGGGCATGGACGGCGTTTCATCTTAGGCCTCAGGATGACAACGCACCTGCAATATCAAGTGCTTTTCCTTGTTATTGCAGGTGTCTATAGGCGGCGGTAACTGCTTACCACCAGGTGGGCCGTCAGCTTGTTTGTCATCAAGTTGTATAAAAAAAAAAAATCATAGTACGCACACCCGCTAAAAAACTGTCATAACACAAAAAACGGCAAATTCTGTTTTTTGCGGTAAGACATGTATTTTACTAATTACTATCTACTGTAAAAACGCCATAAAATAAGTTCTGATATAATACTACTTTAGGTGTATATCTATTATCATTATTATTACCTACTGTAAAAAATACAATCACATATTGACAAAACCTTTAAAGTTCATAATTACACAATTCTTGATTTTGAGTCTTGTGACAGTTTTTTAGCGGGTGTGATGTCAACCTCACAATCTTAACTAACTTAAATTACTTTCCGTGTCCTGCCCCCTTATTCTCAACTGTCGGATCACGGATTCGATTCGAAAAGTCACATGCCGTCTCGCTTTGACGCAGCGCGATAAAAAGTGACCGGTATAGAGTTTCCGAAATTCGAATACTTTCCGACAGTTGAGAATAAGGGGGCTGGCCGTACCGTCATTAGAGATGCTGTTGTGAAAACCTATAATAGTTAAACTTCTTAAATTAGCAAACTTCGCAACGAAAACCGAGTTTACCAAATTCTTCATCATAATAGGCGATTATTGATACTAATGGTCCTCCGCTACTCCGCCAGCATGTATATCGGGCTTTCGCGCCAAAAGATAGCCTTTTTCCTTTCCCCATCTACAACTATTATTGCGAAATTTCATCTAAATTGGATCAGCGGTTTAGGAATGAAAACTTACCATACAGACAGTCAGAGTTATTTTCTTATTTATATCCAATATCATTATGGAATGGATAGATTCGTGGAATTACCACGTTAACTGCGGCGCTATATTTTGGTGTACTTTCATTATGTGCTAGGAGGTCCTAAAACCTTCAGTGTATCATTTCTCCAGTGCGATTTGGGGCCCTTTGACCTTTCATGAAAAGGACTACTACGGATGGTTACATTTTTGTGAAGTTCAATTTTTTTTATTGAAACTTTAATATATCCTATTGCAGAGGATTGACATTATCATAGCCTGGCTTCGCCCGAGGTTCCAATAACATGTTATCGAAGTATCAAAAAAAAAATTTGAGAGGTTTAAGGGCCCCTTGTACAGCACTAAAAAAAAAGTAGAAGCTATCTCTACTGAAGTGCACAGTAAAAAATTTAGAGTTATCGATAATAGAAAAATATTTATTTATTTCAATTAATGTTACTTAAGAGTTTCACAAAAACATTTCAGACACATTGATTTATCACAATCACGACAATAAGATTTAATTTTTTTTACTCTTCTATTGACGTCTTTACTGTTTAGAGTAGTACGTAGGTTTTTGTAGCAATTTACACATTTTCTACGTAAAGTAGCTTTTTTCTGGAAAATGTGATTCTTTTTAAGTTTAAGGCTTTGAGAGTTTCCTGAAACAAAAAATAAATAAAATTAGTATTGCGTTACTGGAAAACAGTTGTAGTAGCTTCAAGAAGATTACTAATCTGCGGCGGCGGCGGTAACCGCTTACCACCAGGTGGGCCGTCAGCTTGTTTGTCATCTAATTGTATAAAAAAAAACTTCTGATTTTAAACAACTACCCAAGGAATCATAGGTGGAAAATCATAAAAATTTACAGGGTCATTTTTCAGTGCCCCTGGGAGGTTGTTGATGTTTAAAAAATGAACCTGTATAGTACAAAGAAATTGCCTGAAATATTTGTAAGACGAAGTTTTGTTTTTCATTTTTGACTTAGGTATATTGTTCCTTGAGGGAAAGATGCTTGATATTAGGTGCTGAGTAAGCATCTTGAATATCGCCAAATACCACTAACGCGATAGAATTCTATATTATTATTACCTACTAGCTGTGCCCGCGACTTCGTTCGCGTGGAATATAGACTTTTTCCATACAAACTAATCCCCTATTTCAACCTCCTACACCTCTTTTTTGCATTAAAAAGTAGCCTATGTCCTTTCTCGGACTCTAGAATATCTCTGTACCAAATTCCATCTAAATCGGTTCAGTAGTTTAGGTGTGATATAAGTAAGGAATGGATAATCACACGCATAACACTTAAAAATATACAAACATGCATACAAAGATTGAATTGGAAAAGGTGGTCGAGAATCAGAAGTATTTCGTTTTTAAGCCACTCGCATAATTGTATATAGAGTGATTCACTATTGCCTCAAATCCAAATCAAAAACAATACATGTGATTTCATTATCAACAGCATTGTGCAGAAAACGTTCTTAATATAGCAGCATCAACTGACAGCTGCTATTGTTCAAATTTTAATCTACTCCTTCCCGCCTAGCATTACCACCGAAACACGATATGATATAGATATTTACTTATCGCTTTGAATTGTCAAAAATCATTGTATATCCAATGATTTTTGACAGTTAAATTGCTATATCATAATATCGTGTTTCGGTGGTCATGCTTGGCGGGCTGGTTCCGTTAGAACATAAACAAACAAACTTAAACAAAACAGTAAAAAACATATACATACCAAAGTTACCAGTAGATATAGGTTTTTTTGTAAGTCCTGCAATCACTGATTCAACATAATCCTTCTTTGACATTTTTGTGTCTTTTCCCAAATTAAATACCACCCAGCTATTCACCCTTTGGTGAAAACCAAACAATACTTCCATCATCACTTTGTGGAACCATTTTATGCCTCTTTTTAGAGTGGTATAATACGAAGACATCAGCCCGCCTAGCATGACCACCGAAACGCGATATGATACGATATGATAAAGCTATTTATCGCTTCGAACTGTCAAAAATCAGTTATTCTATCTTGAAATTTTATCGAAACTGCGAACATGTATATATACAATACAAGTTCGCAGTTTCGATAAAATTTCAAGATGGCGGTTATATCCAATGATTTTTGATAGTTCGAAGCGGTAAATAGCTTTATCATATCGCGTTTCGGTGGTCATGCTAGGCGGGCTGGTCGCTGTAATAAATTCCTTTTTTGGTATCATTATACATCAAGCAAGACACATCCTGGTTTTTTTATTAGCTCTCCTGTACCTCGTCTTATTTTATTGGTATTAACCATACTTGTATTATGGTTTCTGCAAGTTGAAATCCTGTATACTGCTGTTTGATCCACCCACTTAAAAACTCTTACTCCGTTTACGTTCGTTTTACCCACGATTTCATATTTCTTAAGTTTAGTTGAAATCACTTTTTTTGGGAGACCTTTTCTGTTTGGTCGAAGAGTGCCACAAAGAAATGTTTTATTTTTTATAAGTTCTTCAGCGAGGTTAGTGGAATTATAAAAATTGTCAGTAATAACTATTCCTCCTGCATTAACAAGATCCGTCTTTTAAAAGTCTCATGACTGTTTTTTGCCCATGGTCTAATTATCGGCAACCTTCTCCTTTCCCAGTATAAACTATAATATTATAGGTGTAACCTTCTGGAGTACAAAGTTTGTATAATTTCACCCCATATTTGTGGGACTTATTTTTTATGTACTGGCGGAATTGCAATCCACCTCGCCACGGAACCATACTTTCATCGATAGCTAAAAATTTTCCAGGCTTTATAATAGTCTGAAATCTAGCCAAAAGCATATAAGAGTGTCGTTAATTTTATTTAACTTCCTTGAGGATCGCTGAAATACCAAAACTTTAATTAGTACCAAAAAACGATCTCTTCATTATTGAAATTATATACTCATTTTTATAAATGCCTTTCTTAGACATAAGTACCCTTAGGAAGCGTTTCATCTCATCTGAATCAGTGGTTGTCCATGCTTGTACACTTGATTGAGATTTCGTTTGATTGTTACTGTCGAGTGGAAAGTAAAGCGTTTAGGACATCCAAACTTTCTTTACATGTTATATTATGAAATATATTTTTATTTATCAAGTCTTCGTTCAAAGTACTTAGTTTATCCTCTAAAAAATTTTTACTGTCGTATATATTCCGATGCAGAATTTTCACAGATAGATTTCGAGACTGAAATATCTACTGAAGTTGACAGTATTTCTGTTACTTGTTCAGTACAAACCGTATATTTATCACTTTCATACTTGCTGTAAATTTAATTTTATGGGCTACGCACGGAAGCGAGACAACAACATTTTGAGAACATGCAGGGGGTCTACAGGCCTCTTTTCGCAGTGAACGTGTTAAATAAATTAATAATTAAGGATTTCTATTCCAAAATTCACACCATATTTCCAGGTTTCAATCATGAAACAAGGTCATTCCATATTACAAGGTGAAGGGAACACACTTTGTGCTCGGAAATCTCTTTCTAACAACAATACGTACTAGAAAGCGAGGTTGGACCACAGTGTACAGACAATATCAAAGTGATGTATTTTATATTAAATCTTTTTGAAGCTGACTTAACTTACGATGGAGTCAGATAGTAATAATTCTTCTTCCTCTTTTAATTTTATGGCTTCTCGTTGAGACGAATACTGCCAGTGTCGAGTTTATATAATAATAATTGCATTAATCTTCAAATTGTATGGAATGTTTCCGTCATTTCTTACTCTGTCTTCATAGATATTCGACCTATTTGACAATCATTGTAGAGCAGTCTCTGCAATGACGTGATGAAAGTCACGCTAGACAGTACTAGCGTGAGTTTCATCATCGCATAATGTGGCAGCCTAATTATTGTAACTACGCTACAAACGGTATCACAAAGAAATATCTGCGCACGTAGCACGAGCCGTGGACAAAATCTCTCTCCACCACTTATGTCCACTTATTAGGAGACAAAATGTCTTTTATCTATTTCTTTCTCTCGGTCGAAGAGAGAGAGAAACTTTTCACAAACTGGTATGTTGTTTGTGGCATCACAAATATCTTTAATGACTGAAAAGCGCTGCTAGTGCTGAATTCTGTTCCTTTTTTAAAACATCAAAGTTATTTTGAGAACTCTGAAACCTCAGGTAATTCTGATGACATAGTATAGGATAATATCAAATGTTTCTCATTCCCAAAAGTGCTCATTCCGCAAATTGTTTATTCTGCAAAGTGCTCATTCCGCAAAGAGCTAATTCCACGAAGTGCTCATTCTGCGAAGTTCTCATCATTAAAAGTGCACCAAATGCAAAACCTATTTTTTTTGTAGAGTGTATGTTTTCCGAAGTGTGTATTTGACGAGACTGTAATTTATTTACGGCCAAAAGGTTGTAAGCGCCGGGTTTTTCGTGGCGCTTATGCTTATTCGTTCTAGAACAAATGCAACAGTGTAGCGCAATAGCCATGCTTGAACGGAGCATTGGTAGGTAGTAACGGGTGCTCTATATATTATTTCTCAATGAATGCTACTGAGGAATAAAATAGTCATAGAATTATACACTTGGCATAATCCGTACAATTGGTTGTGTAATATTTATTAAAATAAATATTTTATTGTAAAAAAAACAACATATTGCCACTAAACCGTAGTGATATCAGCCAAATTGTGTGTAGTTGGGTATAGATGCTGTAATTTGATATTTGTAAAATAAAACTAGTCATAATTGTTACCAAATGTTTTTTATTTCGATAAGAATTCCACCAGAAATTTAATTTTAAAATGCTGTACCTACTATCTAGTAGGTACCAAATCTATAAGTAGGTAAGTAATATATAAATAATAATATTTAATTATTATTATTAATTTTTAATTATAATAATATTTAATTATTATTATTATTATATATATATATAAGATATTATATAGATATATAGAGATATATATATATATATATATATATAAGGTAATATGTACAAAGGTACATATTAAAAGGAGATCTTTAAGTTTTGGCCAAATCATGTAGCAAAGTACAAATTATGTCAAAAAATATATAAAATTATGTAGCAAAGAACCCATTGAACATAATCTTTACAAATACAATAGATATGAATGAAAAGTTTAATCAAACAATTATAAAAAATATGAATCTGTGTGTGATGAAACGTCAAAGTCATAATTTGACATTCTTCTTCTTTATTTAATGGCCTCTCGTTATTACGAATTTTGCCAATATCAAGTAAAATTAATCTGCGAATAACTTGCGGCAACGATGTACGGGGCTTGGGCAACACGAATTCTTTTTCCGAAGACAAGGTCGTCGCCGGCCCGATATAACAAAATGGATGCTGTCAGATGGCTGTAGAAGCGCACGCACAACCCATCGATTTCACAGTCAGCCGACAAAAACCTAATTTGACATTCATAGTCACTTGTCACTGCTGTCATCGGGTTGAAAAATGTACGTCAGGAACCAAATCGTAAACAGTCGACTGTCCGTTAAAGAGTAACCAAAAATATGTTATAAAATTAAAAATGGGTACTAAATACCTATTAGTATTTTTTAATTTTTAAGAGACGCGAATCAAACGAAACAGAAGCTCACAGAAATGGAATGAAAACAAAGGTTTGTGAAGTTGATATGTTGACTGTGATATGACAGTGACTTTTAGCGTGCATCACGGTCTTTTCGCCAACCTTTTTATATATTTTAAGAGTTTTACTAGTATTTTGATGGGTACATAAGATAATATTCATATATAATCAAGCTTTAGCACATCAGGCTTATGTTTTAATTTATTATTTGAACTAATTTAATGATTAACATTGCCATTTAGATTTATGCCGTGTTGCCAGTCATTAAATGTTTGACCAATAATTTATAGCGGTACAGGTGATTCAACAATTCCATTTAATTTTTTCATGAATTTAACATATTTTACACACATAAATATATAATAGTACTTAAGGTACCTACCTACACTATATGGACAGAGTTGTATGGAAGAAAAATGGATCTTTCACCGAGAAGGTACTTAGATATGAAAAAAATGCAGGAAAAACCTATGTAACTATAATAAATATGAAGCATCATTTGGTAAATAGTATTTAATCTTAAATTTCTTGAATAAATTTATCTGTTAATCTTTTAATAACCTAAATATTTGTATTAATATTTAAGTTTGATATGCGTACAGCGCAAGTCCGATCGACGTGGAAGGAAATCTTCAGGGTAGACCTTTATCCAGCAGTCGATGTCATTCGGCTGGGTTCGAACGTCTTTCGGCCTAAGAGTACAAATTAAATAATGGAAACACCTAAGTCGTCATCGACACCAGAGACGCCCACTGTTAGCCATAGACGTCCCCATGGATTTCCAAATCGATCGGTCCTGTGCTGGTCGGGTTCAGGAATAAACTTTAAAATAGAAACACGGACATTTTTTACTACAAAGAGATATATTATATTATTTTTTTTTGTTTTTTCTAACAACGTCATTGTAGGTAGTACAAGTAAGTAATCTTTTAATGAAGTTTTTAACATCCTCTACACTTAATAATTGCGGGTGGCCAACATGTTGTGGAATAAACTTTAAAATAGAAACACTGAAATTTTTTACTACGAAGAGATACCTATATCATAATACATTTTTATTCTGGCAACGTCATTATAGGTAGTACCTACCTACAAGCAAGTAATCTTAAAGATGTTTTTAACATCCAACATTTGTTGAGAAATAGATAAACTTTAAAATGGAAACACGGACATTTTCTATTGCACAGATATATTATATACATTTTTTTTACCGTCATTATAGGTAGTACAGACGACAGCACGTCAAGTGTAACAGTTGCACTACGAAAGCCGCCTCTATTACGAACGGAGTAAGGGCGGTCTGAAGGTCAAACTGTTACGCTTGATGTGCTGTCGACTGTAGAAGTAATCTTTCAAAGAAGATTTTAACAGACCGCATCCATCGACTTTCCGCAACAAGGTGGACCGATGTGACGTCCACCTATGAACGCGTCTCCCGGGACGCGACCGCCACTCAAAGACATTGTCTCTAATCCTGGAGAACACATGCTAAGTCTAAATTTAAGTTCAGTGCATTTCTTTCTCTCAAAATGAAAAGAAAAAGGATGGCTGTCATATAATTTGACATTTAGAAACTTGCGTTCAATATTCGACCTTATTGAACGTGATAAAATGCAGTGTTTAGGAGGCACCTCCGTACATGCCGCCTAAAATTGTCTATGTTTTCTTCGAAATCTATCTAAATTTAATTGACAGCTCTAAACAAATTCTTGCTGTCTTTTTCCTATTATATTGCAAGAAAGAGATATACTGTACTTAAATTTATAATTAAAGTGTGTCTACAGAATCAGGCTCATTATCGTCCCGACGGCTGTCAGGCCTTCTTGCAATGTAACCTGGCTACTACCACTTTAGGCTCGCAATTCTTAACTTAAGGCGATACCTCGTCAACACTAGCGACACCACTTGATTTATATTAATTGTGGTGAATATAGAACATAATAAACAAAAACGCTTTAGTGAATGACTAAAGAGTAATTTGTAATTTTTTGAGATGTGCTCGGTATAAGATATTCCTCTACGTGTAACCTATTTTTTCATTATTGCCGAAAGTGGCCACTTTTAACAATAATAAGAAAATTTGGTTACTTATAGGTAGACACTTTATACAAAATACATCTTTAAAAATTAAAATACCGTTCTTTAGCAATTCTCTAAAGCGTTTTTGTTTATTATGTTCTAAATCCACCATAATTAATAACAATCAATTGGTGTCGCTAGTGGGCACGAGGTAGCCCAATACCAATCCAGTCTGTGGTAATACTCTATTAAGGTCTTGTAATTTTTGACATGTTGGCTTAGAGTATTGCCAATATTTCACTTCTTCTCCAGGCTGTGCCTTTTGTGTTGCCCGCCTTACCACATTAAATAACCAACACAATTAAGGGTTGACTGGAAGAGATCTCAGAAGTCCACCCTTGTTACTAATTGTCATTATGTATTAATAAACTATGTTACAAATGCAATTTAGAGTATATAAGTACAGACGACAGCACATAAAGTGGGCCTAACCTTGACCGCCTAAATGAACATACTTAAATTGATCATAATGCAAAGGTGGTTCTTAAAAAACCGACCCAACAAAACCGTTTTAAGAATTCTTGATTATTTTCAAAATGATTTATATTATGCAGGATGGTGCGGTCAATACGACAACTACGACAATAAATTAAAAAATGGGCCATATTAGTTCATAGAAACAGGTTGCCACTTTCAAAAACATATTGTTCATTTGATTATTTCATGACATTTGTATGAGCTAATAAAACATTGGCTACATAATTTCATAGAAATGTCATGAAATCATCAAATGAATAGAACTGAGTTATTTTATTTCCCACTACCTAATGTGAAGAATAAAATAAATCTTTAATCCTCAAATAAGCACTCCGCACACACTTTTTTAGCGCATTGCAAACATATGTGCCTTTTACAATGGTAACAAGTATAAAAGGACTTCCGTTTCAATCGCGGTGGGCAAAACCTGCACGTTTTTCTCGTTCTTACTTCTTCAACGGCTTCTTTCAATTCGGAATACTTGATAGTCTTTCTGTTCTTTTTCAAGCAGCGCGCGAGTTTCGACTGGACCTTCCTCTTGTCCAACTTATTCTTCTTCAATACGATGTGGTATAATCCTGAAAACATTTCGTCCTATCATACTTGACTTCGTTCATGTAAAATAATGTTCATTTTATTGCGATTTAACTCTTGGAAGTAAAGAAACAAAGACAACTTACCATTGGTTTCTAAAAAGGCTAGGTAGGTACTTATTTTGTTGAGTTATATACAAGTATCGACCCAAAAAGTTTTCAAGAAATGTCATAACAAAAGAAATCCTATTCTCTAACAGCCATACCATCTTATAAGAATAGGATTATTAGCCTCGATTTAATTTAGAAATAAAATAATTTTCGTTTTAACCCACATTTATTTTATGGTAATATATTAAGTTTATGTACAATGCAAAAAACCTTAGGATTCGAAAGTGAACAAAATACTAGTTATTTCTCGATAAATTAGTTCAATCGGAAAATTATTTTTTAAACATGTGTATATTCTAGTGATCTTCTCTCGAATCTAACACCAAAATCTTGATTACACGCAAATTAAAATACACCATTTGTTTTGAAAACATAACAAGTTAGAAGTAATGTTAGCTTATAATAAAATTAGAATAGAATTCTATAACGTACCTATTTTATGTACAGAAAGCTACTTAAGTGCAAGAAATTACATTAAAAATATTGGTGTAAGTTTGATTTACAGCATTACAGAAAATAATAGTTTTAAAAAGGATTGATTTAAAATTATATACAGCATCTTATTCGTCAAGCGTCGTCGTCGCACTCAGTAGTGGTTATTATTTGTTCACCAGAAACAACTCCATGGTCTAACTTCAAATGTTGTAAAATACAAGAAATATTGTTGTCCCCATCTACAAACTTCAAGCACCTGAACTCACATATCTTGCAAGAGTATACACCTTCATCAGTATTGTCGAATACCTTCCAAATCCACGAGTATTCCTCGGCTAGAAAAGAATAGAAGCCATTTGTCGTGAATAATAAGTCTATTTCAGACGGTGCTATAGAGATAGTAAAAATTGTAGCTGAATAAACCACATCCACCTACCAAGTGTCTTTTCCATCACTTGACATTGGCAGAAATGGTCGTTTCCCCTATTTAAAGACCGATTGCCAAACATCACAAAAAAAAGTATATTTCAACAAATATTGTGTGCAGCGCCATCTATTGATGACTAGCTGAAACGTCATTCATGCTAGTCGACAACAGATGGCGCTGATATTAGTAACTTTGATAAACTAAAAGAACACTACATTCGGTATTTGGAATAAAAATGTTTTTTAACCCCGCAAGCGGCTTTATCACACTGGAGGGCTATGATAATTCGAAAAATCAATTGTGTCTGGCTGGAATCTGATGCTTGACGGGTTAATAAACAATATAGATAATTATTACATTATTAAAACTGAAAATTTCTCAGTTTGTAAATTATACTCACGTCCGGTTTTGTTGTGTATCATTTTTAAATGGCGGTTCATGTTGCCCGTGGCATTGCCTCCATGACAAATCTTCCTGTGGCATAGCTTGCACTGAGCCAGAGTATCGGAGATTCGATCGAAGTACATCCATATCCAGCTTCGTCGGTGTAATTGCTTCTGAGCTTTGCTTTCTATAGAAAAGTAAATTAAATTCAAATAGACATTTAGATAGCAGGTACTTAATGGGGAGTGTTTAAGTAAGAACCTATCTGCAAGTTGTTGAACTAAATTGCCTTCTAGACTACAGTAGTTCTAGAAACCTTTTGATAGTCATTCTCGCAGATGCGTAATTTTGGCAATGCCCGCCATAATAAGAAAAGAAAAAGACACAAGAGGTGGTCTGAAGACCTAAACTAAAGAAATTGGGCTGTCCATTATAGGTGAGATGTGGAGATTACTGGAGGAGGCTTTTATGTCTAAGGGGCACTCTTGCAATTTATTTTTATTTTTATTAATACTATGAAGATGACAAGCAATTTTACGTAACGGCCTACACTGATGGTAAGTGGCTACCGATGCCAAATAATGAGGAAAAAATCACTAATATTACAGGTGCATTTTTCATGATGCTAAGATGAAATGCCTACCATGACACAAATAACACTAAACTAATATAATACCCTTTGAGGAGCTTGGTGGCATTATAGTTTGAGCGCTCTGGTTTCGATACGAATATCAAAGCAACTTTCGCCATGGTCGATCCCAAGATGGGTCAATCAAAGTTTGTTATCTCGAACTCCTCCGTGCTTTGTAAGGCACGTTAAGCCATTGGTTCCAGTTGTTCCTGCAACCGCTTTAACCCACTAACCCGCAATGGGCCAGCGTGGTGGTGCTATGGCCCAAACTCCTCATGTGTTTTTGTCTTCCATGTAGGAAGCATATACCAGCCTATATACGTCCCACACGTCTATAGGCTGATGATGATGATGATGAATAAACCTTGAAAACACTGCAAACTGTTTTATGGCTGAAATTGAAAAGGTGGTAGTTCCTACCCAGACGGCCCTTTATATGGGCCTACAACTTTCATTCAACCAGGAGAAGTCGTGATGGACCTTCCACATAGACTCACGTACAGGCCACCAAGTAAAACATGTTTTAATATAGAAAAATAATACTAATGGCACTTACCATACATTTCTATATCAGTATCATGTGTTTTAGATTTCTGTGTAGAAGCTAACTCCTCAATAGCATCGAGCTCTACCAGTTTCTTTTCTGCCAGCTCCTGTTGGTATACATTTGAATGCTTGGTCCTGACGTGGCGGTTCATATTGTTTGTATTACAGCCTTTGATGGACAAGACAGCACCACAGAGTGTGCAACGATAAATTATATTACTCATGCGGTCAAAGTATTTCCATACCCAACTCTTTCTTCTTGTTTCTGTAAAGATAATAAATTACATGAATACATAAAACATATACATATTTATATAGTATGGTAAGTCATAAAATACAAATAAACAAAAATGAGTATTCTACAGAAATAAATTATACCTCTATAGTTAAATGTAGCTAATATAACTATGTTAAAGGAACATACTTAACTTTTCACATCATTATTAATTTATTTTTGTTATACCTTATTTTGTTCTAGATCAAAATATTGTTTAAATCTATAGAGACATACTCTCCATGGTTCTATGGAGCAAAATACTTTTAACAAGGCAAAAATAGATGATGGGAGGCTTAGGCCGTTGATTAAACGCCGGCATCCTATGAAACAGCTGAAGGACAACTAGCCCAGTTGTTAAGGCAAGGATTAATTAAACAGATGACTGAAGGTCGAGTCAGCCATCTGGGCAAATAAGCCGTTCAAATGGACGCCAAGGCAGGTCATTTAAATCAAAGAGCTTTTATGTGATGTGATTGGCAGGTTCAAGCTTATTTTTTACGACCAATTGAAACCAAAATAATTTTGGTTGTCAGTGTTCTTAAAAAAAAATTGATTCAACAATCGCTCCAAAACTCTTTAGTACCAGATGATCCACATAGGCGTCCAAGTAAGCTGTATTTTAATACACCATGTTGTTTGCCTAGGCATTTTATAGGATGTCAGCATTTCATCAACCGCGTAAGCATCCAATTGATTGGCTAATTTAACCAGACAGCTGCTTAAAGGATAATTTAAGAATGTTCCTACAATTAAAACATGTGACTTATGCCTGTAGAAAAATAATAATTCATTCATTTGTATGATAAATATACTATATCTTTTTAATACATAACAACTTACCACTTTCACGTCTTGTCCCTTTCCTTTTGACAGATTTCACAACTACCTGAGGATTAATAGTTGAGATATCTGAGATGCTTTTAGCCCTATCTTCTGTTGTAGTCTCACATACTTCGCTGATAATAATGGGTTGAGTTTTCAAATCACCATTGTCTTTCATGACATTTAAATTAAGAAACTCAATACGAAATCCCACCATTGCATCTGGATTTTCTTTATGGAGATCATAAATTTCTCTATGTAAACATTTAATGTGTTCCAATAACTCCATACTTTTTTCATTTGCATTTAGTGTCACCTCACAGATATTACACTTCATTTGATCATTATTAATTTTCAAGTAATAAATAGATGCCCAATCAAGTCCTCTGGATCCTGTAAATTAATTTTATTATGTAACAAGTAGAATACATACTGCAATGGACACAACATTGTCTAAAAATATTGGCATGATAACAACTAAATTAAGCTAGTAAGGAAAATAAAAATACATTTTAATTTCATATAATATTTATTTTTCAATAATTACATACAGGTTACTTGAATCCAAAAACAGGAGCAGTTTTTTGTTATAAATTTAATGGTGTTAAGTTTAATAAAAATCACTTTAAAATTGTTTTTATTCCATGCTAAGTTGTTCTTGAAAACAATATTCAAATGATTTAAAAACTAGAAACATAATATCAAATTTATGACTTATTTTGATATTTTTAATAATATAATATTGCCTGTGACGAATCTGTGCTATTTTATAATAAGGTTTTATCAGTATTAATTAATAACACAAGATATATAATATATACATTAATAATGCGAAATCCGAAATCACTGCTGTAAACGCTTATCTTTAAAATAATATTATATTTACACCCAAATTAACTTACTTGCAAAGACAAATTTAATACTTTCCGCAGACAATGTTTAGTCACTAAACATTGGTTTTTTATGGTTATGGAAGTCTCTTACTACCTCTACGCCATATGTCTGCATGTTTATGACGGATATACAACCTGTTTTTTGTCGAAATGAGCAACACCACTGTTCTGCTCCACATTGCAACCTGCTTCTAAACACGTACGTGTATCCTTTGTAAAGAATTTGATGCCCCTTCTTAGTTGGTACACACTGCACAATATCATCACCTGTAAGATTTGCACTCCATTAATCACTATTTATAAATAATAGTTCTAACAGTAGAGGTATTTCCACTACAAAACAATTTGTGTAGTAGATAAACCAATATTGTGTTGATTAACGCGGCCTGCCACATGCAATTGCTGTAAAATACGCAAAGGAACCAAAAAAAAGTGCCCGATTCGATAAACTAGTTTGCTAAAATAAAATTGTTTGTAATAAGTTTTAAATAAAAATATTGGAAAATAAAATAAATAGGAGCGAAAATGACGCAACGTAAACGTCAAAATGACATTTCTTTTCTTTTCTTTTTTTTCGGTCAATTCTCCCTATAAAGGGAAGGCAAAGGGACTAATGCCCATGTCTTCAGTATTTCTTTATTACTTCTTTTATTGCATAAAAATGCTGGCGTAACACATTTCAATGCTTCTGGGAAGTATTTGACACGAAATATATCATGACAGTCACTTTGTGTGCTACTTGATAAGGTGGATAACCACAAAAAAGTTCTTATCGTATTTCACACCATAATCACTTTTATTCTAGTAATCTTTTAATTGCACGTCAACACAAACACTTGAATTATAAAACTACGCCGCTTTTATAACTCAATGTTCGCTCCGACACAATTTTTAATTGTAATAAAAATTTTCACTCACCCCACAAAAACTCGCCAAACACCTTTCCTTTTTTTCATTTGAAATTCATTCTCCCTGTAATGGGAAGGCAAATGGTACTAATGCCCATACAATCATGTCTAGTATTTGTTATTTCTTCATTTATTGCATTAAAATGCAAGCGTAACACATTTTAATGCATCTCGGGAGTATTTGACACGAAATGTATGATGTGATGACAGTCTCCTTAAGATGTTACTTGATAAGGTGGATAACCACAAAAAAATCTCATCGTGTTTCACACCATAATCACTTTTATTCTAAAAATCTTTTAGTTGCACGTCCACATAAACACATGATTTATAAAACTGCACCAATTTTATAACACATAGTTCGCTCTGACACAATTTTTAATTATTGTAATAATCTTGACTGACACCACAAAATCGCGCCAAACACTCTATCTTTCTTTTTTGAATTCTCTATATAATAAAGAGAAGGCAAAGGGAACTAATGCGGATACAGCCATTTCTTTCTTAATTTCTTATTTTATTGCATTGAAATAGTAGTGTTACACATTTCAATGCACGTTTGGAGAATTTGACGCGGAATATATGATGACAGTCTCCATATGTTGCTGCTTAATCTTTTTTCTCTCTCCCTATAAAGGGAAGGCAAAGGAAACTAATGCCCATACAGCCTTGTCTTCATTATTTCTTTATTTCTTCTTTTATTGCATAGAAATGCTGGTGTTACACATTTCAATGCATCTTAAGAATATTTGAAGCGAAATATAATGATCACAGTCTCCTTATGATGCTACTTGATGAGGTGGATAACCACAAAATTTTTCTCATCGTCGTTCACACCACAATCACTTTTAATCTAATAATCTTTTAGTTGTACGTTAACACAAACACTTTTTTTTATAAAACTACACCACTTTTATATGGCACAAAGTTCGCTCCGACACAATTTTTAATTAACGTAATAAAAATCTTGACTGACACCACAAAATCCCACCAAACACTCTTTTTTTATTTTTGTTTTTAGGTTCTCTCTATATTATAGAAGGCAAGGGGATCGAATGTCCAGACAGCCATATCTTAGTATTTTCTTAATTTCTGCAAATATTGCATTGAAATGCTGGTGTAACACATTTCAATCTATCGTATAACTAATAGTTTAACTAGATGGATAGACCCATCTTAAGAGAGTTGGGCGTGAAACATATGATGACAGTTTCCATTTTGATACTTTGATGAGGTGGATAACAATGATGAAATTCGCAACGCCATTCACTTCAAAGTCACAAAAATGTTACCATGGTTTCTCAATTGCACGTCAACACAAACATTTGCTTCACAAAGTTACACCAATTTTATAACACAACGTCCGCTCAGACACAATTTTGTAAATATTGTAATAAAAATCTTTTCTGACACCATGAAATCCCGCCAAAATGGCAAAAATCTAACCTCTACACCTGTCAAGGCAGATATTTTAGACACAATTGGTAGTTAATTTTTAACTTTCTTAAGACCTCCGATGGTCTAGCGTGGCATTCCAATGCGGGTGTAACACATTTCAGTGCATCTTGGAAGAGTTTAGTGCCAACTATGATTACAGTCTCCATGATGCTACTTTGTCACCTCTTTTTAAATACACCAATTTTATAATACAAAGTTCGCTCAGATTCTATTTTAACAAAACGCTCTCTCAGACACAATTTTAAAATACATCATTAAAAATCTTTACCGCGTTTTTAGACCACCAATTCAAAAGTTGATTTATTTTAGACATTAGTTTCACAACAAAAATAAACTAAGCAGAAAATGAAATTATTTTCTACAAAACAAATTGTAGATGCTGAACAACAATGGCCTAATTCTGGACTGAGTCTAAATTAAAGTTTTAGTGCATCTCTTTCACTCAATTTGAATACGAAAACGGTGGCTGTCTTACAATTTAACATTTAGAAACGTGCGTTCAATTTTTGACCTTATTGAACGTTAAAAAATGCAGTGCAATGCAGTGTAAGAAGCACCTCCGTAGGCTCCGTAAATACTGTCTAAAATAAACTATAGTTTCTTTGAAATCTTTCTAAATTTAATTGACAGCTCTAAACGAATCTTGCTATCTCATTCCTGTTACTTAAGTGTCTTCAGAATTAGGCCCCTTATTATTTGAAACACATTGATTTTTTTCACGTTTTATCTTCCTTCTAATAGATGGCGTTAGTAGGATCGAAATTTTATTTGACATTAGTATGTGCACTTTTTTCCAACCAGTATTCTTATTATACCAATAATGTACGAAGGTAATAATACGTACGTACTACTAGTAAGTAAACTAGTAAATAGAGTAGTTTAAGTACATTATATTTTGTATCTTTAATCTGGGGTAATGTTGGTACACAATTGTATATCCTATGTCTACCTAACTTAGATTAGAGTAACAAGACGATCCTGTTTTTAACCAACTTCAAAAAAGCAGGAGGTTTTCATTTCCACTGAATGTTTTTTTTACCTCAAAACCCCGTCCTTTATAATCATACGATTCGGATTTTTGTAAATTGAATTTAAAATAACGAAGTTAGTGTCTCGTCTCAGATATGCTTTAGTTATTGTCCTGAGGTTAGTATAGAATAGAACTACTTTCACTTTTAAAAAAACTAACTAGCTAAGTACCTACTTTACATATTTTTGAAGCAGAGAATCGCCAAAGGGATTATGAACTGTAAAGTCTCAAAAGTGATTACTTGTTTTTTTTTTTTTTTTTTATACAACTGGATGACAAATAAGCTGACGGCCCACTTGATGGAAAGCGGTAACCGCCGCCTATAGACACCTGCAATAACAAGGAAAAATCACTTGATATTGCAGGTGCGTTGCCATCCTGGGGCCTAAGATGAAATGCCGTCCATGCCCAGTAATTACACTGGCTACCTTTCCCTTCAATCCGAAACACAGCGAACTGTTTCACGGCTGAAATAAGAAAGGCGGTGGTACCTACCCAGGCGACCCTACATACGGGCCTACCACCTAGTAAAGTTTTTTTGCTCATGACTGTAGGGTACATTCACCTTGGAACCTTATTCGTCTTTGTTTATGGAAATAAAACCACTTTCGCTGTAGGCTGTAGGTACCTAGGTAGGTAATTGATCTTGGTATCAGATTAAGGATGGGTCAGTCTAAATTGTTTAATGTCGAGTTACTCCTACACGATCTGCAAACTGTTTACGACAGTTTTAGCTTTGTAACTTTTTCTTAGTAGCTTCCACCTAGAGCTGGGCAAAATAAATGCTTTTGCTTTCGTTAAAATACTTACAAATTACAAAATACTATCTCGCATATATTTAAAATACGAAATACAAAATACTTTAAATTCATGTATCACCTATTTGTAAGCTATAATACCTACATAATACCTACAGTATTTCAACTATTTTTATTTAAAATACAAATTACAAAATACAATCAATTTATGTAAAGAGATAAGAACTAATCCAGCCTAGTAAAAAAAGAATTTTCTTACATGAGTACTAGATTTTTAAATGTACCAATCTACGTTTAGACAAACAGCCTTTCGTTGGCGTATGAATAAAACCTGCATGGTCTGAACAAAATCTCTTTTTACCCTTTGTCCACTTATTAGGAGACAAAATTTTTAATCATTTTTTTATACAACTACATAGATGACAAACAAGCTGACGGCCCACCTGGTGGTAAGCGGTTACCGCCGCCTATAGAGACCAAGGAAAAAATCACTTGGTATTGCAGGTGCGTTGTCATCCTGAGGCCTAAGATAAAATGCCTTCCATGCCCAGTAATTACACTTGAATTACAAATGAAAACCGACTTCAAAACACTAAAGGAAAAGTAATTAAATATAGCTAGTACCTACTGGGTACATTTGGTTGATTTAAAATACAACCATTGGGTTCTCTTAGTATTAGTAGTACCTATAAATAGACAATAAAATGATATTTTTTTTTTAATTTAACTTAATTTAATTTTAAAAAAGTAAATAACTAATAATTTTCTTAGATGTCAAAACTTACGTTTTAAGTAATAAAAAATATAAAATTGAATATTTTAAAGTAACCCCCTGCCTTATTAATCATCAAAATGAGCTGATTGTCATCAAACGCCTTAACTGATTTTTATAAATTATATCTAAGAATCATCCTATTCACGTTAGCTTGCAACCAAAAAAAACTGAATTAAATCGGTCCATTCGTTTAGGAGCTACGATGCCACAGACAGACACATCAAACTTATAACACCCCTATTTTTTCGTTGGGGGTTAAAATATTTAAAGAAGTTATTATGTAAAAATGTAAAAATAAAATGTAAAAATGTATACATGTAAAAATCATTCATTAATAAGTATAATAAAAATTTTCAGACAGGTCGTTTTCGTAGAGAATACTCTATTTATTTATTTATTTATTTATTCGGAAGACCAACAGCTATTACAACAAATTAAGTGACACAAATAAATAACAAAAAGCCAATTATAGGTCCTCACAAGTGGCAACATATTAACTAAGTAATACACACACTGCAACAAACTACGCACATGCACATACAACCAACCGAATCAAATAATCAGCGAATTAATAATCCCTAATTAGGTTCAAAAAAGTTTCCGCTCATAAGACGCTTCGCCGACACACAACTAGTATTATATAAATCAATCTCAAGCGTTCTGGACACTGCATTGAAACTGTTAGCCGCACGCCATAGATATGTATTCTGCCTATAGTTCGAATTAACACGGGGAAGGAATAGGGGCGAATGAAATCTGAGTGGCTTAGAGGGAACTTTAAGGGAGATACAGGATGATACAAATTAAATTAATTATTAAATTAAAAGACAAATAAGCATGTAAAACATACACTGTACACAGCCTTCTGCCTGACGGAAGAAACGACTGCTTTTAGTGGGTAGGGCCCCCTACTAGGACAGAAGAGTTCCATATTTTTTTTTGACAACGCAAATAGGTATATATGTATAATGCATTTTATGAAATTATAGTTTCGTTAGAAAATATGACACGGTTTGGTCGCAAAGAGCTATAATTAAGTGACGACAGATATTGCAGCTGATTTTCGATTAGATAGTTATCCAGTCTAATATGGAATACCTTTGTTACTGATAACATTCGATAACGTTATTGAAGTTTGATATCTAATTACTTGCATCGTCATATCGGCCAATTTCTTATCGATTTTCTCGCAAAAAAAAACTCTTATCTGAACAAGGAACTTACATTGATCACATATTAATGTTTTTAATGCGTTTAAACGCCTACTAACGTTGCTATAAACACGTTAAAAAGGAACCATAGAAAGCGGTGAAGAAATTAGCAGGTAGCCGGACATCAGGATTCGACGGGGTTCGGCTCGCGCCTGGAGCATATAATTTTTTCATCGTTTTCTTTCTTTATTTGTAATTGGAACTTATTTTGAAGTGTAAGTATCTATGAGGGTCAAACCGAAAGTTCTTAAAAAATCCAAAACTGAGCAAACTAGCAAGTTATTAGTTTTAGTAATCTTTTCAAAATAGTGTGAATCAACACATCGCTGCATTGGATAGAACCACTTGAGAAAAGCACTTTGTCCACTCGTCCTTCGGGGTGTCTTCGACGGCCTTTAGATACGCAGTCGCTGCTTCTTCGGCGTCTATAAAACGTTTCCTTCGAAGTTTTTATTTTGTTTTCGTATGTTTTCGATTCGTGGCCGCTTACAATGGGCCTCATAAGAAGGCTCAATGTCACCCAAAGGGTAATGGAGAGGGCTATGGTCGGGGTTTCTCTGCGTGATCGAATTAGAAATGATGATATCCGCAGGAGAACTAAGGTCACCGACATAGACCGAAGAATTGCGAGTCTCAAGTGGCAGTGGGCAGGCCACATTGCAAGGAGTATTGACGGCCGTTGGAGCGGAAAGGTCCTCGAGTGGCGGTCGCGTATCGGGAGGGGAGACGCAGCGTTGGTAGGCCCCCTACAAGGTGGAGCGACGATCTGGTGAGGGTCGCGGGAAACCGATGGATGCGTTCAGCGCAGAACCGATCACTTTGGAGATCTTTGGGGGAAGCCTATGTCCAGCAGTGGGCGTCTCTCGGCTGAAATGATGATGATGAATAAATAAGCAAGGTGCGAGGCGGGTGAACCAGTAATTCTACGTCTAACGTCGCCAAATAGTCGATCGTGCGCCTGGCGGTGTGCGATGAAGCGTTGTTGTGGTGAAGGAGGGTCCTACTGTGAGGACATTTCTCCCAAACTTTCCAAAACAAGAGACAAACAATAACTGTTAGTGTACCACTATGCTGTAACTATTTTTGATCCTCCAAAACAATTGTCGCGTAATGACCTGTCCTTCCAAAGAACGAGGCCAACATCTTTTTTCCTACTCTTCATCCCACCCACTAAGCAGACTGCCTTTTGGTTTCGGGATCATAACAATAAATTCAGCTTTCGTCACCCGTAAGTATGCCGAACACAACATTTGAGTCACTATTTCACAGCACCAATCAACACGACGGAGTTTTTGGCGCTCGGTCAAATTATGAGGTTTTGATTTTGTAAACTTTACTCAAACCGATGCCTATGCTTGTCGGAATCTGCTGATAGGTCACTCTTTTATCAGTCTCTATCATACGCCGCAAAATATTGATGCTATCTTCACTCTTCAGTCGTCGCAGTAGACGGCCGTCCCTCACGCAGATCATTGGTAAGATTAGGACGACCACGTTTAAACTAATTAATCCAGTTGTAAACAGTGGCACGAAATGGGGCTTCATCATAAAAGGCAAATCGAAGTCTATCATAACGTCTTTGTTGGCGAATAATGACATCGAAAGTATTAAAAAATCATTACACGAAAATGTTCTCGGGTTAAATCATGCTGACGTGACTCAGACAATTTTAAATTTGCCGCCAAATCGTAAAACAAATGACAAATAAATCTAATACATAGGTACCTAGTCAATAATATTGGCTAGGTACCTATGTAGCTGACTATAGTGAGGGACCTCACTATAGTGAGGGACCTCACTATAGTGAGGGACTTAGGAACTTAAAAAAAAATTTAGGCTCAACGGGACACAATACACTGCTGGGCACAGGCCTTTCTACATGGGCGAAAACATGCGGAGTATTGGCCATAACATAACACCGGTTGTAGTTGCATTCTCGGGCTGGACCAACGGCTTAACATCACGTCTAAAACATGAAGCAGCTCGAGATTATAATTTTTTTACTGACCCGTCCTGTGTAAACCATTGCGAATGTTGATTTGAAACCGGAGCGCTTGATCCACTACGCTATCGAGCTCTTCTACCTACGCCACTGAGCACCAGGTTGTTATATTGTAGTGAAAAACTTGCTAAGTGCCATAAGACAATCTACCTCTAGAAGATCCGTTGAAATTAGATACATACAACCCGTCCTGAGTTGTATCGAATTTCATCGTATCATCATCTGAACTGAAAAGTAAACGCATCAGGCAACTCAACTCACGTTGACGTCACTTGAGAGAAACGATAAACAAGAGACGGTAAAAAACCGGTCTTCCTGATAAAGTCAACCGTGAACTTTGCACTGTAGCATTTTTGGACTTATGTAATCGATCAAACTAATTTTCCGAACGTTGAGTATATTTCGCGAATGCTGTAATGAAATTGAAGAAATCCCATTGTTTAATCAATAAGTAGGTATACAATATTATTCTGTGAAGAACTCACAAATCACACACAAGGTGTATTGGTAATGTCGGTGAGCCTGCCATCGCCAGCGAGCTCTATGGGCTCTGTTCAGGACTAAAGGTTAGGTAGATATCAAACAAGTATAATGTAGGCATTGCTTGAGTGATATATTCAAGATCTTTATCAAAATTCTATGAATGTGTATACGTATAAGCAAAGAATACTAAATAAGGGCAGAAGCTTTACATATACAACTAAACTATAGCTTCACAGTTATAACGCGGAGTGAGACCGGCCTGGTATAACATCGAAATAACCAAAAGCAAACGACTATATGCGATAGTTGCCTCGTTCTGTGAGCATGTGATGACCCAGAAGGCCGCTGAACGAGTCAGGAAGCGTCATCCTCTCCCAGCACCAACCTGCAGAAGACATACGGGCCGAGTGGCCCAGCTTTCTGGTCTGCTCAATGCACTGGAGATGGTACAGAGGGCGATGGAATACAGTTCACTGTGTACAGTACATCCCAGCGTTGAAAGGATATCCTGTGTTAACCTGGGATATCTTTCACCCCATGCATGGACCTAGGCTGAAGACCATGCCATGTCTATACAGACGACCACGTACGTACTTAGTTTCATGCGATGCGGAGGTGTAGAGTAACCTGAAAGTGTTGATTGGGTTGCCTAAACTCGAAGAGTCCTCTTAAAACTTCGGGGTAGATATAAAAATACTTCTGAGCGCCGAGGGACAATAAGAGGGAACAAAGGAACTGCTCCAATGGGGTTTACACACATGTCACACTATCAAATTGTGTGAAAACTTGAAAAGCATACCTCTACTAGGTTTTTGGGTTTAACGTTTAATATGGTTTGGCTCAGGTTTCAAGTATTTTTGCTAGATAACGTTATAAACTACGGTCAGAAAAGAAATTTAGATGAAGAAAAGTTGGCACAGTATAATTAAACGAATCTAACAAGAGTTCCTAACTGGCTAAATGACTAGCTTACCTACTACGTATTTTGAAACGTTCGTACAATACAATAACATGAGCAGGTACCTAATTTAATTTATCAACAATATCAATTCCAAAACACTCAAAATAGTAGTACCTATCTGTTTTCATTATCGCGGAACAAAACACCACAAACAAACCAAAGTCCAAGTTGGCAAATTAATCAACTCCTGACCTTGGCACATTTACGTATCAACTTTGGGCGCGCCACGTGAATGGATTATGGTAATAACATAACTACTGAGATTGTAAATTGTAACTTAACTGCAGGCCTAGTACGGGCCGTGGACCAAATCTCTTTCCACCATTTATAGGAGACAAAATGTGTTTTATCTCTGTCTTTCTCTCGGACAAGGAGAGAGACAAAATTTTGTCCACAGGGAGTTTGTCGTTCTACGGGGCTGGAAGTCTTTAAATATCGAAACTTAGGAAAGGTACGGCAAAGTGGCTTAGAATACTCGCATTTTGACCGCCCGAATGGGCTGCACAATATTCAGTTGACACTTCCATCTGACCGAAGATCGCAGCTAAATAACATTTACTTTGTAGTATTGTGTTCCTGTGGAGATAAAAGTTGCCAGAGGTCATTGAAAGAATTGGGCTGGTATCCAAAGGGACTCATCTCCTTTTCTATCAATATAACTTTCTCTTGGTTCTTACAGCGTAGTACCCAAGGTGCTAGGAGCGCAGGTATATATCAGGCGGACCGTACGCTTGCTTGTCACCCGTGTCGTTTAAGAAAACTTCGGACACCTTAAATCGGATGTTCTCGTTCATTCTGGATTCGGGGTTTCGGGCATTGTTGCGGTTTGTGGTAATTTATTTGTTGCTGGAGCAGGCCTTATCCGTAGTCGTCTCGTCTGGGAGAAGAGACAGAATTAAGTGCCTACACTTCCGTCTCTTCTACGGATAGGATACGCACCAATTAAAACCCCTGCCATATCCGCCCTCCCTTCCTCCTCGTCCGACGACCTCTTGCCTCGTCTGATGGTACCTAATCATGTGCAGCTTATGACAAGGCATTCATATCTGCCATCAGAGATGACAACTGCAATGCAGTCTCACCTCCGAGACGTTGTAAAGTTATAAGGCGCGCGTATACGATGTATCTATAAGGGGTTATGTTATACGCCGTATGCGCGCGTCCTCCGGGCTGTTGGTACCAAGTCTTTTCGCCGCAAGAATCCCTTGATTCTATGTGGGCTGCAGATGGCTACTGGAGTCAGTATTCCAAACAAGTTTACAGTCACTCAACAAGTTGTGTCACGAGCATTGTTTGGTGTTTTCCTACGAGATAGAGCCAGAAATTTCGGCATCGGTAAAAGAACCAATACACTGACATATATGAAATATTAAATTGGCATGTTTAAGTGGCAGTGGGCACGGCACATAGTACGTAGAACAGACGACCAATAGTGCGTTAAAGTTCTAACGGCCTGGCCACGGGAACGGGCGGCGGGGGCAGCGGCGGCGGCAGCGGCGGCGGCGTCTCGGCAACCACTGCGCGGTCACGACGACGCGCTGAGAGGCATCGAGACAGCGCGCAGTGGTTGCCGAGACGCGAGACGCAGGACGCTTGTGCGGTTATGTCGTGGCCATGCCGTAAAATGTCAAGTTGGCGAATGGCAAAATCAATTATAGTAGTTAAATATCTATTTATCGGAAAGCGCAAAGTGGGGCGGCGTACCTCAAGACGAACAGACGAGCGCGATGCAGGCGGCGCAAAACCGTTACGTTTGGAATTCGATAGGGAAAACCTTTATTCAGCAGTAAACATAGGCTGGTACGATAAATATTTCAAATTCAAACTTCTTCAAAAAGAAATAGGTATTATACGACCTTTATATTATGGATAGCAAATAATGCATAATGATTGATGGATTGTACCTACCTACCAATAATTATTGATTCATTGAAGCAAATGCAAACGGCGTATTGCTGATTATCGCTCTAACATCGTTGCCAATCCATTACTTACCGTGATATAATCTTTTGGTGTCGACGAGGCGATAACCGTATCGCTCTACGCCATACATAATTTATGAGACAATGGTTTTAGGGTTCCGCGAAGATTTGTCACCTTAAAGGAACTCAAAGGTCAATTATTTATTAATTACCAAGGTTGTTATGAGCAGCCTTCGTCTAAAAGGCTTTTTCTATAACCGACGTTTATAAAGAAAAGGTTTTGACTACTGATGATGTGTTATTGAGTGAGCATTGATAGGAAATACTTATCAGATTGGTTTTTACATGGTGAGTCAAACAAACGTTAAAAAGAAGCAAAAAATACTAACCTTTAGCACAGTCCAATATGACTATATCTACTCATACCTTAGTTAGATGAATCACAGCTTATTTGAAGGTTAACATGTAGAGGTATCCTATCTTTAACAAATTTCAAAAATCATATTTAATTTCGTTTTAAAGATGTCTATCAGTCTATTCGTATTCAAATTACGAATCACTATCTATACCTACCGAATCTAAATTTTCTAAGACAAAAAGACTTGCAATACGTCAAGCGGCGTTATTCCTCCGGAGGGCTATGACAATTGATTTAAACTAATAGGTTCTTTTAATTTATTATAACGCGGCAGCATTCCAGCCAAGTAAAAAAAAACTGGCTACGTGCCGTGTGTAATCTAACACGAACCAGTTCAATAAATTACCAACAGTCAAAAGTTGTACCTACCCCTTAGGTAAGAGTAATTTAGTTTCCCAATTTCTAAGCTACTGAATGAGGTCCCTACACAATAAAAAGGTGAATCTCTACAAACTTAACAGTTCAAAATTCCATTGGTTAACAATTTTTTTTATCATTTATAAATTAAAAATCAATTTTCAAAAATCATTCAGTCTTATTCATTCATTAAAACTTAGTTACTTATTACGACGTTCGCAAAGATAAAAGATAAGGCGAAATGTTGCGTCAAGCCGATGATACAAGGATATCTAGTAGTGCTTTGGTCTGGAACTTAGGAAAGCGTTTCTTGCATAGTTAACCTCTTTTGGTATTGTCACGTTCGTTCGAATGACATTTTAGATTATTACTAGCTGACCCCGCAAACGTCGTTTTGCCTTAAAAAAAATAGTTCAAAAAATAAAAAATAAATAGATAGTAGCCGATTCTCAGGCCTACTGAATATACATATAAAATTTCATGAGAATCGGTCAAGCCGTTTCGGAGGAGTATGGTAACTAAAACTGTGAGTCGAGAATTTTATAATATAAGATTTGTAAGTATGGACCTTAATGTACAAATAGACTCGCACTGAGTCAGAGGTAGGTACCTTTTTTTTATACAACTAGATGACAAACAAGCTGACGGCCCACCTGGTGGTAAGCAGTTACCGCCGCCTATAGACACCTGCAATAACAAGGAAAAGCACTTGATATTGCAGGTGCGATGTCATCCTGAGGCCTAAGATGAAATGCCGCCCATGCCCAGTAATTACACCGTACTTACCTACTTTTAAATCGTCATAAATGCAGGTCGACATAGGTCTACATACGAAATATCATATAAATATAATCAAATCACTTATACCATTCTACACAATTATGTAGACATAATAAATATTTAATTATTATAATGAATATAATTAAAATTAAAGGTAGGTAACTTCTGCCTACCTTTATTTTTTAACTATCACATGATTTTGGGAAAATCCAACATGCGATACAGGCAACGAAGATTATATCATTGTTTTTATCACCAAGTAGGTACATTACAATGTTAGATAAATGACATTAATGAATCAAAGCTTTATTTGTCAAGCTGCGTAAACATATGGCAAAGTCTTACGCACACTGGTCCCCAGGGTGCGCAGGCTTATACCATACCTGGCCCTTTGCTCAACCCTAGGAAGATTCGGTAGTCGCTATCGCTAATTAGAAAATGTATGGACATAAATGTAAAAAATACCTACCAAAAATTAACTACTTTATCCTATTCCTAATTTTTGATTTTAACATTATTATAAATGTTTGAAAAATTACTTAGTAATTAAAATATAAAACTAGAAAAAATTCACGTCCTGAGGCGGGAATGGAACCCGCGACCTTTCGCAATCCGGCCGACTGCTCTAACCGAGCGATTTTTTTTTTAGTTTTATATTTTAATTACTTTATCCTATCTAATCTATTGTAAAAGTGATGATTGGATCGCACATCATCATGAGCTTGTATATGTCCCACTGCTGGGCACAGGCAGGCCCTCATACATGCGAGAAACACACGAGGAGCTTAGGTCACCACCACCACGCTGCCCCATATGCCTGGTGGGTTAGTGGTTGCAGTTACAACCGGGACCAACGGCATAACTTGCCCTCCGAAGCCCGGAAGAAATCGAGATTATAAATTTGATTGACCCATCCCGGGATCGACCACTCCCTCATGGCTCCCTGCAGACTCTAAGCGTCAGCGGTACATCTCCCGGAGGTGCCTGGCGATAGACATCTTCCAGAGGCAAATTCGCCCATCAAGGCTTGAGGACTCACCAAGGTTCTCCTTCTCGTTCCGCCCTTCTTAAAACCACACGCTGTAAAGGCCATTATGCGGCCAACAGCCGTCCTTATAAATAGTCCGTCGAAAACTAAAGAAAATCGGCGAAAGTAGCTTTGTTTCCGTAATCGAAACGCATAATCTGTCAAGCGGCGTTATACCTCTGGAGGTCTATGACAATTGAAAAATTAATTGTACACCCGCTACGTAAAGCGTGTCTCCCGTGATTCGTGTCGTCCCGGTTGTTTCTGCAACCGCTTTAACCCACTACCCGCATTGGGCCAGCGTGGTGGTGTTATGACCCAAACATCATGTATCTCCCATTATGGAAGCCCTGTGCATGCTGTTTTCTGCAGGTAAAATAGTATACTCATTATATTATACCTACTTATATTTAGTACTTTAATGTTCATGGATTCTTTAAATTACTTTGAATTAACAATTATCTTATTCTATAGTTACCTAAAAGCGACTCTTAGTTCTTTTCTCATACCTAGATGGGATGAAAATTGTGTGTTTACCACACAGGAAATAATAATAGAGGTCTATAGTTGGGGGGCTCTTGTGGGGCGAAATACTGTCATAAATTGAATATTTTTAATAAAAATATGATTGTTTCTGAAACTTTTATTTTATTTAGGGTGATAAACACCATTTTAGAAATACTCATGATTCCCACCTTTGGAGAAAATCTCTATGACTCATAATTTTTTAAGTAAATTTAATCAATAATAATAATAGATTTACCTATACTTTATCAAAAAGATAAACATTTGGTTTAATATTAGTCTATTTTAGCTTCATCTTACAAGTCACATACCTATCTACAGATATTTTTACATAAAAAACTTTTTCTTAGGTGTTTGTGATATTTAGGCAGGATATATCACACTGGCAAAAAAATATTTACTTGTTAGGTACATGTTGTCAAATTAAATAAATCTTTAGATAATTATCATTTGTCAGTTTACATAAAACTACCTACTTACTATCTGATAGGAAATTCTTTAAAATTAATAACATTGCAAAAATATAATTATAATATCGAACCAATTAGATATATAATAAATATTTATCTAAAATTAGTGGCAATTCAAGTTTTGAATCAGTAATAAAATAATATATGTATAAGTACCGACATAAATTCTCACTTCAAAAAATAGGTACTTACACTACAAAATGCAATATAAATATTTGGTTATAACCACAAGGTCAAACATTTAACAATTCTGCCCTAAAATCTAAACAAGTATGTTAGGATTTCTGCTTATGCTATGAAACATAAATGTAACAGATAACTATAAATCTTTGTAATATTTACCAACATAAAATGTATTTAAAAGCTACTTAGTTTTATATCAAAAAATAATCCTTAAAATGAAGTGTTAAATAAAATACTTAATATAGGTGCTAATTCTGAAGTAAACCAGAGTACTAAAATTGATTACCTTTTATTATATCCATTTCTTTCAGCAGAGTATTGTATTGCATTTGCTTTACCAGTTTTCAGTTTAGTAATACATCAGAATTATCACCAATTAAAAATAACAATAAAATTGGAAAATACAATCTCATTTAATAACTAGGCAGTTTGTTCACAACTAAATAAAAGGCAGTGAAACAGATTTTGTTTATAAATACTTTTAATTGTCATAAGATTTTATAAACCTATGGAGTATTTTTATCTGGAAGTGGAGGTAGACTGTATGATTTCCCGTCAGGTGTCATCCAACAAGTTGGAGGATCATGGTTGTGTCTTCCTATGGTCTCTGTGACTATTCCCGCATTGTTTATTCTTAATTTAGCAGGACAACATCGGCTAAAGAAGTACCAACAGTACCAGAGCTGGCTACCATATGCTTTTTTGTACATGAACCTGAATGTATGGTTTTGATATATGAAAAGTTTGGAATTTCCTCTTGTATTAATAAATATGCCTGGAAATGAAATAAAAAAATGGTGTTAGTACAAATTATAAAAATATAAAATATTTAATATAGTATGTACTACTTATTTTACTTATTAAAAGGTGACTAAATAAAACAACAAACAATATAAAATAATTTAATTGAACACTATTTGATACATTTTTTTGCTCTTTCTAGTATATCTTAAGTATACATAAATCTAAACATCTATATCTAATTTTAACTGTCTTCTTCCTATCAGTGCTTCTTAAGTAGATACCTACAAATTATTATTTCAAAATAACAGAAATATCAACATAAATAATACATTGATATTTCTGGTATTTTGAAGTAACAACTTTTTTTATGAAACTTTTTCTTTTTAATTGATTTGTTGATTGATTAATTTTATAAATTAATATAAACATTGTTCGAACAATAACTATTGTAACCTTGACTAATTAAGATAGAAATGGGAGTTTAGAAGAGATTGATAAAAAGTTTCATACTAAATTTTACCGTAGCACAAGTTGGTGATAATTAAAGGTAGCTATATGAATGAAATCAATTCAGTTTTTTTGCTATAAAA
This sequence comes from Nymphula nitidulata, assembly GCA_947347705.1. Classification (NCBI taxonomy): domain Eukaryota; kingdom Metazoa; phylum Arthropoda; class Insecta; order Lepidoptera; family Crambidae; genus Nymphula; species Nymphula nitidulata. The sequence continues at coordinate 3,982,047 of OX374626.1, forward strand.
TAATCAGGCGATGTAGATAAATCCATTTGAATCACATTCATTAAGTTTATAGTAGTCACAGCAAACACTATTCAGCACACTTTCATAGTAAATAAATAATTCTCAGAGGCTAGGTACTTAATATAGTCATAAAACATTTTATTCATTTGATACTCAAACTAAAAACACTTCAAATTAGAGTTTTTCATAGAATATTATTGTAAGACATTAAGAATGAATAAATGCAATAGCGACAAACGATAATCAATTTTATTTGACTCATGACAGCTTGACACTGACATTAGATAGGACATTACATTACATTTTTTTGGTTTTATTGTCGTTTGTTAATTCTCCCTATAAAGGAAAGGCAAAGGGAGCTAATGCCCATACAGCCATGTCTTCAGTATTTCTTCATTTCTACTTTTATTGCAATAAAATGCTGGCGTAACACATTTCAATGCTTCTTGGAAGTATTTGGCATGAAATTTATGATTACAGTCACTTTATGTGCTACTTGATGAGGTGGATAACCACAAAAAAGTTCTCATCGTATTTCACACCATAATCACTTTTATTCTAATAATCTTTTAGTTGCACGTCAACACAAACACTTGAATAATAAAACTACGCCACTTTTATAACTCAATGTTTGCTCCGAAACAATTTTTTAATCTAGACTGACGCCACAAAAACCCGCCAAACTCTCCATTTTTTTTGGTTCATTCTACCTGTAAACGGAAGGCAAAGGAAACTAATATCCATACAGCCAGGTCGTCAGTATTTATTTATTTCTTCATTTATTGCATTGAAATGCTAAAGTTAGACATTTCAATGCATGATATGATATAATTCACGTCAAATACTCCAAAGGAGCATTGAAATGTGTAACACCAGCATTTCAATGCAATAAAGAAATACTAAAGACATGGCTGTAAGGGCATTGGTTCCCTTTGCCTTCCCATTATAGGGAGAAAAAAAAGTGTGGTGTGTTTGGCGGGATTTTGTGGTGTCAGTTAAAATTTTTATTACAATAATAAAAAATTGTGCCGGAGCGAATTTTGTGTTATATGGTGTTGTTTTATACACCAAGTTTTTGTGTTGACGGACAAATAAAAGATTATTACAATAAAAGTAATTATGATGTGAAAGACGATGAGAACTTTTTTGTGGTTATCCACCTCATCAACTAGCATCATATGGAGACTTTCATTATATATTTCGCGTGAAATTTTAATGCAATAAATGAAGAAATAAAGAAATAATTGAGACATGGCTGTATGGGCATTAGTTCCCTTTGCCTTCCCATTACAGCCCGCCTAGCATGACCACCGAAACGCGATATGATACGATATGATAAAGCTATTTATCGCTTCGAACTGTCAAAAATCATGGGATATAACCGCTATCTTGAAATTTTATCGAAACTGCGAACATGTATATATACAATACAAGTTCGCAGTTTCGATAAAATTTCAAGATGGCGGTTTTATCCAATGATTTTTGACAGTTCGAAGCGATAAATAGCTTTATCATATCGCGTTTCGGTGGTCATGCTAGGCGGGCAGGGAGAATTGAACAAAAAAAAACAAAAAGAGGGGTGTTTGGCGGGTTTTTGTCGCGTCAGTCAAGATTTTTATTACAATAATTAAAATTTGTGTCGGAGCGAACATTGAGTTATAAAAGTGGCGTAGTTTTATTATTCAAGTGTTTGTGTTAACGTGCAATTAAAAGATTATTAGAATAAAAGTGATTATGGTGTGAAATACGATTATTACTATTTTGTGGTTATCCACCCCATCAAGTAGCACATAAAGTGACTGCCATCATATATTTCGTGTCAAATACTCCCAGGAAGCATTGAAATGTGTTACGCCAGCATTTTAATGCAATAAAAGAAGAAAACAAGAAATAATTAAGACATGGCTGTATGGGCATTAGTTCCCTTTGCCGTCGCTATATAGGGAGAATTAAACAAAAAAAAATTTTTCTTGTCTGTGTTGTTTTGTTTGGCTTTTGTTTTAGTTACAATGAAATTGCTTTAATAATTCCATTTATTTGTTTCACTGTGTTTTGTTTGTTCATGTTGTATTTGCATTTTGTCGGTTGTTGATACAGAGTCATACAACTACTGTTTTAGAATTTTCTTCTGTAAAATAAGTTGATCTTCGTATTATAATTAATTTGTTGGGTGCCTACTTAATTCTTTTTGTATTTATATTATTTTGTGGTTCATGTAATTATTATCTACTCTAGCTATTTGTAACTTTTCTAGGGCCATTTTATAAATGTAACACTTATCCAAATTTTAGTTAGGAATGTGTATTTGAAAATATGTATCAATTTATTTTAAATTTTGACGTAAATTTTACATAAATTACATAGTTTCAAGTGAGTAAAAAAGGAGTAATCGATAAAATTAACAAATATTTGTAGAAATCATAGTATATTGTAGGTAGGTATAAACACAAAACTAAATCTTAAGGGTTAATAAAAAAAGTTTCCAAGTCAGTTGAAATGTTTTATTTATTTTTATCATACAAATATAATTTGGTACAAAAAAAATACTTATTTATTATGGTTAACATTGACTAATATTGCTATCTTATTTCAGTGGCAAATTTCATTCCGACGAGAAAAGGCAGTCTGTTACTTATCCATAATGGCTTTGCATTTCGACTTAAAAATAAATTGGCCTATGGGAAGAAGCAGTGGTATTGTACATCAAGAAACAAGACTGGATGCCATGTTGATGTTACAACAGCTGTGCATCGGCAAGGTAACATAATCAAGAGAGTTCGTAATGTTCACAACCATCCTGTACCTGGATTTTATCGGAGAAATGATGGGTCCTTTAAAGTTGTCTGAAGCATAACTTAGGTAAATAGGTGTAAACTAACAAGGAACACACTACCTCAACTTTACAGTATTTTTATGATAATAACAGTACAAATTTTGACTGATAGGTTATAAGGATAGCTCATGGATTATGATTAGGTAGATATTAAATTACTGTAATTATAAAAAAGTAGTACAAATTTACATCAATGTAATAAAGGTAGGTTTCCAATCTTATACTATGTGTTAAGCTTTCAAGACTGATTAGAATGCTCAATTTTCATGTGTTAAATATTGTATCAAATTAGTTTTGTTAATATTGTAGATGGTTATAAACATTTTTTTAGAAATATTGTCTGTAAAGGCTTACTTTGAATTTATGGTAGGTATTACCTAATGTAAGCACTGTTGCAACACTTTCTCAATTCTGTTCCAACTTTTTTAATTATATTTTTATTATTTCTCTTTAACTCCTAAGAAAGAAAGAACTACAAAATAATTTCTTCTATTATTTTAGCTCTAAGTACCTAACACCTGCATATAAATTTATGTTTTATTTATACCTATATGCCACACTCCATACAATATACAATCCATAATCTGTGTGGTTCTGCTACATAAATGTCATTAAATGTGCCCTGAAACTCGCACAAGTGTTTTGAAAAGTGCTCAAATTTACAGGCCGCGGCTTTTATTTAGAAGGCAATATCAGGTGTAAAGTGATAACTTTTATAATACTTGTACCTCTCCAGTACGAACTATTCGGAATGAATCCTGAAGAGATCTGAATTTGTAACATTTTTTTGCTGTTGTCCCACAGCATTTCACACACAATCAAGTCGAAAATATTTGTAAAAAACATTAAGATTGATGCTACAGGTCAGTCAACAATATTATTATAGTAAGAACATATAAACTTTTCATATTAATCAAAAGTCGTCAGTGATTACTTTTTATTAGACTTTTCGTAAAATCCTCTGACAACTTTTCACACTTGCCTGACTTGCATGCACAGCAAGTCTTGTTAGAATCGGTTTGTTCGTTTCCACTATTTTCAGCTTGAGAGTTTGAAAACATAGAGTAAAATAATATGTAAATCCGTGCGACGTCACGATCAACAAGCACGATAGCAGCCACGACAATCATGACATTTTAACTACTCGCCACTAGATGTCGCTAGTTATTTCAACGTTGATAGCGAAAACGTTTGACAAAATTATATTGTGTTCCACTTACAAAATAATTTTACCTGTGACAAGGAGGGTTTAACATTACCGTCTGAATTTGGTAGTCCGTTTTTTGCGTGTATCCGAACGGCGCTGGTGTACAGACAGCAAGCACAATGATGAATGTGTTAATACATATAGAGAATAGGGAGAAGTAGGCAAATTTATCTAAACTTTGAGGAGATTAGCAACACAGCGTGGATAATACCTATTTTTTTTAGCAAGTCGCGATTAGGATGAAAAGCTTATTCACAAATGTCGGAAAAGATTTTCGGAAACTCTAAATCTGTCACTTTTTATCACGGTGCGTCGAAGCAAGACGGCATGTAACTTTTAAAGTCGAATCCGTAAGCCGACAGTTTCTGAATAAGGGGCGGCATAGCCATCGGCCTTCGTTTTCGAGCTTTGTTTCCATAAAAGGCTTAACAACAATCAATCAAGGCTATCAAACAGACCCGTGTAATGTGATGAAAGAAAATTAAGTTAGATAAGAATAAGTGCAACCTCGGCATTGCCGCAGTAGTCCTTGTTCAGTAGGTTCTTCACGAGGTAAAACGGCTACCGGAGCAATATTTACAAGCTCGCAATATCACACCTGGGAGAGTTTAAAGTGGTTAGGTAACACTCTCCCAGGTGTAAACTGGAACTGTCACGAGTGTATGGACATTGAGATATCCAGGCTTTTCACGACGCGCTGCGTAACAAATCGCAGCGCTGTTGCGCTCGGAGCAGTGGTGGAACGAACAGGTGCACAAACGGGATATATATTTAGGGGTTTGAATCAGGTGGAATACAACTAAAAATAGTAAATGATAGAGACGAACTAACGCTTACCTTCTTTATAAAGCGTTAGTTAGTCTATTCATCAATCCCGTGTAATGTGATGAAAGAAAATTAAGTTAGATAAGAATAAGTGCAACCACTGCATTGCCGCAGTAGTCCTTGTTCAGTAGGTTCTTCACGAGGTAAAACGACGCGTCGGACGTTGTTTTCGGCGTCAGGCTACCGGAGCAATATTTACAAGCTCGCAATATCACACCTGGGAGAGTTTAAAGTGGGTAGGTAACACTCTCCCAGGTGTAAACTGGAACTGTCACGAGTGTATGGACATTGAGATATCCAGGCTTTTCACGACGCGCTGCGTAACAAATCGCAGCGCTGTTGCGCTCGGAGCAGTGGTGGAACGAACAGGTGCACAAAAGGGATATATATTTAAGGGTTTGAATCAGGTGGAATACAACTAAAAATAGTAAATGATAGAGACGAACTAACGCTTACCTTCTTTATAAAGCGTTAGTTAGTCTATTCATCAATAGATGTCGCTTACAAGAATAAAATACGTAGAAGTTGATTTGGGTGGTGCACATTATTATTCTAATGCATATTTTTCTGGGCTTGTGCCTAACAGTGGGACGTATATATGATGGTGCTGGGCTGGTGATTATGAGATCTTTACCCATCATTAAATTATTAGGTATATGGTTCAAGGGCATGTCTTAAATTAAGGATGATATTTTAAAAAAAGTACAGACGGCGCCAGCGTAGCGAGTTTTTTTAAATACGAACCGCGGACGCGACGACGTATCGAGTCACCGTAGCGAGACTCGACGTAGAGGGAATAATTCATCTGCTGGACACAAAAAAAATCTGCATCTGAGGTGAAGTCAATCTATGATGAAGAGGAAAATGTGTCGCCGTACTGTCGCTATACATAGGTACACGAAGAGCTTTCAATCTATGTAGATTCTAGAGTAAAAATTGACTCCACAATTATTGAATATCTTTTTCTTAAACTATATGTAGCTATAATTCTATTTGAAATATTAATAACATTCCGAATTTATATCTTAACAGTGGATGATTATAGAGATATACTTAGAGCAACTAAATACTAAGTATCTAATAAACTATAGCTACACATAGCTACACTTTAGCTACACATTGAAATTTATTATGAGGGTCATAGAGTTCATAATGTATTAAAAATAACCAGACATTACACTATAAGAGATGTTTCAAAAATGTATGAAAGTCCCGACCAGCCCGCCTAGCATGACCACCGAAACGCTATATGATACGATATGATAAAGCTATTTATCGCTTCGAACTGTCAAAAATCATTGGATATAACCGCTATCTTGAAATTTTATCGAAACTGCGAACATGTATGTGTATACAATACGGTGGTCATGCTAGGCGGGCAGGTGCATGTAGGTAAGGTAAAAATATGTAGAACAGTGTTCAATTGTCCATTTTCTTTTTATTCGCTTTGTTGCGTGGTACAAAACAAGAATTTTCATAGAAGAAATTGTCAGTCATGTCATTTAGTTCACTTCTATGTTTTTTTTTGTTAAATTCTCCCTATAAAGGGAAGGCAAAGGGAACTAATGCCCATACAGCCATATCTTCAGAATTTTTTCTTAATTTATTGCATTAAAATGCTGGCGTAACAGATTTTAATGCACCTTGGGAGTATTTGACGCGAAATATATGATGACAGTCTCTATATGATGCTACTTGAGATGTGGATAACCACAAAAAAATCTCATCGTATTTCACACCATTATCACTTTTATTCTAATAAACTTTTAGTTGCACGTCAACACAAACACATTATTTATAAAACTACACCAATTTTATAACACATACTTAGTCTGATCCGACACAAATTTTAATTATTGTAATAAAAATCTTGACTAAGACCACAAAATCCCGCCAAACACTCTTCACTTATATGTCACACGCCATATTGCCATAGTGAATAACGGTGCAATCGACATAAAATTTCAACTTTTGCACCAACACTATGCATGAAAATGAATTATTAGTATTACTTACGGATTCAGGAGATTTTCCCTGATTTTTTGAGATACTGTACCTACACATAACCTGGCCGGATATGAAACGTCTCTTTTAAATAAGAACTCATAATATACACTTATAATGTTAGGCCATGTCTTAGTATTTTATAAGCTGTTTTCGTTATTGTTTTATGGAATGAAACAAGATGAAAATGAAACGCCTTAGTAAAAAATACCTTGAAAATATATTTTATACATTTACGCCACGATTAAGAAATAATTACGACCAACATTTAATATTAGGTAAATAACAAACCATAGAACATTTTTTTTAAATTTAAATTCATTTGGACAACTAAATTAATTTTTACTGGTTCATTCATCTGAGAGTATTGCGTACTTAGTCCTTAAACATAGTTATACATTTCCTTTATAAATTAACTAGGTGTTACATCGGCCTGGTAGGGTACCACCGACTTTCTTATTTCAGCCGTGAAACAGTTCGCTGTGTTTCGGATTGAAGGGAAAGGTAGCCAGTGTAATTACTGGGAATGGAAGGCATTTCTAGGCCTCAAGATGACAACGCACCCGCAATACTAAGTAATTTTTTTCTTGTTTTTGCAGGTGTCTAATAGGCGACGGTAACCATTTACCACCAGGTGGGCCGTCAGCTTGTTTATCATCCAGTTGTATAAACAAAAAGAAAATATAATATGAATGAATGCCTTAGTGCACAATCAGGTTATTTATATTGATCCCCAAAAATAATTAAAAGCTTGTTATTAAATACTTATACAGGATGGTGACGACAATACGACAATTAATTAAAACATGAACTATATTAGTTCTTAGAAGTGTTTTCCAACTTTCAAATAAATTTTATTCATATGATAATTTCATGACATTTTTAGGAAATAATATAACATTGGCTGCATTATTTACATTTGATAATTTCAAATTATCAAAAGAATATAATGTATTTGATAGTTGCAAAACATGTCTATGAACTAATAATATAGCCTATGTTTTAATTTATTGTCGTATTAACATAAGTTTGTGGGTCAAACGTCACTTGTATTCTAAATTCCCAAAATTTAACGTCAAAAAAATTGGTTTTGGAAATTTATTAGATGATAAATCATCTAATAAATTACCTAGGCTTAAATATATTAGTATTTCGACATTGCGCGGGTAGGCATTAGCTTAAAACTCAAATACAAATAGACTAAAAGATTCATAGGTTTATCCATTTTTCCTCTTAAGCGCAGACCTACGAAGCGAAACAATTTTACAATTTACCTATTAAAAAACTTAAAAGTAAGTAGTTAACTTACTTTCTATAGATTCATTTACAACAAATAAATTGACCTGCTTAAATTAACAAAAGAATTAAAATTATGCATTCTCTGAAGTAGTAATAGAATAAATCTATGACGCAAATAAATAACACGTGTTTCAATATTTCTTTTATTACTAACATTTTTTTTTCTAAAAGTCGCGGGGGAGAACATGCATTTTTTCTAGATTTCTAAATAAATAAATTACATAACATTTAAAAATCAACCCGCTTATACTTGCTAAATAACAAAAGAATAAATCTAATGCAGTGCTCGCTAAGTCAATAAAAGTGTATTTTTATGGATATTAAGCCGTCAAGCATCCGATTCCAGACAGAATTGATTTTTCAATGGTGGAATAACGCCGCTTGACAGATTAATCGCTGTGACGTTCCCGTATAGCATAAAAACATTATTGCCTAAGTTTTATATTGAATCGTAGATTACTAGAAGTGTGCTGGCGCAAATATTAGCAAAGGTTGCCGTGGTTTGTGTAAAAAAAAGGATGGATAGGATAGAAGGCACGTCAAGCATTGGTCCCGGTTGCTAGTGCAACTGCTTTTACCCGCTAATACGCATTGGGTCTAGGGTTGCCAGATGGTATCCAAAAGGAGGACATGTCCTCCTTCAAATTTGCCACTTAACTGGATGCTTAGCCCTATGATTAAACGCCGAGGACATGTCCTCCTTTTCCATGTTCTGTCCTCCCGCCCTTCCTTACCTACTGTAAGTCCTCCTTTTTGCTAAACAGCAAAAAGAAGCATATTATGATTTGAAGTTGCACGAGCAGTGGACAATCTACTTCAAAAGTGTTAAAAACATTGAATATTTCACAGAACTGCTCAAGATCTGCGCGTTTTATTTTGTATAAGCGCACATAACGCAAATGTGGATAGAGATTTTTATCTGATTAATAGGTACTCAGTGGAGCAAAGAAAGGAATAGAATAAGTGTGCAGTCAGTTAAATCTTTAATGCCTACTCAATACAGCTTCAAAAACATGACATGTAAAGATTTTCATAATTATTTGTTAAAAAATCAAGAACTTCTATCTTGGGTTTTTAACAAATAATAAAAATAAAGTAAAATAATATATAAAAATCGCTTAATTTTTGAATGTCCTCCTTTTTTACAAAAAATCCTCCTTTTTAGACCTATCTGCCCTCCTTTATCAAATTATTATTTGGCAACCCTAATTGGGTCAGCATAGTGGTGTTATACATATAGTGTTCCGAAAGTCCGAAATATTTTTAAAGGGGTGGTTCTATGTTTGTGTTCCTTGTCTAGAGTTGCCTCTGAAAGTTTAACACCAGTCGGACCACTTCTATTTTCCAATGTTTTTATCAATTTATGATAAAAACATTGTCCTGCTCGTGTCAACCCTAAAATTGCGTAGGTACTACGCGTATCGAACGATAGTTTACAGTTATACCACACAACCCGCGCACACATCTACGATATCGACCCGTCGCAACCCTAAAATTCACAATTTTATTTCGGAATTATGTAACACTCGGTATAGCCCAAAATTCCTCACATATTTCTCCCATGAAGCAAAGCCCCAGAAGTAGGACGAATATTATAAGCTGTGTTGATGATTATAGAGATGTATAGTGCAGCATGTACTTATTCGTTCTATTTTAAAATGCGTCAGTATTTACAAATAAACAATAAGTGGGTACAGTCAGCACATAAGCCACTTCAAAATTTACAAATATCTTTGTTTCGCTTGACGAGCAGTTGTGTATCTCTATACTGAAGTGCATAACATAGCCTAGTAGAAGAAAGCTAAAAGTAAGTAACCTAATAAGCAAAGCACTATCGGCTACTAATTAGAACATGGTGATCACATGTGGTAGGTATTTCTCCAACCTACGTGGATTTGTCTATCCCTACAACTGACGCAACCGTCTGGTTAAATTAGCCACTTAACTGGATGCACAGGCAGTTGATTGAATGCCGGTATCCAAAGAAACGGCTGAATGACAACTAGCCCAGTCATCATTAACCTAATGGCTGTACGTCAGCCGTCTGGTTAAATTAGACACTCAATTGGACGCTGAGGCAGGTCGTTTAGATCGAAGAGCTTTTGTATGACTGTTTGAGTGATTGCTAGGTTCAAGGTTATTTTTTATGACCACTTATAACCAAAATCGTTTTGGTATTAAATAGCCAAAAAAATAACCGTAAACCTACCAATCACACCATAACTCTTCAGTACAAGACGATCCACCAAGGCATTTAATTGAGAGGACTTTCAATACGCCATCTAGTTTACCTTTGAATATCTAGTTCGAATAACCAACGGCCTAGGCATTTGATTGGATGCCGGCGTTTAATCAACGGGCTAGGCATCAAGTTAAGTGGCAAATTTGAAGAGATGGTGGCGACATAACCACTATATAGATACCTACATTACCTTCATTACCGTTGAATCAGGTATAATTACTAACTAGCGGTTCTCTTAGAGCGCTTATGATATGGTCGGGGTCCAAATAGTACTTGGGTGGTGGATGACAGTGTTCTTCAAACACCGAACTGATGAAGTTGCTTCCCTCGGTAAATACAACGGCACGGCAGTTCTTCAAGTTCGAGCACACCCATCTGCACCTTTTACCTTTCTTGTACTGCCTCCTATAGGTGTATTGGCGGAACAGCAGTATTTCTTTACCTTTGCGTGACGTTAAAACAACTGCGGAGTCTGTAAACATAAAAAATAATACATACTCAGTTTCACCTATGGATGGATTATTTTCAATTTCTCAAGAAAGGTAATACTCACCTACCCCTAGTGTAAGTTTAAAAGGAATCGAATCGTCTCGATCCGGTTTGCGGTCAGCTGTCAAATCCAAATATAAACAGAAAGTTCCAATACTTCACAACAGAACTGGCTGCTGTTATTTCGTATAATTTGAGAGCGATTGAGACCTTTCGATTCCATTAAAACTTATAGGGGTAGGAGAGGACACAATGAAACAAGAGCTTCAAATTTGTGTGAGTAAGCCTCGAAACTATAGATATTAGTATTCGTATATATCGATGGTAAAATGCGCGACTGAAAACTGGTCATAAGGTATCGTTGAGCTATAACTCTCTATAGACTCTATAGACTCTAAAGGTCTTGCCTCGCTACGATGACGGCATGTAAAACACCCCATTTGAATATTTAAACTTTTGAATCAGACTAGGTGGGAAACTGGGATAGGAATCCTACGTATTGAAATACTGATCGAAAACCATCAGGGTTATATCGTCAAGAATTCCCGACAGAAGTCTGACTTAAATTGAATGCACGACAAAGTTTTAAATTTTTGAAAACTCAAAGAACAATTAGGGATCGACTTGCAAAAGACCTTTATACGTAGATATTAATCCTCTAAATATCTATCGCATGAAAACAGTACCTACATAGAGTAGGTACTAACTAGGTACCCACACAGATCTTGAACATGAATCGTGCTCCAATATTATTTTCTGTAACCAGTAGCTCACACTTACGCGCGTGCACACACACACACAAACAATATGTCAAAATCAAAATGTGTGTGTGTGACTGATTATGTATATTATGTAGGTTTTTTAATACTACTAGATAACAAACAAGCTGACGGCCCACCTGATGGTACGCGGTTACCGCCGCCTATGGACACCTGCAATAACAAGGGAAAATCACTTGATATTGCAGGCGCGTTGTCATCCTGAGGTCTAACATGAAATGCTGGGAATGATAGGTTCTGAGATTAAAGGGTAATAACAATTAAATATTGATCATTAACTCGGTGACAGCATTCTGTAGGATTCTGAATTAGGTACAAATAGAGATCTTAGCAGGCAATTAAAAATAGTTTGATATTTACCACCCTGCTGTTTATCCACGTAATTGATTCTAGCCGGAGGTGAATGCGGGTGTTCTTCATCCGCCATTATGATTTCATCTTCATCGTTTAAATAAACGGATGATGCACACGTTTTGTCGACCGAACATATCCATCTGACCCCATTCTTGGTTGCGTAAGTTTTTCTGTATCGATTCCCTTTATATTGTAGAATAGTTTTGCCTTTTCTAGACGTCAAAAACATTGCTTCTCCTTCACTCTCGTCTTTCTCATTATCTTCTTCTTGATTTTCGTTCTTGTCACTTGTTCCTTCTTCATATTCATCGAGATACTCTTCTTCGAATTTTTCTTCTGTCAACAAAAACTCTAATTTAAGCACATAATAGGTAAATGTATTTACCTAAAGGCATTAATTTTAAACTTTAGAAATAAAACAATCAATAAAACTGCCAATTATATTCCTGACAATTTGAATACTGGAATCAAATCTACATACAATAATGAGATCACTGATTTCACAATTAGAAGACATGAGTATGAGTATCTATTGACTATTTCATTACTTAAATTAGACATTTCAATTTCTCTTGTAGTAATTAGAAACCTATATCCTAACATATTGACTTCTCGTTACTTAGATACAAGCTAAACTTTTATCTGTAAGTATTATATGATACAGAATAGCTAAGAAGGTATATTTTACAAATTTATACAAAAGCAGTGTCTGAAATTTTATCTACCTACATCTACGTAGAAAAGTGCAGCGGGATTACCGATGGTTAATCACAGGTTTAAAAACGGAATTCAAATTTTTATGCTTTATAATAATTGTCAGGTCCATGTGTATGAATACGGTCGTACATTATCACATTCCTGTAATTGTCTAATCTCACCCTAGCCTTACATTTAGCAGACATCCTTTTTGAGCACACCCAGTATCTTCCGTTGTTTTTGATTTGACTATAAGTGTAGTTGCCTATCATAAGAATAGGGTGCTTGCCCATCCTTGAAGGGATGAACTTGCATATTAATCCTGAAAAAATAAACACGGTTTCGTAAAAATTATACATAGGAACTTAATAGGGTAGAGTGGGGTAGTAACGAACGCGTAGTAACCCTGAACGAGGTATCATGATAAAAATGACTTGCTCAGTGCCTTGCCTATGCGTATTGCGTATAGGCTTTGAACACGGCTCTCCCTTTCAGCCAGCAGAATAGACAAATATCATTTTCTGTCACATGGCCTCGTTATTTTTTTTTTCATTTTGGCATCAAACAGTTATTTATAAAGAAAAGGAGATTAAACAAACAGTTATTAAATTTTACAGACCTATAGAGCTCAAACGTTATACAAAAATAATTGAATTTATGAAGCTAACACGGTCAGACTATGGTCAGACATGATTGACTCACTATGTGAGATTGACAGATTTTAACCGAGAAAAAAAATATTAATACAAAGTGTTTGCGGATTCGGTTTCCGCCTGAGGACATGATTTTTTCTTTTTTAAATATTTTTCTAATGCAAAGTAATAAGCAAAAAAAAAGTATAAATGACATCAGATATATACAGTGCTATTTAGCCTTTGTTTTAACTCAATGTGGGTGTGGGGGCGGTAAACAGAGTGTCGGTGAATTCTCTGTTATGTACCTATGTTGTTGGAACGGCAAAAGAAAGAATTTTACGAGTATAGTTTTTTTTAAACGCGGAGGAACAAAATAAAGGTAAAATACGTGAGGAGCGAACCGGTAGACGGACTCGAATATAGAACTGTACGTTAGCAAGGAGCTCGGAGGAATCAATATTTTAAACACCATCAATAATTGAGGTATAACTAGCTACTACTATTAGCAACAATAATTAAGTAAGTGTGCGATTCTAATAGATTTTATAATTTGAAATAATAATAAAGATATTCATTTTATTATTTATTTTTCAACAAACGACCCTCCTTTGTTTTATATATATTCGGAGCATGGTTATGCTCTCTGTCGTAGCGAGTAATTTTTCCATGGACGTCAAGATGTACTTTTGCTGGGCACTTAGTAGATGTTCTTTTCAAACATGTCCAATACCGTTCATCCTTCGTCACCTGGTAGAAGGTGTGGTCGTCAATTAATAACACTGTGCTTTTACGGGAGGGAATCAACTGGTAATCAAAATCTGAAAAGAAATTTTTAAGAATCATCCAAACAATACGAGAAGGGCTCGGTGGCGTATTGGTTTGAGCGTTCTGGTTTCGAATACGAAAACAGCAACTTTCGCCATGGTCGAGGAGCTCTAGATTATAAAATTTGGTTGATCCATTCCACCCCGGGATGGGTCAACCTAAATATATAATCTTGATCTCCTCAGTGTTTCGGAAGGCACGTTAAGCCGTTGGTCCAGGTTTGTTAGTGCGACCACTTTATCCGACCAACCCGCATTGGGCCAGCTTGGAGGTATCAGGGCCCAAACTCCTCATGTATTTCTCCCATGTAGGAAGGCCTGTACCCAGTAGTGGGACGTATATTAGGCCGGTGATGTGATTCAAACAATGCAAAAGACAAGATTAAATATTTTAATTTTTAAATCACACCAGGAAACTGAATATCAATCCAATGTTCAATTGCTGAAAAAAAACCATTAGGGCTAAATCCGATAGAAGGTTGACTAGAAAGCGCGATGAAATTTGTTTTGAAAACTTAACTCAAAAAACAATAAAATTAGGGATCGACTTGTAAAAGATCTTTCTAGATCAAAATTAAACCTCTAAATCTATCGCATGACAGCATGTACAGTACAACACACAGTACTAACTACCTACACAGTTCACGTAGGTACATGAACCGTGTGCCAATTTTCTTTGACCACTTCTCATCGACCAGCTCACATAACAGCAAGCAAATCTAGTGTGTATGATGGGGGTACATCTCGATTATCTGTGTGATTAGGCACAAATAGAGATCATAGTAGGTAATTAAAAATAATTTAAATATTTACCTTCCTGCTGGTCATCCACGTAGTGGGTTCTAGCCGGCGGCGGATGTGAGTGTTCTTCATCTACCATCACGATTTCATTTTTAACGTTTAAATACACGGATGCTGCACACATTTTGTCGTACGAACATATCCATCTGACTCCATATTCGGTTGCGCAAGTTTTCCTGTATCGGTTCCCTTTGTATTGAATAACAGTTTCGCCTTTGCTACACGTCAAAAACACTGCTTCTTCATCACTCTCATCGTTATCGTTATTTTCTTTTTCGTTCTTGTCACTTGTTCCTACTTCATATTCATCGAGATCGAGATACTCTTCTTCTAATTCTTCTGTCAACAAAAACTCTAATTTAAGAAGATATTTAATATATTTTTTAAAGTCACTTATTTTAATATGTATAAATAAAACAACCAGTAAACCTGTCAATTATTATATTGCTGATTATTTTAATATATTTTTAGACTCTTGTTCCTGACCTTTTTTTGTTTATACAATTTTGTACTTGTTTTTTTTCATTACATTTGTTGCGCCCCGCGATGCGCTCATTACATTTTTTTGTCACTTAATCGTCTAATTACTTACTATGTATATGATCATTTGAATATTGGAATGTAAGTAATCAAATTAAGCAAAATAATTACAACACAGATTTCACAATTAGATGACAAGAGTATGTATCTATTGACTATTTCATTATAATATCTTACATTACTCTAGTCATAATTAAAAAAAATATAATCAGTAGATAGTTAGTTATTCACAGGATTAGCAAGTTGCAATTGCAGTGGGCAGGAAACATAGCACGTAGAACTGACAGCCGATAGTAGCCGGCGTTAAAATTCTAGCATGGCGACTGGCGACCACGTACCCAAAGTAGGACGGCCACCCACTAGGTGGAAAGACAACCTGGTCAGGGTAGCGGGGAGCCGATGGATGCTGGCTGTGCAGATCCTATCCATTTGCAAATCGATGGGAGAGGCCTTTGTTCAGCAGTGGACATCATAGGCTGATATGATGATGATAATGAGATATTTATTCAACTAAGCCTCACAAGAAGCTCTTTTGAATCGTCAAAATCGAGGCCGTTTACATAAATATATAGAAAAGGATAAATAACATATGCTTAAAGCCTGGGCACATCATAGGTCTCCCTCTTACCCAGCAGAAAGAGATTACCAATCCTTTTCTGTTATGCATGACGTACAGGCGACAGCACATCAAGTTTCATCAAGGTTAAACTTACGCTTGATGTCCCGTCGACTGTACATGGCCCGACATGGCCTCATTAAAAATTACCCCGGATTCGGAATCCCACATCTGTCCCGTAAAATATTTTGTTGTTAATTAAGTGACTTTATCATAGTGTTTATCATGTCACTATTATATCAAATAATTTAAAACCGTTTAATATAAATAAATTGATCAAAATGTATCAATAGTAGGAGCACCATAATTTGGGTTCAGGTGTATGCACCCTACACTGACGAGGTTCTTCGGAATTTTGTATTTTCGTAATGGTAAACTTATTTGTAAGTAATAATAAATTATGATACCTAGGTATAACAAATATTCTCAAAGTGACTCATCATACAATTGAAGCTATTACGTATAACTAAGGTAATATTTCCAATATATTTCATAAATTGCAATAATATTTTCATACAGAATAAAGAAGAGTTAATAAGATCAATTATATGTAATAAAATAATGACCATCTTTTGTTTTATGAATATTAGGAGGTACATGGTTATGCATTCTGTCGTAGCGAGTAATTTTCCCATAGATGTCAAAATGTACCTTTGCTTGGCACTTGGTAGATGTTCTTTTCGAACAGGTCCAATACCGTTTATCCTTCGTCACCTGGTAGAAGGTATAACCTTCAATCAACAACACGGAGCTTTTGCGGGTTGGAATTAACTGGTAATCCAAATCCGAAATGAAATTTTCAAGAATAGTCCAAACCATGAAAATCCAAGTTTTTTATTGGATCCCGTTTACGCTAATATTAGCTAAAAGAGACATCATCCTGAGATCTAAGATGAAATTCCTTCCATGCCCAGTAATTCCCAGGCTAACTTTCCCCCTTTTTTCCTTTTTCAATTCTCTCGATATTGGATACCCTGGCTCAGGTGGTACCTATGCCAGAGGCAGATCTGGGCAAAATACATGCTTCGCTATAATTAAAATACAAAATATAGTATTTAAACTATTTGTATTTGAAATACAAATTACAAAATACAATCAGGTGTTAGGCTATGTAAATAGAATAGAACTAATCCAGCCAAGCCTATTGATCAGTAAAAGAAGAATTTCCTGTCATAACAACTAGATTTGTAAATGTGCCTACTTTCAGACGCAGCCTTTTGTTGTTGAATGAATAAAACCTGCTAAGGAAATCAATCTTCCTACAGGTCCTGCACCCGCAGCACGGTCTGTGGACGACCGGCTGGCCGAGTGGTCTGTAACCCTTGCTATACACGCTACTCGGTCAAGAGGTCCCGGGTTCGAATCCCGGTGGGAGCAAATATTTGATGAGTACGAGCATTTGTTCACAGGTCATAGATGTTTATGTGGAATATTTATTACATATTATTATCATTAATTCTCCGTTATCTAGGATCCATGACACAAGCTTTTAATGATGCTTACTTTGGGCTAGATAACAGGCGTTAGTGTATGATTATTATTATTATTATTATAGAATATATTGATCTCCTTCCTCGAACGAAGAGGGGTTTTTTCTATTACGCGGGCCTAGATCCTAGGTCAAGCGCAAGTTTGGGTTACGATTTATTATTATTATTATTAAAATCTCTCTGTACCCTTTATGTACACTTATTAGGAGACAAAACGATTAAACAAAAATTAAAATTAAAATTTTAAAACACTAATAAGGAAAAAATAATTAAAAAGTAGGTACTTATCCCATATAGAGATATGTCTTGTAATCGGTGATGCACTTTTTATTGTTCTTGGTTAAGTACCTAAAAAGTAGGTACTTATCCCATATAGAGATATGTCTTGTAATCGGTGATGCACTTTTTATTGTTCTTGGTTAAGTACCTAGGTACTTATTTAAATTTAATTATTTTTTACATTTTTTCACAATTTTTAGTGATAACATTCTACGGTCAAATATAGAGGGATAGGTGACCGTCAGCATATATTGTTTCTTACTATCGTATTGTACAGTCGACCACAGAAGTAGCTGAACACTTTAGTACCATGTCACACCGATCTTGTGCACGTACTTTATAGCTGCTACCGTACTATATTGACGCTAGAGTCGTTGTGACATGGTACTTAAGTGTTCAGCTACTTTTGTTGTCGAATTCAAAATCACAGGAAAGCAAAAATCTACAATTTTATTATTCACATTATAATGTTTTTGATGCGTTTAAACGCCTACTTTATTGTAACTATTACAAATAAAGAAAGAAAACGATGAAAAATATAAGCTCCAGGCGGGTCTCGAACCCGCGTCTCTTGATTTTTGGCCAGACGCGATTACCACTACGCCACCGAAGCACTAAGTATAACTAAGGTAGGTTTTCTTTCTTTATTTGTAATTGTTACAATAAAGTAGACTTTATTATTTCCGTTATTTCAGTTTTAAAAACTAAACTACGACTTAAAATTATTTTTATCTCTTTCTTTCTATTGGAAGACGAAAGAGACAAACATTTTTCCACTCTCCAGGGAGCTTGCCGTGCTACTAGGGCGGCTGATAATTTAATTGTTGCCAACTTTAAAGATTGACATCTTTAGCGGTCACCATTTTGCTTCCGAAAGCTATCGAGCACTATGTGGGACTTTTTTCTGCATAACGCACACATTAAATAAGATCGCTAAATGTATTTGTTCAAATGCGTTTTGAAGCCTTATGTATATGAAATACAAACTACAAAATACCTCAGCGTCAGGTGTTTGAAATACCAATCACAAATTACATTTTTAACAAGTATCTAATTGAAATACAAATCTAAAATACATGTTTGTATTTCAATTACAAGTAAATACCGCCCAACCCTGATCAGAGGTAAATCGAAAGGTTTTCTCTAGATTAACAGAAATATCGTGAAGGAGAATCATTATCGACGATAGGTATATTCTCGACGATTTCTTTCTAATTTAATATTTATAAAAATTTCCATCATTTGTTTTAAAATATTTTGGAGGATCGTGATTATGCACGAGATCATGGAACATGATTCGTCCTTTGGGATCAATGTGCACCTTAGCTTTGCATTTAAGACTAGTTCGTTTAGAGCACGTATAATATCGAGCTCGACCGTATTTCGAAACTTGGCTGTAGGTGTAATTATCCAACATGAGCAGTTCACTTTTCCCGTGCTTTGACGGGAAGAATTGAAAGGTCATACCTGAAATTAAGCATTCGTTAAGTTGATGGAATTCAGATGTTCGAAAGTGGACGCCAATTTTGTTACGTTATTGTTATAAGTCCCGTCACATTGTCTCACTGTCTCCACCTCAACATCACATTGTCTCACTATCTCCACCTCAACATCACGTCAAAGAAATTTAGTAGCTCTTTTCTTTGTCGTACTTCCAGAACTTGAAATCGGGCCGGCAAGGCGGAGGCGGCTAGAGCAGTGTTTCTGTCTAGTGGTGTTGAGTCATTTGTCGTGATTTGTATATAAAAAAAGTCAAAAAAGGTAAGGAGTAGGTTGGTAGTAGGTACAGTTGGCAACAGAAACCATGTAACACTTTAGTACAGATGACAGCACATCTAGTCTGACAGTTGAACTATGAAAGCACGAACGTGGTCTCAAAGTCCGACTGCTACTGTTGCTGTGCTGTCGGGCGACTGTACCTTTTCTTAATTACATAATTGTGTTGACCACAAATAAGAATGTAGGTATTCAAAATTATAAGTTATTCTAAAGAAAAAAGCTTTGTAAAGTGTTTTTTTTTTGTATGAAATTTCCATGAAACGGCGAGATAAATATTATTTTAATTAATTATAAACCGTTGTATTCATAAAATAGCTAACTAAATATTGTTATAAGTACAATTCATTACAAAATTTGTAGGGCTATTGGTTTGCCCACATTAAATGTAACAACAATTTAAACTTGGTGTGGAAACCCATAAATTACAAAGATATCATTATCATTAATTTTGTCCACGGTGGTCACTTAGTACTATTCAGCATCATTTTCTATGAGCTTTGTAACCGCACTGCAAACAAATTGCTAGGTATAATTCTAACGGCCTGGCCACGACATCACGGCACGCGCGTCCAGCGTCTCGCGTCTAGGCAACCACTGCGCGCTGTCTAGATCTCGATGTTGGCCTCGCAGCGCGTCGTCGTGAGTCGTGACTGCGCAGTGGTTGCCGAGACGCCGCCCCGCCGCCACTCGTCCCCGTGGCCAGGCCGTAAAGAGAGTATTGATTACTTCTACAATATTTATCAACTATTGACTTACTATCTATTAGGTACACTTGATCAAACGAATTATGCGGATATTATTAGACAAAAAACATCGAAGAAAATCCGAAAAAAAAAATGATTTTTTTTATCTGAAACTGGAAAGTTGAGGTATACATACCTACACTTTTTAGCAAGTTTTATTGAATTTCATGTTATTATCTACAAATTGTCCAAAAACTATGAGTCTATCTTTCTTTTCGTTGTTATGGTAATTTCACTATTTAAAATAGGTATACTCTTATTTATGTACAGTCGACAACACATCAAGCGTAGGTAACAGTTTGGCCTTGAGAACGCTCTAACTTCGTAAAGAGGCGGCTTTCGTAGGGCAACTGTTACACTTGATGTGCTGTCGTGTGTACAAAAATCAATACGAAACTAATCTGATTTAATTAACATAAATTGTGAAATAAATCAAAAATTACAGTAGATTGGTTTAATTTTTCATATTTTCTTTTAAGCGCACAATTTTATTGCACGTGAAGCCACACTGGCATTCTTCGTTTAGGAAGTTTGTGATTTACTCTGATGTGATAATCAGCCACTGCCATTATTTTTCAGCAGCTCTTCTCTAGTTGCAACCGGAGTGTTGTAAACCAGCTGCTTCATGTGACCCCAGAAATAATTATCCCGTGGGGTTATGGGCTTCGCACCGGTCACGCTACTAAAAAACAGTTGTCTGCTATTGTGCTACTACTACTATTTGTTCACTGCTGTCAAAATTCTGAACTTTCACACTCTGTGACAGATTTGTTAGGTAGCTAGTGAGCATATTAACACACCATTGAATTTCAACTTAGTTATGAGGATTGATTGGTACACAGACGGTGTCAAAGCCTTGGATAGATTAAGGAAGATGCCATAACACTATGTTGTCGATAGGGGTAGAGTAGTTAATTTACTTTTAAAAACCCGTATTATCTACAAGTCTCTGATATTAGATCAAAATAAAGATCGTTTATAATAAAAACATACCATTTAATAAATACCTGGGTAATTCTTGAAATGGTCGAGTTCGGACCACGACTTACCTACGAATGTATGAGTAGGATGCAGGAATAGAAATTTAATTTAACACCTATTAATAAAACTGGTTGATTTGTATACATCATTATTAGATATATTTAACACTCTATAATCATAATATGGGTAAGGCCGCCAAAATTGTCAAATAGATCACAAAAGTAACACAACAGATTTTGTGTTACCGTTACACAAATGTAACCCAAAAGTAACACATCTTTTGGGTAAAGGTGGTTTCATAATGGTTAAATAAATAACCTAAAATAATACAAGATATTTTTTTTAGATTGGACATGCAGTGCTATAGGAGTAGGTAATGAAATACGATGTTTAAACGATGTACTTGCGTACTTTTAATAATAAAATTGAAAAAAAAAATACAAGAAAACATACCTAACACAAATCATGGTAGGTAATATAGAAAACATGAGTTACAAAAATAAAAAGAATTCTGAGATCTAGTTTATAGGATGATTTTGAATTAGTTCTTGATAGGCGAGAACAACTTTTACTATGAGCCTAACTTTGTAACTCGACAAAAAAAAAACTGTAGCATACATTTCCGTTGAGTAGGTATTGACAGATTGTATGAAATGATTGATTTTATTTTGAGCCGCCTACAAAGTTGGCCCCATACTAAAAGTTGTTCGTATGCATGGTACAGAGCTACATTCATATTCTGGGCTATCCATAACTCATTTAAAATCAACCTGTAGTAACCGAAAGTACCGAAACTAACTTAACTTAATACCTAGCAATGCTAGACTTGGGCAGTAATTATTTCTGTTGTTTTTCATCAAATTAGGTAAAAATCAACTTTTATGATATCAAATCCCCACCAGTGGGGATTGTTATTTTTTTTCTAGAAATCACCACTAGTTAAATAAACTCATCTTAGTAGGGATTTTCGGAAAAATAAGTAATAATCCCCACCAGATTTTATTGTTTCTAAATTATTAAACAAAAAATCGAAGTAATAAAATTTTTACACGGAAAAACAAAGGAAGTCAGACATTCTAAAATACAACACTTTTTATCATAAGATGCTTAGTTATAAGGTTGAACGTGGTACACCTAGATGGACCACGGGA
Organism: Nymphula nitidulata; assembly: GCA_947347705.1. Lineage (NCBI taxonomy): Eukaryota > Metazoa > Arthropoda > Insecta > Lepidoptera > Crambidae > Nymphula > Nymphula nitidulata. The sequence goes on from OX374626.1 coordinate 4,004,614, forward strand.
GATTTTATAATAGGTACCTACCTAGGAAAATTTTCTAGTTTTACATTTTAATTACTTATTATTTAGAATACTCCATACTAACCTACCAGGTAGTTTAGTAATGCATGTAATACGTACCTACATTGGCTATATTCTTATGTAGCTAATAATAAATGAATAATGAGATAATAGGTCAATGGGAACCAACCCTGATTGAAGGTAGGTACCTATTTATCATACATGGAATATCATGCTTCCAGAGATATCCTTCTTTTTAGAGGTGTTTATTGATATCTCTGGAAGCATGATATTTCATGTATGATAAACCAGATTTTCGGTGACTGAAAGCTAGTAATATTTGCTGTGTAAACATGTTATAATGGATTCTGAAATATTTAAATTGTTACTTATTAATTGTGGGGATTATTACTTATTTTTCCGAAAATACCTACTAAGCAAAGTTTATTTTACTAGTGGGGATTTCTGGGAAAAAAATAAAAAATGAAAAAAAGGATTTATGGAAAAGTTCAAATTATCTATGGCATTAGCTAAAGCCCTCTAAATCTAATAGTTATACTTATAAGTACAAAGAGAAAAAAGGTAAAGTTATCTAGTATAAATATAAATAACTTCTCTTTTTTTCTCTTTTTATAATTATATGTACCTATTATAATATATATATTTTTAATTGTAATTATAAAAAGAAATAAAAAAAGACATAAGTATAACCTAAAAGGCGGCAATTAAAGCCCCATGGTCAAAATTTACTTTAAAAAAAATTTACATTTGTTTTCTCAACTAAATAAAAGTTAAAACAAGTAATTTTATAATCCTTACAAATTAAAGGCAATCCAAAACAGGACAAATATTTCAAGACAATTAAAAAAAAAATGGAATGTCATAATGACATTACAAAATGGAAGATTTAGATAAACTTACGTTAAAAGGCGTTAACGAAAGTCTTGTACGTAACAAAAAATAGCATCAAAACATCCTAGGAAATGTTATCAAAAGATTAGCAAAATAAACATCAAAACAAATAGTTCTCATTACGACTCTTACAAATTAAAGACTCAAAATATCTTAGGTAATGTTATCAAAAGACTAGCAAAATAAACACCCAAACCATGTAGACTCTTACAAATTAAAGGTTAGAAATAAATTGCGTCTGCTGGGTCATGTAATTTATACTCCTCTGGTTTATCTGATATTCTATCAATTTCAATTATTTTTACTATTAATGTTTTTGGTACTGTATCTCTGTCAATTTTTTTAGGCTTTTTAAATTTTATCTCGCCTTTATTACGTGTCATAGTATAAAATGAGACGTCAAAAGTTTGTTCAGCATTAACTGCCGTAATTACTCCAATGTAGTATTTCCATGTATTATTCCTGGCATAATAACGCACCAAAACTTTACTATTTACAGAATAATCGTAAGCTGTCTGTTCACTTTCACTGTTTGATGGACTTGGTGTTTTATCTGACAGCACTGGATCATTCTTGTTCGTTACTTTGATCATTGAGTGTTCGAATATTGGTGGACGTGACGCCTGTGAATCCGAATTATTGATAAGTTGGCTGGGATCACTAACAGAGAAAAGTGAAGCTTCCCTTGATTTGTTGCATGTGTCCAGCTTTGGGCAATCGTCTTGTGTCAAGACCTTCCTTTGATCTTGAGAAAAATCGGGTTCATATTGGTTTTGCATTTTAGAATCACATAGACCTATGTGGTCTATGTTGTCCCATTTCGTAACATCATAATATGACATCTGGTCGTCAAAGTCATCTGGGACTGGGACACTAATATAATTACATGCACTTAGTGGTATTGCCTGTTCAAAACACCCTAGTGGAGAGTTTTCAATGTCGTTGTCCATTTCAATGTCCATTATACTAGAGTCAGTGTACTCGCTCATGTTGTCCGAAAAACTTGTGATTGAACTAGAGCACCGTGAGGGCTTCTTCGTATTGCATTTTTCTTTTATTTTCTTATTGAATTTTACATTTTCTTGATTTCGCGGAATTAGTATTGTTTTGCTAGCTTGGGATGTTTTTACCGACTTTGAGAGACCTCCACTACCAAAATCAACTGTTCTCGTCATCTTCAGACTCTTTGGTAAAGCTCCTTTCTTTACAGCCATGTTAGATGTTCCCGCCCCAAATAATACATTACTCGTAGATAAAACATTTATACGAGTTTTTTTTGCAGACTTTAAAAGACTTCCACTTTCATAATCAGATGATTTCGACGTTTGCAGACTTTTTGGAAGATCACATTTACATACAGCCACAAATGGTAAGTTTTCATTGTCAGTCTTAGATACTTCACGCAATGAACGGACCTTCGATGCCAGCGTTTTTTTTTTCGTCTTCTTTTTTAGTGCCATATTTATAAGGTTTAAACTTAATTCTTTTAATAATTGTGGCTGTTTTAATTTGAAAGTTGCATGACTATTAGAAACTTGAGATGGTTTCTTTATAATTACCGTTGACAAAATATGGATTTTTTTATTAGGATTGACGCGCGTTTGAGTTATGCCAGAGTTTCTGTCAAGGCTGTCGCCAGATACATTTTCATGGATTTGTAAATTCTGGTCAGAAATCATAGAACCATCAGACAGAAAATCATCATCACAATCACTTTCAGCAAATTCGGTTTCCATATTTGTGTCATCTTCTGATGATGAGCTGGATTGCTTACGATGTCGTTTAGCTTTCTTTTTAGATTTTTGTGTAGTAGATATATTGTTTTCAGGACTATTGCATCGCTTTCTATTGCGTTTGCTTTTAACAATTTTATTTATAGTAGAAAAATCATGGAATGTAGGTGAATGACACGCACAAGTTTCACGAATATCTGTGCAAAAACAGCTCAGATCTCTATACTTAATTTTGTATTGTCCACAGGTTATTAATTGATGGATTTTCATAGTCCCAGGTATAGGCATCAGATTCTCAACAATCAAAGGATCCAGGGGCTTAATATTTTTAGCTGGCACGTAAAAAATCTTGATCTTGGTTCCTGTAGATAACAATGCATCATATGCTGCCTTGGCGTCGGGTATATCTAGTCCCTGAGCTGTCTTCATATCGAGGGTACGTTTAATAGCTCCTCCAACGCCATCAGCTGCACCTTTACCGTGCGCTGCTTCAAAGAATGACCAAGAACTAGTACTGAACCCATAATCATAAATGTTTTGACTAAGAAGAAAAAAATTTTTCTTTTGCTTGTACTGAGTCGCAGGGCCGTCAGAAAAAAAATGAATGGTGTTTACATTTGGGTGATTATTCTTGACATAATTAAGGATCGGATCTAGATGTGCCCATATGGACTCTGGGTTGTGTGTGTTATCGGGAGATATTGAACAAAACGATAGAGGCTTTTGGTTTTTAAGGTACAATACCCCTGTATGCAAAGTAATTTGATCTTTTACAAAATGTTTAGCCTGGACCTCCTGGTGATATTTACAAACATAATTTTCTGAGAAATCTATGTGAATTAATGTCTCATGCTCTTTTAAATTTTCTGCGCAAAGTTTGTACTGGTTGTACTGATAATAAAAATTAAAAATGTGTTTCTTGAACGGCTTGATTTCTTTGTTAAATATCTCTAACAAGTCCTTGAGTGTCCCTTCCTTTATTGTCTTCATCATTTTTTTAGATTTTTTCATATTACCTTCTTTACCATATTCATAATCTGTTAAAGCCCACTTAAACCATTTCACTTGAGTATTTGGATCTAAATCACCATTATCTATTTTTCTTTCAAAACAATCAGAACAGTTATCGTACATGCAACGTTTTGATTTTGAATCACAGACTAATTCCTGTACTACGTCATTCACGTTGTTGCTCCTAAGTAAACCAAACGAGTGTAAATTGTCTATTAAGAATTGCATATTCGAGTGTTTTGTGCATGCGCAACTCTCACAGTCTTTGATGTTAGGAGGTAACACGTAGAAAGGGCGGTATTTTTTGAAGGTACTGAAACTTACTCTTCCTACTTCTTCAACATATTTTCTATGTAAGTTCTTTAGCTTGTCTAACAAATATCTCTTTTGGAATTTGATTTTTTTATACGTTTTATATTCTTTCTTCCCCGCTGTCGCTCGGCTAACGTCATCTCTTTTAAACAATGTTGTGATTTGTTTCTGCAACTGAAATTTTTTCTTGTGACCTTCTTCTAGTTTTCTATAAGCAGACGTTTGTATGCCTAACTTTACCTTGAATTTTGTTGTCTGTTTGTACTTTTGCATAATATCACTGCTTACTACTCTTTTTAAAACTTCTTTGTCAGCGCTTTTAGAAATCTTGTATTCATTTTTAAAAGATTCTTGCAATAAATCATGTTCAAGTAACTTTTTTTTAATGACTTCTTTTTTCGGGGTTTCGATATTTGGTATAGTTTGTTTTATAAAGTCAGTTACTCTTTTATTGGGTGTCTCGTCCGTTTCATTAGTATTTATATAATAGTTAACACTCTCTTCCTCTCTCTTATCTGTCTCTTTGGTTTTATTAGCTACTAGCTCCATTATTATATTTTCGTATTTTTCATTCAAACTTTCAATTATTTTCTGTTGTCTTTGAACTTTCCTTTGGAGATTGTTAAACCCCTTCATCATAGAACTTATTTTTCTATTCAAAAGTATGTTTTCCTTTTGAAGTTTTTGCGCGTGACTGCGTTGCAATTTATATAATATTTGAATATCGGTAACACTTTGATTGGAGTTTTTCATTGCGTGTTGCTGAGATATTGACGGCGCATTTTCCTTTTTTTTGCGATCCTCTCTCCATTTTTTTCTTAATTCTTCTTTCTGATCTTCGTTATAATTAGCTCTTTTATTTTTATACTCACTTAATGTTCTTTCACTGTTTTTTTTCTTTTGGTCTTTAAATTTTTCAGGATTCGTAGTTTTTAACTTTTCACGGTATCTTCGTTGTCGTTCTGCGGCAGTTAACGGCATTGTCTAAAAAAAATGGACAGTTTATATTTCAATATAGAAAATACAAAATTAAAAATTTTAAGTAACCCCCGGCGTCATTAATCATCTATCTAGCACCATCTCACTAAGACTATTCATAAGAGCCCAAACACGCTATATCAGTTGTAAGTTTTTGAAGAATTAAGCATTTCGCAGACTTTTTGGTGGAATAGGATCAGTTCAAGGATAGTATGTCATGGGAATGTCACCGAAGTGACAGTACAGCAAATTTCAAATCAATCGGATCTGTAAAAGTTGGTAAAACCCTATTATCATGTAGAAAATGAGCTGATAGTCATCAAACACCTGAACTGATCTTCAAAAATTATAGCTAAGGACCATCGTAGTCACATCAGCTTTCAAACAAAAAAAACCGAATCAAAATCGGTCCATTCGTTTAGGCGCTACGATGCCACAGATAGACACACAGATACACAGACAGACACGTCAAACTTATAACACCCCTCTTTTTTCGTCGGGGGTTAAAAACAATTGACCGCTGGATTACCTACATTAGTAAAACATACTAAATAATTTCAGTACCAACGAGCGTTTCGTGCAAGTTTAATTTGCACTTGGCAGGTTTTCACTATTAATAAAAAGTAGGTAGTATAAGTACAAATGATTCATTAATTTCATAAATCTGTCCAGATACCACTATGCATTCGGCTTTATAGATCTACATTGTTACGTAACACATACTTTTGTGTTACAATAACACAAATGTAACACTAATGTAACACAAGCGTTATACAAACGCAACACAAAAGCTTAGAGTTTTACAACAATTTTAGGTTATATTTCGGTTATTTATTACAACTAGGCACTAATGGGTGATTTTAAGTCTACTTTTGACCTCATCGCCAACAAATATAATACAATAACATTAAAATATCTGTTTCTTACCTCAGAAATCACATTTACTCTATTTTTTTTCCACATAAACAATAACGTGACGCGCACTTTAGACTCCTTCACTGCCGAAACAATATGGCTACCATTTCTTTTTTTAATTTTGTTGATGACAGTGTTGCCATATTAATACTGCGTTTTGCACTTTGGCTCTTTAAATAGTAGCTTTGGGGTAAAAATTCGTCACACAAATAAGTCGTAACACAAAATAAAAAGACATCGTTTTATTTTAAACGGTCGATAAATCAAGTCTGTTCAAGGATTTTCGCAACAATATTATTATTATAGCAAGGCACTATCATCTAATTCTTCGACGATATACATATAATTCAGATATACTTTACAATTTATTAAATATTTCAACCATAAAATACTGCAAAAAAAAAACGACAAAAATGTCACACAAAAAATTGACAATTTTGGCGGCCTTACCCATATACAATATTATATAAAGTCACAGTATCAAAATAAAACTATTAATTAACCTATTCTGCATGTTTACGCATACATTACAAAGTGATAATATTTAACGAAGACAATTATTTTTATCAATTCAATTGCTTAATACTTACAATTTTTTTATACATTAATTTACACACATTACACCCTGCACTAAAACATATCATAAATATATGTCGAAATAACAATAAAAACTGTCATAATTACAGCTATACTTAGAGAATAGTATAAAGTATTCTAGATTGATTCTATCAGAGTCTTAGTCTCTTAATTTCGTGAACTATGTAATGGATATGTTTGATTTTCTTATTTTTTTTTATAAAGTATAGAGAATATACCTACCTACACGTCCCATCACTACTATGTTCCGGTCGATTGTGGCGATCCACACTTTACTCAGTCGCTTGCTAGCGTTGCTAGAAAGAAACGCGTAACGGCCTGGCCACGGGAACAGGCGGCGGCGGCGGCGTCTCGGCAACCACTGCGCGCTGTCTCGATGCCGGCCTCGCACCGCCCGTTTCCGTGGCCAAGCCGTAAGCGCGATGAAAATAGCGGCACGCCGAATATAAACGTTTGGTTGCGAAAAACTACGTCCTGCCATTTCAAAATGTACAGTCGACAGCACATCAAGCGCAACAGTTTGACCTTGAGACCGCCCTTGCTACGTTCGTAATAAAGGCTGCTTTCGTAGTGCAACTGGTACATTTGATGTGCTGTCGTCTGTAATATGAATGCGATATCTTCTCTATACTTTTTATCTCAATGATTATTTCTAAATATATCTGATGAAAGAGACTAAAAAAGAACATAGAATATAAATGAAAATTGAATTAACATTATTGAACTGATTAATACAAATTGACCGAGAAAAAAAATAGTTAATAGGTACTTATGTACTATCATTATAGTATTATAGTACTATCATTATCGGTTATTTAGGATAGAATAGAACCTAATTCAAGGGAAAACCCTCATTTTTACAGGTATTATTTGTACTTTAAAAAAGGCTAGACAGTAAGCATAAAAATAATAAGTAATCAATATTTTGAATTTGTCACCATCTCAGTAATAAGTAGGTAAAGTAGTCTATAATAGTTAGGTAATGTTACCCATATCAATTTACAATCCGAATAAGACAGCATATTATTAAATTACTCATTGAAGTCGTTAGAATTGGCGCCAATTGTTCTAAAATACTATTTCAATGATAAGTCTACTGTACTGTGCAACTAGAGGAAATGGTTGAATATTTTAGGCCTTTTTCTGATTCTGGACATAGAATACAAGTTGTGTATCTGTGCTAGGGTTACTGAATCCTATATTAAGGTTATTAAGACTAGCGCTCTTTGAACTGTTATCCCATGTAGAAGCAAAGGAAGAAGAGATTTAGAATGAAAGTGAGATAGAAAGCGAAAAGATATCTAGAAAGAAGAACTATATGGGTTGAGATCGGAAAGCTGTCACCAGCTAGTCAAAATAAGGCTATCTCTAAAATCATCCACCATTAACTCTATTTAGGGTAGTACTAGATTCAATAATCTTCGCTAATCATATATCGTTTATGATTCCTTTTCAACATACAAACCATCTGCTGTCTTCTCATAAATCGGTGGAAGATGCGAGTGCTCGTGGGATATGCAGACTAGTTCATAATCGTCGTTGACGTGGAGACATACATTGCATTTCCATCTCGTCCTCCCAGAACAATACCACCTCTCCCCTCCTGATATCGGAGACGGATTGGAAAAGGAATATCCGTTTAACATGAGTAGGGATGCACCGTTGACAGCCGTGACGACTATTACTGTAAAGATAAAGAAAGAGCAAGAACGCAAGCCGTTAGATCAAGCGTAAAAATAAAAAATGGGTTTAAAGGTAGGAATGAGTGAGCGTGATATGATAAATGAGATTTTTTGTCTTTCACGATTATTTTTAAAACGCTGGTCTTGTTCTGGATTCATTTCTTTGGAATGAACATTTTTGCAGCCAGCACGCGTACGGCTACATAAGCGGTTGGTGGAACTCTTTATGGGCGTGAATAATTGCAATAAAAAGTGTGGAAGAGCTATCGCATGCCGTCATCTTCCGTTTTGAAACGATAGGATGTAGCTTTTGTCGTGACCAAGGCCCTAATTCTGGAGAACACAAGTCTAAATTTAAGTTCAGTGCATTTCGTTCTCTCAATATGAATACGGAAAGGATGTAATTTGACGATTAGAAACATGCGTTCAATTATCGATTGATTCTTGAAAATCTTTAATTGATGCAAGAATCATTATTTGAAAAACACTTTACAAAAGTAGTAAAACTGACTTTCAATATCACAACCTAACAATATTATTATAGATACCTACTATAAACAAGTCTTGATTACAGGAGACAGACTGAACAAAGCGGGCCCACCAGTTTAGTATTTCAATTAAATCTGTCTTTTATTAAAATACTTTTAAGTAGTTGTTTATACGGTGTCTTAATTGAAAGTCACTTTTATGTTCCGATAAAATTAATGAAAACAACCCTGGGGCCTTACCACCATCTTTATAAAAGCGATTCATATTCGGCTCGGTTCAGTATTGGTTCCTAAACTGCATCGCTGTCATAGTCGTAGATAGCGTCGTAGTACGAATTAACGATTCTACTCAGTTTAGGTCCTAAACTGGTTCGCGATAAAAGATGGTGGTACGGGTGCTGCTCGTCACAACCCTAAAAACTGCGTAATCGTAACACACTACCTAAATATAGTTATAATTACATCCATACACAGCCCGCGCACATACTACCATATCTACCCCCGCCTAGGGCATGTAAATACCGGGTGTTTTCATTACCGGTAACCGTATATTTTTTAGAGGTTTAACGGTAATACCGATTACTTTTAATAAGGAGGTGAACGATTTGTGGCACTTTCATAACTTTTATATTTTTAACCCCCGACGAAAAAAGAGGGGTGTTATAAGTTTGACGTGTCTGCCTGTGTATCTGTGTCTGTCTGTGGCATCGTAGCGCCTAAACGAATGGACCGATTTTGATTCGGTTTTTTTTGTTTGAAAGCTGATGTGACTACGATGGTTCTTAGCTATAATTTATGAAGATCAGTTCAGGCGTTTCATGACTATCAGCTCATTTTCTACATGATAATAGGGTTTTACTAACTTTTACACATCCGATTGATTTGAAATTTGGTGTACTGTCACTTCGGTGACATTCCCATGACATACTATCCTTGAGCTGATCCTATACCATCAAAAAGTCTGCGAAATGCTTAATTCTTCAAAAACTTACAGCAGATATAGCGTGTTTGGACTCTTATGAATAGTCTCAATGAGATGGTGTTAGATAGATGATTAATGTCGCCGGGGGTTACTTAAAATTTTCATTTTTGTATTTTTATACTGCTAGCCGGTCAGTAGAAGAAAGTTTTTGAAGAAAAAAAAATTCTAAATGCTAAAGTATTCTGTGTATACGTTCTCAAACATAGTCAATGAGTCATTATTGGATGCTACTAAAGAGAGAGGGGCACAGGCCCCCTCTCTCTTTAGGAGCTAGCGTCGGTTTTTATCTATTCTGTGGCGTCGGCTTCTACAATGGCGCCGCACGCGCAGCAAAAGCGCAGAACTCTCCGATTGGCGTAAAATTTCTCTATTACATCATACATGATACTTTAAAATTAAGTCGTTGCTACAAGCTGCATGTCAAGATGGAAATCGTATGGTGTCGATGTGAGGTGAGGCCTGAATAGGCACCGTGGATGACTAGATACCACATCAGAGGAGGCGTATTGGTAGAGAAATGATAGTCTCGAATGTTGAATAAAGACTGAATAATTTATTAATGATAATTATGTACTCGTAACTAAATTCATACCTCAAATTAACTATTACTCAGGAATTGTCCACAGTATTGTTAAATAAGTTTACCGATACACATAAATAAAAAATAATTTTATTCAGTGCAAAAAAAGAAAAGAGATATTTTATTTGCAAGACCAATTTGCTGGGTACTTGGCGTTTTTTGCGTTGGTGAACAACTTGTTAGCGTGTAAAGTTTGTACAGTTGACGAGTAAATAATACAGCATTAAATTAAGGTTGCGTATGAAATATTTATATTATTTACAGATTGCACAAAAATATAAAGAATAAACATTTTAAAGGCCAATTTATTTTTATTTATTTTTATAACTTTTATTGTACATATATCAACCACATGGACAAAATACAATGCACTTAGTTTAAACAACGTACAAAGTGCGGCCCTATCGCTAAAAGCGATCTATTCCAGGCAACCTTAGGATGGAAAGGATTTGTGTAAGCTTCAAATTATGGGGTAAGTTGGCGATGTAATAATTAGGAAATATAAATTCAACTCAATTTATTAAATACTTACACAAATACTCAATACTTAGACAAATTTTTGCTTCTAAAATCACCTTTTTTTAAAATAAATCAATCTCACCCTCTGTTATGTGCTAATGAGGACCATTAGCTTTCGTTAGAGGTTAAGTACTTATTCAGTGACATTTTTGTTTTGCATATGTATCTAATGAAAGTAACTCTGAATAGTTTTCACTCTTACACTGCTGAAGCGATTTAGATGAAATTAGGGAGATAGGATAACATCTCCTTAATTTCATCTTAATTTCCTGAGAAAGGACATAATCGCTATCCTAATCGAAATTTCCGAGGGCGGAGCCGTCAAATGAACGCCATCAGATAGGATTACCTACCAGTGGAAAATATATTTACGTAAATTATATTTTTATGCTGGGTGTATGGGGAGTAATGACGTACAGTGTAGGCCAATTGTGTACGCCGTACACAATTGCAAAAGCGATTTTTTTTCCAAAGAAGTCCCGATTGAAAAGTTGCAATGTTTTCCAGTTTATGGGGATCTCGGTGGCACAGTGGTTTGATTACATTACAGATTACATTCTGGCTTCGATTACAAAACAAAGCAACTTTTAACGTGTTCGATCCCGTGATGGTTCAATCAAAATTTGTAATCTCGAGCTCTATGCTTCGGAAGGCACGTTAAGCCGTTGGTCTCGGTTGTTAGTGCAACAGCTTTAACCCACCAACCCGCATTAGGTCAACGTGGTGTTTTTATGGCCTCCTCATGTGTTTCTCCCATGTAAGGACACTGGTTATGATGACGTTTGCCAGTAATAAAATCCAGGTGCCTAATTGCATGACGTGTCGGCGTATGGCAGTGGTCATACTTTTTTGCTATGAATCTGTTATCGTGGTCCGTATAAACCCTCGCTCTGCAAAGCAAGCTTCGGTTCGACGAGCAGTACCAACATATCTTCTCAAGGCCCGTATGGTGCTTCCAGTACGTGTATCGCTTGTGCATCAAGAGCGGGTGGCCGCGTTTTGTGTTGACTAGGAAAGCGGAATCTGTAATGGAATGTTTGGTAACAAAAAAATTATGTAAACTTTATTAGAATCTGCATGAGGAACTCAAAAATGTCATCACACTTAGGCCTGAGAATAATTCGACTTCGAAGTAAAAAAACATCTAGCATTAGGGATATTTTTACGACGGTGTACCTAGCGTGGTAGCCTTGCGCAAATTTGAAGTCAATTTTTTCTGACTTGGAGACTTTTTGGCAGGCTGTAATGCGTTTTCAGTCCAAAATAGAGGGAGCTCTATCATATACCAATAAATCAAAATGTTGTCCTAGTTACCGCCGTTTTCAGGCGCCTGAAACATTTTCTCGGGCCGTTTCAGGACCCCTTAGAAGCTTTTACTTATGTGAAATTCCTTCGAGAAAGAAGTGAGGAAGATAGCATGTTATTCCATTGATGGAACATTCTAGCAACCTCGATTGAATGAAGATGTAGCACTTGAGTCGCGGCACAGGTTTAGTTCTACATGGAATTACGAAGCGATTACTTTGAAGCTATATCAGTGCGACTGACTGTTGAATGATTGTTTAGTGTTGAGTTATGACGTGTTTCTGTCTCTAACGTTTTTAGTGTCATTTTCTGGCAATCATTTTGTATCTAGTGTAAATTGTTAGGTACTGTGTGTGTGTTTAATAAACGTGATCTGTCAATAGAATTGCTTTTTGATTACACTTATCCCGTAACAGTATATCAAAACATTTATAATTAAAATATACGTAAATAATTAATCAAGATAATGTATTTCAAAAATATACAACATTGCGTCCATTCTTAATTGTAGTTGGTTATTACAGCAATGAGATAGAAAACTAAAATAAATCTTGAAGTACTATTCTAAGTCAAAAGAAAATAATGTACCTGGGTACCTAAGGGTCGATGGAGACAGGGTTTTCGTTCTCGGCCGAGATGAGAATAAAGTAAAATCTTGGCCGAGACCGACAACGGAAACCGAGAAATAAATCGTGAAGAAATTAAATTTTGCATTATATATAGAAATATGCAAGGTTTTTGCATTATGTCACAATCGACGACTAACACCGTACTGACACCCCGCGACGAACGTGAATCCCATACCGTACAAATGTCTCGGTTACGGCCGAGAATTTAGCCGAGAGGGGAGACCGAGTTCTCGGTCGAGCCTTATATACACCTGGGTTTATACCTACCTATTTAAATTTAACTTACCTACTTATTTGAAATAAAACCACTTTACCGGTTTTAACTCGCGTTTAATTGGACGTTGCATTATTATTATACAAGGTGATGACGACAATACGACAGTAAAGTAAAACATGGTAGAAATGTTTTGCAACCTTCACTTACATCTTATTCATTTGATATATTGATATTTCATGAAATTTCTATGAAATAATATAACATTGGCTGCATTGTTTCATAGATCTTATGAAATTGTCAAATGAATAAGAATTAGGACACGTGTAAAATTCGTATCTAAAAATATTTCACAATTACAATTCAATATTTTAAAAAAGTAAAAAATACAATATTTCGTCCATTCTTAATCGTAGTAGATAAACCCGTAGTTTTTACAGCAATCAGGTAAAAAACTAAAATCTTAAAATACTATAATTAGAAGTCAAAAGAAAATAATATGCAGTCGACAACACATTAATCGTAACAGTTTGACCTTGAGACCGCCTCTTCCGTTCGTAATAGAGGCGGCTTTCGTAGTGAAACTGTTACACTTGTAGCGCTGTCGCCTGTACCTTGGTATGGTATTTAGTATTGGCCCTAATTCTGTAGAACACACGCTAAATTTAAATTTATTTGCATCTCGTTCTCTCAATATGAAAAACATATTGCGAGAAAGAGATATACTGTACCTAAAATTTATATTTAGAGTATATCTTCAGAATTAGACCAATTGTCTTATAAATTCGCGAGTACCTACTACACATTTGAAAGTTGGGTATAAAATAATAACATCTTATTAAACGCGAGTTAAATCTCTTCACCGGATTTAACTCACATTTAATTACTTAGATGTTACATTATTATTAGTTATATACCCTACCTGTTACGTGTCGGTAGTGCTCGCGAAAACTTAATAGTAATACAATACTTAATTATCATTTATTTAATCTAAATCAGAAGGTTAAGAATAAATGTTCTCTAAATAACCCTCTACGATTGTAAAAGCCCTTAGTAACCTTTATTTTTTTATACAACTAGATGACAAACAAGCTGACGGCCCACCTGATGGTAAGCGGTTACCGCCGCCTATAGACACCTGCAATAACATGGAAAAATCACTTGATATTGCAGGAGCGTTGTCATCTTGAGTGATGGATGATCCATATGATCCTGCTGTATGTAACACAGCAAACTGTTTCACGGCTAAAATAAGAAACCTATAACCTACCTATACTTACTTAAGCCAACTCAGATAACGAATAAATGTAGACCAATTAAATTTAATTTTGTATAGGTTTGTCCCTTTCTTGCTCATAACTCATACAAAAATGAAAGCGGCTTTTTATATTCATTCTTTATCAAAGTTGGCTGATTTATAAATTATGTTTTATCTCTTTTCTTCGAATTAAAAATGTGATTGAAAGAACGTACGAACCGAGTAACAAGTACTTACTTAATTATACCTACTTCTTATAGTTAGGGTAAATAAAACGCCTACCTTTACTAGGTTTTTTTTTTTTTTGGAAAGCAACCTGACAAAGTATTTTATGTGTTGGATATGCAGACCAACACTTTAAATTATTGGATACTCTTAATTTCCTAATAGTTGCCTATTATTATCTTGTTTCCACCTCCGTATTTGGAGGTGTATAAATACTCTTTACGTCCAAAAACGATTTTTAACCCGTCGTTGGCATACAATGCGGCATGCGCGCCCGCTTTGTAGGCTCTAGCAGGAAAGCGCGCCGCAATGCATGTTTCGTACTAATAACTTTGCAAACGACGCGCAATAGTTTCGGTTGCGAAAGTAAAGAGTTATCTCACTTAAGGGCTACGTTAAACTGTTAAAATTACGTGGGGGTGTATTATGAGCTCGTATTTCCATTCAGTTTAACGGCCTGGCCACGACATATCGCACGCGCGTCCTGCGTCTCGCCTCTAGGCAACCACTGCGCGCTGTCGTCGCGTCGTCGGCGTCGTAGTGACCGCGCAGTGGTTGCCGAGACGCCGCCGCCGCCGCCAGTTCCCGTGGCCAGGCCGTATTACCGCCTGGTTATTTTTTGATACACCATGAACTCTATGAATCTGATAATAGAGTTCACTATGTAGCGAAATTAGAAATAAGAATTAAGCTGAACGGAAATAACAGTTCATTAATACGGTTCCAATTCAACTTATCTACCTACTGGTACCCACGATAGTCGCAACAAGTGCTTATGTACTCTCGGATTAACATTGTTAATTATCCAACATTTCAATTTACTAAACTTATAACTTAATTTAATGCTTATAGTGAGTGATTTCAAATCTTATAATTAAATCACACAGAAAAATACACATGATTGGTCTTAGGAGTCGTAGTAGTTCGCCCATGGTTGTGACTCTTTTTTCTCAGCACCACATTGAGATTGTCGTCAGTTGTGATTGTGGCCTTACAATCTTCCGCCTTGCTCTCCGTGCACTTCCACACCATACCCTTCTTGGATTTAGCAGATCTCCTGTACGTGTAGTTCTCATGAAGCAGCCAATACTTACCTTTTTTCGCTTTGATAATTACTGGACCTAAGTACATAAATTATTTAGGATTAGATGACTGAAAGAAGTTTGTCCGAAAACATTACATTGATAAATTACTATACTGGGTAACTTTTTAAGCATGAGGAAATTTTCACAATGTATTCTACCCATGAATATGACCAACTGTCACTATGAGGTTATGTGTGAAATTACGAAAAACATAGTCTCATACATTAGTTCAATACCTCCTCGATTTTTTTTTGTGATTTCACAGTTGCTCTCACAGAAAAAGTGGTTCTTAAACATGGGTAGAACACATTGTGAAAATTCCGCTCATGCATAAAAAGTAACCCCGTAAAGATACGGATTTTATGGGCACTTTCAAATTAGACGCTTGCGATCGTGATGCTGGCACACCACTACACGAGAGCAGTGCGGATGTCGTGCTGCACATAGTCGGTAGTCATTAGTATTTTTCATTCAGTTAGCCCGTCCAGCAACAAGTCCAGTACCGGTTACCGAGCGGGATTTGGGCTATTCCTACGATACGTCGTGTTTGAACGAAAAATAACAACAGAACGACATCCGTCCTGCTCTTGCGCGGCAGCAGCACGACTTGTACTGTCAAATTCTAAAAAGCCAGTCAAAATCTTTATCAAATATCGCTATTATCTATTATTATAGTATAAAGAAGCCTTATTACAAAACGTTTTTATAAAGTTAGACCTGGTTTACTACGTTTTCCGGACTTATTAAGTCCGGAAAACGTAGACTTATTAAGTCCGGAAAACGTAAACGTTAAAGAGATCATCGAAAAATAGATATGAAATCAGGGAAAGTGACGAATATCCATAAAACCATTTATTTTTAGATAACTGCTTATTATTATCATATTAAATAAGTAGGATTCTATTCATATCTAATTGACAAAAAGGATGAGGTTAATAAATTATACTTCTGTTTTCGCAATAATATTTATTTTCAACGTATACTCAACTTAAATATATCTAGGCACATTAATGAACAAGGAGTTCCGTGTCCGAAGAATATACTATATGAATCATTAGGTATATTAAAAATCCTGCTTAGGTAGGTAAGCCAATTTTAACTGAAAATCTAATGTAGGAAGAGAATTTAGATAAAACATTCTATACAGGTATTGAATTTTCTAATACTATAGACGTTAGTGTAGTAGATACCCATAGGTACTGAATTATTCCCTCTGCGTCGACTCTCTTTACGTCGAGTCTCGCTACGGTGACTCGTTACGTCGCTTTACCATTACGTCGAATCTCACGACGTCGAGTACAGCTTGCAAAGCAAGACGCAGATGAAAATAAAACTAGTTTATGTACGTGAATACTCTATAATAATAAAAAATTGAAGCAAAGTCACTTACTTTTTTCTCTTAAGTTCGTAGTAAATTGAAACACTGGGTAAGGAGACCCATTTCTTTTCGACTTTGACGAAAATTTACTTGTCTAATATTTGTGGCAAACGTATAACTAATGTGGTGAACTTAAACTGTCAATTACAAGATTTGATTATTACTTATTATTATTATCACACTAATAGATAAGTAAAACCATATAAAAAATTTGCGAGTGATGCAGATATAGGTATCTAGTTAAAAGTTGCGATCTTCTGTAACTAAAATAGAGGTGCTAGCTCAGTCTGGCCCTCAAATATTCTACGAGCGCGCTCTACTACACATATCTACTAGTAGGAAAGTCCTAGTTATCAGATGGCCTAGACAAGATGCCATTTGACCATCTATATCGCTATCGCTGAAAGGAAAATGTATGGAATTTGACATTTGCGCTCGAAATTCCACCGAGAGCTAATGTCACTTAATGATCTTTTTTCCGTACGGCACTGCATTGCAAAATATTTTAATTATGTAACCACAAACATTGTAACTTCATATTTTGAAAAGAGTGACTACACGAGTTTGTTGCCGGAGTCGTCTTGATAGTTCAACTTTTGAAACCGGTGATAGGCAGTACGACATTGTGAGATCATTTCTTATAAAGATACACAAGTAGGAACCTACACATAATTTGTGTTTTTGACGATTCGAAAGAGCTATTTAGGAGCCTACTTGAATAAACATATTTTTGATTTTGACAGCGATTAAAAGACTTCTTGTAATCTTACAAGATGTCTTTCTAGCATCTGCAAGGTAACAATAATAAAACGAGGCGGGAAAGGTAACCGCTTACCATCAGGCGGGATGTTACGGGACATATGCTTGATCATTACACATGTCTTAAAAAAGATTTAAGAGCAGCACATGCCTAACTTCCATAAGAGTAGGTATCTATGATAAACACTAGGATATAAAAAAATGTATTTACACAGAACTGCCTCTTTGATAACGGCTGGTTGAGTGGTCTGTACTTAGTTGTAGCTCTGTCTTCTAAGCTAGTGATCCCGGGTTCGAACCCCGATAAATTCCACAATTAAGTTAGACTTTCATTTCAGACTGTAAGTGGGCATTCGTCATCCGAAGTCATTTCCTTCAGTCTTTTAGTAGAAACCCTGGCGTAATCTCCCTTGTTGTTGACATAGAATATGGGCGGTGGGTGACTGTGATTATTGTTGATAACCTCGAGCTCTCCGTCATTCGTTAGGATCAGCTGGGCACCACATTTCTTAGAGCATCTTGAGGAGCACGCCCAGGTAACCTGGTTTTTTCGACTGTTTCGACTGTTCTGAGCGTATGTGTACTGCTCATACACTAATAACTCATACCCCTTTTTAGATGAAATAAAGTGGATTTCTGTAACATACAACATCAATATCACATTTGTTAATTTATGAAAACTATTCCACCTAGCTAGGTCTGAAATCGGGGAAAAATAAATTGAATATGTTCGCATTAACCATCAATTTATTATACAACATTATTAAAATATACAACTGTTTCTTAAACTTAAAAATCAAAACCATATTTTCCCTACATATAAGTAGGTTCTGGTCGTGAACCAAATAAGTACTTAACTACTTGATTTATGAACAAAAGTTCTCTCCATACCTACTAAAACGATTGGTAGAGTTCTTATTGTTAAAAAAAATACTTTTTTTTAAAGAATAGGATAATGGATAAACCCGCCTTGTGGTAAGTGTTTATCATCGCCTATAGACAGCTGCAATAACAAGTAAAACAACACTTGGTATTGCAGGTGCGTTGTCATCCACAGGCCTAAGTTGAAAAGCCTTTCATTCCCAGTAATTACACTGGCTACGTTTCCTTTCAATCCGTAAAGTGGTGGTCTGCAACATATAGGCCGTAGGCCGCGTCCGGCGTCTGCTGAACGAAGATTTTGATGAAACGTAGGTAGCAGACAGATATACAGACAAACAGACAGACAGACACACAGACAGAACACCCCTCGGTACCTATATATAATGGATTATATGGTATAAAATGGATTCTCACCTGGTAGACCAACAACCAAGCTCATTTCTTCCCAACGTTTGTGTTTCAACACATTGTTTTTATAGTTTTTTTCGCTAGCGTCAAATAAAATTCTGTTTAATTTAACTAATCTAATTAGTAATCCATCTTGCTCCTTTGTAAATTTCACCATCTTCGTTGACAAAAACGCGACGTCCGTACCGCCAGAATGCTCCAAAATGACTGCGTAGCCGGCGTACGACCGATGGACGCGGCTCACGGCGCTTGTGCGCCGCGTCTGGCGTGTGAGAGAGACCACAATAGTGCATTTCCATAGTGAGCATTCGTACGTCGCGTACAGCGTCACGCCGCGCCGGACGCGACCTACGGCGTTTGTTGCAGATCACCACCTAAGAACTGCTTTACGGCTGAAATAAGAAAAGCGGTGGTACCTACCTACATACGGACCTACCACCTAGTAAACATACCATAAAGTACTTAATTTAATACCCTGAGTGACTTTTATTATTTAATTTTTTCATAATACTTAATTCTTTAACATAATTTTAAGGTGTGTTGGTGAGATGCATGACAACAATATCTACCTATTCTTAGCGCAAAATCTTGCCTGGATAACATAACTTGACTGGTATGTGAAATGTGAAAGTAATCTGTCTGTACGGCCTGCTTTTTCACTTCTCAATTGCTGAGCCATCAAAAGTAGTATGGAACAGATCTTGACAAAGAACATAGGCTACCTATAATTTGGGGCGATAACCGACATCTGCGCGGGCCGAGACGCGGTGGTTACTACAGCAAATAAATGTTAAGGGGCTTCATTTATCTCATCTAAAACTTTAAGCAGTTTAGGAATGAATTCTTAACAGACAGACAGACGTCAGATTCATTGAAGGCGGAAGGAAGATTCTTATATCCATTGGGTTTTCGGTGATATGTATCTAAAAAATGTCTTAGGACGCCCATTGTGAATACCAGACTTTATATTAAGGAGCTCAATCTTTATAACTCCATACAAAAGTGCATAGCGAATGGGTAAGAAATGTGACAATTTACGTTTGTCGACTACGATTTAGATATCTTCATACGTCACTGAATTTTAGAAACCGTTAATATACCAGAATTTTGTGTTACCGGTTAATAGCGGTTTTCGGTTTCTGGAACAAATGTCTCTCCATCGATTATTTGTCCATTTTGAGTACTAAAGGAGCTTCATGATCCCAAAATCTACTCAAACAACGTCTTCCATGTAAAAATGATGGTCATTTCTACATGGAAGACGTTCTTTATCGTACAAATGGCAACTTTTATCGTTAAAGCAACACTGTTGATGTGTTTTGGCTTACTGAATCTGCTGTTGATTTAGTTTGTGATAGCAATGAAGGGTGGACCATGTCAACCGACGAGACTACCCACTTTTGACATATTAGCATTCCTATAATCTTTGCAATAAGAGCCATGATCTATCAACAGTGGGTAACTACATATTGTTGCTCTTGAGTGTACATTCGTCACCACAGAGTAGAAGTGCGCGCCGAGCCCCAATTTTCCGGCGGCGGCGCGCCCGCGTGGCCGTATATTTTGCCGTCATTTTAAGAGGTTTCATTCTCCAGGGTATTCATACAAATTTTCAAGTCCAAATTTTTCGGAATTAAATAGACTGTATTTAATGAAACTTTATACGCATAAGCAGGATACAGAGATCTAGAAAGTTGTAAGAGAATATTTTCGAAAAAGAGCATAAGAACTAAATTAGAGCGAGTAAAAAATAGAAGTGGAATAAAAAAGTTTATTACTTGAAATGCTATCAAAACTGCATCTCAGCATTAGTAGGAAAGGAAAGAAAGAGTAGGTGAGGTAAATAACTTAAAAAGTACAGTTTTGTTTGCACAATACATAATTCCAATACCCAATTGAAGAATTATAGACCCATCGCGCTCCTGAGTCATGTTTAAAAGCTGTATTTGAGTTACAACGAATCGTCTCGCACGCAGATTTAACGACTTCCACCCTCCGGAACAAGCCGGATTCCGAAAAGGCTTTAGTACCATAGACCACATACGCTGCGGCAGGTTATACAGAAGGCCGAAGAGTACAACCTGCCATTATGCTTAGCATTCGTAGACTAGGAGCAAGCCTTCGATTCTGTCGAGACCTGCCCCCTTATTCTCAACTGTCGAAAAGAATTCGAAGTTCGGAAACTCTATACCTGTCTTTTTTTATCGCGCTGCGTCAAAGCGAGACGTCATGTGACTTTTCGAATCGAATCCGTGATCCGACAGTTGAAAATAAGGGGGCTGGGCCGCGCTTCAGTCACTACAGAGATGCCAAATAGACTATCGGTACATCCAAGTGCTGCAGTCACTCTACGAAAACGCCACTATGTCAGTCCGCCTTCAGGACCAAACCTCGGAACCAATACGTCTTCAGCGAGGTGTGAGACAGGGCGATGCTATATCGCCGAAACTGTTTACTGCCGCGTTGGAGGATGTGTTTAAGGTTTTGGACTGGAGAGGAGTACTTGGCATCAACATAAACGGCGAGTAAATGACTCACCTTCGTTTTGCTGATGATATCGTAGTCATGGCTACAAACCTGGAAGACTTAGGCACTATGCTCGACGACCTCTGTAGAGTCTCCCAACAAGAGGGTCTAAAAATGAACATGGATAAGATGAAAATTATGTCGAATTCCCATGTCGTACCCACTCCTGTAAAGGTTGGAAGTTGTTGACGAATATAATTTACCTGGGACAGTTTTTTTTTTTTTATACCACTAAGGTGGCAATCAAGCATACGGCCCACCTGATGGTAAGCGGTTACCGTAGCCTATGGACGCTTGCAACACCAGGGGTATCACTTGCGCGTTGCCGACTCTGTAAAAACCTTTTCACGCCTTTTTTGAAGAACCCCATGCTGTACTCATTCGAGAAAACCTCTGCAGGGAGCTCATTCCACAACTTGAGCGTAAGCGGGAGAAAGTTTCTCTGAAACCGTACAGTACGCGACCACTTTGGTTCCAATTTGCGAGGATGAACTCCCTGCCGATGGCGAGCGGTGCGATAATAGAAAGAAGCCGTGGGCATCATGTCAAATAATTCCTCAGAACACGCCCCGTTATACAAACGGTAGAACACACACAAGGAGGCAAAATCTCTCCTTAGGCTTAAAGGTTCAATACCGTTTGTGAGCTCAGGATCGTCGACAATTCTCATAGCGCGTCTTTGGAGCACGTCAAATGGTCCAAGCTGGTATCTAGGCGCTCCCGCCCATAAATGGCAGCAGTACTCCATATGGGGCCTGACTTGAGACTTATACAGTAACAGTCTTTGCCCCGAAGTGAAATACCGCCGCGCTCTATTGAGCACACCAAGCTTCTTGGATGCCAGCTTGACTTTATCCTCCAAATGACTGCGGAACTGCACGTCGCTAGAGATATCAACACCAAGGATCCCGATACTCGTAGAGATGGAAAGCGGTGTGTCGAGGAATTGTGGAGCTACAGCGAATGGGGTTTTCCCAGATAGTCCCACTTCCAGAAAGAGGTCAATCGACGTATCTAACTCGGCTGGGCAGCGTTCTGGGAAGCTTCGCAGCATATTCTCGGCCCAACTACCGCAGTGTCTCAAGACGAAAGTCTTTAATTCGTGTGTGTTACCAGTTATGACTTACGGAACTGAGACGTGGCCGCGTACAATGGGCCTCATAAGAAGGCTTAATGTCACCCAAAGGGCAATGGAGAGGGCTATGCTTGGGGTTTCTCTGCGTGATGGAATCAGAAATGATGAGATCCACAGGAGAACTAAAGTTACCAACATAGCCCGAAGAATTGCGAGCCTCAAGTGGCAGTAGGCAGGCCACATTGCAAGGAGGACTGACGGCCGTTGGGGCGGAAAGGTCCTCGAGTGGCGGCCACCTACAGGGAGACGCAGCGTTGGTAGGCCTCCCACAAGGTGGACCGATGATCTGGTGAGGGTCGCGGGAAGCTGATGGATGCGGACAGCGCAGAACCGATCGGTATGGAGATCTTTGGGGGAGGCCTATGCCCAGCAGTGGGCGTCTCTCGGCTGAAATGATGATGATGATGAATACATAATTGGATGAAAATAATTTGACATGGATTGGACATTGTCATGGATGAAAATAATTTTATCCACGCGTAGTGGACTTAGTCGCGATCTTTTAGCAGTGACAGTTAGTCCTGCTATAGGAAAAACTCGCTGATTTGGCGTGCTAGTGGCAGGAATTGCTAATATAGCCCTTGTGAGTTCGCTTAAAAGCACAACACAAAAGCTTGCAAAAACCAAAGCTTGACTTGATCTTAGCGGCGTATCGTATAAAACAGAGATTGAAAACTGTTTGGATTTAGTCTTATTAAATGTAGTCATTTTCTATGCGCACTATTATCAACTGATCGCATGAAATGAACCGATAAAAATGGACGATCGTGCGAGCGAGCGGCTGTTCGTTGCTTCCCCTTCCCCGCCCCCGGCGCGCCGAGCCGCCATCGCGGCGGCGGCGGCGCGGGCCGAGAGCGGCGCGGCGCCGCCGCGCCGGCGCGGCGCGCACGTCTACCACAGAGCTATCTGGCCAGGCCGAAATGTCGAGCAAAAGACTTAGGAGGCACCTCGACTAGTGACAAATTCGCCCCTTTGTTAACTTTTCAGGTCACAGTTCTAACCTAACCAATTTTTTTAAAGATCAAATTTTTTAAAGATCTTAATTATATCTAATTCCAGTTTGAACTTTAGACTGTGACAAGAAAATTAAAAGAGGGGACGAAGTTGAGACTAGTCCAATCGCCCCCTAAGGCGATCAAAATATCCATTTTAGTTACAGGCTATTAGCCATTTCAGTAACATTCCTGGCATAAATGCGCCTGTATAACTTTCAGAAATAAGGCTGTCAAAACTCGACTGAAAACCATTGAGATATCTTTCACACATGGAACTTGCTATTCATCTGTCATGATAGAATACTCTACAAAAACACCGTCAGGTGGGAGTGTGTGTAGTCTTTCCAGATGGCGGATGGTTATGGAAAGATGAGATTTCCGTTATTGTGAACGGTTTCTTTATTTCATCCGTCGTGACGCTGGCGGAACACCCTTTCTTCTGATGACTAGAACAGGTCCAATAGCCACCCTTCTTCTTTCTGTTCCTCAAAGAATACGTATAATCATTAAGCAGCAGCATACCAACGCCTTTATTATACCTTGATGGTATAATGAAAGCCTCTGAAAGAAAAAGTATAATTTTTAATACATTTTATAGCTTCCCATTCCCTTAACATACGGACAGAAAATTATTTGATTAGTAAGATCAATAATGATTATTATTAAGATTAATTAGGAAATGTAGTGGGTAGCCATAACCATAAATAGGTGTTACAATTAATGCTAAGAAATAATTTTATGTCCTTACACATATTTTAATTCAACTTTAATTATTAGTATGTTCGTACCTCCACTTTCCATAGATAGTCAAATTACGGGGAAATTGTTGAAGGTTCATAAATAAAACAATGGTTAATTTATGACATCAAAAAAATGTTTAGATTTATTCTATAACGTAAGGCGCCTTGTTTCAAAGTGCGTTATTAGTATTTCTAGTAAAATATTGACTCGGATTGATTAAAATATTACAATACCAATTTACGATTAAGAATTAAATAGACATGCGTACTAAATGTGATACTCTTAGTTATGTTCTATCGTATTTTAATTTGATATTCTATGATGACTTAAGGCGGGAATCGCGACTGCTCTATCGGGGTTCGACCCGCCTCAGGACGTGAATTTTTTTCTAGTTTAGATATTTTTATATGTGAATATATTTTTCAAACATTTATAATAATGTTTAAATAAAAGTTAGAATATTCGATGATGATTGATGAGTTATAAAAAAATATTCATGAAATTTTAATTTAGCACAGTTTTACACACAGGTATAACGAGAGATAGTACATTGCCTAGCTTACATTAGGTAGTAGGTATTACATTATTTGGGATTAAGCGACGCAGTCTATAATAATAATTATATTCATACACTCACACTTATTATATGTATAGCCCAAAGTAAGCATCATTAAAATAATTAAATCATTACTATGATTGATCAATAGCATGCTGACTTTAAAGTAATTTAAGCTATTTATTATGGGGCTTGGCCCCTTTGTCATAGACTTAGACCATTGGTAAAAGGAATTAGGAAACATAATTATACAATATCTATTTATGTAAATTTAAGGAGATATCAAATAAAACACACGTTTCTCAAATAACTTTAGACTTAAAATGTTATACCATCATAAAATCAATAAGCATTTTGTGATACGTACATAGAAGAAAATAAAATTATTAATGACAATGAAATAAATACTAAAACATTGCTTTAAAATAAAAATAATAGCACTTATCTAAAATGTGTTTCCTCGGTTGATTAATACGACCGATTCTAAGTATAAGCTAGTCAAAGAAAAAATGCGATTAGAAATAACGGCTCTTAGGCATGTGCTTGACCCACAAATACGTTTTCCTGATTAGGAATTCAGATTCGCAAACTTGAATGCACTCCTTTACATACAAAATGTATGTCTAGGCGCAAACGTTCGTATATTTCCTTAATGGAAATAAACCTGACGTTTTCGTAAGGTGTGTTCGGGTCAGGAAAAAATCTAATGTTTGCGGTAGGCTCACGAAATTCTGAATTTGAATTCCTGATTAGCAAACCGTAGTTTCATTATTTGTCTCTCCTTCTAGCTTTTTACTACTATTGATTACAGTATAAGTTGTTGGAAACAGGCTAACAAGCACACCCTTTACCATGTTTTTAAACAGCCAAGTTTTGAAAATATAGATAGATGTTTTAAACTGTTCGGCTTTTGCCTGGAGTTCACCATTGTGATCTGTGACTGTCTACTACTCTTTACAAAATATTATAATTTATTAAAATAATTATAAATACGTGTTTACATCTAAGTCCATTTTCGTTACCTATTATAAGTAGTGCTAAGAAAATCATATAATTCCATAATACTTCGTTATCTGTGATGAACTCGCATAGTCTAACGGCCGGTTTCACTATTCTATTCTATTCACAGATAGAAGTTAGCTTAGTAAAGCATTGTTGCCTAGTATTTTTTATTATCTACTGACCGTTAATTGTAAGTTATTAATTCGGAAATAATAATAAATAAATTTTAAATAGTACCTAGGTACCAGGGCGACTACATGGCGTCTCCAAGTTATATTCTCTTTAAATTCCTGTTTTCAAAAGCGAAAAGCAAGGTCTCAACAGAAATCCTATTATTTAAGCGGGATTTTACTCCTAATTCATGGTGTCATTTACGAGTAATCCAGTTTAGGGGTCACTAAAATGCAGATATTGTCTATTTAGTGACAATAGCTTATAACATCGTTAAGTGATTGCTTGAATAGAATCGGTGCGACAACTTGAGTAAGCGATTGGGCTTAGCATTTGTAAAAGACTGTGTTAAAATGGTCAATTGACGAATCCGAGGGACACGTCACTTCCAATTAAGTACACTGTTAATTTTATTCAATTTCATCTTTATATTCCTATTTACTCAATAAGACTTGATGTATTCTTAAAATCTACAAAGACAGACAAATTACTAAAGGAGTGTGACCCATTGTGTTACCAAACTATATTCGACACTATACATATGATATATATAATTCTATATATACTTATAGAATAGTCTATAATAAATATTATACAGAGTTACCTGAACTAGCGTAAGTTTCAATTGAATCGATACGTTTCAATTGCGTTCTGCTGCAAAATTTAAAAAAATGAGGCGCTGCTCTCGATTTTATTCAATTTAACACTTAACGCAACCAGTACTGCGAGCTATCTATCGATCGACAGAATTTGACATTTGTCTCGACTCGACACAACGGTTTTCATCGTACAAACTTTGACAGTAAAAGCCGACAAAATGGGTACGCGAAATGTAGCGTCAACTTTTGGTTATCGAAAGATCCATGCTCGCACTACAAGATCAGTTTGATGTCGGTTTTCTTTCACTATCGTCGAAATAGTAGTATGTTTCCTTTTTAATGTCCTCCTTAAACTTTCCTATCCTTCCTACTGACATGAGCGTTTCTCCTTTACTGAACATCATATTCTAGGTGGTAAGCCCGGTGGTAGGGTCGTCTGAGTAGGTACCACTGCCTTTCTAATTTCAGCCGTGAAACAGTTCGCTATGTTTCGGATTGAAGGGAAAGATAGCCAGTGTAATTACTGGGCATGACGGCGTTTAATCTTCGGCCTCAAGATGACAACGCACCTGCAACATCAAGTGATTTTTCCCTGTTATTGCACGTGTCCATGTGCAGCGGTAGCCACTTACCATCAGGAGGGCCGTCAGCTTGTTTGTCATCTAGTTGTATAAAAAAAAACCTGATATACATTGTTTTTCTTCCCATACACTACATCTAATTTCTTTACCTATTCCTTCCTTGCTCATGCCGATTCTGTTGACTCAGTTCCAGCGATGTATTTAGTTTGTTTTATACATATATTATACGCTCAAAGACATAAAAAACGTTTTTCATACCGCGCTGATGGACTTTAACTCTCAGATATAGAGAAGAAATTAATAAATAACTCTACTGACATTTTTAATGAATCGTACTGGAGCCATCAGACACGACCACATAGTGAAACGGTTCACTATGTGGTCTTTCTGCGTTGTCACAGTTCGTGATGTGGATGTTTCACAGTGTCTACAAGGCGTAGTCAACTATTTTTTGGTCAATGAACATTTTCGGTCTTTGCAGCGTAATATATTATTATATACCAGTGGTTCTTAACCGGTGGTCCGCGGACCACTAGTGGTCCTTGAAAGCATTTCAAGTGGTCCGCGAGCCATGCCAATAAATAAGTGATAAGAGTCCACACACAACATAACCCGAGGTCAATAAACCAACTGAGTGGTCCACACGGAATAATGGAAATTTTGTCATTTGGTCCCCCAGGTGGTCCCCCAGGACTATAAGGTTAAGAACCACTGTTATATACTATACTATATATTATTTGGTTACACACCATTTCTACCTTTATATGAGCTGCCGGAAGAGATTTCTTGTGGGAATAAGTAGTTCCTTTGATTGTAGGTACCGTGTGCCTCTCATTTTAACGAATGTAGGTCGCCTTACAGGTAACTCTATATACATAAACTATGACTAGGTAAAAAGTGCAACATCAAATTGTAGTCGGTAGGTACAGTTTTTATTGATATACCTACGAAAGCCAAGCCGTATCTATCATTCTCTAACACGCCAATTCATTAAATGCAGTGGCAGTTTTACAGCTGTTTAAAACAAACCTTAAGGTAATATTTCTACACTAGATGACCGCTCTGTTATTTTTTTCCTTTTTTTTTCATGTTTATAAACTACTCCGCTTGCAGTTGTAAACAGCCTCGGCGCTGGATGGTTGTGCAATCCCCTGATCTGGATAATATGCTCCTTTTTGTTAGTGGTAAGAACGGAGGGGCACTGGCATGCACTGTACATAACACAGTACCAAGTCTTATGGCCTTCTTTCGACGGCTTGCATTGCACTCGATAAATATAGTTACAGAACACTAAAAGGTTAGCTCCACGTGCGCTTGTGACGAATCTTGCTGTAAAGAAAACTGATGTTACACAGACTGGTGGTATACTAGTAAACGAAAACACTACATGTATTGCCCTTGAGGCCAAAAAGACAGAGCGACAAATATTTGCAGAGAAAAAAATCTAAGTCGCATATGAATATAGCCAATCTCGCGCCACCGATTGTAACGGCCAACAGTCGAAGCTGACAATAGGCGGTGATGGATTGATTTATCCATACGCGAGCAGAGTTTCCAGCCATAACACTGTTTCGGTTGTCGAGTTGGGACGGTTGCGGTCGTGCTGCTACCAAAATTATAAACTTCCGTGCGCAGGACGACATCCACACTGCTTTTGCGCGGCAGCAACACGACCCCGCCAAAGTTCAGATAGAACATGCATCTACGTAGGTACGCAAATTCGGCCTTGTTTAAGGGGAAGTCACTAAAGGGTGGTCGCAACTAGGGAATCCAATGCCGCACCAAATTAGGGGACTGAGGCCACCAATTTTGCGGGATTGGATTGCCTAGTCGCAACCCAATAGGATTTTTATTATTCCTAATAGAGTGGATCATGGTCTTCATCTCACATGATGTGTAGCGAAATAGACATCATTATAACATTTCTAAATGGAACCTGCATCAGGGAAATAAATGAAGACGTAAGTGTAACATATTTATTTATTTCACGAAACAGAATTTTATTCTCCTTATTTTCTGTACAAAAACCTTAATTTCTATTAAATTTAGATTTATCTATTAAAATTTATAATATGAATATAGCTTTTCCTTTTTTTAAAATTCACAAATACCTAATGTGTGTAAATAAGTCAGTAGGTCATTATACAGTATCTTTAGTTTAAAATGGACAGCCACACACGACCCACTACAACAGCATGCACAACCAATAGTTTACTTACACTTAAAAGCGTTTCTTTACACCTAGTTGTCGTAACGAGTAGCTGGAAGGATTCAAAGATCCTGATGATTGTATTTTTTTCACACAAATCCAAAGAAATTCTCTATGGCCTACTATGGCATACAAATAAACAAAGAAATGGTCAGGTTATCTAATTAAGACATGGGTATTGCATACAACTATACCTATGTGTATGTAAGAAGTTAAAAAAGTTCAATGAAGTTTGTTCAAGTAAAATTAGGAACAATAAATTTAGGCAAGTCAAAGGATGCCTTTTAAAAATGAAATATATTTTTTTAGTAAAACGACACTTACCAAAAATGTGGTGCGCAAAGATACTTACCTGAAATAATAAAAATAAATTAATACTTAGAAAAATATCTAAATTTGAAAAAAATACATCCTGGAGCTAGAATTTTCACTTGGTATTGCAGGTGCATTGTCATCTTGATGCCTTAGATGGAATGCCATCCATGCCCGGTAATTACACTGGCTACCTTTCCCCATTAATTTGAAACACAGAGAACTGTTTCACGGCTGAAATAAGAGAGGCGGCCGGCGCACGGCAGTACAAAGTATGCATTAGTGATACGACTCGAATGAAATACATACAATTGATTTGAATCATTGCCACATTTGAATCTACTCGCTGATTCGAATCTGTTTTTTGTTATGTACAGACCACAGCAAATCAAGTGTAACAGTTGCGCTATGAAAGCCGCCTCTATTACCAACAGAATAAGGGCATTCTCAAGATTAAATGTTGGTCTCATTGCAGTCTCATTTTAGGGTAACTATAACAGATTTAAAAAAAATCCTTAATTTAATTGGTGAACATAATTGAATTCACTGTTTTAAATTTTGAATGATTCATATCATCACATAAATTTTACCATCACATTAGTTCGAATCATTGTTTCATTCAAATTGACAATTGGAACTACTTACAGGCAATTTAAATTGCCTCAAATACATTTTTTTATTTAAGACTCATCACTAGTATGCACCTGTTGCAGTCTCTCTGTTGTTGTCTCTCCACCACCAGTGGAAGCACAGAAACATGACCACATTAAAATGATGTGTTCCAGATACATGTATTTGTTTCACAAACATAAAGTTAGTTTCCCAGTGAATAAAATATGGCTTAATAATATTTCACCAGTAAATAGTTTTCATTATAAATGAGTTTTTTATACTAAAAAAGTGTCAACTAAGCTTAATTATGCTTTATTTGATGGTGAGTGGTCAATGAAGTCTTTAATGCTAGCAACAACAGATGTATACTTATGTTATTACCAAGAACTACACCAAAGACTAGGGTTGGCATGTCAAAAATTTGACAACCAGGAGAAGATGTGTGAAAACCCTGGAGGTTAGAGCTTTAAATCTGGACATGTCAACAGGTTTTTTTAAACATAATCGATTAGCGAGTCGGTTCGTAGGTTAATCACGGCGTGTGGGCACAGTGTGTGTGTCGCTGGTGGCCCAAGACTTTAAATTTTACCCAGACTACAAATGAAGCCCTGCCCGATGCTCTCCAGATAAACTAGGACAAATCCGGGGAAACCAGGCAGATGGCAACGCTCCCTAAGACCAATTTATAGGGTGGAGGGTTGATAACCTGAGGTACAGGAACCATCCTAGTTCAAGCACCAACCCAAGATAGTTCCCTTTTTTTAAAATATTGAAATACATAGCTATAAGTCGTTTGTTATGGTGAGAAATAAATGATTATTATCTAAATAGTAACCAATCATTCTTGATCATTCTAATTAGGTAGGTACTACATTTGTTGCAACCAGTAATGGCAGGTACTTTAACCCATCAAGCACAGATTCTAGATACAATTTATTTTTCAATTGTCATAATCCTCCAGAGGTATAAATGCTTGACCGATTAAATAGTAATAAATTAATTTAACCATATCCACAACAACAAATGAGTGTTATTCAAGCTTCATTTAATGTTATAACTGCATTTAACGTCATAATGCTAATTTAATTAAATATAATCAAAGTAGGTATAGCAAACAGTTGTTTAAGGGAAATTGTGATTTTTGGTAGAGTCAAGTGGTGTATTTGTAGTCATTTCAAAATTAGATAGTACACAAATCTTACATGGCTTACCAAGCTGCTAGAATACCTTCACCAGTAGAAAACCTATAGTCTAGTTTGTCAATCCTAGATTTAAAGTCTGCTTCTTACCTTGTTGCCATTGACACTGCCTAAACAATTTCTTGGGGTTTTTTTAAAAAACACTCACTGAATGAAAAAACACTTCTTTTGCTTTATCTACACTTCTTCAAATCTATTTATAGTATATAAAATCTAAAACAAGAACTGAGCACAAGTCACAACAAGTTTTGTTACACATTTTCGGACTTACGTCATGTAATCGATAAAACAGCAAAGGATCTAATAAATACTTGTCAGTAGACATATATATTTATTTTCTTTACAATTTAGAGAACTTAATTAGAAGATTTTTAAAAACAAAAACAATATTTTAGGTTATGTTAAGCGTCATTGTTTTTTATGTAATTTTTTTTGAGATAATTCTCCCTATAAAAGGAAGGCTAAGGGAACAAATGCCCATACAGCCATGTCTTCAGTATTTTTCCCCCCTTTTTTTGCATTAAAATGCTGGTGTAACACATTTCAATGCTTCTTGGGAGTATTTGACACGAAATATATGATGATAGTCACTTTATGTGCTACTTGATGAGGTGGATAACCACAAAAAAGTTCTCATCGTATTTCACACCATAATCACTTTTATTCTAATAACCTTTTAGTTGTACGTCAACACAAACACTTTGTTTATATAACAACACCACTTTTATAACACAAAGTTTGCTCCGACACAGTTTTTAATTATCAAAATAAAATCTTGACCGACGCCAATAAAACCCGCCAAACACTCCTTTTTTGGTTCATTCTCTCTGTAATGGGAAAGCAAAGGGAACAAATGCTCATACAGCCATGTTTTCAGATTTCTTTATTTCTTCATTTATTGGTTTAAAATGCTGGTATTACACATTTCAATGCATCTTGGGAGTATTTGACGCGAAATATTGATGACTGTCTCCATATGATGGAGTGGTTATCCACAAAAAAAATCTCATCGTTATTCACACCATTATCACGTTTATTCTAGTTATCTTTTAATTGTACACACGACAGCACATCAAGTGTAACAGTTGCGCTACGAAAACCGCCTCTTTTACGAACGCAGTAAGGGCGGTCTCAAGGTCAAACTGTTACGCTTGATGTGCCGTCGACTGTACGTCAACCAAAACATACACTTGGTTTATAAAACTACACCACTTTTAAAACACAAAGTTCGCAGCGACACAATTTTTAATTATTGTAATAAAAATCTTGATTGACACTATAAAATCCCACCAAACACTCCCTCTATTTTTTTTATTTGCCTTACGAAAAGATGACAAAGGATGAAGCCCACCAATTAATCTCATGTATTTTCTTATTTCGTAAGTTGTTGCATTAAAATGCGGGTGTAAATGGATGACCATCACTCCATCATATTTTTTAACGTTTCTCACTCTTATGTTGTTTAGTTCAATGATTGTGTTGTAATACTTGTAATAATCAGAGTTCGGAATTAGGTAGAGTTATTTATGTACTTACACTGATTTCATACAGCGAAAGAATAAAATGGATATGCCTCAAATCCCCAGATTATTTTTAAAAAGCAGAAAAGCCCGTGATTTATTAAATAAAAAGTTGTTTACTTTTACCAAATTTAAACATCTTAAACCACTGCACGCGCGACGTTGCCAAATTTACATCAACCACATCGGATATCCGAAGTTGCAAAATTTGAAATACCGGGAAAATCCAAATTCATATCAACCTTTTTTGATGCAAGTATGCATAAATAACTCTATCTAATGCCGACCTCTGGTAGTAATATAACATTGGCGTTATTTCATATGCAATGTCATGAAATTATCAAATGAATAAGATGTTTTTGAAAGGGGCAAACCATTTCTATGAACTTATACAGCCCATATTTTAATTTATTGTCGTATTAACATCTCTATCTTTAGCCTATAATAGCCAGTTTTTGATTAAAATCCTTCAGATAACTTTTTTTACAATTTATTATTTTATATTTATTTCACTTACATTCTAAACTTATTTTATGTTTATTCATTTCATAAAAAAACTAAACATCAATGTTAAGTTTTTTAATGCTTAGGTAAAAATACAAAAATATTATGTTTGCAAAGAAACAATTATTTATTCTATTGTTAACAAATAAAAATCAAACTAATAAAAAAATGAGAATTAAATAATTTATATTGGATATTTTCATTATTTTTTAAAAAGTATGATTATGATAAACTTAAGTAAAAGCAAGGGTGATAGAAGTATGTCGAGGTCGTATAGATTGTTTTTCTTGATATAGTAGAACAGCTATGCAGCCATGAATTCGTGGCTGTCGGCAGCGCTGCTGTCATTCCTTTTGGCGTTTTTTTGACAACCGTTGGCGAAACCAGCGTTCCGACGACAGGCACGGCATGAACCGGAACTAAAAGCATGTTGATTTTTATAACTTTGTGAAAATAAATCAAATATTGAATGAAGTCATTGTCATACAATTTTAACACATCAAAAACGGAATCAAAAAATATAGATTGTACTTCGAATGGCATCTTGTCTAGGCCCTCAGACTCGCTTCTTCTTCTTCTTCGTATCTCTTCATCCACCGACGCACCGTATGCCTCTGAAAAAAAAAAAAAACTATTTACCTACTAATAAATATCTATCTAAACTAGAAAAATTTTACCTCCTGAGGCGGGGATCGAACCCGCGACCTAGTTTAGACAGATTTTTATTAGTAAATAATTTTTAAACATTTTTTTTTATACAACTAGATGACAAACAAGCTGACGGCCCACCTGGTGGTAAGCGGTTACCGCCGCCTATAATTATAATATTGTTAAAATCTAAATTAAGAATATTTGAAAGGAATGCCTCAACTTAACCAAATCGTAGGTATTTGTAAAAATACTCGTTTCGGATGTTGAAATAGAACATTTCGACATTGTAAGGTGGAAAATACAGCAATGGTGGCGCAAATACAGATAGACTAGAAGAATTTCACAGGAGTATCTCAAGTCCTGGGTAGCTCAGATGGTTAGAGCAGTCGCCCGGATTGCGAAAGGTCGCAGTTTCGATCCCTGCCTCAGGATGTGAAATTTTTTTTTTTCTAGTTTAAAGATTTCAAACATTTATAATAATGTTAAAATCAAAATTAAGAAAATAAAACAACTTAAAAGGTAATATCTAGCAACTAAATAAAATGTCTTATTAAGAAAAGTTACAATTTAGAAATTTGTAATTTTAATCATATTAGAATTCGGTTTCTGAATTAGGTATGAGTGTGTGAATGAAATATTTTCAATAGCAAAACGTCGGTAAATGTTTTTTTTTTTATACAAAGCACGGCAATTGACCCAACACCATCTGATGTAAAGCGGTAAGGAAAGTCCATATACGAAGACAGCTAGTGCAGAATGGACATTGCACTAGCTGCCTCCACCTTGCCGGCTCAAAAGGTGATTTTTCACGCTGCTCTTGAAGGACCCCATGTTATAGGAAGAAGGAAACACATGCGCTGGCAAAGAATTCCAAGTTCTGCAGGTACGATAAAGAAACGAGGAACTGAATTTCTTTGACAAGTGTTTCGCTATAGTAATTAATATAGTTTTGTGAGACTATCACTGGACTTTTAGACCCTTTACACACTGCAACTTTTGGCAGCGATGCAGTCGCGATGCTGTCGCGATGCAGCATCGATGCAGTCGCAAATGGTCCACCTTTACACACTTGCGCTACTTTTAGCATTGATACAGTCGCGATGCTGTCGCGATACAGTCGCGATGCAGACGCTGGCCATCAGTGGCGTAGCTTGCTTAAGAGGGGCCCCGTATCTAAAATTTTTTGGGGGCCCTATGATAATTACACAAAGTGTCGGGTTTCATGTCTAAATGAAGACCATCAATGACCCTCCATTGGCTCATGGCTTTTTGAGAAAACATATTTTTTTTGGACGTTTGAATAATTATTATTTTTTGTCTGCTTTATCTATTTCAAAAACTTGTTTACTTAATGGACCAATAACCTGAAAAACCGGCTACATTAAGTGAATATTGAGAGCTAATTATGAGATTTTATTAATTTAAAGTGGGTCGGATTCCGAAATTAAAATTTAAATATTTGTTAAAATTTTTAACACTTATTAAGAATCTTTTCACTTATTAACAACAGATAATTTACAAAGACAAATGATCAAAAAGTGTCTTAAAATCAATTTAAAATCTAGTATTACAGTTACAGTTAATTCAATAATAATAATAATCACAAAAAAATAGGCCTGTAGGATAAGAGAAATTTTAAAACGTTTACAACATTTAGGGTATCTACTATCAACAAAAAAAGAGGTTTTTTCTTGAAAACTAAATTTTTGAAAAACATACATGAGGGTCCTTTGGGAACCCCATCGGTGGTTTTCTTTTGGATCACATTTTTTTTCTGGAAATAATATTTTATGATTTTTTTTTGTACACGTTCGGGGCCCCCGTAACCCGGGGGCCCCGTATCATTGATACGGCTCATACGGCGGTAGCTACGCCCCTGCTGGCCATTGAACTATAGCGATGCAGTATTGATGCAATTTGTTCATTGCTGGTGTCGCGATGCTGTCGCGCGTGTGTATCGATGCTAACGCGCAACTGATTCGATGCTAGCGCGCGACAACATCGATACAAAAATCTGTTCATTGCTAGATGCTAAAAGTCGCAGTGTGTAAAGGGTCTTAACCATGACCGTACTTCCTATTTGATTTGGCGCGGTCACACACCTACCGGTTCTTGCATTCTACCTAGAAAGGATCATAAAACCGGAAGGCAAGAATGCAATACAAAATGTACTACCCGTCACACACCTACCGGTGAGAAACGGAAAGAACGCCCGGTAAGCAAGCCACCGGCCGACGTCACCAGTTGTGGGCGTCGCCCGGTAAGAAAGAGGCGGGCGTTGCGTACAAGCTCCGTATATACACACAGCCCGTTTTCAACGCGGCGCCGGCCGCCGGCGACTTTTAACCGTCATCGTAAAAAGGAGGAAGTTATATTGTATAATTAATATTAATATCCACTGTATTCAATTTTTTTTGATCATCGTTTTCTCTGTAAATTGTGATCCCATTTTGAAAATTCTTTTTTAATTCGATAGAGTATCCTTTGAGGTAGTCTGTCACCAAGTAAGGATGATGGGATCCCAGGGAAATAGAGGGCAAACCTCAAATTTTATAGGTACGTATGACATGTTTTACTTTTCTCCAAAGCTATTCAAGTATTTGCTACTGTCAGTCACTATCTTATGTTGATGAGCTGGTGGTGGATGGTACAACTCCTTAACGCTTTGGAGTTGGAAGATAATTTTTTAAATATTATAGGTACGTATTGACCAATATTTGTATTCTATCGGGTATTTCGGTTGAACTGATGATGGAAGGTAAACTCCGTAACAGTTTAGAGTTAGATAATTAGTCAACACAAATGTGAAATCAATTTTTTTTTGTCGGCTCATGGATCGCAAATTCAAAGGCGTTGGCCCACTGGTTGTAGTTACACTGTGCCAATACGTTGTACGTTCATATTAGTTAAACTAGTACCTCTCTCGGCAAGCGCTAGAGAACGACTAAGCGCCAAATAAGAAAGGCCGGCAACCGGTGTGTGTGTGACGTTGAGCGCGGGCC
Organism: Nymphula nitidulata; assembly: GCA_947347705.1. Classification (NCBI taxonomy): domain Eukaryota; kingdom Metazoa; phylum Arthropoda; class Insecta; order Lepidoptera; family Crambidae; genus Nymphula; species Nymphula nitidulata. Next base: position 4,041,778 of record OX374626.1, read on the forward strand.
CACACCTACCGGTTCCGTCGTGCTACCTAGAAAGGATCATAAAAACGGGCTCATCGTCACACACACACCGGTTGCCGGCCTTTCTTATTTGGCGCTCAGTCGTTCTCTATGATGCGGTTTTTTGTAATAGATAGAGTGATTCTTAAGAAAGGTTTATATGTATAATACATGCATAATATTTACATAAGCATTGCACCCGTGCAAAGCCGGGGCGGGTCGCTAGTTTTAATATAAAATCGATATGGGTATCATTTTCGTCGTTTTCAGCGGTCCTGATTCTGATCACAACATCAATTTCAAGATCCAAGATGGCGGACGCAACTTTTTTATAAAAATTCAATATGGGTATCATTTTCGTGGTTTTCGGGGGTCCCCATTCTGAATACAACACCAATTATAAGATCCAAGAAGGCGAACGTATTTTTTTTTATAAAAAATCAATATGGTATCATTTTTGTGGTTTTAGGGGGTCCCGATTCTGAATACAGCACCAATTTTAAGATCCAAGATGCCTGATGCAACTTTTTTATAAAAAATCAATATGGGTATCATTTTCGTAGTTTTCGGGGGTCCCCATTCTGAATACAACACCAATACTACAAAAATGATTCTTGCCTTCCAGTTTTATGATCCTTTCTAGGTAGAATGCAAGAACCGGCAGGTGTGTGACCGCGCTGAGCCCGTTTTTATGATCCTTTCTAGGTAGAACGCCGGAACCGGTAGGTGTGTGCCCGCGCTAACTCCGTATATCGTCACACACAGCCCGTTTTCAACTCGGTGCCGGCCGCCGGCGACTTTTAACCGCCATCGTAAAAAGGAGGAAGTTAAATTGTTTAATTAATATTTATATCCACTGTATGTATTTTTTTTTGTTCATCGTTTTCTCTGTCAATTGTGAACCGATTTTCAAAAATTTTTTTTATTCGATAGAGTATCCTTTGAGGTAGTCCCACTGTCACCAAGTCAGGATCTGATGATGGGATCCCAGGGAAATAGAGGGCAAACCTCAAATACGTAGGTACGTATGACATGTTTTACTTTTCTCCAAAGCTATTCAAGTACTTGCTACTGTCAGTCACTATCTGATGTTGATGAGCTGGTGATGGAAAGTACAACTCCTTGACGCTCAGGAGTTGTAAGATAATTCTTTAAATATTATATGTACGTATTGACCAATATTCTATTGCGAGATCGAAGATGGCGGACGTGACTTTTTTAACAATCAACTTAGGTATCATTTTTGTGGTTTTCAGGTATCCTGATTCTGAACTGAATACAACATAAATTTCAAGATCCAAGATGGCAGACGTAACATTTTTAAAAAATCAATATGGGTATCATTTTTGTGGTTTCAGGGGTCCTCATTCTAAATACAACATCAATTTTAAGATGTAAGATGGCAGACGCAACTTTGAATAAAAAATAAATATGGGTATCATTTTGGTGGCTTTCGGGGTTCCCGATTTTAAATACAGCATCAATTTCCAGATCCAAGATGGCCGACACATATTTTTTATAAAAAATCAATACGGTTATCATTTTCGTGGTCTTCAGGGGTCCCGATTCTGAATACAACACCAATTTCAAGATCCAATATGGCGGTTGAAACTTTTTTCATAAAAAATTAATATGGGTATCATTTTCGTGGCTTTCGGGGTTCCCGATTTTAAATGCAACATCAATTTCCAGATCCAAGATGGCGGACGCATTTTTTTCATAAAAAAAACAATATGGGTATCATTTTCTTGGTTTTCGGGGCTCCCGATTTTGATAACAGCAACTATTTCGAGATCTAAAATGGCAATTAACTTTTTAGTACTAAATCAATATGGGTATGATTTTCCTGGTTTTCGAGGGTCCAGATTTTAAATAGAACATCTATTTCCAAATCCAAACTTCCGCCATCTTGGATCCTGAAACAGATGTTTTATTTGGGATCGAAACCCCCAAAAACCACTAAAATGATACCCATATTGATTTTTAACCGACTTCAAAAACGAGGAGGTTCTCAATTCAGCCGGTATGTTTTTTTTTTTTCTATGTATGTACACCGATGACGCCGAGATTACTGATCCGATTTACGTGATTCTTTTTTTGTTCGATGCGAAATAGCTGCCATTTGGTCCCATAAAATTTTTTTCAAAAACAGTTGGGTACTTTGGTTTTAAATTAAAAAAAACTGAAATTATGAAATCGTCTACATAAGCGACATTGCGAATTTTTGCTTTTCCAATGACTTTTTAGTGAAACGATACGATAGTAGGAAACAATATAAGTTGACGGTCACCCATCTAGCTTCGACCGTAGAAAGTTATCACTAAAAATTGTGAACAAAAATTTTTAAACAAAAATTAAAACCGACTTCAAAAAACTGAAAAGGATGAAATAATTAAATTTAAGTAGGTATTCATCCCCTAGAAACATATTTTTGGAGTTGGTGCTAAGTGGTTTCCAAAAACAATAGAAAGTAAAGCACCGACTCCAAAAATATGTTTCTAGGGGATGAATACCTACTTAAATTTAATTATTTCATCCTTTTCAGTTTTTTGAAGTCGGTTTTAATTTTTGTTTAAAAATTTTTGTATAAATATTGTCATGCTAGGCGGGCTGACCTACTCAAATCAAAGGTTTACGCGGTATAAATTCGCGCCGGCCACCGCCCATAAGTTCGTTCGTCGTTTGTTCGTACCTGTCGATGTCGAAGAAACGAAACGAAACGCTTCACCCAAACTTTAGTTGTAAACACTTGGGTAAATGTCAAATTTATAAGGTGATTTTCATAGATTTGTTTAGATTTGTGATCGTTTATTTCTAAAAACTATTGATGTCCAAGTACCAGGTTAACACGTGAAATGCTCGAAAAAATATAAAATATGCAATGTCGTGGATAATGTTTTGTTGTGATACTATTATAACCTAAAAGTGTACTGTTAATTTGTGCTTAATTAATCTTTTCACTATATTAAAAGTGTTCAAAGAAGTGTTTGATGATATTATGTAGTTTGAAGTGAAGTGGTTGTGACAATGAATGCGAGATACAGCTGTGAATTGGCGGGAAGGTGAGTAATTTTATAATTAATCAAGACTGTCCAGTGACAACACACTAGTAAATTTATTACATTTTCAAAGAGTTCAGAGATTAAAGTTGGTAACAAATAAAATTAGACAAATCAGATTTTAGTTTTTTTTTACGCAAGAGAAATTATATGATATATAATCTTCCAGTCACTGACATAGATTTGTTTAGTTTCTGTATTGATGCCCAATTTATAATTATCGTGGACATGTCTTGATGTACTCCTTCCTACAAATACCTACTGTGCATGTTGTTCTTTGTCTAGGTAAATTAGTCTTATAATTTGTGTTTACTGCAAAAGTTTCCATAGTAGAGATATGAATATAAAACAGCTGTAATTTGAGTAAAATGTCAACAATAAACTGAAAATTTACCTTATTTTAATTATTTATGTTTAGTATGAGAATAACAAATAGAGCAAGTTTTTTTTATTTATTATTATTGTATACCTACATAAATAGCATTCTTTGTTTATTTGTCATAACACTTAAATTTTGTAGGTTCGGAGTATCTGGAACTATACATTTTATATATTTTTTCACTTTAAACTTCCAAAGAAATTTGCTATAAATTTTCTAATCCTTTTGACTAAATTTTTAATGATGTTTAGGTTGACCGATATCCCATCCTCATCGGGATGGTATGTGTATGTATAGGTACACAATAAAACAACCTTTTTGTTCCATAACTTCATTGTATATTGACACTTAAAGATTGCAGTTTAGAACAGATTACAGCACTCACAGCGCTAACGATTAAAATCGCCTGGTCCGAAATAAAATAAGTGTTAAAAGTGCTCATGATTCCAGACCAAAGTTTTAATGTGTGAACCGGTTAAATGTCAATTGTATAATCAACACTATTGCATTTGAGTATTCGAGTCTAAAAGTGTGATCTGAGTTCTTACTTTTGTGTATTCTAAATAAACAAATCTCTATTTGACAGTTTGCTTATAGTGTTTTTTTTCTCCAAAGCATTAGCGCTGTGTTAAGATGTCATTGACAATGTCGTGCTGCTCTATGCCAGCTAACGTTAGCACGTACTGCATTTTGGGACACATGTGAGAGCGCTAATAGTGACCGCAGCCAAAGTATTGTAGAGTCGTCACAATTTATTAGGACATATTATATTAAAATGCTGTAAATGTGTTTTTCTACAACAGGTTTACTTCCATGTACAGAGTAAATTGTCAACTTATTTGAAAATCTGCCTCAACTTTGAGTATTCCTTCCTCAAGAATATTTTTCCATTGTTTTTTTGTTGACACAGTCGACCGCAACATCAAGTGTAACAATTTGACCTCAAGACTGCCCTTATTGTGTTCGTAATAGAGGCAGCTTTTGTAGTGCAACTGTTACACTTGATGTGCTGTCGTATGTACATTGATAATTAAATTTATAAGTAAAATAAATAAATATGTGGTACATACCTAGTTCTAATTGATTCAACTTAGGAGTATAGACACAAGTTCTATCAAATAGGTACTTTGTATTTGCTGACCTTAGTTTAGGTACATACCTAATCATTTAATCAGATCTCTGCTTGAATGGATAATCTTTACCTTACTGGTATTTTTTTTTAATTTATTATATTTAGTATAATTTAACACATCAAATAAATTGTTTTTGAGTCCCATTTATTACTTGTTTTATTGAACCGTTTTTGTATTAACCAGGTTTCACAGTAAATTATAAATAGGTATAGTATACGGTTTTCCTTACTTAGGGAGGCAGGATTTTCTCTTTTACTTTTTAACATGTTATGATGATAAAGAGTAAAATAAGGTGGGTCGTTAGGTGGTATTATAAACGATACATTGTATCAACGAACAGTCATATGGTGAAACTACTGTTAGTGATACGCTGCTGAGTTGCAAGATGATCATATTTTAATACATGTTTGTTAGAGATTGGTATGTGATTGATGAAACATCTGGAACACTACACATGTAATGATAATAATAATAATAATAATAATGGTCTCTCTCACACTCACACATACTATCTAGCCCAAAGTCAGCATCTTTATGAAAATATCAGGTGTTTGATGATCATTGGTTAACTCTAATAAATTGTGTATTTACAGCTGCAATTATAAGTCGGATGGAATATATTCCTACAAGGAAAGGTTATTTGCTTCAACTGGATGGATATACATATTGGAAAGATGCAAGAAATAAGCACACCATGATTTGGCACTGTTCAAAAACACATAAAGGATGCTTGGCTTACATAAAAATGACCCGAGACCTTGAAAACATACTAGCTGCTTCGATTTCTCATAATCATGATAAAAGATTAGGGTTTTTGAGGAAGTGATTATGAGGAAGAGGAAGTGTCAAGCACAAATTTAGAGGATGCGGATGAGGATATTTTTTTAAGGAAGAGGATGCGGATGCGGAAGCGCATGTTATGAAATATATAATATACAGGATGGCACATTTAGATCGGTCAGTATGAGAAAGTCTGAAACTATAAGACATGCGAAAATCTCTTCTTAGGAACCATGTCATCGATTTTAGTTGTAAGAAAAACTGATGTCTAACATCGAATGTGTAGGTCTTAAGCAGCAAACGTTACTGTAAAACATGATGTCTAAAATGAATAAAATGCATTGTTTTCATATCCTTTCATTTATTTTAATAAGTAAGATAAATTTCGGCCCGGCGGCATCTTGCTGCGGCGTGTGCGTTGCCATAAATAAGCGTATGCGCAGTGAAATTCCTCATAAATTCCTCTTAAATTTTGAGGAAGCGATAGCGGAAGAGGATTTTTATTTTTTAATTATTAGGATGCGGTAACGGTTGAGTAACTGAAAATATTGCGGAACTTCCGCATTATGAGGAAGCGGAAAGCTTTATTTTACTCATGTACACACGACGTCACATTAAGTGTAACAGTTGCACTTCGAAAGCCGCCCCTATTACGGACGGGGCGTCGTGGCAACTTGTAAATACGGCAACACTAGTGCACTACTGCTGAATAACCTAAGCATTATAATAGAGATTGTGTATGTTTTGCAAGTAGTTCAAATAAATGAAAAAAAAAACTGCCAACCTCTTTAGAAAAGTCTCCCGCAGCAGGAGTTTTGAATAAAATGTAAAATTTTGTCAGGCGCGGGACAACAAACTATGGCTATTTGTTTCATATGATGACAATTGGCGATAGAATATGAAAAATAAATTTAATTATTCTTAATATTGGTGTAATTTTTTAACCTGAATTCTTTTAACTAAAATTTCCTTGCCCAAGTTTTTTTTCAACTCTGGGACACTATATTTTAATTCAAAATAATTTACTGTCAAAAGAAATTTCCATACTTACATTTAGAATAAGATAGAAACATTACGTAAATAGAAAAAAAATGAATTTAATAACAAGCTTATGAATTTGTCGGATCACAGATTCAATTCGATAAGTACCTGTCACTTTTTAACGCGATGTGTCAAAGCGTGATGGGGGGCATCTCGCTTTGACACATCGCGTTAAAAAGTGACAGGTACCTATACAGTTTCCAATATTTGGTAATTGATCTCTTCCGACGTTGAGAATAAGGGGCCAGATCTGGGTGGTGACCACCGTCTTTCCTATTTGAATCGTAAAGCAGTTTGCTGGATGTAGATATGGAAGTAGGCCGGTGTAATAACAGGACAAGAAAGCATTACTAACCACATGTTTTGCCTCTAGAATATCAAAGCGCCTGTCAAAATCAAATGTTCAAAGTAACCACCTATCTCATCATGGGAATCACAGCAACGTCAAAGGTGCACTTCAACCCTTCAGGATTTTTGGCTCTTCCCCTGTTTTTACTATTCCCGTATCCAAAATATAGCTCTCATAAATAACTTCTTAGGCAGAAATCGCCTGTAGTCTTCTGGATTTGGATATGCCACTTCTAGAAGACTCTATCTGGTTCTGGCCTAGCTATCGCACCGACATCATGACATTCGGCGATACTTACCGTCAGGTGGAACAACAGCTTTTTTGGTTGTTAATTGATTTATAAAAAATATTCATAACTAATTTCAGATGCTAGTTATACTTTTATCCCGACTCTGCGTGGAAAACATTTGCTGCTATTAAAGGGCTATACTTATTCACAAATGAAGCACAGCAACAACTACTATTGCTCTAAGAAACAGTCTGCTAATTGCAAAGCTCGTGTGAGATTGAACGAAAAAGGAAAAATAGCTAGTATCACTAATGAGCATCTACATCCACCTCCGACGTATGTGAAGACCTCTTCTGGATATTATTATAAAGTAAATTGATATGGACTTAGGGCCCATAACTGCCCAACAAACATTTTAGTGCTTACGGCAGCCTTTTTTTAGAGGTCTTAGTATTATATATGGTATATAAGAACTCTGATAGCAACATTCGACTCTACAGTGGGGTTAGTTATAAATAATTAAACCTTCCAGAGGAATAACAGTAATAAAGAAAAAAAATAAAACTTAGGAAGGTAGCATGGAGTTTATCGAAACCAATGTATAACTTATTCTTATAGCTTTAAGAGGCACAAACCAATAAAAGCAATTGTAAGGTGTGTACTAACACTTACTAACGGCTGATATTCTACTACTGAGGTAGTAAAATATCTTGTAACACCTTGAGTCTTACCCTAACAGCTTCAAGAAGTATTAAACGCTGTGAGTGATTTTCAGGTGTGTACAAACACTTACTATCGACTGGTACTCTTAAAAAGAGTTAGATAAATACTTTGTACCACCTAACAAGTTTTGTCGAACCTTAAGCGTTAGTAAGAAAGCTATAAGCATCTAAGAAGTGTTGATTATAAGTCTTATAGAGCTAGATTCTGCAAGAGTTAGAATGCACCTTTAAATCATTGCAGGCTACATAATGGAGTTTATTAGTAGTAATATTGTGGTTTTTATAAAACAAAATTATATAGGAAGAAACATTATGCAAATTTAATAACTCTTCATTATCACTATAAGTTGAGTAATAGGATTTAAGTGACTTAACCTTACCTAAAAAATACTATAGTTTGCAACGCGACGTTTATTAGGAAATATTTAATTGTTTAAAATTAAACCATGGATAGTTAGAAAACAAATGCGTGGAGTCAAAAGAAAGGCTTTGAGAGAATATAAGAATATCATTAGATTATCGCAAATCCAATGCGACGAGCCTACATCAGTTAAGGAAAAAAATTATGACAAGTGACTAAAGAAGCATTGCATATAGTGGAGAAACAGTGTTTCCTAAATCAAAATTCAGAAAAAGACTGACTTTGATTTTATCCTAGGCAACAGTTCTGATATCAATAGAAGTACAAAATACAAATCCAGTGAACTCGATAACGATTCATATCAAGAGCAACAAACTAAAATACAACAGGGTTCCGTACAACAACAAATTATCTCTGATGTTGAATATCCTCTAATCGGGTACCTATCAAAATACAGATTTCTTTGACATCGAATTTCACTTCACAGAACACTATTCCACGATTTATAATATCTATTTTTCTTAATTAATCGAATAACTAATCATCGCTGTTTCATAATATCGAATAAACTTTCATAAAAAATATGTTTCAAAGTTTTGGTTACTCGAATAACGATCTATCGAAGTAACATTTCATCTCAACTATTAAGTTATCGATAAAACTATTTATAAAAACATGTTTCAATGTTTTACCGTACACATTATATTACTTTCAATCGCAGCAACGTTTCATCGAACGATGCATTCCAACTTACACGATTTACTTGGTTCCCTATTTTGTCTCATAATTTTTTTATCCATAATCTAACGTGTCATAATAATGTTTTGTGACACAATCAAAATATAAATATTTTTTACACAATCACACCAATTATCTAGCCCAAGTAAGTATCATAAGAACTTGTGTAATGGATACCAGATAAACATGCATCCGAGCAAGAATGCAGCATTCAAGCAAGAATGCAGCATGCAAGCAAGCATGCACAGCATGCAAACAAGCATGCAACATGCAAGCAAGCATGAAGTATGCTAGCAAAAATGCAGTATGCAAGCAAGCATACAGCATGCAAGCAAGCCTAAAGCATGCAAGCACGCCTAAAGCATGCAAGCAAGCAGTGTGCAAGCATGCAGCATGCATGGCTTCTGTCACGGCTCCGGCGCTGCGGGGCTCCGGCGGTCCCACGCGACCCTATCGTCGCAGATGGTTTTCGCCCACAGCCGCAGCTTCGGCTTGCGGGCCGCCTCGCCCCTCCGCGCCTTCGCCGGCTTAAATTACACTCTAGGGGTAGGGCAGACAAGACTACGTGGTGTCGGTTTTACAGCAATACATTTCTGTCACTGAATTTTATAACGCAACGGTTGTTTAGGTTCATAAGACTAAAAATCTCACCTAACCCAACCCAGGTCTTCTTAACAGGGTAACAAAATGATTAATTACATGAAAATCGTGTTTTCGATAAACACTGACTTTAGTGAAGTAAAAATTGATGTTTAAACTATTTTGCAAAATGAAACTTTCGTGGTAACATAATTATGGGTTTTACCCATAATTATGTTACACAACACAACGATCTAACATTATTTCGATAAAATACATAAAAATATGAAAATAAATAACGACGGACTGAGTTTGCAGATAATAACTATTCGAAGAAATGAGATTGCAATGTAAACTGATTCGAGCAGTTGTTGAATATTGTATAAAAAAAACTTCGAACAGTTTTATGAGAAATGAAAATCGATGAACTTAATTGCGAAAAAGTGATGGGTTCCCCAAACTTCCATCTGAAATTCATAGATCAGTAAGAGGTCTAGATTGTCTTGCTCACTGGAAAGCAAGTGAATTTGGAAGTTTGTTACAATACTTAAACATAATTATATTGCCAGAGGTCTTTGAGCCGGAAGCTTATAGTCATTTTGTGACTCTATTTTGCGGTGTTACAATATGCTCTCCTCAAAATTACAATCAATTACTGCGACTTGCGAGGGAAATGTTTGATTATTTTGTTGACAATTATAAACAATTTTATGGCGCAGATTATATCACTAGTACCTAATGTCCACAATTTGTTACACGTAGTCGATGAAGTGGAAAGGTCGGTAAATTAGTTTGTATTAAAAAAGTGGTTTTCTGTACTTCTTACATCTTTTACACACAGTTTGAAAATAAAAGATTGTTATGTTAAGATATGTGTTTTATTTAAGATATCTTTCTTTAGTCATTTGATTCTTACTTAAATTAAATCTTTTTATTGGTATAGCTATAAATAAAGGAACTATCATAAAAGTAACCATACATAAGCAAAATGTTTTCAATCAATCACTGCTCGAAATTTGGTCGAACAAAACTTTGGTAAATAAATAATATGTCAATAGTAAAGAAATATTTCAGAAGCATTAGTATGTATGCAATCAATAGTTTCTAAGATATAACGATATGTTTGAGGTAATGTTACAAGCTGCCGAAAAATGCTCCATAGAAAACTATAGTAAAAAGTGACGTCACAAACTACAAATTGGCTACAAAATTGTGTGGGCACATGGACAGATTTAATGATATCTTTGTAATTTGTGCGTTTACATGAATAGTTGTCATAGTTAATAAAAGTAATGAGCCCCGGCTTATTCATTTATATGAATAAGCCGGGGCTCATTACTTTTATCCTTGTTTTTTGGTTCTTTTAATATATTTTCTTTATTTTTTTCAGAGTTAGTCACTTTCATTGTATCTATTCTCATTTTCTTATCATCATTTTGTTCTCTTTCTATTCCTTTGATTGTCGCATCGTCTTCTTCATTTTCTTTTGAATGTATTGTAATTTTCTCAATATTGTCTACTTCATTGTTGGTTTCATTAGTCTCAAAAGAATTGTTTGATTCTATGACACTATTTTCATTGCCTTTATGTTCGTATTTGATGTTTTTATCTGCTTTAACATTTTTTTCATTCATGACCCTTTCTTCATCACTGGAAGAATTTTTGAAGTGTACACACGACAGCACGTCAAGTGTAACAGTTGCACTACGAAAGACGCCTCTATTACGAACGTAGTAAGGGTGGTCTCAAGGTCAAACTGTTACGCTTGATGTGCTGTTGGCTGTACTTTATTCTCTTTGTCAATGTCTCTTTCTTTCTCCGCTTCTTGATCTTTTTCTTCAGGATTGTTTTCTGTAATTGGTTTTTACAAAATGTAAATTACTACTACAATGAATAATTCTTACATTAAATGCACTTAGTTTATTTTTAAATAGGTACTCAGTAATGGATGATATTAGGTTACTAGTAAGCTAACTGTTTCAGAATCTTTTCTAGAGGATTTATATTATGGGTGTAGATAAAGTCTTGTATGCAACTGTTGATGATTAGGTATTAAAACACTCATGACTATGATAATATTTTCACACTCGGCTTCGCCTCGTGTAATAAACCCACATTCGTGTTTTAATACCCTTTAATATACAACAGTTGCATAAATAAATACTATAATACTTTAAATGGTCCTTACTTGTAATCCGATGCGGCGCGCCGTTATCGAAGCTTCTCTCTGTCTGTCTGTATGCCGCGCGCGATTAATCTTAGCAGATTGATCTCTAATCTATGCTGCTGACTGGCCGAGCGCCTACGCCTGAGTGACGCGAGCGCCGAGCGCCTCGCAGCCTACATAGGTACCCAGGCGGGCCGTAGAGCGCAAACGTGGTATCAAGTAGGTACCACCTACTTACAATATTGCCTTTTATTATGCGACTTATTTACTGAAATAACAGGAGAAGTTATGTAAATAACAAAAAAATACTTACACAATGTTCGTAAAATTAATTAATTTATTAAATAAAAGGTAAATAGGTAGGTATTAGTGCAAAGTATAAGAACTTTTCTCATATATAGGTAACAATACGTTTTATTTCAACATTAAAATGAAAATACTTCTCTAATAATTTTTTGTATGCAATTGTTTTTCAACTTTTTGTATTTAGAAAATATGTTGACAGCTAATAATTATTATTACAAAATTATACATAATTCTTGGATTTTTTGTCATGCAGTCAGACGTGTGTGATATATGAAGGGTTTTCTTCAAACGATAACAGAACCCTAAAAATTATCAGCTTACAGTTCCACGTATAGAACTACTAAAGAAGTTAATCCTATAAACTCTTTGTTTTTTTCTCTTTTATTAACATGTTTTAGAACTTCTAGTGCAATGCAAGGGCTTACTTTCAGTATTTAATCACTACGGGAGGAATAACAGAGTTATCAGGATCCTTAAGTAATTAGAACTAAGACACCATTTGATAAAGATAACCTATAAAAATTTGTGAAAGAAAAAACGTATTTAAATGTTACTTGTCCACTTATTTACTTACATTGTTCATAATTTTCAATTAAATTGTCATAAGGTGTACCAGGAATTGATAAATACGATAAATGAAAAAAAAAAATATCGGCCCGTATTTTATACATCATTTTATCATCAAAAGTAGTTTATTTTTAAGGCGTTTCAAAAATGAGTTGAAAACTAGTATATAATGTTACTGTAAAGTTACCGCCGCATGAGATTGAATACCTATAACACCCAGTAATCTTAAACACTTGACTTACCTTAATTATTTTATTAAAATATAACACGCGCGTCACCACCATGAAATGAATTGCGTACTGAAAAATATTATCACTATTGACTTTAACAAGAACGTAAAAATGTATGAAAACAGTTAAAATATTTAGCGCTTTCGGTGATATTTATTGCATCTAAATAAGTCTGATATATCCTTAAGTTATATATTGGTTACAAGACGTAACCATGTGTAACCAAAAAAGTCATTAAAGTGGTTTCCGTCACTTGTTTACTACTTTAACTTGCAGTTATAACCTGTGTATAGCTTATAAAACACTCGAAGTGGTAATTACTGATGCAATAGCACTGTTATAACTCTTTCTAATCACTCATTTATCACTACTCTATAACAATTAAGTCACTTCAAGCTCTAAAATCAACAGACCCAAATCAGGGTTATAAGAGACATACAGAACGCTTTATCACCCAATTTTTAGTGCCTTTACAGAACCTTTGGTTCTTAAAATTCTCTTCAGCAGCTCATGTAGCACTTATTCTTATAACCAAAATGTTAGTTGGGTGCAGACGGCAATTAAACTACGGCAATATAATAACTTTACTAAGACAGCTTTATTGTATCAATATATCTGTGTACTGTACTGTAGTATGATTTTATTTATTTATTTATTTATGAAAAGGTACTTGAAAGCTTACAGACAAGTCCTAAGCGCTAACAGGTTAAGGTTAATACATCATCAATTAAGCATGTCATAACTCATAAGATATAACCACAGAATTTACAAGTATCAACAGGCTGTTGTGGATAATTTAAGACATTCATTCATAAGTAAATGCAGTATAATAACAAACTTTATTTCTAAATAGAAGAATAAAAATACAACTAAACTAAACATTGAAATCGGCTACTCATTCTACAAGCTCTAATTGACCCTCATTTCAAACTAATAAATTTTGACAAAAATTAATAATACCATTCATATAATCCTGCTTGTATACATCACGATGATTTTTTAATATATAAATTTAAGGTAGATATTCTTTTAAAATGATTATTAAAAAAAACGGCAGTGTCATATTTAAAGACCTATTATAATTTTTAAGTTTTTTAATGAAGGTTACCCGTTTTGACGTCTTCATGAGATAAATGTATAGGGTAAAAAGACACCGCGTTTATTCGCCACCAATACCTATGTAGTAAGCGCCGTGTTTTTCTTGGCGCTTACGCGTTTCGTTCTAGCAACGCTACTAAAGGACTGAGTAAAGTGTAGCGCGACAACCATACTAGTTGGGAACATAGTGAGTAATGGGTGGTATCTTATCCATACTTCAAGTGGTTGCCAGACTGGCAAACAAGCGTGGTTACAACCGCGTTGGTGTTTCTGACCACACTTGTTGCAAACAAGGCTCTAGACTGTTGGAAATAAGCCTCCCGGCAAGGTGACCTTGCGGGAAGTTGGTTTACAACCGCCCGCCGTTGGTGTTTGTTTGAAGGTCAATTTCGTTGCAAACAATTAGCTACACTGTTGTAATCCGCCGTTTTCAACTGCAAACCAAGGTTGTTTGAAGGTCAACCGAATTTTTGTAGCAAACAACTGACTAGACTGCTGTAAACCGATTTTTAACCGACTTCAAAAAAAGGAGGAGGTTATCAATTCGTCTGTATGTTTTTTTTATGTTTGTTACCTCAGAAATTTTGACTGGGTGAACCGATATTGATGATTCTTTTTTTGTTCGATGCGGAATAGTTCCCATTTAGTCCCATTAAAATTTTTTGAAAATTTATTGGGTATTTTGGTTTTAAAATCATAAAAAACTGGAAAAATTAAGTCGTCTACATATGCGAAATTGCGGATTTTTGGTTTCCTATAAATTTTAAGTGAAATGATACGATAGTAGAAATCAATTTAAGCTCACGGTCACCTATCTATCTTTGACCTTCAAAAGTTATCACTAAAAATTGTAAAAAAAAAATATTTAACCAAAAATTTAAACCGACTCCAAAAAACTGAAAAGGATATTTTTTTTCCAACCGCGGTTTGCCAGTTCGCAACAACTGCCCGCAAACCACGGTTGTATGAAGGTCAACCGAATTTTGCAAACAACTGGCTAGACTGTTGCAAACCGCTGCCTCAAGTATGAAAACGGCAGCAACGCCTCTGTTGTAAATTATTGGAGACCACTCTTTATATATGAATTTGAGAGGTGAACACGACGACGATCGCTTTCGTTTCGTTTCGATTGAAAGTTACACTAGAGGTACTAATACAATTTTTTGTTGTGGTAAGTAGAAATTACCGATTTATTACGATATACAGGATGGCACATTTAGATCGGTCAGTATGGGAAAGTCTGAAACTATAAGACATGCGAAAATCTCTTTTTAGGAACCATGTCATCGATTTTAGTAATAAGAAAAACTGCATTCATACATTTAAAAAAAACATGTACTCAGCTCGGGAATCAAACCCGGACGTTTTGAAGAATAGAACTAACACTATTTATATTTAGATATCGATTGTGTAGGTCTTAAGCAGTAAACGTTTCTATGAAACATGATGTCTAAAATGAATAAAATGCATTGTTTTCATATTCTTTAATTTATTTTAGTAAGTGTTCGAAATTACCACCATTACCACCTTATGAGGTTTATCGCGTCTCTGTTCAAACCAAGACGTTCCAATATTCTTAATTTTACATTACACACAACAACAATTTTACATTACATTTTTTTTCTCAGTTGGTTAGAGCAGTCGCCCGGATAGCGAAAGGACGCGGGTTCGGTTCCCGCTTCAGGACGTGAAATTTTTCTACTTTTGTATTTTAATTACCAAGACGTTCCATTTTCAAATGAGATTTATCACGTCTTTGTCCCACCCAAAGCCCACTTAGAATAAGTATCTACATACTTATTCTAAGTGGGCTTTTCAATTGATTATTAGTTAGTGTAAGCAAGATTAATAGCAGTAAGCTATTACAATCATAGATAGATAATATTATCACAGATTACAATATGTAAAGCAGTGGATGTAACAAGTTGTGACACCAGCAAAGAGCTACAAACAACCATGAGACAATTTACGCACCTAAACGAGTTGAAAGTTGAATTGAAAAAATGGTGGTAATTTCGAACACTTACTAAAAAAAGGGTATGAAAACAATGCATTTTATTCATTTTAGACATCATATTTCATAATAAAGTTTACTGCTTAAGACCTACACAATCGATATCTAAATATAAATAGTGTAAGTTTTATTTTTCAAAACGTCCGGGTTTGATTCCCGAGCTGAGTACACGTTTTTTTGTAAAATGTATGAATGCAGTTATTCGTATTACTAAAATCGA
The DNA here is from genome assembly GCA_947347705.1 of Nymphula nitidulata. Taxonomy (NCBI): domain Eukaryota; kingdom Metazoa; phylum Arthropoda; class Insecta; order Lepidoptera; family Crambidae; genus Nymphula; species Nymphula nitidulata. The sequence continues at coordinate 4,057,747 of OX374626.1, forward strand.
TAACATGGTTCCTAAGAAGAGATTTTCGTATGTCTTATAGTTTCAGACTTTCCCATACTGACCGATCTAAATGTGCCGTCCTGTATATGGATTTGAGAGGGGAACATGACGACGATCGCTTTCGTTTCGTTTCGATTGAAACTTACACTGGAGGTACCTACTGATATAATTATTTGTTTCGGTAAGTAGGTAGTAAGTAATTGTTATTAAATCTATTAATAAGAGGAATGAAATAACTTATTATGATATTAAATAAAGGCAAACTAAACATTAATTTTGTGTTAGATGCATTCAAATACAAATCACATTAACAAATCATAGGTACCTACTACCTACCTACTGTCTGTATGAAGCTTCTGATATTGTTGTAAATAAATATTATTTTATAGTTTTTACAATTTTTTATACTTAGTTAAAGTTCCGCCTAAAAGCTAATCAGACAGTCGTCACGACGATCTCGTCGACCGCAGACGCTTTCGGGTCAGACAACTTGTCACTTGTATGGTACCGATGTATTTACGTAAACAATAGGTACTATATGGATTACTTAAATAATTTTTATGTTTTGATTAATATACCTAGTGTAGATATACCATAAAGCATTAACATGTCATTCAAATACAGCGTGTTTGTGTCTTTTTTATGAAAAACCAAAATTATCACTTTCCTGTGTATCACTTGCCTGGATCCATTTAGACAGGAAAGTGATAATATTACAGGAAAGTAATAAACATTCACTTAGGTTCCTAATTTCCACTTAATATTGTATTTATTATTAACCCGTTGAGGCCTTTTTCCACAGAAACCAAAATGCCACAACCTAAGAAAAAAAAGACCAGGGAAGAAGTATTGGCACAAAAGCGAGAAAATGAAAGAAACCGTTGCGAACGAATGAAAAATGACCCAGACAAGTTAGCTACTTTAAAAGAAAATAAAAAACAGTATTATTTAAAGGGAAGAACTACAGGAAAAATAAAAATAATATCTGAAATGACCAATCGTGAAAAAAGGCACTGCAGGAAGTCGTGGCGGGCAAGATCTAGTAAATACTATAAGGAAAAAATGTGCTACTAAAAAGAGTGCTATAGATTTTATAAGAGCGAACACTCCATCAAGCCTATGTAGTGAAGATTTCATTTGTGAACCATCGTCATCCCAGATTCTGCTTTCACCACTGCAAGAACCATCTTTAAGTCAGTCGCCTAGGTTAAGGGTGGCTAGACAAAAGTCAGTTACACAAAGACGTAAGAGAAACAAAGAAATAAAAAAGAAGTATGACAAAATTAAAAAAAAACACTCCTCTATCGATGTCTTTGCTTTTCCTAGTCTTAATAGGTTGTGGTAACTGTTTCCTATCAGGTGGGTCAAATGCTTTTTTGCCACTATTGGTAGGTATCGATTTAGTTGGATGGTCAAAATGAAATCAAAGTTATTTGCCTCCATTTCTCCCTACTTCAATAGACTTGATTCCTTGTTAAGTAGCAGCCGTTTTACACAAAACTATGATTCTCGATATGTCACAGCCATATCGTATAACACTCCGTGGTACAAAAAGGTGCGCCCGATTGAAAAAGGTCGCTGTAATGTAATGCGACTAACTCACGACTCGTGTACAGCCGGATTGTGGTGGCGATACGTCGAACAAAGCGGCGTCCAAAACCAACGTTTAGCTTTATTGTAAGCAAAAAGCAATGAAGGGTGTATGTCGAAAGCTGATTGGAGTATCCGGCAGTTCGTTATCTGCCTGGGCAGATCGTCTAGTATTGAAAATTGTTTGGACGATTGGTAGGTTAAAGGTTTTTTTTATGACCACTCGTAATTAGGGAATGCAATGTGACTTCGACAAAAAAGCCGAGATCTCGCAAGATCTAGCCATTTACGAGTTTTCATTATACAATTCTAGAACTTGAACGCTCCGCCGGGGCCGTCTGTTCAGCGTGATGTGCCCTGCCCCCTGCACTTCAACTTACTAATCCTATTAGCTATGTCAGTGACTTTGGTTCTTTTACGGATGTCATTATTTCTGAGAATCATAATGTAAAGATAAAACTTATGGAAACGATACTTAACTTGGCTCATCTCTGCTCCATTGGGATACTTAACAATTTTTGTTTTATTTACAGATAATCTCCAATATCACATTATTCCTACAAGAAAGGGAAATCATTTGATTATGTTGAATAATTATACATTTTGGAAAACCACCAAAAGCTCACACTATTACTGCTCTCAACAACAACAAGGGTGCAAGGCACGTCTGAAATTAAGTCCTGATGGAAAAGTAGTAAAATTCTCTTTGGCACATGGTCATGATCCACCTAGATATGTATTGACTGCCGCTGGGAAATATATTAAATTGTAACTTTTTATAATCTGTACTGGTGTTGGAGATGCTAGTTGGTGATTGGCTCTGGACGCGGGTGATTGGCGCTGAGAGTTTATCCAATGATGTAAACGGCCTCGTTAGAAAAAAAAACTCTTTAAAAAATTACTTCCCGATCAGGATTCCCTCACTCTCTGCTACGTTAAAAATAAATGGCTATCAAAAAAGCATGATACGTCTTTTGGCAAATTGATTACGTTATGACGTTAGGACGTGTGTGTACTGATTTTACTGGAATAATAAAGGTGTCATGAATTTACAATCCGAAGTGCTTTTTTTGACTATGAAGATGACAAGGACTCATTTTTTACTCTATAATAAAAATAAATTATGAATTTCAAGCCATACTTAGTCTATAGGTTATATTATGTTCATTTCTAACTATTTTATCTAATATAACTAGGTTAGTAGAGTTAGTGCTGATAGCAATCATAAATTCATAATTTAAATTTAAATAATTTTAAATTATTTAAATAAAACAGAATAGGGATAATGCCTAAGTTTGAATATGGCGCTATTTTCCACAAATTCGGGAAATATACGCTACTGTTACCCATAAAAACCATTTAAGCTCAAAATATATGGAATATTGGTAGAATTAAAAATCTATAAATGTAGTTATTTTTTTCCAAAATTTATTAAAAATTTATAATGATTAAGAATGCTTACTGTAGCGAGTAGCGACACAGTTTGTTTGCATCAGCATCGTAGCCGTAGAATCCAAGCCGTAGCAAACAGTCGTATCGTATCCCTACACGCGTGCCTGCCGGCTTACGGCCTGGCCACGGGAACGGGCGGCGGCGGCGGCGGCGTCTCGGCAACCACTGCGTGCTGCGAGGCCGACATCGAGACAGCGCGCAGTGGTTGCCGATTCGCGAGTCGCAGGACGCGCGTGCGGTGAGTTCGTGGCCAGGCCCTTAAATAATTATTCAGATTGACTTTATTTTTGGTATAACTTTGTGTAACTTTATGTGCAGTGATTGAATAGACTTCTACTAAATTCTATCATCTTTTATTTGAACACGCAACCTTTCTGACTGTCTAAAGGGAATATACACAATAGCCACAAATCTCCTAAACTTACATCAATTAAAACAACTGTTATTATGTGAACACGCTCTTGACGGACCCAATCACTATATCAGATTTGATAAGCCCCAGATCCTCGCCAAAGAACACCGTTTCATTCCTAGAATGTTACGTGAGGCTATTGAAATCAAAAAACATCCTAATTTCAATAGAGAAGATGGTTGGAGTGTACCACCAGCTTGGGATCCCATCATTCGAATAATAAAGTCCCAAGCCCGTCCTCACACTGCCCAAAAAACTGACACCGTGAGCTCCGTATGCGTAATTCGGACCGCTCAATATATAACACAAAGTGACGGTAGTTACTTAAAACTTATCAAAGACAACTGACATCTTCAGTCTTCCCGTGACCACGATCGCTGTAAAGTAATCGAAACGTCGGGTGAATAATAATAATGTAACATCTAATTAAACGCGAGTTAAATCCGGTAAATTGGTTTTATTTCAAATGTGTAGTGCTCGCGAAAATGTAAGACAATACTAACTGTTATTATGACAACTAAAAGAAACATACATATTACATTAGCTATTACTAATTTTCTCAATATGCCCATACATTTTTAGTAATAATTATATTCATACACTCACTCCTATTATCTAGCCCAAAGTAAACATCAGTTAAGGTTTTGTGCTATGGATACTAGATAACAGAGAAATAATAAAATGTATATAAATATTATTAATATACTAAATTAGCATATAAACATCCATGAACAAATGCTCATACTCATCATACAGACGTTTGCTCCTACCGAGATTTGAACCCGGGTAGCCTGTATAGCCGAGTAGCTCTATACCACTCGGCCAGCCTGTCGTCGTAATAGGTACTTATAGCAACATGTGACGTCATCGGTTCCGCAGATTTTATATGGAGCGTTTTTAACCGACTTCAAAACAATTCGGCCGGTATGTTTTTTTTTCTATGTATGTACACCGATTACGCCGAGATTACTGATCCGATTTACGTGATTCTTTTTTTGATCGATGCGGAATAGTTGCCATTTGGTCCCATAAATTTTTTTTCAAAATCAGTTGGGTAGTTTAGTTTAGTCTTAAAAAAACTGAAATCAGTAAGTCGTCTACGTATGCGAAATTGCGGATTTTTGCTTTCGTATGACTTTTTAGTGAAACGATATGATAGTGGGAAACAATATAAGTTGACGGTCACCCATCTAGATGGGTGCCATTGAAGCTAGCTTCGACCTTAAAAATTTATCACTTAAAAATTGTAAAAAAAAAATTTTAAACAAAAATTAAAACCGACTTAAAAAAACTGAAAAGGATAAAATAATTAAATTGAGTAGGTAGGTACTCATCCCCTAGAAACATATTTTTTGGAGTTAGTGCTAAGTTGTTTTCAAAAACAATAGAAAGTGAAGCACCGACTCCAAAAAATATCTTATCCTTTTCAATTTTTTGAAGTCGGTTTTCTCGATGATGCGCTTGCAACACAACAAACATACCACTATGTCTATGAAACTATTGATTTTAAACATATGTACTATTCCTTGTGAAATATTTCTTTGTAAGTTCTAAACTTTTTATTTATGAAAAAAAAAGTTGTCTACTACCTTAGTAAATATCATCTTAGGTTGTAGCATAAATAGAGGGTTGCTCATTAGTCAGCCAGCTAAACTCGCTCACTACATGAACAGTATATACAACACTGAAATTTATTTTCAATCGTATTTTAAATCACACAAAAATACGATATAATATTAGATCCCTTCTTTCAGTTGCTATTAAAGACTATAAGTACATCAACGACATAAAAGGGTCATCGTTAGTCATGCTTGACGGGTATACTTTCAACAAACACTGTAAGACAAGTAACTTTTACTGCTCGAAGAAGTATGTTGGATGCACTGCTCGTTTCAAAATGGAGAATAATGGGATAATCGGACGGGGCAACTTCATCCACACCCATCCTCAACCAACTTTTATTGTGACCAAATCAGGCGCTTATATGAAGATAAACAGCTAAACAGTACATTCTAACAGGGAACACCCACACCACATTCCATCTGTTTAAATTCGCTGCTTAATTAGATGCCTAGCCCGTTAGTTAAACGCCGGCATCTAATCAAATGGCTAGGCCGATAGTTAATTGAACTAGAATCACTTATCGTTTATTTACTTGGCGTATTGTACCGCAGATTTTTGGTTTGATTGGTGGGTTCAAGGCTATTTTATTATGACCACTTACCTATAACCGACATTTTGGTTACATATATGTGGTCAAAAAATAACCTTGAACCTACCAATCACTCAAACAGTTGCACAAACTTATTAAACACTAATTTAACCAGATGGCTGACATGACGTTTAGCCATCTGGTTAAACGTTGCGCTCAATGACTCGGCTCATCAAACCTATTTCGTAAAAACACTATTGATTGTATTGGTTACTTGTTTTTTCATATGATATAAGAGTAAGAAAAACAAACATGTTAAAAATTGTATTAACAAAAAATAGGTGTCCGATTGTTTACTTCAATAAAATTCTAATAGGTTTGTAATATAATGTTCTTTGTATGGTATGACTAATTTGTTATAATACAGATAAAACCGTATATGGATTTTATGTATCAAACTTAAAATAGGTTGATGACATGAGAACACCATTTACCCTGTGTCTTTCTCTTCAAATGTATGAATTATCTTGTTTAATAAAAGTTTGAGTTCTTTAACAAAATTATAATAAATAAGCAAAAATTTTAGGAGACTTGACAATTTTATTAGTGACCCCGTTATTTTCTGGATCTATTATGTCGCAAACCTTGCTTTTTGGTCTACTTCAGATTACCTCGAGTATCAAACTATACCTACTAGAAAAGGAAACCATCCGATAATGTTGAATAACTATACTTTTGCGAAGGATAACAAAAGTTTAAACTATTACTGTTCTCAGAAGCATTCGGGATGCAATGCACGTCTGAAATTAAGCGCCGATGGTGCAGTATTAAAGTCCTTTTTGACACATGAACACGATCCACCTAGATATCTGAAGACTGCCTTAGGGGAATATATTAAGCTGTAATTTTTTCATGGATACTGAATCCATCGCTTGTTTCAAAATGGACAATAATGGAAAAATCGGATGGGGCAATTTTACCACATCCATCCTCAACCTACTTTTATTGTGACTAAATCAGGCGCCTATACGAAAATAAAGAGCTACATAGTGCATTCTCACAGTTTTCAATTATTATGTAAAATGTTGGAAAGAACTATTGAGTGAATTGTTTCTCACTCAATAGTTCTTTCCTGGGTGTCAGTGCGGCAGTAAGCTGTCGATTGTGACATTATTCAAAAATTTTGCATCAACGTTATGTAAAATTTAAGTATTTTTTTACTGCATTAAATAATGCAGCCAATGTTATATTATTTCATACAAATGTCATGAAATTATCAAATGAATAAGATGGTTTTGAAAGTGGCAAACCATTCCTATAAACTAATATAGCCCATGTCTTAATTTATTGTCGTATTGACGGCACCACTCTGTATAAATCGTAAAAAAATACTTAAATTTTACATAACATTAATGCAAAATTTTTGACTAATGTCACAATTGACAGCTAACTGCCGCACTGACACCCAGCAATAAACGTAAATCCCATACTGCAAAAATGTCTCGGCTACGGGCTTACGGCCGAGAATTTCGCCGAAAACCGAGAGCGAGTTCTCGGTCGAGCTATACTTTATTTGTAATGGTTACAACAAAGCAGGCGTTATAAACGCCCAAATCAATCATAAATGTAAACATCAAGAGAGTTGACGATACGCTAGCGACCCCCGTCATTTTCCCGATCTATAATTTTGCAACTTTGGAAGACTTGTTGATTGTTAGCAATACCAGTAATGATAACATTTTGGTCTACTATCGTGAGAATACCATTTACCTTGTGTCTTTCTCTTTAGATGTATTACTTATCTTATTTAATAAAAGTTTTAGGTATTTAGCAAAATTATAATAAATAAACAAGAGACCCCCTCATTTTGCGGATCTATGATGTTGCAAGCCTTGCTTGTTAGAAATATCAATTAAGACATTTTGGTCTACTTCAGATTACCTCGAGTATCAAACTATACCTACTAGAAAAGGAAACCATCTGATCATGTTGAATAACTATACTTTTGCGAAGGATAACAAAAGTTTAAACTATTACTGTTCTCAGAAGCACTCGGGATGCAATGCACGTCTGAAATTAAGCGCCGATGGTGCAGTATTAAAGTCCTTTTTGACACATGAACATGATCCACCTAGATATCTGAAGACTGCCTCAGGGAAATATATTAAGTTGTAACTTTTTCATAGGTTCAGTGCTCGTTTCAAATTGGATAATAATGGAAAAATCGGTTGGGGCAATTTTACCACAGTAAAAATATTGGCTCATGAAACCTATTTTGTGAAAACTCTACATAGTCAGTCTTTTTCATTTGTTATAATATAAGAGTGAGACAGTTATAATATAACACTTTTAAAATGGACATGTTTAGTAATTAAAATATAATAAAACTAGAAAAATTAAAAAAAAAAGACTAATAAAAAAAAAATAGAAGAAGAGAGAAAAGAAAGAAGAAGAAGAAAAAGAAGTAGAAGAGAAAATAATAGAATAATAATATGGACATGTTTTATAAATGCTTAAAACTAAAAATATGCATCCGACTGTATACTTCATTTATTATATCGATTTCATTTAAGTAGGTTAGTATCTAACAAAAATTAAAACTAATTCATGACATGAGTAAAACATTTACCCTGTGTCTTTTTCTTCCAAAGTATCACTTAAATTGTTTTCTAAAAGTTGTAAAAGTTATATATAGTAAATTAATAATAAATAATGGAGCTCGGTGGCGTATTGGTTTGAGCGAAAAACAAAGCAACTTTCGCCATGGTCGATCCTGGGATGGGTCAATCAAAGTTTGTTATCTCGAGCTCCTCCGTGCTTCGGAAGGCACGTTAAGCCGGTGGTCCCGGTTGTTACTGCATCCGCTTTAACCCACCAACCCGCACTGGGCCAGCGTGGTGGAGTTATGGCCCAAACTCCTCATGTGTTTCTCCAATGTAAGAAGGCCTGTGCCCAGCAGTGGGACGTATATAGGCTGGTGATGATGATGATTGTACGGTCATTGAACGTACATACAAAATGCTGTATTTACTAATTTTATTATTTAATTGTTAATGCTATATTTAAGTCAGTCTGCAATCGAATACCGATGCGTTTGTAGCTCATATTTCAGTGTATTAAATAATTCAAGTTTCAAGTGATTATCAGTGTTTTCATTCTTAAAGATCTGTGTGATAACAAGAGATCATACATCTTAATGGTCCTTCGAGCCCTTTAGTATTTTATTGGTCTCTTTGTGTGGTAGCGAATCGGTTCTCTGGCCTCCCACCAGCGGGTCTCACCAGGCGAATTGAGAAGGCGCAATTATCCACAGAGTGCCTTAAAGTACTAATTGGAACCTTCAAGAAAAAGCAGCGTATATTTCAAGAATAAAAATGATGGAGCATTTGCTGGTACGTCAGAAAGAACTTCTCAAAGAAATTGAGAGATTGAATATCAACTTTGGGAAGGACGGCCCCGGCAGGAAAACTCAAGAGTACGTTCAGAAGAAACTCGATACTTTGAACGATTTGTGGCAAGAGTTCAGCCGAAATAATGAAATTTTACAAAAGTGTACAGATAAGTCGGGTGAATATTTTGTTAAAAATGTTTTCGACAATATGAAAAGTTTTTACGAAAGCACTAGAACTATTTTCATGTCATATCAAGAATCGATGTCGAGTCAACAAATTCATGATGTTGACGAAAAAATTCAAGAAAATTCAGGCCCTTCGTTTGAAATCCCGACGAATAGCAGCATCTCTGCAAGGAAACAGGATCAGGGTACCAGTAGTAATACGGAAGTTTTATTGAAAAAGCAAGCCAGCAACTTTCGTGCACTTTCAAGAACTATTTCAAATATAAATCTTAATATAATCTCTGAGAAGTGGGAGTACGAAGATCACCTAAAAACTATTCAAGCGAGGTGGTCTATTATTGACTCTCTTCATTGGGAGCTTGATAGTGAACTTGATGGCTCCAACGAATCATATGATAAGGCGTATTCACACCATGAACTGTCATATTTAGAAATTAAGAAGGCTTTAAACAGTCGATTGTGGTCAGAAAAACACAGACAAGAATGTGTGCCAAAGATGGAAATTCCAGTTTTTTCAGGAAGCTACCAACTCTGGGTTTCCTTCAAAGACCTTTTCAGCGAAGCTATTCACCGAAATGCATCATTGTCTAAAGCGCAAAAAATGCAGTATCTTAAAAGCAAGGTGAAAGGTGAGGCCGAAAGATTAATTCAACATTTGTCTATCAGTACGGACAACTATGACGTATGTTGGGAGATCTTAAACAATCGGTACAACAACAAGAAGTTGATTTTTAATACTCATATACAAACTTTAATGAGTATTCCTACAATACAAAAACCAGTTGCTAGCCTACTTAAAAAGCTACACGATACAACTTTAGAGTGCTTAAACTCCGTCAAAAATCTGGGGGCGGAGACAGAAACGTGGGATCCACTAATTGTGTACTTGCTATCGCGAAAGTTAGATTCAGAAACTTATACTGACTATATGGAATCCATTAAGGAACCCAGGGAGTTACCTAAGCTAAAAGAGTTCTTGGAATTCCTGGAAGGTAAATTTACTGTCATGGAAACCTCCCGGAGAAAGCAAGATTTGGCCCCACAGAATAATTCAAGGCAACAATTTCAAGCCGGTCACAAATACACAAACCCTAACTATTTCAAGCAATCCTTTTCAAGTAATCGAGTTCAAGCGAAACCTGTACAATATGGATTTACAAGGATTTGCCCGCTATGCGAAAAAGATCACAGCTTATTTTTCTGTAAACAGTTCTTGGAGATGGTGCCCATCGAAAAATTGAATACAGTCAAGAAACTTAACTATTGCCAAAATTGCCTGCATGATCATCATGGCAACCCATGTACAGCGAAAAAACGATGTCGAGATTGTCACAAATATCATAACAGTATTTTACACGAAGCATTCAGCATGGAAACAAATGCGCAAAATATGACGAAATCGATAGCTACTAGGTCAAATACTGAGTCCGCGCCACGAGTGAATAATAGTCACGTATCACTGCAACGTGATGCGCCGGAAATATTGCTAGCAACTGCGTTGATCAAAGTTCAAGGGATAGATGGGACATACCACACCATGCGCGCATTAATAGATCAGGGATCACAGCTGTCCCTTATATCAGAAAATGCTGCTCAGATTTTATCATTACCACGTGAGAGTTTTAAGGGTGTGATATCAGGCGTTGGCGTAAAAGAGAGTAACTGCAAGGGTAGATTCAGCATTAATTGCCAATCAATGGATGGTAGTTACGATTTCAGCGTCAATGTTCTGATTCTAAAGAATCTCATACGTAATTTACCGAATATATCCTTTGAGCGACCGAATTGGAAATACTTAGACAGTATAACATTGGCTGACCCACATTTTCATGTCAGTCGCCCTGTAGATATTCTCTTAGGGGCTGATATTTATTCCCAAATAATATTAGAAGGCATGTGTAAATCTCACGATGCTCTTCCTGTTGCTCAACAAACCCAGTTGGGTTGGATACTATGCGGTACTGTAACAACTTTGCAATGTAATGTTGTCTTGAATAACATTTATGACATAGAAAAGTTTTGGGAAGTAGAAGACATTCCCGAAGAAAATGAATTATCTTCAGATGATTTATATTGTATGCAGTTCTACCAAGAAAATACGGTACGCAAACAGGACGGCCGCTACGAGGTTAGGCTCCCGATGAAACCAAAATTTCAAGAAGAATTGGGTCAATCAAAACGAAAAGCAGTCGCTCAATTTTTACAATTAGAACGAAAAATATCAAAACTCGGAGCGATAGAATATAAAAGGTTTTTCGATGAATATTTGCAATTGCGACATATGACGCCGTCGGTCGGTAACAAGACACCGGAATGTTTCCTACCGCATCATTGTATCGTTCGTGAGGGGTCATTGACCACGTCACATCGAGCTGTATTCAATGCTTCATCCATGACTTCGAGTGGGAAGAGTTTGAACGACCTAATGGCTCGCGGTCCCAATCTTCAGCAGGATCTTCAGTCTTTGATCCTAAAATGGAGGCAGTATAAGTATGCATTCACAGCTGACATTGAGAAGATGTTTCGCCAAATTTGGATGCATCCTGAAGACCAGCTTCTTCAAAAAGTAATCTGGCGAAATTCTTCAGCAGATAAACTACAAGAGTTTCAGCTCACAACCGTCACGTATGGCACTAAAGCGGCACCATTCCTAGCAATGATGACGCTGAGGCAGTTAGCAAGAGATGAGCGCCTTCACTTTCAAGATAGTGAAGCACCCAAAACTGTCGAAGAATGTTTCTACATGGATGACCTTCTTCAAGGTCACCACTCCATAGAGAAAGCGAAAAAATTACAACAAGATTTAATCAAGCTCCTAAGTTCAGGAGGGTTCAATTTGCGAAAGTGGTCTGCTAATCATCCTCTCTTATTAGAAAATGTGAAAAGCAGTAAAGAAATACAAGATAAGTTTGAGTTTCAACAACTCGAGTCAACAAAGACCCTAGGTCTACGCTGGGATCCACAGCAAGATTGTTTTTCATTCGACGCAAACTTGAAAAACGTTGAAAATTCAATAATTACCAAAAGAACCTTATTATCGGATATTTCAAAAATATTCGACCCTCTGGGCTGGTTGACGCCAGTAACAACAAGTTTAAAAACCTTATTTCAACAAGTTTGGACCACTGAGATTAGTTGGGATGACGCCATACCGGAAAATATCTTATCAGAATGGATAAAAATAAAATCAGATATTATTCAAAACATAAATAAAATTCAAGTTGCAAGATGGCTCTATTCCGAACAAAAAGCTGATATAGAATTACATGGCTTTTGTGACTCATCTATGAAAGCATATGCCTGCGTGGTTTATTGTAAAATAAATAAATATCAAAAAGTGATATTAGTTGCTGCAAAGGCACGAATTATTTCAGTTAAGAAAAAGATAACACTGCCACGATTAGAGCTTTGTGGAGCCGAACTTTTAACAAAGTTGATGAGCAAGGTACTTCAAACGCTCTCAAGTAAAGAATATGAAATATCTCTATTCGGATGGTCGGACTCCACTGCTGTCTTAGGCTGGATACAAGGCGACATTAACCGCTGGAAGCCGTTTGTGTCTAACCGTGTCAAGAAAATAACAGCAGTCATTAACCCTCAATGCTGGCGTTATGTAAAATCTGCCGAAAACCCAGCTGATTGCGCCAGTCGAGGCTTACTTATTTCTCAACTATTGCAACATCAATTATGGTGGCAAGGACCGCCCTGGCTAGCAAAATTCACTAAAAATCAAGACATTCAAGAAAAAATTACAACTACAGAAGAATTAAAACAATGCAAACAAGTCAACGCGGCTGTTTCGCAATATAATGACGCCAGCGTCATAGATCAACTACTTGAAAAATTCAGTTCAATTACAAAAATTGTTCGCATTTTGGCTTGGATGAGGAGAACATTTCATAATAATTGCAAAAACAAAACAGAACCACATCTTTCAGTTCAAGAAATTCAAGATGCCAGAATACAAATTATAAAGTATATTCAAGAAAGATACTTTTCATCAGAATTAAATGCACTTAAAAATAATAAACAGCTAAACAAGAAAAGCAAAATACTGAATTTGAATCCGTTCTGTGATGAGTTGGGAACTCTTCGAGTTGGAGGGAGATTAAAAAATGCACAGATTGCTGATTCTATGAAAAATCCAATTATACTTCCTCATTGCAGCCGACTTACTGATCTACCAATTGACTCAGCACACTTACTTACCTTTCATGGCGGTACTCGTCTGACCTTGTCTAATCTACGGCAAACTTATTGGATTATTAGTGGCAATAGAGCTGTTAAAAAGCGCCTACATTCATGTGTTACATGTAAACGAAATAAGCCCAGTATGCAAGAACAAATAATGGGTGATTTACCTGCTGTACGAGCGAACCCTTCGAGACCCTTCTCTCACACCGGGGTGGACTTCACGGGGCACGTCGAAGTCAAAACAAACAAAGGAAGAGGCGTCAAGACAACGAAGGGCTACGTTGCCGTGTTTGTGTGCATGGCAACGAAAGCGGTCCACTTGGAGCTAGTTTCAGATTTAAGCTCCTCAACGTTTAACGCTGCACTTAGAAGATTCGCCGCCCGCCGAGGTACCCCACATCATATTTATAGTGACAACGGGACTAATTTTGTTGGCGCTAACCGAATCCTGAAACAAGAATACGTAGACCTCCAACAAACTATGGACAACTTTTTTTATAAAGAAATTGTAGATATGAAGATCGAATGGCATTTTCAAGCACCATCATGGCCCAGTGCCGGAGGACTCTGGGAGGCGGCAGTTAAAAGCCTAAAACATCATTTGCGACGTGTCCTCGGAGAACAAAAATTAACATTCGAGGAATTTACCACCTTGCTGTCACAATTGGAGGCATGCATGAATTCAAGGCCCCTTTGTGCTCTCTCCGAAGACCCAGACGATCTCGACTATCTTACCCCATCGCATTTTTTAACAAACGGTCCGATACTTACTATTATCGATACAGAACACGATCAAAGAACACGATGGCAGTTGACTCAGAAAATATTCAAGGATATTTGGCAAAGATGGCGAACCGAATATTTATCGCAACTCACTGCACGCTCGAAATGGAAGTCTTCAAGAGAAAATATCAAACTTAACGACATTGTGACAATACATGACCCTAACCTACCTGCGGGAAAGTGGCCGATGGGTCGCGTTATTCAGTTGCACCCAGGCAGCGACGGTTACGTCAGAGTCGTGACGCTCAAGACAAAACACGGCGTCATGAAACGCCCTGTCATCAAATTGTCGACACTGCCCGTTCACGATATTGATATGAATCATAACTCTAGTATGATGTCACAAATTCAAGACACAGCACAAAACGATACAATACCGACATTATCGTCATGGCAAAGTAAACAAAAACGAAATGGAAAGCAATGTAATCGAATTCAAACTTCAACATTTGCTTCGATACTCTATTCATTTATGTATTTCATGATGATATTTACAACTTGTTTTTCTCACAAAATTATGGCATTGGACGACAGTCAAGGACTATATTTCGACAAGATTGCGAACATTCAACTTATCCGCGATGAATGGAAAATTATAGTATTCTACAATATGGAACCTTATTGGGCTGGAACTACAGCATACAAAGGGTTTTCAGAACACCTTGATAATATATGTTCAAAAATCAAGAAACAATATCATTGCGATGTCCTCATATTACAGCTACGTCACACATACGCTGAACTTGAATACTACAATACTATTTTGATGAATCGGCAAACGTCACGTGCTCGAAGGCGTCGTGGCCTTATCAACGGTGTCAGATCTATAGCGCGCAGCCTATTCGGAGTATTAGATGAACAGTTCGCAGAACAGTATTCAAAGGATATTGCCCTTATCAGGGAGAACGAGAAACATCTAGCAACACTTTGGAGAAACCAAACTTCCGTTGTGGAGGCGGAATACAACTTACTTAAAAGAACAGAAGAGAGTATAAGAAGTCAACATAAAATATTCCATCAGCATATTCTCTCTCTTGAACAAATGACAAATACCATGAAAGCAGAGATGACACTTCTAGAATACATGAACGAGTTCGTGCTCTCAGCCATGTCTGCTCATAACATGCTACTCAATTTGAAGAATATTCAAGATACATTATTGGACACAGTCACAAATATTTTCAATGGCCAGTTTAATATTCATCTTATAACGCCGCAGCAGCTTCAAAATGAACTGAATATTATATCTAGACAATTAGGAAATGATTTGTCTCTACCTATTAGCAATATTCATACTGGTATTAGAGATATTTATCATTTATTGAAGATCAAGGCCAGAGTGACGGAACAATATCTAATTTTGGAAGTCAGAATTCCACTCATAAGTCGAGACAAGTATGAGTTATACAAAACGATTCCAGTGCCAAAACTAGAAGGGAGAAATATGACCAGCATACTTCCTATTGCAGAATACATTGGGGTTAACCTACAAAAGGACTCTTACTTTCCTACTTCACAAGAAGATATAGAAAACTGTATTTCTCATGAATCTTCCACTTATATTTGCAAATTACGAACACCTATCTACAGAATGAAATCCGATTCAGATTTATGTTTAAAGAATATAAATAACGATTGTACTCAAAACAGCGAAGTATGCAAAAATCAATGGATTGGACTTAAAAATATAAACACATATTTTTATTTTTGTTGTGATGAATGTCAGCTGAGAACTTTGTGTGGAGATCAAGTTACCGCCGCTAAGCTGACGAATGCAAACATTGTAAGCATATCAGAGCAATGTGTAATCAAGACACAAAATATCACCGTCTTTCCTCATAAAGACTTATCAAGCACCGTGAAATTGACAATGGAACTGGATCAATTGGAAATACCTCAAATCAACAACATACTTAACTTCACGATAAAGTCTATCAATAACTCTGATGTAATAGACAACGAAAAGAAAAAACTTTTAGAAGACCTTGGGCAAAGGATCGAGAGACTGAAGAATTCAGATATTTTGACTGACCAAATATCTTATCACGACATTCACCATTACAGTATTATTTATTGTTTGGTTGGATTAGTAATCATAATTGGAATCGTTATCTTATGTAGAAAAATAAATCAGCGACGGAAAGCAAAATCTTCGAGAACAGCTCATGACTCACCGTCAGGGAGCCACCCTGTTCGAGAACATCATCAAGACTCTGCTATGGAGATGAGCGAGCGAACAATGGACAAGACAACTTCTCCTATATTAAGAAAAGTGATTTTTAGTGATAATTTCAATTAATATTTTTTATAATCGAATTACTGTTTCAATTTAAAGTACTTCATTAATATGATTTATATTCTACTTTCTTTCTCCCTCGGGAGCATGTACGGTCATTGAACGTACATACAAAATGCTGTATTTACTAATTTTACTATTTAATTGTTAATGCTATATTTAAGTCAGTCTGCAATCGAATACCGATGCGTTTGTAGCTCATATTTCAGTGTATTAAATAATTCAAGTTTCAAGTGATTATCAGTGTTTTCATTCTTAAAGATCTGTGTGATAACAAGAGATCATACAATGATGATGATAATAAATAAAGAAAAACATTTAGAGATTTAATTTTCATCGTTTTCTTTCTTTATTTGTAATTGTTATAACAAAACAGGCGTTATAAACGCCCAAATCAAACATAAATGTAAACGTTAATTATGAGAGTTGACGATACGCTAGCGACCCCCGTAATTTTCCGGATCTATGATGTTGCAACTTTGGAAGCCTTGTTGCTTCTTAGCAATACCAGTAATGAGAATACCATTTACCCTGTGTCTTTCTCTTTAAATGTATGACTTATCTTATTTAATAAAAGTTATAGGTATTTAGCAAAATTATAATAAATAAACAATAATTTTATGAGAGTTGACAATTTTATTAGTGACTCCCTCATTTTCCGGATCTATGATGTTGCAAGCCTTGCTTGTTAGAAATATCAATTAAGACATTTTGGTCTACTTCAGATTACCTCGAGTATCAAACTATACCTACTAGAAAAGGAAATCATCTGATCATGTTGAATAACTATACTTTTGCGAAGGACAACAGTAGTTTAAACTATTACTGTTCTCAGCACAAAATGGGATGCAAGGCGCGTCTGAAATTAAGCGCTGATGGAGCAGTATTGAAGTCCTCTTTGATACATGAACATGATCCACCTAGATAGATTAAGACTGCCTCAGGGAAATATATTAAGTTAAATAAAGAGCTACATAGTGCATTCTAACAGTTTTCAATATAATTAAACAGTCTTTGATTATATTGTTACCTGTTGAAATGTAGGTACTATTGAGTCAGTTGTTTCTCTAAGCAAACTTAAAACTTATAAATCTTATAATTGTGAGAAAAATATTGGCATTATGAAACTTGGTATGTATTACGAGTAATTATATACTATATTGTTAGAAACAATAATGTAATATTTTGTTCCTTCCCTTCCCGGGTAGTCTTTTATAAATAGTTCGGCGGGACTAAGAATTAAAGATAGAAAATTTTTTATCAAAAGAAAGATAAACTATTAAAAAAAAAAAATACAACAAATATACCTTCCCATTAATTAAACTTCGCAAGGCAATGAACATTAAAAATAATTATTATAGGTAGGTTACTTAATCATCTATTCATTATAACATCATAAGATTTTGGCATTTTTCGCAACTGAAAGTGTTATTTTAAAAAGGACAGAGCGTTTAATGACTTATCAGATAGCAAACTTCTCAATTTGTTGCATAAATAGCTGACCGAAGATAAAGCTCGCACAGCTTCTACACTTGTAGGTAGTAAATATTTGTAAGCTGCAGATAAAAATATTTCCCGACCACCCCCACCGGTTTCGAAGACACACATCTCAACTCTTATTATTGATTCAAAATCAGTGTTTGCAGTTGCAGTTGTACTTTTAGGTAATTTGGATACTTTACTCTCCAGTTGTTTCTGGATGGACACATCGTCATCTTCAGCACTTGTATTTTACAATGACGACGAAGTAGAAAGTTCTTCTGTAGCAACCATCTCAGTAACTGCATGCTGGAGTATTCAGTTGTTTATTTTTATCTTTCAAACGAGTCAGTAAGTTAACGATAATGTCATGCAATTCATCAGATGTTAGTTTTTGAAAATGTCACCTTCGCTGCGGACATTGAGCGCGTGTGCCGAGCATGCGACGGCTGCGCGCGCAAGCGGTCGGCGCCCGCCGCCGCGCCGCTGCACCCGTGGTTGTGGCCGCAGGAGCCTTGATATGTTTGATTTTTTTTCAATTGTAGGAAACACTATCTATTACCTAGTAATCACAGATGCACATTCGAAATGGATCGAGGCATTTCGAGTTCCTAATACATCTGCTAAACATTCAAAGGCAAAATTGTTGCATTTGTTCAGTCAGTTTGGCTTGCCGTATGAAATTGTTTCAGATAACGGTCCCCCGTTTAATTGCTACACGTTCAAGGAGTTTTTATGAAATCTAGGGGTGTCTCATATAACAACCACGCCATACAAGCTGAGTAGTAACGGAGCCGCTAATAATGCGGTAAAAATAGTAAAATTAGCATTGAAGAAAGCTTTATACGAAAAAAGAGACATAGAATTTTTTTTATTTGTCTACAGGTCAACTCCTCACAGTGTGACTAGTAAATCCCCTGTACAGTTATTATTGGGTAGACCAGTTCCTACAACATGTGATTTATTGCGCCCCAATAGAAATCAATTTGTAAAACAAAAACAATTGAAGCAAATGAAATATAAAAATAAAATAGAAAGACAATTTGATATCGGCGATACAGTTTATTTCAAGTTATTTAAAAATAATAATTTCACGTGGGAAAAAGGGGTTGTTACTGATCGTATAGGTCCATTAACATATTATATTAAATATTAAGACAGGTATTTAAAAAAACACATAGATCGCAAATACCATTTAGATTGCGGGCCTTCAAATTCGTCCAGTCAAGGCCATAACGATGATGGGGAGAGAGGAAATGTAGAACAAGTAGGTGATTCCTTGACTGCTCCCAATTTCGATTTTGAGACTAGCACTAGCGCGGGGCACCTAGGATTGCAAACATCTCTGTCATCGCGCTCGGTCGATGACATGCATAGCACACCAATTTCGCATTCAAGTAGAATCCGTAAGCCCGTCAAAAGATTTGGTTTCGATAAAGATTAAATAATATATACCTTTCGGCCATGCCCCATATGTAAACAGTATTTTAAATAATTTTATAGTATTTAAGTTATACATGGGTACACGTATGTAGTTTTAAGTAATATTAATAAAGTAATTATCAAGTATTGTTCATGGTGGAGGGTAAATATATTTAATTAGCTTAGCTTAAAAATATCTGTATTTATAATAAAGTTTATATAACATTGTCGTTAATTTGCCTTGATTTTAAAATGGGAGAACGGTATGTATTACGAGTAATTATATACTATATTGTTATTTACTACTTGCGGTCGATTGTACTTTTGTCATTTATAATATGTAGGTAGTTCTACAACCAACTACCGCTCCAATAAACATCACTCAGTCTTGTACTGCGTGGTTTTATTGCATTATCTCCTTTTACAAAAATCGTATAATGCACACCAAAACCTGTTTTGTAAATACTCTACATAGTTTATCTTTTTCATTTGTTATAAGTTACAAGAGTAAGACAGTTTTAATATAACAATTTAACACAGACATGTTTTTAAAGTGCTTAAAACTAAAAAAATGTATCCGATTGTATACTTCATTTAGAATATCAATTTCATTTGTGTAGGTAAGTATCTAACACAAATGAAACTAATTCATGACATGATTAATAAAACATTCATCCTGTGTCTATATCTTCCAAAGTATGACTTATGGCCTGCGCAGACGACGGACTTTTCTCCGCGGCGGAGAAAAAAGTACGCTCCGCGAATAAAAAGTCCGCCGCGGATTTACCGCGGACTCAACGCACACGGTGTCCATCATCGTCCTGCATACGTAGGTAAGTCACTCTAGAGAGCACAAAGCGGACTGAAGCCCTACATGTGTGCGTTGTTGCTTCGCCTAGTCACACGAGTTCTATTTTTTTCGGGTACTGCCCCGTACATTTGTCCGGTCCTCTCCCTGCATGTCCTGCTGGTTATTCGGGGGCCTTTTTGTACGCGGTAGTTTTAATTACTCGTTTGCGTTACTCGATACAGTTAGCGATCTATTATAGCGGACAAAAGTCCGCGGACAAAAAAACCCGCGGACAAAAGTCCCTCGTCTGCGCAGGCCACTAAATTGTTTTATCAAAGTTGTATAAGTTCTATTTAATAAATTTCTAATAAATAAAGGAAAACATCCAGAGATTTTATTTTCATCGTTTTCTTTCTTTATTTGTAATTGTTGGTAGGCGTTCATAAATTTGAACATTAATAGAGCTGATAATACGCTAGCGACCCGTCATTTTCCGGATCTATGATCTATGTTGCAACTTTGGGAGCCTTCCTTTGCATGTTAGCAATACCATCCATTGCTGAAACTGCAGTTAAAAAACTTGGCATTCTTTCAAAAGTGAAACGATTTTTTACATTTGAGCAGCTCCTAAGCCTTTATCGAGCCCAAGTACGCTCCTGCATGGAGTACTGTTGTCACCTTTGGGACGGATCTGCACGTTATCAGTTAGATGCACTGGTTTCGATGGAGCACCGAGCGAGGCGACTCATAGGCAACGAGGCACTCGCTGAGGCTAATCTCCAGAGCCTTGACCACCGCAGGCGTGCTACACGCCTGCGGTGGTCAAGGTGGTTGTCGCTCAGTTTTTTATCGGTTGCATTTCGGAGAGTGTGCGGAGGTTCTTCATAATTTGATCCCCCCAGCCCCTTTCCACCACCGGACGACCAGGCGCGGCGAAGGCTTTCACCCTTACATTGTGGATATACCTCCCATCCGCACGAACCGCTTTGCTTCCTCTCATTATACTGACAGCTAAGGAGTGAAACTCGTTGCCAAGGTCTGTTTTCCCGGATCAATATAATCTGGATATCTTTAAGGCCAGAGTAAACAAGCATCTTCTAGGCGAGCGTGTACCATCTTAAGCCTCATCTTCGCTTCACATCAGGTGAGATTGTGGCCAAACGTTCTGCCTATCAAACATAAAAAAATACCAGTAATTATGTAATCATGAGAAGACCATTTACCCTGCGTCTTTCCCTGTAAATGTATAACTTATCTTGTTTACCTCAAGCGAAGGCTTTCACCCTTACGTTGTGGATATACCTCCCATCCGCACGAACCGCTTTGCTTCCTCTCATTATACTGACAGCTAAGGAGTGAAACTCGTTGCCAAGGTCTGTTTTCCCGGATCAATATAATCTGGATATCTTTAAGGCCAGAGTAAACAAGCATCTTCTAGGCGAGCGTGTACCATCTTAAGCCTCATCTTCGCTTCACATCAGGTGAGATTGTGGCCAAACGTTCTGCCTATCAAACATAAAAAAATACCAGTAATTATGTAATCATGAGAAGACCATTTACCCTGCGTCTTTCCCTGTAAATGTATAACTTATCTTGTTTACCTCATTTTCCGGATCTATGATGTTGCAAGACTTGCTTGTTCGAAATATAAATTAAAACATTTTGGTCTACTTCAGATTACCTCGAGTATCAAACTATACCTACTAGAAAAGGAAATCATCTGATCATGTTGAATAACTATACTTTTAAGAAGGATTCGAGAAGTTTAAACTATTACTGTTCTCAGAAGCATTCGGGGTGCAATGCGCGTTTGAAATTAAGCGCTGATGGAACAGTATTAAAGTCCTCTTTGACACATGAACACGGTCCACCTAGATATATTAAGACTGCTTCAGGGAAATATATTAAGTTGTAATTTTTTTATGGGTTCAGTGCTCGGTTCAAAATGGATAAAGATGGAAAAATCGGACTGGGCAATTTTGCCACATCGGTCCTCATGATCATCATCATCACCACTAGCCTATATACGTCCCACTGCTGGGCACAGGCCTTCCTACATGGAAGAAGTAATTTGGGCCATAACACCACCACGCTGGCCCAATGCGGCTTGGTCGGTTAAAGCGGTTGCAGTAACAACCGGAATGAACGGCTTGACCCATCCAGGGACCGACTGTGGCGAAACTCGCTTTGCTTTCGTGATCGAAACCAGAGCGCTCAATCCACTACGCCACCGAGCTGCTCAACTTACTTTTATTGTGACTAAATCAGCACTACGAAAATATAGAGCTACAAAGTGCATTCTAACAGCTTTCAATGTAATTAAACAGTCTTCGATTATATTGTTAGCTGTTGGAATGAACTATTGAGTGAGTTGTTTCCATAAGCAAACCTAAAACTTATGAATCTTATAATCGTGGAAAAAAATATTGGCCTTATGAAACCTATTTTGTAAAAACACTACATAGTTTTTGCTTTTTCATTTGTTTTATGAGTAAGACAATTTTAACACAGACAAGTTTAAAAAGTGCTTAAAACTAAAAATATGTATCCGATTGTACACTTCATTTAATATATTGATTTCATTTAAGTAGGTAGGTAAGCATCTAACAAAAATTAAATGTAATTCATGACATAAGTAAAACATTTACCCTGTGTCTTTTTCTTCCAAAGTATGACTTAAATAGTTTTATAGAAGTTATATTTAATAAATTTATAATAAATAATGAAAACATTCAGAGATTTTATTTTCATCGTTTTCTTTCTTTATTTGTATTGTTACAATAAAGTAGGCGTTCATAAATTTGAACATTAAGAGAGCTGACAATACGCTAGCGACCCGTCATTTTCCGGATCTATGATGTTGCAACTTTGGGAGCCTTCCTTGCTTGTTAGCAATGCCAGTAATGATCTTTTCTAATAAAAGTTATAGGTATTTAGCAAAATTATAATAAAAAAAATATATTTGATTTTAGACAATTTTATTAGTGACCCCTCATTTTCCGGATCTATGATGTTGCAAGCCTTGCTTGTTAGAAATATCAATTAAAACATTTTGGTCTACTTCAGATTACCTCGAGTATCAAACTATACCTACTAGAAAAGGAAACCATCTGATAATGTTGAATAACTATACTTTTGCGAAGGACAACAGAAGTTTAAACTATTACTGTTCTAAGAAGAATTCGGGATGCAATGCGCGTCTGAAATTAAGCGCCGATGGTGCTGTATTAAACTCCTCTTTGACACATGAACATGATCCACCTAGGTATCTGAAGACTACCTCAGGGAAATACATTAAGTTGTAATTTTTTCATAGATTCAGTGCTTGTTTCAAAATGGATAATAATGGAAAAGTCGGACAGGGTAATTTTACCACACCCATCCTCAATCTACTTTTATTGTGACTAAATCAGGCCCTTATACGAAAATAAAGAGCTACATAGTGCATTCTAACAGTTTTCAATATAACTAAACATTCCTTGATTATATTGTAACCTGTTGGAAAGAATTATTGAGTGATTTGTTTCTCTAAGCAAACTTAAAACTTATAATTGTATAAAATAAAACTAAAAATAAGTATGTATCCGATTGTATACTTCATTTATTATATCGACCGGTTGGCCGAGTGGTCCCGGGTTTAAATCCCGTTATGGGCAAATGTTTGTATGATGAATGATTTGATGCATTTGTTCACGAGTCATGGATGTTTATATTATATGTTTATTTCGTATATTTCTAATATTTAGATACATATTATTATCAATATTTATCCGTAACACAAGCTCTTAATGATGCTTCCTTTGGGGTAGATACTAGGTGTGAGGGATTGTATTAATATTAAATCGACTTCATTTAAGTAGATAAGTATCTAACTAAGATTAAAACTAATTCATGACACGAGTAAAACATTTACCCTGTTTCTGTCTCTTCCAAATTATGACTTAAATTGTTTTATAAAAGTTGTAAAAGTTATGTTTAGTAAATTTATAATAATAAATAAAGGAAAACATTAGAGATTTTTTTTTCATCGTTTTCTTTCTTTGTTTGCAATTGTTGCAATAAAGTCGTCGTTATAAACGCCCAAATCAAACAGTAAACAACAAATGTAAACATTAAGAGAGTTGACAATACGCAAGCCCCGTCATTTTCCGGATTTATGATGATGCAAGTTTGCAAGCCTTGCTTGTTATGTTAGCAATACCAGTAATGATAATGAGAAAACCGTTTACCCTCTGTCTTTCTCTTTAAATGTATGACTTATCTTGTTTAATAAAAGTTATAGGTATTTATCAAAATTATAATAAATAAAGTAAAATTTTAAGAAAGTTGACAATTTTATTAGTGACCTCATTTTCCGGATCTATGATGTTGCAAGCCTTACTTGTTAGAAATATCAATTAAGACATTTTGGTCTACTTCAGATTACCTCGATTATCAAACTATACCTACTAGAAAAGGAAATCATCTGATCATGTTGAATAACTATACTTTTGCGAAGGACAACAGAAGTTTAAACTATTACTGTTCTCAGCACAAATTGGGATGCAAGGCGCGTCTGAAATTAAGCGCTGATGGAGCAGTATTGAAGTCCTCTTTGACACATGAACATGATCCACCTAGATACGTTAAGACTACCTCAGGGCAATATTTTAAATTGTAATTTTTTCATGGTTTCGTATTTGGGTTAGTTACGACGAGTGTTTATTTATAATGCGTTAGAGATCAATGGAACATTTCCTCATTTTAAGGAAGATACCTACTTATAACAATTGATATGCTACATGTTTTAAATGTCTGCGATGTCGTATGCCGGTGCAGTTCGTAACAAGAAATATATTCTAATTTGATAAGCTTACCTCAGTTTTGATGTATTGTCCAAAGTTTATTTAATATATATTGTTTACGATAAAAGTTGCATTTTTAAAGTAGTTTGTTTAAAGTCATATGCAATACAATTATTTTCGAGTGTCTAGTGTTTTTCTAGTTTTCACAAGGACGGGCAGGGTACCAGACTTCGTCTGCGGTGCTGTTGGGGCGGCTCATTTTTACTTAATATATTTACCAATACTTACATACTTAAACTTTCGTCCTCTACCAGTACGACGGTGCTCGCGTACAATAGGAAATCTTAACAAATCTGTTGTTCGATAAAAATTAAATTTTAATTTTGTGCCTCCTTTTCGTCCCACTTCAATAAGAATAGGATAGAATGCATATAGACATGTTAATCTAGTCGACATTTAGCTTGAACTTATCATAGACTTCTTACATATTTTAGTCTTCATGTTGAGGTGTAGATGCGCATTAACGTTAAAAGTAGCAGCTTTTTCGCACAAAACTGTAATATCTAATAGATTGCGTTAAATATTTTGATAGGGGCAAGGGGATTTATTTTCTATGTGCTCATCGCACCTTCCTCTTAATTTACGAGGAGGATAATGCTTGAGTAGCTATCGGGTACTACTAGCGGTTGTAGGCTACGGGAAGACGGGAACTGCTTATAATCAGGCGGATCGTGTGTTTTTTATCCACCATTGTTGAACCAAACAATCACGTGATTAAATAATAGTAAAGTCCTGGGCATGATGCGTCATGCCCCAGGACATATCTTTTTTACAGTTGTTTTTTTTCTAAATATCTTTAAAACATTATACTTATGCTTGAAGAAACTTAATATTGGTGCTTAATGTTAAAATTAAACTTACGGAAATAGGAGTAAACTTTTTGCTTATCTGTACTCCATACGGATACTTAACAATTTTCTTGTTGTTTCAGATCATCTCCAATATCACATTATTCCCACTAGAAAAGGAAATCATTTGATTATGTTGAATAATTATACATTTTGGAAAAACACCAACAGCTTACACTATTACTGCTCTCAAAAACAACAAGGGTGCAAGGCGACTCTGAAATTAAGTCCTGGTGGGAAAATAATAAAGTTCTTTTTACAACATGGTCATAATCCACCACGATATATGCTGACTAACTCAGGGAACTACGTTAAATTGTGATAATTTATATCGAATGAACTTGGAGTCAACGTTGTTATTAATATAGTGGGTATAACCTTATGAAATGGGGCTTGGATGAGTGAGAAACCTCTGTTGTGGGACTCCCAATGAGGAGTATTGTTTGAATTTATACAAGTAGGTATCTGCCTACTACAATTTGCATACCTATGTTATAATGTATCAACAAATAGCCTTTAAAGGGGCTGTCTGTATGGGACAGCTATTTACAATCAATGTTAATTTAAATCCGAGTATTCACAATGCAACAATTGGTGTGCAACGCTGGACGCTCATCATGCTCGGCGACTTTGCCTCATACCGCGCGACGTTGCCAGATGCACCTATATCTTATTGCCTCCATTTCATGTAGTTGCCAAAGTGAGGACAGAAGTAATGATGCTAGAAAAGTTCCTCATCTTCGCTCATCATGTTGGGCTACACTACAGCGCGTCAATTATTGTCTAGTGACTCTTGCAGTCAACCCAGGAATACTGCCCGCTCGTGCTCTGCAAATTGTAGATATTTAATCAGTGTTTATTTGGCAGTATTCATCACGGATTCCTTCAATTTATTGTTGTACACATGACAGCACATCAAGTGTAACAGTTGCACTACGAAAACCACTTCTATTACGAGCGTAGTAAGTCCCAAGGTCAAACTGTTACGACTGTACTTGGAATATTAGTTTATTACGCCCAACGGTGCAAGCACAGAATTTAAAACAAGCTGAATTTTGCCTCAGGCCGTGGCCTTGTGTCAGCTACCTACCGCCGCTAGGCAAGAAAACTCGCACTAGGGATGCCCACTGACTGACCGTCTTTCTTTTGTTATTTTTGGTGCTATAGTAAATTTTATATTATCTTTTCTTTAGATACTTATTCCTGTCCAATTCATATTTTAATATTTCTTCTTGAGTTTTATTTGTACTTGTGAATTAAGGGAATTTATTTAATTATTTTTTAAAACTGCATTTTGATTTTAACTTAGTTTCATAAATTAAAAACATTTATTTTACAGTGGCCTTACCAATTCGTGACAGATAAATATTTGCACCTAGTTTGGGGTGTCCGGAAAGCTTTATTATATAAACCTTAAAGTACAAAAAATTCATATTACCAATCAGACTACCCTAGAGGTCGCCTCGTATACTAACAACCGCCGGCGGCACCGCCTGCGTGGATATCAGCTACCGCTCCAAAAAGTAACCTATGTTCTTCCCGGGGTCTCAAACTGTCTCCTTACCAAATTTAATCTTTATTGGTTCAGTGATTTAGACGTGAAAGCGTTTGTTACGCTAACAAACTTACTTTCGCATTTATAATATTATGTGAGATATGACTAATCTCATCATCTCAATGAATTGGAAGTACTTACATAAGTTCATGACTAATCGGCTGGATTAATTTTGTATTTTTATAGTACGCAACATACAAAACTACACCGTTGGCGACTATAGTCGATGCATTTTTAAAAACAAATACAGAACAAATTACGTAGGTACCTACATAAAACTTATATTTCGATAAAACAGAGTTATAGATGTAATTATCTAGGACATTCGTTTACCCACAGAGAATGCTGAATCTATATCACCTACCTAACCTACCGGCCGAATTCCTAACACATAAATAATTTAAAACTAGACAATAATAGTCTTACCTTGTTGACTGAGTTGGTAGCTTTAAAAATATAAATCTGGATTCGATATTGACGATTTAAACATCCTTAAACTAATATCCCTACGTAACTGCGTTACTACGGCGGACTCGCGAATCGCGACTTTGTCCTCCCTGCCAAGGTGTCGATGCAGCCAATATGTATGAAGACAAAATACTGCTTGTTTTATTATTCTGTGGTGCAAGTGCTGATTAGATTTTTCCGCTCACCATTGTATTTATTAGTCTTTATGTGTATCCGTGTCTGAGTTAGCGAATTTTCCCAAAGTAAAATGTACGATGGGTTTTTTTAGGGCGTGTGCGTTGTATTATAGAACTTTGTGTGACAGAAACTAACCGTTCTTTAAGATGTGAGCGAAAAACCCTTAGAGTGAGAAAAACTTTGAGAGATCTTGAGGTCCAAGGAATGCAAGCTTTATTGTATTATTTGTTATTGTATAATTTTATTTTGTGTCTAATATTTGATGTATCTTATTATAGAAAGTAGGACAGTTATCAACGAGGCTCTTAAAGTCATATAAGTACAGTAAACTACAAGTGGACAATCTTTGAAATTTTTCTATTGGCCCTGATTTAATAAATATGAAATAAATAAATAAAGAAGTAGTATGTTTTATTAAACAAAAAATATGTTTTACTAGGTGTTAGGGCCGTATGTAGGTAAGGTCGTCTGGGTAGGTATCACCGCCTTTCTTATTTCAGCCGTGAATCAGTTCGCTGTGTTTCGGCTTGAAGGGAAAGGTAGCCAGTGTAATTACTGGGCATGGACATAATTTCATCTGGCGGTCGAAACCGCTTCCACCAGCTTGTTTGTCATCTAGTTTTATGTATTAAAAAAATATTAATTACATGGTATTTCGCACTCAGCTGAAAAGACAGACCCAGAGGTCCTATGCACACCCCTTTTAACACTAACAGTATCTTTGATCATCGGCAGTATTTCATTATACTTAGGTACAGCTGAGCGCAGCGTTATCATTTTTCGTATTTAATTTATGAACTTGCAAAAATATGCTCAGGTGTGCAATACTGGCCACCATGACGTCTCGTATACCTGTGTGACAACAGTAATGGGTTTTTGACATAACACGACATCTTCTATCGCCATTTGATAAACAAGGTGTAGGAAATTTATTCTTTGAAGGAATAGGTATTTCTGAGCACAAGCAATTTTGTACACATAAGATGGCGCTTGATTTTGATTGAGTATAAATTGACGGCAGGGCCGAACCGACGACACTGATCTCACTCCAATTATGCTGCGCCAGCATCAACTTTGCCGCTCCATTGCTGTGTCTGACAGAAAAATATACGGAACTTTTTGTAGTGTCTCTTATTCTCATAGCTTAGTTATAATGAAGAGCGTCGGAAGTTCTTATAAAAGGAATTGTGTTAGCAGTTAAGATATTTTGATGTGCCTGCGCAACACGTGATCCTGTTTATCTACATTCCTGCTCAAAGGTCCAATTAAAAATGAGATTTCCTAATCTTATTTCTAACATATTTAAAAATATATTTAGAAAAATGTTTCGGTGATGGAAATGTACGTCGGTTGTTTGTGAAAATGACCTTTCATAATTCAGGCGACTATAATTTTCTAAAACAACCATTAATTGTTGACTTTTATAAATAGGTTGTGATAGCGGTTAATCTCACGGCGTGTCAGATATTTTTTTGGCTTTCGTGTTTAAATTATTTTCAATGATTACTTAACTAGTTTTCATGTTTCAGAAAATCTCCAGTATGAAATGATTCCTACTAGAAGAGGAAATTACCTGGTGATGTTGAATAACTATACATTTTGGAAGGACAAGACTACTTTAAATTATTACTGCTCTAAGAAACAAGGAATAGGATGCAAGGCGCGACTGAAATTAAACGAAGATGGAAGAATAGTAAAGTCTTCATTGATACATAAACACGAACCGCCTAATTATATTAGGACTCCATCGGGGAAATATATTAAATTTTGAATTGTAATTTAGTATAGATGTCGCAGCCGTCATTCTAGTTAAAAAATAAATTTAAACTAACCCTGGTGCTTTCTCTTTCTTATTTCATAAGTATGACACTACATCATTACATTACAGGTAATACTAATAAGATAGGAAAGAATTCCTATTGCAATACAGTCACGAACATTTATAAGGGACCCATTATCTAATATATAAAATTCTCGTGTCACAAATTTTACCATATTCCTCCGAAACGGCTTGACCGATCTTTATGAAATTTTATATGTATTATTCAGTACGTCTCAGAATCGGCTACTATCTATTTTTTTTGGGCATTTTTTTTATGGCAAAACAACGTTTGCGGGGTCAGCTAGTTTTCTATAAAGTGTTCAAAGCGCACTCCGAATACAATAAGGATGAAAAATTTTCAAATCTTTAATAGTGTTAAAATGTCTAGAAATGACATTTATATGTCTTATCAAATCATTGTTCTGGGATATTTTAACTTGAGTATGTTACGCCTTATCATCACTTTCCATCACAATACCAGACTAACTCGACGGCAATACACATTGCCGATGAGTTAGTTCACTTTCTTTGACAATTCTTCTTATTGTAACCAACACTCACATGATCACATCACACCAAAAATAAAATAGGCATGAATCGTTTATAAATTGGATAGGTAGGTACTTCCTAATTTATTATAATAATATAATATAATAACAAATTTATTTTATTTTCTCACCACAAACATAGGAAACACAACAATTTAATTTTTAATTTATTAACAGTTGTATCAACTAACTATGCTGGTGGGAGACTGGAGTCTAAAATAGGCAGTTGCCTGCCTGTGTCATAGAACACCAGGCCTCTCACCCTCGGTAACAGAAGTACATTTAATATTATTCTATTACAACAACTCACTTAAATATTACAATTTCTTTTCATTTAAAATTACTTAACATAATTTACCGTAAATGTGTAAATATTTTTATATAATTATTTATGTTTTAGGTGGCAGTTAATAAACTAAAACTATGTTTATAATATGTAAATGTAGATAGATGTAAAATTTTATTAATATAAATATAAATACATACCATATACCCATCTGGTACATATGTTCATCAATAATGAAATAGCATGATATTATACATTTTTAATTTCATTTAAACATTATTAAAATCGTTTTAAAAATATGTATGGTCCGTGTATACGCATCTTGCCAAATGTGACAACATTATCTCAAATCACATGGATACATACAAAACAAGCCATTTTAATGTAGACAATTTGCGATTGTGATAAGACTAGTTATCAGAACATAATTAATACTTATTATTATTCTCATGAATTAGAAAGATAACACTTGAATAAATACTTACTTGTCTTATATCAGCTGTTCTTTGATAAACATCGCCAAGCTCAGGTAAAATTTGTGCGGCCTCCGTTTCTGTCAAACATAGCATGAAAAACTTTAAAAAACTATGCTTGTAAATACTTATTAATTTTGTCTACTATAAAATCTAAATTTGTGGATAGTTATTGGAACGTGACCCATTTATTCCGGAAAACGATCGAGACAGCGAATTTATGAAACGTTGTTTGTGTAAATAACCTTTCACATTTCAGGCGACTGTATTTTCTAGAACAAACATTAATGTTTGGCCTTAATAAGTTGTGATAGCCGGTAGTCTCACGGCGTGTCAAATTTTTTTTGACATTCGTGTTTAATTAACTTTCAATGAATTCTTAACTAGAATTTCATGTTTCAGAAAATCTCCAGTATGAAATGATTCCTACTAGAAAAGGAAATTACTTGGTGATGTTGAATAACTATACATTTTGGAAGGACATGAATAGTTTAAATTATTACTGTTCTAAGAAACGAGGAATAGGATGCAAGGCGCGACTGAAATTAAGCGTCGATGGAAAAATAGTAAAGTATTCATTGGTACATAAACACGATCCGCCTAATTATATTAGGACTTCATCGGGGAACTATATTAAAGTTTGAATTGTAATTTAGTATAGATGTCGCAGCCGTCATTCTAGATTAAAAATAAACTTTCAGAAAGCTCTCTTCTTCTCTCTTTCTTATTTCATAAGTATAACACTACATCATTACATTATAGGTAATAAGATAGGACAGAATTCCTATAGCAAAGTATTACAGTTACAAAAATTTACAAGGGTCCCATTATTTTCTGTGAAATGTTAAAAGCGCATTCAGAATAAAATAAAGATGAAAAAATTACAAATCTGTAATAATGTTAAAATAGCACTTTATACTTTCATGGTCATTGACATTTGAAATAGAGAATATTTACCATGTAATTTCTTTTAACAAGTTCCCGATATTTCGGCGCAGTCGTATGCGCCATGATCACGGGTAGACTGCTGAAGCTGCGGGTAGAAGTCAACTTCATTGCGGGCAGATATATCGATCTACCCTGTTTCGTTGACGCTTGCTACGATCGATGTAGGGGTACTATTACGATAGTAGGGGTACTATTAGACTCAGTCTCACTGCTTACACAAACTGGTTCACGACATACAACACTCACAGTATCGACTCGCGACAGTGATACCTACTACAGCCCCCCTATTCACAACTGTCGGAAAAGATCCGAATTTCGGAAACTATACCTGTCACTTTTTATCACGGTGCGTCAAAGCGAGGCGGCATGTGACATTTCGAATCGAATCCGCGATCCGACAGTTTCTGAACAAGGGGGCAGGACGCTTTTTTCCACATAATCGTAACAATTGATTTCAGACACTCGCCAGTTGAAACCCTCTTCTCGATTAAAATTACTATATTTCGTAATTTCTATCGCTTACTTCACGAACCAAAGTGGTATGTAGTGGGGCGTTCTGTCGAAATTATCTGTGAGTTATAAAAACTGAATCCAGTGATTCTGCCCTAATTCTAAGAGATTTTCTGTAATAAGTAGCCGATCCCAATTCGTATCAAAGGAATTAGGTACATCGTAAATATACCGACTATAACTAATTCAAGTGTTATTGTTATTTAGGTACCTAAATGTCTAGTAATGTTATGTTTACGTGTTATTGAATCATTGCTCTGGGATATTTTACCTTAAGTATGTTACGCCCATCACTTTCCATCACAATGCCAGACTAACTCATCATGATGATGAGTTAGTTTCACTTTCTTTGACAATTCTTCTTATTGTAACCAACACTCACATGATCACATCACACCAAAAATAAAATAGGCATGAATCGTTAATAAATTGGATAGGTAGGTACTTCCTAATTAGTATCAATCATGTATGGTCCCAGCAGTGGGCGTCTCTCGGCTGATATGATGATGATGATGTATGGTCTGTGTATACGCATCTTGCCAAATGTGACATTATCTCAAAACACATGGATACAAAACAAGCCATTTTAACGTAGACAATTTGCGATTGTGATAAAACTAGTTATTATTTTCATGAATTAGAAAGAAAACACTTGAATAAATACCTGTCTTATGTCAGCTGTTCTTTGATAAACATCGCCAAGCTCAGATAAAATTTGTGCGGCCTCCGTTTCTGTCAAACATCGCATGATAACTTTAAAGAACTCTGCTTGTAAATACTTATTAATTTTATTGTCTACTATTAAAAAAAAAGTTTTGATATTGGGAATATGTGGATAGTTATTGGAACGTAACCTATTTATTCCGGAAAATGAACTAGTCAGTGAATTTATGAATTTTATAGCAAAGAAAAGTTATCCATTACATAATGTACCATATTAAGATTAAATTTACCTCTGTATTCTGCATCTATTGTGATATGAAAACATACATGACACAAAATCCTCTTTGTTTGTAATTTCACTTATGAATGTATAAAAAAACCTTTTATAAATACAACTAGACACTACTAGGTACTACTGCATGCAGACATATTTACTGCATTAGGTAACTACTGTATAAAATAATAATTATGTTATTATGAAACATCAATTCTACGACGTCCTATGGTTCTGTACTTAAAATCTCAATTTTGGTGCGTGTATTTATTGTTTTTCTATTTGTTCTAGCGTTGAAATATACAGTGATACCGACTAGAAAAGGAAACCATCTTATTATGATAAATCGCTACACGTACGCGAAGGACAACAAGAGTCGCAACTTTTATTGCTCTCAAAGAAGATTCGGATGTCGTGCCAGAGTGAAGTTGTCAACGGACGGAGACATCCTGCAGGCTGAGTGCGAGCACTCACACGGTCCTCCCAATTATGCAGTCACTTCCTCGGGAAAGTATGTTCGCCTGAGAATATAATTAAAAAGACTTCGTTTTAAAGCAACGTGCTCAATAGTTTTTGATCTTATCATGTCTACGAATTTTTTAATGAAACACAGAGGTTGCATAATGTAAGATCACTCTTAATTTCAAAACTGGGCTTGAAAATAGCAGTGGTTCGATTTACCTGTAACTTACAAATGCAAGGTGTAAAGTATGCGAACGACGGTACATGACACGTCTAACTATATTTTTGCAAAAATGAACTCTTACTCTCACATACTAAAGTATCTTAAATAAAATTAGGCTATCTACCCGTTTTTGTCAAAAGGGCTTAGGGGGAAACTCACTTTTTATTTTTGTTTAGTTACGCTATAGAAAAGCTCTACCAGCCGCTCCCTGTCACCCGGGGGAGGTGAAAGTGTTTGTGTGAAACTTGCATCCACTAAAAATCACAAAAACGCACCGTCTAGCCACATAGTTGGCGGCAGGAAATACGTCGATTGGAGAGCGTACCTTCCATGACTCTCGCCATGCGGTTGGCTACAACTTTTTTTTTCGGGGAGAAATCCGACTACATTCGTACCCGCCGCTCGCTAAGCGACGGACCTGTGTGGGGGTCGCCCAGCGCTTACAAGGCACTGGGAATACCCACGGTAACTCCACGGTAATCCCCGGTAACTCCACTGCCATTCGCGGGGGTAGCATGGGCTCTGCTGAAGCAATTTCACCAACCCACCCCCAAGCAACCCGGCCTTACGGCCAAGTTTCGCGCCAAAGGAGATTACCCAGAGTCACTTGGGTAATCCCAGACGTGGCGGCCTGTGCAAGTGGTTGACTACCCTACCGTTTTGGCGGTCCCATCTACTAGGGAGGCTCTATCTGCGCTCCCCTGAACTATAGGCCGATACACCGATGCACTACCGACCAAGGCTGTTCTGTTGTTTATGCCTACACGGTGCCTATGCAGGCAATAGGTGGCCATATGCTACTCTATTGCGTCCTACCGTCTTGCGCTGGATCTCATGCGTGGCAAAACAAATCCTTGCGCACGCGCTCCGCCTCCTTTCGCTTGGAATTTGTGGTATTGTTAGGTCTTTAAAAAAAAAACTTAATAACTTATTATTATTTCAGGCATTTCATCTTAGGCCTCAGGGTAACAACGCACCTGCAATATCAACCGATCATTCATTTTCCTTGTTATTGCAGGTGTCTATAGGCGGCAGTGGCCGCTTGCCACCAGGTGGGCCGTCAGCTTGTTTGTCATCTAGCTGTAGGTATAGAAAAATATTGTTTAGGCTAGGTTAGCAGTGTAACCTGAAAAATAAAAATAAAGAGGAAGACATTGACACTAAGCGATTTTCCCCCTAAACCGTTAAAAAGTTTTTTTTTTACTGTGAATTTTTAGAATTAAATCCACCAACCTAAACGTTGCAGCTTGTTTTGTGGTGTGATTATCCTGCCGACATTTTATTAAAACTTTTTAAGGTGATAAACCTTTATACCAAGTGTGTGTGAAGCTGCGTGACTCTTTGCCACCTTTATTGCAAAATTTAAAACGTATGAATTAAGAGTGATTTGATAGTTGCCTACTGTGAACGATGTGCTAGTAATGAATGGGAGGAACAAAATGTAATCTCGTGATTATCGTGTTTGTTTTTTACTAGATTTAAGTTATTGCTGTCGTTTTAAACAATTGCGATGTATTCTTGATAGTCGGGCTAGTGCGTACAGTCATCAACAAAAGTAAGTGTTTCTGTTTTGACAGCTCACATCGTAACATAACCTTTACACCTTTCTCAGTAAGTGTCTTTAACTGTTAAAAGTCATCATTTACTTTCTCTGACGTATTTACAAGTATGGTGGCATTTGGTAGGGTAGAGTGGGGTAGTTACGGACGCGGGGTGACTCCAAACGAGGCCGTTTATATCATGATCGATAACTATAAAGAGCCCGTCCTCAGTGCCTAACATTGAACATACCCCGCTCTCCCCTAATGCTGATATATTAAAATATCATGAAAATATCTACGACTTTTGTCACGAACTCTGTAATAGGTATTAGAGTATAAGAGAAATGGTCACGATAAGCAGACATGACCCTGAGTAGGATAGTGAAGCCCGAGATTTTATGGTTTTATGTTTTTATTGATATTTAAATTAATAACTCTATTTCTTTTCATATTCATTACGTTTTTTCACATAAAAAAAACTGCTTATACTTAATCTTACATCCAGTAATTCTATGACGGTGTTCAACATTTTTTTCCACGCTATCTTACGTTAGGTACGTTCTAGCCGTACAGAATCAAGATTTTTAAAATTTTAAGAATTTGATGACGTATTATTATCTATGCTGTTGACAATAATTTTTCTTAAATCAATTTTAATTATATTTAACTACTGAAACGCGATACAGCAATTATATTTTATATTCATATTTTTAGAAATGAAAAATTATTTCTAAAGGAAATTTTTCATATCCGGCCAGGTACAGTATATGTACAGTATCTCAAAAAATCAAGAAAAATCTCCTGAATCCGTGAAAAATACTGATAATTCGTTATCAGTCACGCATTTATTTTTTTGTACAAAAGTTGAAAATTTTCGTCTATTTCACCGTTATTCACTATGGCAATATGGCGGGCGACATAAGTCAACTAAACGTCATTAAAGTGACACACGCGCTATTATGAATATTTGATTTCTATAAAAATCTTGTTTTGTACCACGCAATAAATCAAATACAAAGAAAATGGACAACAGAATACTGTTCTGTATATTTTTACCTATTTTTAGAATAGTGTACCTGGCCGGGTCTCCATACATTTTTGAAACATCTCTTATACTATTTGAATTAAAAAGGTACTTACCAATAAGAATTTGTATTTTTGAAATCTTTTCTGAACTCAAACTGCTAAAGGTGTACATATTGTTATGTGTGACATGGTTGTTATAATTTGTAAACGTATTATTTTTATTTCAATTAGTTTCACATATTTTCCATTATTTAGATAATTATTAAACTGTTAAAAATTTTACTAAACAATGTACTTAATAAAATATTTTTAAAAGGTCAGCATCAAAAGTCCGCTATTATGAATTATTCAGAACGAAATATTTTAAAAAATTCTGACGTTCTTAGTTTAATATGGTATTTAATCAGATTTCTTTGACACTTTCATTGAATAATTGTGGTAGTTATTTAAAACTTTCTTGTGTTTTGTGTTAATTTATTTTGTTGTAAGGAGTATTCTCATTATTTTATTTAGAAATTTGCTTTTCATCAATCACTCATGGTGCCGACTTTACTTACTTTTTCTGCTTGACCTGTTGTCCAGCACCTCCGGTGCATTTTTTGCCGAAAAAAACATGTTAAGCATAAAAAGGAATTTAATTTAAATCTATTGTTTTATTAGTATTGAATTATTTTCTTTACATAATACTGAATATTAAAAACGTTTATAATATTTTCCCAAGTTTTCATACGTATCTTTAAGTTGCTTTAGCTTAAAAACTACTTGCGTTAATGTCTGAAAACTTTGTTGCCTACCGGTGATTTATTTTAGAGTAAACAGGTGTATATTATTCGTATATACCTCATTGTTTCCATTCCATACTTCACGTTCACAAATATTGAATATTGTAAGTGGAGTCTTAATTGGTTGGATAATTAGCGTTTAAGTATTTCAATTAGATGTAATTAATCATTAAAGGGGCTCCCGTACTCACTTGTTTCATTATCTTCGCTTGCTATAAATATTTCGTTTTTAGTTTTCATCTCTGACCTGCGCTGGCGTTCATGCAATAGGAAAAGTGTTTGATGTGTGGGTACTTCACAGATTTAATTATATTGAATTAGGTACTGACTTTGCTCCTACAAAAAAGTCTACCCGACCACCAAGAGTCAAGCGAGTGCTGCCATTCACACACTCGCCCAGCACAAGCCAATAGAACAGAGCTTACTGCAAGTTAACGTTCAACGTTGGGAAAATGTAGAAGAGTGCTCGATTTTTACAGAAAATCTGGTACCGCTTCGGAGTGAGGTGATTGTAGTGAACTGGTAATAGCCAAGTGATTGCTAATGAGTCATAAACACTTTAGCGTTCTTCACACGGTAAGTTTGGTTCAACGAGTCAGCTTAGCCACATAACACCACAAATGGAGCTCTAGATCTAGCAGATTATGTCACAGATAATAATTTGAGTTCGGCCCCTTGAGCTTCTTGGCGAACTATCACGACTGCATATGAGTCCTTTGGATATTCCCATATCCATCGTACCGTAAACATGCCTTTCTGTATTCGCTGTAGTAAAACGGAAAATAATGGGATTTGACAGCCGTAATTAAATATTCGAATAACGAGTTTGTGTAATCCAATAAATTTCCGTTGAATAGAGCGATAACGATAGTCAAAACAGATGACAAGATTTGGTTTTCATGTAGCTAGTTGATTCTTAGCGTCATTTCCATTTAGACTTAAAAGTAGTTCATAGTGAATCGCAGGTAGTCCGCTCTTCAATAAAACACAAGACCATTAACCATTGTCAACATAAACATCTGCCTTTATTTGTACCATTCCAGGTGTCCTACAATACCAATTCATTCCAACACCGAAGGGAAAACATCTTCTAATGCTCAACGGCTACACGTTTTGGCAAAAAAATTCAACTCGCTATTACTACTGTTCCAAGAAAACTTGTCATGCGAAAGTTACTCTGAATAGAGATGGCTCTATAAAAACTGCAGTGTCAACACATTCGCATGACCGACCAACTTATTTTAAGCTTTCTTCAGGGGGATATATTAAACTGTGATAAAAATGGGCGGAATTCGCATAAACTCACCAACGCTGCATTTAATCAAGTTTCTTGATGGTAGTGAATTTTAAAATTTAGGTTCCTATAAAAGCAAAAATCTATTCTAGTTTGAAAATCCACCTTGGCTTTGTTCTGAAAACGGGCGAGAAACAAGTTTTCTTTGTTATTTTTACATCTTCAAAATGTCACAATAATCTCATGTACAGACCACCAGACTGAACAACGTTCTTTATGAACACAACTATGAGTACGCGAAAAAAATCTGCTGTTTTATATATTTCGTGCGGTTAATACCTATACCTAAGTTAATGAATTTAGAGTTGGTCTCATATTAAAACTTGTCGTTGTCGGTCGGCTAAGTTGATGGTCTGAACACCAGGTACTCTTCTCAAAAGTCATTGACAAGTCACATTTTATATAGTAATATAAATATTTTAAAGAATCTCTATACAACTAATATCTATAGGTATGTTTCCAACTTCCTTCATAACCCTCAGTACTCGGGACTTGATCCAAAAGAGCATTAAACAAAGAAAGTGTGCTGGTGGTAGCGGTAAACAGCAGCGGGCGATGACAATCACTTTCGCTCATGTTTATACTGCTGGGGCACGTAGATAAATTGTTTAAGGGGAACATCCCAGTAGATTATTCACGTGATTCCAATACTTATTGACAATAGTAGACTAGGATCTGTCTCTGTAGTTTTAGTTCCAAGGTTTTGAAACTAACATGCCTGCCACAAATCTGGATAATTATAAGAAAACATAAGATACAGTATTAGATAATGTATTCTCAGTACCTTAGGAATTTTCGCTGAATCCTCTCCATCATTATCGAGTGTTCATGCTCAGATGGGTTGTAAGCAATAGTGTTTTCTCTAGTTTACTTAGGATAAATATATTGCAAATTGCTTAAGTCTTTGCCACCTGAAAGCGGAACTGGAAGTGAAATTCACGGTGTCATGCAAAATGTCAGGTGTTGATCGCATCTCGCGTGTTCTTGACGTGCGAAACTGCGAATTACTGTAGCAGTATATGGGAGACGTCACACAGGAATCGTCTCGTGAAGCTAGGTGCGGCGGTGCATGCCAGCCCACGCGTTGTGTGACGTCTCTCATATTATTGTCATATTAATTCTCACGCCACAATCAACACGCGCCGTGAATTACACGCCCAGCCCCACTTTTTGTGTAGTAAAAGACTTCAATGTTACCTAATAAAATTGTGTATAGAATGTTGATGTTGTAGCATTTAAAATTACTAGTTTAAGCATGATTTGTTATTATTGATTTACAACTTTTCTAAGTACCTACCTAGGTACCTACTGTGCAGATTGCACAAAGAAGAAAATAATTTAAACCTTGAGTAATGATCTGATGTAATTTCACCATAAGTCGAATTGTTTTTTTGAATGTCAATGTACTGAAATAATATATGTGTTTTATGATTTGAGTACATATGATATTTGTTGTATCAATGCTTCTAAAGTTTATTGCACCTATTGACTAATTTAGTATTACTTAGTAGAAATTAATAAATGAAATGATAAAAATTCCTT
The DNA here is from genome assembly GCA_947347705.1 of Nymphula nitidulata. NCBI lineage: Eukaryota > Metazoa > Arthropoda > Insecta > Lepidoptera > Crambidae > Nymphula > Nymphula nitidulata. The sequence continues at coordinate 4,098,180 of OX374626.1, forward strand.
GTTTTTTGCCTATTCTCCAAATTCTGCATTTACTACACTTACGCTGGATTAGAACAAAATTAAATATATTTAATATGTTTGACCGAATGAGTTTTGATTTAACCCTACATTCCTGCTCAAGATTAGAAATCAATAAAACATCGTTTCAAATGTAATACTCATCCTAATTGTTTTTGTTTTCAGATAGTTTACAGTACCATTTCATTCCAACACAGAAAGGGAAACATCTGTTGATGCTGGACGGCTACACGTATTCGCAAAACCACTATTCACGCACTTACTACTGCTCGAAGAAAGACGTCGGCTGCAAGGCGAGAGTTAGTCTGAATCAAGATGGCTCTATAAAAGTGGCTGATGTCAAACATCTTCATGATCGTCCGAAATATATTAAGCTCTCTACAGGAAAGCTTGTGAAAGTTTTTCCTTGAGAGTCAAAAGTGTACCTTTGCAGTTTATCTTGAAAGCCAAGGACTTGATATGAGACAAATTATTATCATGTCTATGGCGCCGCCAACATCTGACGATCCAAAGTAGCAAATGTGGATAACATTGCGCAAAGTATAATTTTATAATGGTGTGTGTATCTATTTGTTAGGATAAGTGTACGATTAAAATGTGTGGGCGTCGGAAGAAATATTCAAATGATCAATTCATTTAAATAATTCTTCCTAATGTATTGAATGAATTGTGCAGCTAAGTTGATTTATTTATTTTGTCTATATTTACATTAATCAAAGTATCAATTACTTATGTAGATAAACTGTAACAAAATGAGACATTCCCATCATCATCACTAGCCTAAATATGTCCCGTTGCTGGGCAGTCTTCCTACATGGGAGAAACACATGAGGAGTTTAGTCTGGCACCACGCTTACCCAATGCGGTTTGGTGAGTTACAGCGGTTGTAATAAAAACCGGACCAACGGCCGCGTGGTTTCCGATGCACCTATGAGCTCGAGACTACAAATTTTGTTAGATCCCGGGATTGACCATTGCGAAAGTTGCTGTTTTCGTAAGCGAAAAGCGAAGCGAAGCTCCTTCGGTGCACTTATTGAACGTCAATTTTAAGCCATTCGTTCGTAAGTCTACCTACGGCAGGTCTTTTTGAGAAGAACGAGCAATAATCAAATAATTGTTTGAGAATTGTTAATCACTTATGCCAAAGGAAGACTCTGGAGTCTATGAAAATTAAGTGTGTGGAATGTGATCCTCTAAGTCAGCAGGCAACTATTAATGTAAAAATCTGGTTAAAAAAAATTGGTTTTTAATATATTTCATCATAGTATTACATATAAGAACTCACAATAAACATATATTTTCTTTAAAATTTTCACTTGTATTTTTTAAATGTTTTGTAAGTACCTCCTTGATAATCAGATTCTGTGTGATGTAATCTAACTAGACTAATCAAAATAGTGTAAGCATTTCTACAAAAATTTCATTACACTTTGAACTCAGTATAAGTACAGACGACACCACGTCAAGCGTAGCAGTTGCACTACGAAAGCCGCCTCTATCGCGAATGAAGTAAGGGCGGACTAAGGGTCGAACTTTGTTGCTGTACACAAGTGGGTAATGTTGTTGTAGTCTTGCTATCGAGGGTGATGTTTGGTCACAATATTTTAATAGGTGTGGCTAAATATTAATGTAGATAATTGCTGTTTAATTTTGGGTAAATTATTAGCCCCACAAAAAAAGGGAATCACCTTCTAATACTCCACGGTTTTACATACATGCAAAGGACAGTTAGTCGCACTCATATAAGTAGTGCATTACTAAGTACCTAGGCTCTCTACGTTCGCCGACCTATATAGATACTTCTTGAAGAAAGACTCCGCTTGTAAGGCGAAAGTTTCTCAGTGCAAGATAATACAAAAAACACAAAAAAAACGACTGAACTTGCAATTTAAAGTGTTAAATATTATTTTGAGGAAAGGTTGAAAAAAATTATATTGTCAGGAAAGTAAGTTCTTAAAGTAACATACTCGAGGAGGAAAAGTACATACAATTTCAAACATATTTATAAAGAAAAGAAAGAAGTGTGTAGGTAAAGGTACTAAATATGATTTCCTTGCTGTCCCGTCAATGGGACTACTGAGAATTGTATTTCCCCGAGGTTCCGTTAATGGGTAGGTAGACTCAGAACTGTATTCCTTCTTGGTTTGCGAAGGATCTACTGGGAAGTGTATTTTCTAGTTGTTTACGCACTGGGACTATTAAGGATTGTATTTTATCTTGGGTCCAGGAAATTTATTTCGTCGAGATTCCGAGACTACTGGGGATTGTATTAAAATCTTGTGTTGTTTATCCCTCCAAATAAATAGAAATACTACAAGATATCATTTTTCACAATAATATTGTTATTTTGTTTTGATTTCAGACCCGCTGCCTTACGAATTCATTCCGACATCAAAGGGCAAAAAATTACTGTTAATGCTTAACGGTTACACATATTCGCAGAATCATTACTCTCCCACCTACTACTGCTCTAAGAAGAGAGAAAGCGGCTGTAGAGCGCGAGTTACACTCAACCAGGACGGTTCGATAAGAGTGGCAGATGAGACCCATTTGCATAATCCCCCAAAGTACATAAAATCATCCACAGGGGAGTACGTTAAAATTCACCCCTGAACGTTTCTACACACAGGTTCATAGAACGTACATAAGTTCAAGTCAGGCAGCAAGTTCTTCAACACTTCGTTCGTACCCTTACGACCGTTACTTACATTCCAAAAAGTATAGTTGGTTAACAATTTACAATTTCGAGTAAACACTGCTAAGTAAAATTGAAAGATAAGTAATAATATAATTGTTTGATACATGAATTACGAATTGAAATGTAAATAAATATCATTGAAGCTTCGCTGTTGATGTCACATTGACACTGATACTCGAGCGTCACAGATTAAATATAATAATTCAGGGTGGTCAGCGAATAAGTGTCGACCCTTTAAAGCCCGATAAACCAGACACAATTAAATGTTAATTGTTATGGCAACTTAACTTGCCATCCGGGCATTGAAGGATTAAATAATAACTATTTAACTAATTAGACAATATTAATTAATTAATTAAGACAGCTCTGTAGCCATTATTTAAATAAACAATTTAAAAACTACTTTAGAATTATTTAACCATGTTTTAATATTGTCGTTTTAATCATATTGTCAACTATCAAGTATTATATATTAAAAAACGGAAGATATTTAAAAATGAAAATAATTTCGTAATGTTAGCACTTAAAATTACATTTCCAATAATATAACTTTCGACACTGCCGGTGATCCGGAACCACTTTTAGTGCATGTCCTTTGATAATGAAGTGATCACTATCAAGATTTTCGTTACGTACTTGTCACTAGAAATCGATTGCAATGTCCGAAGATACAAAGGTGATGTCGGGTGATGATTCTTGAAATAAATTATTCACCAATTATGCTCTAGCGTGTTTACCAATCTCTGAAGACAAAAAAATGTATTTTGAAAAGCAGAATTAATAATCTGTCTATATCTAGAGTCGCTTCTACAAGACCAGTTCGTATGATGCGGATTAAAGTCACCGGCTATAATCGTTTTAAAAATAAGAGAATATTTTCCCAATCGCGTTGCGAAGTAGAAACTGAGGATGAACAATTTTATAGGTAGAAATAATATATTCAATGTTTTTACAGTTCAAAATTTGCACTCACAAAGCTTAGCATACCGGTATTCTAAGTAGCAATTGGACAAATACTACGAGATAAAGTACAAGATATCCGTCATCACAATAATATTGTAACTGTTTTTTTGCTTTAAGACTACCGGCCGTATGATTTCTTTGCGACACCAAAGGGTAAAAAATTACTGTTAATGCTTAACGGGTACACATATTCGCAGAATCATTATTCTCACACCTACTACTGTTCCAAGAAGAGAGAAATCGGCTGTAGAGCACGAGTTACACTCAATCAAGACGGTTCGATAAAAGTGGCAGATGAGACACATTTGCATAATCCCCCGAAGTACATGAAAACGTCTACAGGGAAGTACATTAAAGTTCCTGAAACTTGGACCTTGTAAAAAAGATATAATAGGCCTTTTTGCAGATGAACTAGATGACAAAAAAGCTGACCATCCACCTGGTGGAAAGTAGTTACGGTCGCCTATAGACACGTGCAATAACAAGTAAAAATCACTTGATATTACAGGTGCGTTGTCAGAGGCTTAAGATCAAATGCCGTCCAGGCTCAGTAATTACACTGGCTAACTTTACCTTCAATCCGAAAAACAGCCAACTGTTTCATGGCTGAAATAAGAAAGGCAGTGGTACCTACCCTGACGACTCTACATACAGGCCTACTAGCAGTTGGCTTAAGTATAGTCCTGCTGTCAACATAACGCTTCCTCGATGAGCTCTGGCTCTGGCGACATTTCTTACCCCAGAAAAAGACATTACAAGGAATCAAAAGAAATCTCTAAAACGAATGAAAAAATTAACAACAATTTCTTAATGTACAGTTGACAGAACATCAAGCGTAACAGTTCGACCTTGAGACCGCCCTTACTCCGTTCGTAATAGAGGCGGCTTTCGTAGTGCAACTGTTACACTTGATCTGCTGTAGTCTGAACAATCTAGACATCTCTTTTTTTGGTATGCTTCGCTTTTAATAGGTGACTAATAAAGTAATATGACACAGGTGTGTTTACAGCTAAAATGTCGCCGTTCCTTCCCCTTCCGTCTCTTCAGGGCACGACTCTTTCGGCACAGGGCTCCCTAAACTTGCTAGGCATGGAGATATGTTGCGATTTGAATTCCAGGAACTACATCGAAACCGTGATCAAAACAGCCTCACGGAAGCTCGGTGTCCTGAACAAGGTGCGTCGATTTTTCACGCCTGACCAATTATGCCTGCTGTATAAAACTCAGGTCCGGTCTTGCGTGGAATATTGCTCGCACTTGTGGGATGGCTCCCCCAAGTACCTACTCGATGCCCTGGACAGATTGCAGCGTCGTACTGTCCGTATCGTTGGCGATGTAGAGGTCACGAACAACCTTGAGCCTCTGCAATTGCGTCGCTTAGCGCCTTCTATCGGCTATATCACGGAGAGTGTTCTGAAGAGCTATTTGACCATATCCCACCTTCCCCCTTCCTACTCAGGAGCACGCGTGCCGGTCTTCGGAGTCATCAATTTACTGTCTTCACCTCAACATCACGTACAAAGAAATTTTGTAGCTCTTTTCTTTGTCGAACTTCCAGAACTTGGAATTCTTTGCCAGCACATGTGTTCCCTCCTTCCTATATCATGGGTTCCTTCAAAAGAGGCGTGAAAAAGCACCTTTCGGGCCGGCAAGGTGGAGGCGGCGAAGCAGTGTCTGAACTGCACTAGCTGTCTTCGCATATGGACTCTTCTTACCGCTTCACATCAGGTGGTGTTGAGTCATTTGTCGTGCTATGTATAAAAAAATAAAAATAATAAATAAATATCTTTGGGTTATGATTTGTTTAATTTTAAGGATTCATTTAATTATTCGTTAAGTTTTAAAATAGTTAAAGCCTACTTAATAACCATTGAAGAAGCCTTAGCTGCACAGCGTTTTGCTTATTTCGTTCGAATTACATTTTGAATTGGGGCAATGGATATCTAAAACACTTTAGCTATATTTTTTTTTTTTGCAAATCTCAGCAAATGACTCCACACCACCTGATGTGAAGCAGTAAGAAGAGTCCATATGCGGAGACAGCTAGTGCAGCTTGAAGCAACACTGTTCTAGCCGCCTCCGCCTTGCCGGCCCATAAGGTGCCTTTTCACGCCTCTTTTGAAGGAAGCCATGTTATAGGAAGGGAACACATGTGCTGGCAAAGAATTCCAAGTTTTGGAAGTCCGACAAAGAAACGAGTTACTAAACTTCTTTGTGCGCGATGTTGAGGTGGAGACAGTAAATTGATGACTCCGAAGACCGGCACGCGTGCTCCTGACTAGGAAGGGGGAAAGTGGGATAAGGTCGAAAAGCTCCTCAGAACACTCTCCATGATAAAGCCGATAGAAGGCGCTTAGTGATGCAATGTCACGACGGAGTTGTAAAGGCTCTAGGTTGTTCGTGACCTCTACGTCGTCAATGATACCGACGTATATAACGGACATACGGTATATACGGACGAATTACAGATTGATATGATGATTCAAGTAAAGCGTCTCACGGCCTGGCCACGGGAACGGGCGACGGCGACAGCGCGCAGTGGTTGCCGATTCGCGAGTCACATTACGACATGGCCACGGGAAATTTTCCGCGGCGAATATTCGCGCTTATATTCGCCCGAAAGTACTAAGCAGGCCACGCGTAGCGGCGACGGGCGCGGGCGACCTCGCCAGTTGCGCCGCCACCGACCGTGCCTCCGCGCCACCCGTTCCCGTGGCCAGACCGATATATAAATTCCATCTTTTTTTTTATACAACTAAGTGGATGACAAACAAGCCGACGGCCCACCTAGTGGTAAGCGGTTACCGCCGCCTAAAGACACCTACAATAACAAGGAAAAGCACTTGATATTGCAGGTGCGTTGTCATCCTGATGCCTAAGATGAAATGCCGTCCATGCCCAGTAATTACACTGGCTACCTTTCCCATCTAACATCGACAAGGTTAATTAATTTTTTGTTTCAGTTGAACAGCCATATGAATTCATTCCGACATTGAGAGGGAGACACCTATTATTGTACAAAGGCTACACATACTCGCAGAACCATAATTATCCCACGTATTACTGTTCGAAGAGAGACAGTGGTTGCAGAGCGAGAGTTACGCTCTATAAGGATGGTTCTATAAAATATGCGGATAATATACATTTTCATGATCCTCCAACTTATGTTAAGCTGTCTACCGTAATGTATGTTAAAGTGTAATGAGTAATTTGATGTAATAATTTTAAAGAAGTAAATAAATAAATTATACATACTTATATTATTTTCTTGGTGGATTCATCGTTTCGCTTGGAAATCAGTGGGATAGGCCTTTTTTCAGCAGTGGATATCATAGGCTGATATGATAGTATTGGTTAAACATTTTACTCCCAACAGTTAGTCGTAAAATGTTGTCATTATTGTATTAATATTATAAGTGCAGTTTACTGATGCAGTTGTTAACCTTTGCGTGTTTCTTGGTATTGTGATATAGAATCAGAAAATTTGTGTCATTCTAACAGCCTATTATTAGATAGTATTCTTAATCTAATGATCTTCATTCACCCAGAAACAATTTGCATTATTGTGAACATTGAACATTTCACTGCTCCAGGAATGGTTTGGAGATATCTACCATCCACATACCATTACCACTAAATAGATGATGCGATGGGTGAATATTTATAATACTGGGTTTGAACAGGGTTGCCAGATGGTATCCAAAAGGAGGACATGCCCTCCTTTTCCATGTTTTGTCCTCCCGTCCTCCCTTACTGTAAGTCCTTCTTTTTGCTAAACATTGGGCGGGACTAAATGAGTGGAACAAAGAAAGGAATAGACTAAGTGTGCAGTCAGTTCAATCTTTAATTCTTTCTCATCTCAATACAACTTCAAAAACATGATATGTAAAGATTTTCATAATTATTTGTAATAAAAACCAAGATTTCTTACCAAAATTGGCAGCTCAGCTAAATATGATTAAAATAAACTAAAATATTTGAAAAAGTTCGTTTAATTTCTGAATGTCCTCCTTTTTTACAGAAAATCCTCCTTTTTAGACCCATCTGCCCTCCTTTATCAAATTATCATCTGGCAAAGAAGTCGTATTCATTGTTTGTTCGATTTTTGTTTGAAAACATACCTATGTACGTATAAAAAAATCTGCCAATCTTTCACTGTGGTTTGGAAATTTTATTTTCAGATAATGCGTCATATAAACTCATTCCTGCAGCAAAGGGGAGATTCATGCTAGCCCTCAACGGCTACACATACTATTCCCAGAGCTATTATTCTCGAACTTACTACTGTGCGAAGAAAGTGGCTGGTTGTGCAGCGATTGTTACCCTCAACATAGACGGTTCAATACAACACGCCTATAGTACACACACGCATGATCCAAATTATTTCAAGCTTAATAAAAAGCTTTGATCCTTATATTTATAACACCGCTGGCATCATGGATTCTAAGTTTCATTATGGACTGAATCGTACATACTCAAAAGTTTAATATGATTTGACAGTTGAACGCAAAATATCTATAAGGTAGGTTATTACAAAATCGCATCAAAAAAACACTTTCGGGTACCTACGTACATGATTATACGCGTACTTACCTATCGGCACTACTTTCTAATATAGGTATAGGAAGGCCTGTGGCCAGCAGTGGGGCGTATAAAGGCTACTGATAATACCGTAAAAAAAGGTACAAAATATACATATGTATTATGCTATGATATACTGAACGTATTACCAAAGCAGTTACTCTAGAAGATATTAGGTACTATTTAAAAAAAAAACTGGTTGCAAAGTCTAAGTCATAAAAACTAAACAGTGTTGAGTTTTAGCAAGCGCCTTCTTAACTTTAAATCCTTAAGAGAGCTGAAATATGCCATACAAAATAAATAAAGACCAATAAAACTTGGTCGCCTAGTCAGTCACCTTGGTGACTCACCTTAGACCGCCTGCCCCATTATTCAGAACTGTCGGAAAAGACTCGAATATCAGAAACTCTATCTGTCACTTTTAATCGCGGTGCGTGAAAGCGAGACGGGATGTGACTTTTTGAATCGAATCCGTAATCCGACTGTTGATGCCGGGTCCACAATCGCCCAACACAACAACTGTACATCCAACCCTTTAGTATGTCATAACATAACTCACGAGCGATCGTTAAAGTGATAGGTCTTCTGCGCTATTACTTATGAGCAGAGGTAGGAATTAGGTAGAGCAAACAACATTTATTTTCTCATTATGACGTATCTCAACTTATTAAAACCAAATAAAAAAACCTGCCTAAAAATGATAATTTCATTACTCCTAAGGCTGTTGATTAATAAATGTACCCAAAGGGTAAAACGGGACCACATTAATAAGATTCCACTGTCCGTCCGTCTGTCACTAGGCTGTATCTTATGAACCGTGATAGACAGTTCAAATTATCCACAGATGATGTACTTATTTCTGTTGCCGCTATAACAACAAATACTAATAAACAGAATAAAATAATTACTTATATTCTCTCAGTACAGGTTTATGAAAACTTAATGACAGAATTCCCCCACCAAATTGTTAAATAAATTTTTGGGTGCAATAAACATTTTTCTATTTCTATTATATAAGGGAACTCCCATGCAACAAACGGGTTATTCATCATCTCGCCCGAAAAAAACTCGCCTGATCGGGCGACTTGGCATCTTTCGAATTTACCTAATATTTATGTCGTCAACTCGCACGCTCATACAAAAAGTACAGCCAGGTAAAAAAATTTGAAACTAAATTTTAGAAACGACTTTGAATAAAACGACATTGTATTAAATCTTAAAATAAAGCTACTGACTAACTATTGTTGTTTTATGTCTGAAATAGGTAAATACATAAAAAAACAAAAAAATATTTCGGCCGTAACTATCAAAGAGAATTCTGACACAAAGAATAGCGCTCTTCTACTCTACCGAGCTAAACAGGTTTATTTTTGCTCACAAAAGGATAGCTCTATTTCTTTCTTTTTATCTAACCCTTTATCTCAATCGTGGCGCATTTTATTGACGTCAGTCAATCTTTCCTTACTTAAGCGGCCCTTACTGCGCTCGCGCATATTAAACTGTGGCATTAAGTAATTAATTTATTATTAAATTTAAGTAGGTGGTTTTTAATTACATAGTGTTAAGTATTATGTCTTTATCAAATCAAAAATGTCAAAAATGAGGGTCATAGTGTTATTATGTCTTAATCAAATCAATAATGTCGAAAATGTGAGTGCCTAATCTTTCTCATCTCCCTTTTTTTCGTATTTATTAGTAAATAATTATCAGGATTCTGGCGAAATCAATGACAACGCCAACAACCAAAAAGAAGAAATAATTATAATTTTGTGAAATATACATTTTACTACTACTAGTTTTTGGATCATTTTTCATTACTGTCCTAAAAGAGCAGAGTTATTTAATTTAAAAAAAATATCACTTTTGTGGCTGCCATCTTGTGTTGTTTGACTGGCATTAGAATAAACTATGAGACAAATAAAATATAAATAATAAACAATAAAAAATAATAATATAAAAAATAAAATATAAAAAATATAATATATTTTAAATTATTTTAAGATTTTTTATGACTATAAGTAATAATATAATATGAGAAAATTTATAAAAAAAAAATAGTTTTGCCTTAATAGATAATTCATGATTTGATTAAAAAAACAGGTTTCAGATAAGAACTATTTTTTTTAGGAGTGGAATCCATTTCACAAAGAGGAAAGCAAGTACTTCTTCGCGCGGGCCATAAATATAATTTACATAGGAAAAATAAAGGATCCTGTGTTTGGAGATGCTCCAAACGAAGTATATGCAAAGCAAAGCTTACTATAAATACTGACAACTCTATCAAGCGAGAGGATAGACACAACTGTGAGCCGGATTTTGCGTGAAATGAGCTGGAAGTAAAATTCAACGAGTGCATGTAGAAAGTGAAAACTGCCTATTCTGTACCCATACCAAGTGTTTTTTGGCAGAGTGCTGCAGAGCTAAGAGACAAAGGAATGAACCTCATCCAAAAAAATCCTCAATTTAAAAATGTTAAAAATAAGTTGTACCGAAATAGAAATAAGTCACTGGGTGTAAAAAAATATTGATAATGGCAACAGGTAAACGCTTGTTTTTATATATAATGTTACCTTCCACCAACTAAACCCAGTAGAATATTTCTGCCCTCACGGAAATCGAACCCCGGACCTCTAGATTAGTAGGTGTTCGCAACCACTAGACCACAGGCGATATGGCAGCTGTTTTGTAATATCCCAGAATACTCAACAGTCTGTATTAAAAAAAACAAAACGTTGTCTACCTATCATCAATGAGCTCTTCGCAGCATGATAGGTATTGTTAGCCCCCTGCTCAAGGATATATCACGATGACAAGAAGATTAACGACTGAATTGACGTGGAACAGTCCAGAGAGGAGGCGCCCATTTGATTTACTTATAACATACATTTCTTCCTTCCCGTTGCCACCTGCTGGTTGCCGTGGGCCTCTAGACCATAGAGAAAGGTTAGAATAGTGTCTAAGCGCAGTATGCGGAAGATAAACGACCGAAGTCTCGCGGCTGATTTTATGTACAGACGTTTTTGGCTGATATAACACGGTTTTTTTTCATAAAATTAGATGAAACAAGCTGATGGTCCACCTGGTGGAAAGCGGTTACCGCCGCCTATAGACACCTGCAATAGCAAGGAAAAATCATTTGATATTGCAGGTGCGTTGTCATTTCATCTTAGGCCAATCAGGATGGGCCTAAGATGAAATGCCGTCCATGCCCAGTAATTACACTGGCTACCTTTCCTTTCAATCCGAAATACAGCGAACTGTTCCACGACTGAAATAAGAAAGCGGTGGTACCAACCCAGGCGAACCTACATATGGGCCTACCACCTAGTGAAAAATTATGCCATAGAAATTCTGATGCGCAACGTACGTTGTGTGAATTCAGTGTTTGCTGCTCATTTGAGTTCACGCTTAATAGTTTTGTCTAGCCAAGCAATCAAACAAAAAGACACGATGTAGATTTTTATAACTATTTGTTATCATTTCAATTTATTTAATATTACTTGTATAAAGTTGTTCTAGAAAACAACATAAGTATTTTTGTGCTTATTCCGACATATCTTAACGAATTGTACTAATAGCTAAGTGGACCTAAGTGGAAGCTTTGTGTACCATTTTGTCAAGTTTTTCATTTAAATGCGTGATTTTTGTGTCAAATTGAATTGCTGTATGTTTTCATAAATTAAATAAAAATAATCTTTAATTCTGCGTTATGTAGTGTCTTTTACTCAAGCTCTTAATCGATAATGGGAGTGTATGAATTTAAAAATTATTATATAGATTTATAGTACAGTTGTGTCTTTATCTTTGGAACAAAATAGAATACATACAATAACATCTTTAAAAGGACTGTAAGTTATGTGTACAGTCGACTGCACATTAAGCGTAACAGTTTGACCTAGAGACCGCCCTGTAACGTTGATGTGCTGTCGTCTGTATTTTATTGTATTATTTGTGATTTTTTTAATATTAATTTTATTTATGGTGACGGGTCCATGTTTAATTTTTCGTAACCTTCATCGATACTTGAAGAATTATCGGAACTGCTTGTGAATAGTCTTAAATTTAGTTACCTACTTATTTGAAATATTGTAAACGATTCGCATTATGCTTTTCAGGCGATATTCCCTTTACTTGGATACCGACGCCATCTGGCAGACGTTTGCTGATGCTGGATGGATATACCTATTCTCAAAATAGTAATTCTAGAAGATACTACTGTTCTAAAAAAGAGAGTGGCTGTAAAGCCAAAGTAATTTTAAATGAGAACGGAATTGTAAAGGAAACTGGCGGTTCACACAAACATGATCGCCCACTGTATTTGCGGACGTCTTCGGGGCATTATATCAAAGTATAGAAGAAAGTAAAGGAGTGGAGATAACGTAGGACGTAGCATAGGGCAGCCGCTCATTAGATGGACTGATAGAGTGTATTTTAATTGGCATGAGGTCGTATTCTTATGTCTAGGTACTAGATATATATTTGTTGATGCTGACCCTAACCTAGGTACCTAAACGAAAATTAAATTACATTGTGTTTTTACTTATATTTCACACTGCAACTAAGTTCTTTGTAGCTTAACTAAAATATAAAGTAAAAATAATTATCGAGTTTTTATTTTTATTATTAATCTGAACTACTACTACTACCTTGTTTTATTAGTGTTGAGGCGCCCGTCTGGAGTAGTACCTCCACGTCACAGAAGGACGAATTTGTCCATTCTATCGTGTTCACCCTGGATAGCAAAAATAAATGAGTTGTGTTATTCCTCGATCTCATGAATGCGTTTGACACTGTCTCGATGCCCCACCTACTAGTTAAGCTAGAGAGAGCTGGAATGACAGGTCTTTCGTTGAAGCTTTGATATTTTAAAAACCAGACACAGAGAGTAAAAATAGATCATTGGATAAGTGACGAGGCCAGCGTGACACATGGTGTCCCACAGGGCAGTATGATCGGCCCACCTTATTCCTATTAAACATAAACGATCTGTGTCACCTTCAACTGCTTGGAGGTAATTTTTGTGTTTGCTTACCGCCCTTTTTTGTGTTGTCTATACCTAGGACGAGGCCTTCGCTAATGCTCAGCTGCTTCATCCTTAAGACCATACTAAAAATGCATGTAGTAACTCAATACAATCAGTATTAAGGGTAAACGCAGAACAGTTACAGTCTGTGCCTTACCCGTACCAAGGACAGCCTCTTCAACAGAAATATTATTTACAAATCTAATAATTATGTAAAATTCTCGTGTCACAATTTTAGTTACCATACTTCTCCGAAACGGCTTGACCGATTTTCCTATGTATATTCAGCAGGTCTGAGAATCGTCTAGCTAGGTACTATCATTTATTTTATCTATTTTTTTATTTTTTTTATGGTAAAGCAACGTTTGCCGGGACACCTAGTATTATTATAAAAGGAAGGATAATACTTCACATACACACCACGTTACATGTACTTACTCTGAGCACTAAACGACAAGATAACCGCTTATCGCATTCTGTCCTAGCCGCGGCGGCCGCTGGCCGGTGAGAAGTTAGGACGGCATAATTATAGCTCTGCGCGCATTTTATAATTCGTGCGGGATTCAGTGCAAGTTGTATAATTTTGTAATTTTTTCAAGATATTTAAATAATTCTTTCACTATATTTAATTTATTTTTTTTGCATATGCAAATATTTTTGTTGTTATAACATGGAAACTTCCATTTTCTATCCGAGTGGAATTCGTTGTAAGGGTCAGGTGGGGGCACAGTGAAACAAAAACGGTTTATTAATTTTAGAAAAAAATGTATTTATTAAATCAACATTATTTCTTTACTTATGCATTAAACAGTCTTTGTTTTGCTAAATGGCAATGGAAGTTTGATGGAACTACATTGCAAATCACAGCAATTTGCATTTTACTGAGATCATTTTTATGTTGCGGTGTGCCCCAGGGAGGGGTACAATAAAACACCCATTGGGGCACACTGCAACAAATTGGGGCACAATGCAACTTTACAATAAATTCTTATAAAATTAATTTAAAAAACCACAAAATTAGGTCAATCTGTATATCTTTAGTAAGTTTCAGGAAAATAGAAAATATTTGCTTGACGTTTGGTTTATGTTGACCTATACCTAAGCTTGCTAACCTAGCTTCTATGTTTGTAAATAGTCATAAATTTACTTATTTGGTATATTATGAACGATACGCATTATACTTTTCAGGCGATATCCCCTTTTCTTGGATACCGACGCCGTCTGGCAGACGTTTGCTGATGCTGGACGAATATACCTATTCTCAAAAAAATAATTCTAGAAGATACTACTGTTCTAAAAAAGACAGTGGCTGTAAAGCCAAAGTAATTTTAAATGAAAACGGAAGTGTAAAGGAAACTGGCGGTTCACACAAACATGATCGGCCACGGTATTTGCGGATGGCGTCGGGGCAGTATCTCAAAGTATAATAGCAGAAAGTAAAGGATTGGAGACAACGCACTGAAGGATAGGTCAGCCGCCCATTAGACGGACAGATGTATAGATATTTTTGTCTTCCATTATTTTTGTTAAATTAACTTTGCTCACAGTACCTACCTATTTTCAGGTATTTTTTTAAGTCGCGTAAAACTCCAGGGGTCATACAAAATGACTATTAAAAACCTGTTCATCCTTGTTTAAACGTTTACTAAATTTAAACCTGGTTAAAAATTGATGCTGTCACTTTTTTTTTGTTCAAGCAAAGATAGAGTCAGCATCTTTGAGTGCCGGTCGCATCTGCGCCCCATTCACGGTTTCAATTCGAAAATGCACATGCCGGCTTGCTTAGACGCAACGTTGAAGTGTTAGCTGTTGCTGTTATACATAATTTAAAAAAATGTTTACTTAATGAATCCTAATAAAGAAATAAAATAAAAAAGTAAATAAATAAAATAAACTAAAATGGAAGGGAATAAAACTGTTTATTTGGAGCATATAAATACAGTACACTTAATCGTAAATATAAAAAAATGAAAATTCAGCAAAATGCACTCAGAATGGTACCCGCTTAGCTGTATGTGACGGTAGCAATCCGTGACGCTGGTGAGACCAGATAAGATTAACTGCAACTTAGTTCTTTGAAAAGAAATGAAATGAAAATATCTTTATTCAATTAGGCCCCCCAAGAAGCACTTACGAATCGTCAAAAAACCCTTATGTCTATCACATAAAATAATATTAACTAACAATTTCATAATGTTTGTCTCTCTGTCTTATCTGGATCTACGTAAACAATCTAACAATGTTATAATGTCAGTCTGTCTATTGGTCTGTCTGTCGGTCCGTCTGTCGGTCCGTCTGTCGGTCCGTCTGTCGGTCCGTCTGTCGGTCCGTCTGTCGGTCCGTCTGTCAGTCATACAGTCTGTGTCTGTCAGTCTGTCTGCCTGTCATTGTGAAAAAAATGAATAAAAAAATGAGTTTTCAATTTAATTCTGTCTGAAAATAAATTTGTTAAAAAAGTACTACCCATTTTTACTACTTAAGAGAGGTATTTCATAGCAGCTTAGTAGTAGGTATTTACACTCGTCTTCTGAGGACTTCCACTGGACTTCCTCCACAACGCAAATAATCTTTTATATGGTTCCGTACCTAAATGGTAAAACGGGACCCTATTACAAGACTCCGCTGCTTCGCTCAGCGTGTGTGTGTGTGTGTGTGTGTGTGTGTGTGTGTGTGTGTGTGTATGTGTGTGTGTGTGTGCGTGCGTGTGTGTGTGCGTGTGTGTGTGCGTGCGTGCGTGTGTGTGTGCGTGCGTGCGTGTGTGTGTGCGCGCGTGTAAGTGGTGTGAGTGAGTATGTAAGTGTGCGTGTGTTAAAATAAGTAATCAATAGTTTTGCAATCATGAAAGTTTAATTTATAAATATTTAGTTTTTTTATTTAATTGGTTATATAAATGCTTACGACTTTCGACATGGTCGGTCCTTGGATGGGTCAATCAAATTTATAATCTTGAGCTCCTCCGTGCTTCGGAAGGCACGTTAAGCCGTTGGTCCCGGTTGTTACTGCAACCGCTTTAACCCACCAACCCGCATTGGGCCAGCGTGGTGGTGTTATGGCCCAAACTCCTCATATGTTTCTGCCATGTAGGAAGGCCTGTGCCCAGCAGTGGGACGTATATAGGCTGGTGATGATGATGATAAATGCTTAGATTGTGCATTCAGCTGTCGTTTAGCAAAGACTTTTTATTTGGATCAATTTTAAAAACTTTATTCTTTCTCCTCACTTGAGTCAGTGTTGGGCCATATGGCAATTCTCTTCGAAGTTTCAAGGTTGCGACTCAGATATAGAGTTGCCGCACAGATAATAGGTTGGCTGTTTTATAGAGATCGACAGTAGGAAACATATAAGGTTTGAAATACATTACTTTCAATAAACATCGCTGGCCCCTTTCCACTCGCAAAAACTTAGTCTAGACGCACCACCCCATATCGATATACAATATATCCCAATACCGATTGAGCTAGCGAAACATATATTCGATTTAAAAGTTGAGGTGTGGTAATGTAACGCAGAGTTTTATAAACTGATACAAGCTTCCTGAGCCTTTCAGTAACATATTCAATCTGCGGGTGCCAAGATAGGTGCTGATCCAACACCAGTCCTAAGTATTTAGGAGTGATTAGTGAATACGGTTATGCGTAGCGTCTTTCTCAAACGTCAAAATCAATGGCACCTCGTCGTCTTGTCAGACGTCAAGCTCGATGTCGAATATTTCTGTTTGTGAATCACACTGCTGTTGCTGACATTTGTTGGCCAAGAAGTCTCAAACCATAACCACCAACCAAACCGTCCACGTAGAAATTCACTCTCCATTATTTAAATGTAATTTATCAATAATATATTATTTCGGATTACATTTATCATTACAGGAAACAATATTTTCGATAAAGTTGCAAACATTAACGTCTATAACATATAAATAATATATGCATAATCAAAGCTTATAATGTAAACATAAGTTTCGTGAAATAACTATAAGGACAGTCGGCAGCACATCAAGCGTAACATATTTACCTTGAGACTATTCACTTATTATATTTGTAAAAGAGGCAGTTTCGTCGTGCAACTATTACACTTGTTGTGCTCCCGTCTGTACATGACAATAAGTCTATCAACATCTGCGACCAGACAGAGAATGTAACATCCGAGCCAATGGCGACTTGTTCATCAAGTGAGTTCGGTCCGCCGCACGGCACGATAGTAACCGAGGCTGCCTGCGTGTTATGTCAAGCACACATAAATGTTTTTTTTTTGTAGCAGGAAAACGCCTTATGCGCGTCCTCTCTTCTGGGAAACGAAGAGAGGGATGTGTGGGACTCGCACCCACTAAAACCCCTGCCATACACCTTCTTTACTGCCAGCTAGTGGTATTGTGGGCAGCCTGTGGTGACATGTCATCCATTTCCCCCACCAGAGCACGCAATCCTTACTCCCGGAGGCTGTAACCTCCCTCCCACAACGTTGACCGGTACGCGGGTGTATACGCGAGCCGGTCGGGCTTTACAGTCGGGCAGCTATTTTTCTT
Source organism: Nymphula nitidulata (assembly GCA_947347705.1). Taxonomy (NCBI): domain Eukaryota; kingdom Metazoa; phylum Arthropoda; class Insecta; order Lepidoptera; family Crambidae; genus Nymphula; species Nymphula nitidulata. The sequence continues at coordinate 4,115,985 of OX374626.1, forward strand.
CCACTGCCCGAGTCCCCAGATACTATGTGGGCGGTTGGACGGTTGGCGTTCAGCGTAAGAAGTTTTACCATTTCAGGAAAATAAATATCAAACCGCTTATCGCGTTCTGTCCTACCCGCGCCGCTGACCGCTGAGTAGTTAAAATATAGCACATAGCGAATGGTCTGCGCGCGTTTTATTATTCGTGGAGGATTCAAAAAAATTGAAAAATAGTTGTATAATTTTGTCATCTTTCAAGATATTTGAATAATTCTTTTACCATATTTAATGTTATTTTTTGCTTATTATGCAAATATTTTTGTTTTCCAGAAAATGGAAACTTCCTTAATCAGTGTTTCGAGATCATTTTTATTCCCGTTTGACCCTTAATAGTTTCATCTAGGCATTCTAGGCAATGAAACAAAAAGATTCGATTTAGATTTTTATCATTTTTAATTTATTTAATATTGTTTGTATAAATTCGTTGTTTGAAACAACATTTTTGTTCTCATTCCGACGTCATCATCATACCAGTCTATGATGTCCGCTGCTGAACAAAGGCCTTCCCCATCGATTTCCAAATGGAACGGTTCTGCGCAGCCTGTATCAATCGGCCCCCGAGACCCTGTCCAGGCCATCTGTCCATCTAGTGGGACGCAAAGTAGGACACTGCGTTTTCCGGCACGTGGTCGCCATTCTAGAACTTCCGACGTATCTCAACAAAATATTACATTTTGTTGCTAGATTGTTGTTGTGGAATCTTTGTTTTTATTTTCTTAATTTTAATATAGTGTTTTTTTTTGTGATATTGTATTGTTGTATGTTTCCATAAATTATGTAAAAATAAAAACCTTTATTTTTTGCGTTATCTAGTGTTCTTTACTCAAGCTCTTAATGATACCTAATTTGGGCTTAACAATAATACATAATAAAAAATTGAGCAATTAAAAAATACCAAGTGGGCGACAAAAATCGTGAAGTCGAACCGAATCGGATTTTTTAGATGCCCACTTAAGTATTTTCGTTGGTTAGGTTAGATTAGTATGATGCTTAGTTAAACACAAGCCGATGATAATTATTACATACCTGGATTTAAAATAGAGTTGCGTCTTTATCTTTGGAACAAAATAGAACATACATAGCATCTTTAAAAGGATTGTAAGTTTTGTGTACATAATTGTATTATTTATACTTTTATATTATTATTGTTTGAATACAAGATTAATTTTTGGTTACGGGTGCCATGTTAATTTTTTTTGTAACTTCATGGTTATTAACATTTGAGTTACAGTTATATAGGTACGGGATATTTACCATGTAATTTCATAGTTGGGAGATCCCGATATTTCCGCGCAGTTGCATGCGCCATGGTCATGGGTAGACATCCCATGGTAAATATCCCGTATATAACTCTAATTCAAATTATCTGAAACGTTTGTACGTACATAGTCTTAAATTTACTTATTTATAATATTGTGAACGATACGTATTATGCTTTTCAGGCCATATTCCCTTTTCTTGGATACCGACGCCGTCTGGCAGACGTTTGCTGATGCTGGACGGATATACTTATTCTCAAAGTAATAATTCTAAAAGATACTACTGTTCTAAAAAAGAGATTGGCTGTAAAGCCAAAGTAATTTTAAATGAAAACGGAAGTATAAAGGAAACAGGCGGTTCACACAAACATGATCGCCCACGGTATTTGCGGACGGCGTCGGGGCAGTATGTCAAAGTATAGAAGAAAGTAAAGGAATGGATACAATGCACTGACGGATAGGTCAGCCGCCCATTAGTAAAAAAATAATAATTAAATTTTGTATTCCTACTGCAGAAAAGACGGAATTATGTCTTCCTTTGTTTTTTAGTAATACTTCAAATTACCTTATGTTTCTCATGTCATATCTTTTTTCCATAAAAAGTCTGATCTTTGATTTTATCATGTGTTTTATTTGCTAATGCCAAACCTTCAAAATCCGACCTTACCTGTAGTGCCTATAAATAAATTTTTGTATAGGAGGGCCAACAAAATCTTCGAATATATTCGTAGTCGGCACCACCAGATCCGCACGAGTTATCTGGTAGCTGGCACGTAAAGGGTTAAAAGCCCGTTCATCCTTGTTTAAACGTTTACTAAATTTACACCTGGTTTAAAATAGAAGCTGTCACTTTTATTTGTTCAAACTAAGACAGAGTCAGCATCTTTGAGTGCCCCCATTCACGGTTTCAATTCGAAAACTCACATCCCGGCTTCCTTAGACGCAACGTTATGAAGCTGTTATACGTAATTTTTAAAAAATGTTTAATTAATGAATTCTAATAAAGAAATAAAATAAAAAATGAAATAAACTAAAATGGAAGGAAATAAAAATGTTTATTTGGAGCATATAAATAACAGGACACTTAATCATAAATATAAAAAAATGAAAATTTAGCAAAATGCACCCATTCAGTTGTATGTGACGGTAGCAATCCGTGACGCTTGTGAGACCAGATAAGATTAACTGCAACTTAGTTCTTAGTAGCTCAACTGAAAAAAAATGAATAATAAATTGAGTTTTCCTTTTAATTCTGTCTGAAAATAAATTTGTTAAAAAACTACTACCCATACCATATCTATAATATTTAAGAGAGGTATGTCATAGCAGCTTAGTAGTAGGTATTTACACTCGCCTTCTGAGGACTTCCACTGGGGCAGTACCTCCACATCGCAAATAATCTTTTTTAGGGTTCCGTCGGTTAAAAAGGCACAAAAATTGCAAAAGGCACAAAGTTAATGCACTTGATAATTTGTATGAATACTGTGAATGACAACTTCTCCTATGCAATTCTCTTCTTCTTCTTCTTGTTCTTTTAATAATGGCAATGTGTTTATCAAAGAGTAATGTAAGTATAGGGGAAAAGAGCGCCCACTCGCGGCAATGTTTTGTAACATAAATTTGAAACGCCATCAGCGCCTCTGGAAAATAGTGCGGGAACTACTACTATGTATACGTAGCTATAGGTAGGTTTGTATCTAAAGATTTGAAATCTAAATGGCGCGTGTTTCCCAGATGCGAGTTGCTTTATTTCATTGACACTTTACTTTAATGTAAGGATAGCTTTTCAACATTAAAACAAACATTATCTCAATGAAATAAAATAACTCGTATCTGGGAAATACGCTTCATTAAATTTATTTCAAAATAAATAAATAAAACAGCACATAATCTGTGACTTATTTTTATAATTTTTATATTGCAAACAATATTTTTGGGCCGCAATTTTCATTTTATCGTCTCCAACGTATACAATTTTCCGTTCTAATAATCTATTCACTGCCCTGGATTTTTACATCGAAAAATACAAAAGAAAGGCATTGTAGCAATTTTGTAATCCACAACACATTCAGAGTCCAAAATACACAAAGCGTCTTTATCGCAACATAGCGTCTCCTAACGCAAGTAAATACACCAAGTCTGCAAGTTTATAGAGTCGGTTGACTTGACACAAGTTTCGCAGAAAATAATGGCTTCGATGTAGTGATATGCAAATCTGGACGGAGAAGTACTCTCAACTCAACGTTTGTTAGCACAGAAATATATCAAAACCACTAGAACACACATGTAATTACATAACTGAAAATAACGTAAGCGCAAGTGCAAGTTTCGGCAGCCATTACGTGAGTGAATGACGCAGTTAGAGCCACCGCCCATATACAATTTCAAATCGTACAATTTAATTGCGTGCTTCCATAGGCCGCACACTTCGGCGACTTAGTTGATGGACAATGTTGCTAGCGCGGTGACGTCTGCGATAAAATGCGGAAAAACAACGCATACGCATAAGTTAAGAAAACTTAATAAAAAGAAGACGAAAACAGAACATGACATTTAGGGTGCATCCGATATTAAGTGACAGATTAGAGCGTGGGAAACATCATACCTTACATTCTAAACTGAGATGTTACCCAGATAAGTTTTTTAAGGGCTTGCCTTTTTTGGACTTCGTTGATCAGCAGTTCTATTTTTTCATTTGTTACAAGAAGAGAATGCAGAGATCGACTGGCTGCGGCGGCTGCGTGCCCGTCGGCAAAAATCCAAGCGTGGGGAAATCACGCGCACGGGTCTGGTCACACTGTATCTTAGCGTGCGACTGACCAACTAAGTTGTTATAGTGTGCGGGATATCGGCCGATAGTTGGCCAATTATTTAGTTGAACGACTTAGTTGATATAATGTGCGGGCTATCATAAGATTCTATGCCTATTAGACATTCTGCGATTTAGTTGTATGATTTAAAATTGTATATGTGCGGTGGCTCTTATAGTACAGGTACTACCAGGGTTGCCAAGGGTAAAAATATTATTCCTTGCTGCTAAAAGTCATAAATAAAATAAAAATAATATACTTATCAACCTTTTACTAAAGGAAATATCAATTTATTGCTATTATTTTGTTTTTGATTCAATAATATTGTTTGTTTTCAACCTAGTCGCGGCAGCAGCGACATCTTACGAGAAACTTTGAAGACTTCATTCAAAAAGGTCACCGCTAAGCTTCATAGATGGCGCTACTTTCTTTGCCAATAGCATTGTTCTAAAAGTGCCCCCCCTGGTGTTTATCTTAACGATTACAATTCTGCCAGCCTAGATATGCGATTCTCTTAAGTCAGCAGCCTTGAATTCGTGGCTGTTGGCAGCGCTGTCGTTCATACCTTTTAGCCTTTGTTTGACAACCATTTGACAACCGTTGGTGACACTGGCGTTCCGACGACGAGCACGGCGTGAGCCAGAACTAATACGTTGTTTCTTTGTTTAACTTTATGTAAAAATCAATCAAATATTGAATGAAGTAATTGCGATACATTTTAAACAAAAGAAAAACGAAGTAAAAAAATATCGATTGTACTTCATGTCGTATATCCAAAACAGAGACAATCTTCCACAGCCATGACATCGCGACGTAGAATGAAGTTAGTAAGTAGTGAATACGGTTATGCGTTATGCGCCTTTCTCAAACGTCAAAATCAATGGCACCGTCGTCTTGTCAGACGTCAAGCTCAATGTCGAACATTTCTGTTTGTGAATCACACTGCTGTTGCTGACATTTGTTGGCCAAGAAGTATTAAACCATAACCAAACCGTCCACGTAGAAATTCACTCTCCATCATTTAAATGTATATAATAATAATATCTAAAGTCTATTACATATAAATAATATATGTATAATCAAAGCTTGTAATGTAAACTTAAGCCTCGTGAAATCACTCAAAGTACAGTCGGCAGCACATCAAGCGTAACATATTTACCTTGAGACTATTCACTTATTACATTTGTAAAAGAGGCAGCTTTCGTAGTGCAACTGTTACACTTGTTGTGCTCCCGTCTGTACATGATAATAAGTCTATCAACATCTGCGACCAGACAGAGAATGTAACGTCCGAGCCAATGGCGACTTGTTCATCAATTGAGTTGGTCCGCCGCACGACATGGTAGTAACCGTGGCTGCCAAATTGTTATGTCAGGCACATATAAATGTAAAATACCCAACAATTCAGCATTAGATGTTTTACCATTACAGGAAAATAAATATCAAACCGCTTATCGCGTTCTGTCCTACCCGCGCCGCTGCCCGCTGAGTAGTCAAATATGACGGCACATAGCTAGGATTCAGTTAAAGTTGTATAATTTTGTGATTTTTCAAGACATTTAAATAATTCTTTCACTATTTTTTTTTTTTTTTGCTTTTGCACATATTTTTGATTTCGAGAAAATGGAAACTTACTTATTCAGCGTTTCGAGATCATTTTTATGCTCGTTTTACCCATTATAGTTTCGTCTAGCTAGGCAATGAAACAAAAAGAGTCGATTTAGATTTTATTCATTTTTATTTTTTTTGATATTGTTTGTATAAATTCGTTTTTTATAACAACATTTCGTTCTCATTCCGACGTCATCATTATACCAGTCTATGATGTACACTGCTGAACAAAGGAATTCCCCATCGATTTCAAAATCCAACTGCGCATCCTGCATCCAACAGCTCCCCGCACCCTGACCAGGTCGTGTGTCCATGTAGTGGGAGGCCGTCCTACTTTGCGCTTTCCGGCACGTGGTCGCCATTCTAGAAATTCCGAGGTATCTCAACAAAACATTACATTTTGTTGCTAGCTGTACCTAAGTGGAATCTTTGTTTGTATTTTCTTAACTTTAATTTCGTGTTTTTTTTTGTGATATTGTATTGTTGTATGTTTCCATTTCTGCGTTATCTAGTGTTCTTTACTCAAGCTCTTAATGATACTGAATTTGTCCTAGATAATAATAGATAATAATAAATTGAGCAACTAAAAAATACCAAGTGGGCGACAAAAATCGTGAAGTGGCATCTTATCGTTGAATAGATGCCCGAATCGGATTTTTTAGATGCCCACTTAAGTATTTTCGTTGGTTAGGTTAGATTAGTATGATGCTTAGTTAAACACAAGCCGATGATAATTATTACATACCTGGATTTAAAATAGAGTTGCTTCTTTATCTTTGGAACAAAATAGAACATACATAACATCTTCAAAAGGATTGTAAGTTTCGTGTACATAATTGTATTATTTATACTTATATATATATATTATTATTGTTTTTATACAAGATTATTTTTGGTTACGGGTGCCATGTTAATTTTTTTTGTAACTTAATGGTTATTAACATTTGAATTAGCGTTATTACGGGATATTTACCATGTAATTTCATGGTTGGGAGTTCCCGATATTTCGGCACAGTTGCATGCGCCATGATCACGGGTAGACATCCCATGGTAAATATCCCGTATATAACTCTAATTCAAATTATCTGAAACGTTTGTAAATAAATAGTCTTAAATTTACTTATTTATAATATTGTGAACGATACGTATTATGCTTTTCAGGCCATATTCCCTTTTCTTGGATACCGACGCCGTCTGGCAGACGTTTGCTGATGCTGGACGGATATACTTATTCTCAAAGTAATAATTCTAAAAGATACTACTGTTCTAAAAAAGAGATTGGCTGTAAAGCCAAAGTAGTTTTAAATGAAAACGGAAGTATAAAGGAAACTGGCGGTTCACACAAACATGATCGGCCACGGTATTTGCGGACGGCGTCGGGGCAGTATGTAAAGGATTGGAGACAACGCACTGAAGCATAGGTCAGCCGCCCATTAGACGGACCGACGACGGATTGATATTTTTGTCTTCTATTATTTAATAAATGAACTTTGCTCACAGTACCTGCCTATTTTCAGGCAATTTTTTAAGTCGCGTAGAACTCCAGGAGTCATAATGACTATTAAAAACCCGTTCATCCTTGTTTAAACGTTAACTAGGTTGATTTAAACCTGGTTTAAAATTGACGCTGTCATTTTTATTTGTTCAAAGAAAGACAGAGTCAGCATCTTTGAGTGCCGGTCGCATCTGCGCCCTATTCATGGTTTCATAAAATATCGTAGTTGTTTAAAAATCCAGATTACTTTTATGATTCTCGTCGGAATGAGGTTAGATGTATGTGCCAAGAAAGTGTCTTATTAATAACAATTTTCATCCATGGAGAAGCCCTATATTACGGATCTTCAAGACTCGTTCTTAACGATCACCATTTAAGGAAACCAGGGGATCACGGTTAGTGATATCAGCTAAGTAAGTATCATTTTTTTTGTAGCAAATGAAAGAAATTAGTATTTTTTCGGATTCAAAACTACTTAGACCGTTTAGCTCGCACCAGTTAGATATCCTAGACTTGCATTTAATTTATTTAGGTAATATGAAATAAAAATTTTTTTTTCAACTACTTATATTTTTGTATTATAATGAGAATGGCTGCAACAAGAATGACTGAAAAAAAACCATTATTTGCACCGACATACGCAGCAACATTGTCAAAAAATTAAAAAATGCTATTAGTAAATAAAAAAATGTTAGCATTTCGATCTTTATATAAAGGTGTTATAGGGGCAGACAATGATAATAATGATGATGATTCATAGATTATAAAGCTCTATTAATAGAGTCTATATTTTTTTTATTGTCATGGTGATGTCGTCCTTAACAAATGTTATGTTAAAAGTTTTCAAGTCTTATGTGTAGGTAAGTTAGGTAGAGATGTATTTTTGATGCTAATCGTAACTGTACTCTACGTAAGTGTAAAATTACATTTTTTTTTTACTTTCATACTGTAACTTAGTTCTTTATAGCTTAACTGAAATAAAATAAGTTAATTTAAATCTGTTTGAAAATAAATTTGATTAAAAAATTACTACCCAATTTTACTATTTAAGAGACGTATTTCATAGCAGCTTAATATTAGGTATTTACCTCTCGACTTTGAGGACCTCGACTCGGGTAGTACGGTCGACCACAGAAGTAACTTGACACGTTAGTACCATGTCACAACAACTATGACATAAATACAGTGCGGTAGCAACTAAGTACGAGCGCAATAGTCGGTGCGACATGGTACTAAAGTGTTAAGCTACTTCTGTGGTCGACTGTACCTCCATATCACAAAATATATAACTTTCGTGGCTGATTTTACGTACCGACGTTTTCGGCTGATATGACGCGGAATTTATGCGACAGAAATTCGGATGCGCAACGCGTTGTGTGAATTCAGAGTTTCGAGCGTTGCCGTAGTGACGTGTCATGTTGTCTGAAAAAGTTGAAAACCGCCTCCGTGGACCTTCATTTGCGACTATTAAATAGACCAAAACCATTAGCCCTACATGAGTAGGCTATGAAAGCCCGCAGGAACACCGTAGCTACTCCGTTCCTTTTCTATGCCTAGGTGGTGGGTTTTGCGACTGGGACGGGCGGCGATATCATCGAACTACGAAACTATTTAAGATTAGGATTAGAATTATGTTCGGGATGTTTACAATGTAATGCAAGGTTATTTATAACTAGCTGACCCGGCAAACTTCGTACCGCCTAACAGTCGATTCGTTAAGTTTTATTTTTTTTAATACTTATTCTGCTATTCGGGACACCGGGTCAGCTAGTAAGATAAAAAAAGAAAAAAGATAGTTAATAAGTCAACAATTACATTATGTCGAAAAATAACGATACTAACGTCACTTAATTGTTTTTCCTTCCCGAACCCCTCCACTAACAAACACTTAATAAACTTTATGGTTTGGTATTAAAGTTCAAATTGACTTTTAAGTATTATCTTAGAATCTTTTGTATGGGAGTATAGAAAAGTGTTGTTTTAGACATTTCAGGCGTTTTTTTAAATTTTTCTCTCCGTAAGAACCATCCTCGTACTTTAAGGAATATTATAAAAAAACAATTAGCGAAGTCGGTTCAGCTGCTTTCGAGATTTGCGCTTAGCAACACATTCAGCGATTTATTTTTATATTATAGACTAGTTCCCGATTTTAAAAAAATTGATGGTAAATATCCCAAACACAATTCTAATTATATTGTTCATAACCATGAAAACATAAAGTTTATAAATGTTTATTTGTACCGAAGGTTTTCTTACTTTGCATTGAAGAAATAATGATCAAAATGTTTAATATAAGTAGAGAATTTAATAAAAACATATCGAAAACAAAACTCATGTTTTATTTATTACTAGATCAAAGATAAAAAAAATTATTGTTATTAACAGAATTATACATTTTATTACTTATTGTTCAAGAAATTTTCATCGCGTTGGGTTCAGAGACAGCGGAAGAAGGGCGTTGCAAATTTTGTAAAGAAGTATTCGATGACATTCAATCTCATATAGAAACTAAACACCCAAAAGCATGTAAGAAGAAGGGCAATAAAACTAAAGGTAAAGAATTTCTACGTCGTTTCTCAAGAAATAACAATAATTAAGTATTAAAATAGTTTACCGATAGTGATGTTTTTGTAGATATTCCTCTGAAACGTGGCTGGGTAAAAAAATATTGTAAGAAAATAAAAGATCAACACTACCAATGTTCAATTTGTAAGAAATGCTTAAAAATATCACCAACAACATTTAGTAACATGAAACGGCACATCAGGGCCGTTCATCCAGACATTTATAGGAAGGAAGTGGTTACTCTTCAATTGCTTACAAAAGGTGATAGTGATACGGAGCATATAATGGAATTTATTGAAAGTTGTAGTAGTTCAGATGAATTGGTGGAAGAAGATAGTACTGTTGAAAATAAAAGCAAAGACTTGAATGAAGATATTGCATCACAGAGTATTATAGAAGACACAAGTAAAATAAATGACCAAGAAATTACAAAGGCTGTAGAATCCACGGAGAATATCGAAAATATTAGTTCTAAAGAAAAAATGATCAAACTTTTTTGTCGCAAAACTGTTGCTGGGAAATGTGAGTATATTGTAATAATTTTAGAATACTCAACAGTAATCATATTATAATGTTTCATAATATCTTCAAATGAGTGCGGTGGGTTCAAAAATATTTATTATAACATTAGAGTCTTGAGTATTTTGTAAGTATTAAAAATATGAACGGAAGGCTGCAAAACCACGCCAGAGTTTTAGGTTCAATACTCGATCGTTTTTTTAAAAATTGTCAGCGACGGACGTATTCGTTGATAAATCATCTCTTGTTTCATTCTAAAACAATTTTACTTTTATTAAAATAACTACAGCACTACTTTTTATTGTTTGTCATGTTATTTGTATCTATTATTATTTTAACTCTCGTTTTCAGGGGCAAACAAAACATGTGTTTGGAATTTCTTTGAAGGCATAGAAGGCACACCTAAATACAAGTGTACGTTTTGTGAGAACAGAATAACAATATTTCCAGGAAGTGTTTCCAATTTAAGACGCCATTTACAGAATCGACACAACGACGAGTTCAATTTGATTTGTAAATATGCGTCTAGCGTAGATACATTACACAAACATCGGCCCCATCAGGCGAAAAAGGTTGTACAATCAGGTAAAAAATATTTATTTTAACCTAAATATATTTCATGATCATCACCAAAATTTATATATGACTCTACTATTTTTATTTATTATGTAAGCAGCACTTTTGCTGAGGACTACTCTTGAAATATTCCGATTTAAATAGTTGTTGTTTTTGTGTAAACCCGTGGCACATTTTTTCTTTCGGCTGTAACTTAAGGCATAATCAGAGGCTTTTCCAAAAGTCTTTCAGTCTATAGATGAAAGGAATAAATATAAAGTATCTTGCAAGAATGCGAGATAGTAATTTATTACAAAATCATTTAACTACATTTCATCAAAATTATTCATAATAATTTACAATTTGTAAGAAGCATAGACCAAATACAAACACATACATATCATACTTGATAATAGTTACAGTATGAAGAAAAAGTTTTATTTAATGTTATTTAATTTAATTCACTGAATCATCACCTAACACAAACTGATCTTTTATTATAACCTTATGATTAATATGAAGCTAATTACATATGTAGGTTTTATGATGATACATTTTGTGCCGGCAATTATCATAATCAGTAGATGCACAAAAAAGTTAGTCGTTTTCCTAAAAATGATGTCTGGAAAACATTTTATCTCGGAGTTTTTCTTCTACAATCTTAGATACTCTTCTAATTATGAGCTTAATTTCAATAAAAATATGACGCCACAAAGCTTGGTCGGGTGCCCGATTTTAAAATGAAATCCATTAGTCCTGTATGTTAAGTCGCCTCGTTGAATCTGTTTTATGATTTTCGTGGTTTGTTTCAGAACCTTCGGATTCTTTTTTGAAGTCCTATTTCGAAGAGCAAGAAGATGAATCATTTTTGTGTAAGCAATGTAACCAAACCTTGAGTTCTGATGATCATATAGAGCTTTTCAATCACATCCAAGACCAACATCCAGAACAAGTTCTCATGTATCAAGTAGATAAGACCGAAATGGATTATATTATAGTAAAAAATGATTAAAAAACAATGATAACTAACACGATGGATATGTATGAAAGTCATAAAAGTTTTAGACCTTCTAATTATTGGAATTTTGGTCAGATAATACTTACTTCAACCTGTAAGAAATGAATCTTTTAAATTAGCGTCGTTGGTCGTCGCAATATTTACTTAAAAGTCAGTAAATAAAGCTAAGCAAATTTTCATTAGAAAATTTATAGCGGTTATAGTTAGGTTTTAAAAAAACAGAATACTCCTAGGTTTTGTTTTAGCAAACTAAATTTAATCGTAAACATTACCGTTTGAAGAAAAATGTTAATATAACGTTTATATAGGTACTATTAATTATTGAATAAAGGTTTTATAAAATAGGGTATTTATTTATTTTTGGATAATTTTGATTTAATATGTATGTACAACCATAGCACAGAAGTGTACCTGTATAATTCAATAAAGTGGGCGAAGTGTTACGCGCTTAAGCTATGATGCACTTCCGTAATTATTAGTTTTTGCTGATAATCTTATTTCATTTACATGTATCTTGATATTGAACATAGAGATCTATTTAGTTTGAAAATTTCCAATGCAATTATTGTAACTGTACCTAAGTCTAAGTACCATTTCCATTTGTTAAAATATAAACGTGCCACTTATTGGAAACTTTTAGTTTCATGAACTGCTTATCTTTATTTATGTTACGTATCTGAATGGGGATCTAACAATCTTGTTGAGTTCAATGCTAAGAAAACACAGGTGTGTGCGTTTACAGCCAAAATGTCGCCGTTCCTTCCCCTTCCCTCTCTTCAGGGTACTACTCTTTCGGCACAGGCCTCCTTGAACTTACTCGGTATGGAGATATGCTGCGATCTCAATTCTAGAAACTACATCGAAACCGTGATAAAAACAGCCTCACGGAAGCTCGGTGTCCTGAACAAGGTGCGTCGATTTTTCACGCCTGACCAGCTATGCCTGCTGTACAAAACTCAGGTCCGGTCTTGCGTGGAATATTGCTCGCACTTATGGGATGGCTCCGCCAAGTACCTCCTCGATGCACTGGACAGATTGCAGCGTCGTGCTGTCCGTATCATTGGCGATGTAGAGGTCACGAACAAACTTGAGCCTCTACAATTGCGTCGGGACATTGCGTCGCTTAGCGCCTTTTATCGGCTTTGTCACGGAGAGTGCTCTGAAGAGCTTTTCGACCTTATCCCACCTTCCCCCTTTCTGCTCAGGAGCACGCGTGCTGGTCTTCGGAGTCATCCATTTACTGTCTCCACCTCAACATCACGCACAAAGAAATTTAGTTCTTCGTTTCTTTGTCGTACTTCCAGAACTTGGAATTCTTTGCCAGCGCTTGTGTTTCCTCCTTCCTATAACATGGGGTCCTGCAAGAGAGGCGTGAAAAAGCACCTTTTGGGCCGGCAAGGTGGAGGCAGCTAGTGCATTGTCCGTTTCTGCACTAGCTGTCTTCGCATATGGACTCTCCTTACCGCTTCACATCAGGTGGTGTTGGGTCAATTGCCGTGCTTTGTATAAAAAAAAAAAAAAAAAAAACAATAATATAATTTCAAGAATAACAAATCGATTTGCTGGTTACCGATCTTAATTTTCTGGTGAACATGTAGCCATCCACTTTAAATTTACCACCCAATTGGATGCAATTGGACGGTTCGTTTAACACGGGGCTTCCAATCAAACGGCTGAAGGATAATTAGCCAAGTAATTGAGCGCAACGTATAACCAGATGACTGCTAAATATCGCCGCCAGCTGGTCAAATTAGACATCTAATTGGACGCCTAGGCAGATCGTCTAGTATAAAGAGTTTTGTGTGGCTGTTTATGTGATTAGAGGTTCAAGATTTATAGTCATTCAGAACTAGTAATCTTGAACCTACCACTTAATTGATCACAAAAAATATCTTCAGTACCAGACGATCTGCTTAGGCGTCCAATTGAGTGCCAAGTTGTTAAACGTTGAGTAATTTGGCTTAGGCATTTCATTGGATGCCGACGATTAGTAAACGGTCTAGGCGTCCAATTAACTGGACGTGTCTTTTCTTTCAGATTTAACATATCACATCGTAAAATCACAACGAGGAAGAGATTTAGTTGCTATAGGAGGCTATACATATTTGTATGTTTACCAAGAATTTACTTGGGCTTGTACTCAAAGACATAACAAATGTAAAGCGAAAATAACGCTGCGAAACGGCAAAATAACAAAAATTTTAGATTGTCACAACCATGGGCCTTATAATTTTTTTTAAATATGAATTTACTAAAAGTTGTGAGTTAAAAAAGATGATGGTAAATGCATATATGTATTTTCTTTATTTATTATTTAGTTACAATTATGTAGGTGCCAGCGTAAAGAAAAACGTGGGAAGGGAAGGTAGTCTACGTAATTACTGTGCATGGAAGGCATTTCATCTTAAGGCTGTAGGACTATTTGTGTGTTATTTGTGTGTTCTTTTGGTAGGTTCAAGGATTTTTTATAACCACTTAAAACCGCATAAAAACTAACCTTGAACCTATCACTCACACAAAGACTTTAGTACAAGACAATCCGCCTTGGCGTCCAGTTCAGCTGACTTTCAATACGCCGAGTAGTTAAACATTGCGTGATTTTAGTTCGCCTACTTAACGAGCACTATTATCTAATCTCTGACCGAGCGCCGCACCGCTGAACGCCGGTGACGCCGATTTTTTGACCAGTCAGCGGCATGTTTACCTGCTATGCGATTCTCTAAAGTCAGCCGCCTTGATTTCGTGGCTGTCAGCGGCGCTGTCATATCTTTTGGCGGCGTTTGTTTAATAACCATTTGACAACCGCTGGGGGCACTAGCGTTCCAACGACGAGCACGGTGTGTGCCGAAACTAAAAAGTTGTTGATTTATACAATACTAACGTCACTCAATTGTTTTTCCTTCCCGAAACCAGAACCCCTCCACTAACCTCGACTCGGGTAGTACGGTCGACCACTGAAGTAACTGAACACGTTAGTACCATGTCACAACAACTATGACATAAATACAGTGCGGTAGCAACTAAGTACGAGCGCAATAGTCGGTGCGACATGGTACTAAAGTGTTAAGCTACTTCTGTGGTCGACTGTACCTCCATATCACAAAATATATAACTTTCGTGGCTGATTTTACGTACCGACGTTTTCGGCTGATATGACGCGGAATTTATGCGACAGAAATTCGGATGCGCAACGCGTTGTGTGAATTCAGAGTTTCGAGCGTTGCCGTAGTGACGTGTCATGTTGTCTGAAAAAGTTGAAAACCGCCTCCGTGGACCTTCATTTGCGACTATTAAATAGACCAAAACCATTAGCCCTACATGAGTAGGCTATGAAAGCCCGCAGGAACACCGTAGCTACTCCGTTCCTTTTCTATGCCTAGGTGGTGGGTTTTGCGACTGGGACGGGCGGCGATATCATCGAACTACGAAACTATTTAAGATTAGGATTAGAATTATGTTCGGGATGTTTACAATGTAATGCAAGGTTATTTATAACTAGCTGACCCGGCAAACTTCGTACCGCCTAACAGTCGATTCGTTAAGTTTTATTTTTTTTAATACTTATTCTGCTATTCGGGACACCGGGTCAGCTAGTAAGATAAAAAAAGAAAAAAGATAGTTAATAAGTCAACAATTACATTATGTCGAAAAATAACGATACTAACGTCACTTAATTGTTTTTCCTTCCCGAACCCCTCCACTAACAAACACTTAATAAACTTTATGGTTTGGTATTAAAGTTCAAATTGACTTTTAAGTATTATCTTAGAATCTTTTGTATGGGAGTATAGAAAAGTGTTGTTTTAGACATTTCAGGCGTTTTTTTAAATTTTTCTCTCCGTAAGAACCATCCTCGTACTTTAAGGAATATTATAAAAAAACAATTAGCGAAGTCGGTTCAGCTGCTTTCGAGATTTGCGCTTAGCAACACATTCAGCGATTTATTTTTATATTATAGACTAGTTCCCGATTTTAAAAAATTTGATGGTAAATATCCCAAACACAATTCTAATTATATTGTTCATAACCATGAAAACATAAAGTTTATAAATGTTTATTTGTACCGAAGGTTTTCTTACTTTGCATTGAAGAAATAATGATCAAAATGTTTAATATAAGTAGAGAATTTAATAAAAACATATCAAAAACAAAACCCATGTTTTATTTATTACTAGATAAAAGATAAAAAATGTTATTGTTATTAACAGAATTAAACATTTTATTACTTATTGTTCAAGAAATTTTCATCGCGTTGGGTTCAGAGACAGCGGAAGAAGGGCGTTGCAAATTTTGTAAAGAAGTATTCGATGACATTCAATCTCATATAGAAACTAAACACCCAAAAGCATGTAAGAAGAAGGGCAATAAAACTAAAGGTAAAGAATTTCTACGTCGTTTCTCAAGAAATGACAATAATTAAGTATTAAAATAGTTTACCGATAGTGATGTTTTTGTAGATATTCCTCTGAAACGTGGCTGGGTAAAAAAATATTGTAAGAAAATAAAAGATCAACACTACCAATGTTCAATTTGTAAGAAATGCTTAAAACTATCACCAACAACATTTTGTAACATGAAACGGCACATCAGGGCAGTTCATCCAGACATTTATAGGAAGGAAGTGGTTACTCTTCAATTGCTTACAAAAGGTGATAGTGATACAGAGCATATAATGGAATTTATTGAAAGTTGTAGTAGTTCAGATGAATTGGTGGAAGAAGATAGTACTGTTAAAAATAAAAGCAAAGACTTGAATGAAGATATTGCATCACAGAGTATTATAGAAGACACAAGTAAAATAAATGACCAAGAAATTACAAAGGCTGTAGAATCCACGGAGAATATCGACATTATAAGTTCTAAAGAAAAAATGATCAAACTTTTTTGTCGCAAAACTGTTGCTGGGAAATGTGAGTATATTGTAATAATTTTAGAATACTTTTTTTTTCTTTATTTAATTTAAGGACTTTTGTCTCAACCAAGACATGTCAGTCCTATAATAACCTTAAACATACATATAAACAAATGAACTGCGCAGAGTCCAAGTTTTACATTTATACTTATATTACTTATGATACGTTATTCGACAGCGACACACATCGACTGACCACCATATTATAGACCATTCTAGCTGGAAGTGAGGTGGGTTGGCTTAATATAGATTGGAAAATGCCCAAATCTAAACAATGGAGCTTAAGTGTGGTCATCAATGTCTGCCGCTGTCTGTTGTTTTTAATACACTCGGATAATATGTGTTGGACATCGTCAACTACTTCACAGGTATCGCAATTAGGGGAGTCAACTTTATTCATCAAAAATGCAAATTTGTTTGATGGGTAATGGCCAGAGCGAAGTCGGTGCATCATTACAATGTACGATCTGTTTAGGTTAGCATAGACAAACCATGGAATTTGAAAGGGTTCACATTGTATCGTTTTATACCATAATCCTTTTTCTTTAGACCTTTCGTTAAAATATTTTTTCCAATGATTATATACTATATTTTTGTAAACATGTGTCAATTTCGAATTAGTAGGTAAGATGTTGTAATTTTTTCCTTCTTCCATGGCTTGTTTTGCCAACCGGTCGGCTTCTTCGTTCCCGCCCACACCAATGTGAGCTGGAATCCACTGGAGTTTAAGGTGGATGTCACAATGGTTAAGCTCATGAATCTTTGCAAGTATGTCATATGCTATCGGTGTGCCTCTGTGGCCAGAGGCACATCGAGCTATATGTTGCAAAGCACTTTTGCTATCAGAAAAGATAACAAAACGTCTAATGCCAACACGAAGAGCATATAAAATCGCTTCGTAAATTGCTAATAATTCCAGTGACATTATCGAAACCTCAGTGGAGACTGAAAAGCATTCACTAACCTGTTTTGTCGAACTGAAATAAGCGGCACCCTTTTTATGATTTCTTTTGGATCCATCAGTATAAATTTTATCCCATCCCTCATATTTTTTATTTAACTCTGTTAAGATGTTATATCTTAATGTATTAATTTCATAAGACCTTTTAGATCCAGTAATACTATCTACTCTATCTATGATTAATTTTTCAATTTTAATGTAAGTGGTCCAAATATTTAATTTAAACATTTCTAAAGGGTAGGTAGAACTGAGAGTATTTTCTTTTGTTTTATTATATGAACTAATCAATAAGGGTTTCTTTTTATTATTCCAATACCTATTTAAGCACTGTTCACTGAGTTCATTAAAATGTTCTACGGTGGTATTATTATGCCACATCTGTGCTTTCAAGCAATATTTATAGGCCAGGTATTCTCTTCTTAGATGTAGGGGTGGAATACTAAGTTCACTCTCCATGACGTGCAATGGTAAACTTTTGATAAATCCTCCTATTATCCTTAAAGCCTGATTTTGTAATTTGTCTAATTTAACTAAATGAGATTTTGCGCTATTGTCATAAAAAAAGCTTCCATAGTCAAGTCTACTTCTGATAAGAGAAATATATAGTGTACGTAAATAAATTGGGTGAATACCCCAACCAGGTCCAGCCAACACTTTTAAAATATTAAGAAACTTTAAGTTTTAAAATAAATTTCATTTACATGTTTTTTCCATAATAGTGATTTGTCTAGCCAAATACCTAAATATTTTATACAGTCCGAAGCTATAAGTGAGTTACCACAAATATTTAATTTAATTAAGTATTAAAATAGTTTACCGATAGTGATGTTTTTGTAGATATTCCTCTGAAACGTGGCTGGGTAAAAAAATATTGTAAGAAAATAAAAGATCAACACTACCAATGTTCAATTTGTAAGAAATGCTTAAAAATATCACCAACAACATTTTGTAACATGAAACGGCACATCAGGGCCCTTCATCCAGACATTTATAGGAAGGAAGTGGTTACTCTTCAATTGCTTACAAAAGGTGATAGTGATACAGAGCATATAATGGAATTTATTGAAAGTTGTAGTAGTTCAGATGAATTGGTGAAAGAAGATAGTACTGTTGAAAATAAAAGCAAAGACTTGAATGAAGATATTGCATCACAGAGTATTATAGAAGACACAAGTAAAATAAATGACCAAGAAATTACAAAGGCTGTAGAATCCACGGAGAATATCGAAAATATTAGTTCTAAAGAAAAAATGATCAAACTTTTTTGTCGCAAAACTGTTGCTGGGAAATGTGAGTATATTGTAATAATTTTATAATACTCAACAGTAATCATATTATAATGTTTCATAATATCGTCAAATGAGTGCGGTGGGTTCAAAAATATTAATTATAACATCAGAGTCTTGAGTATTTTGTAAGTATTAAAAATATGAACGGAAGGCTGCAAAACCACGCCAGAGTATTAGATTCAATACTAGATCCTTTTTTAAAAAAATTGTCAGCGACGGACGTATTCGTTGACAAAAATTACCGAATCACACATCTCTTGTTTCATTCTAAAACAATTTTACTTCTATTAAAATAACTACAACACTACTTTTTATTGTTTGTCATGTTATTTGTATCTATTATTATTTTAACTCTCGTTTTCAGGGACAAACAAAACATGTGTCTGGAATTTCTTTGAAGGCATAGAAGGCACACCTAAATACAAATGTACGTTTTGTGAGAACAGAATAACAATATTTTCAGGAAGTGTTTCCAATTTAAGACGCCATTTACAGAATCGACACAACTACGAGTTCAATTTGATTTGTAAATATGCGTCTAGCGTGGATACATTACACAAACATCGGCCCCATCAGGTTGTAGAATCAGGTAAAAAATATTTATTTTAACCTAAATATATTTAATGATCATCACCAAAATTTATATATGACTCTACTGTTTTTATTTATTATGTAAGCAGCACTTTTGCTGAGGACTACTCTTGAAATGTTCCGATTTAAATGGCTGTTGTTTTTATGTAAACCTGTGGCACATTTTTTCTTTCGGCTGTAACTTAAGGCATAATCAGAGGCTTTTCCAAAAGTCTGCCAGTCTATAGATGAAAGGAATAGATATAAAGTATCTTGCAAGAATGCGGGATAGTAATTTATTACAAAATAATTTAACTACATTTCATCAAAATTATTCATAATAATTTACTATTTGTAACAAGCATAGACCAAACACAAACACATACTTATATCATACTTGATAATAGTTACAGTATGAAGAAAAAGTTTTATTTAATGTTATTTAATTTAATTCACTGAATCATCACCTAACACAAACTGATCTTTTATTATAACCTTATGATTAATATGAAGCTAATTACATATGTAGGTTTTATGATGATACATTTTGTGCCGGCAATTATCATAATCAGTAGATGCACAAAAAAGTTAGTCGTTTTCCTAAAAATGATGTCTGGAAAACATTTTATCTCGGAGTTTTTCTTCTAGAATCTTAGATACTCTTCTAATTATGAGCTTAATTTCAATAAAAATATGACGCCACAAAGCTTGGTCGGGTGCCCGATTTTAAAATGAAATCCATTAGTCCTGTATGTTAAGTCGCCTCGTTGAATCTGTTTTATGATTTTCGTGGTTTGTTTCAGAACCTTCGGATTCTTTTTTGAAGTCCTATTTCGAAGAGCAAGAAGATGAATCATTTTTGTGTAAGCAATGTAACCAAACCTTGAGTTCTGATGATCATATAGAGCTTTTCAATCACATCCAAGACCAACATCCAGAACAAGTTCTCATGTATCAAGTAGATAAGACCGAAATGGATTATATTATAGTAAAAAATGATTAAAAAACAATGATAACTAACACGATGGATATGTATGAAAGTCATAAAAGTTTTAGACCTTCTAATTATTGGAATTTTGGTCAGATAATACTTACTTCAACCTGTAAGAAATGAATCTTTTAAATTAGCGTCGTTGGTCGTCGCAATATTTACTTAAAAGTCAGTAAATAAAGCTAAGCAAATTTTCATTAGAAAATTTATAGCGGTTATAATAGGTTTGGGAAAAAATTTCTTCGCATTTTTTAAGAAAATTCAAAACATTTTTTAATAAAGTTTATTTACATTTAACTAAAGTATGTAGGTACCATTTTGTTCGATAACTTTTTGCCATCTTGTACGTAGGGACATGATCCCATTGCTATAGAAATTTTGGGGCTTCTGATCAAAATACCGCGACAAGTGGTTTTGGCAGTCCTCTCGTGATATTAACCTGACACTGCCTAGAGAATTCTGAAGAGAGCGAAACAGGTGGAAATCTGAAGGTGCAAGGTCAAGACTATACGGCGGATGCATTAACACCTCCCAGCCAAACTCTCTTAATTTTTGCTGAGTGGCTAAAGATGTGAGTATCATGATGAAACACCACACCCCTTCTGTTGATTAATTCCGGCCGCTTTCTCTCAACTTCTTGCTTTAATCTCATCAGTTGTTCGCAGAAGAGTTCAGAATCCATGGTCCTGCCTGGTGGTAACAGCTCATAATGAATAATGCCCTTCCAATCCCAACACACACACAGCATCACGTTGTTGCGAGTTAACCCGGGTTTCGCCACAGTCTGTGAAGCCTGACTGGTCTTTGACCACGACCTTTTTCGCACGTTCTTGTCGTACGTGATCCACTTTTCATCACCAGTTATCAGCTTCTTCAAAAATAGTTCGGTTTCCTTACGTCGCGTCGTAATAAAGAATCACAAATGAGTACACGATTCATTAGGTTTCTTTCAGCGAGCTCGTGGGGTACCCAAATATCGAGCTTTTTTGTGTACCCATTTTTTTAAATGCGCCAAAACTGTTTTGTGGTCAATTCCCAGTTCTTTAGCTACGTCGTAACTACTGATATGCATCGGCATATCAGTTGTTACGACGTAGCTAAAGAACTTGCTCCAGTTTTTCAAAAATGGCATCAATTTTATTCGTAATAGGGCGACCAGAGCGACGTGCATCTTTGACATTAAAATTTCCGGATTGAAAACGCTTAAACCAAATTGTGCTACTCCCACAGACACTGCACTAGGTCCATAAACATCGCAAATATTTTGGCGGCTTGCGTTGCATTTTTACCTTTTTTGTAGTAAAATTTTAAAATGTATCGAATTTCTTCATTAGATTCACTCACAGTACGAAAAACAAATGAAAAACACACATTTTCCTAATTTGAATTTGGAATTATCTTTTTTAAAATCTAAACTTTTAATGATACCAAAACCAGCAAATACAAATAGTACAGCCAAAGAGATGTTATTACAAGTTCATACATACTATAATGCGAAAAGACTTTTTCCCCAACCTAATAGTTAGGTTTTAAAAAAACAGAATACTCCTAGGTTTTGTTTTAGCAAACTAAATATAATCGTAAACATTACCGTTTGAAGCAAAATGTTAATGTAACGTTTATATAGGTACTATTAATTATTGAATAAAGGTTTTATAAAATAGGGTATTTATTTATTTTTGGATAATTTTGATTTAATATTTATGTACAACCATAGCACAGAAGTGTACCTGTATAATTCAATAAAGTGGGCGAAGTGTTACGCGCTTAAGCTATGCACTTCCGTAATTATTAGTTTTTACTGATAATCTTATTTCATTTACATGTATCTTGATATTGAACATAGAGATCTATTTAGTTTGAAAATTTCAAATGCAATTATTGTAACTGTACCTAAGTCTAAGTACCATTTCCATTTGTTAAAATATAAACGTGCCACTTATTGGAAACTTTTAGTTTCATGAACTGCTTATCTTTATTTATGTTACAATAAAATAATTTCAAGAATAACAAATCGATTTGCTGGTTACCGATCTTAATTTTCTGGTGAACATGTAGCCATCCACTTTAAATTTACCACCCAATTGGATGCAATTGGACGGTTCGTTTAACACGGGGCTTCCAATCAAACGGCTGAAGGATAATTAGCCAAGTAATTGAGCGCAACGTATAACCAGATGACTGCTAAATATCGCCGCCAGCTGGTCAAATTAGACATCTAATTGAACGCCTAGGCAGATCGTCTAGTACGAAGAGTTTTGTGTGACTGTTTATGTGATTGGAGGTTCAAGATTTATAGTCATTCAAAACTAGTAATCTTGAACCTACCACTTAATTGATCACAAAAAATCTCTTCAGTACCAGACGATCTGCTTAGGCGTAAAATTGAGTGCCAAGTTGTTAAACGTTGAGTAATTTGGCTTAGGCATTTCATTGGATGCCGACGATTAGTAAACGGTCTAGGCGTCCAATTAACTGGCTAATATTATCAAATAGCTTCTAAAAATCAAGTATTGTATTATGCCATTATCAGATACCTTTTTTATACAAAGCACGGCAAATGACTCAAACCCACCTGCACCCGTACCACCATGTTTTATCGCGATCCAGTTTAGGACCTTAACTGAGTAGAATCGTTAATTCGTACTACGAAGCTATCTACGACTATGACAGCGATTCAGTTTAGAGTTGAATTGCTGTCATTGCTGTCATTATAGTCCATTTTTTTCGTTACTGCCCGAGATGTAAACAAATATGGCGATTATGACATTTATGACACCGCTAGAGATGGGGAAATCCTGAGTTCAGAAATGTCTGAAATAGTTACATTGTACTTATTTCAAAATAACAACCACTATAATATTTAAATAAGTATAAGTCACATAAGTGTAACCATCTAGCAATAATTTTGTCATTTGAACCTAATCTTGTGATACAAATAAAAAAATTAAAGACGAAATATCATTTGGTACAAATAAGAATAAAATAGTGGGACCAGAGCCTAACCTGAGAACACCTGTAAATAGCATTTTAATGACATGTGTGGTGTAGACTTTGATTGAAAGGAGAGGATCAAAAATGTATGAAGCCTGGGCTTAAAATAATTTTATCCAACTCAGTCACAACAACATCATCAGATTGAAAGAACAAATTAAAATGAATATGGCACTGTTGATCACGAATGAGTTCAATAAATAAATAGTAAACATATATTTTACCACATTTTTATTATAAATTTTTATCAAATATTTTATATATAAAAAACTAACGCACAAATCTCTTAATTAACGTAATAATTTACATATCGATAATCTAAAATTACAATCACAATACAAGCAATTATATTCTTCTAATTAGTTCATTTGAACGAATAACACACAGCACTACGGTTCATTCAATCGGTGCAAACGCGAATCAATTTTAGGAAGATGATGGTACGAAAGAAAACGATGCAGTTTAGGAACCAATACTGAACCGAGCGGAATATGAATCGCTTTTATAAAGATGGTGGTAAGGCCCCTGATGTGAAGCGGTAAGAAGAGTCCATATGCGAAGACAGCTAGTGCAGTTTAGACACTGCTCTAGCCGCCTCGACCTTGCCGGCTTAAAAGGTGCTTTATCACGCCTCTTTGAAGGAACCTATGTTGTAGAACCTATGTGTTATAGTTTTTACCTCTATATTATCAATTTCTTGAGATACTTATAATGAATTGGTAAGAAAACACGCCTACGTTTCTTTCAGATTTAAGGTATCACATCGTAAAATCACAACGAGGAAGAGATTTAGTTGCTATAGGAGGCTATACATATTTATATGTTTACCAAGGATTTACTTGGGCTTGTACTCAAAGACATAACAAATGTAAAGCGAAATTAACGCTGCGAAACGGCAAAATAACAAAAATTTTAGATTGTCACAACCATGGGCCTAAGTCATATTATTATAATTAGATTTTTTTTTAAATATGAATTAACTAAAAGTTGTGAGTTAAAAAAGATGATGGTAAATGCATATATATATGTATTTTATTTATTTATTATTTAGTTACAATTATGTAGGTGCCAGCGTAAAGGAAAACGTGGGAAGGGAAGGTAGCCTACAATTACTGTGCATGGAAGGCATTTCATCTTAAGGCTGTGGGACTATTTGTGTCTTTGGTAGGTTCAAGGATTTTTTATAACCATTTAAAACCGCATAAAAACTAACCTTGAACCTACCACTCACACAAAGACTTTAGTAGAAGACAATACGCCGAGTAGTTAAACATTGAGTGATTTTAGTTCGCCTACTTAACGAGCACTATTATCTAATCTCTGACCGAGCGCCGCACCGCTGAACGCCGGTGACGCCGATTTTTTGACCAGTCAGCGGCATGTTTACCTGCTATGCGATTCTCTAAAGTCAGCCGCCTTGATTTCGTGGCTGTCAGCGGCGCTGTCATACCTTTTAGCGGCGTTTGTTTAATAACCATTTGACAACCGCTGGGGGCACTAGCGTTCCAACGACGAGCACAGTGTGTGCCGAAACTAAAAAGTTGTTGATTTATACGATACTAACGTCAATCAATTGTTTTGCCTTCCCTGAAACCCTCCACTAACACTTAAACTTTATGGTATAGTATTAAAGTTCAAATTGACTTTTCAGTATTATTACGAATCTTTTGTATGGGAGTATAGAAAAGTGTTGTTTTTAGACTTTTTCAGGCAATTTTTAAAAGTTTTCTCTCCGTAAGAACCATCCTCGTACTTCAAGGAATATTATAAAAAAAGAGTTAGCAAAAACGGGACATAAACATCAAAAACATTTATTCATTTGTAATTTCATGACATTTCTATTAAATAATGCAGCCAATGTTATATTATTCCATACAATGTCATGAAATTATCAAATGACTAGGATGTTTTTGAAAGTGGCAAACCATTTCTATGAACTAATATGGCCCGTTTTAATTTATTGTCGCATGTATTAAATAGAATATTTAATTTTATGTCAAAACCATAGAGATATAAAGTATAAGTAGAAGACATGCAGGGATTTATTTATTTATGCAGGGATTAATTAGATTTAGCAGGAAAATAATTTTAAATTATTAATAAACAAATATTTTATTTATTTTGACTTAGATGACCTATTGTTTCAAAATCGATTTATTTTAACATTATTATAAATGTTCCCGCCTCAGGACGAGAAATTTTTCTAGTTTTATATTATTTTAATTACTATATAACTTTTCTATATTTGTATGTGATGTCTTGTTTGTACTTTTGATCTCAATGGTAAAAATCTATATTTTTTTTCAGAAGCTGTTAAATTATATCACGCCTGTATTGTAAATTGAAATGAAAAAGTTTAATTGATTAATTCTTAATTTCAGCTGCATTCTTTAATTGTTTTTTTGTAGACATTGAGTATGCAATAGCGAAGTCACGAAGACAAAGTGGGTGGTTATACATTTACATTAAAATAAAGGAAGAGAAATACTTGGGTGTGCTCCACAAAAAGGCATATTGTAAAGCAAAATAGTTACAAAATGGCGTAATGGTCCGACTCCAGAACGACCGCTCTCACGAACCAAGAATATACGCGCTGACTGAAGATGGAATATGTATCCTGAATAACTAACAGTCGTACCAGACGGCAGCACATCAAGTGTAACCGTTGCACTACGAAAGCCGCCTCTATTACGAGCGGAAAAAGGACGGTCTCAAGGTCAAACTGTTACGCTTGATGTGCTGTGGACTATACATCTATTTATTTTTTATTTTCTTTACTTTCTTTTATGGTAGTGTTGTTCTACTTTATCTTTTCTTTATCTTTATAGGTAATATGAATAATAATTAACTTGATAAGAATCCCACTGATCCACTGCTGATCTGTAAATTGTAATAAGTACCAGTTTTATAATTTACCACCTTTTAGGTACCATCTTACCCAATTCTCCGCCATAACATTATTGTTATCTTACCTCCAATTGCACAACAATGCTGGTAACAATAATGTTAAGGTAAGATTGCCAGTTCCTCTGTGTTTAGGAATCCGGATGTAGCCCGTTTCCATATTCGGCCCTATCCATCAGGTGAGATGAAGGCGAAGAGCTACGTCGTTATGGATCAAAACTTTAAAGCTTAAGTAATGTAACTAACCTGGCCAAGGGAGCGGGCGCCGGCGCCGGCCGCCGGTCGCTGACGCGTCGCCTGCTTACTACATTTCCATACATTAGTTTTCGCTCGGGCAAATAGAAGCGCGAAATTCACCGCGGCGAATTTCCCGTAAGCTAATACAACTGTGAAGTGAAAAATAAATGACTTCTCGATTTTACTTACAATAATATTAAGGAAAGCGATTCGGGTAGGTATTTGGATACTAAACATAATAACCGTAATACACGATTGAGTAATAAATTTGTTCTCTTATGAGTACTTATGTTTTTGTATAAATTGTAACATTTGTAACTTTTCCGATATTGTAGTTAATTCTCTAAATTTAAATTGTAGTTCAATGCCTCTCTTTAATTCCATCGAACAAGAAAGGGATAGACAACAAGAGATGTCGTTAGAATTTTCTAAAATAATTAAGAAACAATTTGCTCGTACTTATAAGAACTCATTTACAAAATTAATATTGATTTCCTGGAAATTTAAAGAAGGCATTGAACTTAAATTAAGTTTTGGAAACCTATGATTGATTACTTAAATAGAACAATTGAGTACCTACCAATTTGAATGGATCTTTACCTATGAAATTGTCGATTTAAATGAATAAAATTTAGTGAAATTATCATTTTCACACATACAATTATTACACTAATAATTGTTTGTTTGGTAATGATATTTTCTTTAGAAAAATATTGTTTTTTTTTTAAATAAGGAATTGGACATAAATTAAGTTTTTGAAACCTATGATTACTTAGAACAATTTCGTGCCGATTTTAATAGGAATAGATTTTGATGCAATTGCAAATTAAGTAGGTAATTTCTTTTGGTATAATTTTGTCTCACGAGTTATTAATCTTTACAGATAATCATCTTTATCGATTCGTGAAATCGCAGAGAGGGAGCCAGCTTATATATTTACAAGGCTACACATATTCTAAGTCTAGTAACTACAAATGGATTTGTTCGTCTCACTACCCTCTTTGTAAAGAGAAAATAGTTTTAGACAATACTGGAAGAATTATTCGGGCGCCAGAGCAACATTTCCATGAAAGAAGAAACATTTATGATTATGAGACAAATACGTTAGTTAAACAATAAGTTTTTTATTTTTTTATTTTATATAACAAGATGACAAACAAGCTGACGGCCCACCTGATGGTAAGCGGTTACCGCCGCCTACAGACACTTGCAATAACAAGGAAAAATCACTTGATATTGCAGGTGCGTTGTCATCTTGAGGCCTAAGATGAAATGCCTTCCATGCCCAGTATCCCAGTAATTACACTGGCTACCATTCCCTTCAATCTGAAACACAGCGAACTGTTTCATGGCTGAAATAAGAAAGGCGGTGGACCCAGACCACCCTACAAACGGGCCTACTACCTAGTTATAAAAAATATGTAAAATTATGAGTAATTAAAAATAATTTTTAAATTAAATATTGTGTGCTCTTTTAATTAATAATGATTATATGTATTCCATTAATATGCTTCTCCAAAACTACCACCTATACGGGTTTTACCACAGTACAGCGAAAAGAGATTGTTCTGTGGATCTTACGGCTTATGAATGTTCGAGCGCTAGGTGAAGACATTTCTGTTAGGTGAGATCTATAAGAAGATGACGAATTTGTGGCGGTCTATTGGCCATTTTATTTAGACTGAAATTCGACTATTCCAATTCTATTTAAATGAAACCCACCGATAGACATGGATGATGTCTGTCAATCGGTTGGATTTCAGTATTCTATACGCGTCTTTACAATTTATGGAAGGCCAAAACGCAGCTATATGAAACTGCTTGGTTATACATTCGTAATGTTGTGTTATGTCTGTACAAAATGGAATCACGCATTACAGATCTATAGGTAGACCTATCGCAGTTTAGAAACCAGTTCTTTGTTATTTTTGGTAAATTAATAAATAATGCTAGGCAACCTATAAATTTATTAAACGATTCTGTCTGGAGTCTGTGGCTTGACAGGTTATTCTGAGTATAGAGTATGTAAGACTACTGCCAGAGAATTCAATGACCTAGTTATACGATTAATCTTATGTCTTAACTGCATGATTTATTTGGACAGCTATATTTCATACTAGTGTCTTGCGTATTTGATAATAAATTATGCTACCTAATAACGCGATCTTTACCCCAGATCTTGGCTACGAGGTGGTGTTATCTCAAAAGGGCTGTAAACAGCTCGTCGTTAATGGGTTTACGTACTCCAAAGTAGGTCAACGTGGAAACAATTGGATATGCTCCGTTAGAAGTTTGAAATGCATTTGCAGAGCTCGTCTTCGGTTGTCTGATGATGGAAAAATATTAAGGATAGATGAGAATCACTCGCATCCTGTGAAATATACTTATCAGAGAACGAAGAGTGGCATGATCGTGAAGATTCCAATATCACATCCCTAAATATTAATGCAAATAAATGGAAATAATTTTTGTGGATTTTTTTAAACAGACTATCCGTCTGTACTCTGTACCCATCAAGTAGCTTAGTCTGCAGAGGCGCGTTCCAAGCCTACAACTTTTTAATCTAAGGCCGTTCCGTGCCTTTCGGCATGACGTTTGGCTGCCACAAATACCCCGTTCCGAGCCTCGGAGGGTTGCAACTTTTTGACGATCAATTTTGATGAACACTCTGACGTTTAAAACGTCAAATGAGATGGGATATGTCAAATCTCGTAAAAGTTACTTCTTATTTTTAGTTTAATTTAAATAAAGTAAATAAAAGTTTAAATACAGACATAATGCAGAAAATTTATTGCGGAATGGAAGACTTCGTATTTGTTATAAGTAGATAATGATTGAACTCCTTGTCAAAATTTAAGGTTATAAAAATAGCTGCCATTAGGTCCCATATTTTTTTTTCCAAAATTAGTTGGGTGGTTTGGTTTTTATATGAAAAAAACTGAAATTATTAAGTCGTCTACGTATGCGAAATTGGAGGATTTTTGCTTTCCTATGACTTTTTAGTGAAACGACACGATAGTAGGAAACAATATAAGTTGACGGTCACCCATCTAGCTTCGATCTTAGAAAGTTATCAATAAAAATTGTGTAAAAAAAATTTAAACAATAAATTTTTTTTCACAATTTTCACAAACTGACTTCAAAAAACTGAAAAGGTTAAAATAATTAAATTTAAGTAGGTACTCATCCCCTAGAAACATATTTTTTGGAGTCGGTGCTTCACTTTCTATTGTTTTTGGAAACAAATTAGCACCAACTCCAAAAAATATGTTTCTAGGGGATGAGTACCTACTTAAATTTAATTATTTTAACCTTTTCAGTTTTTTTAAGGCGGTTTTAATTTTTGTTTAAATTTTTTTTTCACATGTTTTAGTGATAACTTTCTAAGATCGAAGCTAGATGGGTGACCGTCAACTTATATTGTTTCCTACTATCGTATCGTTTTACTAAAAAGTCATAGGAAAGCAAAAATCCGCCAATTTGCATACGTAGACGAGTTAATAATTTTATTTTTTTTCATAATAAAACCAAACTACCCAACTGATTTTGGAAAAAAAATTATGGGACCTAATGGCAGCTATTTCGCACCGAACAAAAAAAGAATCACGTAAATCGGTTCAGTAGTCTCGGCGTAATCGGTGTACACAGAAGAAAAAAAACACGGTTAAAAACAGCTTGTGTCGTCTCACACCTTAGAGCAAGACTATAAACAACTCTGAGTGTTTGGAGTGTAGTCTTGGAACGCGCCCCTGTGGTAGTAAAGCTTACCTAGTGTATTTGTTGGTTAACGTATCTACTTTATTTATTAAACTATATAAATAGGAGTTTCCCTTGTATAATCTATACAAATTATAAGAATAGATTTTATCGCCTTCTAAAGCAGAATATAAACACCTTTGCTAACTAATGTTATGAATTATGTTTTTTTAAATTTTAAAGTGCAATAAAGACTATTATTATTATTGTTAATTATTTATTGTCTTTTCGTGTTTTGAAGTCGAGTTTTGTTATTGTTCATTTTAAAATGTAAGTCTGCAAACGAAAGAGAATTCGAGCGCGACGCCCTGAAAAAAATGACTCAAGTGCTCCTTTGAGCACTTGATAGCTCCAGTCCCTTTGGACTGGAGCTATCTTGTTGCGCTCAAGAGCTCAAATCGGCCTAAGTCCTCTTTCTTGTCTTATTGTTATGAGTAGAATCGTGTAATTTGTCAGCCGAGCTTTTGAAATATTGTAACTCAATGTCGAGTTTTTTGCAACTCTAGAATGTGAATTCGCATCCGAAATTGTAAATTATTTGCACACATTTTAACTAGGTAATATTTAAAAATAAAATTTAAAAGTAAAAAAATTACTTATCCAGTATATTTCATTGCATCCTAACCCGCCATTCCATTGCCATTATTTGACAGCTGTCTAGTTGAGTGTCTTTTTTCATACTGAACTTGACAAGGTATATGTTAGCCTCTGTTAGCAGTACTTATATTGGCAAGTGAGCATGAGAATGACTCAGTGTGGGTTCGAAAAACGCTTACTGCACCTGTAATGTACATAAATTTATTGTACAGTTGATAGCACATCAAGCGTAACAGTTTGACCTTGAGACCGCTCTTACTTCGTTCGTAATAGAGGTGGCTTTCGTAGTGCAACTGTTACACTTGATGTGATGTCGTCTGTACACCACAACCATCCATTTCAGGGGAAAATAAAGGCAGACAAAAGTAAATAATTCAACATATAACCTGGACCACTCTAATATGTTTACTTTGTCGGATATCTGTTTTGATCAAATTCTTTTTGTAGCCATGTACATAATCTATGTTCTTATGCTTTAGGACGAAGCTACGAAATAGTGACATCTCAAAAGGGTGGCAAAATGATCCTCATTGATGGTTACACGTATTCCAAAGTCAGTAAAACTGGGAACACCTGGATATGCTCCTCTAAAAGTGGTAAATGCCATTGCGGAGCTCGACTTCGGCTGGGTGAAGATGGAAGAATATTAAAGCTAAAAGATACTCATTCGCACACAATGAAATCTAGTTATTATAGGCTGAAGAATGGCACCATGGTGAAGATTCTTAAAAAACAATTATCGCAAAACTGAATCTACATAATTAATATTAATTTTATTTTGATTGTTAATGTGCTTTGCAGGCGAGTAGCTTGAGTGTTGTGTATCTGTGGTGAGTCGAGTGAGTCGAGATCAGAGCTCATGGAGGTAGCGTTATGTTGCGAGCAGGGGGAAGTCCCGTATGCTGTCAATACAACGCTTCCTCGTAATGTTTGTCGTAATTTTTAAAGTCTAGGCCATGCGTGAATTGTAGAGTCGAACTAAGAAGAAGATTAACACTCAATTAACAATAAAACGTTTTACAACATATTATATTTATATGTATATACAACATAGTATATTTCGTACAACAGTATGTTGTACGAAAGTGTTGACTCTACTTTCACTAACATTAATGTCATAAAGTTTATCAAAGTTTGATAAACTTTCTGATTGATTTAAGTATAAGGACGCACCTATTGGTAACGATATGTTAGTTTTAGTTTTTAATTTTGTTAGCCGTTTCTTGTGTATTTTTCAAAGTAAATTTTCCAAGTTTTTTCATTATTTATTAATAAAACAAAATTTTTAATAGTTGTGTCAATTTTTGAAAATACACTTGATATAAAGCCGGCATTCACAGGCGAGCTAGTAGGCCCTCGCGAGCCAAATGACTCGCCAACTGTCAAAAATACGATCGTAACCAAACGATGGAAACACGATCGTAATTTTTAAACTCCTGAATAGTTATTAAGATAAAAATAAATAATAAAGCATGATTGTAATGTTTATCATTTTTATTTTGCAAACTAACATAAACAAAACTGAGAAAAACCATCTAATACTTATACAGCCTGGACAAAGAGAGTACAAATTATAATGGTAATACTCTATGATGATGACATAGGGCTGTGATGCGTGGTCGCTTACTAAGAGTCTTCTGTAAAAGTTCACAGTTGCCTAGCCAGCTATGGAGCGAGCTATGTTAAGTGTTTCCCTATGAAATAGACTCAGAAATGAGGACAGCCGTATGAGAACTAAAGTCACTGATATAGCATAGGATTAGCAAGTGGAAGTGGCAGCAGGCAGGGCACATAACATGCAGAACGGACGATCAATGGGCATTAATGTGCAAAGTAGCATGGCCACCCACTAGATGGACAGACGACCTAGTCAGTGTCGCAGGGAGCCACTAGATGCTGACTGCACAAAACTGATCCGTTTAGAAATCGATGGGGGAGGCCTATGTTTTGTAGTAGAATTAATAGGCTGATAATAATATGATGAATCTATGGAGCTCTTGTTATTTTGAAAAATTATTGACACAACATGTCACTCTTCAACTTCTACTCTTCTTGGCCAGGCTGTATAATGAGCAGTGTTTTGTTGACAATAATGATATTCTTTTTATTTCCAACGTGTTTCAGCTGTTGAATACCAGATATTGAAGTCACAACGGGGCAAGCAACTAATAGTGGTGGATGGCTTCGGGTTTTCTCACGTCAGGAAAAATTACTGGAAATGCTCCGCTAGAACCAACTTCTGTAAAGCCAGAATGAAGTTAGATTGTGAGGGTAATGTCGAGTACATTTTTAACGAACACAGCCATTCGTCTAAATATATGAAGTTGGAAAAAGGAGGCTATGTTCGTAAGAGTTCCTTGTGTCTAAAATATTAACTATGTTCCTTAAAAGACATCCAGAATATATTGATGCTGATTCCTTATTACTTTCTTGTCAACTTTCTACCAACGTGTCTTCCTTTCCACTCCAATACAATAAGAAAGAAATAGAATGCATGTCACCAATATACGAGTATTTCTAGTCATGGGTTAAAAACTGATTAGTTCCAGAACGCCAGATAATGTCAACTATCATCAAACCTTGACAGCATCAAGCTTTTGATTGTAATGAAAGCAAGAGGTTGACGTTATTTTAAGATTTAACGAATTTATTGCAGAATTACGACCGTTATCGTTGTAACCCTATGCTCTACTTATTTTGTTTTCAAGAAATAAATTGTGGACTCCTTTAGTGGGGTTAATATTATTTATCAATAAAAATTGTTATGTTTTATAATGTTTAACGTTTATAGTTCCAAAATATAAATATTTTGCGCCATATACACCTATTGAAAATATTGTCTATAAATAAATCACTATCATAATTTTATTGCACTTATTTGTTCCCATTTTTACCAGAATTCCGGACTGCAAAGCCGAAATAAAAATAAAAATACGAAGACAAATTATATTATAAAAATGTCTTTTGTATCATAAAAATATATAATACATAAAAATGTCTTTTGTATCGGAATCTTCAGTTTGAAAATAAATTTAGCGAGAAATTGAAATCAAAACGAAAGGGATCAACTAGAGATAGCATTCCTTCCCTCCCAATCAATGCCTCCCTTGCATTGCATACTAGGTATCTACCTATAAATTTATTTTTCTTCTTTGTACTTATTTGGAGTTTTAGGGTAATCAAGAGTTTAATAAATGTCTTTCAACTCTGTATACTTACTTTTAGGCAGGGGAAAGGATGGGATGTCATAATAAAGCTCTCCAATAATTAATTGCCTGATTTTTATTATTTTTTTAAAATTTTGTTATAAAATAATTTAAATTTGAAATATACTTTTTATTTCAACAAATAAATATTTCATTATGAACATTGAATTTTTAATTTCAGAAAAAATATCAATATGTAGTAGGCAAATATACAGGATGTTAGGGGAATGCTCTAGGAAACCACGGCAGGTGGCTTTGCTCGTCACCTTAAACACGATTTGTTGAAAAATAAATTTGAAATTACAAAAAAATCTGCTATTCCATACAACAGGCCGTGTAGATATTACAATTTGTATGAAACAGCTGATTTTCTTTCGCGATTTCAAATTTATTTTTAGCATGTCGTGCTTAGCGTGACCGGCACTGCCACCTGCCTTTGTATTCAAGAGCATTGTGAGCAACACCTTGTATGTACTTGTTTATCTAATCTGCTATTATATGAAAATTATATATGAGTCATCAACGATATTCTCGTTCAAATTTTCTCATACTAATTTAAAATTTATACTTTTTTGCGGAATTACTCAGGTATTCTTTTAACAAAAATAACGAGAGGCTGCTTTCCCCCAAAAACTATATTTTCTTTTCATTCTGTTTATCTAGATGGTTATAATTAAATATACTTACATATTAAATAACCAAATTCATCAAAACTGACTCTATTGCTTATTGTTCGACTCAGATCACGAGTATGAGATAGTAAAGTCACAGAGAGGAAAAAGCTTGCTATATATTGGAGGTTACACATTTTGTATGATGGGCGGATCTCAACATACGTGGATATGCTCTACAAGAAATCCAAACTGCAAAGCAAAAATTCGACTTGATGCAGAAGGAAGGATTGTCCAGATTAATAACGAGCATCCTCATCCTGGACGGACGTACTTCATATCAAGAGATGGGACATACATCCGGACTTAAATACCTACTGTGTATAGGCACACTCAGCATCAGAAACTCAATCATCTTAGCTCTCAGAGTGATCAAAATATCAGCACTGTTTCAGAAAATAATATCTAATGGACCCAGCCTCCCAATTCTGCTATTGTATTTTGATATGAAACGAATCGGAAACGCTTGAGTTACAACGTTTTCGTATTCTGCTAACTCAATGCAATCGAAACGTAACCGAAACGCATCAGTTAGGTATTCTACTAACAAACACGTAATGCGAACCGTTCGGTTCAATCATTGTTTCGTATTCTGCTAAATATTTAACATTTGTGGCAGCCGAAACGCATCGATAGTTCTAGTTTATCGCATCCCTTAAATCTTTAACAAGTGAAAGGCTTATTATATTGTTGTTTGATTTTCTAACTTACCTACTTCGAGATTGATTAGAAATTTAATAAAAATCGATTTTGTAGTTGGTTTTTAAATCAAAATAACTTGAACTTTTAAGTCATCAATTTAAGCGAAATTTTTGATTTTTTGCTTTCCTGTGACTTTTCTGTGATACGATTAGATAGTGAGAAATAATATATGCTGATGGTCACCCATCTTGCTTTGACCTTAGAAATTTATCACTAAAATCGTGATTTTTTATAAGCTAATTTATTTCTGATGCCGACTGTACCTGTTGTGTTCTATTCTGTCGAGATCGGTTTGATGTTCACTAAAATAGCTGTGTTATACATTGAGGGCTTTACACTGATAACTATTGAATAAGCGTTGTAATAGTTACTTACACAGTGTTTTATTTATCGCTTTTGTTCGAATTCAAATAGACATTCGAACGAATGTGACAAATCATTAAGAAATAACTTTACAAGTCATAAAGCCATTTGGCCCGCGCAAACCAAATAGCTCACTAATTTTAAAAAAAACATGAAATTCTGCGCCAATTTCGACAATTGGCGCAGAATCCTAGCCGATTGAAACACCATCGCACCGCGCCATTGTCACGCGGGCCGAATGGTATGCTCGTGAATGCCCAACTTTATGGAACGGTTATTAGTAGGCCCTGAGTAAATAATACGACAACATGTCTGCCTTATTTAAGCATTAGCTTGAATATACATGTACATACTCTTTACATGTACATAAAAAATAAAAGAATATAAAATAAAATGTTATGATGCAAGTGTTGTTGTTATTTAAGCTCCACTTTTAAAAAAATAAATATGAAATTGTTTAATTAATTTTGCATCCCTTACAATTCCGGCTGCGTTTCTCTCGCTAACTTTATTTACTTTACAGAAAAATGAATTTATTTTAATTAATTAATGATCAATATTCAATAAAACCGATTCTATTCCTATTGTTCGACACAGATTACGAGTATGAAATAGTGAAGTCACAGAGAGGTAAAAGCTTACTCTATATTGGCGGTTACACATATTCTGTGGCGGGACCATCTAAACTTACGTGGGTGTGTTCAACGAAACATCGTAACTGCAAAGCCAAGATTCGACTAAACCCCAACGGGAAAATAATTGACATTTATAACGTACATCCACATCCTCAACGGCATTTCTTCAAAGCTAGTGATGGAACATACGTCCGCACATATAGAGCATCATCAGAACCAGGCTATATACTTCCTACGGCTGAGCACAGGCCTTCGTACATGGGAGAAACACATGAGGACATTGGGCCATAACACCACGACGCTGACCGATTGTTTGTTGGTCGGATATAGCGGTTGTCATTTGTTTATTTTTAATTAAAAAATATTTTTCATTCCTCAAACTTTGAATGTAGGTCATTGTTTATATAAAAAGCTGGCGGAAAGTGATACATTCCTTCCCTAGGGCGGAAAATTGTTAAAAAAACTTGTAAATAAATAGTCATTTTGTTATTGGACTACGGCGTTAATCTATTAAGCCATACTTTAAAAAAATTTTTTATTCTTGACCATTTTAAAATTATTCTGAACATAATATTTAAATCAAAATAAAAGATAATTATAAACAAAATAAAAGAAATCGGCCAAGTGCGAGTCGGACTCGCGCACGAAGGGTTCCGTACTATTATCAATAAACAAGCGTCTACCTGTTGCCGTTATCAATATCGAGCAAAAACAATAAAAAAAATCACGTTGGTTGTATGGGACCCCCTTCAATATCTTTTTTATTCTCTTTATTAGTATTTTTTGCTATAGCGGTAACAGAAATACATCATTTGTGAAAATAAATTTCAACTTTTTAACTATGACGGTTTATGAGATTATACAGCCTGGTGACAGACGGACGGACGGACCTTCGGGTGGGACGGAACCCTGAAATTATCATTTGGATTCTTTCGTACAAATAAATAAGTATTTATACCTAGCGCGAAGAAGTCGCGTCAAAAAGCCTTACCACAGGTGGGTACCAAAAAATCTTATAACTGTATAAAAAAAATTTAAAAATCTATAATCTGTATAAGATAAAGAAAAAGGGGAATTGGACGCCGTTCAATGAAGACGGTCAAGATTTATTACAATAATAATTACAAAATTGTATCTTAGCGAACATGTAAAAATAGAACAAAACTTGAATAGATGAAATTGGTGTGATTTTCTGAAAAAAGTATTTTTGCTGACGTGCACTAAGTATAGAAAATTATTGCAATGAACGTTAGTTTGGTCCGAACGAACGTTGAGAATTGACAGTACCCGACTTGTAAGAAAAAATATTTGAAATTGCGATATAAAATCAGCTGTTTCATTTAAATTGTAATATCACACGACCTGTTTATATGGAACAGCTGATTTTTTTCGCGATTTCTATTTTTTTTCAACTCGTGTTTAGGGTAACCAGTACTGCCGTCTGCATTCGTTTTCGAGAGCGTCCCCCTAACAACCTGTAAGTATATATATGAGGTGGCGGTCTTTGTCAAAAGACAAAATCATATTTATTAATAAAAAATGTACTTACAGTTAATAATTGCACGTAACAAGACAACAGTAAGCTATCGATTTTTATTATGATAAACAAGTACCACACTTTTACGTAGAAGTAAGTACCTATATTGCTTAAGGCGCCAGTCATCTACAATAAATAGCATAATAGAATTACAAATAAAGAAAGAAAATGATGAAAAAATATATGCTCGGCGTCTGGCCGGAAATCAGGAGACGCAGGTTCGAGTCCCGCCTGGAGCGTATATTTTTTCATCGTTTTCTTTCTTTATTTGTAATTGTTACAGTAAAGTAGGCGTTTAAACGCATCAAAAACATTAAAATGTGAGCATAATAGAACTTAATGTAATTTTATTTAAAAAAGACTAAAGGCCTACGCAGACCGGAACGGGCATGGCAAGAAATTTTGCCGTGAGTCAGCGCACACTAGCCGCTTAGATACCGCGGCATTCCAGCGCCTTGCCACGGCATGCCACGGCGTGCCGCGCCCCGACCAAGCACGCCTTGACAACTCCTGCTGCCCGATAAACTTTTAGTATTCAGTTGCGTTTGATCGAGTGTTGATGTGCCTCAGTTTTAAAACGGCAGCTTGGGATTTGGTGTTGGTATCGATTATTGCAGATGAAGAAGGTGCACAGGCTAATAATAAGGATAGAAGAAGATTTTTCCCGCTTCTCTACCCCCGCCGCCGCACCCCGCGGTATGTCACAACGGGCGCCGGAGTCCGTGGCATGCCGTTGCCTACCGCAGTACGCCACGGCATCCCGCTGCGGTAGCCCGTGGCTCGTCTTTCAATGCCGTGCAATGAAAGCCCTTTCGATCCACGGCATCATTTTAATGCATAGCAATTTATGTCTTATTTCTGTATCGATACGTTTGAATGTCCATTAGTAAAAATTTTAATCCATTGCCATGCCGTCCCGGTCTGCGTAGGCCTTTAGAGTTTTTGTGACAAAATGTTACTATAACGTGAAATCTAAATGTTAAATGTGATTAAGCTGAATGATTTTATGTATAATGCCTTATGTATTAATAAATTATTTAATATATTAATGACTGAATTTATGTAATGATAAGAAAATATGTGCTATGATTTCTGTTATGAAGCTGTTTATTGTTTAACATTAAAATTTATTATTGTAAGTTTTTATAATGCACCAATTTTAATTATTAGGTACGATTTGTCAAAATAATTGCATGTTAATTATGTATGCCATTTTGGCGAAAACACGTAGGACGAAGGTTAAATGTAACATCAACATTGTATAAAAATATTGTAAACTCGTGTCTTATCTTCAGTAAAATGATACTTCTGAGAATATACTGAGTATTTCATTTTGAACGAGAAAGCTGTTAACACCCAAAGCTAATGTTGTCCAAATTTTTTTAAAAGGTGGAATATAAATGTAACAAAAGTTGGCTCTACTTCACATTATAAGCCTGTTTGTATGTTTTTGACCTTTCTTGTACATAACATTTTACAGGAATCCACTTCATATGTTTGCCAAACCACAGAAAGCTGTTGATGGCTGAGGGGTATACCTTTAACCATACGCCGCCTGGACACTGGTATTGCTCCAAGAGGTTCAAAGGATGCAAAGCAAAGATCTCGTTGAACAATGACGAAACGCAAATCAAAGTATATTTAAACGAACACAATCATGAACGCCCAGTTTATGAGAGGACACCTAAAGGACATTATATTAGGCTGAGTAGTTAAGTACCTTGTTTCACCCTTGACTCTTCACCAAATAATCAATGATAATTTTCTAGTCAATCTTAGACGTCAGTTACGTTCAGTATGAACGACAGCTCATGGCTTATTACTAGGCATCAGAAAACTAAGTAATCATAATAATAAAAGTGCACCAGAAAACTAAGTAGGTAATCATTATAATATAATATCGTGCGTGAGTTGATCTATAAAGTCCACTGCTGAACAAAGGCATCCCCCATAGATTTCCAAACAGATCGGTTTAGCGCAATCTACATCCAACGGCTCTCCGCGACCCTGATCAGGTCATCTGTCCATCTAGTGGGAGATCGTTCTTATTTTCCGTTTTCCGGTACGAGATCCCAGTGGTCGGAATTGGGTGAGTATATTTACCTACAGTTTGTAGAACAAAGATAAAAATCGGAGATTTCTTTAAAATATTTTTTTTACCTAACCGATAATTTACCGGAATTTTAAAACTACGTAAATTCAAACATCAAATTGATCAAATAGAAAGTTCCCTTGCATAAATATTCTTACTTATAAAACTTTTCACTTGGCTCTTGATTTTTAATAAATAAAAAAAAAGGTTTCCAAATGGACTATTTTTGATAGATTTTTTGTATGTTTGTTACGCGGTAAATATTAGTAATAAGATGTTTAAATTCACGTAATTAAAGATCCAGTAAATTTACCAGTAAAAAAATATTGCAGGGAAGTCTCCAATTTTTATCTCTGTTCTACAAACTGTAGGTAAATATAC
Organism: Nymphula nitidulata; assembly: GCA_947347705.1. Taxonomy (NCBI): domain Eukaryota; kingdom Metazoa; phylum Arthropoda; class Insecta; order Lepidoptera; family Crambidae; genus Nymphula; species Nymphula nitidulata. The sequence goes on from OX374626.1 coordinate 4,156,654, forward strand.
TCACTCTATTCCGATCAATGGATCACCATCCTAGCATTTTAACGCCCCATGGGCCGTCTGTTCTGCGTGCTATGTGCCCTGCCTACTGTCACTTCAACTTGAACTTACAAACGATGGAGATGTGTTGCTAATGGCCACGACTCATGAGGCAGTGATACTTACATTCACGTTAATGCCTTACTACTGTTGTACAAGAATCATATGGACACGAAAGAGATATAACACTGTAAGTTTTATTGTAATAAGAAAATGGCTCTGATGTTATAAACTATAGCAAACACAAAAGCTTAAAAAATTAAATTAGTTGTGAATTACTCCACAAAAATGTATCTGGTTTTAATTTTGATATAACACAGACGACACTCGCTGATCAGTACCTACGTCCGTCCCTTTAAAGGTTTTACTTTGAATACTAGGGGTGAGGCAAAGCACTCGAAATCGAAGGCAGATTGCAGTGCTGGTGCACCTAAATATGACTTGCTTAAAAAAACTTTCATATAATTTTCAGTATAATGTACACACGACAGCACATCAAGTGTAACAGTTGCAATACGAAAGACGCCTCTATTACGAACGCAGTAAGGACGGCCTCAAACTGTTACGTTTGATGAGCTGTCGACAGTGCTTACATACACCTGTTCGTGTCCGGGTCTCCAAATTTTTACGTAAGTATGCTTAGAATCTACGGCACGTTTCATTTTAAACAAAAAAGGTAATAACTGACACACAAGGCAAATGTTGTCCGATTCATTAAAAAAAAACACAATAAACCTAACAACCTAACTGTAGCAAGAGCTAGCTCCAATTCACAATTTAAGTCTGTATGTAAGTATGTTTATTTACCTTTTTATATGTCACATTTTACAGAAATCCACTTCATAAGTTTGCCAAACAATAGGAGGCTGTTGATGGCTGATGGGTATACCTTTAACCATACGCCGCCTGGGAACTGGTACTGCTCCAAGAGATGCAAAGGGTGCAAAGCAAAGATCTCGTTGAGCAATGACGAATCGCAAATTAAAGTATATTTAAACAAACATAACCATGAGCGTCCCATTTATGGAAGGACATCTAAAGGAATTTATATTAAAATGAGCCGCTAAGTTTTTTTAATACAAAACTGACCCAACACCACCTGATGTAAAGCAATAGGGAGAGTCCATATGCGAAGTCAGTTAGTGCAGAATAGACATCGCACTAGCTGCCTCCACCTTGCCGGCCCGAAAGGGGCTTTGTTACGCCTCTCTTGAAGGACCCCATATTATAGGAAGGAGGGAACAACACATGTGCTGGCAAAGAATTCCAAGTTCTGGAAGTACGACTAAAAAACGAGGCACTTAATTTCTTTGTACGTGATGTTGGTTGGAGTAAATTGTTTCATCTCCGTAATCACCGATATATCAAAATAATAGATACTTTAAAACAATACCTATTTTATTTAATTAATATTTTCTTAGTCATACAATATATTTTTTAAAAGATTTTTATCTCTGTCTATCCAAAGGAGATAGAAAGAGACAAATAATAATAATAATCATCGTTTATTTGCATGAATACACGGGAGTCTTACATGGTCTTAAATATTATCATGAAATTGTATCCAGCCTGCTAGCAGACGTGCAAATTTTTATATTAAGATTTATCAATTATTAACCACATACATTTAATCATAAAATATTAAAAATCTTTTTTTTTTTATACAAAGCACGACAAATGACTCAACACCACCTGATGTGAAGCGGTAAGAAGAGTCCATATGCGAAGACAGCTAGTGCAGTTCAGACACTGCTCTAGCCGCCTCCACCTTGCCGGCCCGAAAGGTGCTTTTTCACGCCTCTTTTGAAGGAACCCATGTTATAGGAAGGAGGGAACACATGTGCTGGCAAAGAATTCCAAGTTCTGGAAGTTCGACAGAGAAAAGAGCTACTAAATTTCTTTGTACGTGATGTTGAGGTGGAGTTAAATTAGTATAAAAGTCATTAAAAAATTGTCTAATTGTTTTAAATTATTAAATACATAAAATATTAAATACATAAAATCACTGGAATCCTTAAATTACTATAAAAGTTTGTCATTTAAATATTCCAATACACTATAAAAATATTTTTCTCGTAACCAATTTATGAGAACTCTCTTAAAAACTTTCCCTTCCAGTGATTTAATGCTCTCCGGTAATTTATTGTACAGCAATATGCACATATTAAACACATTATGTTTGTATATATATGTATGGCAAGGGGATTGATGCAACATTTGTATGTATTGAGCTCTCACGGGTCTAGTAGAGACTTCAGCAACAGACTTCTTTTATGTACATACAGGGCACGGAAAGAATACCTAGTTTGCGAAATAATGGTTGACAACTATCTGTAAACCAAACGTTGCATATGGCCCTTATGCATTTTTTTTGGATTACAAACACTCTGTGTACATCCACTGAGTTTCCCCACATTATCAAACCGTAATTAAGCACGGACGACACGTAACCGTGGTAAGCAGTGACAGCAGCCTCTATGGATATTGTGACTCTTAACTCTTACTGACTCTTAACACAAGCTCTTTGACATAAGCTTATGGTATGTATGATTAGTGAAAACGGACAGGAATCCTGAACGACTGTGAGCTTCGTGTACTTAATTAGAAAGTTTTTATTAGTGCCAAGTTTACTTAAAACTGAACAAAAATAGTATTTAAATGATTGACCGCGTGGAGGACTCTTATTTTTATTCGTCCAAACCGGTATTGTTCTTTGACATTTCTGTTTTTACAGATGTCCATTTCATTACATTGCACAACCAAAAGAGGCTGTTGATGGCTGATAACTATACCTTCAATCAAACGGCGCCTGGATTTTGGTATTGCTCCAAGAGATCCAAAGGATGCAGAGCGAAGATTTCCCTAGGCAATAACGAATCTCAGATCAAAACATATTTTCGCGAACATACTCACGAACCTCCTATTTATAGGAGAACATCTGAAGGACATTATATTAAGCTGAGTAGTTAAATAAGATCATAATTATGGACTTCATCAATACATACCACCATGCATTCTAAATACTGGTGAAAGAAGTTTAGAAATCGGACGATTAGTTTCGGAGATTACCTCCTTCATCCATACTCACAAACTTTATTTCTTTTTATTATTACTGTAGATGTATTATGCATGAATCTTTTGTATTTACCTACCTACCTACATTCAATATAAAATTAAACAAAAGAGCAGTTGTTGTATTTATATTTTCTTTTCAGCTGTAAAATGAAGAATAACATTCAGTCCTTACTCAATGTTATTCTTTATTTCAATATTTGAAATGTGATTTTGAGGTTTGAAATGTGCAAAAATTTTGTTGGAAACCCTTGATTCAAACAAAATGTATCTAGACGGTGACGGTGACGTAGAAGCAGCAATGTCTGTCGAATTCAATATAGCCTGCTGGTCGTTCCTCCATTCATAAGAGCATAAATGTCGATTGAATAGAAGAGAAAGACCAAAGAAAAGATTGCTTATAAGATGATATAACTAAGATGGAAGTGATGTTGAAATGTCGAATGATAGATAGAGAAGGATGCAAGAGGGCGACATAGTTTAATAAAAGTAATCACTTATATTTTAATTAAATATGCTACACCTTAATTTCGGACAAGTAAGTAATATTAACAGTCGAGGGTTTTCTGACAGCAGCTAGGTATATTACTCTTGTATTACTTACCTATCTAATTTATTTCTAGAAATAAAATTCAAAATTTATACTATTTATTTTCCATTCTTCTATAGTATTGCGTGTTACAGGTATCTACTTCATAACTTTGCACAACCAGAAGAGGCTGTTAATGGCTAACAGGTACACCTTCAACCACACGTCGCCTGGTCGTTGGTATTGCTCCAAAAGGCCTAAAGGGTGCAAAGCTAAGGTCTTCCTCAGCCAAAACGAAGAAAAAATCAAATTATACTCAAGCGAACATAACCACGATCCTCCTATTTATGAGAAAACAGCTACAGGACATTATGTTAAACTGTGTAGTTAAAATAACTTATGTTTAGTTAAACTAACTAATGTGTAGTTAAACTAACTAATGTGTAGTTAAACTAACTAATTTGTAGTTAAACTAACTAATGTGTAGTTAAACTAACTAAGTTTAGTCAAGTTTATAATTATACTCTGTTTTTGTACAACAGTCAGCAAATCAGGCGTACGGTTTCACCATAACATTGCATTTACTCCGTAATAGAGAGCCCTTTAGTGCAACTGTTAGACTTAATGTACTGTCACCTACAATAAGTTACGTCTGTACAATAAGTTAGTTTACAAAGTCACTTAATTAGCTCTCAGGTTAATAAACAAGAAGACAATACCAATACCAATTTATCTGGAGTGATAACCACCCCTGTGTACTAATCATGGTACATCGTTTTTGTGCCAGCTCTGATTAATTGAATAGAAATATTTATTCTTCCTTTATTCTTGACCCTCTTGTCAAAAACAAGACTACAGATCATCGGACCTAAAATATTTAGAAATCAATCAGTTTTATTGACAGTTATAATAATAATATTAATTTAAAAAATATTTAGAATGATCTGGATAATTTTTCTCAATTTGAGGACCCTAGATTAGTGCTTAGAGATAACCAAGTAAATATTACTGATTTAAGACTTTAATTAGGTTGCAATAAACAATCGATTGATTGCTAGAATGTACTAGTCAGATAAAAATGATAAAAATGAAATAATCTTCTAAGTGATTGATTGCAATTTATTGTAATATGATAATGTCATCTTTAGGTCTAATTAATGCCATATATTTTATTTTACACATAACCTTATTTTAAAGAAACAGTGAAATTATTTTAGCTTCTCTGGACGAACGCAGCGTCGTGCTTTCCGTATCATTGACGCTGTAGTGGTCACGAACAACCTTGGGCCTTTGCAATTGCGTCGAGACATTGCGTCGCTTAGCGCCGTCTATCGGCTACTTATAAATATCACGGAGACTGCTCTGAAGAGCTTTTTGACCTTATCCTAACTTCCCCCTTCCTATTTAGGAGCACGTGTGTCGTTCTTCGGCGTCATCAATTCACGGTCTCCACATCAACATCACACATAAAGAAATTTCGTATTTCGATTCTTTGTTTCTTGGCATTCTTTGCCGGCACATAATGTGTCATCTTCCTGTTCCAAAGTTTCCATGAAAAGGGGCGTGAAAAGGCACCTTTTGGGCTGTTAAACTCCACAAGCTCTCTGTGATTTGTATTTAAAAAAAACTGTTGAGTTATATCCCGTGCTTTGTATTTAAAAAATATTTTCATAGTAGATATATTTGTTTCTGTATTTATAGTAAACTTCATTTTGTGAAGCTGAAAATGATTATAATTGTTTTTAAGCACTTAAATAAACTGTATTAATTATGTAGAATTTTGTATTATTTTGTACGAGTAGGCAAACTATTTATTAGCAAACTATATTTACGACTTACGGAAAAAGCATAAACGGACCTCCAAGTCTTGAACATGACATTCAAAGTTAGTTTCATTTTGTATACTGTGAAGTCTTCTGTATAGCATGGTAGATGGACATAATTTGATATGTGTAAACTATCCAGTCTGCCATCCAAATTTTTCTCCTATTCTGCCTTTGCGAAAGAGGACAGACCTCCACATATAATCAAATATCTCACAGTAGCGGGTCACGTCCCGTCGAATACGTTGTATACTATAGGGTAGATATTATTGCTTGCAGATGATATGAAATTTATACAATTAGCGGGAAATAAGCGTTTGTTGATGTATAACAAATATACTTACTCTTTGACTTCCCCAAGGCACTTTTACTGTTCAAAAAGCAAGAAAGGTTGCAAGGCGAGGATCTTTTTGAACCAGGAAGAGACAGAAGTAGTCTTCAGCTTCCTTGAACATAATCATAAGCCGCCTATTTATGTACAATCTAGTGATGGATGTTTTAGTAAAGTTAAAAGTTAGGCACTAGCTTAGAACTCATTTGACGCTGTGATCGAATAATTTTGATTTCTTCATAAGAATTCTTTCATGAACGATCACCTTGCTTATTAAGAAAGACAATATGCTTTTTAATATTTCTAAAGTGTAGTTTTAAAATAAAGACTTAGAACATAGAACAAATCTTCAACAGATGCTCATCTCATTGTCGGTCCAAAATATACACGCACAGTCGACCACAGAAGTAGCCGAACACTTTAGTACCATGTCACACCGATTTTGTGCAAGTACTTTATAGTTGCTATCATACTATACTTATTGGCCCTAGAGTCGTTGTGACATATTACTTAAGTGTTCAGCTACTTCTGTGGTCGACCGTACCAACAAATTTTTTCAGAACTTTTGCAACGTTATATTCATCTCAGTAGTTGAACCGATGTTCAAAACTAACTGATGAATTAAAAGGATTTCAAATTTACAGATGATATAAAATTTATACAATTAATGGGAAATAAGCGTCTGTTGATGGCTAATAAATATACCTTTGCGCCAACTTCTCCAAGGCACTACTATTGTTCAAAGAAGAAAAAAGGATGCAAGGCGAGAATCTTCTTGAACCACAATGAATCAGAAGTAGTCTTCAGCTTTGTTGAACATAACCATAAGCCGCCGGTTTATGTTCAAACCAAATTTGGCTATTTTAGAAAAGTTAACTGTTAAATGTCATACACTGAACAAAATATTTAAACAAACTACTTCGGTTATATTTATATAGTTCCTATAACATGGGTTCCTTTAAAAGAGGCGTGAAAAAGTACCTTTTGGGCCGGCAAGGTGGAGGCGGCTAGAGCATTGCCTAAACTGCACTAGCTGTCTTCGCATATGGACTCTTCTTGCCGCTTCATATCGGGTGGTTTTGAGTCACTTGTCGTGCATTGTTTAAAAAAAAATTATAACAACCAAAATTTGGCGAAGTGTAATTACAGTTTAATTTATTTAATTAAATGGTGCATCTCTATGCATCTTTATTTTAACTTTATAATCAGCCTATATGGACATACCATGGTGGAAAATATCTTCCGCACAGATATTCAAAATTGTCCGGTGTTATGCATCCGGAAGTCGAGACTCCCTGAAACCTGGCCCAGGATCAGATGAATACACCGGCCTCTGTCTTTTGTGTCCCAACGGAAATCAGATCTGTGGGCTATGCTGGCTTTGCATAACTTTTAAAATACTGAATATTCACAGGAACAATGTCAGTAACTTTAGTTCCTTCATTGATGTTTTGTTTTCTTATCTTGAAGGGAAACACCACAAAAAAGCTCGCTCCGTTACTTGTTAAATGACTCTGAACTTGTCAAACATTTCTATAGCAAGTACCGCCTCAATTCCACCTGGGATAACTAACCACCACGACTGACATGCCATTGATAAACGGTAGATACAATTGTCATTAATGTTCATACAAAATCTTATCCATTATTTAATTTTTAGATTAATCTTTCATTCTGTGTTAATTACTTATTAAATAATTTATAAATATCTAAAAACTTATTATTCATATGTGACATAAAAACCCAGTAAAATTTGATTCCTCGAATCGATTTTTCATTAATTTTTCCAAATTATCACTTTCGATTTCGTATCGTAGGCTTATCGCAAATAAATCTTGACGTAGACGTTTTATTGTGAGATGAGTATGTAATTTAGTAATTCATGTTTAATTGAATACTTTCACAATATTTGAATGTAAGTTTAATATAATAATTAATCTGTGGGAGAGAATGGATTTTCTATGATGTGTGAGGGCCCGCGCCGGCGCTGCACAGTGGGACATCCATAGGTCATAAATCTTAAAAACCTGCTTTCTTGTTTTACATTTTATTCCTTGTCGTTACATTGGATAGTTGCGGTACCTTCTGAAACTATAAATAGGTCAGTAATTAGAGTGCGCCTTCATTATCTATTGTGCATTCAAAGAGAGCGCATCGCCAATCGTAAATACTGTTATCAGTGAGTCATTAAAAAGCGTGACGTCATTTGTTGTCATTGCGGGACCTGTGAGTGCTGTGTGAGTTTTTTCTGAAATGGATATCCAAGAACAGGGTATGTAATAATTAATATTTTTATTTTAATTGTATCTTAGTATATATTTTCTTTAGTATGTCATTGCTACGAGGCGACTTTTCTTGGAGTATTATATTTTAATATTCAAAGTTTGAATAAACTTTTAAATATGTTCCCACTCGCTCCGACTATGGAGGTATATTGCACCATAATCTTTAGACTTTCTTATCTTAGGAAAATTAAAACTTGGCTGCCCTTATCTGCCCTTTTGGCGATGACAAGGGTGCTACGGTTGCCAGATTATCTCGTAGCATTTGCTACGAAATTAGTTTATTTAGTCTTAGTGCTTTGTGTAGGTTTTGTGACTGAATTTTAACCGTTTTTTTTTTGTTTTAGGTAATTTATATATATGCTCGTTTTCAAGAATGCATATTCTTGAAATATGGCTAACTGTCAATACCGATAATGACTCGGAAAAGTGTCGTCAAGTCCTACAAAGTTTGTTGACTACTCTGAACGATGCTGAGAACATTGATATTCATTATTTAGAGAAAATTGTTAATAATTTATGTAAAGCTATTGCTCGATTCTGGAAAAAATGTAATAGGGATAAAACCAAGCTTTTATATAAGAATTCCGATTGGTTTAATGTTATTGAAAAAATTCAACTTGTGAAAAATAATAAGCAATGTACTCCGTCTGAAACGTCGCCGTGTCATTCACGTGGTCGTCCTCGAAAACCTTTTACGCAATGTAGTAAAAGGACTAAACGTCGGAGAGTAGCTGATTTGTCAAAGTCTGATGATTCTACTGTGAGTGCATTGCTTGATGTTTCAGACTGTTCATTCGATTCGTGTATATCTAGAGTTAGCACTGATGATGTCTTGTCACTTGTGACTGATGCTCAGTTGACAAAACATCAGTATTTATTAATTAAAAACTTTGTTAATAGTAAGATTTCTCCTAATGTATTACCATGTTACCAACAAATTACTAAAGCGAAACAGAGATGTTACCCTTCTAATATAACTGTTTCCGAGTCTTCAGCTGAAGTTGAATTACAAAGTCTTTTTGATCACACAGCTTCTCGAATCCTTGAATCTCAAAAAGAGGTCTTAGATCAGATTCCTGATGATTGTTTGTCTAATATCTCTTTACTTGGGAAATGGGGATTCGATGGCAGCACTGGACATAGTGAATACAAACAATTTTTTTCAGATTCAACTTTAGAAGATAGTAGTTTGTTTGTAACATCTTATGTACCCCTTCAAATTATTGTAAAATTAGCTGAAGATAATTGTAAAATTTTATGGAAAAATCCTCGACCCTCTTCCACTAGGTACTGCCGTCCTATTCGATTTCAATTTTTGAAAGAAAGCACAGCAGTGTCTTTGCAAGAGGAAGCTTATTTTAAGGATAAAATTGAAAGTTTGCAACCTACTTTTATTCAGATCGACAATCGTGAATTGGTCGTTTCTCATAAGTTGCAGCTTTCAATGGTAGATGGTAAAATTTGTAGTGCTTTAAGTGAAACATCTACAAGTAGATGTTATATATGTAATGCTACCCCTAAAGAGATGAATAAAATAGACGAATGTTTACAAAAACCTGTAATAGAGAGTAGATACCAATTTGGATTATCACCACTACATTCTTGGATACGTTTCTTCGAATATTTTATTCATCTTTCATATAGATTAGACATAAAAAAATGGCAAGTTAGGCTAGATAGTGATAAACAATTGTTATCAAATAAAAAACAATATGTACAGTCCCAGTTTAGGGAACGATTAGGTTTAATAGTTGACAAGCCGCGTAGTGGTGGAAGCGGGACGTCTAACGACGGAAACACGGCCAGGAAGTTTTTTTTGGAATCAGCTGTATCTGCTGAAATTACAGGTTTGAATAAGGATCTCATAGATCGTTGTTGTGTAATATTACAAACGTTATCTTCTGGACATAAAATTAATGAATGCAAGTTTAAAGACTATGCATTACAAACAGCATACAGCCTGGTCGAGGAATATCCGTGGTATAGTCTTCCTGCTTCTGTCCACAAGGTGCTCGTACATGGATCAGATATTATAAGTTATGCATTGTTATCTATAGGAGAACTTTCCGAAGAAGCTGCTGAAGCGACAAATAAGTATATCAAAATTTATAGACGAAGTCACACTCGAAAAATGTCACGTGAAGTTACCAATCAAGATTTAATACAACGACTATTATTACATTCAGATCCTTATATTACAAGTCTTCGGAAACTTCCCCCTAAAAAGAAAAATACTCTGTCACAAAGTGTAATAGAATTGTTACATGTTTAATATTGTTAGAATAAGAATAATTTATTTGTATTTTGTTAGTTGTTTTGTTTTTTTTGTATTTAATTAATTTTAATTTATTTATTTCTATTATTTTATTATAATTAAATAATGTTATCAATGTTTTGACTCTTATTTTATTTAAAATATATGTTTTACATTCCAATTTTTAAGTGTTTGTTCATGATAAATTTAGGTAAAAGTATGTTATTGTTTATATTTGTTTTTTACTGAAGTAAACGTTTTTTATTCCGTAAATACATGTACTTCTTTCATTTTAATGTTCCTAAAACACTTTTACAACTATAAGTCACTAAAATAATACAATGTATTGATAGTAACAGGACTTTAACTATTTATGACCGCCCTTGTATGGAGCGTGTCCCTCCGTGCGCTGGCATCGTGGGTTAAGGATATGTATTAAATTATAATTAATAATGTAATAGATATCCTCTGTGGTTGAGGGATCCGGGTGTAGCTCGTTTCTAAGTATCTTTGGTCTTATCACTTACCATCAGGTCAGATAACGGCCAAAGTTACCCCGATTAGAATAAAAAAATACTAGTTACCATAAATATAAATAAAATAAAAAATAACTGCTAGTTTAGCAGATAAAATCAAATTGATAACCTTTATTTTTTACAGATGACATACAGTTTATAAATTTGGTTGGGAATAAGCGTTTATTGATGGCCAATAAATATACCTTTGCGCAGACAACTCCAAAGCACTTCTTTTGTTCAAAGAGATATAAAGGGTGTAGAGCGAGGATATTTCTGAACCAGGAGGAAACAGAAGCAGTCTTCGCGTTTGTTGAACATAACCATAAGCCGCCTGTTTATATCAAAACGAGAGATGGATTCTATAGTAAACTTGACAGTTGAAACAATATATTTATATAAGATGGTCACGATGACGGTAATAGGTATACAACTGGGATGACTAAATAAGGTACCTACATATTTTATTTAAGTGTTCTGAATAAACCATATTATCAGATATTATTTATTATTATTATTTTAGCATGAAAAGATATAATATATTTTTTAAATAGAGCTTTTATGAAAATTCTCTCACTGTCTCAATTACTTTACCCTCTATTTCTGTTCTATCGTAATATTATCTCAACAAAACCTAGCATTTTGATCTGCTCACGAATGAAATTTTGTTAAACTATTATTTACAGATGACATAAAATTTATAAGATTGACGGGAAATAAACGTTTGTTAATGGCCAACAAATATACCTTTGCGCCGACTACTCCCAGGCACTTCTATTGTTCAAAGAAGCATAAAGGATGCAAGGCTAGGATTTTCTTGAACCAGCAGGAAACGGAAGTAGTCTTCAGCTTCGTTGAACATAACCATAAGCCGCCGGTTTATGTCCAAACTAGTGATGGATGCTTTAGCAAATTCTGCAGTTAAAACGATACCTCAAAAGATGGTGATGGTAAACACAGTACCTACCTAGTTTCCTATTAGAGTCATCAAAGAAATTGGAGAGGTTTTCCAATTCAAACCCAAATTGATAGCTACTTTTAGCTATCAATTTGTGTTTAAAACTACTTAGCTTTTACTTTAAGGATATATACAAAGTTAATAAAAGAGGGTTCATTCATAAAAGATCGTTTCATTTGTGATGCTTTCAAATCCACTTTTCTATTTTTCTAGAGTGGCAATTTTTTAAGATTTACCTGTTTCTTTTTCTTCTAATTTTGCATTTATTTCACTTCAGATTTTTCCTTCATCCATAGAGAGGGAAAGGGAAAGAATGACATTCTTCTTTATCGAGGGTATACCTTCTCCCAGCAGCACAGCAAAAGGCACTGGTACTGTTCCAAGAAGAAGATCGGCTGCAAAGCTCGTATCAGAATGTCCGATGACTACGAGATCTTCTTTAGTTTTGTTGAACACACTCATCCACCACCGAACCTTGATTTGGTAACGACATTACCATTTGATAGACAACGCCACCTTCAAAACTGAATATACAACGAATTCAGAGCAAAAGAATCGATGTACGGATGGAAGATTTAATAATGTGTTCCTAAATAATTATATCTTATGCGTTCTACTCAATCTTTAAAAATTTAAAGGCAATAATTAAGAAGCAATTTTACTTCAGTTGCTTAAATGTTATTGTGACATAATATTAAATGTTTATAAGATATTTCGAAAACTTTCCAGATAATAAAAAAGCCCGCGTAGACAAAAACACAAACATTAGAAGTAATTTCATAGGGTAGGTACTCTCAAGTCCTCGATAGTTTGGTAGCTAGAACAATCAACCGGATTGTGAAAGATTCTGGTTGGATCGGGCGGATCCCACCCTAGGGCATACTTTTCATATTTTTCGAGCCGCGTGCGTGGGTGGCCCCCAACGCACGCATTGCACAGGCCGCCACGTCTAGGATTACCCAAGTGACTCTGGGTGATTTTCATCGGCGGGAAATATAATGGCCATAAGGCCAGTTTGCCTGGGGGTGGGCTGGTTAACTGCTTCGGCAGAGCCAAGGTTGCGCAAAACCCTCTGTAAAGGCCACTCCTCTTAAGACTTGATAAGGTTGGTCTTTACTTGTTACGATGCTACTGCTGCCTTTGTCTGCGGTAGGTATGTTTTTTCTTAGTACTTGCTTTAGCTCTGGTATCCACCAAGAAAGATGCCGCTATTAAGTGTTTAATTTATTTTAAAAACGTTAAATAAATTAGTGCACTGGCTGACCTGAGTGTCTTTGCTGGAAGATACCGAAGATAAATGATAGGGCTATAAAGAATATGATTAATATTACCCTATTTTATGGTGGATTTGTAGAAGCCATTTTAAATATTTTGAATAATTTATATTGCTACGCCGATGTATACTTTGAACATAATGCTCAATATGACCTACTTCATGAATGTACATTATTTCGCAATCATTTGACTGACATAGTGCAATAAAGACGTTGGGCTTCTACTGACGTATTTTTAATTTAATCTCACGTAGGTCGTCCCGTGACAACATTGATATATTCCTGACACCCGTACGGGCACTCATATGGACTCGTACATTATCAAATGACTGCAAAGTCACAGTGTGGTTGGTTACCTAATAGTTAACTTGCTAAGCAGGGTAAGATTCCCGGGAGACAACTATATAAAATATTATAAAATATTTTTACCAATTATTAACCAACAATGTTTTTATTGCAAGATTCCTTAGGTTAGAACATTTCTATACAATGACAGACTTTTTAAAACTAATTATAGTTAAGTCGCATCCCTCTGGATAAATTAGCCACTTAATTGGACCCCTAGGCTTTTGTAAAACAAAAACGAATGAAATGCATAGGCCAATAGGTACTTAGTTAATTGAACTACATAGATTCTCTCAACGTATGATGACTTGGCGTATTGCAAGTCAGCTCAATTGGATACCAAGACGCATTGTGTTGTACTTAAGTTTTTGTGTGAGTGGTAGTAGGTTCAAGGTTAGGTTTTTTATGGCCACTTATAACCAAATGATTTTAGATTTAATTGATTATAAGAAAGATAATTGTACCTACCAATCACACAACCGTCACCCTATAACTAATCGTACTGGACGACCTGCTTAGGCGTCTAGTTGAATTGCTAATTTAACCAGATGTCTGCGACATGTATATTTGTATACTTGTCAGCGTCGTAAGCGCCGCACATACCGCATATGTTGCGTTTAGAATTCTCAATATTAATTTCTATGAAACACTTTGTATACCGTGCTTTGTATGTGTACGAGGTTGAGCCATCAGCTTCTATCTACCTTTAACACATTATTGTTATGGATCTAAAAGTAATCTAAAATCAATGTTAATCATTTCATTTACTTTTTGTTTCATGTGAATTAATTTAAGAAATAAAGTAGTTAATATTCAAAAGTACCTAAATAATTGTAACTGAAATAAAACATCATTATGTAGTTACTCATCATTTGAATATGCCTATTTGAAATACATACTTAGTTCGTCTCTCCTTCGTTACCTAATAGAGAAATATATTATTATAAATAACTATGGTTCAAAAATTAATTCTAAGTAAGTAGTATATTTTGTGTTAATAAATTATTAAAAATTGAAACTGATTCTCTTTGCAGATGTGTAAAGTTATGTTCTTCGCATTTTTTGCATACAAAACTACTTCAAAGTGTTTAATTTACATCTTCAAAACATTATTTATTAATCAGTGAAGCTAAAATTATTTTACTGCTTCTATAAAAGATGGTTATATGTAAAATACATATTATATATGATATTAATTAAACCTAACGATAACATTACTTAAAATCATATTACAATAAATTACATTCAATCTCTTCTAAGGTTATTATTTTATCTGACTAGTACATTCTTAGGCATTCTATCAATCTATCAATTGTTCATTGCACATCAATCTGAAGTATTAAGGTCTTAAACCATTTACTTGTTAATCTCTCAGCACTCATCTAGGGTCCTCATAGGCTCATATTGATAAAAAATATCCAGAAATTGAATAACAGTAAACAATTGTTCATTTTCTAGATCAAAAATTTTGTTTGAACCAAGGGGTTCAAGGGGCGCGTTGTAGGTCCAAAATATACACGTACCTACCAACGAAACTTTTCAGAACTTTTGCAGCGTTATTTCTGAAATGAACTAATGTTAGAAACTGGTAGGTGAATTAAAAGCATTTCATATTTACAGATGACATAAAATTTATTCAATTAGTGGGAAACAAGCGTCTGTTGATGGCTAATAAATATACTTTTGCGCCAACTACTCCAAGGCACTACTATTGTTCAAAGAAGAAAAAAGGATGCAAGGCGAGAATTTTCTTGAACCAGAATGAAACAGAAGTAGTCTTCAGCTTCGTTGAACATAATCATAAGCCGCCGGTTTATGTACAATCCAAATTTGGCTTCTTTAGTAAAGTTGACAGTTAAATCTTAAAATAGCAGTTGTATGCTACCCGGATAATAGAAGGTAACATATTATAGTTTTGTTGTTTAAAATATTTTCTTTGCTTCAATTATCGTTAATTTATAATAACCATCCTTGCGGCCTATTATGTCCATAGCTGAACAAATCCTCCGCACAGATTTTCCGAATTGTCCGTGGTTGTGCATTCGGAGTCAATACTCGTCCAGGTTCACATAAATGGACCGGCATCTGCGTATTGTATATTAATGGACAGCAGTTCTGTGGGCTATGCGGGCTTTGCATAACTATTCACATGAACAATATCAGTAACTTTAGTTCCTTCACGATGTTTTCATTTCACACAAAAAAGTTCGCTCCATAGCTTATAAAACGACTCTGAACTTGTCAATAAGTTCTATAGTGAGTACCGTCTTAATTCCTCCAGGGATTCTATTACGACTAATATGTCATCGATAAATGGAAATGGTAGATAAACTTCTCATTAATGTTGAAATAAAGTCATATCCATTCTATTATTATTATTATTTATTTTTTAGATTAATCTTTGATTCTTTGCTAATTCCAATAAGAAAGTCTCTAAAAGCTTGTTTCTCAAATGTGACATAAAAACCAGTAAAATTTGTTTCTTTGATTTCTTCTGCTTTGTTTTGATTTTTTTTATTAAATTTATTTTTTTGAAATTATCAATATTTCATTTTGGATCGTTCGCAAATAAATCTTTACGTAAACGTAATTGGTTATATTGTGAGATGAGTATGTAATATAGTATACTTATGATATGAACAGATTTGCTATGATGTGTGAGGGGGACCACGCCGGCGCCGGCGGCGGCGCGGGCTGATCAAAGGACGATTGCACATCGTGGGTCCGGGTGTAGCTCGCTTCCATAGTTTGCCTTATATTTTGGCCGTCATGTGAAATAAGGGCCAAAAGTTACCCTGTTAAGAATAAAAAAAATGCTAATTACCAATAATTTGGATTAAATTAAATATATCCGGCTGGCTGGAATCGATCTGATCCAATCTAATACCGTCAACATTTTTGATAAATAGTTTTTATGGGTCACAGGAGCGTATATTTTCCGAATTTGTAAAACAACAAATTTGTATGGCAACATCCAAATTACTGTATCCTCTTTTTCTGTTCTATCGTAATATTATCTCAATAAAACCTAGCATTTTGATAAGCTAACGAACGAAATATAGTTTAAGTATTATTGACAGATGACTTAAAATTTATAAAATTGACGGGAAATAAGCGTTTGTTAATGGCAAACAAATATACCTTTGCGCCGACTACTCGCAGGCACTTGCAGGAAACGGAAGTAGTCTTTAGCTTCGTTGAATATAACCATAAGTCGCCTGTTCCATCTAGTGATGGATGCTTTAGAAAATTCTGCAGTTAAAACAATACCTCAAAGATGGTTATGGTAACACGGTACCTTCTATTTTTGCGGGGAAAAAAGGCATTTCCGCCTGTCCTGTACCATCGGGAGAGAGAGGTGCAGGGGTATGTGGGGCTCCTTGACCAAAGATGGTATAGGTCAAAAATACCTACTAAAACTACCCCGGTGCTCCAACTTCTCGCATATTCAGAATATCGGGCAACAGTTTCCCTTATCCCTATTTCTGTTTTGCGATGTGTACGTGTGTACTCTACACTATAAAGGTGTTAGTACTCTATGACGTCGCGCGGAGCACCCTTGCGACATCACCACACTGCGGGCAGCTGAACTCGGGCGACGGGGCTCCCCACCCGTCTCCCAAATGCCCACTTCATGGAATTAGCGCAGCGGCGAAAGCTCTACGTCTGCGGCTGATTCTGCGGCTACAGATGGTGTCCGCTGAGGGATCTCTGTTGGGATTTCTCTTCCTTCTCCTTCTCACCAATGACTGCCTCACAGAATATGTGGAAGGCTTTCCAGGCGTCCACCTCCCCTAGTATGGCCTCCACTATGGATGGCAAAGTGAGACCGCCAAACACAGTACCAACCTAGTTTCCTATTAGAGTCATCAGGAAATTGAAGAGGGGTTGCAATAACAACACAAATTGATAGCTCCTTTTAGTATTATTACTACTTCAGATGCAAAACTACTTAGCTTTTACTTTAAGAATATACAAAAATTAATAAATGAGAATTCATTCATAAAAGATCGTTTCATTTGTGATGCTGTCGATTCCACTATTCAATTTTACTAGTGTCAATTTTTTTAAATTTACCTGTTTCTTTTTCTTCTAATGTTGCATTTATTTCACTGCAGATTTTTCCTTCATCCGTAGAGAGGGAAGGGGAAAGAATGACATTCTTCTTTATCGAGGGTATACCTTCTCCCAGCAGCACAGCAAAAGGCACTGGTACTGTTCCAGGAAGCAGATCGGCTGCAAAGCTCGTATCAGAATGTCCGATGACTACGAGATCTTCTTTAGTTTTGTAGAACACACTCATCCACCACCAAATCTTGGTGTGGTAACGAAATCGCCATTTGATAGACAACGCCGCCTTCAAAACTGAAAAGAACTACTTTATCTCTGAACCACGAATTCAGAGTAAAGGAATCGATAAACGGATGTAAGCTAAATCTTCCATCCGTTCATGGATGTTCAGGATGTTCCTAAATAATTACGTCTTATGGATTCTATTGAATACTACAAAATTAAAAGGCAATTAAAAAAAGGAATTCTGCCTCAGCTTCTGAAATGTTATTGTGACATTAGATAAGTCAAGATAATATTCATACACTATTTAGCCCAAAGTAAGCATCATTAAGAGCTTGTGTTATGGATAGTAGATAACTGAAAAATAATATTGATAATAATATGTATATAAATATTAGAAATATACTAAGTAAACATATAAACATCCATGACTCGTGAACAAATGCTAGTGTGTACTCATATTGCATAACACTAGAAGCAGTTTATAGTGTAGATACTCTCAAGCCCTCGGTAGCTTGGTAGTTAGAACAGTCACCAGGATTGTGATAGATTCTGGTTTGATCGGGTGGATCCCACCCTAAGGCATGCTTTTTTCTACCCTCCACGCACGCATTGCACAGGCCGCCACGTCTAGGATTACTCAAGTGACTCTGGGTAATCTTCAAAGGCGCGAAATATAATGGTCATAAGGCCAGTTTGACTGGGGGTGGGCTGGTTCACTTGCTTCGGAAGAGCCAAGGTTACGCAAACCCCTATGTAAAGGCCACTCCAATTACGACTTGAAAAAGTGGGTCTTTACTTGTTACTCTGGTCTCTACTAAGAAAGATGCCGCTATTAAGTGTTTAATTTATTTTAAAAACGTTAAATAAATTAGTGCACTGGCTGACCTGAGTGTCTTTGCTGGAAGATACCGAAGGTAAATGATAGGGGTAGCAAAGAATATGATTAATATTATCTTATTTTATGGTGGAAGTGTAGAAGCCATTTTAAATATTTTGAATAATTTATATTGCTACGCCGATGTATAGGTACTTTGAACATAATGCTCAATATGACCTACTTCATGAATGTACATTATTTCGCAATCATTTGACTGACATAGTGCAATAAAGACGTTGGGCTTCTACTGACGTATTTTTAATTTAATCTCACGTAGGTCGTCCCGTGACAACATGGATATATTCCTGACACCCGTACGGGCACTCATATGGACTCGTACATTATCAAATGATTGCAAAGTCACAGTGTGGTTGGTTACCTATAGTTAACTTGCTAAGCAGGGTAAGATTCCCGGTAGACAACTATATAAAATATTATAAAATATGTTTACCAATTATTAACTTTGCAATTATTTGACAGTGCAATAAAGACCTTCGGCTTCTACTGAAGTATTTTTAACTAAATCGCACGTAGGTCGTCCCGTGACGTGACATTCTACGGGCACTCATATGGACTCGTACAGTAACAAATTACTACAATTAAGTAATAGAGCTGATGCCGCCCAACACTTCCCTGAATTTCTTGCGAAACGGCAACGCTTTGTGAAGTTGATCATGGCTTTAGGTGTACCGTGAGGTATTTATTCCTCTTGTTTGATGCTAAGCATCATATTTATTAATTTTATTTTAAACATTATAATAAATGTTTGAAACAAACAGGGCCCTAGGACATGATTTTTTTATTTTGAATATTTTTTGTCTCATTATGTTCGATATTTTTGTAAGACAGAATCACAGTGCACCTAATATCTATATGTGAAAATATATATTGTGACTCGCCAAGTTTTTAGACATAGTTTAAAGTAGATCCTTGATTTGGGCACATACCATAAATTTTAGTCAAATCATTTCGTCTCTCACAACCTACGCCGCCGGCTCCTGTCTGATGAGTGGGTACTTCTTGACAGATTACCTTATAATAAGGTTAATTTTTGAAATCATGTTTTTTAAAAAATACATATGTAACATAAGCACGAGTTTGTTTTATTTTTCCCCTAAGTTTTACCGATTAATCATTCACCTCCGTTTTTATACTTTCTAATTTTGCATTTATTTTACTTTAGATTTTTCTTTCATCCAAAGAGAGGGAAAGGGAAAGAACGACATTCTTCTTCATCGAGGGTATATCTTCACCCAGCAGCATAGCAAAAGGCACTGGTACTGTTCCAAGGCGAATATCGGCTGCAAAGCTCGTATCAGAATGTCTGAGGACTATGGGATCATCTTCAGTTTTATTGAACACACCCATCCACCACCAAAACCTGGTTTTCTAAAACATTTAACTAAAATGTAAGGAATCGAAGACCTAAGGCTCATTAGTGCGTGGTCCGATAGCTTTGGATTGATAATAAATCCTAGCGAATCACAATCAATAGGGAATATACCGGATACTAAACCGGTTGATTTTTCATTCATATTCCCTATTTATTGTAAAACTTCACGTAACATTAGTAGGTATAATATTACTTGTTAAAAATTACGTTAAGCTGTACTTACTGATAATGGTAAAACACAATTGATTTCAACCAAAAACACCCGAGATATTTAAATTAGAAAATGGATGTATACCTGTCTCGTTCTTTTTATATTAAATGGTGGGCTACTGTGACGTCAGTCTATATCGCGTTGCCTGGACTAGCACGTAACTTAAAAAGAAATAATGTACATCGGGTATTTTTCAACAGTTTTCTAAAATTATTTTAAATTTGTGTAGTATTAATTATTTTAAAACCATAGATATAAACATGAATATTTCCTATTATCATAGCTAGTCGGACTTTGCAAAATCCTTTAGGTTTCTTCTCCATTCCCCTATTTCGTTAGATGGGCAACCTAATTATCTTTTTTTTAAACCGTTAAGAATTCACGTGCCTTATATCTGTTTCACGATAGTAAACGTTTTCACTTTCCGAAATGTCTCCAAAGCTTAACCCTTCCAAACCTAACTCTCATCCAATCTATTTTCGATTAGGCTGTTATCTCGATGCGTTGGAAGTATTGCTGGATGAACTTGAGCGCTTATAGAACCATCGTATTAGATCTATTTTTTTATTCAAAAATATGATTATGTTTCTCAGTACCGCAATAAGCTCATGATGCTGCCAATCCGTTATCGTCAAAATGTTCGCATTCTTAGTATCCTCTACAATGTCCTCTATGACCCTTCCTATCCTCCGTATCTGACCAACCGATCAAAAAGGAACCTTTTATAACTATTCTCCTGGCTCTCCATGCCAGTCCCATCTCCGTACAGTTATTGATACAACCGACTACTTTTTCTTCTCCTTTTCTGGGTTTCTCTGCTACCTATCTGTGATTGCCAATCTGTGTCTCTGTTCAAGACGCGACACAGAGCATATTTATTTAATTTGTATGTTTTGTATTTATATTTATTTTTAATACTGAGACAATTTGCAATTACCGATTCTATCTATCTATTCTCATTTCTCTCTGGCAGGAATGTTGGTAGAGATTTCGTTTAGAAATAAGAAGTACCTTTGTACAATTTTTCCTGAAATGTCTTTTCTAATGTTTATTATTGTATACAGTAATTGTTAAATAAATGAAGGTTTTATTTTAAGCTATCGTTTGACTTACCCTTTAACTTGACTTTCGTTTGTTGCATATTGCCTTTCTCCATATCTTATGGTTTTCATCAGATCCAAAAGAAATCTATACGGGACCAACCTGTTGGAATATTGATTCTAATATAAAAAGAATTTTTATATTAGAGGACGTGAAATTTTTCTAGTTTTATTATATTTTAATTACTAAGTAATTTTTCAAACATTTATAATAATGTTAAAATCAAAAATTAAGAATATTTGAAAGCACTGCCCCAACTCAACCGAATCGTCGGTATTTGTAAAAATACTCGTTTCGGATGTTGAAATAGAATATTTCGACATTGTTGGGTGGACGTTAGCTCATAAACGCAAATACAGAGAGACTAGAAGAATTTCACAGGGATATCCCAAGTCCTGGGTGGCTCAGTGGTCAGAGCAGTCGCCCGGATTGCAAAAGGTCGTGGGTTCGATTCCTGCCTCAGGACGTGAAATTTTTCTAGTTTTATTATATTTTAATTACTAAGTAATTTTTCAAACATTTATAATAATGTTAAGATCAAAAATTAAGAATAAAAAGAATTATCAAAATTGATCTAAATTTGACCGTGATATCAGCTAACATAGCTAAACAAACTCGTCGAAATGTGAACGTTTCTCTTTTTTAAAGTCGGTTAAAAATAAAACGCAATTCAAATAAGCAATTCCATTTCTTAAATGTTAGTGTGATATTGTAATAAATCTATTTTGTCAGATATTTTAAAACATGTCTAAAATACGAGTAGTTAAACGTAATAGGGGGATTGCTCTGACCACAAAGATAAAACCACTAAAAGTTCGTACTATAAAGGGCTGGTACTATAAAGTCTTCGATAGCTCGGTGGTTATAGCAGTCATCGAAAGATTCGCATGATTTTTCTTTCCCCAGTTCAAAAACAACCAGGACAAGTTGCTCATGTCAACATACCAAAAAAAACAATAAAACTAATGCCGCCGAACACATGCCTGAATTTCTTTTCACAAATATCACGAAAGCTGAATGAATTGCAATGCCATGACCTTTCTGTCATGATATTTTATTAATTTTATGTTGAACATTATAATAAGCGATAGAAGCGAATTAACCTGTATTTAATTAAAAAGATATAAAAGTTACTCCATATTCTCATTTGACGTTGAATGGTGATGAGGTCTACTGTGAGTGGTATTATCAGCGATAAAAATTGGACAAGCTTGTAAGGTCAGTTTGAAATATCATTCTTATAATAAAATGATTAAAGTGATAACTTTGACAAAGACAACATTTAAATGATGCTTTCCTGACCATAACTTTATAAATATTAATGCAGATGTGTAAATAAAATAAACCATTCGTGCTGGTGTATAGGTGTATCTCGATTTGATTGTACTGAGTTTATCGCACGGGGGGAAAAAAAATTAGGTACATTTCACTGTAACATAGATGGTAACCAAGACAACGTGTGTAAAATCGTTCCTGTGTCATAAATTAAATTTTGACATAATCCTTCTACAAATCCTCTTTGAGGATATGTTTTTGTCGAAGCGTAAATGCCAAGTAATCTAAATATCCTTTTTTGTTAACAGACACTCCTATGACTATGCGTTTAGTGAACGGGAACATAATTCATATGTATAAGAAATACAGCTATTCGCGCTGTGGTATCGGCTACCTTCGCTGCACTAGATACAGAAGAGGGGGGTGTCAAGCGAAGATCAAGTTGGACAAGGAAGGTACTGTTACTTACTCGCAGACTGATCACAACCACGCACCTCCAGTGTACCTTCATTTGGATTCAGGGTTGTATTGTAAAGTTTAAAAACGAATCTATGAACAATATTCGTTTGGGTTGCAGTTTTATGTGGGTGATTGTGTTATTCCAAGGTAGATGTCACAGGTGCCCATCTGAGAAAGCAATAAAACTTTGGTGCTTATTACAGATCCCTATTCTCTCTTTCTTTCGATCCTCTAACTATTGTTTATCACTCTCTTTCAATTGACGTGAGGACCTGTTAAACTTTATCAAGTGACATAAAATTCTTTTGTCTGGCTTACTTTAGCTTTTGTAATACTACTGATACTATGGATACTAATGCTATAAATGTAAAAGTAACTATTAATCTGCACGCGTGGCGCTTTTTTGGGTACCGCCAGCAGGATTATAATAAGTGTTATATGGTATATTTTTTTGAATAACAAAGTAATATAATTTCGATATTGTTTTTTTTATTAATATTCTTAGTGCCATAGCTTAACTTTACATCACATACACGTAGTAGAGTTCCATAATATTATATTCACTGAAAAAAAAACAACGTTCAGAAAACATTGCTACAACAGTATAACCAGAGGTCGGAATTAGGTTATTTATCTACTTACACTGATTTTATTTCATACAACGAAAGATGAAAGTGGAAATGCCTCAAATCCCGAGTATAATTTTAAATATCAGAAAAATACCGTGATTTATTAAATAAAAAAAATATCACTTTTACACAATTTAAACCACTCCACGCGCGACGCCAAATTTACATTAACAATATCAGATGTCCAAAGTTACATAATTTGATATCCCAGGAAGAGCCATATTAATATCAACATTTCGATGCAAGTACATAAATAACTCTACCTAATTCCGACCTCTGATGATATAATACTGCGTGAATAGGAGTCCGAGTAACGATTCGCATTTCCTGTGTATCAGTAAGCTGTTCATTTACTACTTTCAAGTAAACGACGAGACAATTCAAATTTCGAATTAGATTGTTGTAAATATTGCAATATAAGTTCGCCACAGGCTTTTCTTATTTTAGCATAGAAACTATAAGATATACCTAATAAGTAAATCGGAATTGTATTATGTTACTGTTCTATTAAAAAAATGTATTTTAAATGTTGTTGCTATCTTCTACCTAAGGATATAATTCACCTATGTCTCGCTTAGCATAATCGTATCTTAGCATAAAGAGAAATTAAAGTCTTCGTAATATTACCAATATTGCATATAACTGCTCATCATCCCTAAAGTATTCTATTAGCCTCATTTCTGCTTCTTTTAATAACTACACAAGCTTTAATGACTGTTTAATCATTATTGTTTATATTTTTTGAAACACAAATTTCCAGAAAGCCTGTTGTTCCTCCCAACTTCGGCCGGAAAATCAGTAATAATGTTCCAGAGTTATACATTCTCCTATTGCGGAAAGAATAGATTACGGTGCTCTCGGTGTTTCAGGGGCAATTGTAAGGTTCGTCTGCGGACCGATGACACCGGCTGTGTAATCAACATAACTAATGCCCATAATCATGCTCCGCCGACATACTTTAAGACTTCCACGGGATTTTACCAAAAATAATCATTTTTAGAACATTGAAAGCATAGGAAAAATCTTACACTAAAAGTAGTAAAGACACATAGCTCGGCTTATGGGAAAAATATAATGCCGCGCCTATAGGTGGATGCAAGGAGAGCGTTGTAACTACGAGTTCTAAATTGATTTTATAACTGTTTGATGATTTTTATTTCGTATATATACATCCTTTTATACGAAAATTAACCACATAATTTATGCACCAAGACCAATCCAAGAACTAGGTATCCACGCAAAAAGTATTTGAAAGTATCTTCTCTAGTAATAGGCCGTATTGGCAGCTATATACCCATAGCCATTATATCCTCATGTTCTAAAATCTTGAAACGATTAATTTTGTTTACTTATGAATTTCACAATGGAACTGATTGATTACATCGCTACAAACCTTAATAGTGGACATATATAAGCAATAAAGACTGTGACTCATCTTAAAAAGAGTAATACCTAAAGTAGGGAGCTCCTTTATACTAAACCATCTCCTTTAGAATCAGTAAACCATGCAAATCACTTTTTTGCAAACATAGGGAAAGACTAGCAAATACTATTATTGCAAAAAATACACAGAGACACTATTTTGACCTAACTAATAACGCGCCGGTGTCTTACGGATTTTCTTTTGTTCTGTTAGACACCGACCCTTATGAGGTTGGAAGTGTAATTATGCCCCAGAAATCTGACAGTGCCCCTGAATGGGATAACATCCCAACAAAGTTGCTTAAGATTTGTATGCCCCAAATAGCCCCGATCATCAGTCATATGGCTAACTTATGCTTCAGAGCTGGCGTCTTCCCCGCTCATTTAAAGAAATCTTTGATTACACCTGTGTACAAGCATGGGAAGAGAGACGATGTCAACAATAATAGACCAATTTCAGTACTCCCATCTATCTCGAAAATTATTGAAAAGTTTATAAATATACGGCTCGTAAATTACTTAAATAGGAACAACATACTTTTTCATTCACAATTAGGCTTTAGACAAAAATTATCTACTGAGATTACAGTGGGTGCTCTTGCATCCTTAGCGACTAATCAGTTAGATTCAGGTAGAAAATGCCTTACTGTTTTTCTTGACTTAAAAAAAGCTTTCGACACAGTCTCACTTCCCATTCTGATACGCAAGCTTGAAAACATAGGCATTCGAGGAACACAACTTGATCTAATGAAAAGCTACATGTAAGGGCGCACACAGAGGGTTAAAATAGGTGATTTTTATGTGATGACTCTGAAATAACCTTCGGAGTCCCACAAGGAAGCGTGCTTGGTCCAACACTATTCCTTATTTATATAAATGAGTTGACCATTCTTAAATTTGATGGTGCTAAAGTCTTCTCCTATGCTGACGATACCGCGATTGTTTTCGCGAAAGACTCGTGGCACTCGGTATTTAGGAAAGCTGAGTCTGGACTGGCTATTGTCTCTAGATGGCTTGCAAATAATATACTTACTATAAATATTAGTAAGACAAATTACATTTGTTACACAATTAATAAAACAACACAACCAAATAATAATCTTTCATTAAAAATTCATCAGTCTTGCAATCCAGACATAGACACGTCGTTGTGTACCATTGGAGAAAGTGAACTCAACTAAATACTTAGGAGTGGTGTTGGACCAGCACCTATCTTGGCACCCGCAGATTGAATATGTTACTGAAAGGCTCAGGAAGCTTGTATCGGTTTTTAAAACTCTGCGTTACATTACCATACCTCAACTTTTAAATCGAATATATGTTTCACTAGCTCAATCGGTATTGGGATATTGTATATCGATATGGGGTGGTGCGTCTAAGACTAAGTTCTTGCAAGTGGAAAGGGGCCAGTTATGTTTATTGAAAGTAATGTATTTCAAACCTTATGAGTTTCCTACTGTCGATCTCTATAAAACAGCCAACTTATTATCTGTGCCGCAACTTTATATCTTAGTCGCAACCATAAAACTTCATAGAGAATTGCCATATGACCCAACACTGACTCAAAGGGAGGAAAAAGGATAAAGTTTTAAAAATTGATCAAAATAAAACAGTCTTTGCTAAACGACAGCTGAATGCACAATTCAAGCATTTATATAACCAATTAAATAAAAAACTAAGTATTTATAAATTAAACTTTCATGATTGCAAAACAATTGTAACTACCTGGCTTTTATCTATTGATTACATTGAAACGGAAAATTTAATGAAATATCAAACGTAAAACCAAGCTTAAAACTAATACACGCACACACACACGCACACATACACACTGACTCATTCACACCATTTAGACGCCCGCGCGCACACACACACACACACACGCGCGCGCGCGCTTTAATATAATATTTATAAGAATAATAAGTTACTTTAAAGTTGAGTTTAAAGTCGTAAGTTACTCCTGTTCCGCATTATTTCGAAACCATAAAAATGTG
Organism: Nymphula nitidulata; assembly: GCA_947347705.1. Classification (NCBI taxonomy): domain Eukaryota; kingdom Metazoa; phylum Arthropoda; class Insecta; order Lepidoptera; family Crambidae; genus Nymphula; species Nymphula nitidulata. Next base: position 4,183,733 of record OX374626.1, read on the forward strand.
GCTACCTTAGTAAGAGTTATGGAAGAGCGGGACCTCCTGACACAGGTATATGTTTTTGCCTTCTAGGAGATCCCAACCACCAATATAATAATTGTTTACTGGTTGATGAAATAAAAATATTTTGATTTTGATTTGATTTTTGATAACTACTTATCATCCCTAACGTATTTTTTCAGCCTCAATTCTGCTTGTTTTAATAACTTACACAAGCTTGGATGACTGTTTACACATTATTGATTTTATTTTTGGAAATATTAATTTCCAGAAAGCCTGTTGTTCCTATCAACTGCGGCCGGAAAATCAGTAATAATGTTCCAGAGTTATACATTCTCCTATTGCGGAAATAATAGATTACGGTGCTCTCGGTATCTCAGGGGCAATTGTAAGGTTCGTCTGCGGACCGATGACACCGGCTGTGTAATCAAGATAACTGATGCCCATAATCATGACCCGCCAATATATATTAAGACTTCCACGGGATTTTATCAAAAATAATCTTTTTAAGAACATTAAAAGCATAGGAAAAATCTTACACTATAACTAGTGAGGACACATAGCTCGGCTTATGGGAAAAATCCTGCGCTCGTGTTATCGTCTGCCGCGCCTATAGGTAGATGCAAGGAGAGCGTTGTTACTACGAGATGTAAAGTGGTTTTTTAACTGTTTGATGATTTTTATTTCGTATATATACATCCTTTTATAATAATACGAAAATTAACCATATAATTTATGCACCAAGACCAATGCAAGAACTAGGTATCTACACAAAAAGTATTTGAACGTATCTTCTCTAGTAATAGGCCGTATCGGCAGCTAAAAACCCATAACCATTATATCCTCATGTTCTAAAATCTTGGAACGTATTATTAATCATAAAATTGTTATAGATAACAAGTCTATGATTATTTTTGTTTACTTATGAATTTCACAATGGAACTGATTGATTACATCGCTACAAACCTAGATAGTGGACATATATAAGTATTGGGCTTTTTTAGATTTTGCTAAAGCTTTTGACATGGTGTCAGTCCCAATTCTGTACTTACGTTGTCTTGATAGACAGCATGGGAATAAGGGGTTTCCAGCTAAGTATTTTTGATAGTTGCTTGTGTGAGAGAACCCAGAGAGTTAAGCTAGGTGATTTTAATAACAATGACTGCTCTTTTAACTATGAACTACCACAGCGCAGTGTACGGGCCAACGCTTTATCTATAATTATTAATGAACTGGCTCTAGCAACAAATAGATAATTGTTAAACTTCGCAGGTTAATCAGCCCTCTTATTCAAAGCTAAACATGGGAAGAGGTGTACAGGCATGCTCAATATGATTTAAACCTTGTGTAATTGTAACCCAATGGTTACAATATTTTCCCTAAATGCTCGAAAATCCAAATTCCCTTAATAAGCACGTTTATGTATCAGCCTCATCTACTTTTAATTGCGCACTTTGTTTAAAGCTAGACGACAGTACCTGCTAATGTGAGGGTTTTGACGGTCATCTTAGAATTCATGACCCAAACACTATAAATTACATATGTATTTTGGATACTGAGAGACGTCGCGGATGAGGATGTACGCAAGTCTGTCTATTTTACACTTGTACAATCTGAGATACTGCTTAACGTCTTGGGGTATTGCAGGTACCTAAATCAGACGTCAATGACCTAGATAGAACACAACGAGTTATTCCCTATCCTCCTTTCGTTCTTATAGATTTTCATTTATACAAGTATTTGTCTTATCTATCTTTTGTTCTCAAAGAGCACAACTTATATTATTACTATATACATTAATCCTTAGGAGACCTCTCTTCGTAGGCGTTACGTTTCAGTAGACCTACGTATTCACAGGTTCGCAAAAAATTTCGCAGATGTACCTTCATTTTTTATTTGTTTTTTTTTTAATTTAGATTTGAATGTTAGAGTATATATAATTATTGTGTTAGTATTGTGTTTACCTACCTATTGCTGATGCAGAGAAAGTCTTTATTTGTTGCATCATTATTACATACCTATAGTTCTGTTTAAATAGTACCTACTTAATGTTCAATAGCATGCTACAATGAATTTTTTTGTGTTCTTTATTTTTCTATAGTAAAATTACCAGAAATACAAGTTCCAAGCGTAGATGAGGCAACAGTCTCCCATAATAACAAACTGTATTTACCGTAACAGTAGTGTAAGATTATATGACTGTGTAACTGTTTATTATGTTGAGAAAGTAAATTATTTGATTTGTAGTAACAAATTAGTTTCAATTACTATCCCGAAATCGTTATAGAACGTAGGTAATGGAGAATAAATTAAATATCTTAAGTTTATCGTTAATCTAAGATTTATCTTGTCATTTGCAATAGGAGGACCATTACATGATTATTATTATTATGATATACAGGATGGTGCCGTCAATGCGACGGTAAATTAAAACATGGACTATATTAGTTCATAGAAATTGTTTGCTACTTTCAAAACATCTTATTCATTTGATAATTTCATGATATTTCTATGAAATAATGCAGCCAAAGTTTAATCATCCTACCAAACCTACTCGTACTATAGACAAACTGAAATCAATACTCATGTTCCAAAATTACACTTTCTCCTTCTACTCTACACTAAGTGGAGTGGAGTGGAGTCTACTCCATATTCCAGGGGCTATTGTCAAGCACGCTTGAAGGTCGATGTTGAAGGGAATGTGACACATGTTATCGATACTCATAATCACTCACCACCGATTAACCTTAAAACTTCTATGGGGTTATACATTATGTACCTCGAACAGGAAAAGTTGTTCAGTACTCACCTATCTGCGCGTAACTGTGATGTTTGTAACGACAATATATATTATATATTTTTTCTGTCAATATATATTCAAGAAACCAAACAATACGTATATAGGTAGTCCATCTTGTCTTTGATCGAGGTATACTTCGACATTATCAGACTGAATAAATATGACATTCAAAAGTTTTCTTTGTAACTTGTACCGACATACCTTTCATTAGAAAGGTCGTCAATCACCTTTTAGAAGTCGTTAGCCAAACAAGCGTTTTTGACTATTTCATTTTATCCTAAGCTCAAAATCTATAATAAACATTTTATGTCGCTTTTAGTTTCGTCATTAAAAGCTTGAATTATAGATTCTGGGTAACGCAAAACGTTTAATATTAATACTATAAATATAAAGACTATGTAGTTATAACACAACATAATACAATAATATATAGTTGGTGATGGTTGTTATTATATTCATGTGAATATAATAACAACTATCACCTGAGAATAAATAATCACCATAATGTTTGTGCTAATCCGTAATTGGACGCAAAATTACATGATTGTTCTTGTTAATTATTAAAATGTTATATCTATTTCCAGGGACACTGCAACGCCTTCCATCGCTAAACGGGAAATCGATAATAATGTTCCAAAGGTATACTTTCTCATTTCACACAAAGAAGCGCCTACGCTGCTCTCGAAATCTCAGAGGTCATTGTAAGGCACGCTTGAAGACCGATGGTGACGGGAATGTGACAGAAATTATCAACAGACACAATCACCCACCGCCGCTTTGCCATAAAACTTCCTTCGGGCTATACATATGTACCACGAAAATGTAAATAGTGGTCGCGCAAAGAAATTCAGCGGGCAGAGTGTCAGCTTCTAAGAAGCGGCCGAAATGTTAACCTTTTCTGGTAGGGTTGGCACTGGAGTGTGCTGTCGACTGTTACATACGTACAGTCGACAGCACATCAAGCGTAACAGTTTGACCTTGAGACCACCCTTACTGCGTTCGTAATAGAGGCGGCTTTTGTAGTGCAACTGTTACACTCGATGTGCTGTCGTGTGTGCATACGAATGGATCAGATGACTACGTATATTTTATATAAACGAATGATTATCATTCAATGACTATTACATCGGTACAGATGAATATACCAAATTTCATAATCTAATCGGTTCAGCGGCTTAAGCGCGAAGATCTAACGGACAGACAGACGACAGACTGATGAGCTGGCAAACTCACGATTAATCTCTTACATAAAATAAACGGAAAGGTAATTTTGTGATAGGGATTTACCAATTTGTGTATTCATAAGGAAAATGATTAAAAATAAAAATAATTACCTACGTACCTATTGGTATTGTCTTATACTTTCACGAGGACTAAACATTTGAAATAAAACCGGTTTACCAGATTTAACTAAACGTAATCGAAACGTTGAGTACCTACCTATAAAATAATAACATCTTATTATACAGCCGTTAAATCCGATAAAGTGTTTTTACATCACAAGACACAGGTACCTACTTTCGAAATAAATATTTTTTTGTAAACTTTTTTTTTTATGATTAGGAATCAACTAAAATAATAGTTATGAAAATGTCTACGTAAAATAGTAATTAATGCAAGTTTGAAGATTAACATCGATTGTCATTTTTTAAATGAGTACAGTCAAATATGTATTCTGTGGTCCTGTCTTTAGTGGCAATACAAATAAATGACATTAATCGTGCATCTCCAAATGTGCATTAATTTCTATTTTACGTAGACATTTTCGTAATTATTATTATACCTACTTGATTCGTTCGTAGGTATCAATTCTATCAACCTTTATATGAATCATGTAACATTTGTTCACAGATTATATCTCCGTGTTCCCAATAAAAGTAGGTACGGCAGTGACAGATATGATAATGTATCAGAACCACACATTTTCTTATCACGACAAGTCTAAGTCTAAGAAATACCTAAGATGTTCAAGGCGTCTGAAGAATTGTCGTGTAAGGCTGATTGTAGATCCAAAGGACGGCAAAGTAATCCAGTCATCTGGAATACATAACCATCCTCATCCTGTCTTTAAATGGTCACAGGAAGGGTTTTATTGTAAACTTTAAGGCATAAGTGAGTGTAGATTTTTGAATGAAGGTCGCTAACATAGAGATACAGAGCGATAGCCGAGTGATTTATTTATACCTGAATTTATTGCCTGTAAGCAATTTGGGCATGTTCATGGTTACGCAGGAGTTGCAAAGTAGCACATTTTCATAAGTGTGGAATCATTTCTATCGTTTTATAGACCTGTCCGCTGTTCCACCTGTCTGATTCTCTGACCTGACTGATTATATGTAGCTAACGTCATCTCTGGACATATGATGACGAGATCTATGGATACATACCAGCACTATCACATATTTTTGACATATCGTCATGATGAGTAACTCGCGATAAACTTACTCTGTGAAAATTGGATGGACACGTTGCGTTATGCAAATTCAGGACTGCAGACAAGCGGACAAAAGTTGCTGGCTATTCCGCGGCGTTGTCGGCAGGAGCAGAATCTTTCCTCTCCAATCCATTATCTAGTATCCACAACTCAATATATTGGTGCTGCTAAATATGGTTTTATTAATGTGTGTTAGTGCAAAAATATATTGTTTTTGATAATATTATTAATGAACCCTTTTTTTTTGTTTCCCATCGTGCCATTTTCTTTAGGTACTAGAAGATGCTTTTTCGTCGAAGTGTTGTCTAAAGTCGACACTTACGTTACGGATGCATTCAAAAACATCGTCCACGTATTTTCTTGATAGAAATCGCTTTCAATTAGAAATTCATTATTGTAGTAGCAACTACAATAAATGTCGCCATGACAATGGTGTTTACAAGACTAGCCCCCTTATTCTCAACTGTCGGATCACGGATTCGATTCGAAAAGTCACATGCCGTCTCGTTTTGACGCACTGCGATAAAAAGTGCCAGGTATAGAGTTTCCGAAATTCGAATACTTTTCGACAGTTGAGAATAAGGGGGCAGCCCCCTTATTCTCAACTGTCGGATCACGGATTCGATTCGAAAAGTCACATGCCGTCGCGCTTTGACGCAGAGCGATAAAACGTGACAGGTATGGAGTTTCCGAAATTCGAATACTTTTCGACAGTTGAGAATAAGGGGGCAGCCCCCTTATTCTCAACTGTCGGATCACGGATTCGATTCGAAAAGTCACATGCCGTCGCGCTTTGACGCAGAGCGATAAAACGTGACAGGTATGGAGTTTCCGAAATTCGAGTATTTTACGACGAATGAGAATAAGGGGGCAGGGACGGATTTATACGTATGTCAAAATTTATAGAATATAGAATGCGATAGATGCTGTGGCTATGTATGTACTGTCGCTGTGGTTACAAAGTTAGCCCATTGCCTCTATTTTCTGACCACGAGCACAGAATATACATAAATAGGGCAAAGGCCACGAGCGCGATAGCAATCACCTTGAATTTGACAATCAGTGTTGCTACAATCAATATCACTATGGAAAAGTCCTTTAATAGGCCGTTGTAAATTAAAACTCATTGTGTAATTAGACAGAATAGATCTTGCAGTTATAATAAGAATCAGTTATAATGTTATAACAACCTCGGGGCTCAACATTTGATTTTCATTGATTTACTGTCATCTTTTGAAAAAAAAAACCGAGTAATAGTTTTCTGAGGGTTTGAAAATCTTCCCCTAATCTAATTAGACAATTTAATTAATTTTCGACCAATATGGGAATCTTAGGCCCTTATTTTAACGGGTCTTGCGCGATAGGTAAATACCTTTTTTGCCAGAAGCTTCGACCACGCTTTTATCTATAGAACTAGATGACAAGCAAGTTGACAGTCCACCTTTTTTTTTTTTTTTTTTTTTTTATACAACTAGATGACAAACAAGCTGACGGCCCACCTGATGGTAAGCGGTTACCGCCGCCTATAGACACCTGCAATAACAAGGAAAAATCACTTGATATTGCAGGTGCGTTGTCATCCTGGGGCCTAAGATGAAATGCCGTCCATGCCCAGAAATTACACTGGCTACCTTTCCCTTCAATCCGAAACACAGCGAACTGTTTCACGGCTGAAATAAGAAAGGCGGTGGTACCTACCCAGGCGACCCTACATACGGGTCTACCACCTAGTGATAAGTGGCTACTGTTACCTAATATAGACCTGCAATAACAAGGAATATTATTAGTAATTGTAATTCTAAGAGGCCTTTACTGGTAATCGATTTGACAGTAAATAAAACCTGTACGTAATGGTACCATACGTTTCTGTTGCAGAGTTTGAATTCATACCTACGGGATTCAAGCACCATATTCTTTTGGTAGACGGGTATACATTCTCCAAACACAACACAAAGACCTGGCGCTGTTCCCAGATCAGAAATGGATGCAAAGCTAAAATTAAATTTGATAACAACAGTAAGGTGTTGCACGCTGATAAGTCCGACGCTCATGACCACGATCGGCCTGACTTCTATATCACAGATACAGGAGAATATAGGGGCAGACGTATCCAGAAGCCTCCGTCGTTCGTGAAGTTTGAGAAATTTGAAATCCTATAAGATAATGCTTAGGAGAGCTGCGTCAGTCAAAAGTGTTCCATTCTTCCTATGGGGTCCTTCAAAATGGACGTAAAAAGGCACCTTAGGCTCCATTCCTACTGAAGGAACAGCGGCCGGCAGCGGCGTTTTGAGGCAAAATTTTACAAATAAATTTAAAACTTATCTGTGTGATAACATAGTTCATAGTTTTTTGAATGCAAAGGAGGAGCAGCGCGGCGCCGCGAGGCTGCACGAACCTCTCGGCGCCGCACTGCTCCTTGCGGCTCCGTGGTCAGTCACTTGCTCTAACAGCCGCTACCGGCCGCTGCTCCTGCAGTGGGAATCGAGCCTTATAGGCCCGCAAGGTGAAGACGGCTAGAACTGTGTGTTCAAGCTGCATTGTATGTCTTCAAATCCACCACCGACACTTTTCACTGCTTCACATCAGGTGGGGTGTTGAGTCATTTGCCGTGCTTTGTTTTAAAAAAGTTTTTGTATTTGCACGGTTTCCATACTAATTCACAACGATTCTACGTTTCGTCTTGATATAACTACAAGTACTAACGGCTGAAAAATGCTAGATTCTCGGTTCCAAATGGACGAAATTCTTGGCCATAACCGAGACATTTGTACTATATGGGATTCCGTTCGTCGCTGGGTTTCAGTGCGGGAGGTAGCTGTCGATTGTGACACTACCCAAAAACCTTGCATATACTATCAATGTTATGCAAATTTTCATTTTTTCACGATATCTCCAATATCTCGGTTCTCGGCCTCGCCTGGGATTTTACTTTAATCTCGGTCCGGGCCGTGAACGAAAATCCTGTCTCGGTCGACCCTTAAAAAGGCAACCAAGCGGCGACGAAGAATCGGGTTAAACGTATCTCGCCCCGATCCCAACTCGCTACTCGCTCCGAAAGCGATTTAAAGTGTTTTTTTCTATTTGTCCAGTCGAATCAATAGAGTATAGTAGTATAACAACAAACGATTCTTTAACAACTGGCATCCCAGTGACTTCGCCTGAGTTGTTTCTGTGGAAAAATGGAATTTTCTGGCATAAAATGTAGCCCGTGTAGTTGTGTACTATGTTTAGGCAAGGAATTGGTTCACTTGTTGTGACGTGAAAGAGGAGCAATTATAAAAACATCCATACTTACAATTATTAACATTAGTTGATCAACTCCACGCGAATTTCTAATATTTTATAAGATTTATCAAGTGAGACTTGTGACGTCATGCTATTGATTATATTGTCGGCCGTGCGCCGACAAGTTTTAAAGGGGACGGGAGAAAAATTGTATAGAACTTTGTCATTTATAAAGAAAGCTTCATTGTAAGTAGGGACAGTAGAAACCTTAACAATTAGCTTAGTTATTTATAATTTCTATTAGATAACTAAATAATATAGGTTAAGTTAGAACAGCGACCTGGGCCTCGATCGCGCTAATTTACATTGTATTTACCAAAGCAAATGTGAAACGTTCCCTTGCGCACAATTTGTGTTGCGCGAAACATATAAACGGCCACAAAATTTGCTTTTTTTTTCGAAGCATACATTGATTTCTTTGATTATAATTATATTACATATTTATTAAGCTCAAATTACATAAATTAATAAAATAAAAACTTTCTAAATTTAGTAAATATATCGATCAGTTTTTGACAGCACCTAGATACAAAGACGTTACTATGGCAACCAACTATGGGAACGTATTTTCCACTGTCCTACAAACATTTTTGACAAGTTGCTTAGGCACTAACTTAATCAGAAACGTGCGACCGACAGCGGAAAATACGTTCCTTTAGATGGTTGCCATAGTAACGTATTTGTATCTAGGAGTTGTCAAAAACCGATTGATATTTTACTCAATTTAGAAAGTTTTTATTATATTAATTGATGTTATTTGAACTTATTTAATATGTAATATAATTATAATCGAAGATATCAACATATATTCCGAAAAAAACCTAATTGGTTGGTTTCGCGCAACACAAATTGTGCGCAATGGAACGTTTCACATTTGCTTTGGTAAATACAATGTAAATTAGCGCGATCGAGGCCCTGCTCTCACACAACAGTCGCACTTGACTTGAGTAATATTGACTTGCAATGTGTCACACAACACAAGTGTGTATTCCAATTACCATAATTCGTAGCAGAACAGCTCTGTACCCCTAGCACGAACATTTTTAAATTTCGAATTGTAATCGATCGTTCACGCACGCTTGAAATTTCAAACAAAAGCCAGCGCTAACGTAACTACGAGATACGATGGCGATTCGAAATTTAAAAATGTTCGTGCCAGAGGTACTGTTATACAGGCTAAATCGATAAAATAGGAAAGTTGAAGAATTAGGTATCTTAACATATACTTGTAGGTGTTATGTAATTAGTTAATGAGTTAGGTTTTATATTAATTATTTGTGAAGGATATTTCCATTTAAATGAAAATCTTTGAAATAACTTTAAGTTTGTAAAATTAAACGAAATGTTATATAAAAACTTATTTTATTCGTTACGTATTTAAATGTCATCAACATTTTTTCCCCTTTCTATAACAACGTTTGTTTAACAAAGTATCTTCTTCTATTTTTAAGCTGTATGAGCTTAGTGGTTAATAACATGATGAGGTAAGAGTAGGGAAGAATGGTGTCATTCCGAACGGGGGGTAGTTTTAATGAGAGGGTTTAAATCATGATAGATCCATGTTTAATGCGAGGCACTGAAAATTATATGTTCAATGCGAGGCACTGAAAATTATATGTTCAATGCGAGGCACTGTGAATGGTATGTTCAATGCGAGGCACTGAACATGCGCTCTTTATTATTTTCTATCATGATTTAAACGGTGGTCGCGTTCAGATTTACCCTGCTCTCCCTATAAAAAAAATTAGAGTTGCAATTAGCGAAATATAAAAGATGGCAAAAATTCAAGTTATTCGTATTTATATTTATTTTGACCAAGTGATAATCACTGGGTCATCCATTGCCGCGACACGAGGCAACATATCAGAGTGATGGTTTAGTTATTTGACGTAAACTGTTAAAGAGGTAAACTTGCAGGTGGTAGTTGAGAAAAAGGTCAAAAGTGAGGAACACGCGAGGCGGTTTCACATCCAGTTCAGAATATTGCATTGCAAACTCTCGCGTTCTTTGCTATTATACTAACATTAACATATAGTATAAATAGGTACATACATATTTTAAAGAGTAAATTAACAGTTGCTCAGTTGGTTAGAGCAGTCGCCCGGATTGCGAAAGGTCGCGGGTTCGATTCCCGCCTCAGGTCGTGAAATTTTTCTAGTTTTACATTTTAATTACTAAGTAATTTTTCAAACATTTATAATAATGTTAAAATCAAAAATTAAGAAAATGAGTAAATTAACTTTAATTTGTATTTGACCATACACGAACAAAATCCTATACCTAGTCCTTGCAAGAGAATTTAGCGACTACGCTATTATGATATACTTACCTGATTTTAACCTCATCACTTATCCCGCCGGCGTTTTTTTATATTTTGCGTGTAAGTACTTCCGCCCGGCGTACACGCAAAATATATAAAAAAAACTCTAGTGTTGTATCTGATTACCTATGTGGGTACTTCCCATATTGGAGTACTGTTCCTTAACATAAATGCATTAAAACATTTGATTACAACAAGAACAAGCAAGAAGCTACAATTCAAGAAAATGTCTACAGTATGTTCTGAAAGTCCGAAATAAAATTTAAGGGGTTGTTTGTTTTCCTTGTCAAGTCACCTGTGAAAGTTTGACACCTTTCAGACCACTTATTTTCCGACTAAATCAATAAAAACACTGTCCTAGTCGTGACAACCCTAAAAAATGCGTACTTTTGCGTATTGTACGACACACTACAGTTATACCACACACTCAAACAAAACCTGCTACATACGATGATATCGCCCCCCGCAACCCCGGAATACGAAATTTTATTTCGGGATTCTGTGACACGCGGTATACCTTGCCTTTTACTATAGTGTATGTTTTTTTGAATTGTACCTCCTTGCATGCTTTCATGCGCCTTCAATAAAGTAATTCGTTTCTTTATGCTTACGTTACACACGCGACTGCTATTTTGTCTTTTTTCCTAGCGCTGAGCCAGTCATATACCTATTTATCCCTGTTATTCTCGGCTGACACGTTTCGATATAGCGCCTTTATTGTCATATGCAAAAATAACGCGTTAAATTTAAAACTGTTTATTTGTTACAGATATCAGCTTCATACCTACTGGGTTTAGAAATAACAGACTACTCGTGTTTGGAGGATATACATTTTCACAAAGTAGTGCAAAAAGATTATGGTATTGTTCAAAGAAACAAAAATTATCGTGTAAGGCTAAAATCAAAATGACGGAACAAGACACTGTTGATGAAAAATATATTGTGCATAATCACGAACCACCTGATATTCATTTTACTAGAGCAGGAGCTATAATTTTGAAGAGTAGGGATAGAACTTAGATGGCAGCTACATCAATACGGTCGTCAGTTCAATTTAGAAGTTCAGTTTTCTCCATAAAAATGGTATAAAAACTTAACCTAAGAATAAATCCTTATTTAACGACCGGCTGGCCTAGAATCGAATTATGATCGCAAAAGTGAACATATTAACCCGTCAAGCATGAGATTCCAGACACAATTGATTTTTCTATTTTCATCGCCCACCGGTGGTATATTGCCGCTTTACAGATTACCATAATTTTTAACACAGATACTTAAATAAAATTACAATTAAAAAACAACCAGTAACATAATTACCATTAAAGCAACGGTTCCAATAATTAAATCACAACTATTTTTCTTAGAGATTAACAAACATATGGGAAAAGGAAAAGTTGACACTTGAAAAACCTAATCGAGATAAGCGGTAGCGTGCCCAGCCAAGTTGAAAAGAAAAAGCACTGGCAACGCGCCATGTATTACACGAACGATTTCGAGCTACTTTTAACCAATACAACTTGAAACTATTAATTCTATATACATGAAATTTGGCACATTTATTGAAGCCCTCTGACTTGTAAAGAATTTAAAATGCTCAATTTAGTTCAAGCGGTTATAGATACAATAACGTTTAAAAACCGGAATTTTTATGACTCACTCATCAAAAACCTAACTCACTTCTAGATGGCCTAGAAACTTAATATTTAGTACTTACCAAGGTAAATTATTATGCAAATTGATATTTATTTAATATATTTATTTGGCACAAAAACAGAATACAGATAACACGTTGATGCAAAGCTTATTTTATAATGCATTTTTAATCTATATTCCACTTACAATTTGTACACATTATTTCTGTAACTACATGAATATAACCAAGAAAATACATTTATTATGATTTATCTTTTTGATTTTTGTCATTTTGCGAAAATATTGTGAAATAATGATAATTTAAACAAATTGAAACTGAAACTACATAGTTGGTTATGTAGGCGAGACGTGCGTGATAATGGTGCATTATTGTTAGTTCCGGCTTCGTTAATTGATTGAAAAACAAATATACAAAGGAAAAAATCAAGAAGCTCAAAATTATTGATAATTGCTTAGTGTCAACAAAGTATCTAATAATAACTTAACAAAGACTTGGCTATTTTTTACCAGCAAACCAAATATAATCAACCTAATTGTATAAGTCCAGTATAAACAGGAAGTACTTACTCTAACTTGAAAAAAAATATAGCCAGTATGTACGTAAAAACGGCCGAATCAAACCTCGAGCTTGATACATCATGAGTCAACACAGAACTTGGCACGCATATAGATCTCGAATCATTTGTTTGTATAGTCGAGAACGACGCATTTTTCAATATTGAACTTGGCTCTTCTTTCACATTTATGTTTTTGATGGGATTGACACTCTACATGTCATGTGCGCGAAACATGTATTCTATGTGGCGCTGCGCTAACACAGTGAATTAAATGAATTATGTTTGTGTATAAAAAATATAAATTAATAAATATATCTAACTTTTAGAAGTGAAGTAACGTGACTTATTTTAATGTGTGTATAATAACTCGCCAAGGCTCGTTTTTTAAACACCCATTCATGTTTTAATAACCTCTTATATGTTACAGTTACTTAAACTACTATTTACACATTATCCATCGATAATACTATAACGTTAGCTTTTGTAAATATAAGTAAGTAATAAATAAAACGCAGGTTTGGTTTCCGCTCCAGGACAAGAATTTTTTTATTCGAAAATATTTTGAAACTTATAATGTTAAAAACTAATTTAAGATAATATAATAAAAACAACGACACATGAGCAATAGTTAATTTATAGGAACTGTAAATACCAGTTTCAGAACCGTTCTTCATACGAGGACCAAAGAATCGGCTGCTTATGTTGGGTGGCTATACATTTTCTCAAAGCAGGACTAAACGACTGTGGTATTGCTCTCAAAAGGCAATCGGTTGCAAAGCTAGAGTTAAGATGTCTGATGATGAGGAAATCATTGAAGCAAGGAACAAGCATTGCCACAATCCGCCTCCGTACCATGTAACCGATGCAGGAGAATACATTCTATTAAGATCAAGAAAACTGTAACGGAATCCTTAGACTACGCGATCAAAATGGCAGTTTATGGAATCAAACAATGCGTGAATGACACCACTAAAGTGTAGTAAAATACCGTGTACTGTTACCGCTTGCCAAAAGCCGCGTAATGCCTTTTTTCCCCTAAAAAAAGGCTACCTATTCACTTGTATGACGCTTGTTAGTATAACTATATAGGTAATAAAAATTGGTGTGTGCATGTGTAATATTTTCTTTTCATAATGTGGTTTTATCACACAATTTGTATATTCATACTAAGTACTTACATAGATGCCATCTGGTTGATGGTAACCGGCCACAGTAGCAAGTTGTTACACCATGCTGAGTTGTTTCCAGAAAAAATAGAAAGTGAAACACCGACTCCAAAAATTTTGTTTCTACGGGGATAAGTACTCCCTTTTTAAATATTTTTCCTGTTTATTGTTTTTTTAAGCCGGTTTTTTTTGCTTTGCTGTAAAGAGTTAGTTATTATTGTGTGTTACATAAGAGTTCAAAGTTTTTCTTCCAACTACGCAATAATTTCATCAGTGGCTGAGCCACATTAACAACATAATAAATAATCTAAAAAACTTGAACAATACCTAAGTAAATAAAACCCGAGCAAGACAAACAAACACGGAATAGACGCCATATTATACCTTCATCTCATATAAAAAGCATAAATAAGCTTAACTATTTAAAAAAGCAGTAAAGTATCTATGAAGTGACTATCCAATCGCAGGCTTCATCTTTACAATCATGGCCAACTAGATTTATATCAACCAATCAGCGCTATTCTGATTCTTGATTCCATACAACAGGCAAATCGCAGGCTACAAGACAGGCCAACCAACTGGTTGCATACCAGCCAATCAGCGCTATTTTTATTCCCGGGAACAATAGCAGAATAAATGTACAACCATTGCAAAAATATTATTATTCTAAATAAATTGTTTCTACTTTATTTGACTTTTATTCGGTAGTTGGAAAAAAAGCAGATTATAAACCTCGCAAAAGTGACGTTTATAATTGCACTCGAGCTTTACACTCGATTCAATTGTAAGTCACTTTCTGCTAGATGCAACAATCTACTATTATTTAATTTTGTTACAGATATTTACTTCATTCCTTCTGGATATAAAAATAGACTGCTCGTGCTTGGAGGATATACGTATGCAAAAAATACAAAGACACTATGGTATTGTTCAAAGAGAAAATTTTTATGTAAAGCTAAAGTGAAATTGACAGAGCACGACACTATTGAAATGGTACATAATGTACATAATCACGAACCACCTGATATTCATGTGACTAAAACAGGACAGTATATAGTTATGAGGGGTACTAGCTCCTGTCAGTTTTGAATTTTTTATGACATTTAAATTTTTTGAAGAGATTCTGGTGTTCATTATTTTAGCGATATAAAATTTTAGTATTTTTCAATAAATTACAATTGTAAATAATTTAGTTAATAAATAGTAGCTCTAATTCATCAATGTTAATAATGATTATTTGGTAGATTTGCGAAATATCCTGCGTTCTAAACCAAGAAAACCATGTTCGAATCCCAATGTGGATTTTTTCTTCTTTGAAATTTTATTTTGATAATAAAAATACATAAATAAACATTTTTGAAGTAACTTTTGATTATTGAAATTTAGTTTTTAAGAAAAAAAGGGATTATTAAGAAAATAATTTTTTGGTTGTCTACCGGTTCAGATCACCAGATATCGCTAAGCGCGATATATTTTGTAGTATGGAGTGATGGCTCTATACCCGTATAAAAAATGTACTCTTTGGGTATGACATCGCTGCCGACAGCCACGAATTCATGGCTGCTGACTTTAGAAAATCGCATAGCAGAATAGATATAGTAAGTACAAAACAATAAATTTTGGAATTGGAGTTAAGAATATTTGTAGAGTACTTTAACGAGGATCGAGCTATCCGAATTAGTTTTGTTGGTCCATTGACGCATTTTTACTACGGCAGATGCATAACGCCATTAATCGCATGCCTAACGGAACACTGACTTACTGGTGCATAAGTCGGGGTTGAGTTAGATATGAATGCGGGCTAGGTTTGTCGCAGATGAGCGTAGTCATTAATGAATTTAATTTATGTAAAAAACATTACAGCCTTAAAAACATTTAAATTATTAAAGTGTTGGTGTACCTATAGTTATTTGTTTGATTTATCACACCAATAATAAGTAATAAATATTTATTAGTCTTCACAAGACATGACTATTTTTTTTATTTTTTTATTATACAACTAGATGACAAACAAGCTGACGGCCAAACTGATGGTAAGTGATTACCGCCGCCTATAGACACCTGCAAATAAGAAGGAAAATCACTTGATATTGTAGGTGCGTTGTCGTCCTGGGCCCTAAGATGAAATGCCCTCCATGCCCAGTAATTAAACTGGCTATAGTTTGTGACAAAAATTAAGTCAAAAATGCCTGTGAATGAAACCACTAGCCCCCCTATTCACAACTGTCTGAAAAGATTCGAATTTCGGAATCTCTATACCTGGCATCTTTTATCACGGTGCGTCATAGCGAGACGGCATGTGACTTTTCGAATCGAATCTGTGATCCGACAGTTTCTGAATAAGAGGGCCGGTACTGACTCTCGCATGACACTGGTTGCGATAATTAGCCTGGCGTGCGTCGAAGTCTCGATTCAAGTGAATAGTAAGTATGCCGGTAACTAGCTCTGGATAGTCCCACATAACTCAGGGGCAGCTGGTGGGAGAAATCCCAGGAAAAAAAGTTCTTCTTTCAGACAAGTAAACTAAAACTAGTGAAAATTTATTACTTACTAAGTACTACACTACTTTCAGAACCATTCTTCATACCAGGACAAAAGAAAAAGTTACTTATGTTTGGTGGCTATACGTTTTATCAAAACAAGACAAGGCGTTTGTGGTATTGCTCTCAAAACACAAACGGTTGCAAGGCCAGGGTCAAAATGACTGATGATGACCTGATTATTGATGCAAGGAATGAACATTGTCACAATCCGCCTCAGTACCATGTCACTGATACGGGAGCTTACATTCTATTAAGATCGAGAAAATTTTGACTAAATCTTTAGACTACAAATCAAAAGAGTTGTTTCACATCCGGAAAGATCTACTGAATGTCGGAAAAATACTAATCATTCGTTTTTAGTGGTATAGTTTACCTATATTTTGAAAATTCAAAATGATTTGTCTTTTTCATTATTATTCAATAAATGATATTGCGGGCGATATAAAAGTCTATTTTATTGTCTGCGTGATTATCAATATGCACAATTTATTTAAGCTTTCTCAAATCTACGATATTTTGTTTTTTCATAACACTGAATAATATTATGCTTGTGTAGGTACCTGTGTACTTTATTGGCTTACTGTAAATAATTCTTGCAAATGTTTGGAATTTTACAATCCAAGAATCGAAACAGGAATTGGTTGGTCTAATGTAGGTGTCAGTAAAAGAAATGTTTTTGGTATTATTTTTAAAAAATGCCTGTATACGAGGTTTTTTATATATTAGACGACCGCCTGGCCGAGTGGTCTGTACCCCAGGCTACTCGGTCAAGTGGTCCCGGGTTCGAATTCCGGTAGGAACAAATGTTTGTATGATGAGTACGAACATTTGTTTACGAGTCATGGATGTTTATATGTTTATTTAGTATATTTCTAATATTTAAATACATATTATTATCATTATTTCTCCGTTATCTAGTATTCATAACACAAGCTCTTAATGATGCTTACTTTGCGCTAGATAATAGGTGTGAGTGTATAAATATTATTATTATTATTATTATTGTCTTACATTTTCGCGAGCACTATCTACACATTTGAAATAAAACCAATTTACCGGATTTAACTCGCGTTTAATTAGATGTTACATTATTATTACATTATTGTTACATTATTAAAAACTGACACCGTGAGCTCCGTATGCGTAATTCGGACCGCTCAAAACATAACACAAAGTGACGGTAGTTAACTTAAAACTTATCAAAGACAACTGACATCCAGTCTTCCCGTGACCACGATCGCTGTAAAGTAATCGAAACGTCGGGTGAATAATAATAATGTAACATCTAATTAAACGCGAGTTAAATCCGGTAAATTGGTTTTATTTCAAATTATTATTATTATTATTATTTATTGTTGATAATGAACTCTAATCCTGCTTTTTAGTAGGAAGTGCTAAGATGACAAAGTGAAGTACCGACTCCAAAAACTGTTTGTAGGCGTTAAGTACCTACTTTTAAATTATTTTATAATTTTTAGTGTTTTGAGGTCGGTTTTGTTTTTGTTTTCTTATAAACAGTTAGTAATTAAAACACCACAAAAGAGTAGATTTTTTTTTGTACAAAGTACAAAGAGACTATGGTATTGTTCAAAGAAGACATTTTTATGTAAAGCTAAAGTGAAATTGACAGAGCAAGACACTATTGAAAATGTACATAATGTACATAATCACGAACCACCTGATATTCATGTTACTAAAACAGGACAGTATGTAGTTTTGAGGGGTAGGAGTAAATATACGGTTCACTAATGTTTTCGCGTATTTTAAAAGCACTTATTCGTTTGTCATACCTATATAAAAAAAAACCGTTTCATTTTCCATAAATAACATATCACATAATATTTTTTCACAAAATCCATTGGTCACGTCATCAAATGACAGTTTTTTAAAATCATAATTTTAATTGTCATACATTTCATCAAACATAATTCTATTATCTATAGCATTAATTTACCATAACAGTCATCTAAGACCCTGGAATACTTGGGCACCCAACAAGTGGTAGAGTCTCTCAACAAGTAGGTCTTAAAATAAACATGAATCAGGCGAAAATTATATTGATTTCCCATGTCGTACCCACTTCTGTGAAAATTGGAAGCTCTGCACTAAAAGTTGTTGAAGAATATAGTTACCTGGGGCAAATATAGTCCAATTTATTAAGTCGAACTTCCAGAAAGACGTCAATTGACGGATCCAACTCGGCTGGGCAGTGTTCGGGAAGCTTCCCGAACACTCCCGCAAAGCTTTGCGGCATATTCTCGACCCAACTGCCGCAGTGTCTCAAGACGAAAGTCTTTATAAACATAAACATAAAAACATAAAAAAAAATGTCGCCAGTCGTCGTGTGTGTCGCCAGTGATGACATATGGGACCGAGACGTGGTCGCATACAATGGGCCTCATTAGAAGGCTCAAAGTCACCTAAAGGGCAACGGAGAGGGCTATGCTCGGGGTTTCCTGAGTGATCGAATCAGAAATGATAAGATCCGCAGGAGAACTAAGGTCGCCAACACAGCTCAAAGAATTGCGAGCCTCAAGTGGCAATTGTCAGACTACATTGCAAGGAGGACGGACGGCCGTTGGGGCGGAAAGTTCCTTAAGTCGCGGCCGCGTACCGAGAGGCGCAGCGTGGGTAGGCCGCCTCAAGGTTGACCTACGATCTGGTGAGGGCCGCGGGAAACCGATGGATGCGGGCTACGCAGAACCGATCGGTTTGGAGATACTTGTATAATATGATAATTATAGTGTATTCAAATATTATGACAGGATCATTATGGCATATGATGTTATTGAAAACGATACAATATACAGTAAATTTCACACACACACGAACTTCAGTTAAATTTAGAAGTTCAGAACAGAAATGATCAAATGAAGGCGGTAAGTATAAAAAATTTCGCAATTGGAGTTCAGTCGAGCTATCCGAATTAGTTTTGTTGGTCTATTGACGCATTTTTACTACGGCAGGTGTGACGCCATTTATCGCATGCCTAACAGAACACTGACTTACTTTACGCAGACCATCGTAGTTAGTAATGAGTGTAATTAATGTAAAAATAATGAAAGTGTTATAAACATAAATTATTAAAGTGTTGAAGTGCGTACCTATAGTTATTTGTTTGATTTATCACACCAATAATAAAAAGTAATTAAAAATTTATTAGTATCCACAAGACATGTCTACTGTCTATATCTGATAATTTGTGACAAGAATGAAGTCAAAAATGCATGTGAATCAAACCCCGGGCACTGACTCTCCTGAAGTCTCCCCATAAGTTCCCTGACGTGCGTCGAAGTCTCGATTCAAGTGAAATAGGTTTGTTCTATAGTGAGTAAGTATGCCAGAAACTACCACCGGATGACCGGAGAGTCCCACATATATAACACAGGGGCAGCCCCACTCGCCGCTGGATACCTATTTAAGGCTTTCTTCAAAGAAAAAAAAACGTTCCGCCTCTCAGCCAAGTAAAAAGTAAAAATAAGTAGGTACCTAACTAGTCAAAATGTATTACTTACTACTACACTACTTTCAGAACCGTTCTTCATACCAGGAAAAAAGAAAAAGGTACTTATGTTCGGTGGCTATACGTTTTATCAAAACAACTCAAAACACTTGTGGTATTGCTCTCAAAACGGACATGGTTGCAAGGCCAGGGTTAAAATGACTGATGATGGCCTGATCACTGATGCAAGGAATGAACATTGCCACAATCCACCTCAGTACCATGTAACTGATACAGGATCTTACATTCTATTAAGAACGTAAACATTGTAACGAAATCTTTAGGTTACAAATCAAAAGAGATGTTTCATATTCGGAAAGATCTGCTGAATCTTGGAAAAATACTAATTATGCGTTTTTTAGTGGCATAGTTTAATTATATGTTTAAAATTATAATAATAATATTAATATTCATACACTCACACCTATTACCTATCTAGGGTTGATGAGCTTGTGTTATGGATACTATATAACGGATAAATATTGATAATAATATGTATATAAATATTAGAAATATACTAAATAAACATATAAACATCCCTGACTCGTGAACAAATTCTCATATTTATCATATAAACATTTGCCCCTACGGGATTCGAACCCGGGACCCCTGACCGAGCAGCCCCTATAGCAAGGGGTACAGACGACTTGGCCAGCTGGTCGTCAAAATTCAAAATTATTTGTCATTTTCATTATTTTTTATTATGTAAATATAGCGTGCGATATAAAATTCGATCTTATTGTCTGCTTATATAACAATATGCACAATTTGTTAAAGCTTTCTCAAATCTACAATGTCTTGTTTTTTTCATAACACTAAATAATATTATGCTTGTGTATGTACTTTATTTGGTTTACGGTAAATAATTCTTTCAAATGTTTGGAATTTTACAATCAAAGGATCGAAAGAGGAATTGGTTGGTCTAATTTATGTACCGGTAAAAGAAATGTTTTTCGTATAAATCATAATAAAAATGTCGGTATAAAAACGTTTTTTTATATTTATTGTTGATAATAAACTCTAATCTTTCTCTTAGGACACTACAGATTAGAAATCCATATTTTTCGTAATATGCAACTAGATGACAAACAAGCTGAGGGCGCGCCTGATGGTAAGCGGCTACCGCCGACTTTGGACACCTGCAATAACAAGGAAAAATCACTTGATGTTGCAAATGCGTTGTCATCCTGAGGCCTAAGATGACATGCCGTCCATGCCCAGTAATTACACTAGCTACCTTTCCCTTCAATCCGAAACACAGCGAACTGTTTCACGGCTAAAATAAGAAAGGCGGTGGTACCTAGTACCTACCCAGACGACCCTACATACGGGCCTACCACTTAGTAAAACTCACCATATACTTAAGCAAAGAAGATACAGATAAGTATACCTACTAGAAAATTTAAAAGAGTTATTCAAAGAGTTAGTAGTTCTTTTATGTTTATATACCTAGTCTGTAATAATAATTTATTAAAATAAAAGAGTTATTTACAATCACACTAAGTAACTATTTAATGTAACCTTTATTAAATGTTAGAAGCACACATTTATATAGAGAAGTATGTGGTCTTTCTCTTCCCAGTCTCCGTCTTGTCCTGTTCATCGATCCCTTCCTTTTTTCCTTTTTCCTTTTTTATGAGAAAGGAACATTATCCATTCAGCCAGATTATATAATACTAGGTGGTAGGCCCGTATGTAGGGTCGTCTGGGTAGGTACCACCGCCTTTCTTATTTCAGCCGTGAAACAGTTCGCTGTGTTTCGGATTGAAGGGAAAGGTAGCCAGTGTAATTACTGGGCATGACGGCATTTCATCTTAGGAATCAGGATGACAACGCACCTGCAATATCAAGTGATTTTTCCTTGTTATTGCAGGTGTCTATAGGCGGCGGTAACCACTTACCATCTTGTTTGTCATCTAGTTGTATAAAAAAATAAAAATAAAAAATATTATACTACATAGTCGGCTAACTGTGCTCCGATGAAAAAAAAAGTTCAAGGACAGAAATCTCAGAGAGCGGTGAGGGAGCGGTGCGGGGCTGGATGGTTTTTAACTAACTTCAAAAAAAGGAGGTTATCAATTGGTCCCGTATGTATGTAATTTTGCAGGAACTGCATAGTTTTTTTATGTTAGTCCCTATACCAGCTTCTAAGTGTTTTCGCTTACACAATTACTCACATCGAACCCGCGTCTACTAATGTCTGGTCAGACGCGATTACCACTAAGTCACCGGAGCACTAGGTAAATATATCAAAATTTACCTAACTTGTTAACTATGAACGTTAAGGCGAATAAATGGTTAAACGATTCAAATCTCAAACATTTGCCACCTATTTTTGAGGTTGAATCAGAGGATCCTTATGAATTTATATTCAGGAGATTGGGTAAGAGCCGATGCCAAGGAAACAACTCGTCTGTACAGGCGTAGTGATTAATTTAAGATCTCTTTGGTCTAAGATTCTATTGTTTGTTTTTGTTTGACGCCACATGTTTTTGACACGAGGATACAAACCTATTATACTTCCTTGTAAAAATTACAAGAATGGGCTGTGCTGGTAATATTGGACATAAGTCCCCCTGACCCTAATAGAACGGTCCACTCAAGATCTCTTGCGATCTTGCTGCGATCTTGTATACAAACTTAAGCCAAACCCATTTAGGTGAGAGTACATCCACACACAATTTTTTTATGCAAGTATTGATTGCTGATCTAAAAATTTTCTGAAACATTTGTCATAGGTCATGCGGACTCAGGCTCATGTTGACTGTATAGGTTTCTTATCTAACACGGAATAATGCTAATTTATAACTTGTTTTCTTTTTGGAATATTTGTTTGAATCTATTCGTTTTATTCCTTTTTTAAATATTGACAAGTATTTGGCTACATGGAACCTTGGCGTAATATCCATGTTTAATTTGGCAAACTTATAATTTTTAGATGAAGATATAGCTGAGATGAAGAGGAAATTTTATGATAAAGTATTCTCTATAAAGAAGGAAAAAGGGGTAACTTCGCAACTGTTATCAAAAGCTGAATATGACGCACTGATCGAGAAAGTCCGCATTAGTAAAAAGATGACTGGCCGTAAAACATCCGCAGATTATAGAAGATCTACGAGATACGACATACTTAGGTTTAATGACACAGATAAACTAATCGTTCCAGTAAAGAAACATGGTCCTGTTATCTTTTTCACATATCTCGAGGAAGTATTCGATATATTACATGGTATTCACATCTCGGTAAAACACGGAGGACGCGATAAGATGAGAAAGCAAATTAGACCTCGATTCAAAAATATAACGGGAGAGATATTGATGGCTTACTTAAATGTTTGTGAGGCGTGCGTAAATAAGAAGAAAGAGCAACCTGACGCAATGCAAGAGCAATTGGACGATGAAGGAGAAAAGACGATAACTTAAAAGATTTTTTATTTGTTAAATGGCGACTAACCAGACACTTCTATTCTACGTATTGTTCAGGAGAACCCGGCGGGCTGGTAACGGGCACAAGATTGATAGGAAAATATTAATGATCCATATTGGATTTTCCTCCGGTTAATTATTTTAATGGTAATCGATTACGATATTATTATTATCATAAAATGTTTTATTAGATAAATGAAATTGTATTGTTTAATATAATGCTAGCCAAGGCAGGTTTTTTTTTATTCATACACCCGCCTTTTATCTAGCCCAAAGTAAAAGCATCATTATGAACGTATCTTATTATGGATATTAAATAAAACATATTTCATTTTATTATTTTTATAGCGGAATGTTATAGGATATATACATACCTATATTCAACCATGACCCGCGAACAAAGATTCGTGTTTATCACACAAACATCCGCCCCCACCTGGACGCGAACCCGGTGTCCCTGGCCGAGTAAATAGCCTGTAGTTAAAGGTACCTTTTGAACAGTCGGCCAGTTGGTTGGCTGATAACTGCAATACCACAGTTTTTTTTATACTACTACATGAAAACAAGCTGTCGGCCCACCAGATGGTAAACGATTACCGCCGCCTATAGACACCTGCAATAACAAGGAAAAATCTCTCGATATTGCAGGTGCGTTTGCTAAGACGAAATGCCGTCCATGTCCAGTAATTACACTGGCTACCTTTCCCTTCAATCCGAAACACAGTGAACTGTTTCACGGCTGAAATAAGAAAGGCGGTGATACTTACCCAGACCATACATACGGGCCCACCACCTAGTAAACGAGATATTCGTTGTACTGTGGCGATACTGTCCCTGACTACTGAAGATATCAACAATTCTATTTTTTTTGTGAAACTGTTTACTGTTTACAATAGTAATAAAAAAATAGTGTTTCTTCGTTCCGGAGCCCCAAATTTACATTATGCATTAAAAATATATTTCAGATATCTTGGAGTTTATGCCGAGCACGCGAGGCAAAGGGCAAATTTTACTATACCAAGGGTTTACTTTTGCCAATATGGGGAATAAGAATCGTTGGTATTGTTCAAAGAAGGCACGTGGATGTAGGGCGAAGCTTTTGGTTGCAGACAATCAAGTTCTTGGCTACAAACATTCCGATCACAACCACCACCCGCCGAAGATATATCGGGACCCCAGTGGCCAACTCTTTCGAATAGGCTGATAGTTTTTCGAGTATAACTACTTGAAACATTAATGCTCACTTTGTATTAGATATTTTCTACCTACTGTTAGAACGTTTAAACTAATATACCACGCGTGCTTGTATCGATGTCGCAGCCATAGCCATCGTATAACACACCGTATTACAAAAAGGCGTGCCGGATTGAAAAACGTCGCTGTAATCTAATGCGGCTAACTCACGATCAGCCGGATTGTGGTGTCGATCGGTTCTACAAAGCGGCGTCCAAAGTTTACCTTTGACCGTCTAGTACTGAAGATTGATTAAAGATTTGGTTATATAAAAAACACCTTGAACTTACCAATCAAACAACCTTAATTTACTCTTTTCACAAATGTTCTCCACGTTTGTCATTCTAATATTAATATCACTTAACTTCATGTTATTGTGAAATTGGCTGATATAGATATATTTTGTTGCGCACTAACCTCTGTAAAAAAAACTTTTGATTGGTAATGTTTATATTACGCTTGGGACCAGCTTACCCGTCTACTAGTGGAATGTTGACGAGTAACTTGTTGATTAACGTTAATCAGCGAGTTAAAACTGACTAGTATTTTTTAATTTCATTTACATACATTGTATTTACTGGGTGATGGAGGGGAAGGCCCTGGGCATCAATGTCGATACTGTTAATTTTAAGTTTGAAAGTTTTACGTTAGTATATTCAATTATATAAGGTGAATCTAATTAAGGAAACTATAGGTCTGTTATCAATAATCATACTCTAGCCATAATAACTTGTATGACCGTTTGATTCTTCTAAATAAATAAAATAATTGGGAGCTCTACACTGGAAGCTGTTGACGAATATGTTTACCTGGGACAAACAGTCCAACTTGGTAAGTCCAACTTCCAGAAAGAGGTTAATCGACGGATCCAACTCGGCTGGGCAGCGTTCGGGAAGCTTCGCAGCATATTCTCGGACCAACTACCGCAGTGTCTCAAGACGAAAGTCTTTAATTCGTGTGTGTTGCCAGTGATGACTTACGGAACTGAGACGTGGCCGCTTACAATGGGCCTCATAAGAAGGCTCAATGTTACCCAAAGGGCAATGGAGAGGGCTATGCTCGGGGTTTCTCTGCGTGATCGAATTAGAAATGATGAGATCCGCAGGAGAACTAATGTCACCGACATAGCCCGAAGAATTGCGAACCTCAAGTGGCAGTGGGCAGGCCACATTGCAAGGAGGACTGACGGCCGTTGGGGCGGAAAGGTCCTCGAGTGGCGGCCGCGTACCGGGAGACGCAGCGTTGGTAGGCCCCCACCAAAGGTGGACCGACGATCTGGTGAGGGTCGCGGGAAGCCAATGGATGCGGGCAGCGCAGGACCGATCGGTTTGGAGATCCCTGGGGGAGGCTTATGCCCAGCAGTGGGCGTCTCTCTGCTGAAATGATGAAATAAAATAAAGTAAAATTCTTCACCTTACTTAGTCCCAAACATTTGCAAGCCTCAAGTGGCAGTGTGCAGGCTAATGTGCAAGGGGGACTGACGGCCGTTGGGGCGAAAAAGGTCTTCGAGTGGCTGCCGCGTACCAGGAGACGGAGCTTTGTTAGGCCTCCCACAGAGTTGACCGACGATCTGGTGAGGGTCGCGGGAAGCGGTGGATGCGGATAGCGCAGGACTGATCGGTTTGTAGATGTTTGGGGGAGGTCTATGCCCAGCAGTGGGCGTGAGTGAAATCCAGTTGAATGTGAGACTATTGAGAGATATTCCTAGACCTAGACCCTCAAGGTAGCCTTTTTGTAATACGGCGTCTTAAGCCTTTTTGTAATACGGCGTGTTAATTATGAAATATGACTGCGACAGAAACACACGATATTAAGACGCGATAGACAGTGGCGTGCCTGATCGCCCCGTTTATTAATGAGCTAGTTATAGCTCTATTTTTCGTAACATTTTTTCACAGTTCAGAGGATAACTCCTCTGAACCGAGAAAAAGTGTTACGAAAAATAGTATAAAATTAAAACTTAAAATTTAGTCTTAATTTTTATTTTACCATTATTATAAATGTTTAAAAAATTATTTATAATAAAAATCTATCTAAACTAGATAAATTTCACGTCCTGAAGCTGGGATCGAACCCACGACCTTTCGCAATCCGGGCGACTGCTCTTAAAACTTATTTCTTAAGTAATTCTTACGAGTGAGAAGCTTGGAGATGAAATTACGGTAATTCATTGGCTAACATTTTATATTGTTTGTCGACGTTGATTAAAGCGATTAACACACGGCACCTCGCACCGCCGCCGTAGGCGGTGAAGCGGATCTTTTTTTGGTACAAAGCACGACAAATGACTTAACACCACCTGAAGTAAATCTGTAAGAAGAGTCCATATGCGAAGTCAGTTAGTGCAGTTCAGACACTGCTCTAGCCGCCTCCACCTTGCCGGCCTAGTTATAGGAAGGAGGGCTCACATCTCATGTCGCATTAGCCTTTAAGAAATCCGTTCATGCCAAACACTCGAACATCGCCCGTCCGATTGCGCGGTCTAGCAGTATTCTCCCCGCCACCGCCCGCAGCGCTGCCGTCCGCGCGGGGGACGGGCCTTGCACACGAGGCGCCGCATAATCGCGCGGATCATCGTGGATGCCGGACGTTATGTAATTAAAAATGGATTTCAATTAAGAAAAGTTAGAAAAGTTTCGGAGATTGAAAGTCGCCTGTTACCTGGGACATGAAAAGCACAGAATAAAGTGATAGACTACTTAAAAAGAAACATATTGTTACCTTATATTTGGAGCAAGGATAAACTTCTGACAAAGAAACAAGAACTGGGTAAGTTTAATAAATAAAAAAAGAATGAAAATTTATACGTTCATTTTAATTTTAAGCATATTTACTTTGCTAGGTAACGAGTTCTCATCACTAAAATAATCAGCTTAATTATTACGAATCGCTGCAGCACTTGTGCTTCCTCTGCAATTACTGTCTATCGGTAAATTAACTTTTCCCTCTGTCTCATTGTTCGTATAAAGAATATATTTAATGTCCACGCCATGTGTTTCCCTAGCAAAATATGAAGTGTTACTTATTAGGAGGGAATTAAACATAGAAATTGTTAATAATAGTCAAAGACTGAGGTAGATTTAATAAGAGAATGATTGGCAGGCTGATTGATTACATACAGTAATAAAAATATAAGTCGGCAAAATGTGTCTTTTCTATTTGATTTACCTTCTGGTCACAAGAAGTTTCTCTTCCGATGAAATACAAGGGTGCATGTTCGTATTTACTTCAGAAATTGCCTTCATTATCTTTGCCAATGAATAATCAAATGAAGAAGTGGACATTCGCGTATGGTTAAAAAAATATCATCGTGTTTTCTCAATCTGTCGTATAATACCTTGAATGTCCCGTTTAGAGTTCTGCTTAGTATGAATGGATGAACCCAATATTTTCTTTTTTTTCTTTCTACGCCAAATAAGCGAGAATGCAGCCACGACTTCATCGTCCATTCTTGTCTGAGTCTGTGATCAAACTGCTCAAATCAAAACCACGATAAATCTATCCGCGCGGATAAAGGCCATATGGCCTGGCCACGGGAAATTTGCCCCGGCGAATATTCGCGCTTCTATTCGCCCGAATGATAACATGTATGGCAATATACTAAGCACGCCACGCGTAGCGGCGACCAGCGACCTCTCCTCGCCAGTCGCGCCGCCGCCGTCGCCGCCGCTGCCCGTTCACGTGGCCAGGCCTTTAACCGTCTTACCGCGCGGGGAACAGCTAAAAAATCCGCTTTACCGCCAACGCCCTCCGCGGCAGTGCGCGGTGCCGTGTGTTAATCGCCTAACAGTATTAATATAACTATTTGTTTCAATGCACTGTGTAATTAATTGGTAATAAATAATAATACAAAGTTCTCTTCTATTGTGATTGCTCCTCTATAATTTATGTATGTATCTTATTACGTACCCTGGCAGGGCATCATAGGACAGGATGGTTTTTATACCTTTAGATGAAAGGCAAGCTGACGGATCACCTGGTTTTAAGTGGCTCCCGTCGCCTATAGCCTATGTTATTAGTAAAAACACTTGGTATTGCAGTTTCGTTGTATCCTGGGGCCTAAGAAGAAATGCCTTCCGTGGCCAGCATTTAGCCACAATGGGTACCTTTTCCTTGATAAATTTGGTTTGTTTTAGAAGCTACTTATACTCAGGTAAGTAATAATAAGATAAATATAGTTAGACTTTGTGTAATAAAATAAATCAACATGTTAACATTATAAATATATATAGGTATACTTGTAGGTCTTACACTAATCATTTCTGGTTTGTGGCATGAATTCTTCAATTGAATATAATAGTTTTTGAGATATTCTTTTAGATTTTTCTAGAAAATTTTCTATTTCATTTCACTTTAAAGAAGTGGAGGTAAAATGGAATTATTTATATAGTAATTTTTTAAGCTTACTAAATGTATGTATAATATAACCGCGTGCCAATAGTAATGGGTATCATGGATTGTAGTGATACTAATATCAATCTAAGAAATCTAATTTGCTTTTCAGAAAGAGATGACGTGCCAGAATTTCTTTAATATTGCAGATGACAACTCGACCAAGGTTTGAAGTGAGAAAATCTGACGATGAAGTCAATGAAGCCAGACAACGAGCTGATCGCATCAGCAAAATTATAACTTTTCAATAAAATAAGAAAGTAATTGATAAATAAGTTCCAACACAAAAATTAAATAGCTTCCATTATGCGTATGTGTATAATTTCAATCCA
This sequence comes from Nymphula nitidulata, assembly GCA_947347705.1. Classification (NCBI taxonomy): domain Eukaryota; kingdom Metazoa; phylum Arthropoda; class Insecta; order Lepidoptera; family Crambidae; genus Nymphula; species Nymphula nitidulata. The sequence goes on from OX374626.1 coordinate 4,213,370, forward strand.
TTTCGAATCTATGTTTGAATATTATCTTTTAGTTGGTTTTTTATAAGAACAATAGACTACAATTTGGCTACATATTAATATTCATGTCTAATTTGACAAACTTAACATTTATAGATGAAACTGTAGCTGAGATGAAGAGGAGATTTTACGAGAGAGTATACTCTATAAAGATGGAAAAAGGGACCACTTCGCAACTGTTATCAAAAACTGAATATGAAGCACTGGTCGCGAAAGTCCGCAGAAGCAAAACTATGTCTGGCCGTAAAACAGCCGCGGATTATTATAGAATTAAGAGATACGATATACTGAAATTTAACGACGAAGATAAACTAATTGTTCCAATAAATAAACATGGTCAAGTTGTCTTTTATACATATCTCGAGGAAGTATTCGATATATTACATGGTATTCACATCTCGGTACAACATGGAGGACGCGATAAGATGAGAAAAGAAATCAAACCCCGATTCAAAAATATAACGAAACAGATACTGATGGTTTACTTAAATGTTTGTGAGGCGTGTTTAAAGAAGAAAAAAGAGCATCCTCAATTTGATGATGAATATGAGGAGATACCGGTTACATAAAAACTTTTTATTTGTGAAGTGCCCACAAACCAACCAGACACAATAGCAATCCTATTGTTGATGGGAGAGGGTATATACCTAATGGTAAATTTAGGTTATTTGTTTTAATTTGTAACTACTAATTATATTGTTATTGTTCCAAGTGGTTTTCTTTGCTTCATAAAGAAACCAATATTTTAAATAATAAATATATATCGAGTAAACTAAAATTACATGACAATTAGGCTTTTTAGTTAAATTATAGTAATCCACTAAAATTAAGAAATATATACACGTCTGACAGAAGAGAGTCAGCAACAATTATTATTATTAAATGTTTTAATTAATAGATACATAAAAAAGTATTACATATTTCAGCTTACGGCTGAGCCCAATATTCAATCTATAATAATATTCATACACTCTCACTTATTATCTAGCCCAAAGTAAGCATCATTCAGAGCTTGTTTATGGATCGAGCTCTTAATCAACGTTTCAAATAACCAATGTAGGTATGTCGCCGCCATCTGGATCAATTCGCCGCTTAATTGGATGCCTAGCCCGTTGATTAAACGCGGGCATCCAATCAAATGTCTACGCCGATAGTTAATTGAACTAGACTCACTTAACGTTTAACGACGTGGCGTATTGAAAGGATCGTCTTGTACGGAAGAATTTAGGTTTGATTGGTGGGTTCAAGGCTATTTTTTATGACCACTTATAAATAACCGACATCGTTTTGGTTATATGTATGTGGTCATAAAAAATAACCTTAAACCTACCAATCACTCAAACAGTCTCACAAAACCTCTTCGATTTAAACTAGGTATAGTCTAGCCTGCCTAGGCGCCCAATGGAATGCCTGCAATATGATAAAAAGTGGGTAGTGTGACTTTAAATCTTTTCTTTCCGTGCTAGTTTAAAACTGTGTTACGGCAAAGTAATGATTCTTGTATCATACATAAGGTCGATGTCAGTTTGTAAAGGACATATTTTCACCCATGCACGTAATTGTAAACTCATTGTAAACGTCAAATTAATAAACACTTAGGAAACCAAACATGTACAACATTACAATGTATTAATTTTCATAGGTAAAGGATCAGTTTTTATGTATTAGTTCGGAGACTGAAGTAGGTAAAAGTATACTGATTACTTATATTATGATAAATTTATATTGTAATATACAGGATGTTTGGTACTACCTACCCATTTAAGCATAGTCTTAGAAATACTAAGGTGTAAATAAATTCATAATTGTAAAATAAATTTCATTTGGACATTGTTCCGGGCCCATACATTGCTAGCCCAAGAACCAATAATCATAAAATATTCTTTTCCTGGTTCGAAATTGCATGTAAATGACTATAAAAACAAAGATTATTGACGGACACTTCTAAGAACTCAGATATCATGAAAACAACTCCATGTTTTGAGGTTATGTTCAATAGGTATAAAGTGAGTTAAATATTTTTACCAAACACTTTTATTCATTGTGCGATCAAGTATAAAAAATAACTATTAGGTAGTCCAATAGATCTTGTAAGTAGGTTATTATCATGTGAGAGACCTGAACTAAATGATATTTTGTACTAAAATATCATCGAAGAGTTTCGCTGGGGGATTGACATTTTATTGGTATCTAGCCCAACTAATATACCAAATAATAGTCATTCAATACATAGCCGCAGCAACATATAGTTTAATCAATTCAATTCCATTAAGTTTAAAAACAGAAACAACAATCCGAAACAGAAAACAGGGCCAGCTGTGCATGTCCCACAGATTATAGAATAGTAGAACAAAGAAAGCAAAGGAATCCAAGTCCATACAGCTATGCTTACTGTTATAATATTTTCTTCGTGTACAACTAGTAGTAATTTTATGAATACTTGCGGCATTTTGAACTTATTATCACTAACTTTAGCGTAGCAGACACGCATGCATTATAATATTAGGTTTGTTGGTACATATTCAAATAAATGTAGGTTTACCATCTTGAATTAATTGGCTGAATGCAAACTTCCAATACCCAAAAGAGCTCAAAATGTTACTTTCGTTATAACGTCCTTTTTAAAATGCTTTACTTTTTTTAGAAGTGTCCGTCACGATCTAAATGTTGATAATTATCGCAAAAAATATGCTATGAATTATCATATATGTGTATGTACAGAATGTATGAGAAATTACAAAATTAAATTTTATAGTTTTGAATTTTTTAACACACCATAGTATTTATATGACTATGTTAACATTGGTAAGAACCCGCATGTTATACCATGTACCACACACCTTGTATAGGTAAAATTAACATTCTTAAAAAAATATCATAATTATTATTAAGAAATTAAATTAAGAGTAGGTATAGAATACCTATAGAAAATTATAAGTAGGAAATTAATTATTATTATATTACAGTATAGGTATACATATTACAACTCACACCTATTACCTAGACCAAAGCAAAACCACCACGAAGAGCCTGTGCCATGGATACTAGGTAACAGATAAAACAAAATAAATAGATAATACGCAGAAATAATTACATTATAAGATAGATAATAATAAGTTTTCAGTTTCTTCTTATGTAAGATTTAGCAAAAAGTATTCCAGATAGATCTTTAATTTTATCTTTTATCGTTATTTTTATAAATAATTGTATAAGTAGAAGCGGTGCTAAGTTATTAAGAAAACCATGGACGAAAACAGTTTTACACTGAGGTATTTTTTACATTTCATATGATCTTCTTTTGGCTACATTTTCGACCCGGATAAGAATGCCTTAATACAACACACTATAAATAACTGCCGCACCGTGTGGACCGTGGACTCTTTATATAAGTTGTTATCGGAAAGATTTTAAATTCATGACTCATACGATACGATACGAAAAGCTCTTCACAGATCTAATTTAATTTGTGAAGTCATTTTTGCTCCTCCACAAACCGAAATAGCGTATCTGATTGTTTGTTGGCATAATGAAACCTATACAATTTTATTTATTCTTCCATCCCTTATGTGTCTAATTTGTTTAAAAAAAGGAATAAGTTAAAGTATGCGAGTCTTGAAAACATCTTAATTCTTTCCTGTTCAAATTTTTATCGATTGTCACCCCAAGGTACTTTATAATACTATCGGTAGTAGAAAAAGTACACACGACAGCAGATCAAGTGTAACAGTTGCACTACGATAGCCGCCTCTATTACGAACGCAGTAAGGGCGGTCTCAAGTTCTAACTGTTACGCTTGATGTGCTGTCGACTGTACAACACTCACAGTCGCTTGAGTCAGTACAATTATCATGGAACTTCAAAGAGAAATTTGATCACGGCTGGTTATTTTTGTATGTAACATGATATATGCCTTTGCTTAAAAGTTTTCACACTTTTAAGTAAAACCAGGTTTACATCATTTTCCATATACAAAACTACCATCAAGCCAATCTACATTCACACGCAATCGGCGCTCAGTAGCTACTCCTACATCCTCCCATGCTGGTCCTCGAAAAACAGAGCTAAATAGCACATTGATAGAGACTCTCCAAACAGTGGGTTCTAAGTTCTGCTAGACCCATCGCAGAAAAGGACCACAAAATCTACCCGACCACTCTTTCCCCCACGGCGACAATCGAGGGTGCAGACTTCATACGATGCGTCACTATATCGGCAGCTCAATAGACAGATATCGAAATCTATGCGACTCGACATTCGCCGCTTTAATACTAACCCAGTGTTAGAGAGGCGACAGAACGAAATATATGTTCTCAAGTATTCGCAAGGGAAGTGTCTGTTGGGCAAAGCCTATTGACGAGCCTGAAGACTGAGGATGGCAGCTTAGTTTCGTCTAAGCCCGAGGTAACAAGCTAGGTCGAAAGTTTCTATGGAAAGTTATCCCGCTATCAGTTCCGACAAAGACCTAAGAGCCCGACTGATCCGACACTATACCGAAGATATCCCGGACGTCAGCCCGTACGAGATTAGAGTGGCCCACAAACAACTTAAGAATTACAAGGCACCGGGAGAGGACGGAATTACTGCAGGTCTTTTGAAAGCAAGTGGTACACCGGTACTTAAAGTCCTTCAGAAGCTATTCAATCCGCCATACTCGAGGGTACAAGGCCACAAGCATGGAGCGGAGGCCTGTTGGTGTCAAAACCTTACAACAGAAGTATTTCTTCAGTTCAATAATCAATAATAATCAATAATTTATTCGCCAAAAATACGGTACATGGGATCTTATAACAAAACATTGAGTATCTCATATTTCACCAAATGTGGCATGCAAATAATTAATTAATAATTCAAAGTCACAATTCATAGTCATTTATAACACAATATGCATTTCTTATTTTATTATCTACTTACTAATATCAATACTAATTATCTTATGTCAATACTTGATTTTTAGAAAAAAGTCATTTAGAGAGTAGAAGTTTTTAACTTCAGACCATCAAGTTATAACAAGTGGTTTTCGAGGGTTATCCTGAAGCGTCTTGTGCGCAGGTTTGACGACATCCAGCCTCCCGAATAAGTCGGTTTATGTTAGGGTTTAGTACTGTAGACTAATATATGCTGCAGCAGGTTATACAGAAGACTGATGAGTATAACTGGCTACTTGGCTTGGCGTTTGTGGAACTACGAAAATGCCTTGATTCAATCGAAACTTGGGCAGTGATTCGGTCTCTTCAGAGGTGCCTCATTGACTCTCGGTATATGGAAGTAATGAGATGCCAGTATATGAGCGCCACCATGTCATGTACAGGTCCGTGTACAGAAACATTTCTTACTGCAGAGAGGGATAATAGGAATATTTTTTAGACCTAGAATGTTACTTGTTACTATCGTCATCACTAGCAATGTCAGATATTTGATATAACATTTCCAAATCACTATCATTAAGCAGCATTGCTGCAAAACCGTTGACTGTATTTTATTAGAAAATTTCAAAAAATATATATTTAATATTATTTATAATCCGTCGATTTAGAGGGATTACAAAAACCTATTATATAGAAACACGTCGTCCGTCATTTTAGTACAAATATCAATCTCCAACTGTAGACTTGTCCTCAGATAGATAGTTTGCATTCAGACATCAAAATTTCAATCCATGGATTGGTTATTAGATAGATAGAACGCTTACGTCGATTGGAGGCTTGAAAATTCTATCTAAGATAAGTAGTATACATGGATAGCAATCGCATATTGGGCTCAGTCGTTATCTGAATTTCCATGGGTTAAGATTTTTTATTTCCTTGATTTATAATTTTGTTATGTTTGGTTGTTCTGAAACATTTGTCATGTTTGATTGAGGTGGGCGCTGGACGCTAATGAAAACCAATCCAATTTTTTTCAAATCATATACTCATACATACTTTAGACAGCCTTAAGTTAGCATATTTAAGAGTTTGTTCTTAGGATGTTAGATAACGGAAACCTTATATTTAATCTCAAACTCCTCATGCGTGTCTCTAGGAAGGCCTGTGCCCAGAAGTGGGACGTATATAGGCTGGTGATTATTTTTAATATTAAATATTTTTTTATGTTAGAATATAAGATAACCGATGTAAGTGGAATGCTCTCGACATCGAAGGCTGATGGCAGTGATGGTGACCCAAAACACGACTTGGTAAACAATTGTAAATCGCGTTAAAATAATTAGCTGTTTTATGAAACAACATAAAATTATGATATGTCACGACCTGTTTGTATTGAAATAGCTGATTTTTTTAAAACAAGTCGTGTATGCGATACGATGACCAGTCAGCCTCCGTTTTAAAAAGCGTTCATCTAAAATCTTTTATAAACTATGACCCGTGAATAAATATTCGTGTTTATCAAACAAACATTTGCCGGGACTCAAACACGGGATCCCTGGCCGAGTAGCAAATAGTAGGGGAACTGAGGAACTGACCTAGGTTAGTCTACCAGCTAATAACTGCGATACTGTCCCTGACTATTGCAAATATTAACGCTACGTTTTTGTGGAAATTTTAAACCAAACATTACTTATAAGTACTAAGATAAATACTAACAACAATAGAATATGTAATAATTTAACATGATTACATTATAAATAATTTTACTTGTATTACTTGCACTAATAATTTCTGTTTTGTGACATGAATTCTTTTATTAAATAAATACTGTTTATCTAGTAATATTTTTTTTATTTTTAAAAAAACGTATACATGAATGTATATTTTTAATAAATGTGTTTTTTTTAATATAGTTTCCCGCTTAGTTACAGCAATTTTTAGCTTATTACACAGTCGGTAACGCTCTAGCTTACATACAAACTTGCCAATTAACGCACTCAGATATTTTCATGCCGAAACTTTACGAGTGTGTAGGTGTGTATGAGTAAGTGAGCGAGTGTGTGTGGGTGTGTGTGTATTACCTGTAGCAATACTAAACTCGGTCTAAGAAAACTGATTTGATTTCCAGGAAGAAATGACGTGCCAGAATTTCTTCGATATTACAGACGTTACAGACAACTCAATCCTGAAAGGTTTGAAGTAAGAAGATCTGATGGTGATGAAGTCAATGAAGCTAGAGACCCAGCTGATCGTGTCAGCAACATTCTAAGTTTTCTTGTTCAAAGAAGAAAATAAAGTAATTGAACCACACCAAAAATTATATATGGCTCGCATAACGATGTGTATAAATATTATCAATGTATTAATTCATCGTTTTAATTACAAAACTTCTGCTTGGACATACAGTTCGGATGATAGTATTGATAGTAAGCCGTTACATAAGTCGCAGTTAAATATAAACATAATTATTGTCTATCATTCAAAAGATGAAATAAGGAAATGTTTCTAAAACTAAATTAAATAAACGATAAGAGCAATGTCTAAACTGCTCTAGCTGTCTTCGCATTTATATTTACAATTAAGTATTATTTAACTTTGCAGAATTTCCAGGAAGTATAGATTTATCGATTTGCGGTAGTTGTAAAAATAAATAATTAACTTTGCCTTTTCATTAACTTGGTTTTTTCCAATTTAACTGCTGGAAGCGGTCAAATTTCTGCCAACACCACGAGGGCCTCCCAATCTGATCCCTTATAACCGGCCTGGCCATGGGAACGGGCGGCGCGCCGGGGTTCGCCCGCCAGTCGCCGCTACGCGTGGCGTGCTTACTATATTCATAGATATGTTTTCATTCGGGCGAATAGACTCGCGAATATTCGCCGCTGCGAATTTTCCGTGGTCAGGCCGTAACAGCTACACTTTCGCATACAGGCATCGTATAGGTTTCCTCGTTTCCTCGAGCACGCTGAGTATTTGAGCAGGAACTGTAAGGTGGAATGAAAAGTATGTAGAAGATTGAAAACATCTGACGGGTCGTTCTTTATATTTTACATTATTTAGTAATAGTGCTCTGTCAGACCCAAGACATGTATGTCTATACTATGGCAATATGCCAAGCAAGTTCCTCTCGTTAAATGCGACTTTCTTATCTTTTGTTTTCAAATTATTCTAAAATTAAATTTATATTTTTAGAACGGGTGACATTTCTGCCAACATCGAGCGGGACTACCATTGTGATGTATAAAGGCTATACTTTCTCATATAGGTGTGGGAAACGTTACCTCTACTGCTCGAGCGTGCGAAGCAAGAATTGTAACGTTAAACTCAGGATGGACAAAACTGGAGTATTCATACAACACGCAAAAGGAGAACATAACCACACACGACCTTGTTTACATAAGACTGCCGATGGATCATATGTTGTAGTCAGATAAATAGAATACACTTACTGAAAATAGAACAACTGTAATGGTGGCCATATCCCAAAAGCAGTTTCTCCAGTCTTCGTGAAGATCTCCAGTCTTCGTGAAGATTTACAGTAGGAATAAGAGTATGAAAATACTGTTGGTTGGCATGTTGGTGGTCGACCATACATGGAAGCCACTAATTGAACAGACTAGTTGGTCAAGCTGCAACGATGCGAGCTTATGAAACTTATTTTGACAGTCTTAAGTTTTTTTTCAAATCCAATGTCACTTGTCCTTCACTATTATCTTTTTATGTCTGTTTGTGAATTATCGTGGGTGGCATCCATTCAGCAGTAGACATTTTGTTGTCCACTGCTGAACAAAAGCATCGTCAAATAAGGTGATTATTTATACTTAATACATTCTGCTGATTAGGTGGCAACACTTTTATGCCTAGGCTTACATGTGAAGTAGGTACTTCTTCGCAGAGGTTAATAGATATTAAAAGCGTATGTTAAGTGTAAGACTCTTCAATGACGCATCTCTTGTGTCATGGTGATGCCCTTTCTAGAACCAGAATGAGTCTTCTGGAAGTGGCATATTCAAAGCCAGAAGACTACAGACTCTTTCTGTCTAAAGATATATTAAGGCTAATGTCATCTGTATTTTGGGTACAGGAAGAGTAAACGCAGGGGAGGCACAAAAGATCCCAATGGGTCGATGTGCACTGTGACTTAGTCATGGCCCCACAGTTAGTTAAGATGATATAAAAAAGACTCTTCAATCCCAAAAAAAAAACAGGCCAAGTGCGAGTCGGACTCGCGCACGAAGGGTTCCGTACCATTATCTATAAACAAGCGTCTACCTGTTGCCGTTATTAATATCGAGCAAAAACCAGACAAAAGTCACGTTTGTTATATAGGAGCCCCCTTAAATATTTTTTTTATTCTGTTCATTAGTATTTGTTGTTATAGCGGCAACAGAAATACATCATCTGTGAAAATTTCCACTGTCAATCTATCACGGTTCATGAGGTATAGACTGGTGACAGACGGACGGACGGACAGCGGAGTCTTAGTAATAGGGTCCCGTTTTACCCTTTGGGTACGGAACCCCAAAAGAGTTGATTAATATGTAATTTCAAAGATACTTATCAATAAAGGCATCACTTTGCATGTACTCGTATTGTGTCTTATTTCTATTAGCAGAGGTGCTCTATAACCCATGCCATGCGACATTTATTCTGTATTTTAGCTCAAGGTAGCTAAAGTTTTTTGAACATTTTGATAGATTTATTCAATGTTTGATCAGAAAGAGATTGTTTTTTGAATATGTCAATAAACTAAATTCAATGGCATGTATTTTTTAAGTACTTATAATGGGCCATGCTAGTTTTGCTTTTGGTTTATAATGGTATTTTCTTCCTGCAGCAAACTGGAGCAGTATGACAAGCAAGATGGAGTTTAAGCGACTTAACATAATATTTGTCTTATACTTTCGCGAGCACTACACATTTGAAATAAAACCATTTCCCCGGATTTAACTAGCATTTAATTGGATGTTACACTATTACTATAAATCCGACGTTTCAATTACTTTACAGCGATTGTGGTTTCGGTTCAGTTGAGGAGCTCGGTGGCGGTCGGTATTGGTTTGAGCGCTCTGGTTTCGAATACGAAAACAAAGCAACTTTCGCTATGGTCGACCCTGGGATGGATCAACCAAAATTTAAAATCTCGAGCTCCTCCGTGCTTCGGAAGGCACGTTAAGCCGTTGGTCCCGGTTGTTACTACAACCGCTTTAACCCACCAACCCGCATTGGGCCAGCGCGGTGGTGTTATGGCCCAAACTCCTCATGTGTTTCTCCCATGACATATATAGGCTGGTGATGATGATTGTGGTTTCGGATCGTCTTCCCTTGTAATAATGTAGGTAACATCTAATTAAACGCGAGTGAAATTCGGTAGTGGTTTTTTTTCAGGATTTCCTAAAGTTTCAACAAGTGACATTTCTGCCAACAACTCGTGGGACTAAAATATTGTAATGCACAAAGGCTATACTTTCTCATATAGGTGAGGAAAACGTTTCCTCATGTTCTCGAGCGTGCGAAGAAAGAATTGTAATGTTAAGAGGGGGCATAAAGCAAATCACTAATCGTAGATTTGATTTTAATCGTATTAAATCAAATCCAAATGAGCTGAAATTTTAAATATGGTAATTACATTATATTTGTGAGGGTTGTGTCAGAGCAAAAACATGAATTTATAAAATTTTCTCGATAGAAAAAAATCACAAAGATACCTCTGACTTCCAACGAGATTCAATTTATTGCCCAAATCACATTACTTCACCACTGGGAAAATTGATAAATATGTGAGTCACCATGTTTCCAAGGGCTTCTACTAGCGATGAACAACACTGGAGTATTGATAGAACATGCGGAAAAAATAATATCAATCTCACAAGAATGCCGATTGATATTATTTTAAAGTTAGATAGATATAATACACTCACTGAAAATACAACAACTTTATTGGTGGTGGCCTTATCCCATAAGCAATTTCTACAGTCTTCGTGAAGTTTTACAGTAGGAATTAGAGTATTAAAATTCTGGCACGTTGGTAGTTGACCACTAATAGCAGACTACATGGTCAAAAACGGCGTCCAACTTTTAGAATTATTGGCAGCAAGAATAATGTTGGCAGCAAGAAATAAATATTTATTTATTTATTATTTATTTATATATAACTTTATTGTACATACATCAACCACATGGACAAAATACAATGCACTTAGTTTAAACCACGTACAAAGGGCGGCCTTATAGCTAAAAGCCATCTCTTCCAGGCAACCTTAGGATGGAAAGGATAAATAAATCATTCTACAATCGGCCTTCGATATACCTACTGTATGTCTGTATGTCGAAGGCCGATTGTAAAATCTGGCAGTTCGTTATCTGCATAGGCAGTACGATTGTTTGGGTGATTGGTTTAAGCTTATTTTTAAGACCACTTAAATCCAAAATGATTTCGTGTCTAAGTGGATAAAAAAACTTTGAGCCTACATGTTGCTCACTCTTTACAAACCGTTGATAGATTTTTTTTATTTTGTATTCCTTTACTTTTGATATGTTATTGCGATTGTGTTGTCATGGCCAGTTTCGTTCTGTTTGCCTACTCGACAAAAAATTTAATTGTGATTTCCCTTCAAAATATATTCATTACCATTTAGTTTTGCTGCTTTCAATCATCACTATTTTCACGAATGGTATCAACATTTGCTCGTCTAATTACAATTTTAATTTCGCTTACCTTTCACAAAGGTGCGGCAGGCGTATCGGCGATGCGCCCGTTTGTATGTGGGCTTCACCTGACTAAGCCGCGTTGACAAACGCCAAGGCTGATTCAGTGCAGCGTATTTTATTTCAGCTGAATTAAAATCTGACTAAACGTGAGTTAGCCGCATTACATTACAGCGACTTTGTCAATCCGGCTCGCCTTTCTGTAATACGGCGTGCTATATCATATGGCTGCGAGACGTAGAGATACAAAAATTATAATTGTTGCCCAATTGGGATGTTGCCTAAGTTTGAATATGGCGCTATTTTTCACAAATTCAGAAAATATACGCTACTGTTACCCATAAAACAATTCAAACTTTCAATATATGGAATATTGCTAAAGTTGTACTGTTTTGAAAAAAAATGGTCATATTTTTTTTCAAATTGATCAAAAATGTTAATGATATTAGATTGCTGACATCAATTAGAACAACTATTATTAAGACAACTTTTAATAAAAACATACTTGATACATAGTTATTATCAATTTTGTAAGTATGCCCATACATTTCTTAGTAATATGGGAACATGTGACGTCACCTGTTCCGTAGATTTTCTATGGAGCGTTTTTTGACGACGCGCTGCAACACATCAAACATACCACTATATCTGTGAAACTATTGATCTTAGACATACTATTTCTTTTGCAATATTACTTTATTAGTTATAAACTTCTTATTTATGAAATAAAAAAAAAGTTGTCAACTACCCTATTAAGGATTATGGAACCTATATGAGCATTCGTACGAATAAGATACCAAAATATTTATTTTGAAGTCACTACATACATATTTCTTCTTCTTATTGCCACATATTATGCGTAGTACATCATCACGAGCCTATCTAGACCCCACTGCTGGGCACAGGCCTTTCTACATGGGAGAAACACATGAGGTGTATTGGGCCATAATACCACCACGCTGGCCCAATGGTTGGTGGGTTAAAGCGGTTGCACAATCAACCGGGACCAACGGCTTAACGTGCCTTCCGAAGAACGGAGGAGCTCGAGATAACAAACTTTGATTGACCCATCCTAGGATCGACCATGGCGAAAGTTGCTTTGTTTTTCGTATCGAAACCAGAGCGCTCAAACCAATACGCCACCTAGCTCTTCAGCTGGTGATGATGCGTAGAACATTTTCCATTGAAGCCTCAAATAGATCGTCGTTTTCAGATAGTTTTCAGATTGGGCGCTGTATAACATACAAAAATATGTTGCTTAATGATTTCAAAAGAAATGATGTGCCCAACGAACATTTCAACACTTTAACGGCCTGGCCACGGGAAATTCGCCGCGGCGAATACTCGCGCATCTATTCGCCCAAATGAAAACAAATGTATGGAAATGTACTAAGCTGGCCACGCGTAGCGGCGACCGGTGACCTGGCCAGTCGTTCCACCGCCGCCGTCGCCCGTTCCCGGGGCCAGGCCGTAAGTCTTCATACACGCCAAATTAGTGCCATCTGTTAGATAGAAAACGTAGATACGAACTAAGTTGCTTTGTCCGAGAGCATCGTTGCGTAAATTTACGATGTGACCTTGTCCGTGCCTTCAGGAATATTTTAATACTTACAGTTTTGTCTTAATAAGGCAATACTTCGAAATATTGTTTAGGCTAAGATAGAGAAGGATAGAGATATGACTCCTCAGGGTGCAAAGAAGAAACACAACAAAAAGGCTCGCACGTGTATATAGTATGTTGAAAATTTCAAAATATAAATATATTTCTGATAAAAAAATGAACTAAATAAATTAATGTATTTTTTATGTGGCTGCTTAAAATAATGCTCTTTTCATTGTTTCCAAATACATAATGCGAATCTCTGTGTCTACAATTAGTTATCTACTTATTGATATCATCTTTACAGCTGTCTTTATTGTTTATTTTTTGTCACATAAAGACAGCAACATATTTAAAGTGCGTAAATGAAAAAAAATACAAAAAAATAAAGTAAGAAAGGAAAGGAAGTTAAGTAAATTTTGATGTATATAGCAGAAGATTAGATCAATGTTAAAGCTTTCAATAATAATAAGTAAAATCGTTTGATAAAAAGTACCTATGTAACACAAAAAGTTTAACAAAATCAAACTAATTAAATACGCCGCTCGGACAAGGTGCAATATCAAGTGCTTTTCCTTGTTATTGCAGGTGTCTATAGGCGGTGGTAACCGCTTACCACCAGGTGGACCGTCAGCTTGTTTGTCATCTAGTTGTATATAAAATAAAAAAGGTTAGTCCTCGTGTGCGTTATGTACTGCATCTGTAGCACGGGTGCACAGGCCGTGTATCTACTTATTATTAGACAAAATGTGTGTTATATCTATCTTTCACTTAGACGAAGAGATGGACAAACTTTTGTACACTCCCTATGGAGTTTGCCATGTTACTGGGCTTGGGCTTGATGTCGAAATTAATATGGATTTTTAAAATTGGGTGTGTTTATTTGCTACACACGCTAAAAAATACTATAAAGTTATTTATCGATGGTACGATACAGCATGTTTCTTCAGCCTTTAAGACACATCTAGGCATTTTTAGAATAGTGAACTGACATTTATTAACCACAGTCTCGCACAGATAACTGAATGACGTTGGCCCTAAAACTGTATTTGAGGGTCAGCGCGCTGGTTCCACTTTGTTGCGCCGTTGGCCCCGGCCCTTGCGCGAGTAATATATAAGTATAAGTCAATATGATGTTGCTTTTAAGTTCTACACGTGAAATTTCAATTGTTTGTTCAATAGAGTGACCAACATTAAGACACAACACGTGTATGTCCATGCTGTTCAAAAGTAGATAAGCTAATTTCTAAATCATTGCTAGAAAAGCCCTACATATTTTGATAAACTATGTTTAAATAATTACACTCTTCTGTTGGTTTCACTTTATCAGAAAAAGGAAAGCATCCTCTGTTGTTTTGTTAATTTAATTAAAGTATTTGGAAAAGGCATACAATGATCAATAGAAGCATTATCATTATAAATCTGTTTAATAGAATTAGAAGGAATAAAAATACATTGCTCAATAGAAGCAGAAATTCGACTAGCTATATAAAAGTTAATATAAAGTACAGCTTTATTCAGCTATTTGTATTTTGTAAAATTTAGATAGATTTATTCTATCTGAATTGAATTTCTATTTTTAGAACAGGTGACGTTTCTGCCAACAATGCGCGGGTCTACTATCGTGATGTATAAAGGGTATACTTTCTCATATAGGTGTAAGAAACGTTACCTCTTTTGCTCGAGCGTGCGAAGCAAAAATTGTAAGGTTAAACTCAGGATGGACAACACTGGAGAATTTATACAACACGCGGAAGGGGAACATAGCCACACACGACCTCGTTTTCATAAGACTACCGATGGAGTGTATGTTAAAGTTACATAGATAGAATACACTTACTGAAAATAGGACCACATTATCAATAAAGTTGTTCTATCCCAAAAGAAATTTCTTTGAGACAGTCTTTGTGAAGTTTTTGCGGCACGAATTTAGAGTACAAAATATTCTGGCACGTTGGTTGTCGCCCATTTAATTTTACCGCGAAGACACTAATTGCACCGACTACTCAACTTGGTCTAGCTTATTTACATCTTATTTTGACAGTTTAAAGTTATTTTCGAATCTAATACTGCTTCACTATTACATTATTGTATCTGTTTATAAATTTTCGGCTATTGTAATAATTTAGATATTATTATTTTAATTTATTGTTTTAATTATATTGCTGTGTAAAAATGTCGTCCATCCGGCCGGAAGTTATGATATTTATTAGTTGAATAATACAATAACTAGTAAATGATTTTACTAATTATTGTATTAAGTCATAATATTATTTATAAAACTCATTTAAAATAAATTCAATGTATATTGCATATTATTTCTCTTAATTAGTTGTTTTACTTCTTGCTTATTGGCTGCGCGCAAAACGCGCGCCACTAAGCTGTTAGTTAGTAGTGGTAGGAGAGAAATAGGGAGTTATGATTTTTGAAGATTAACCACGGCGAAGGCAGTCTGTTTTGCGTCGTACTGGTGTTAAGATTATACCTTGTTACTGTAAAAGTAGTGACTGTAAGTGAAGTGTTATTGTGAAAAATATACTTTAAGTTACTACAAAGTATCTGCTGTTAAAATTCCTGACCCAATTACCTTCTGAGTTTGTGAATCAGTAACGTATATAACCACCTGGTTTAGTACTCCGTGGATAAATCAATCAATTAGTAGGGTTGGCAGGGTTACCTGGGTAGGTTACCGCCCCGTTCCTATTGCGACCGTAAAACAGTTTGCTGTGTTTCGGATTAAAGGGACAGGTAGCCAGTGTAATACTGGGCATAGAAGGCCTTTCAACTCAGGCCTCCGGATAAAAAGTTAGCCTTGTTATTACTTCTTGAAATATCAAGGGAAATAGCAGGCGTCCATAAACGACGGTAACCACTTACCACTAGGTGTGCCGTCATCTTGATTTTCATCAAGTTTTATATAAAAAAAAACAAATAAGTAAGCAGAGAAACTCGAGAAAGATCTACATTGAACTGTTTTTTTCTCGAACGTTTAATTGTAAATTTGAGAAAAAATACATTTTTATGTTAGGTTAAACCTTTCTCAAGCTTCTCGCGCTACAGAGGCTGGTGATCAATGTAAGCCATAGATCACGTTTCACGCGATTAACTTACTGGTGTTTACTAACAAACAATCATACATTATAATGTTAAAAATAAAATAAAATAAAAAATAGCTTGAATAAATTTATTTTTGATCGCTCCCTATTGTTCTTTTATACTCTAGGTCTTTTTTTAGTAATAAATCAACAAAAATATGTGTAATTTTAAGTACTTCTTCCTTTTTCAAAGTTTTGAAATTGTTCTAAAAGAATGGTTCTCTTTTTAGACAAAATGGTGACATTTCTGCCAACACCGCGCGGGCCTCCCGCTGTGATGTATAAAGGGTACACTTTCTCATATAGGAATGGAAAACGTTTTCTTGTCTGTTCGAGTACATTTAGTAAGAAATGCAGAGCTAAACTCAAGATGGATAACACTGGAGTATTTATACAACACGAGGATGGGGAGCATAATCATACACGACCCCAGTTTCATAAAACATCGGAGGGATTGTATATTAAAGTTAAATAGATACAATCGTATATAAACTGTAGTGTAACGGCCTGGCCACGGGAACGGGCGGGCGGCGTGACTGGCGAGGTCGCCGGTCGCTGCCGCTGCGCGTGGCCTGCTTAGTACATTTCCATACATTTGTTTTCATCCGGCCGAATGGAAGCGCGAATATTCGCCGTTGCGAATTTTCCGTGGCCAGGCCGTAAGTCAGTGGGTAACACAATCGCTTAGGTACTGTAGACCACAATCCAAACGTAGCAGTAAACAGTTTAATCATGAAGATTATGCCATTTTGTGTGTATTTGTAGCCATCAGGTAGTGCAATCAAGTATAGTGGTTGCGCGTGATGTGCTTTTGTTTTTTTATTGGCGAAGTAAGGGAGGAGTTAAGGTCTATTCACACATATCAGTGAAGTCACAGTTCCGTGACAGTACCGGCACAGTGCGAAATATTATTTCATACATTATCTATGAACGTATCTCCACTTGTCCGTGTCAGTGACGGCACAGTGCTCTCAGTGTCCGTGCCGGCACCGGCAAGCACGGAAGGGATCGTCGACAACGATATTTTTTGCCGGACGGACAGATCACTACCTACTGTACTAGGTGGTAGACCCATATGTAGGGTCGCCTGGGTAGGTACCACCGCTTTCTTATTTCAACCGTGAAACAGTTCGCTGTGTTTCGGATTGAAGGGAAAGGTAGCCAGTGTAATTACTGGACATGGACGGCATTTCATCTTAGGCCTCAGGATGACAACGCACCTGCAATATCAAGTGCTTTTCCTTGCTATTGCAGGTGTCTATAGGCGGCGGTAACTGCTTACCACCAGATGGGCTGTCAGCTTGTTTGTCATCTAGTTGTATAAAAAATAAATATAAAAAAATACGGACGCCGGCATCAACAAAAACAAAATGGAGGACGAGCGAATAATAGAATTGGTTCGTGAAAATAGAGTTTTATATGATTTATCTCATGCAAAGTATATGGATACGAAATACAATCACGATTGACGACGGACACTATTTCACTGAAGCTCCGTGAACTGAGCAGGCACTGACATCTGTGAATTGAATCACTGACGCAACACTGAAGCACTGATACGGAACTGTGCCGGTACTGTGTCGGAACTGTGGCTTCACTGATATCTTTGAATAGACCTTCAAGCGGCGATCTCCGCCGATCTTGCAAAAAACTAAATATTAAGAATTTAAGACTAATAAAGGATCTTTTTTTTAGATAGTGTACATATCTCTTTTGTTTTTGACGCTTTTAAGTGTCGTTTTTTAAATACGAATATAAGTTTATTGTAATGGATATTTTATGTAACATAAAAATAAGAGTTGATGTGGTGTCTGCAGTCTTGAGTTTTTTAATAGATTAAGTGAGTGACAAATATTTTATGATTTTTGTAGTGTCGGTAACTGTATCTAGGTAGAGATGTACTGAACATAATTTAAGTCATTGTAATGAGTTTGACGCCTCAAGTCAAGACATTCTTATGTGATGAAGTATCATAAATTATTTTATCTACACTCATCTTTTAAAATTCTAATTATGATCACAAAGGTAAATACTTTTTAACACAGATAAAATTAAAAAGAAAATTGAAATAAAAACAGCATGTAACATAATGACCGATAAAGCATGCATCGGTACGACTCATTATATTACAACTGAAGGTAGATGTGGCGCCATTATGTCTGTGTATAAAACATTATCAATTTATTTATTTGATGTTAGTAGTGGCATAAGTATGAGTGTAAATAAAGTAGAGTATGAAACTGCACATAACTTGGTATAAAAACACTTGTGTGATACTTTTAAAAACCTCGCCTATTCGTGTTTTAATACCTCTCATTTTGCAACAGTTTAATAAATTCCTATTAAATTTAAAATAAGCTCCGTTCTATTTTTAATGACCGAAAATACGCTTACAATGTTTGCTGAAGTGGTAGGAATGGAAAGTGTATTCTTTTTAAATTAAGAAACTTATAAATGTAAGGGTTGGGATGATTGGGTTTTCTTGTGATGGGGTATTATTTTAGCGTACTCTTCAGAAAAATTCACGTCCTGATGTGGCTTTGGGTATTCCAAGTCCTTGGTAGCTTAGTGATCAAAATCGTCATCGTAAAAGTTTGTGGATTCGATTCCCGTCCGACGACATAATTTTTTTCTTGTCTAGATCAAGATAAATCTTAATAAAATCAAGCTAATACCTAACATGACTTGACGTATTATTCCTTAAATTTTCGCTATTTTACTTGCCTTTTCACTTATCTTTACTGTGTATCTTCGAGTTCTGTGCTATTCTGTACCAAACTCGCGTCTCACTTCGTAAGTCACTTCTTAATCATATGTTGAAGCGTAGGAAAAATTGCTTAGTTCAACAGGATTTGAAGTAACTAGCAGCGCCATAGCAGTTTATACGACGGCAATAGAGAACAGCACCCGTACCACCATCTTTTATCGCGATCCAGTTTAGGGCCTAAACTGAGTAGAATCGTTAATTCGTACTACGACGCTATCTAAGACTATGACAGCGCTACAGTTTAGGAACCAATACTGAACCGAGCATACTTAACTACTACTAATACATTCAGCTTATAAGTCCCATTTAGAATATAAAAATAATTTAAAATTAATTTTATTTTTAAATATTTTGAAATATCTTTCAAGAACATCTATTATCATATAAAAAATAAAAAAAGGATTCTAATTCATTTACAATTTCTTAAAATTCACATATTCCTTAACACTGTAAAAACAATTGTCTAAAAGTCAATTTCGTTTTAAATAATGTTCCTTGTAAACATTTGAATTCATTTGATAACTTATTATACAGAACTATGCTCATGTTGTATGATTTTGCTTATACAGATACTTCTGGCAGGAAGGCTGATGATACAGTAAGTTCAGGTATTGCGATCTAGTATGCCTTAAAGTGTTGTGGTTTCTCTTTTTGTAATAGCCTGAATTATTCTTTAAAAACAAACAAAGTTCATTTATACAAGGTGGTGCTGTCAATGCGACAATAAATTGAAACATGGAAATATCGGGTCAGTAACCGGGATAAGAACGGCAACAGCGCAAATGCGTAGCACAGCCTAGTGTCGAAGTGATATTTTGACATTAATACTTAATGTTAGCGTAATAAAAAATCAACAACGAATAGTCACAATCGAAACCACATTATCCACACAATTTTCCCGTAACTACAGCTGGGACAATTAAATACAATAAATCATATCTGTAGGTATTTTGACGCTGAAGAAACTTAACGTGGCATTTCAAATGAAAAACAACACAAGTTGATAAAACTCACTAGATCTAATCATTCTACTTTATGTGTCCTTTCCAATAGAAAAGCTTCAAATTTCGCAGTGATTAGGAACATCGTGTTCCTTCCTACACACTAATCGGCAATGGTGGCAAACAAGCCCGGCGGTTAGCCACCACCATCAGACGAGCTTCTATATTCACGTCTATAAAAAAACGCATACGGGATAGAGTAGTTTTGATTCGATTGAACTGTACTTGAATCATACTTACGACCTGGCCACGGGAACAGGGGACGGCTCGACTGGCGGGACAAATACTCGCCCAGCGCCAATTTCACACCACGCTGCGATCAGTACCTCTAGCACGAACACTTTTAAATTTCGAATTGCCATCGTATCCTTCACACACGCTTATAATTTCAAACGAAAGCCAGACAAAAACTAACGTTACTACTCGATACGATGGCGATTCGAAATTTAAAAGTGTTCGTGCTAGGGTACAGTATAGACCAATCGACTCATCAACTTTGTTTCACTCAACACTGTTTGGAGAGTAGTAGGTAATTTTCTAACCCCAGTAACCATATTTGGAAGTGAAAGTGGAGTAAGTACAGATGACAGCACATCGAGTTTAACAGTTGCACTACGAAAACCGCCTCTATCACGAATAGAATAAAGCGGTCTTAAGGTGAAACTGTTACTACATGTGCTGCCGACGGTACACAAATTGAATAAGAATCGATAATAAAACTGAAAGTTTGAATAAACTATTTCCATCTAAGATGAGGACCGTAAGCTTGATGTATTGTTATAACTTTAACCTAAATACCTAAATTTATTAAAAAACTAAAAAAGACGACTTTGTCTCCTGTGCTAGTCGCGATTGTCGCCCGGCGCCCGACGTCCCGTCGCCCGGCGCCCGACGTCCCGTGGCATGCGTTGTACTGACTCATACATTTGTTTTATTCGCCTGTTCGCTCGCGCTATCCGCTTGGGTTATTTCGCCGGTTGCGGTTAGCGCTACGCGTGGCGTGCGCTTAGTGTATTTCTATTAAATTGTTTTCATTCACACGAATAGAGGCGCAAAATATGTGCGCGAATATTCGCCGCAGCTAATTTCCCGTGGCCAGGCCGTTATGTGATGTGGAATCATTTATTTATGAGCCCTAGATTTCATTTTACATTTTTTTTATGTTTAAGCAACCTAGAGTTAAATAAAATTTATAAAATCGATTTTTTTTTCCTTTTGCTCACCAAAATCAACTGTTTGTTTTTAAACTACGAGTGATTCCATTAACGCGCAGCTTTCTTCGAATATATTTCTCGCAACAGTGGATTCTGATTGTACTGATACTAGCAAAGTCTGTAGGTATTACCTATTAAAAATATTGAGGAATTTAGTAGTAATGTTCTGAGAGTCTAATTCATGTGATTCTTACATAACCTCTGATACGTTTGCAATTTAAGAAACTTTTTTTTGCAGATGGTTTCCAAAGTATACCGGTATTAAAAAACAAATCAGTTGTAATGTACAGAAAATATACTTATTCCTACGTGGGGACTGGGAAGAAATATCTCATCTGTTCCAGGAAGAAGAGTTTGAAATGCTTAGCTCGGATTAAACTTGATCAATTTGGCAACATTATCTATGCTGATACCACCCACAATCACGATCCCCCAATATATTACAGATCATCAGACGGACTCTTTACTAAAGTTACATAACAGTGGAGAAACTACGGCTAGCCTTTATAAATATTATTTAAATAGCAGATCTAGATTTGGTTTGAGTAATCACCAATCATCTGGCTATTAGGCTTACTGAATAAATATCTTAGGTACTGATGGCACGATTTATAGCACGAGTATTCAAAGTTTTAGTTAATATAGCTTCATAAATGATTTCAATGGTAATAATTAAATTGGTATGAACTGACAAATACCACGTGACCAATGATCATAGCCAATTGAAGCCGCTTTTTAGTATGTTTTATCATATTTCTGGGTATATTCAAATCAAACTTGTCAATCAAACTTGTGTTGTTGAGATGTTTCTCAAGGATTTCTTAAAATTATAGACTAATACGAGTTTTGAAGTTAGTAAAACGTTAAAATCGTACGAAAATGACAACATCGCCTAATAATATGGATTACACTACTTTCTAGCAAAAAAAGTATTTTATTTCATATTAATATGGTTATATATTATTCCTCGCCTTTAAGTGGATCTCCTAATATGCTGGATGCACGGTGTTGTAACTTCCACCTATGTGGCGGGTGAGATGATTATTTCTCAGTTTTGATAGTTTTAGCAATTTCATGTTTTATATCAGATTTAAGCAATAAAATAATGATCAATATAACGCTTTATTTGTTATTTAATGTTATTAGAAACTAAACAATCATTAATTTTCTTTCTGATTTATTCTTTGTCAGAAGATTAAGTCCTTTGTGGATGTCATTTTTCCATTCTAAACCAACTAATAATATTTGTACTCAGATACGTGTAATGCTCATAAAATATAAAGATATATACAGGATGGTGTCGTCAATACGACAATAAATTAAAACATGGGCTAAATTATTTCATAGAAATGGTTTGCCACTTTCAAAAACATCTTAGTCATTTGATTATTTTATGACCTGTCTAAGAAATAATGCAGCCAATTTTATACTATTTCATACAAATGTCATGAAATTATCAAACGAAAAAGGTGTTTATGAAAGCGGTAAACCATTTCTTTGAACTAATATAGCTCATGTTTTAATTTATTGTTGTATTGACGGCACCAACCTGTATATTAGACAACCATGAACAGGCAGAGATTAATGTCTAAACATTCCATTGTCTAACAACTTTCGATGGTGTTTATGCTCGGTATTAAATCATATTAAAATATTTATCAAATTAAGTAAACTCTAAGTTCTATTGTTTTTGTCATAAATATGAAGTTTAATATCGTAACTTAGTTCTGAACTTTGAGTTATGAAACAAGGCACTAGAGGGACTTGACTTAAGTTTGTCTGGCTTCCTTCTGTTTTCTTGGAACTGAATATCTTTTGATCAACAGGTTTCGAACGCTGCAGCAGAAAGTGTCCGAAGTATCAAATCAATCTTGCCGTAGCTCTTAATAGGATTTTGTCCAAAGAAATCAGTATCCGCAAAGCGTCCATGATGTATTGTATACCGAAAAGTACTCTATTCGATAAGCTAAAAATGCTTAGAAAATGATATTAAACTATTTGAGAACTTTATTAATCCAATTTTATATTATAGAGAGCTATAAATAGACGATATTTTGAATGGACATATGAGGGTCAAATTATTTTACTCGTCATTAAATATTATGCAGGGTGGTGACGGCAATATCGTATTGCTGTCTTCCGTATTAGCAATCATCAAATGAATAAGATGTAAGTAAATATTTGAAAGTTGCTAAACATGTCTATGAAGTAATATAGCCCATGTTATAATTTATTGTCGTGTTGTCGTCACTATTATGTATTACATACCTACAGTAATTATTTTAATCGTTGTGACATGGAACCGAAGAGCTTATACAGACTATTCGAAGTATTTTGTTAGGAAGTGTTGATTCAGAGGTCGGAATTAGGTAGAATTAATATTTATGCTTACATCGAAACGTCGATATTAATATGGCTCTTCCCGGGATTTTAAATTTTGCAACTTCGGACTCTGATGTCATTGATGTAAATTTGGCAACGTCGCGCGTGCAGTTGTTTAAATTGTGTAAAAGTAAATAACTTTTTTATTCAATAAATCACGGGATTTCTCTGCTCTTTATTAATCTCGGGATTTGAGGCATATCCACTTTCGTCTTTCGCTGTATGAAATCAGTGTAAGTACATAAATAACTCTACCTAATTCCGACCTCTGCTTATTAGTTACATCTAGTTTTTATTACATAGGACTTGCCTGAATAAGATGAAGGTACCTAATTCATGTTGACTTTATATTAATTAGCAAGTAAAAATTTCAGGAAATTTGTTGTTAAGAGGGGAGAGTAGACACAAAATAATAATGACGCTTCATAAATTACCAATGTGTTGATGTATGATTGTAAATATTTTAATAAACTCTCCTTATATTATGTCTGTTTTAATTTCTCAAGAAATGTTAGACACCATCTTGTGTTACCTATGGTCTACATAAAAGTAGATTAAATAGCCACTAGATAGTAATAAGGTTTATGTTTTTTAGATTATCCCTTCAGAATTATAAACATCGGCAAAGGGAAATCGCTTTTGATGTATGAAAACTACACATTCCACCAAAAAGGGAGCGGTTATCTTCTATGTTCACAGAAGTACAGTGCCAAATGTGAAGCAAAATTGAAAATCAATAAAAAAGGGAACATTGAAAAAGCTTGGGCCAATCATAGTCATCTGCCTCCAACTTTTCACGTCACAAAAAGTGGAATTTATATTAAAATCTAAAAGTTATGTACTAATTCCGTTCGTAATAGAGGCTGCTTTCGTAGTGCAACTGTTACACTTGATTCGCTGTCGACTGTACTAAAAAATATTAAAATAAAGTCATAGACTTACTTATTTTTCAATGTTGCATCGATGTTACGTAGAACTCTTCTGAACATTTGTTGTAACAAGCTAAATTTGTAATATTTCAATCGTTATTATAATCAAATAAAACTAAGTATGTATTTACTATTATTTGGGAGAATAGGTGACGGTGAACACTAGGTGAACCACCAGGTGTTGCTGGTTGAATGTTATTTAAAATAAAATAATAAAAAAAATATTCTTGAAATATAAAATGTTATCTAAGCCAATGTGAGATTTTTACATAGCAGTACATTTTTTTAATTTTTACAATTTTTCATTATAATTTTTTTTACAATAACTTTGCGACACAAGGTGGCGGGCCGTCAGCTTGTTTGTCATCTAGGTACTTACATATGCTCGTTTTCAATATCGTTGTTAAGATTTGCTTAGCGTTAAGAGTCTCTTAGCGATTTTTATCTCGGTCTAACTAAAGAAGATAGAAAGATACATATGGCGTTAAGAGTAGCCTAAGCTTAAGGAATGGTTAGTGAAAATAGACATTAGTTGTTTAAAAATATACTTTTTAACCTCAAGAGACTAAGGGGTCGTCGCTCCTTGCTATAGGTACATAAATAAATTTAATTCTTTTAAGCAATACGAAATACTTAAACTACCTCAGAATGCGCGAGAGACTGCATATTTTTTGTGATCTAATTAAATAATTTTTAAAATAATTGGTTGTATTCTTAATTTTTGATTTTAACATTATTATAAACCGAACCCCAACTTAACCGAATCGTAGGTATTTGTAAAGATACTCGTTTCGGATGTTGAAATAGAATATTTCGACATTGTAGGGTGGACGTTAGCTCATAAACGCAAATACAGGGATATCCCAAGTCCTGGGTGGCTTAGTGGTCAGAGCAGTCGCCCGGATTGCGAAAGGTCGTGGGTTCGATTCCCGCCTCAGGACGTGAAATTTTTCTAGTTTTATATTATTTTAATAACTAAATAATTGGTTGTGTTAACTGTGATGAATATTTATTAGTCGTACCCAACCTAGGTTGGCCTTAATGAGTAGGTTAAACCGTTTAACTGGACGGTACTTGAGCGGTGAGAAATGGGTGCGGGAAAGGTGTACGAGGAAGCGAACGAATGTTACCCCAACACAAACTACCTACACGCTGTCGCTTCTAATAAATATATCAAGAATGTGTTTATATATTAATATATATTACATCTTTATGGTCGTTGTTGTCTTTCAGATTTTGCACCCTTTAAGTCAAGCGTTTGTACAGGTAGTGCGTTTTATTTCTTGGGGTTTCGAACCTTAAAAATCAAATTTCTGTTTCAGATAAAATCGAAATTTTTTCGATACGCGGTGGAACGGTGATAATGTACAGAAGTTACACTTATTCCAAACAGGGACAGTCATCAAAAGTGGTATATTGCTCGCAGAAGCAAACAAAAATGTGTGGAGCGAAACTGAAGATTAACGAATACGGTAGTGTGATTGGGGGTGACACTAACCACAATCACACACCGCCGAGGTTTTTCAAATCCTCTGATGGGCGCTATTATAAATGTTGAGGATCTCAACAAAGTGGAATTTGACTGCAGCATTTTAAATGGACCCGTTGTTCATTTCTAAGGTATATTAGGTGTGCTTTTAAAAAAATGTTATCGTAATATTTTTTAACCTTTAAACATTTGAAGGCAGATTTATGTAAAATTTTGTTGTACGATTAAAGCTTAGGGTCTTGCACAATTTTCAAAATTACTTAAAATCAAGAAAATTGTGTTTTTTTTGAATATTTTAAATCTTAATTTAAAAATTGAACCTTGAGTTATACATATATTTTTGGGTGGCTCCCAAAAATATATGAATACATTGTTCTCATGATAAGCGCCGAGGCGACCGCCTATGAAATAAATAATATTAATAAAAAGCCGACACAAACTTCCTAAAATAAGCTTTATTTAAATAAAACATGTTGGTACGACAGAAAAGGTTAAAATTTGTCCATCGTCTTAACCTGTGGTCTCGTAACAGCTCGCCGGCACTCATACACAATAGAAAATCTACTGTGTCTGCTAAACTTAGATAGATATAATTTGTTCATTTTAAAATAATGCTCTCTACCGGACAACCAACTTAAATGGAAAATTACATTTGTGTTTACCATAACACATTAATCTTACTTAATTTTTTTTGTATATTTATATGAAAAAATTAAAGCAATGTTTTAAAACCATACCTTAGTATATTTTATTTTTACTATAAATTTTACTGACATAGTATGTACACACGACAGCACATCAAGTGTACAGTTGCACTACGAAAACTGCCTCTATTACGAGCGCAGTAAGGGGGGCCATCAAGGTCAAACTGTTACGCTTGAAGTGCTGTCGACTGTACTTACCTTGTTGAGATATGTTTAACACAATAAAACAGAAATACTAGATATGGTCGTTTAAAACAAAATTATGCTTTTATTTTCAGAAAAATATGAATTAATCGAAATAAACAGCAGAAACGTATTGTTATATCAAAAATATACATTTTCGAAACGCGGTCACAATTTGAAACACTGGTACTGTTCGAAGAAAGTAAACAAGCTGATGCCATGTCATGCGAAACTCGAGCTGGATGAGGACAAACGAATTGTGTACTCTTATACTGAACACAATCATCCTCCCCCAATCATATACAGAACAACTAGCGGTGACTACATCAAAGTGAAACCCTGAATTTAGCGATGGATTATAACTATTTTCAGTAGAACTACAGAATTTTAATGTAATAATCGAAAGCAATGTTACATTGAACTAGTGTAAAGTTATAAGTATTTTTTAATTGTATTTTTTTTTCACATTTATTAAATTGGAAAAGGTAGCCAGTGTTATTACTGGGCATGGGGGGCATTTCATCTTAGGCCTTAGGATGACAACGCAGCTGCAATATCAAGTGATTTTTCCTTGTTATTGCAGTTGTCTAAAGGCGGCGGTAACCGCTTTACAACTAGTGGGCCGTCAGCTGTTTGTTATCTAGTTGTATATAAATCAATTACATTATCAATCATTAATAGTTTGCCTTTGAGAAGGTTGTTTCATAAATTTCTGGACTGTTAAATAAATTTTATGTTAATAAAGTGGATCTGTATAGACTACAAAATGCTGAATAGAACAGATAGATTTAGCCATGTGAAACAAAGAAAAATAACTCTTCAACCAGTAAATGATTGAATTTAGATATTTTTTTCGGAACAGTGCGTATTTATCAAGATATAAACAAGAATTTTCTAATGTATCGTAACTAAAATATTTACGATACATTAGTAAATTCTTGTATTTTATCTTGATAAATACACACTGTTCCGGAAAAAAGATTTGAAATTAATCATTTACTGATTAAATACAAGGCGAACAAGCACTTTACTGCTCGAGGACATTGTCTCGCCAATGCACAGTGGGACATCCATAGGTCATAAATCTTAAAAACCTGCTTTCTTGTTTTACATTTTATTCCTTGTCGTTACATTGGATAGTTGCGGTACCTTCTGAAACTATAAATAGGTCAGTAATTAGAGTGCGCCTTCATTATCTATTGTGCATTCAAAGAGAGCGCATCGCCAATCGTAAATACTGTTATCAGTGAGTCATTAAAAAGCGTGACGTCATTTGTTGTCATTGCGGGACCTGTGAGTGCTGTGTGAGTTTTTTCTGAAATGGATATCCAAGAACAGGGTATGTAATAATTAATATTTTTATTTTAATTGTATCTTAGTATATATTTTCTTTAGTATGTCATTGCTACGAGGCGACTTTTCTTGGAGTATTATATTTTAATATTCAAAGTTTGAATAAACTTTTAAATATGTTCCCACTCGCTCCGACTATGGAGGTATATTGCACCATAATCTTTAGACTTTCTTATCTTAGGAAAATTAAAACTTGGCTGCCCTTATCTGCCCTTTTGGCGATGACAAGGGTGCTACGGTTGCCAGATTATCTCGTAGCATTTGCTACGAAATTAGTTTATTTAGTCTTAGTGCTTTGTGTAGGTTTTGTGACTGAATTTTAACCGTTTTTTTTTTGTTTTAGGTAATTTATATATATGCTCGTTTTCAAGAATGCATATTCTTGAAATATGGCTAACTGTCAATACCGATAATGACTCGGAAAAGTGTCGTCAAGTCCTACAAAGTTTGTTGACTACTCTGAACGATGCTGAGAACATTGATATTCATTATTTAGAGAAAATTGTTAATAATTTATGTAAAGCTATTGCTCGATTCTGGAAAAAATGTAATAGGGATAAAACCAAGCTTTTATATAAGAATTCCGATTGGTTTAATGTTATTGAAAAAATTCAACTTGTGAAAAATAATAAGCAATGTACTCCGTCTGAAACGTCGCCGTGTCATTCACGTGGTCGTCCTCGAAAACCTTTTACGCAATGTAGTAAAAGGACTAAACGTCGGAGAGTAGCTGATTTGTCAAAGTCTGATGATTCTACTGTGAGTGCATTGCTTGATGTTTCAGACTGTTCATTCGATTCGTGTATATCTAGAGTTAGCACTGATGATGTCTTGTCACTTGTGACTGATGCTCAGTTGACAAAACATCAGTATTTATTAATTAAAAACTTTGTTAATAGTAAGATTTCTCCTAATGTATTACCATGTTACCAACAAATTACTAAAGCGAAACAGAGATGTTACCCTTCTAATATAACTGTTTCCGAGTCTTCAGCTGAAGTTGAATTACAAAGTCTTTTTGATCACACAGCTTCTCGAATCCTTGAATCTCAAAAAGAGGTCTTAGATCAGATTCCTGATGATTGTTTGTCTAATATCTCTTTACTTGGGAAATGGGGATTCGATGGCAGCACTGGACATAGTGAATACAAACAATTTTTTTCAGATTCAACTTTAGAAGATAGTAGTTTGTTTGTAACATCTTATGTACCCCTTCAAATTATTGTAAAATTAGCTGAAGATAATTGTAAAATTTTATGGAAAAATCCTCGACCCTCTTCCACTAGGTACTGCCGTCCTATTCGATTTCAATTTTTGAAAGAAAGCACAGCAGTGTCTTTGCAAGAGGAAGCTTATTTTAAGGATAAAATTGAAAGTTTGCAACCTACTTTTATTCAGATCGACAATCGTGAATTGGTCGTTTCTCATAAGTTGCAGCTTTCAATGGTAGATGGTAAAATTTGTAGTGCTTTAAGTGAAACATCTACAAGTAGATGTTATATATGTAATGCTACCCCTAAAGAGATGAATAAAATAGACGAATGTTTACAAAAACCTGTAATAGAGAGTAGATACCAATTTGGATTATCACCACTACATTCTTGGATACGTTTCTTCGAATATTTTATTCATCTTTCATATAGATTAGACATAAAAAAATGGCAAGTTAGGCTAGATAGTGATAAACAATTGTTATCAAATAAAAAACAATATGTACAGTCCCAGTTTAGGGAACGATTAGGTTTAATAGTTGACAAGCCGCGTAGTGGTGGAAGCGGGACGTCTAACGACGGAAACACGGCCAGGAAGTTTTTTTTGGAATCAGCTGTATCTGCTGAAATTACAGGTTTGAATAAGGATCTCATAGATCGTTGTTGTGTAATATTACAAACGTTATCTTCTGGACATAAAATTAATGAATGCAAGTTTAAAGACTATGCATTACAAACAGCATACAGCCTGGTCGAGGAATATCCGTGGTATAGTCTTCCTGCTTCTGTCCACAAGGTGCTCGTACATGGATCAGATATTATAAGTTATGCATTGTTATCTATAGGAGAACTTTCCGAAGAAGCTGCTGAAGCGACAAATAAGTATATCAAAATTTATAGACGAAGTCACACTCGAAAAATGTCACGTGAAGTTACCAATCAAGATTTAATACAACGACTATTATTACATTCAGATCCTTATATTACAAGTCTTCGGAAACTTCCCCCTAAAAAGACAAATACTCTGTCACAAAGTGTAATAGAATTGTTACATGTTTAATATTGTTAGAATAAGAATAATTTATTTGTATTTTGTTAGTTGTTTTGTTTTTTTTGTATTTAATTAATTTTAATTTATTTATTTCTATTATTTTATTATAATTAAATAATGTTATCAATGTTTTGACTCTTATTTTATTTAAAATATATGTTTTACATTCCAATTTTTAAGTGTTTGTTCATGATAAATTTAGGTAAAAGTATGTTATTGTTTATATTTGTTTTTTACTGAAGTAAACGTTTTTTATTCCGTAAATACATGTACTTCTTTCATTTTAATGTTCCTAAAACACTTTTACAACTATAAGTCACTAAAATAATACAATGTATTGATAGTAACAGGACTTTAACTATTTATGACCGCCCTTGTATGGAGCGTGTCCCTCCGTGCAATGTCGCGTCGTGCCTACAAACTCTTTACCTACTTTAGGTGATTGAATACTACATAACCGAATAATGAGAGTTTTTAAATTTAGAAATATCTAGAATTTTGTCTCTAAACAAAATTGATTGGTTCCATGATAGCTTTTAACAACGATGCATGGATTCGTCGACAGAAATTTATTTATTTATTGCTTGTCACGTGGATCTTAAAGGTGTAAAAATATTCTACCAGAAAATTGAGCACGTGATACTTATCCTGCAAGGGCACTCCAATTTTAATAGAGAGACACAAATTTAATTACAGTATGTTACATTTCAATCTTAAGAAGTTTATTTTCCTTATCTGCAAAGAACACATTTAATGTGTTTTTTTAAAGTTATGGTTTTAGTTTTTTTTTATAAAGGTCTATAATTTTCGTATGTCCTTTATTTTATTGGAAATCTTATAAATATTTATAGACATTCAGTAAGGGCCTTATTTGGCTAGTTGTAGAGTTTTAGCTGTTGGAATATTGAATTTATTTTTATATGTCATTACGTCTTATATTGTTAGTAGCAGAGTATATAGATGTATGTGTTTTTTTATAAATTTACTAGATTCCATGAGGAGAATCTCCTCATGTGTTTCTCCCATGTAGAAAGGCCTGTGCCCAGCAGTGGGACGTATATAGGCTGATGATGATGATGATGACTAGATTACATTTTTTTTGTATACTTCTAATTGTAATGATTTTATTGTATGTTTAAATGACAAGAGCAAACGTTTTTAATTCATACTTAGTTTCCAATATGTAAAAATTTTGCTTACGCACTATTGAAATATACGTAGCACAAAAACAAAAATCCAGTAGTCATTTCCGTACTAATATCATAAACGCGAAAGTTTGTGTGCATGTATGGATGGATATAAGCTTGATGCTCTTTCACGCAAAAACTACTGAATGGATTTTAATGAAACTTTACAATAATATAGCTCAATATATATATATATATATATATAGCTCATACATCAGAATAACAAATAGGCTACTCGAAGAACTAATCCTGTGCAGACGAACCTGCGGGCAGAAACTAGTTTATAATAAGATTATGATTTTTTTCAGAACAATTTCAATTTATCAAACTTAACAGCAGAAACGTATTGCTGTACCAAAATTATACATTTTCTAAACATGATTGGACTTCTAAACATTGGTATTGTTCTAAGAAACTATACAAGCCGATGCCATGTCGTGCAAAACTCAAGCTGAATGAGGACAAAGAAATTGTGTATTCTCATACCGAACATAATCATCCTCCACCACACTTATACAGAACACCTTGCGGAGACTACGTCAAAGTGGGACGCTGAATTCGGCTGTGATAATACATTTTCATTAAAATAACTGCTGAATTCTAATGTAGTTCGTAAATCAAAAGATTAATTTATTTTTAACAGTACAAAGTTAGCTTTATAATTGTATTTCTTTCATCTGCGTTCTTCTTTCTTTCTTCATCATTCGCCGTCGGTAGTTTGCCTTTGAGAAGAATTTCTGGATTGTTAAATAAATGCGATAAATGATAATAATAAAGTGGATCTCTAACTAAAAATTAATGGGTAAAGTAGATAGATTTCGTTGCACTGAAACAAAAGAAAGACAATTCCGTACCAGTAAAGGATTAATATCAAATATTTTTTTCCAGAACAGTGTAAATTCATCAAGATGAACAACAAGAATTTGCTAATGTATCGAGAATATACGTACTCGAAACAAGGCAAGACGAACAAGCACTGGTACTGCTCGAGAAAATTGTCTCGCCAATGTCGTGCCAAATTATGGCTGGATCACAACAACCATATAGTATATTCGGATACAGATCACAATCATCCTCCGCCAAAATTCTATAAATCCCCCAGCGGAATATACTTCAAATATAGCAATTGAGGGGCTTTCTCGCAAATATTCAACATTTTTATCAGAATTTCCTTTTTCTAATTAGTCTTATTATTTTCTCAAGCCGCGTAAGAGTCCCGATTGTCCTCAGACAATTATAAACCAGTGTGTCTGGTCTGGAATCTGTGGCTTGACAGGTAATATTTTATTTTACTAATTATTTAATAATGGAGACAATTATCTTGAAAGGAAAAATACCCCTGCCGTGTTTCAAGCAGCTCAGATTGATTGTTATTATAATTTTTAATAGACTTATTATAATTAAGCAACTATCATAATCCCTAAGCCATCGATACATGGGCGTAGCGAGGTACGGGCAGGGGGGGGTTGGAGGTGCAGAAATGCTCACAAACCGTAACTTGTTCCATAGTTCATGCAGCATTTACCTTAGATATGATACTTGGTTTGTCTACGCCCCCCCCCCCCCCCCTCCCCTTAACAAATTCCTAGCTACGACCTTGCATCGATATAATTTTACACTTAAGTATTTCTATACATCACACACATCTCACACCTATTAACTTTTATAAGAAATGATGTTCAATATTTTTTAATATTTTTGAGCTCAGGAACACGAAAAAATTGATCTCGCCAAAATTTTCTATGCTGTAAAATGCTAGTTGCAAAATGACTCTTATAACTTAGTAATTAAATTAAATAATACTATGTAGATACTCCTCATGTGTTTCTCCCACGTAGGAAGGCCTGTGCCCAGCAGTTGGACGTATAAAGGCTGATGATGGATGGATGTAGATATAAACTTGCAAATTATGATAGTTAGTGAAAAATAGTGCTGCTATGCGATTCTCTAAAGTCGGCAGCCTAGAAATTATGTTTGTGTTGTGGTAATGCTGTCATACCTTTCGGCGTTTGTTTGATAACGATTTGACAACCGTTGGCGGCACTAGCGCTTCGACGACGAGCACGGCGTGAACCGGAAAAGTTGTTTAATTTTTCTATCTTTTTGTAAAAGTCAATCAAATATTGAAAGAATTTATTATGTTACAATTTAAACTAAATCGAAATATAACGATTGTACTACATGTCCTATCTCTAAAACAGCAACAAACATACACAGCCAAGAGCAAGACTTAAAGATTGGTGAATACGCTTACACGCGCTGCGCTGTGCTCAAACGTCATAATGAATGGCGGCTCGTTGTCTTGTCGAATGTCAAATAATTCTGTTAGTGAATCATATTCCTGTAGTGTATTAAATGTGAGAGTTGAAATAATTTATTTTTTTAGTCAAAAAACTAGATCGTACCTACATAATGCTCCACTGAAAATCAGCGTCGAGGTTGGTAGCAGCTGCGACAAATGCTGAGTGGATACCATTTCAGCTTAATCACTCAATGATAATTTATAATTTATTTTGTATTAGAATTAAGTCTATGTTGTGATGCTGAATAAAGTTTTATTCTTTTCTATTCTATAATGCCTAAGGCATTCTCTCTACCAGTGCAGGTATGCAAAACAATGTAATAAAAACCGACATTCTCTAGTTTAAAGAAATACTCACCAAGAATAAAAACAAATCTTATAAAAATTATTCTTGCTTTCCTTATAGTAGGTACCTACCTATATGTATCTACAATTTTACACTTATTAATTATGGACAATCTGAATCGGGTCCTATTCTTTAATAGAACCTTATTATGCCAAGCTGAAAGTATTCTGGGTTAATTTGTAATTATTTACAAAAAGTTATACCTAATTGTAACAATTACAAAAAAAGAAAGAAAATGATAAAAAATTATATGCTCCAGGCATTTGTAAGTAGGCGTTTAAACGCATCAAAAACATTAAAGTGTGAGTTATACTTAATGTTTATTTTTGTAACGCACGACTTTCATATAATTGCTAAATAAAATAAAACAATGTTTCAGATTCATCGTATAGTTTTATTTAATTTTCTTAAATTTGTTGAAATTTGTCTTAGAAAAAAATGTAAAATAAAAAACATTTAACAGGTCACCAGGGGTAATATTGATTTTTCAGATTTTCGCTTAGCTTTCTGGAATAGGTACCAAACTTCACAAGGTGAGTCGCAAATAATTCAAATTTTGACCCATAGTCGCCATCTTTTTTGAAGGCTTTATATTTATTTAAATATTGTTTACCCTCTTGAATGTAATTTTACTAGGTGGTAGGCCCGTATGTAGGGTCGTCTGAGTAGGTACCACCGCCTTTCTTATTTCAGCCGTGAAACAGTTCGCTGTGTTTCGGATTGAAGGGAAAGGTAGCCAGTGCAATTACTGGGCATGGACGGCATTTCATCTTAGACCCCAGGATGACAACGCACCTGCAATATCAAGTTATTTTTCCTTGTTATTGCAGGTGACTATAGGCGGCGGTAACCACTTACCATCAGATGGGCCGTCAGCTTGTTTGTCATCTAGTTGTATAAAAAAAAATACTAGCATAGTTAAGACTTATGCATATTAAATAATATGAATCACGTTTCTGATTTCAGACACCCACAAGTTTATAATAGTGAACCGCAAAAACTTATTGTTGTATCAGAATCACACATACTCAAGACGCAACTCGAAGCTTTATTATTGTTCCAGGAAGTTTGCTCTCAAATGTGAATCAAAGTTGAAGTTGGACGATGATGGGTCTGTAGTGGCTTCTATTAACAATCATAACCATGCTCCGCCGACATTGGTGAGAACATTTGAAGGGCATTACGTCAGAATTCAAACTGATTAAATAAGTAGATTCTCATAGCGGTGGAGTTTTATTAAAAACGTACAGACGTCAGCACATCAAGTGTAAGAGTTTCACTACGAAAGCCACCTCTATTACGAACGTAGTAAGGGCGGTCTCATGGTCAAACTGTTGAGCTTGATGGGCTGACGTCTGTGCGTTGAATCGAATATTCCGCATGTGGGGGATGCGGATGCAAACGTCCGTAACACCAAGGTCAACCTTTGATTTGATTGTATTATATCATAAGTTCGATTTATATTTAAGTCATTTGTGATAAACGTATTATAATATACCAATAAACTTTTATTCATTCACCTTCCTACTTTAATATTTAGTTCAGCTTCATTATCTTCATGTCAGTCGTGAGCCCACTGCTGGGCATAGGCTTCCCCCTAGTATTCAGTTGATAAGCTTTAAATCGAATTATTTACTTATATTTAACAGTATATTATTATTATTTTCAGTAAAACGAATACTTGAACAGAAACTAGCTAAAATGCAACTCATTAATTTGCAACTTGCTACAAGGGTTCGTGCGGCTAATGCATGCAAAGGTAAGTTACAATTCATTGAAATATAATAATGATAATACTTAAATATTCTTTATTGCAAATAAGAGACAAAATAAACAATAAGTAACAAGCTA
This sequence comes from Nymphula nitidulata, assembly GCA_947347705.1. Taxonomy (NCBI): domain Eukaryota; kingdom Metazoa; phylum Arthropoda; class Insecta; order Lepidoptera; family Crambidae; genus Nymphula; species Nymphula nitidulata. The sequence continues at coordinate 4,249,626 of OX374626.1, forward strand.
CAAACATAAAATAGTATAATTGAGCGGCCTTTTTACTTTGAAAGTTGGAAATTCATATTGACTGATAACATTAGTTCACTGTACAGCAAACTTAAAATCATTATCACCGGACTATAAATCTTTATAGTCCGGTGATAATGTCAATGATTATTAACCGCCTCTGTTGTCTAGTAGTTCACACCACCTACCTTAGATCTTGAGGTCCGAGGTTTGATTCCCCGTGGGCAGAAATGTTCTGCTCAGTTTGGTTAGTGGTTAACTTTTTCTAAGAATGCCTGGCTGGCCAGTAGCTACCAAAATCTTACATAAGTCTGCCGCCATAGCAAGAATGTTAACAGCACGGCAATTTGAGCTAGGATAATCTCTCTGTGGTTCTTCATCTACCCCGTTATGAATTATAAAAACAGCCCATATAGGGGTTGTTATGGATGAAATGTACAGTCCGAAGCACGTAGGAGTTGGAGATTACAAAATTGATTGACCCATCCGGGTAGACGCATGATGAAAGTTTCTAGTATCCGGAATCAAATCTACACAGACCGCTCAATCATCAAGTTCATCTGTCGCTATCGTTAAATGTACCCAAATTGAACAGTTCGGCTACTCGCCTATTTAGTTTTGCATTAATTACCTTTCACATTTCGTATCCTAACAGCCACACACGATAATAATATTTATTTATTCGAGTAACATAACAGCTTCAGTATTGTGTCTGCTTTACTTTCTTTACCACTGGTGTTCTTGTTCTTAGATATGTTAGAATATAGCCAAAACATTAATCTTTTACAAAGTTAAAACAAAAGTAGTTTGAAGAAATCACATAATTTTTGAATAGTATACATTATTTTACGTTACGCTCGCGTCCTTTATTGTTGACTTTTTTCCACGCACTGAGAAGTCTCATCTCTATAGCTTTGTGACTGGGCTTGACCTGTGGCTTGACAACTTCATGAGATAGTAGTACTGTTAGCCTACTACCTCATGTAATGGTTTAGTACGGCTAAATTACTAGAGCGAGAAAGAGAACAGGAATGCAACCACCGCATTCCGTTCTCTTTCTCGCTCTAGTAAATAACAGTTCTGAGTGATCGAAAGCGATAGAAGCATAGGAAAGTGCGATGCGGTGCTGCCAGATGTAGCTCAACCCTAAGTGGCCATGCTCAGTGCCAGCCACGCATTGAATATGGGTGTCCCTCTCAGCCATCTGAAAAGATTATCATCTATCTTTTTCTGTCATGATGTATACTGCCCCGTTAAACATTATCCCACTCTTCTTGTACCTTGACCTACAAGCGACTAAAATATTTTTTTTATCATGTTGAGCAGAGTATTAACGCTATTGCTTAGTGCGTTTCCGAACGTAGCATCTAATAGTAAATCTCCGATGAAACAACGAAGAACTTAACTGGCCAATAACGAATCTTAATTATTTATTTATTTATTCATGGAAATAAATAGCATTTGAATCAACAATTATAGACGAGGTACAACAGAACAACATGCCTTTATCAGTTTCCATAAATATAATTCGTTCCGTTTTATTAATCGTGAATTAATAATTTTCAAGACAAGAAATTATCAAGACAAGGCCGGAAGCCTGATGTATGTTACGCAGACCAGAAAGCTGCTATAGAAAAGTTTCGAAACATATTCATTAAATCGATACCACCATCTAATCATCCTGTTTACAAAGTAATCTCTAAGCAGTTAGGCAGTCGTATGACACCTGTCGCAATTTATCTCTCTGTAAAAAGAAACTATGTAAATTTTTTCGGTGCACCTTCTTTACATTTTTGCAAAATTTAAGTTATAATATATTAATTTCTTTAGTATACTAACATTACAATTATAAAAGAAAGACCTTATAATAAGAAATAACCTAAAATTGTGAAGGACTGGTGCCTGAAATGGGTTTGTTTAAACCTGTTCCTCAGGTCACCAGGACCCTCCCGCAGAAAGGGTAAAACTAGCTTATTAAGTGCTTAGTAATAAGTTGAAGCTATGATAATAAATACAATTAAGGTACCAGCTAGCATTAACAAAGTAACTTGCCGAGTTATAGAGAAAAAAAACTTTATAAATAATTTGTTCATGTGTATTGTCTAAGTACCTATAGTATAGTGAGCGAGTATTAACGTGTAAGTTTGTGTTGTAATATTAATCTGTAGATCATACCGTGAACCTGCTATCAGATACTGGCACTGTAAGAATAGTTTATGTTCTTGTATGATGATCTACGTCAGTTTGATTGTCCTTTGTTTTACTTGTCAAATATACCATTCAATACAAGTTCATGGTCTCTAATTATTTAATTAAACAATATAAATACAACAGTTTGAGTATGATGTGAAGAGTGTATGTGAGTGATATGTGTATATGGGTGTAAGCATATTAGAAGTTGGTTAATGTGCGTGCATTTTATTTGAGGAGGGCCCACATTGGAATATTTGAGTTTTTGAATAGACCAGGCTTTGGGAAGGTCTCAAACAACTGTTAACTAGTTTGTAAAAATTGCCGCTTGAAAATTTATCATCATTATCATCAGCGTATATGCCACTGATGGGGACATGAGGAGTTTGTGCCACGCTGCCTCAATGCGGGTTGGTGGGTTAAAACGGTTGCAATAATCACTGTAACTATCGGCCTAACGTGCCTTCCCAAGCACGGAAGACCTCGGGTTTACAAGTTTTGATTACCCCATCTGGGATCAACCATGGCGATAGTTGCTTTGTTTTCGCAATCGAAACCCCCTGGTTTGGCTCTAAAACCACCGTGCCACCGAGCTCCTCAAAAGTTACAATAGTTTGATTGAGTTTCCTCAATCGTGACTGTTAGACAGCCATACCTTATAAATAACTTACAATTTAAAACTAAATACTATTTTACTAGTAATTACTAAACTAGGTACTGACTAAAAAAAATAAGAATGCATAAAATGAATTACCTAGCAAGGGGTATCTGCGAAATGTACTCTACTCTAATTAAAGATAGTTAAAAAAATCTATTACTTATTAATATACTCAGTCAAATTTCCTAGAGACGTTTTATTTTATTTATCTTGTTCCGTTCACACGATGAATTTACATAATAATTGAAATGGATGTTTAACTTTATCATTATCATGACCAGCCTATATACTTCCCACTGTTGGGCACAATCCATCCTACATGGGAAGAGCACATAAGGAGTTTGTTTGGGCCATAATACCACCAAGCTGGCTAGCGGGTTGGTAGGTGAAAGCGGTTGCAGTAACAACCGGGACCTTCTGAAGTAAGGACCAGCTCGAGATTACAAATTTTGATTGACCCGCCCCGGGACTGACCATGTCGAAAGTTGCTGTGTTTGGTAACCACTACGCTGAAACCAAAACTCCATCGAGCTCCTCGATGGTGATGATAATAGGCTTCATCTAATGTTTATTGCTGCGTAATAACGCAAGATATCACAATGATGTGTGAAAGCAGCATTGGAATAAAAAAAAACTCATACTCTCACACCTATTATCTAGCCCAAAGTACGCATCATTAAGAGCTTGTGTTATGGATACTAGATAACGGAGAAAAATATGATAATGATAAGTATATAAATATTAGAAATATACTAAATAAACATACAAACACATCCATGACTCGTAAACAAATGCTCGTACTCATGATACAAATATTTGCTCCTACCGGGATTCGAACCCGGGACCTCTTGACCGAGTAGTCTGTATAGCAGACCACTGGCCAGCCGAGTTAACTTCTGAGAGAGTTAACTTCTGAGTTTCGTCATTAGGTGTCTGGTTTAAAGTTAAACCTGAGGTGGTCTCATATTTACCTTTATTCCCTAGCTATGATATTGAGCTGCCCAATTCCCAAAGGAGATGTTTCATATACAGCCAGATATATGTACACGATCGCAAAAAAAACAGAGAAAATCTCCTGAATCTGGGAAATGTAGTAATAATTCGTTTTCATGCATAGTTAGTTTGTACAAAAGTTGAAATTTTTCGTCGATTTCACCGTAATTCAATATGGCGACATAGAAGTCAACTAAACGTCACCAAAGTGACATAGGCGCCATGATGAATATTTGCCTGTGTTGCAGTTTTTTTATAAAATACTTGCTTTGTACGTTGCAAAGCAAATAAAAAGAAAACGGACAATTCTGCTTATTTTTCCCTATTTTTCAGTATACTGAACATAGACCTGGTCGGTTCTCCAGACATTTTTGAAACATCTCTTTTGTGTCACAACTATTTTTCATTTCTAGAATAATTCTCCAAGCTTTCTTTTGTGATTGGCAACAATAATTACGGAATTATAATTTACAGGTAAAACGACGAAACTTTGTAGCAAATCTTCAACGCGCGGGCGCAAGCCAGGCGTGAGTCTGCATGAACAAAAAGTCGTGATTAAAAGGTTTAAAGAATTTTTCAAAAAGTCTATGCCACCCCGCAGCCATCCTGTATACCGCGACATCTCCCGGCTGCTACAACATCGTATGACAGAGAAGGCTCTCCATCAGTCTATAAAAAGAAACTATGGCAATTTTTTTGGTGAAAATTAGTACGATGTTTAAATGTGATGCACATTATATTTCATTTCCTTGACGCGCGCTACTCGTTTACTTGTGTACTTATGTACGTACAGTCAACGACACATCAAGCGTAACAGTTTGATCTTGAGACCGCCCTTACTACGTTCGTAATAGAGGCGGCTTTCGTAATGCATCTGTTACTGTTCTATAATAGGAAGACCTTATAATAAGAAATAACATAAAATTGTGAAGGACTGGTGCCTGAAATGGGTTTGTTTAAACCTGTTCCACAGGTCACCAGGCCCCTCCCGCAGAAAGGGTAAAACTAGCTTATTAAGTGCTTAGTGCTTAGTAATAATTTGAAGCTATGATAATAAATACAATTAAGGTACCAGCTAGCATTAACAAAGTAACTTGCCGAGTTATAGAGAAAAAAAAACTAAAATAAATAATATGTTCATGTGTATTGTCTAAGTACCTATAGTATAGTGAGCGAGTATGAGCGTGTAAGTTTGAATATGATGTGAAGAGTGTATGTGAGAGAGTATGTGAGTGATATGTGTATATGGGTGAAAGCATATTAAAAGTTAGTTAATGTGCGTGTATTTTGTTTGAGGGAGGGCCCCATTGGAATACTTATTTGAGTTTATGAACAGACCAGGCTTTGGGAAGGTCTCAAACAACTGTTAACTCAGACTAGTTTGTAAAAATTGCCGCTTGAAAATTCATCATCATTATCATCAGCTTATATGCCACTGATGGGACATGAAGAGTTTACATGGTGAGATAAAACGGTTGCAATAATCACTGGAACCAACGGCCTAACGTGCCTTCCCAAGACCTCGGGTTTACAAGTTTTGATTACCCCATCTGGGATCAACCATGGCGATAGTTGCTTTGTTTTCGTAATCGAAACCCCCTGGTTTCCCTGGTGGTTTGGCGCTAAAACCATGTCACCGTGCCACCGAGCTCCTCAAAAGTTACAATAGTTTCATTGAGTTCCCTCAATCGTGACTGTTAGACAGCCATATCTCATAAATAACTTACAATTTAAAACTAAATACTATTTTACTAGTAATTACTAAACTAGGTACTGACTAAAAAAAATAAGAATGCAGAAAATGAATTACCCGGCAAGGGATATCTGCTAAATGTACTCTACTCTAATTAAAGATAGTTAAAAAAAATCTATTACTTATTAATATACTTAGTCAAATTTCCTAGAGACTGCAGGAACAACCAGGACCTTCTGAAGTAAGGAGCAGTACGAGATTACAAATTTTGATTGACCCGCCCTGGGATTGAACAGCCATCCTGTATACCGCGACATCTCCCGGCTGCTACAACATCGTATGACAGAGAAGGCTCTCCAACTGTCTATACAAAGACACTATGGCAATTTTTTTGGTGAAAATTAGTACGATGTTTAAATGTGATGCACATTATATTTCATTTCCTTGACGCGCGCTACTCGTTTACTTGTGTACTTATGTACGTACAGTCGACGACACATCAAACGTAACAGTTTGACCTTGAGACCGCCCTCACTCCGTTCGTAATAGAGGCGGCTTTCGTAGTGCAACTGTTACACTTTATGTGTAGTTGTCTGTACATACCTACTGATAGATAGTAATGATGAAGACTGACTTCTCGAGTCTCATTAGGTTTGTCTACTAGTCTTGAAAGAATTTTGGCTCTAAGCTGATTGGAACCTTGTTGTAAAAGCGTAAACATTGATTTAAAATAGTTCGTGACTGCCTGTGTGTGCGCCTGTTATTATCCATTGTTAGATGAATCAACATGTTTGACACAAAAAGCTATTGAGCTTATTGTAAAATTATATTCTTGTAGGAAGAAAAATTTTACATGCCTATTAGGTCGGCGTAATCGCCATTTTTCCACGCTGTGGTCTATTGTCTTTGAAGAATGAAATTCAGCCACGTAGGTCTGAGTTCCAAAGTTTGAAACCATAATATTTTGCTTGAATAAATAAAGTAAAAAAAAATATACAAATTGTTTCTTTTACATCCGTTAGCTACATTGGTCTGTTTCAAGGGCATCCATCATTTTATTGTAAATAACTTCCACGATTTTCATTCCCCATAACACTATTCGTTGATCTTTTAATTTCACAATTACACAACTCCTTGAATCTTGTTATATGGCATCGCATTTCGCCCGAATAGTTTTCATTTAAAAATCCACCTCATCATTATTTTTTTGACATTTATAGTTTTAGATTGATGTTTTGTTTTCCATAATTTTGTTTCCACGTAATTTGCAGTTTGCAAGATATTCCTTACATCAAAATTTTACTTTCGTCGAAATACGATTATTATGTTCAATAATTCTTGTTTGTAATAGTACAATAGATGCTTGCATGCTTGCTTGCATGTATGATACTTAAAGCTGATCCCACATTGCGCGTGCGCATTCCTCGAGCGTTTGAACGACGCAAACGCCGCGTGCGCGCCGCGGAAACGCGACGCAACAATAGATGTTACAATATATATTATTTTTTATACAATTAGATGAAAAACCAGCTGACGGCCCACCTAGTGGTAAAGGTTACCGTCGCCTGCAATTACAAGGAAAAAATCTCTTCTCTCTCTCTCTAAGATGGCATTCCATGCACAGTAATTACATTGGCTACCTTTCCCTTTAATCCAAAACACAGCGAACTATGTTTCACGGCTGAAATATTATAGGCGTTCCTTCCCAGACGACTAGGGCATGCACCCGGTTCTACCCGGTTCCGAAAAGACCCGGTCCTACCCGGTTCTTTCAGCTCTCAAAGAACCGGTTCTTAAAAATATATTACCCGGGTTTTTCGGTTCTTTCGGTTCCTATGAATGTCATCAAAGAAATCAAATATTTAACGATATTGTTTGCGATAAATCGAACTTGGAATATGTAAGGCGTGGCATGGCCACACTAGTAAGGGTATGGGGCAGCATAGCAGTTCACAGCATTCATTCGCCACCATTTTGTCTTGCTCATGACTGAGCAAGACATGTACACTTTGATAATTAACGATGCACTGGTGTCTCGCTCATTAATTATTGATAGTCAGTATTGGTTTCGCCTGAAACGGTCAACGGGTGATCTTCGAGCGTATTTATTGCATGTCTGGGGTGAAGCTATAGATAAACGTGGTGAGTCAGTGGCTGTTAGACATTGCTAAAGCTTTTCATCGGGTCTGGCACAGGGCTCTTTTCTCTAAGCTCCCGGCATACGATCGATACGATACGGTCTACTCACTCAGCTGAGTGGGCAGACCGTATGACCGTATACGGCGATCCAGTTGCAGAGCTCAGCAACTGGATCGCCGGCTTCCTGCATAAGCAGAGAATCCGTGTTCGGGGTTCATGCCAGTGAACGCTGGTGTACTTCAAGAATCTGTTCTATCCCCTACTCTCTTTCTTCTTAATATCAATGACATGCTTCTATTAGGAAACATTCATTGCTATGCGGATGACAGTACAGTGCATGGTGGATATTACGGTCGCCCAGGGGCTGGGCGCGTTGAAACCTAGATGGAGAGAATGAATCTTACCATTGAGCTCGACAGGGTGTTGAACCTCATACCTGAATGGGGATCTAACAATCTTAATGAGTTCAATGCTGAGAATACACAGGAGTGCGAGTTTACAGCCAAAATGTCGCCGTTCCTTCCCCTTCCCTCTCTTTAGGGCACAGGGTTCCATCAACTTGCTCAGTATGGAAATATGCTGCGATTTGAATCAGAGGAATTATATCGAAACTTTTATCAAAACAGTCTTCCAGAAGCTCGGTGTACTGAACAAGGTGCGTCGATTTTTCACGCTAGATCAATTATGCCTTCTGTACAATACTCAGGTCCGGTATTGCGTTGAATATTGCTTGCACCTGTGGGATGGCTCCCCCAAGTACCTCCTCGATCCTATGTTACCTTCCCCTTCTTACTCAGGAGCACGCGTGCCGGTCTTCGAAGTCATCAATTTACTGTTTCCACTTCAACATCTCGCACAAAGAAGTTTAGTTACTCGTTTCTTTGTCGGACTTCCAAAACTTGGAATTTATTGCCGGCACATTTCGAGCCTCTGCAATTGCGGCGAGACATTTCATCAATTATTGCATCGCTTTTTGAACTTATCCCACCCTTCTCCTTCCTCTTTCCCTCGTGCGTGGCGGTCTTCGGAGTCATCAATTCACTGTGTCCACCTCAAAATCACGCACAAAGAAGTTTAGTAACTCGATTCTTTGCCTTCAAAATCTTGGAATACTTTGCCAGTACATGTGTTTCCTCCTTCCTTTAAAATGGGTTCCTTCAAATGAGGCGTGAAAAATGACCTTATGGGCTGGCAAGGTGGAGGCGGCTAGAACAGTGTGTTTCAAGCTTCACTACCTGTCTCATATGCATATGGACTTTTCTTACCGCTTCACATATTGATATACATGACATATTGATTATTTAAAAACTTTGTTTAGCAATTTCCCATATTATTTATTTTCTTAACTGTGATTAATAGAGTTTCTAAACAAAACCAAAACAAATTAAATAGAATTTAATTTCACGACCCGAAAGAACCGAAAAAACCCGGGTACCCGGTTCTTAAAACCGACCCGAAGGAACCGAAAAACCCGGTTCCTAAATAAGGTCCGGTTCTGCATCCCCTACAGACGACCCTACATACGGACCTACCAAAAAAAGAAGACCAGCACCTTAATTGCAGAAGTAATTGTAGGTATATCTGCAAACGTCGTACTTCAGCAGTAGCTACCGAATACGTTGTTTGTGATTTATGCGTTTACACCCTTAGTTGCCATTAGGTACTTGGTAAATTAAAAGTTGTTACATTTAATGTGAGAGAAAACGAGTAATTATGGTTTTGATGTCACTTTGACATGGACTTAAACTATTAAAAAACTGAAAAATAGAAATTATTTTATGGGCTTAAAAATATTTAACTTAAAAATTGAAGGAATATTTTTTTGTGCATGATGTCTGTTGATGTATTTAGAAAATCTTCCACACTTTTGAAACTTTATTCGATTATAATAATATGAAACGGTTCATCGTTATCATCATCATCATACCAGCCTATGACGTCCACTTCTGAACAAAGTCTGCGTCCAACGGTTCCCCGCGACCCTGACCAGGTCGTCTGTCCACCAACTTAGTTGGAGGCCGTCCTACTTTGCGCTTACCGGTACGTGGTCACTATTCTAGAACTCTTCGGCCGACTCTTCTGCGTGCTATAATGCCCTGCCCACAGCTAATTCAAGTTGCTAATCCTATGAGCTATGTCAGTGGCTTTGGCTCTCTTACTTACGGATGTCCTCATTTCTGAGTCTATCTCGCAGCGAAACAGCTAACATACCCGATTTCCAGCTCGTTGTGTGACCGCGAACTTGCACCGAAGGACCTTAGTAACTTTTCACAACCGTATGTTGTCACTGGCATTCGAAGACTTTCGACTTCAATCACTGAGGAATTTTGGATGAGAAGATGCTGCGCAATTCCCCAAACGCTGTCCATCCGAGTTAGATTCGTCGAAGGCCCCGGTGAAACGGTTATGAGATTTAAAAAAAAATGATATTGTAAATTGAGGAATAGTTTTCTGGGAAATGAAATTCGATAGAAAGAAATTCTGTGTTCTAATAGATATCCCTATTCCAATTATATTGATAATTTTAACAATAACTTTAGCTACTAAAATACTAATGGACTTTTTCACTTACAATTCCCTAGGCTTATGTGACTCTTAACAACAATTATCTCTTTCTATCTCCTTTAGATAGACTGAGATGAAAATCGCTAAGAGACTCTTAACGTTAAGCAAATTTTAGTGAAAACGAGCATAAGAGTGAGCTACTGTAATCGATGAATAGACACTCAAATCAGATTTTAGTTGCGAACTTATTATTTTTGTTGGTAAGATTGGGTTAGTACGATACTCTGTTAAATACATGCTCAATCGTATCGTAATAAACTTTTATAGAAATCTATTTAGTAGACTTTGGTTTAAGCAGTCGCAAAGTAAAACATCAAATTATTTTTTCATGCCAGGTGAATTACTATTGTCAGTTAATTTATATCTACAAAATCAACTAGCGAAAATGCAACGTCGTAAACTGAAACTTGCTGATAAGAAACCTCGTAAACCATCTTAGGTGAGTCACTTTAAACAGGATGTTGTGGTAGGAAACTAGAATAATATGCCATAAATTAAGGAAATAGGTATTTAAAATCGAATTTGTAATCTCTGGCTCCTCCATCCTTCGAAAGCGTGTTAAGCCATTGGTTCTGGTTGTCACTCGAACCGGTTGCACTTATTTTTTGTACGTTACAAGTGAACTTTTGACAGTAAATAACTTTTATTAGGAAAGCAATAAGAGTTATGATATGAGCTGTAATTTTTTTGAATATAATTAACATGGTCCCAATCCCCAAACTTGTGTATCGATTCTTGTTTATTTATAGAATAAATCCGCAAGTTTTGTGCTAGTCAGATATTGGATATTATTTCTCGATTATTAATAATAATGACTGAATTCGATTTTACAGATAAAATTATGAAATATCGAAGAAAATCTTCAACCCGTGGACGCAAGCCAGCTGCAAATCAGCATGAACAAAAAATGGTAATAGAAAAATATAAAGATATCTTCCAAAAGTCGATGCCACCCACCAGTCATCCCGTATACCGTGAAATCTCCCGGCAGTTACAATATCGGATGTCAGAGAAGGCTCTCTATTTGTCTATAAAAAAAAACTATAATATTTTTTTTGGTAAAGATGTCGTGAACGAATAGGTATGCTACGCTAAGATACATGCTATATTTTCTTCCCGCATCATCCCGTAAGCTACTAGTTCGTCTGTTTACGTAGGTACCAACATAAGTATCTAGCATTACTTCTGTTAGTACTCGACAGACGAAACCTGGAGCCTCATGAGGCTCGTCAGACTTTGACGGCTAGAGTCTTAAAGGAATTTTGGCTCACAGCTAATTGTCACCTTATTGTAAACAACAACAACACGACAATAAATTGAAACATGGGCTCTAATAGATCATAGAAATGTTTGGCAACTTTTATACATCTTATTCATTTGATAATTTCGTAACATTGCTTAGAAATAATGCAGCCAATTTTATATTATTTCATAGAAATGTCATGAAATTATTAATGCCATGACATGTATTTCTATGAGCTAATATAGCCCATTTTTTAAATTTATTGTCGTATTCTTGTCGCCACCCTATAGTATAAAGATTAGCTAGCGTTGTTAGAACTAAACGCGACGCTATGAAAATCAAATTCGTTGCTTACAATCTTTTGGTCTCGATTAAAGAACATCCTGTCTTTTCAAACTGGAACATGAGTTTCGTCTGCGGTGTTTTCTCCATAATTTTTATCTCAATGGTTGTAAAAGCGTAAACATTGATTAATGACGGGTCACAATATACTATCAACAGAGATAGCCTACCACAGCCTTATTATAATTATTTTACCAACCAACCTCTGTTATTTTTAGAAATATATTAAAAATTGCTGGGCAACAAAACGTTCTCAAGCAAATCTCTCTCTGTGGGTAGTACCTATTTCCACACTGTCTTTTGAAATTAGCCTCTTAACTGGACGCCTAGGCCGTTGACTAAACGCCGGCATCCAATGAAATGGCTAACGGCTACTGCCAAGTCATTGAGCGCAACGTTTCACCAGATAGCTGAATGTCATATCAGCCGTCTGTCTTGTCAAATTAGCCATTCGCTTGGATGCCTAGGCAGGTCGTTTAAATCGAAGAGCTTTTGTGTGACTGGTTGAGTGATTGGTAGGATCAAGGTACTTTTTTATAACCACTTTTAACCGAAATTCGTGATAATAAGTTGTCATAAAAAGAAACCTTGAACGTACCAATCACACCAAAATCCTAATTAAATGCCGGCATTTAATCGTCGCGGTAGGGATCCAATTTAGCGGCAAATTTACCCAGATGGCGGCGAAACTTATATTAGGACGAACCGTTTGTGACTGCCTGTGTCTGCGCCTATTATGTTTGTTGTTTGTTTGATTTTTCGGTGTCAATATTGTTTTTCTTTTGGTACTACAATAATGAATAGCTGTAGGTACTTTTAAATGAGGAGCTCGGTGGAGTAGTGTTTTGAACGCTCTGGTTTCGATTACGAAAACAAAGCAACTTTTGCCATGGTCGGTACCGGGATGGGTCAACCAAAGTTTCTAAAATCTCTACCTCCTCCGTGCTTCGGAAGGCACGATAAGCCGTTGGTCCCGGTTGTTACTGCAACGGATTTAACCCATCAACCCGCATTGGGCCAGCGTGGTGGTGTAATGGCCCAAACTCCTCATGTGTTTCTCCCACGTAGGAAGGCATGTGCCCAGCAGTGGGACATTTAACGGCTGGTGATGAATGAATGTGATGATGTACTGTTAAATTTGTCATTTTCATACAATTTACATTCTTGGGGGAAATAACATGTTTACACATTGATTGGGTCGATGCTGTGGTCCATTACGGTTTTTTTGAAGTGGGCAATTCATCCACCTAAGCATCTTAGGTTCCACAGTAAAAATAAAATAAGGTAATAAAAGTTAGAAACTAAGTTAATTTGTTTATACAAAAGAAAAAAACATACAAATTGTTTTTTTTATATACTCTGTTATTAGTTATTATCATATGGAAAATTATACGTTGACCAACTAAAAATACAAAGTGTGCTACTATAATCGTTGATTAGTCTCCCAAAATAATACTTTTACAAGCCTATTGGGTCGGTAGCGAATCCATCATTTACGTTGAATCTGAAGTGTGTAATTTAGCCACTTATGATAAGTCACTAAAAACAGAAACTAAGTTGATTATTTGAAATAAAGTTACAAAAAACCATAAAAACTGTTTTTTTGTGAATCCTTTGGTATTTATACATTTGTCCATTACACGCTGTCATATGGTGACAAGGTTTAATATGAATCTATATCGTACATTCGAGGAGCTCGGTGGCGTAAGGAGCTCGGTGGCGTAGTGGTTTGAGTGGTCTGGTTTCGATCACGAAAACAAAGCAACTTTCGCCATGGTCGGCCCGGGATGGGTCAATCAAATTTATAATCTCGAACTCCTCCGTGCTTCGGAAGGCACGTTAAGCCGTTGGTCCCTGTTGTTACTGCAACCGCTTTAACCCACCAACCCGCATTGGGCCAGCGTGGTGGTGTTATGGCCCAAACTCCTCATGTGTTTCTCCCATGTAGGAAGGCCTGTGCCCAGCAGTGGGACGTATATAGGCTGGTGATGATGATGATGATGATGATCGTACATTCTATGGTATTGAGTGTTGGTATTTAATTTTTGTAACTGTTTGGAAATTTAAATTAGACAATATACTTGAAATAAATTTAAGTTTGAGATAAGTTTAGTTCAATGTTTTTTGTTAGCAGTATTAGTAATGCTCATGAGGAGCTCGGTGGCGTAGTAGTTTGAGCGTTCTGGTTTCGATTATGTAAACAAAGCAACTTTCGCCATGGTCGGTCCAGGGATGGGTCAATCAAGTTTAATCTGGAGCTCCTCCGTGCTTCGGAAGGCACGTTCAGTCTTTGGTCCCGGTTGTTACTGCAACCGCTTTAACCCATCAACCCGCATTGGGCCAGCGTGGCGGTGTTATGGTCTAATTTCCTCATTAGCTTTCCCCATGTGGGAATTCTGCCTGTGCCCAGAAGTGGGACGTATATAGGCTAATGATGATGATAATGATTAGTAATGCATGTTATTATCTGTTAATTAATAAGTGTAATATGGTTTTACATCATTATTTAATACTTGCTGTGTCCACTGCTTCACTTTCGTGGAATCCATACAAGTATTACAAATATGAAAGTAACTCTATCTGTCTGTCTGTTACCTTTTCACGACTAAGCCGCTGAATCGGCTTAGATAAAGTTTGATATGGAGATAGTTGAGATCGTGGATAGGAAGTGTGTGGACCCTGGAGTGTTCTGAAGAGCTTTTAGAGCTTATCCCACCTTTTCCCTTCCTTTTTTTGTCGGGGAGAAATCTGATTACAGATCTAGTCGTCGCTGGCTAGGCGACGAGCATGTGTAAGGGGCGTCCAGTGCTAATGAAACTGGAATACGCTTTAAAACTGCCCGGTAACTCCACTGCCCTTTGCGGGGGTAGCCTAGGCTTTGCCGAAGCAATTTCACCAGCCCACCCTCCACCCACGCACGCGGCACCTTTCCTCTTCCTACTCAGGAGCATGCGTACCGGTCATCGGAGTCATCCATTCACTGTCTCCACCTCAACACCACGGTAATTCGTTTATATTTTAAAAAACGTATTTTAATAACTTAGAATTCTTTGCCAGCACATGTTTTTCCTCCTACATTTAACGTAGTTTTCTTCAAACGAGGCATGAAAAGGCAAGCTGAGGCGGCTAGAACAGTATGTTTCAAGCTGCACTAGCTGTCTTCGCGGTCTATCCTTAAGATTTATTCTAATTATTGGTGATAGAATTTTTATGAGATAAATAGTTTCAGAGATTGCCTTCTACACGCAATCTTACAATCTTTACCTCTTTTTTATAAAAAATAGTGTAAAAATTATCAACTTCATCCAAACGGGAGCATCTCAGTTGATACACCAACATTTGATTTAATTGAACTTTAATAAGGTTCATTTTACATAAAAATCATTTGTTATACCAACAATTAATATAATTTTATTTATCATAACGTTTACTTTACATAATCTTCATTTTCTATAATACCATTTAGTATAACGTTCTTAACGAATAATGCCATTTAAAATAAAACTCATTTATTATATTGCTCATTTCATATAATTTTACTTGATATACGCGTCATTTTATATAACTATTATTTAAGATAATAACATTTCAAATAATGATTGATTGATATAATTTTCACTTGGTATAACAATCAATTGACACAATAATCTGTTGGTATACAGTCTCAGTGACAGAAACGAATCGCTGCAAAACCGACTCCACGTAGTCTTGTCTGCCCTACCCCTAGAGTGTAATTTAAGCCTGCGAAGGGGCGGAAGGGCGAGGCGGCCCGCGAGCTGAGGAGCAGGTGGTTTTGACGACCACCGCCGCGGCTGAGGCTGTCCGGCCAGCAAGCTGAAGCTGCGGTGGTGGGCGAAAACCATCTATGACGATAAGGTCGCGTGGGACCGCCGGAGCCCCGCAGCGCCGGAGCCGTGACAGAAGCCATGCATGCTGCATGCTTGACTGCATGCTTGACTGCATGCTGCATGTTTGACTGCATGCTTGCTTGCTTGCATTCTGCTTGCTTACTTGCATACTGCATGCTTGCTTTGTTGCATGCTTGCTTGCATGCTGCATGTCTGCTTGCATAATGCATTATCTACTTGAGTGGTTGATATTAGGTTATATATATTATTATACAAAAAAGTGTTATCGTAAATTAATGTTATACAAAATATTCTTATACTAGAAATATGTTAATGTGTTCTAATTATTATATCATGTAACTGTTATATTAAATAAGTTTAGCTCAATCGTTTGTAAGTTGCAAAAGTATGTCTTTTAAGATTATATCATTCCATCAATATATTAAATAAGTGTTATATCACACAAAACTATATCATTTGATTGTATATGTTTTGATCATTATACGATATGTTGTTATATTATACATTACACACCCCATCCAAACAGTGTAAACTTTTATAGTAAACTTTTAGCGTCATAGTATTTTGTAGATCTGTAAGAATTAATGGTGATTTATTATTTTCAGTTGACTTGAAATTAGAAAAACGTTTAGCAACAATACAACTTGCTAAACTGAAAACATACAAGAGAATCCGTACGCCATTTAAAGGTGAGTCATTGGTAACAGAATTTTGTCATCGAAAACTTTACAGGAGTTTAGATGAAATGATAATGAATATCATACTATCCAGTTATTTTGGAAAGGATTTATTTGACAACCAGCTGGCCGAGTGGTCTGTGCCCCTTGCTATACAGGTTACTCGGTCGGGGGTCCCGGGTTCGAGTCCCGGTAGGAGCAAATGTTTGTATGATGAGTACGAGCATTTGTTCTCGAGTCATGGATGTTTATGTCTTTATTAAGTATATCGCTAATATTCATGTATATACTTTATTTCTCCGTTATCTAGTATCCATAACACAAGCTTACTTTGAGCTAGATAATAGATGTGAGTGTACGAATATTTTTATTATTATTATTTTGTTTTATGTCATAGGTGAAAGATCTTACGGATCTTAAAATGAACTATACTTTACTTCATATCTTTATCTATACACGTCGACGATAACTTACTTTGGGATAGGCTAGATAATAGGTGTGAGTGTATGAATATTTATTTATTATTTATACACGTGTACAACAAGACCGAGGTACACGCCTCGATTCACTTTATTTCCGAAAGATATCTTAAAAATAAGATACCTTAATATTTCTTATTAAAAAGCTGCTATTATAGATACGTATGATACGAGCTGTCAAAACGTTGAATATATAACTGACACGGTCCCAATTCTAAAACTTGTGTTATGTATGATATGAGCTGTCAAAACTTTGAATATAACTGACATGGACCCAATTCTTCAACTTGTGTTATGTGTGATATGAGCTGTCTAAACGTTGAATTTAAGTGACATGGTCCCAATTCTTAAACTTGTGTTATGTAAGATATGAGCTGTCAAAAATTTGAATATAACTGACATGGTTCCATTTCTCAAACTTGTGCTACGTATAATATGAGCTGTCAAAAATTTGAATATAACTGACATGGTTCCATTTCTCAAACTTGTGCTATGTATGATATGACCTATCAAAACTTTGAATATAACTGACATGGTCCCAATTCTTCAACTTGTGTTATGTGTGATATGAGCTGTCTAAACGTTGAATTTAAGTGACATGGTCCCAATTCTTAAACTTGTGTTATGTATGTTATGAGCTGTCAAAAATTTGAATATAACTGACATGGTTCCATTTCTCAAACTTGTGCTATGTATGATATGAGCTGTCAAATTTGAATATACTGCCATGGTTCCAATTCTCAAACTTGTGTTAAATGAGATATGAGCTGTCAAAACGTTGAATATAACTGACATGGTCCCAATACTTCCAATTATCAAATTTCGAACCAATTCGATATTAAGAAATTCTGTGTTCTAATAGACAATTACAATTATATTGATAAATTTTATTAATAAGTTCAGCAACTAAAATACGAATAGTGAGCTACTGCAATCGACGAATAGACACATGAATCAGAGTTTAGTTGCCAACAGTAGTTATTTTTGTTAGTACGTTTAGGTTAGTACGATACTCAGTTAAATACATGCTCAATCGTATCGTAAGAAACTTTTATAGAAATCTATTTAGTAGACTCTGGATTAAGCAGTCGCAAAGTAAATCATCAAATTATGTCTCTATGTACGGTGAATTACTATTGTCTATTACATCTACAAAATCAACTAGCGAAAATGCAACGTCGTAGACTGAAACATGCTGATAAGAAACCTCCTAAGCCATCTTAGGTGAGTCACTTTAAACAGGATGTTGTAGTAGGATACTAGAATAATATTCCATAAATTAAGAAAATAGGTATTTAAAGGTATAAGTATTTAGGTAATTTAGGTAGTATTTAGGTAAGGTATAGGTATTTACTAGGTGGTAGGCCCGTATGTAGGGTCGTCTGGGTAGGTACCACCGCCTTTCTTATTTCAGCCGTGAAACAGTTCGCTGTGTTTCGGATTGAAGGGAAAGGTAGCCAGTGTAATTACTGGGCATGACGGCATTTCATCTTAGGCCTCAGGATGACAACGCACCTGCAATATCAAGTGATTTTTCCTTGTTATTGCAGGTGTCTATAGGCGGCGGTAACCACTTACCAACAGGTGGGCCGTCAGCTTGTTTGTCATCTAGTTGTATAAAAAAAATTAAATCTAATTTGTAATCTCTGTCTTCTTGATCCTTCGAAAGCGCGTCAAGCCATTGGCTCTGGTTGTCACTTGAACCGGTTGCACTTATTTTTTATTAGTATGTTTCAAGTGAACTTTTGACAGTAAATAACTCTCATTAGGAAAGCAATAACAGTTATGTTAAGAGCTGTAATTGTGTTTGTGTTGTTGAATATAATTTACATGGTCCCAATCCCCAAAGTTGTGTAACGATTCTTGTTTATTTATAGAATAAATCCGCAAGTTTTGTGCTAGTCAAATATTGGATATTATTTCTCGATTATTAATAATAATGACTGAATTCGATTTTACAGATAAAATTATAAAATGTCGAAGAATACCTTCAACCCGTGGACGCAAGCCAGCTGCAAGTCAGCATGAACAAAAATTGGTGATAGAAAAATATAAATATTTTTTCCTAAAGTCGATGCCACCCACTAGTCATCCCGTATACCGTGAAATCTCCCGGCAGTTACAGTATCGGATGACAAAGGAGGCTCTCTATCTGTCTATAAAAAAAAACTATAATTTTTTTTTTGGTTCAAATGTCGTGTATCTATAGGCATACTAGGCTAAGATGATGTACACGCTATATTTTCTTCCTGCATCACCCCGTAATCTAGTCGTTCGTTTGTTTACGTAGGTACCAACAGAAGTATCTAGCATTACTTCTGTTGGTACTCGGCATCTTGAGCGTCATTATGCTTGTCAGACTTGGACGGCTAGAGTCTTAAAGGAATTTTGGCTAAAAGCTAATTGTTACCTTATTGCAAACATTTATGTACAGAGCTTGGTACGACAAAACGGCAATAAATTAAAATATTGGCTATATTAGTTCATAGAAATGTTTTGCAACTTTTAAATACATCTTATCCATTTTATGATTTCATGGCATTTCTATGAAATAATGCAGCCAATGTTATATTATTTCATAGAAATGTCAAGGCATGTTTAAAAAGACGTAACAAAATTATGGTAGGAAATAATAAAACCACCATAGTTTTCCAGATTTGTCACAAGACTGACAGACATTTTCTTTTATATTTTTTATTGGTATAAAATGTCAAAAAACAATAGAGTTTCAATTCGTAACATTCTCCCACGCCTAAGAAAATCACTATTACATAGGTACGTTTATTCATCTAACAAATTCATTACGATAATCGCTTAAAGTGCAATCAAAATTAATCTTCAAAAAAGGAGTCGAAAACACAATTCATTTCATACGACATTAACCAAAAAACGTATATAATAGCATTCACGGACATGGGTTCATTGAACAAAAAAATAACTTACTATACCCTAAGAAGGGAAAGGATAATGATAATCCGTAATGTATTATAGCCTAATAATATAATTGAAATTTACTAGGTAAGGTAACTTTTCTTCCACTTCTAGTAATATATGGTATGGCGTCTGGTATGGGATTTACCCTAGACTCATCTACTTCCGTAACCCCAAAAGAGAGAGGAAAGGTGACCCTGTTACCTTGTACCTCCAACTTGTAGAGTCGTTGTACTGGTCGTATTTTATCTCCCGTAGAAGTCTTAACTCGCGCCGTTCTCTGCACACCGTCTCTACCTGTAAACAATTCTTCAACTATAGCAAGTGGCCATTTCACCCTCTTCTCATTACTTTCGACAAGAACTATATCCCCCTTATTGATTAAATCTTGCTTATCTTTCCCCTTTTGTACAAGAAACGCAAGGTGATCGGTTTTGAAACGTTTCCGAAATTGATCCCTTAACTTTTGCATAAAACGGTACCTTGCATTCAAACTGTTTGAATCAATAGTATCCAGATCAACTACCTCTGAACTTGGTAAAGCTTGTATAAAATGTGTTGGAGTTAATGGCTCAAGATACGCTGCTTTATCGTCGTTAATAAAAGTCAGAGGCCTTGCATTCATTGTCGCTTCACAATCACATAAAATGGTCTGCAACTCTTCGTAAGTCACAACAGCTTTACCAAGAACACGACGAAGTAAATCCTTCAGTACTCTAATAAGGCGCTCGCAGTATCCGCCCCACCAAGCGGCCGTAGGAGCATTCATCTTCCATGAGATACGGTTCACCACAGAATACTTTTGAACCTCCTCCCAGTTCAGCGAGCTCAATAAATTTTTTGTACCTTGAAAGTTCGTGCCATGATCTGAGTGCACCATATCTATTCGTCCGCGTCGCGCAATAAACCTTCTTAGCGTCATGATGAACTCTTCCGTTGACAAGGATCTCGTTGTCTCTATATGAACAGCACGATATACTGCGCAGGTGTATAACACAATCCAGCATTTTTGTCCATCCCGCAAAAATAGCGGTCCTGCTAGCTCCACCCCTGTTGTTTGGAAAGGTGCCGCACATATGATACGCTCAGCTGGTAATGGTGCCGTGGGAGCTACAGTCGCCTTTGATCGATATCTTTTACAGATAACGCAAGCTGAAATAACCGACTTTCCAAGCCTCCGTACAGCAACAATCCAAAACCTTATTCGTAAGTCAGACAATAACTGATTAGCACCAACATGCTGCAACTGTTCATGTCTTTGTGGAACCAACATTTTGACAATTGTGTCTTTAGAGAAAAGCAAATAAGGAGACTTCACAGTATCAGGAAACTCTGACAGTAAAAGTTTCGTCCTTACTCTTATTAATCCCTCTTCGTCTGAAAATCTCGACACGCTACTATCTCTTATTAATTCCTTGTCCTTTAGTTGTATTGTCTTAATAATTAATTTTTCCGCTCTCTCATATTCTTGATAGCATAGCTCTCCTTTATTCTTACTAATATGTCTAATATTATTTACAAATCTGAGCATCCATGCTACCATTCTAATAACCTTCGAATATTTCGAGAAATATGTACATAGTCTTCCCAAAAAATCCTCATAAAAAGTTATATTTACATTACTTATAGTTATTTTCGTCTCTAAATTAACTTGCTTCTCATCAAGAACAAAATCAGAACGAGGCCATTTGTTTTGCGATAACCTTAACCATTTAGGTCCTTCCCACCAACGAGAGTCCAAGAGTATTTTTGCATTACACCCTCTGGACGCTAAGTCTGCCCAATTATCCTCACCTTGGATGTGGTGCCAATTGTTTAAGTTGGTGTTTTCCCTTATCTCTGTTACTCTATTTTTCACAAATGTCTTCAACGGCAACTCGTTTTTTATCCAACATAACGTGACACTAGAATCTGTCCAGCAGTATTCCGTACAATTTACAAGAGCAAGATTCTGTCTGATGTTCTTCATAAGCCTCGACCCTAGCAACGCAGCTGTGAGCTCTAACCTAGGTATGGTGACCTTTTGTGCTGGTGTAACTCTAGCTTTAGCTGCAACCATTTGCACCGATATAAAATTATCGTTTTCAGCCCTTAGCAATACACATGCACCATAGCCGTCTTTACTGGCATCGACGAATAAATGAAAGCTTACTACCATTTCCTTCAGTATCTTGGTCGGTACAAGCCTGCGTGGAATTTTACACTCCTTGAGGAAAGTAGCGTATTTATACCAATCATGAAACTTAGACAATAAATCTGTAGGTAAAATATCATCCCAGCCGAGTTGAAGCTGCCATGTCTTTTGTAGAATTAACTTTGGAATCAACGAGACTGGTGAAGTGAAACCTATTGGGTCAAATGTGCTCTGTGCTAGTGATAAGAGCTTCCTCTTAGTTACGTTTTCCAAGCTTTCGACACAAGGAAAGTTGTCACAATTACAGTACAACTCATCTGACACTGTATTCCAGTTTAATCCAAGCACTGATATCGTTTCTTTGCCTGCTTCATTTACCCCATGAGACGTTACCCACATTCTGAGATTAAATTTTGCTGCCATCATAATCTCCTTTGACTCTCGAATGAACTTATCAGCCTCATCAACAGTATCAACACTCAGAATGGAATTGTCAACATAAAAAGATTTATTCAGCATTTTCGCTGTCACACCTAACTTACTGTCCGCTTCGTAATTATTCAAGTGATATTTTAATGTTGCTGCAAGCAAGAAAGGACTACAGGTTAAGCCAAAAACAACCCTACCATGTCTGTAAGTTATTAAGTCTTGTAGAGTTTCATCCTTGTACCACAAAAATTTCAGGTAATCCCTGTCCTTTTCTACCAAGCTTATTTGTAAAAACGCCTTTTCGACGTCCGATGTAATACCTATTACGCCTTTTCGGAAATCGTTCAATAAATTAGGAATCAGCTCAATAAAATTCATGCCCTTTTCCAGACATGCATTCAAACACCGACCATTTTTATCTTTAGCCGACGCATCGAACACTGGCCTAATGCTAGTCGTCAATCTCTGTTCTTTAATAACTGGTTTGTGGGGTAGAAAATGGCCAGTCTCTGAATTTGTATCAGCCAACTCAATAATCCCCGAATCTAACCAATTTTTAAAAACACTATCATAATCTTTATATTTTCCTATACTTACTAATTTTTTTACCATTATTTCTAATCTCTGCTTGGCTCTGTCGAAATTAGGAAGCAAATCATCATACTCACGTTTAAAAGGTAAATTAACTTCGTACCGGTTATTATCCATCCTCTTGACATTCTCCTTGAAATTAAACCAAGCGTCCGCTTCATTTTCCGCCTCGCTCTTTTCTTCCACTGGATCTCGAATGCCCAATGTCCCTAACGCCCAGTAACCTGTCAAATCATTGTCGCATGTACAAAACATTATCGCAGTAAGAGTACTATTTACATGAGAACTTACTTGGTTCCCTTGCAATGTCCATCCAAGTTTAGTATTTACAGCCGTCAGGCTATCCTCCAAATGAATGACTGAACCTGTTAGAAATAAACCGAGAACATCTGCCCCAATAAGTATACCAATATCTCTACAACCATGACCCATGTCTGTCAACGTAATATTATGTTTTTGTAACAACTTAGTAATACGAATGTCATTATCACAAATTTTTGGTATATTGGTACATATGCTGTTTTGGCCAAGTGCTGACAAACGAAAACTAAACTTCTTATCTAACAAATTAATTACAAAATTATATACACTAAAGTTTCTAGACTTTGTTTGCACTCCACCAAACAAACAATGTGTCAGTTGCTCTTTTCCCGATCCTGGAATGCCAAGCTTGTCTACAATCTCGTTCTTTACATATGTGCGTTGGGACCCAGAGTCTAATAACGATCGAACTAGCATTTTCCTGCCTTCATATTCAACCTCTATCATTATCGTCTGTAAGAAGGTCTGTCTTGACCCATTAACTGTGTACAATGACGTAGATTCTTCTGGTCTATGCTTGTCAACGACCTTACCTTCTTTGGTTTTTTGGTCCGGACATAAAACCGTAGAATGACGTTTGGCACATACAAAACACTTTACGGCAGCTCTGCAAGTTTTTGGGTGATGTCCTATTCTCAGACAAATCGGACAAGCTCTCTTCTCTTTCAGGCATTGTTTCCGCTGTTCTATAGTCATTCTATTCAGCTTGTAGCATTCGATACTCGCATGAGACTCTTTGTCACACCAGATACATACGGGAGATCTCTGTTTTGTGTTGGTCAGTAAACATTCTGCTGTTGCGGGCTTGCTCTCTACTTCCTCGCGTTCACGACTGCTATTTCCATAGAATGTCTTCTTTGCGATGGTAATCCTTTGCTCCGCCTCAACTTCCTTCCTTACAAAATCAAGTAGGTTGCTGAGTTCATCTGAAACGTCTTTGTTCTGAGGTTTGTTCCTCTCCCAGCATCTAAGGATTTCGTTAGGAAGAGCAGACTCTACCATTGGCAGCAAAAAGTCAGCGTACTTGTCTTTAGTAAGATTTAGTGTTTCTAACGCACGCAACTGAGCATTCAGTTGATCGTACAATTGCGTGATCGAGCCTTTTTTGTCTGACAGTACGAGTGCAAGAATTTCTCTGATGTATACTTGCGCCAACAAACCGTCTCGGCCATATCTGGATTTGAGCTGACTTATGCAATCGGAATAAGCCGTGGCCGGAAAACTTTCGACTACATTTTTCACTTCTGTATCATCTTTCATACTTTGCAAAAGATACTGATATTTGTCTATACCGTCAATAGTTGGGTCGTCGTTTATCTTTGAAAATTGGCCCCAAAATGAAAGCCAATTTCGTATATCGCCATCAAATTTCGGCAGTTGCAATTTCGGCAATTTTATATTTTTCGGTGCTACGTTTTCGAAAACGGAAGTTGTTGAAGCAGTTAATTTTTTATATCTCGCCTCTAATCTCAACATCCGAGTCTTATAATCCATGACACCTTCTAATTCCCTTTCTAACATTTCTTCGTCAACTTCAGTCAACATTATATCTAATACTATTTTGTCTAGACGAAGTAAATGTTCATATTTTTCTTTAAATTTTTCGTAAATAATGTGAGTCTCTACATCTGTTTCATGGCGGTTTATCGCGGTTTCTAATTCATTGCTACATTTACTAAAAATGCGCCTCACCACGCTTCTCTCCTTTTTGGTATTCTCCAAATTCAACATCTTCACGGTCACGGTCGCCACTATTTAAAAAGACGTAACAAAATTATGGTAGGAAATAATAAAACCACCATAGTTTTCCAGATTTGTCACAAGACTGACAGACATTTTCTTTTATATTTTTTATTGGTATAAAATGTCAAAAAACAATAGAGTTTCAATTCGTAACAGCATGTATTGAAAGTTGCAAACCATTTCGATGAGCTAATATAGCCCATTTATTTATTTATTGTAGTATTGTCGCCACCACCCTGTATAATATAAAGAAGACACTATTCGTTTTCACTATTTCACCCTTTAAGTCATTAGATAGCGTTGGGTACGTTTGTTGCTTACAATTTTTTAGTCGCGAATAATGAACATCCTGCCTTTTCAAACTAGAACATCAGTTTTGTCTGCGGTGTTTTCTTCATACTTTTTATAACAATTATTGTAAAAGATTAATTAATGAGTGGTCCCTATATACCATCAACAGAGATAGCCTACCACAGCATAATTACCAAGAAACTTCTGTTACTTTTAGTAATATATTAAAAATTGCTAGGTAACAAAACTTTACTAAGATAAATCTCTCTTTGGGGATAGAACTTGTGTCGCTACCGTCTTTTGAAATTAGCCTCTTAACTGGACGCCTAGGCCGTTGGCTAAACGCCGGCATCTAATGAAATGGCTGAAGGACTCCTGCCAAGTCATTGAGCGCAACGTTTAAATAGATAGCTGAATGTCATATCAGCCGTCTGGTTAAATTAGCCATTCGATTGGATGCCTAGAAAGGTCGTTTAAATCGAAGAGCTTTTGTGTGACTGGTTGAGTAATCGAAATCCGTGGTAATAAGTTGTCATAAAAAATAACCTTGAACGTACCAATTACACCAAAAGCCTATGGGCCTAGGCATTTTTCTGAATGCCGGCAATAAATTGTCGCGGTAGGCATCCAATTAAGCGGCGAATTTAACCAGATGGCGGCGACACGTCTTATATATTATTAGGACAAACTGTAAAATAGTATGTGACTGCTTGTGTCTGCGCCTAATAAGTTTGTTTGATTTTCGGTGTCAACATTGTTT
Organism: Nymphula nitidulata; assembly: GCA_947347705.1. Taxonomy (NCBI): domain Eukaryota; kingdom Metazoa; phylum Arthropoda; class Insecta; order Lepidoptera; family Crambidae; genus Nymphula; species Nymphula nitidulata. The sequence continues at coordinate 4,275,674 of OX374626.1, forward strand.
TTCTTTTGGCACTACAATAATGAATAGCTGTACTGTTGTCTGCGCCTAATAAGTTTGTTTGATTTTCGGTGTCAACATTGTTTTTCTTTTGGCACTACAATAATGAATAGCTGTACTGTTGTCTGCGCCTAATAAGTTTGTTTGATTTTCGGTGTCAACATTGTTTTTCTTTTGGCACTACAATAATGAATAGCTGTACTGTTGTCTGCGCCTAATAAGTTTGTTTGATTTTCGGTGTCAACATTGTTTTTCTTTTGGCACTACAATAATGAATAGCTGTACTGTTAAATTTGTCATTTTCATACAAAATTACATTCTTGGGGAAAATAACATGTTTAGGTACAGTCAAGAGCACATCAAGCTTTATATTTTAGTTGCAAATTGGCTCTTATTACCAACGCATAAGGTGCCACAGTGTAAAGGTTGACGTGCAGCCGACTGTACACATCGATTGGGTCGATGCTGTGGTCTACTAAGTTGTTTTTGATGTGAACAATTCATCCACCTAAGTATTATAAGTTCCACAGTAAAAACAAAATAAGGTAATGAAAGTTAGAAACTAAGTTAATTTGTTTATACAAAAGAAAAAAACATACCAATTGTTTTTTTTACATACTCTGTTATTATTTATTATCATATGGAAAATGATACGTTGACCCGCCCAAAATAATACTTTAACAAGCCTATTGGGTCGGTAGCGAATTCGCCATTTAAGTTGACTCTGAAGTGAGTAATTTAGCCACTTAAAGAAGTCTCCAAAAACAGAAACTAAGTTGATTATTTGAAATAAAGTGACAAAAAACCATAAAAATTGTTTTTTTTTGTCAATATTTTGGTATTATTACATTTGTCTATTACACGCTGTCATATGGTGACAAAGTTTAATATGAAACTATTTCGTAGATTCTATGGTATTGAGTGTTGGTATTTAATTTTCGTAACTGTTTCCTATATTCTTAATTTTTGATTTTAACATTATTATGAATTTATTAATAACTAAATAATTTTTCAAACATTTATAATAATGTTAAAATCAAAAATTAAGATTATTATGTATTTTTGAAAAATTACTTAGTAATTAAAATAATATAAAACTAGAAAAATTATCGACCTGAGGCGGGAATCGAACCCGCGATCTTTCGCAATCCGGGCGACTGCTCTAACCACTGAGCCACCCAGGACTTGGGATATCCCTGTGAAATTCTTCGAGTCTGTCTGATTTGCGTTTATGAGCTAATGTCCACCTTACAATGTCGAAATGGTCTATTTCAACATCCGAAACGAGTATTTTTACAAATACCTACGATTCGGTTAAGTTGGGGCAGTGCTTTCAAATATTCTTAATTTTTGATTTTAACATTATTATGAATGTTTGAAAAATTACTTACTAATTAAAATAATATAAAACTAGAAAAAATTCACGTCCTGAGGCGGGAATCGAACCCGCGATCTTTCGCAAATCAGATACACTAGAAGAATTTCACAGGGATATCCCAAGTCCTGGGTGGCCTAGTGGTTAGAGCAATCGCCCAGATTGCGAAAGATCGCGGGTTCGATTCCCGCCTCAGGACGTGAAACTGTTTCCTATTTTTAAATAAGACAAGATACTTGAAATAAATTTAAGTAACCAGTATTAGTAATGCTCTCATTATGAGCATTACTAATACAAAAAACATTGTCTAATTTAAAAATCTTGTCTAATTTAAAAATAGGAAATATTTACGAAAACTCAACTCAATATTGAATAGGACCGGACCGGTGGACCGATGATCTGGTAAGGGTCGCAGGAAGCCGTTGGATGAGGGCAGCGCAGGACCGGTCGGTTTGGAGATTCTTGGGGGAGGCCTAGGAGGCCTCTCGGCTGATATGATGAATATTAAATAGATATAATTCTTTGCTAGCACATGTTTTTCCTCCTACATTTAACATAGTTTTCCTCCAACGAGTCGTGAAAAAGTGAGGCTTCTAGAACAGTATGTTTTAAGCTGCACTAGCTGTCTTCGCGTATGGACTGTCCTAACCGCTTCAAATCAGGTGATGTTGAGTCATTTGCCGTGCTTTGAATAAAAAAAGGACATAAGACACTTTTAGGAACGATAACTGACATTCACAATCCTGGAGGTCCATTCTAATTATTGGTGATAGATTTTTTATCAGATAAATAGTTTCAGAGATTGCTTTCTACATGCAATCTTACAAACTTTACCTAAATATTCATTATAAAAAGTAGTGTAAATTACTTTTAATAATATTATTATTATACAGGGTGGTGCCGTCAATGCGACAATAAATTAAGACATGGGCTCTATTAGTCTATAGAAATGGTTTGCCACTTTCAAAAATTTCGTATTCAATTGATAATTTCATGACCTTTGTATGAAATAATGCTGCTAACGTTACACTATTCCATACAAATGTCATGAAAGTGGCAAACCATTTCTATGGACTAATATAGTCCATGTTTAAATTTATTGTCGCATTGACGGCACCATCCTGTAGATAATAAAGCTATAATTATCAACTGCATCCTAACAGTGTAAATTTTTTAGGAAACTTTAGTGTCAGAGTATTTTGTTGGTAACAATTAATGGTGAATTATTGTTTTCAGTTAACTCGGAACTAGAAAAACGTTTAGCAACAATACAACTTGCTAAACTGAAAACAAACAAGAAAATCCATACGCCATGTAAAGATGAATGTCAGTTACTGGTAACAGAATTTTGTCATCGAAAACTTTACAGGAGTTTTGATGAAGTGATAATGAATATCATACTATCCAGCTGGCCGAGTGGTCTGTGCCCCTTGCTATACAGGCTACTCGGTCGGGGGTCCCGGGTTCGAATCCAGGCTTACCCAAAACATATATTGGATTGTTTTTCCTCGTTTCTTAATTATATTTTTTATACAACTAGATACAAATAGTAGTAAGTGGTTTACGTGGCCTATGGACATCTGCAATAACAAAGAACTTTACCCTTCAAACCGAAACACAGCAAACTGTTTTACGGCTGAAAAAGGAATGGTGTACCTACCCAGACCACCCTACATATGAACTACCACCTAGTAATTACTGATTTATAATTTACAGGTAAAATTATGAAAACTCATGGGAACTCTTCAACCGGCGGCTGGAAGTCACGTGTATGTCTTTATGAACAAAAATCTGTGATTGAAAAGTTCAAGGAAGTTTTCAAACAGTCGATGCCATCCCCAAGTCATTGTGTATACCGTGATATTTCCCGGCAGTTACAGTATCGTATGACAGAGAAGGCTATCTATTTATCAATAAAAAGAAAATATAACTTTTTTTTTGGTGAAAATGTTGTGTACATATAGGTTTGATGTGCTTAGATACACGGTATATTTTCTTCCTGCATCACCCCACAAGCTTCTTATTCGCCTGCATGCATATGTGCCTACAGATATTCATGATCAGGACTCAAAGTCCTCGAGTTTCACATGTTTCGTCAAACTCGTAAATCTCGATTCTTGAAAGAACTGATTGGAACCTCATTTATATGAAACTATGTTGTGGTACTGATTCTAAAATAATAAGTAGATAGCTATGAATGTTAAATTAGTCATGAAATAACATGATTAAATAAAACTTCAACTTGCTGATTGGGTTGATAAAGTTGTCGCCATTTGATGATTTATTGAAATAAAGTTACAAAAACATATAAATTGTTTTTTTTAATCAAGTCCATTTATCGAGGTATTTATTATATAATATATAGGCTATATAACATTACGCTACCACCAATAGGAAAAGAGTTGCAAAAACGGGAAAAAAATATTCCTTTTCAAAGCTTTCGTTGCGTAAACGATTAAAGTTACGTATAAATCATGTATCCAGGAATTGTTTTCCTTTAAAACTTCTAAAAGAAAGTCCGCGACAGCATATGTCTATTCTTTGAAATTGACTCTCTAGAACCACTTTTGGTAAGTCGCAGTTCGGTCTTATTCGGTCTAAAAGCATGTATATACTATCTGCGAAGGTGTTTTTGTAAACATGATATTTTTCCTTAACGAAATAAATACATAATTCACTACAAGTATTTCATTTTGAGCAAAGTTGTTCTTGACATCATTTGATTGCAATGAATATCTTAATTTTCAAGGCGGGCGGGGGGTGGCGGGCGGTGCGATCAATGCATTAATTGCAAAGGTGTTTTATAAACATGATTTTAATTCTTAGCCTACCAACCCCACCGTTGTTATTTTCCGACATCCACGCGAACGAAGTCGCGGGCACAGCTACTATAAAGATATTCAGTAAATTATATGGTATCCAGTCGAAAATGAAACAGCCATGTATATTTATCGGTAGGTAGTTCCTTATCCTTGGTAGCTCAAGTAGTCAGAGTAGTCAACTAGATTGTGAAAGGTTTGGTTTGGTTCTTGCTTCTAGTGTAGTTTTTATTCTATAAGTGATATATAATCTAATTTTGTATTTCTGTTGTTGCAGACAATATGGACAAAAAGGAACGAAAGCGTTTTACTGATGCTCAGATAGCTGGAGCACTTTTATCTATTCAAAGAGGCATTATTTACAAAGCTTCAAAATATAATGTGCCAGAGACTACGCTACCAAACAAACGTGATGAGATTTTTAGCAATGAAAAATTCGGTAAACAGCCAGTACTGAAACTATACGAAGAAAAAAAAATTGTCAAATGGATCCATAGTATTGAAAAAATGGGATTCCCAGTGACTAAAGACTTGTTACTAAACACTGTCTCCAACGTAGTTAAAATTCTCAATCGCCCCAACCCCTTTAAAGATGGAATTTCTGACAAAAACTGGCTATTCGGTTTTATGCAGCGATATCCAGCAATGGCAAAACGTTTAGCTAAAAATCTTCCCAGAAGTAGAAATGAAGTCACAGAAGAGACACTACTAACGTGGTTTGATCGGATGCGCACATATTTTGAAGACAACGATAAGCTACACATTTTGAAGGACCCAAAACGCATATTCAACTGCGATGAAATTGGGTTTTACCTTTCGCCAGAATACAAACAAGTTTTGGTAAAAAGGGGCACTAAACAAGTATACGATCGCGTTGCAAATGACGATAAAGAATGCTTGACCGTATTAGTTAATGCTTCGGCAGATGGCAATATAGCACCCCCAATGGTGATTTTCCCTTACAATACACTACCTAACAAAATTAAGTCAACAGTTCCTTCGTGGTGGGGACTTGGTATTACTGAATCGGGTTGGATGAATATGGAATCATTCTACGAGTATGTTACGAATGTGTTTTACCCATGGCTCTGTGAACAAAAGATAATACTGCCTGTTGTTTTATTTTTGGACGGCCATACTTCACTTTTATCCCAGCCTTTAACAACTTTTTGCGAGAAAAAAGGCATCGTGCTAGTGGCGCTGCTGCCCAATTCAACGTTCGTATTACAGCCTCTTGACGTCGCTATTTTTGGGCCAGTTACTGAAACATGGACGGATATTGTGCATGAATTCAGAGTTACGCATAACTATGCGCAGCTTAACCAAACAGACTTTTCTGCAGAAATGCAAAAATGCTTTGATGGGAGCCTCAAGCCTGAAATAATAAAAAGTGGATTCAAATGCTGCGGTCTTTACCCATTTGATCAGCAAAATATTGACTATGATAAACTCTTGGCCAAAGTAAAGAAACGCCAAGACAAAGTATCTGAACACATTAACTCAACAGCTCAACAATATAGATAAAAATGAGAACTTCGAGAAACATTTTGAGAGCCGGTTTATTAGCGAATATACTAACATAATTTAAAGGCGACCACTCAAACGAAAAGCTATCTGGAAGACCCTTACGCCATCAGAAAGCCTTAAAGGTCAAGAGAATATTGCTCTAGGGATTGGGGAGACCAGTTTTACCAATAACGTCGATGAAGTAAATATTTCAGATCCAGTCTTTTTATTGGTGTGATTGCATGAATATTATTGTCATGTATTATTAAAAATGTAGACATAAAATAAATTTTGTAGCGCTAATTATATCGGAACTTTGTTTCGGCAGAGACAGAGAGGGATAGAAATATGTCTTCTCAGCGCAAAAAAAAACTGACAACAATAGTGTTCGCGCGTGCAACGTAAGCAAAAAATTATAATTTATTATAAAACATTATATACCGCATATGGACGTGGAATTGTGTATTATAGAAAAATGCTTCGACACAATTGTGAAATTTTAAGATATCAACTTTTTAACATAATTTCCTATTGGATCATTAATATCGTTACTAGAAATAACTATTAAATTTATTTATTTTTAATTTATACAAGGTCTTTTCAAAATAAAGTGTATCAAGGCGAAATCATTCAATCGTATTACCAATTTGAGATATAAAAAAAACGTGTATCTGATTTTTAGATCCGTAAATTTTTTTCTATGGCCACTATGGCGTTACATAAAAATGGGTGATTTGTTTTGTATAGCGCCTTAATAGGCTTTCCCATAGCCCCTTTTAAATTGCAGTCGACCAGCCGAGATTATGCACCTGCTGCGCACGAGTGGTTATTGTTCAACAATTTTTCTATTCCTTTATAGCGCTCTCAATCTCTTAACTAAAAAATTAGATTAATTTTGTAAAAAACCTTGTATCTGTATTTTTTTATGGTTTTAGAGGTATATTTTACACATACTTTACGCGGTAGCGAGTTGCTTCATTGCCATGGGTACAAGTTCTGTAGACATCGAGAAAATGGACTCAAGACTCGCTGGTACTGCGCGACACACAAAAATAAGGGCTGCAAGGCCGTGATATTTACTATAACAAGCACTAACGAGATTATAAAAATATTTACACAAAAATTAAAACCGACTCCAAAAAACTGAAAAGGATAAAATAATTAAATTTTCGTAGGTACTCATCCCCTAGGAACATATTTTTGGAGTCGGTGCTTCACTATCTATGGTTTCTGGAAACAACTTAGGATCGATCAAAAAAAGAGTCATCAATAAGGTTCACCCAGTCAAAAGTTCTGAGGTAACAATCATAAAAAAAAAACATACAGACAAATTGATAACCTCCTCCTTTTTTTGAAGTCGGTTAAAAATGTAAAAATGTACAGAATCATCCGAAAAAGACGACAGTTAAAGCGAAATCATAAGGCTGGGGCCACACTAACCGATTCTGATTCGAATCGGGTCCGATCCGGGTTCATCGCCTATCTATATATTGAAGATATTCCAGAAAAATACTCGTCGCCTCATAGCCTAAGTCCATAGGCTAGCTCTGATAATAATTGCTTCAACGCGGCAGAAACAAGTATAGTATATTGTATAATTATTTATATGATAGACTCATATAAATAATTATAGCCTCATTTGTTAGTTTAACAACAATTACCATATTCGCAATTTTTATTTTAACATTATTATAAAACCATAGGCCTACCATCTAGGTAGTAATTACTAATTAATAATTAACAGGTAAAATTATGAAAACTCATGGGAACTCTTCAACCGGCGGCTGGAAGTCACGTGTATGTCTTTATGAACAAAAATCTGTGATTGAGAAGTTCAAGGAAGTTTTCAAACAGTCGATGCCATCCCCAAGTCATTGTGTATACCGTGATATTTCCCGGCAGTTACAGTATCGTATGACAGAGAAGGCTATCTATTTATCAATAAAAAGAAAATATAACTTTTTTTTTGGTGAAAATGTTGTGTACATATAGGTTTGATGTGCTTAGATACACGATATATTTTCTTCCTGCATCACCCCACAAGCTTCTTATTCGCCTGCATGCATATGTGCCTACAGATATTGATGATCAGCCCGCCTAGCATGACCACCGAAACGCGATATGATAAAGTTATTTATCGCTTCGAACTGTCAAAAATCATTGGATATAACCGCTATCTTGAACTTGTATTGTATATATACATGTTCGCAGTTTCGATAAAATTTTAAGATAGCGGTTATATCCAATGATTTTTGACAGTTCGAAGCGATAAATAGCTTCATCATATCGTATCATATCGCGTTTCTTTGGTCATGCTAGGCGGGCAGGACTCGAAGTCCTCGAGTTTCACATGTTTCGTCAAACTCGTAAATCTTGATTCTTGAAAGAACTGATTGGAACCTCTTTTGTATGAAACAATGTTGTGGTTCCTATTCTAAAATAATAAGTAGATAGCTAAGAATGGTAAATTAGACATGAAATAACATTATTAAATAATACTTTTACTTGCTGATTGGGTTGGTGGCGTATTTGATTTGTAACGCCATTTGATGATTTATAGAAATAAAGTTACAAAAACACAAATTGTTTTTTTCTTAATCCTTTGGACAGTTAGGTACATTTTTTTTACTACAGGCAGGCATATAGACAAAGCATATATAAAGATATTCAGTAAATTCTATGGTATCGAGTCGCAAATTGAATAGCCTTGTATCGGTAGGTAGTTCCTTATCCTTGGTAGCTCAAGTAGTCAGAGTAATCAACTAGATTGTGAAAGGTTTGGTTTTTGCTTCCAGTATAGTTTTTATTCTGTATAAGTGATTAATAATCTAATTTTGTATTTCTGTTGTTGCAGACAATATGGACAATAAGAAACGAAAGCGTTATACTGATGCTCAGGTAGCTGGAGCACTTTTATCTATTCAAAGAGGCATGAGTATTTACAAAGCATCAAAACATTATAATGTGCCAGAGACTACGCTACGAAACAAACGTGATGAGATTTTTAGCAATGAAAAGTGCGGTAAACAGCCAGTACTGAAACTATACGAAGAAAATCAAATTGTGGATTGGATCTATAGTATTGAAAAAATGGGATTCCCAGTGACTAAAGACTTGGTACTAAACACTGTCTCCAACGTAGTTAAAATTCTCAATCGCCCCAACCCCTTTAAAGATGGAATTCCTGGCAAAAACTGGCTATTGGGATTTATGCAGCGATATCCAGCAGTGGCAAAACGTGTAGCTGAAAATCTTCACAGAAGTAGAAATGAAGTCACAGAAGAGACACTACTAGCGTGGTTTAATCGGATGCGCACATATTTTGAAGACAACGATATGCTAAACGTTTTGAAGGACCCAAAACGCATATTCAACTGCGATGAAATTGGGTTTTACCTTTCCCCAGAATACAAGCAAGTTTTGGTAAAAAGGGGCACTAAACAAATATACGATCGCGTTGCAAATGACGATAAAGAATGCTTGACCGTATTAGTCAATGTTTCAGCAGATGGCAATATAGCACCCCCAATGGTGATTTTCCCTTACAATACACTACCCAACAACATTAAGTCAACAGTTCCTTCGTGGTGGGGACTTGGTAAAACCGAATCGGGTTGGATGAATATAGAATCATTCTACGAGTATGTTACGAATGTGTTTCACCCATGGCTCTGTGAGCAAAAGATAATACTGCCTGTTGTTTTATTTTTGGACGGCCATACTTCACTTTTATCCCAGCCTTTAACAACTTTTTGCGAGAAAAATGGCATCGTGCTAGTGGCGCTGCTGCCCAATTCAACGTTCGTATTACAGCCTCTTGACGTCGCTATTTTTGGGCCAGTTACTGAAACATGGAGGGATATTGTGCAAGAATTCAGAGTTACGCATAACCATGCGCAGCTTAACCAAACAGACTTTTCTGCAGAAATGCAAAAATGCTTTGATGGGAGCCTCAAGCCTGAAATAATAAAAAGTGGATTCAAATGCTGCGGTCTTTACCCATTTGATAAGCAAAATATTGACTATGATAAACTCTTGGCCAAAGTAAAGAAACGCCAAGACAAAGTATCTGAACACATTAACTCAACAGCTCAACAATATAGATAAAAATGAGAACTTCGAGAAACATTTTGAGAGCCGGTTTATTAGCGAATATACTAACATAATTTAAAGGCGACCACTCAAACGAAAAGCTATCTGGAAGACCCTTACGCCATTAGAAAGCCTTAAAGGTCAAGAGAATATTGCTCTAGGGATTGGGGAGACCAGTTTTACCGATAACGTCGATGAAGTAAATATTTCAGATCCAGTCTTTTTATTGGTGTGATTGCATGAATATTATTGTCATGTATTATTAAAAATGTAGACATAAAATAAATTTTGTAGCGCTAATTATATCGGAACTTTGTTTCGGCAGAGACAGAGAGGGATAGAAATATGTCTTCTCAGCGCAAAAAAAAAACTGACAACAATAGTGTTTGCGCGTGCAACGTAAGCAAAAAATTATAATTTATTATAAAACATTATATACCGCATATGGACGTGGAATTGTGTATTATAGAAAAATGCTTCGACACAATTGTGAAATTTTAAGATATCAACTTTTTAACATAATTTCCTGTTGGATCATTAATATCGTTACTAGAAATAACTATTAAATTTATTTATTTTTAATTTATACAAGGTCTTTTCAAAATAAAGTGTATCAAGGCGAAATCATTCAATCGTATTACCAATTTGAGATATGAAAAAAACGTGTATCTGATTTTTAGATCCGTAAATTTTTTTCTATGGCCACTATGGCGTTACATAAAAATGGGTGATTTGTTTTGTATAGCGCCTTGATAGGCTTTCCCATAGCCCCTTTTAAATTGCAGTCGACCAGCCGAGATTATGCACCTGCTGCGCACGAGTGGTTATTGTTCAACAATTTTTCTATTCCTTTATAGCGCTCTCAATCTCGTAACTAAAAAATTAGATTAATTTTGTAAAAAAACCTTGTATCTGTATTTTTTTATGGTTTTAGAGGTATATTTTACACATACTTTACGCGGTAGCGAGTTGCTTCATTGCCATGGGTACAAGTTCTGTAGACATCGAGAAAATGGACTCAAGACTCGCTGGTACTGCGCGACACACAAAAATAAGGGCTGCAAGGCCGTGATATTTACTATAACAAGCACTAACGAGATTATAAAAATATTTACACAAAAATTAAAACCGACTCCAAAAAACTGAAAAGGATAAAATAATTAAATTTTCGTAGGTACTCATCCCCTAGGAACATATTTTTGGAGTCGGTGCTTCACTATCTATGGTTTCTGGAAACAACTTAGGATCGATCAAAAAAAGAGTCATCAATAAGGTTCACCCAGTCAAATGTTCTGAGGTAACAATCATAAAAAAAAACATACAGACAATTTGATAACCTCCTCCTTTTTTTGAAGTCGGTTAAAAATGTACAGAATCATCCGAAAAAGACGACAGTTAAAGCGAAATCATAAGGCTGGGGCACACTAACCGATTCTGATTCGAATCGGGTCCGATCCGGGTTCATCGCCTATCGATTTAGTGAAGATATTCCAGAAAAATACTCGTCGCCTCATAGCCTAAGTCCATAGGCTAGCTCTGATAATAATTGCTTCAACGCGGCAGAAACAAGTATAGTATATTGTATAATTATGTATATGATAGATTCATATAAATAATTATAGCCTCATTTGTTAGTTTAACAACATTTACCATATTCGCAATATTTATTTTAACATTATTATAAAACCATAGGCCTACCATCTAGTAATTACTAATTAATAATTTACAGCTAAAATTATGAAAACTCATGCGAACTCTTCAACCGGCGGCTGGAAGTCACGTGTATGTCTTTATGAACAAAAATCTGTGATTGAGAAGTTCAAGGAAGTTTTCAAACAGTCGATGCCATCCCCAAGTCATTGTGTATACCGTGATATTTCCCGGCAGTTACAGTATCGTATGACAGAGAAGGCTATCTATTTATCAATAAAAAGAAAATATAACTTTTTTTTTGGTGAAAATGTTGTGTACATATAGGTTTGATGTACTTAGATACACGATATATTTTCTTCCTGCATCACCCCACAAGCTTCTTATTCGCCTGCATGCATATGTGCCTACAGATATTAATGATCTGAACTCGAAGTCCTCGAGTTTCACATGTTTCGTCAAACTCGTAAATCTTGATTCTTGAAAGAACTGATTGGAACCTCTTTTATATGAAACAATGTTGTGGTTCCTATTCTAAAATAATAAGTAGATAGCTATGAATGGTAAATTAGACATGAAATAACATGATTAAATAATACTTTTACTTGCTGATTGGGTTGGTAGCGTATTCGCCATTTGATGATTTATAGAAATAAAGTTACAAAAACACAAATTGTTTTTTTCTTAATACTTTGGACGGTTAGGTACATTTTTTCTACTACAGGCAGGCATATAGACAAAGTATATATAAAGATATTCAGTAAATTCTATGGTATCCAGTCGCAAATTAAATAGCCATGTATATCTATCGGTAGGTAGTTCCTTCTCCTTGGTAGCTCAAGTAGTCAGAGTAATCAACTAGATTGTTAGATTTTAAACCGCATATGGATGTGGAATTGTGTATTATAGCAAAACGATTCGACAAATTGTGAAAATTAACGATATCAACTTTTTAACATAATTTCCTATTGGATCATTAATATCGTTACTAATAAATAACTATTAAATTTAAAAATTTCTAATTTATACAAGGTCTTTTCGAAATAAAGTGTATCGAGGCGATAAAGTGACTCTGCGGTTCAACGATATAAACATTGGATTGACATGTGACAGTATTATTATTTATAAGATACATAGAAAATAAACATAAAAAATTGGAATTATATCATATAGGCGTCCTGGGTCAGTTGATTTATTTTCGAGGTGATCAAAGTAGACTAATAAATTCCATTTTGTTCACCTGAGTGATATCACCCAGGTGATTTATTTCCGTGGTGATCAAAGTAGACTAATTAATTTCACTTTGTTCACCTACGTGATAACACCTGGGTGAACTTAGTGGAATAAACCATTCGATTCGTGTCTAAATTGAGTTATGAAAAAAACGTGTATCTGATTTTAAGATCCGTAATTCTTTTTCTATGGCCCCTATGGATTTACATAAAAATGGGTGTTTTTTTTTTTGTATAGCGTCTTAATAGGCTTTCCTGGAGCCCCTTTTAAATTGAGGTCGACCAGCCGAGATTATGCACCTACTGCGCACGAGTGGTTATTGTTCTCAACAATTTTTCTATTCCTATAAAGCGCTCTCAATCTCTTAACTAAAATACTAGATTCATTTTGTAAAAAAAACCTTGCATCTGTATTGTTTTTTCTGGTTTCAGAGGTATATTTTACACATACTTTACGCGGTAGTAAGTTGCTTCATTGCCATGGATACAATTTCTGTAGACATCGAGAAAATGGACTCAAGACTCGCTGGTACTGCGCGACACACAAAAATAAGGGCTGCAAGGCCGTGATATTTACTATAACAAGCACTAACGAGATTATTAAATGTAAAAATGTACATAATCATCCGAAAAAGACGACAGTTAAAAGCGAAATCATAAGGCTGGGGCCACACTAGCCGATTCCGATTCGAATCAGCCCCCTTGTTCAGAAACTGTCAGATCACGGATTCGATTCGAAAAGTCACATGCCGTCTCGCTTTGACGCACCGTGATAAAAAGTGATGGGTATAGAGATTCCGAAATTCGAATCTTTTCCGACAGTTGTGAATAAGGGGGCTGGTCTAATCCGGGTTCATCGCCGTGCCTATGTTGAAGATCTTCCAGAAAAATACGCGTCGCGGACATAGGCTAAGCTCACATAAAAAGTTACCAATTTTGGAAAAAAATTGGAACAAAACCTAGGTATATAATGTAGTTTGTTCACTGCATTATCCTTTCCGCTCACTACCATCTTATTATTTTTAATTTTTAGTCTCAATGCTATGTACCTAAACTGAGTAATTTTTACGAGTATAATTTTTCCTACTCAAGCAAACAGCCTGATGGTAAGCGGTAAGCGTAGCAGACAGACATGATAGTATGAGACAGTTCCTTCCAACACAACTAGACCTCGTTCAACGAAGGAGACGCGGCGCATCAGGCGGCACTGCGCGGCGTCAAGTGTTTTCTCCGTTTATAGAGAGGCAGCGTGGGTCGCTGACCGCCGCATTTAACGCATAAAAAGAAACATATTGTAGTGGTCTCGCTCATGAAAGAGCGGGGCATACGAAATAGCGATTTACGGCGCTGTGCCCGCAGCGGCGGACACGGCGTTGTTCGCTGTGGCATCGGCTGCGGCTACCTCAGCTTTCTTGCATCCTGCCACGACACCACCGCAAACCCCTCATGCGACGCTACAATTCTAGCAAACGCGTGCAAAAACGCTTATTCTTGAACGCTTCATACATCACCGAATAATTGTGTTTCCGGCGGCCCGCTTGGCAAACCGCGGCGCTAGACTCCCCGCGTCTCCTTGAACGTGGCTTTAGTTTATGGTCGACCTGTGGTGAACATAATACCACAATGTAATTTTATTCAATAGCGATCTTCTGTAAGTTACGATGTAAACAAGCTCCCGAAGCTCGTACTTCAAGTGAATTATACCACTATCCTCCCCCATGTAGGAAGGTCCGTGCCCAGCAGTGGTACGTATATAGGCCGGTGATGATGATGATGATGATAATGATACCATCCGCGGATGCAAGGGAAACGCTCCTAAACATGACATGTTGAAAAAAATGGAAATCGGCAAAAAAAATATCTGCAAATAGCAGATTATTCTCGCGTTATAAATAGTTTTTTGACAAGTCGTGTTTAGGGTCACCAGCACTGTCATCTATCTTCGTTTTCGTTTCACTTACATCCTGTATAATTTAGATCAATTAACGATTAACTTAGTTGTACATTATTTATCAATAAATAATCTCTAGAGATGCAAAGATTTTATTACCATGAAACATTGAGTACTTATTGTTTTTAAATTGCTTAAGTTTTGAAACTGAAATAAAATTTCTATTTTCTGGTAAAAATGTTTGTTTTAAATTAATCCTTTAACTCCTAATAACGAACACAACACAAATGAGTTGTCTTATTTTGAGCAATCATTCATAAAATATGCTTGTACAGACGACAGCACATCAAGTGTAACAGTTGCACAAGGAAAGCCGCCTCTATTACAAAAGGAGTAAAGGCTTTGCCAAACAGAACGTGTACTTAGCGCGCGCCAGAGCGCTAGTCTGACGCCGCGCTATAGCGTCGAATTGTGTTGTACTATGAACGGTATTAGCTGTCAAATAAAGCACTGGCGTTGCGTACTGCTAGCGCCGGTGCTCCAGCAGTACGCAACGCAACATCAGTGATAGGTGACAAAGTTTAATATAAATTTATTTCGTAGATTCTATGGTATGTACTCGCATCCATTTATTTATGCTTTAATGGTAAATTATCAAAGTTCATCAAAGCTCAGTTAATTTATGTAATTACTTCGAAAACAAGCGTTTGAGTCATGGACGGTAGGCTTCGCCTTCAGTCCAATAAAGTCAACTCAGCCGCTAGTCTCATATGGTCTGTCGGTTGGACTGCCAGTTATCGAGACTGGCTTAATACTTCTGCATTCTTCGTGCTCCGCAACGCAATTATACAGCAGGTGGCTCAGGAATGGACTTCGCTGAGGACATCACCAAGCCAACTAATCTGTATCTGGGACAGCAAACGATCGGTCAAACTAATGATCTACCCTAATAAATATTTGTATTTTAAGTCCGCTGTATAACTTAAACACATCAACTGCTTACGTTACGAGCCCTACTATAGACTAATTACGACTAGAAAAAATTAATAAGTTTATCCTAAGTCCTTGGTAGTGATAGCTCAAGTAATTAGAGCAGTGACCCAGATTGTAAAACGTCACGGGTTCTCGCTTCTAGTTTAGATATATTTTTACAAAGGTTTTTGTTACTTATAATCTAATTTTGTATTTCTGTTGTTGCAGACAATATTGACAAAAAGAAACGAAAGCGTTATACTGATGCTCAGATAACTGAAGCACTTTCAGCTATTCGAAGAGGAATGAGTATTTACAAAGCTTCAAAATATTATCATGTTCCAGAGACTACGCTACGAAGCAAACGTAATGAGATTTATACCAATGAAAAGTGTGGTAAACAGCCGGTACTGAAACTACATGAAGAAAAACAAATTGTCGATTGGATCCATTACATTGGAAAAAAGGGATTTCTAGTGACAAAAGATCTAGTGCTAAGCACTGTCTCTAAGATAGTTGAAAATCTTAATCGCCCCAACCCCTTTAAAGATGGGATTCCTGGGAAAAAATGGTTTTTGGGTTTTATGCAACGATATCCAGCAGTGGCAAACCGTGTGGCAGAAACTCTTCCCAGATGTAAAAACGAAGTCACAGAAGAGACACTACGAGCATGGTTTGATCGAGTACGCATATATTTTGAAGACAACGAAATGTTACACGTTTTGGAGGACCCAAAACGCATATTCAACTGCGATGAAATTGGGTTTTTCCTTTGCCCAAAAGACAAGCAAGTTTTGGTGAAAAGGCACAGTAAACAAGGGTATAATCGCGTTGCAAATGACGAAAAAGAATGCTTGACTGTATTAGTCAATGCTTCGGCAGATGGCAATATAGCGCCCCCAATGGTGCTTTTCCCTTACAAGACACCACCCAACAACATTAAGTCAACAGTTCCTGCTTCGTGGGGACTTGGTAATACTGAATCGGGTTGGATGAATATGGAGTCATTCTACGAGTATGTTACAAATGTGTTTTACCCATGGCTCTGTGAGCAAAAGATAATACTGCCTGTTGTTTTATTTTTAGACGGCCATACTTCACTTTTATCCCTGTCTTTAACAACTTTTTGCGAAGAAAACGGCATCGTGCTTGTTGCACTCCTTCCAAATTCAACGCACGTATTGCAGCCTCTTGACATCGCCGCTTTTAGGCTACTCACAGAAACATGGAGGGATATTGAGCAAGAATTCAGAGTTAAGCATAACTATGCGCAGCTTAACCACACAGACTTTTCGGCAGAAGTTCAAAAATGCTTTGATAGAAGCCTCAAACCTGAAACAATAAAAAGCGGATTTGAATCTTGCGGTCTTTACCCCTTTGATCAGAAAAATATTGACTATGATAAACTTTTGGCCAAAGTAAAGTAACGCCAAGACAAAGCGTCCAAATCCATATACTCAACAATATAGATTTAAATGAGTACTTCAAGAAACATTTTGAGAGTACGTTATTATCTAATACACTAACATCATTTAAAATAAACCACTGGACGAGTGAATCCACTTACGAAAAACTGCCCTTTTACTGGAAGACCTACCCTATCAGAAAGCCTTGAAGGTTAAGAGAATACTGCAAAAGGGATGGTAACTTTTAATATTAATGTCTATAAAGAAAATATTACAGTACCTACTGTGAAATATTACTGATGGTATTTTAACGTCACTTTATAAGCAGGTAGATAGATGGCAATAAAAAAAATTCTATCAAGGGGTGGGAATACCTAGATACCTGCTTGGACCATTTGACGTGGTCCAAAAACGCGCTATGAGAATCGTCGTTGATCCCGACCTCACAATCGGTATTGAATCTATACGGAGTGGTGCCGTCAATACGACAATACATTGAAATAGGGGCTATATTAGTTCATAGAAATGGTTTGCCACTTTCAAAAACATCTTATTCATTTGATAATTACATGACATTTTTATGAATTTATTCAGTCAATGTTTCATCATTTCATACAAATGTCATAAAATTATCAAATGAATAAGATTTTTTTGAAAGTGGCAAGCCATTTCTATGAACTAACATAGCCCATGTTTTAATTTATTGTCGTATTGACGGCACCATCCAGTATAAAGCCTATGGAGATATTTCGCCTCCTTGTGTGTTCTACCGTTTGTATAACGGGTTGTGTTCTGAGAAATTCTTTAACATGATCCTCACGGCCTCTTTCTATCATCACACTGCTCGCCAACGGCAGGGAGTTTATCCTCACAAATTGGAACCAACGTGGTCGCGTACTGTACGGTTTCTGAGAAACTTTCTCTCGCGCATGCTCAGGTTGTGGAATGAAGCAATGAGCAGCAGAGGTTTCGCGTAAAAAGGTTTTTACAAGATCGGCAACTTGCAAGTTTTTTTATTTTATTATTTATTTGACATTTAAACAAAGATCAATGTGTTGTTTGCGATCACATTTTAAAACCACTAAGGTTTATACATTTGCTATCGAGAGTTTAAGTGATACCGCCCCCATCGATTTCCGTCCCAACAACGCTCGTAATCGTAACAATATAATTAATATGTCAAACGACGTTGTACCTCTGGAGGTCTATGACAATTTAAAAATCAATTGTGTCTGGAAATTGATGCTTGACGGGATTAAAGTAAATAACGCAAACACGAAAAGAAAAATTTATTATAAAAAAAGATTTAAGAGGAATGTAATCCTTAATGATAAAAACATATGTAAAATCAATATTGTTAATTAGAATTGTAATAAAATTATGTTAATACAATTATAAAAATAATATTTATTCATCACTAGGGATGTTGACAAATTTTTCGAGTGTTTCATGTTGTGTATAAGTTCCTATTATAGCCCGAAATAGTGATAATAACTACTTCACACGACTAATGTACTAAAATAATTAATTAGAAATTTCGTTTCTAAGTTCGCTCCAAAACGCCAATGCATGTCATGTGACCGCTGTGACGTCACCTGTTATCAAGCTGCTACCTAGCTATGGTGATTTTGTCAGCGTTTGATGCTAACAAGTGACGCACGTAATACACTGAGATTGGTGTTCGTCTTCATGTGAAGTGTGAGTAATTTAATTGTATTTTATTTATTGCATATTATTTAAATTCTATAATGGTACAATAAACTATTGTGTTTTAGGATTTTTCTTAAAGAACTATCATAACGCGTCAAACATATTATATTTTAATTTGAATACAGTTAGCATCCCAATTATGTCGACGACTGGCTGACCGAGTGGTCTGAGCTCTATACTCTTTACTACAGGCCTATAGGCTACTCGGCTCGAATCCCGGTAGGGGCAAATGTTGAATGTATAAGAGATAAACATTTGTTCACGAGTCCTGAATGTTTGTTTGTTTATTTAGTGTATTTCAGATATTTATATACATATTACTATAAATATTTCGTCGTTATCTAGTCTCTATAACAAAATCTCATAATTATGTTTACTTTGGGATATATAATTGGTGTGAGTGTATGATTTTTTTTCTTACGGTAGTGATTATGTATACATAAAATAAAGAGTGGGGTGATTATGAACGCGGGAAAATTTTGAATGAGGCCATGTACTTTAAGAACAAAAAGGATAGGTGATATGTAATCTCTTTTTACTCGCTGAGAGTGAGACCCAAAGATGGGTGATAATCTCTTACTACTCGCTGAGAGGGAGACCCAGGGATAAGTGATAATATATTTATACTCGCTGAGACGGAGGCCCAAGTATATAGGTGCTAACTTCTATTTACTCACTGAGAGGGAGACCGGAGGATAGGTGGTAAACTCTTTCTACTCGCTGAGAGGGAGACCCACGCTCAATGGCAGGCACTCATCATGGGCTATTTATCATTTGCTATCTTAATGTTTACGGCCTTGATCGAATTTACACCATATTTGTACTCACCCTACTCAGTATATGACACATCGGTATACTGGGCTACTTTTTAAGCATAAGCAAAATTTCCGCAACGTATTCTTTTCATTAAAATAAACAACTTTCACTAAGAGACCAACACTGTGCAACAAAATCAGCCGTTTTATACAAAAGTTCAATACCTGCTCTACCAAAATGTATGGAACTGGATTTGGTGGTGATTACAAAGTTAGTTTCTTAGTGAAAGTTGTTCATATTCATGGGTAGAACACATTATGAAAATTTCATCATTAAAAAAATATTCTGTATAATATTAATGATATTATTAAATAGATGTGTTTAAATCTGTCTTTCATTTTGTCTCCCGATTGCATAATTTGTTTATTATTAATAATAATAGCTTTTAGATTAAAAACTCAGTGTGTTGCTTTTCATCACCATCGTCATCTCCAGCCTATACGTCCCGCTGCTGAGCACAGGCTATGGGAGAAACAAACGAGGAGTTTGGGCCATAACTCCACCACGCTGGCCCAATGCTGGTTGGCGGGTTAAAGAGGTTAGATTTGCGACCGGCAGCAACGGCTTAACGTGCCTTCCTAAGCACGGAAGAAGCTCGACATCATAAATTTGATTTACCCATCCTGGTATCAACCTTGACGATGGTGGCTTTGTTTTCATTATCGAAACCAGAGCGATCACCGAGCTCTTCCGTGTTGGTTTTGCCATACATGAATAAATGACAGAAATGTCCATATTGATGGTATCATAGATCACCAAATGAAAATAAATACGGGGGATTCTACAGACAATGATGAAAGCCGAATAAGACGAAGATAGATGACGAATAAGTCATAACCTGATAAAAATATGTCGTGCTGTCAATACGACAATAAATTGAAACGTGGGCTGTATTATTAGTTCATAGAAATGGTTTGCCACTTTCAAAAACATCTTATTCTTTTGAAAATTTCATGACATTTGTATGAAATAATGCAGCCAATGTTATATTATTTCATACAAATGTCATGAAATTTTCAAAAGAATAAGATGTTTTTATAACTAGTAAACCATATCTATGAACTCATATAGCCCATGTTTTATTGTCGGCACCATTCTGTATAATGTATATGTCGCAGCTATATGGGTGAATTAGCTAGTTAATTGGATGCCAGCATTCAATTTTGTAAATATTGAAATCACCACTTGATGCAATATTATACAAAAATTTATCGTACAATAATGAACAATAATATAATTCATACAACAATTGGCAGGGATAAAAATGAAAAGTAAAAAGTACATAAAATATTTTGAGAATAGAAGGATTGTGCTGCCAGGATTAGAATTTCAACACGGCTTCTTAATCCTGCTGCTTAAACCTTGCTGCTCAAAAGTTGCTTCACAAAACTGTCAAGTTTAACTGTGCACAGTATCTTTGTCAACAAATCTGCCAGCATGAGTTCAGGGGGCAGGTATTTTACATCCACTACCTTACTGTCAATGGCTTCCCGTTAAACTGATATATTCGTAATATTTTTTATACAATAGTGATTTTTCCTTGTTATTGGAGGTGTCTATAGGCGGCGGTAACCGCTTACCA
The DNA here is from genome assembly GCA_947347705.1 of Nymphula nitidulata. Lineage (NCBI taxonomy): Eukaryota > Metazoa > Arthropoda > Insecta > Lepidoptera > Crambidae > Nymphula > Nymphula nitidulata. The sequence continues at coordinate 4,296,722 of OX374626.1, forward strand.
TCAGGAGGCCGTCAGCTTCTTGTCATCTCGTTGTATAAAAAAACAATAACTGAATGACAAACAAACTGACGGCCCACTTAGTGATAAGCGGTTACCGCCGCCTATAGACACCTGCAATAACAAGGATAAATCAATTGATATTGCAGGTGCGTTGTCATCCTGAGTTCTAAGATAAAATGCCGTCCATGCTCAGTAATAACACTGGCTACCTTTCCCTTCAATCTGAAACAGCGAACTGTTTCACGGCTGAATTAAGAAAGGCGGTGGTACCTACCCAGACGAGCCTACATATGGGTCTATCACCTAGTAACGTCTTTGTGCTTAGTGCGCTTATGATAAACGAGACTGGTAGCGAATTCACTGGCTGATTGGTTGTCACGACAAATAACCACTTGTTTAATGGACCCTACCAATTCCTTTAAAAGACCACTACATACATACACTGCCTCTTTACATGTCTCACTAAGAGCAACAGATTCCGCCTCAGTGGACAATTGTGCAACATAATATGTTTGTTTATAACTTCCCCAAGTTACTATATTACCCCTTAAAGTGACTAATTATCCAGTATATTATTTTCAAACTGAGCTGAGTTAAATGAGCCCTCGATGGAGTACAAACACTATTGAGTGCGTCACACTTTTATAATAATGAAAATATTTAGTATGCAACATTCAGTAGGTTCAATCATGTTTGTATGACTAATGGCGAATTATTATTTTCAGTTAACTTAGAACTAGAAAAGCGACTAGCTGTAATACAACTAGCTAAACTGCGAAATGTTAATAAAGGTTAGTCACTTTGAACAGAATTTGACTATCGTAAACTATAAAGGGATAGTGTTGATATAAATATCGGAATATACAAGTCATAATTTATTTCTGTATATCTGTATAAGTCGAAACTCTTCGACCAGTGTTGCCTGCCAGTGATGACAAATGCCTGTAAAACGTCTTGCTTATCAAGGTCCTTCTGTCTCAGTCACCCAGTGAGCTATGAAACGCGCTATGTTAGGTCACTGGCATAGCTCATAGGATTATAAAGTTGAAGAATGGCAACCACGTACCGGAAAGCGCAAAATAGGACGGCGTCCCACTAGATGACCATACGACCTAGTCTGGATTACGGGGAGCGGTTGGATGCAGGCTGCGTAGATCATTTAGAAATCAATGGGGAAGCCTTTGTTCAGCAGTATGGAATTGTAGATCATAGGCTGGTATGATGATGATGATTCCTGTATCAATTAATGTTTAATTTACAGGTAAAATGAAGAGTAGTGTAAGGAAAACCAAGTCAGGTGTGAGTCTGGATGAACAAAGATTTGTGATCGAAAAGTATAGAAAACTGTTCGAGAAGTCGATTCCACATCCCAGGCATCCGGTGTACCGTGAAATCGCCGGACATTTAAATAATCGTATGTCAGTGAAGAGCATTTATTTGTCTATAAAAAATAATTTTGAAAATTTTTCGGCGATGGGTAGCGTAGTCACTTGCGTATTCATTGTTGCCGTATTAACATTTAAATCGTTATTCTTTAATTGTATATTTACCTTTATACAAAGAACCAATTTATGAGACCTTGAACGAAGCGGAAAATCTATGAATCGTTAAGTCTATTGTTTGTATACACTCGACAGCACATTAAGTGGCGGTTTTCGTATAGTGCAAATGACTATACGAAAACCGCCTCTATTACGAACGAAGGAAGGGTGGCATCAAGGTCGAACTATTACGCTTGATGTGCTGTCTACTGTTATGTCGAGTCAAAGGCGCGACTTCCAATCCGATCAACTAAACTGATAAACTGAAACGAATCAACTATTTTTTGTTCCTAACGAATCAAATAGGATCCTGAATTTCCGACCTATGGTAGAACCTTCTTAAAGTAAAGGAAATGACATATTCGCTGTTAGGTATTGTCAAGCCAATAAAACCTAGTTTGATTGATTAAGACAAGGTTCTACAATGGGTCAGGATTAAAATTGCTCTATTTCACCCACCTCAAGTTTGAAGAAAATCTGCAGTCTATGGACAGAGTTTGGTACTTACTATGTATAGACGACAGCGCGTCAAGTGTAACAGTTGCACAACGAAAGTCGCCTCTATTACGAACCAATTAAGGGTCAAACTGTTGACGGTTGACGGGCTGTCGACTGAACATTAATTGTATTGTATTCTTGATGTTACTAGCATCTATAGGCTAAGGTTACCCCTTACCATTCAGCTGGGATAGTAGGAGGTTCGGTCAACACCACTTGTCCGTGTATAATGCTTGTCACACTACATGATTCACAGTGTTCATAGAAATTGTCAAGATTATGCCAACGTGCTATTGTAAAAAGGTATACACGACAGCACATTAAGTTTAACAGTTGCACTAGCAATTTAGTAGCTCTTTTCTTTGTCGTACTTCCAGAACTTGGAACTTATTGCCAGCACATGTGTTCCCTCCTTTCTTTAACATAGGTTCCTTCAAAAGAGGCGTCAAAAAGCACCTTTCGGGCGACAAGGTGGAGGCGGCTAGAGCAGTGTCTGAACTGCACTAGCTGTCTTCGCATATAGACTCTTCTTACCGCTTTCCATCAGGTGGTGTTGAGTCATTTGTCGTGCTTTGTATAAAAAAAACTACAAAAGCCGCCTCTATTACCTACGAGCACAGTAAAGGTCTCAATGTCAAACTGTTATGCTTGACTGTATTAAGTTGTTAATCGAATCTGGTTGCTATCTGTACCTATGCTTGTTTGCTGCCCTTACCGTATAAAAAAAATGTGTTACAGTTACAGTAGGGACGCTTTACACCTTGCAGCATAGTTCAAAACAGGGGTATGTTCTAACCGCCTTTGTGGTGGTTGAGACCATCTACCTCCGATCTATTACTCCAGGCTTTAATTTCCGCGAGGGTATAAATTTTCTGCTCTGTTTGCTTGCTTAGGTATAGCTTTTGAAAATTTTCTAAAACTTTATTTCAAAATCTAATTGATGTTTGAAATATATATAGAGAGAAATGATTAGACTGTGCTACCGAGGGTTTAGACAATCCTATGAATTTCCACTAGCCTTTCGGTTTTCCAGTTATCAGCCAAACAGCAAACAACATTTATTTTCTTTCAAATTACTTTTAAAAAATATTCTAAAGCAATGCCTAACTTAACTAAATCCTACTTCACCAACTTTTTAATTGAGTTAATAAATTTGTTATCAAATGAATAAAGAAGTAATAAACTTTAACGGTAAATTGTATTAATAACTATAACTGACATAGCAGACACAGGAATCGAAAAAGCAGACGAGGCAGTCCATGCAATCGTTATTCTACAGAAAATGCTAGTGCTAGATCATATAAAGAGAAATGACATAAAAAGAACAACACAGCAGATACGCTAGTTATTAGGACCAAGCTAATTGCAGTATGCAGAGATGATAACAATGCTGCCTAACTCAAAAGATAACAAAAATGCTGAAAATACAAAGGCAGTATTAGGTGGTGGTAATTTACTAACGTTACTTCCCCTATTGTTCTCTAAAACATAAGGATACTCCATTAAGATATTTAGTAGAAACAACATTTTTTCCCTATATTTGGTTTAGCAAACAATGTACCTATACAATCTTACAACGACTAACAAAAGTACAAACAAAGGGTGATTCATTACGCCAGCAAAAACATTAACCATATATTAATTGTAACATTTTAAGAGAAAAATGATGATGCTAGTTTATGTAACATTGTATGATAACAAAAAAATCATCAAGACATCGTCTACAAAAGACATGTTCCATTTTAAAAAAAAGCTATAAGATTTTGTTTATTAGCGAGCAAAAGGTTTACGGGTTTCGTTCTAGTATCGCTAGCAAACTAAGAAAAGTGTAGCGCTATAGACATAGTTGACGAAGCATAGTGGTAATACTTTTTATCGCAATGGGATAATGGAAACCATATTATAGACTACCTAGGTGGTAGGCCCGTATGTACGGTCGTCTGGGTAGGTACCACCGCCTTTCTTATTTCAGCCGTGAAACAGTTCGCTGTGTTTCGGATTGAAGGGAAAGGTAGCCAGTGTAATTACTGGGCATGGACGGCATTACATCTTAGGCCTCAGGATGACAACGCACCTGAAATATCAAGTGATTTTTCCTTGTTATTGCAGGTGTCTATAGGCGGCGGTAACCGCTTACCATCAGGTGGGCCGTCAGCTTGTTTGTGATCTAGTAGTATAAAAAAATATATATAAAAGTTATTAGACAAAAATAAGAACCGACTTCAAAACACTAAAAAGGCAATAACTTCATTTATGCTTATCGAATATAAGTAAAGGTATTTTTCGGAGTCGGTGCTCCACTTTCTATTATTTCTGGAAATAAACTACTTAGCACCAATTCCAAAAAATACCTTAAATTAGATGAAGTCGGTTTTAATTTATGTTCAAAAACTTTTTTAGTGATAAAGTAATCAAGGTCAAAGATACCTCATCATTTTCGACTGGTATCTGGTTGAAAGACATACAGGTAAGTATTGTTTTTATAACTTGACTGTTGTTCATTGAAGAGTTCCGTTCTCTATCTTTCAACAGATCTAGTTCATATGTATATGGGACCAACCAGGAACTATATACTCATTCGAAAAAAAAAAGAATTATCAAAATCGATCTACATTTGACCGAGATTAGCTGATCTCGGTCAAATGTAGATCGATTTTGATAATTCTTTTTTTTTCCCTAACAAAAGAAACTCGTCGAATGAATAACCTTTTTTTTCTGTTAAATAAACATTATTTTCAATCGGTACCTAATTTTTATTATATTTATTCTAAGTGTAATTAAATTGAAATTTTAGGTCGCAGGAAGAAAAAGCTTACTAGAGAGGAACTGCTTGAAAGAAAACGGGTAGCTGAACGTGAAAGAAAAAGAAAAATCAAAAGCGACTTTGTTTTAGGAGAAGAGTTAAGAAGGAAAGAACGAGAGAGGTACCACAGGAAAAAAGCAGAAAGAAAGCTATTCCAATAAGTTTTGGAAAATATTGAGCAGAAAAGGATATTGTAATGGGACCCGATTTTAAATGTTACGCTACGAAATCTAAATTGAACTATTGTACATTTAACCGTTCACGGCCAAGCCGTTCGTTTCAATAGTTTAGTATAAACAAGTATATGTATGTAAGTAAATGTAGTTCAACGTTACTCATTCAATTTGATTTTCCGCGCAAGACTTTAAAATCTGTGGTAAATTATTGAGAGAATAGAAAGGTTGCTTAAGTTTTTAATATTATTAAAATAAGTTTAAACTAAATTAGTATGTGAATAAGCTATAGTGTTGTATTAGTACTTATCGTCGATATAAAGCGTTAAAGCCTCGCGCGGCATATTCAAATTGATGAAGAGCATTGAACTTCATTAAGTACATGTAAATAATAAATAATTGCCAAAAATTATAAATGACATTTATTGAATTTGACTTTTCTTCCTTTTTATTATTTGTATTGAGAGAACGAAGTATACTTACTCAGTTAAGACATTTTAAATTTAGGTTCTGAAACACTTCCTTCGTCCTTAATAAAGGAGATGTTTCCTTTTCGGCTATGGACCTGTACAGCACATTAAAAAATGTCACACACGGGTAAAACCACTACAAATTATTTTGCGTGATATTATCGGTCGTTAAACCACGTAGCTCGAGGAGGAGCTCGGTGGCGTAGTGGTTTGAGCGCTCTGGTTTCGATTACGAAAACAAAGCAACTTTCGCCATGGTTGGTTCTGGGATGGATCAATCAAATTTATAATCTCGAGCTCCTCCGTGCTTCGGAAGGCACGTTAAGCCATTGGTCCCTGTTGTTACTGCAACCGCTTTAACCCACCAACCCGCATTGGGTCAGCGTGGTGGTGCTATGGCCCAATCTCCTCATGTGTTTCTCTTATGTAGGAAGGCCCGTGCCCAGCAGTGGGACGTATACAGAGTGGTGCCGTCAATGCGACAATAAATTTAAACATGGGCTATATTAGTCCATAGAAATGATTTGCCACTTTCAAAAATATCGTATTCATTTGATAATTTTATGACATTTGTATGGAATAGTGTAACGTTGGCAGCATTATTTCATACAAATGTCATGAAATTATCAAATGAATACGATATTCTTGAAAGTGGCAAACCATTTCTATGGACTAATATAGCCCATGTTTAAATTTATTGTCGCATTGACGGCACCACTCTGTATACGTCCCACTGCTGGGCAGTACTACTGCTGATGATGATGAAACCACGTAGAAAAATATTTAAAAGCATCCATAAAAAAACAAATATGGCAATATAGGCCATATTAAGATACAATCTCTATAATGTGTGGATATATTTTTAAAACGTCCGGAAATACGTTCGATTTAGTCCAGAAATATAGAATTATGGACTTAGTAGTCTTATAAATATATATATTTAATACCGATGGTAGAATGGATATATTCCGTACTGTCTTAAATATATTTAATATTTAAGACAGTACGGAATATATCCATTCTACCCATTGATGTATCCCACATTATTTATTTTAGGCATGGTAGGATACAATAAACTAGAAGTTAGGAGAGACGTAGGGTTAGTATCTTATATTTTTAAGGTACTGAGAGGAAAAATTTAAAATTCTGAATTACTGCAGAATATTAGTTTTAGTGTGCCAGATCGGTACGTGGAGCGCAGGAGGCGGCCGCGGCTGCTGACGGTGCCACGCGTGCGCACCAACTTGTTGAGGGAGGCGCCGCTCACGCTCACGGGGTGTGGGCTGGCAAACCTCCACGTGGTGCACCCTGGGAGGGGGGTAGGAGCAGCGCCAAAACTGCGGCTGCTGCTCCTACCTCTCTGCGAATTGCTAGCGGAGTCGGGCGACCGAGCACATATGTTAGATGAGTCCCTGCGGTCAGCGCTCAGTGCCGTTTTTAGACTGCTCCCTGCTCCTCTCATCTGCAAAGGAGTCAGAGGAGGTAGTAGATGCCCTTGATAGTGGCAGCGGGCAGTGTTTCGCGTACAAGAGAGTGGTGTATCAACGCCTCTTCGCACCTCATCTGCATGTTGGGGAGACCCCCCGGGGGTCCAGCGGCCACCTTTGGCGGCGTAGCATGGGGAACCTCCAAGGTCCGTGGCGCGGCGGGTCCGGTGATTGTAGTTTAGCAGTCGCCGAGTGGGCTTTGGCTCCACGTCGGGCAACCTGTTTCCCCGTGTGTGTGTCGTTGATCACGTCTAGCGGCACACACGGGACCAGGGGAGCTTGCCTTTATTGGCCGGCCCTAAGAGGAAGGTAAACCTCAATAAAAAACCCTCAAGTCCCCGTAGCAGGGAACGTGGCTACGGGGGGCCTTCGGGTGGTGGTTGGAGTTGCGAACCACCAACTAGCGCCAACCCTGGGGCACCTCCCGACCCCCTAGGTGTATTAGGGTTACCCGGCTACAGAGGGCACCAGCCGGGTGGACCAAATCTCCCTCTTTCTCGTGGGTACAAAAATGGAATCATTTATAATCAAAACCCCAAGAGTAGGTGAAGAAAGTAGTCGCTCGCCAGCGAACCTAGAAATGTTGGAGAAAGCTCCCTGTCCGAAAACGGATGGCACAATAACGATTTTGGAGGACGTGCTTATTAAGAAAGCACAAGACAAAGAGCCCTGTTACAACATGGGAGGCGCACATAACTTGGCACTATCGTCGTCATTCTCGACATTAGCGCCTATGGAGATGGCACGCTCAGTGGAAACGCTGTCAGCCCCAGAACTGGAGGAGAGACGCCGTATATGGCGCAAGAGGTCGCGTAGTAGACACGACTCGAGCAGGGCAGGTTTGTCTGAGTCGGGGTCCGGGAGCGAAAGCTCGACACCAGACTGCATAAGTCGGACGAGCACACGCGGGAAGAGAGGCAGAGGCCGCCCGCTAACAACTCATAAATATGTTGGTTTGGCAACTGCGAAAGAAGTTTTCCTGAAAAAGAAGGAGGATGAGCAAAGCCTTGAGGCCGAACAGGAAATTCTGGAAGTTTCAGAACGTGCGAGGAGGCAGAGGTCCGCCAGGCTACTGGCTAAAGAGCACGCAGGAGAATACCCGGCGGAGAAGAACTCAGAGGACCTCAAAGCCCAAGTGATGTCAGCTATAGACATAATCGGTCGAGTGGCTGACAGATCAAGAAATTTGAAAGGTACTTTCGTCCGCAGCCTAAGACAGGCCGTCGAAGACATTCAGGAGGCAACCAGCGAACTAGCGGTAAGGACGTTGAGTGAGGAGACGGCCGTTTTATTGGCTGAGAACCACCGCCTCAAAGCGCAGTTTCTTGAATTGCGGGAGGAAATGGCGGCGATGCGTGCTGAATTCCTGAGCAGCACAAACTGCCCCACCCCGAGCCAAACCATAGAGTTGGAAGGGACAGTCTTGCCGCCGCCGCCGCGCCCAGTGGCTCCAAACAGAATGGACCCAAAGGGGCCTCCCCGAGAGGAGCAGACTATGCCGCCCTTGCCGGAAATAATGAAAATGATCATGGAGCAAGTAGGGACCATGGTGAGCGCCAAGTTCGAGGGTCTTGAAGTTGGCGGTCGCCTTCTTCCAGAGAAAAATTCCAGGCCCCCACTTGCGGCCGACAAGAAGAAGAAGGACATGGTCCAACCGACATCTGGCCCAAGCAGGGAACCGTCGGCGACATCAAAAGCGGCTCCTGCTGCTGGCAATGAACAAAGTGCTCTCGGGTTTAACCCTAAAAAGGGAAAAGCCGGCCCAAATGCAAAGGTGAAAGCGGCAAAACTGCCTCTCCCTACACAGGAGTGCACCCGCCAGCTCCCGCCAGCACCGGAATCCATGGAGGAGCCGTGGACCGTTATAGGAAAAAATGGTAAAAGGAAGAAGGCGGTCAACCTACCGGTACCACAAGCCGAAAGGCAAGAGGGCCAACAAAGGCCGAGTCCTGAGCTCAGGCGTGCAACTCCCCGACCCCCCCGCTCTGTGGCTGTGGTCCTGACATTGCAGCCGGGGGCAGTTGAAAAAGGGCTCACGTACGGGCAAATTATCAGCGAGGCGAGAAACCGTGTTAGTCTTGAGTCCATAGGCGTTGCTCAGATGAACTGCCGCAAGACGGCCACAGGTGGTCGAATTTTTGAGATTGCCGGTGCCGCAAATGGTGAAAAGGCTGACGCGCTGGCCAAACAGCTCCGTGGCCTTTTTTCGGAGGAGGATGTCAGAGTCTCCAGACCTATCAAAACAGCCGACCTCCGCATCTCAGGCCTGGATGATTCGGTAACATCTGAAGAGGTGGCCGCAGCAGTTGCTCGAGCTGGAGAGTGCTCCCCGAGCCTAGTTCAGGCCGGCCAGGTTAGGCCCGACGCGACAGGCATGGGCGTCACTATAGTAAAATGCCCAGCGGCAACAGCCAACAAAGTTGCGCAGGCTCATCGGGTCTTAGTTGGCTGGGTATCGGCCCGAGTGAAGCTCCTCGAGCAGAGACCGACGCGTTGTTATAGGTGCATGAGGACGGGGCACGTGAGAGGCATGTGCGAGGGGGAAGTTGACCGCAGTATGTTATGTTACCGCTGCGGCCAGGCCGGACACAAGGCTGCCCAATGCGAGGCGGCGCCACACTGCCCAGTTTGCGAGGAGACTAAAAAGCCAGCTGACCACAGGGTAGGGAGCTTAGCGTGCAAAGCCTCCCCCCTGAAGCCCAAGCGCAGAATGAGAAGGCAGGCGGTCGGAGCAAAAGTAGCTCCGCTGCCCCCAAACCCTGACGATCAGGTCGGGGCACTGGAGGATCCGATGGCAATGGACTGTTAAATGGTGCCAATACGATTTCTCCAGACGAATATTAACCATTGTGCCAGAGCGCAGGATCTGCTTTATCAAAGCGTAGCACAATGGTTGATACACGTGGTCATAGTGGCGGAGCCGTACTATGTCCCGGCCAGAGATGACTGGATCGGAGACAGTGAGGGGATTGTAGCTCTCCATACTAATAGGACTGTGGGATCGGCTCCCTTAAACAGCATCACGAGGGGGAAAGGCTATGTGACAGCTGAGATTGGAGGTACCCTGGTGGTGGGGGTATACTGTCCCCCAAGTTGGAACAGTCCCCAGTTCGAGCAGCTGCTGGATGCGGTAGGGGCCACCGTTGGCCGACACCTTCCACTACCAACGCTCGTTGCCGGGGACTTTAATGCCCACTCGACGGCATGGGGCTCCCGCGCAACAGATGCCCGTGGTAAAATGCTCGAAGATTGGGCAGTACTGGTGGGACTCAGCGTAGTGAACAGGGGATCGGTCGAAACGTGCGTCAGGCCGCAGGGAGGTTCCATCGTGGATGTAACACTTGCGAGCCCAAATCTCGATCGCCGTATCCAGGACTGGGAGGTCCTCGAGGGGGAGGAAACGTTGTCTGATCACCGATATATACAGTTCAGCACCTCTTCCCCCTGGATAATACCCGACAGTCCAACCCGATGCACCCGTAGAGAAGTTGGCCCCCGCTGGGCCCTTAAGCAGATGGACGAAGACGTGCTCCGTGATGCGGTGGCAGTCAAGGCGTGGGTCCCGGCGCCCTCCGAGGTGGAGGTAAACGGGGAGGTAACCTGGTTCCGGAGGGCAATGACGCAAATATGCGATGCGTCCATGCCCCGGGCCAGGCACTTTGGCTCCAGACGTCAGGCATATTGGTGGTCAGCCGAACTGACGCAATTGCGGCGAGCTTGCGTCGCAGCGCGCCGCCAGTACGCCCGTAGCCGGAGACGGAGTCGCAGGGACGGGGCTCAGGAGGCCGTACTATACGAGGCCTACAACGCCGCGCGAAGGGCTTTCAAGACCGAAATCGCCGACGCAAAAACGCGCGCGAGAGAGGAGGCTCTAGCAACTCTAGATGAAGACCCAAGGGGCAGGCCTTACCTCGCGGTGAGAGGCAAATTGCGCGCATGGGCTCCCCCTCTGACGGAGAGCCTGGAGCCCCGGGTACTGAGTAATGTTGTGACCGCCCTCTTCCCTCCCAGAGAGAGCCAGGGAGTATCAGGTATGCCGCATCCGTCAGCAGAGCTGGAGACACCGAGGGCTGACGAGGTGCCTGAGGTTACTAGGGGAGAGCTGCGTGCGGCAGTGCAGCGCATGAAATCGAAGAACACCGCGCCTGGCCCCGACGGAATGCATGGCAAAGTCTGGGCACTTGCGCTGGGCCCCCTGGCGGACCGAATGAGGCAACTCTTTACAGCCTGTTTACGCCAGGGAGTCTTCCCTCAACAGTGGAAGGTGGGCCGACTAGTACTCCTCCGGAAGGAAGGTCGCCCACCTGAATCACCATCGGGATACCGGCCTATTGTCCTGTTGGACGAGGCGGGAAAGCTTCTGGAGCGCATAATAGCTGCCCGCCTCAGAAAGTACATGGAGGAGGTTGGGCCAGACCTATCCGAGTGCCAATTTGGCTTCCGAAAGATGCGCTCCACTATCGGGGCAATCCTTAGGGTAAAAAACACCACGGAAGAGGCGGTTTCCCGGGGCGAGGTCGTCTTGGCGGTGTCTCTTGACATCGCCAACGCCTTTAATACCCTTCCCTGGGAATGCATCAAAAAGGCGCTAGAGCACCACCAGGTGCCTGTATATCTCCGCAATGTGGTCACCGACTATCTAAAACAAAGGATAGTCGTTTATAAAACTGGGTTGGGGCTGGGCAGAACAACAGTGTCGTGCGGTGTCCCACAGGGGTCGGTCCTCGGGCCGCTCCTGTGGAACATTGGGTACGACCCAGTGTTGCGGGGTGCAAACTTGACGGGCATCAGTGTAGTGTGCTACGCCGACGACACACTGGTGCTCGCCAGAGGGAGGACGTACAAGGACGCGGCAATCCTTGCAACCGCAGGGGTTGCGCAAGTGGTGAACCGAATCCGGAGCCTGGGCCTGGAGGTGGCACTGGAGAAATCGGAGGCCATATGCTTTCACGGTCCTCGCAAAGCGCCACCGAGAGGTTCCAACATAGTGGTCGGTGGAGTCCAGATTAGGATTGGGACCTCTTTCCGCTATCTCGGGCTGCGAATCGATGGCCGATGGCGATTTCGAGCCCACATTGAGGAGTTAGCCCCCAAATTAATGCGGGCGGCTGGGGCTCTGGGATGGCTTCTGCCAAATCTGACGGGCCCTGACGTGGCATGCCGAGGGTTGTACGCCGGAATCGTCCGATCGATGGCCCTTTACGGCGCCCCCGTATGGGCTGATACCCTTAACAGCCAGGAAATTGCCCTCCTACGAAAACCACAAAGGGTGATGGCGATAAGGGCAATACGGGGATATCGGACGATCTCCGGTGAAGCGGCGGCGGTCCTGGCGGGTTCCGTCCCCTGGGATCTGGAAGCGAGGGCCCTCGCGTCTTTATACTTCTGGCGCGAGGAGGAGCGGTCCAGAGGGCAGGACCCGGCGTCACGCGAAGTGGAGAAACAGCGGGCCGAGCTGCGCAAAGAGGCGCTTGAGTGGTGGGCGCGTCGACTCGCGCGGGTCAGCACTGGGGTCCGCACGGTCGGGGCAGTTGGGCCGCTTCTAAAACAGTGGGTGGAGAGGCCGCACGGAGTCCTGACCTTCCGCATGACACAGATGCTCTCCGGGCACGGATGCTTCGGGGGGTACCTGTGTCGGATCGCCGGAAGGGAACCGACTGCCACATGCCATCACTGTGACGGCTGCCCTGACGAGGGAGCGCAACACGCACTTGAGGCGTGTCCTGCCTGGGCGGAAGAGCGCCGTGTGTTAGCAGTCGTAATTGGGAACGACCTCTCCCTCTCGACCGTAATCCTCAAGATGCTTGAGAGCGACGGGGCTTGGCGGGCGTTTGCTACTTATTGCGAAGTAGTGATGAGCCGTAAGGAGGAGGCAGAACGTGAGCGGGAGGCTGCCGCCACTTCAGCCATTCGTCGCCGGCGTAGTGGGCGAAGGAAGGCGCATTTTGGGCGCCTAGATCCGCCCACATAAGTATAGTATCTTCCTGGGCTCCGGGCGCGGTTGGGGACCGTGCCTGGCTTGCACATCCCAGTCGGCGCTACCAATACACCGGTACGCCGACTTAAAATAAATACAGTCAACTTGAGGAGGGGCTGGTAACAGCCCCTCCCCACAGAGACGGGACCTTACTGGCCACACTGCCCTGCTGACAAGCGGTCGTAAGGCTTCCGGCGAATCCCGCATGGTTGGCAGCAAGCAGGAAAGAGGTGCATCGCTGAGGGGTTTAGTGGGTGAGAGCCCCACACACACCCCCTTCTCCCACCCCAGAGAGAGGGAGGATTGGCTGGCAGAGCTTCCCCTCAGCGTAAAAAAAAAAAAAAAAAAAAAAAAAGGCGCCGCTCACGCGCGCTACTCGTGTCATTAACTTAATTGACGAGGAACTACACCTATTCAAAGTGCTCCTTGAATGAACTCACAATGGTTACTCTCTATATTTGTAGTTATAGGTTAAATATTTAAATAAGGAATGTTTCATTGTCGTCACTTCACTATCGCATTAGGTTATTCTGTAATGAAAGTTGTAAGTTTGGGTGTAAATAAATAAATAATAAATAATAGAATAATAAATAAATAGATAATTTTTTTTTTTGCTTTAGTCGGTAATTTTTGAGTGCTATAATCATAGAAGTCACTTATCATCAGAAAGTATTTTGTACAGGAAAACAACAAAACAATAATGAAAATAAATTGAAAAATAATGTTTTATTTTCATTTCTTTATATTTCAAAAACCATACTCATAGCCGGGACTCCATATAAAACTGAAACGTCTCCTTAAATAATATTTTAAAATACAGCATATTTGATGTATTATTAAATTTATTATATCCAAATATTTGTATTTTAGTCTATGTACGGTCACGAACCGTAATATTAGACCCATTTCCTTAAAATATTATATGAACACTCAGAATGCAACTAAATAACTAGGTTAAAAATTTTCAAATCACTGATAGGTTTTTTAATTTTATTTTTAGCATTGTAAAAAATGTTTGAAACTTTAAAAAAGTTTTTTAACCTTACAAACATTTATTGTAATGTTAAAAATAAAAGTAAGAATATTTAAAGCGATGCCCAATTTAACCGAATCGTAGGTATTCTTAATTTTGATTTTAATATTATTATAAATGTAATATGTACGAATCGTAGGTATTTGAAGAAATACTCGTTCCGATAGAGAAAAAGATTGGGTACTTTCTAACGCAAATGTAGAGGAAATCCACAGCGTCATCCCAAGTCCTCGGTAGCTCAGGTGGTTAGAGCAGTCATCCGGGTTGTAAAAGGTCACGGGTTCAGCCCTCGTCTGAGACTAATTTATAACTATACTTTCCCTGGGATATTTTACCTTAAGTGGGTCCTAAATTAAAATACTTGACTGTACTTATCTATTTCTTTGTATTCTTGTACTAAATTGACACACATTCATTTGATCAAAACATATTCGGTAACACAAGTTGATAGATGTCATTTCTTTATGATTGCAAAAAAATGATACAGGTAAGGGGTTTTATCTATAAAATAAATCGAGTTCATACTAATAAATGACTTCGGTTTCCGGTCACACTGTTATGTAATATAGGTAATGGCACATACTTATGTTTATTACCTAATATAATTAAATGTTATTATTTCACAGAGCAATATGAATATATAAATATAGGCAACAAAAAGCTGATATTATACAAGAGTTTCACGTATTCGAGGCAAGGACCTGCATCTTCATATAAGTATTGGTACTGCTCGAGGAAAACAGCATTGCACTGTAATGCTAAATTAAAACTGGATGACCAAATGCGTATTCAGTTAGCAAACGGGACACACAATCACCCAGCTCCTACTTTTTTTAAGACATCTGACGGAACATATGTTAAAATTTAATCTAAGTAATTAATTGATCTAGATTGTAATACAGGGTTAATTCTGTAGCTCAGTTTTAAAGGATGATTTCTAAAAGATGTATCATGCGAATGAACTGAATAATCTCTCCAGTGAAAAATAATTAGGGTACCCAATTATGGTGTCCTTGCAAAACTACTGCAAATCTGACTGCTCGATGGTGCTGACGGGCCTTGGAAAACGCCAATTGATTCGGAGGATTGTCCACGCGAAGCTCATGCCAGCAGCGGAGTGAGATAATAGTGACAGAAAGAGGCACAAAATTTTCGAGAAGTACGAATTTGATGATGATTGATGAGAATTGGTATGTCTCGATGTAACTCTCTGTGTTCCACCAACAAGAGTATACAATGCCTATACAATGTGAAGGCGAGCTCAAAGAGTACATTTTTTATGGCGAGCTCTGCTAGTAAGCGCTTCGTGGCTTCTGTATTGCTTAACTCGCTTTTAAACAATATTAATAAAGTAGATATTAATACAAATTAAAACATAGTTTTCTCTTATGTCTAATTATAAATTATAATGAAGCAAATCTAGTATAATATACCTAAGCCATACAAAAACCTCTTACATGACACTGTCCCTTTTTCTCTATTGCTCAGTAGATTGCAATTGATTGATATTATACGAGAGGTAGCATTCTATCTTACGATAGATTTACCACCTATCTAACAGAACTCAATGTGTTAAAATCGGAAACTTCACGAGTACTGATGCGCAACTTTCTTTCGTAGTGCCTCAAGGCAGTTTGCTTGGACCAACTCTATTTCGAAAAGCTCGGTGGCGTATTTGTTTGAGCGCTCTGGTTTCGAATACGAAAACAAAGCAACTTTCGCCATGGTCGACCCTGGGATGGGTCAACCAAAATTTATAATCTCGAGCTCCTCCGTGCTTCGGAAGGCACGTTAAGCCGTTGGTCCCGGTTGTTACTACAACCGCTTTAACCCACCAACCCGCATTGGGCCAGCGTGGTGGTGTTATGGCCCAAACTCCTCATGTGTTTCTTCCACGTAGGAAGGCCTGTGCCCAGCAGTGGGACGTATATAGGCTGATGATGATGATGATGATGATGATGAACTCTATTTCTTGTGTATATTAATTTCTCAAGCAGCATTTATTCCTCTGGGGGCCATGAAAATTAAAAAATCAATTATGTCTAGAATCTTATGTGATTTTTTATACATGTGAAAAATCCTGTGTAAAAAATCGCTTCGCTATTGCTAAATTGTTACCTACGTCCACGATACAGCGGTTTCTATAAATGGTTGGGATACAGGGGAATAGACGCGAAGTTGCACTGAAGTGGCACTTTGTAAAGTAATGCAGTGGTTAAATCGTAATTTACTTACACTGAACATTGATTACCTAAAAAAACTAAGACATCACCTTCTCACGGAGTTTCACTACCCAACCGCCTAAAAGTTTCTAGTAAAAGCTGGTAATCAAGCTACTCACAAGAACTCCTGATCTAAGATATCTGTGGCTTACTATTCACTACTTGGTAAAGTGGAGGATTCATTTTGAAAATTTGACCTGTCGTAATAGAAAATAATTAAATCCCGTATTTAGAAAACTAAGGTGTTCAGCTACACTGAAAAAATCAACAACTGAACTTTTGACTACTTGTAGCTCAAAAAAGTGACTACATAACTTAGGGTAACACCTAGCCAAAAATAAAGTTGCATAGAGATGTAGCGTTTTGTTAAATCAAATAAACTGTAATGACACCTCGCACAGTTTTGGTTATTGCAAATGTAACCGAAGTAGTTTGGTTAATATTTTTTCAGTGCGACCGTAAAACATTATTCTACGTATAGGTACTACTACAGATTAATAACAGGGTACTACTTTCTTGTACAGAGTCTATAGCAGTTTTGTATCGCAGGAGTTACTTGTACGCCTCCTCTGGTACATATGAAAAGTCATGCTGGGGAAGCCGAGGAGATATATATAGAACTGCTCTGCTATCATAGTCAATGCTCAGTGCTTACACTCACTCGTACATACTCGCTCAATACTTATGTGGTAATAGCAATATATCTCCCCACTCTGTACCATGCAGGGTGGAAGACGCTGACAGCTGTGACTGTGACGCTGACGACGTATACCACATAACGGCCTTGCCACGGGAACGGGCGGCGGCGGCGTCTCGGCAACCACAGCGCGCTGTCTCGATGTTGGCGTCGCAGCGCGTCGTCGTGACCGCGCAGTGTTTGCCAAGACGCCTCCGCCACCGCCGCCGTTGCCCGTTCCCGTGGATGAATAAATATTTGACTAAGAGGATGATAAAATTGTAAACTGGAAAGATTAATAATAAATAAATAAAGTTCTGAAATACTGCTATCCCAAAACATAAGCTTTGAATACTTCATGAGTGTGTGTTATTTAGTTATTCCCACGTAAGTATTTATAAATAACTATTTTTTTTATTGCAGATTTTGTACCACATGAAGAGCTAACTCCAAAACGAAAGAAAAACCTAACTTTGGTAAAAGGTTATACATTTTTTTATATTTTACTTTAGAAGGAAAGCTTAGGTCATTAGTTAATAAGTAATTGACATTATTTGACCTGAATGCTGGTTATAAGCATTTGCGTTTAGATGTGCATACTTTTCGCTCAATACCTTTTAGCAAAAGTGTTCTTGAGTTGACACTACGATGTAACAGATTAAGGTCTTCACCGGGACGAAACCAAAACACCTATTACTGCTGTTACAGGTCGAAGAGATGTTGCAAGTCTGAATATAGTTTTAAAATTGCATTGCTTTCAAAACTGCTATGGCTTATGACGTCATATTGTCATTTGGTACCGCTCACGAAAGCATCGATTTTGCACGTACCACAAGAATGAAGACATTCTTTGCATATTGTTCGTCGACAACTTGCAAAACAATGCTTTTAGGTGGTAGGGCTGTTGTAGAACAAAAAATGTAAAAAATAAGGATAAGATTTTTCTGTTCTTACAGATCATATACCATATGAAGTGCTACCGTCAAAGAAGGGTAAGAATCACCTGATCGCGGTTGATGGTCACACGTTTTCTATTCAAGGAGGTAATCCGTACACATTCTATTGCTCAAAGAAAGCCAACAAAGGTTGCAGGGCTAGAGTCTGTCTCAATTCTCGGCAGATAATTGTCAATGTGGATTTAGAGCACAATCATCCGCCTCCATACCTTCATAAGTGTAGTGATGGGAGTTGGTTGAACCTTTAAGTATGGACGTGGAGTCTCACAGGCTCCACGCGGTTTTTAAGTTCTTAATATTACACACTTCCCCTTACTCTCCGCACCCGAGTATCTCAGTAGCTTCACTTTTAGTAGCAAAATAGATAGTAAGGGAGGAGGTTGCGTAGCTGGATGCATAGCACGTGAGTAATATTCATTGAAATATTAGCTGGAGCCTGTCAGGCTCCACGTCCACTGTTGCCATATAAATGCATCTGGAAAATGACGGAGACCAAAATGATTACTTTTTAAACATGGTCATATTATGTATGTATATGTTAAATATTCTCAACAAAGGACACTCCCTAATTTATAACAAGTATTAAACTAATAGTATGTATAAGGTTATGATTATACCTACGTTTAAGTACAATTTACAAATTAGTTTTATGAAAACTGAATAAAATGATAATTATTTTATTTGAATGTTTTATAAGTAAGAGTAGTATTTATGGCATTATTATGTAATTTGTGGTTTTGTGAAATCAATAAATGTTTAGTACGTATATAGTTTACAAGAAATATTGTCTACAATTCCAAAACTCCTTGAACCTTTCAGCTTTATAATTTGCCTAAATTGTATTTGATTATTGCCTGCCTTCCATTTTAGCTTTGGCTGAGATTCTGATATCGATACCATCTTGTAATGCATTCTAATTCTGATTTCTATTGTTCCTATTTTTAAAATAATTTTCTCCTTGTACAACATATATATAAAACGCTATTTTGTTTTGAGTAAAAAGAACCAATTTGACACTGGAATACCCAATTTTTACCAAATTAAACAGGCTTACTGGTTTGAATGCATCAGACCTAATATCTCGCTAGCTTCTGCGGTTTTAAATATTTGTTTTTGTATCCTGTTTTGCATATCGGGGCTGCTTGGAAGACGTATATGTAATACATAAAGATGTGTACCAAGCACTGATATATAGAGTACGGACAACACTCATCACTACTAGGTTTCGTTCAAGTGTAGTAACTTTTAACCTATGAGACCGCACTTGAAGGCCAGCTCAAGATGGAACATTTTGCCTGTGGAAATATCAAATATTCGGTATTGGCCAGTACAGGACACCCGGAAGTTATATCCCTGATTGACTCTCCGGGCTGGAGACAGTCTCTACATAAGTCTCTGTCCCATCCTCCAGCATATACTTCCGGTATTTACGGATCATAATGAACTGGTCCTGTATTGCACAGACAAAACCTTCAGGCTCCCCAAAGAGGCTGCATTCTTTTTATTAACTCACGTAAAGCTCGATCGCCACATTTTACTCAGTCGGGATCAACGCCTTAACGTGCCTTCCGAAGCACACGAAGATACGAATTTTAGTTTGACCCATCTCGGGCTTGGCCATGGCGAAAGTTGCATTGTTTTCGTAATCGAAACCACAGCGCTCAAACCACTCTGAGTTCCTCGATTTTTAGCGATATCTTCTATAATCCCCTACCTATTTTTTATCTCAAATGATCCCAATTTTACTATTTGCTTAGATGATGCGACGAGAAAGAAAAATTCGCAAATCTATTACTAATCTGTTCAACAATTCTTTCAGATATTAAAGTGAATTTCATCAACACACACAAAGGAGGTCATATCATTATGGTCGAAGGATTCACGTTCGCTCGAACCAATAAGTTTTCAAGAAATTTTTACTGCTCCAGCAAGTTGTCTAAAAAGTGTAAAGCAAAACTGGTCCTGAATGCTTTAAACGAACTAGTTAAATATGAACCTATTCATAATCACCCTGCACCACGTTATCACATCACGAAAACAGGGTCATTTATTAAAATTACCTAGTACGAGTAGCTTTTTAATGAAATAACTGATTTTATGACAGGCAATTCCTTCTCCAAATGTGTTGGACCGTACTTTTTAACCGACTTTAAAAACGAGGAGGTTCTCAATTCGGTTGGTATGTTTTTTTTTCTATGTATGTACACCTATTACGCCGAGACTTCTGATCCGATTTACGTGATTCTTTTTTTGTTCGATACGGAATAGTTGCCATTCGGTCCCATAAAATTTTTTTTGACTCTCCGGGCTGGAGACAGGCTACATAAATAAGTCTTCGTCGCATCCTTCAGGATATACTTCCGGTAGTTACGGTTAATAATGAACTATACCCCTAGCACCCCAAAAAACAGCACGAACATTTTTAAATTTCGAATAGTAATCGTATCGTTCACGCACACTCGATATAATGGCGATTAGAAATTTAAAAATGTTCGTGCTAGGGTACTTACCTCCGGATTCCCCAAAGAGGTTTCCGAAGCGCAGCCAATACACGTAGTCCTTTTATTTTAACTCACGTGAAGCTCGTGAAGCGCCGCGGAGAACCTTCCGTGAAACTTATTATTATTATTGTCTATTATTACTTATTATAGTGTCTAATATTGTTATTTGATTTAATTATAATAATTGTATTTGTTTGATTGTGCTATGCTCCTAGATGCGACCGTCTTGGATCATAGAATAAATAAATAAATGAATTTATTTAATTTTTTTTTTAAATATTGTTTTAGTTTAAATGTTTTAATTTATTACTTATTTTATATAGTTACGCCCATAATAAAAGGCCTATGTCCAGCAGTGGGCCGTATATAGGCTGGTGATGATGATGATGATGATGATAATTTAATGGATATGAAAGCATTATTATTAGTATCTAGCAATTAATTTATCCTTCTCATGTACGGAGTAATATTGGTTTGAATCAATGCCCCCCGGGGGAAACTAACCTAAATATTGAAGTTAGCAAATTATACGCAAACAGTTCGCTGTGTTTCGAATTGAAGGGAAAGGTAGCCAGTGTAATTACTGGACATGGACGGCATTTCATTTTAGGGCTCAGGATGACAGCGCACCTGCACAGTCAAGCTTACCACCAGGTGGGCCGTCAGCTTGTTTGTCGTTTATTAGTATAAAAAAAACTTTAAGGAAACATTCCTTTTAGAAATGACAAGAACTGCATTAAAAGATTTATTAAAAGTCACCTACCTGGACCGGGAATCAAACCCGCCAAATGTCGAAAATTGTATTATTTTATGATACCGATCAAATCTCTCTAATAAACATTATCTTCACTGAATGCAGTTATTGTTATTTCTAGAAACTAAGGAATGTTTGCATGGAGTATAATTTGCTAACTTAAATTTATAGGATACCTTCGCTTCGAGAAGCATTGGTTTAACTCACCCTGTATATTTATAATTATGTTTTACTTGAATGGTACACCGACGATTTCACCCATTTATCGTATTCTTGTCTATCCTGTCCATTGTCGCTTTTTAACGACAGTACCACCCTTGTACAAATTAATTTAAACATAATGTATTATCTACCTATTTATCTCGATTTTTAACTGGCGTTTTATGTCTGACATTAAGTATGAATAAAATGTAACTATGTATAATCAGAGATGATACATTATTTGGTCTATGCCCTAAGTATTATTTTTTCAGACCTCACTGTAAAGTTTATCGATAGTACTCGTGGCGGCCACATCGCGATGCTTCAGGGTTATACTTTCGCAAGGATGAACAAGAGGTCCAGAAACTGGTACTGCTCCAGCAAACAGTCCAAGAAATGCAAGGCCAAATTAAGTTTAGACAACTTTAACAGGGTGACGTCATACGACCTTACCCACAACCATCAACAGCCCCAATATTATGTTTCCACAAATGGGGCTTACATTAAGTTGACAAATTAATTTTCTATAATAAAGTTAAGTAAAATATCTAAATAAATGTGTACTTTGATAGTTTTGTTTTATTAATTCATAAAATAGTATTTAGTGAATATAAGGTATTATTGAAGTTAGAACCTTAATTTTACAAACTTTTTTTAGGATTATAACTGAAATTCATCAGAAAATTCTTTGTGTCCTAATAATTGTACACTGCAATGGGTACTAATGCATGAACTATTGTACAAGTACAAAGTAATGTTGATTTATATATTAACACAAATTATTGTCCTAGGACCCAAATTAGAGTTCTTTATTACGAACAAGGGAAAAAGACTGATGGTAGAAAACTACGTGTTTAGTCAAGCTACTAGTGACCAGCGATACTGGCGGTGTACGAACAAGCGTCAGACTTATTGTAAAGCCAGAGTTAACTTCAACCACGAGGGGCAGTTGGTGTTTCGTGACTTGAACCATACACACAGCCCGCCTAAATACATGAAGATGAATGATGGCAAGTACATGAAAATTTAACAATAAGTTTTCTTCTTTGAAAACTTGTCCGAATTTCAATTGACCGAAAACGGTTGACCGACGTATTTTTTAATATCTGTATTGTTTGCCATATTTTAGACCAATAAAATAACATTCGACATAAGTAACAGTTTACCGAACTACGTTCCACCGATTTTTAAAATAACTTTTTACTATTGCAAGTCTCTTTTGAACTTTTTTCATTTATCAAATGATTTATTTTCCATACTTTCACTACAGCAAAACAACATTTTACCGAATATTATTTAACCGCAACTATGTTTTTGTAAGTAATTAAACTACTACTACCTCTATGCTAATTAATAAAAAAATGAGTGTAGATAGTTATTCTGCATGCATATTTATTGAATCAAATTAGATGTTGCGTGCATGCTGCATATGTTTGCTTGCTTGCCTGCATGCGTGCATGAGAGAGGAGTGCAGGGGGTAGCAAGCAAAAAACTTACAAGATAAAACTGTGGGTTAGGTAAGATATTGTGACCAGAGATAGCAGAATTTCAAAGTGCTAGCTTGCATGCTAGCGAGTGTGCCTAAATGCTACAGGCTTGCATGCATGTTTTCTTGCGTCAATTATGGTAGTGTGCTCAAATGTTTAATTTCACCAAAGGTGATGAAAATATGGCAAATAAAATAGTGGTGTAGTGAATGTTAAGAAACATAAAACTAATAATAACCATTGTTCGAAAAATGGTTATTTTGGCCGAGAATAATTTCGGTAAAATGTTTTTCGACCAAATGAAACATCGGAGTATCGGAGTAACGATAAAAATCTAATTAATAAAAGGTCAACTGATATAGTGGCAAAAGTGATTTAGAAGATGTAAAAAAGTCGGAATGAAAATAATCTCTCTAAGTAATAATCAATAAATCTAAAAGTTTTCGCTTGGATGAAATTCGGTCAAAAAAGTTTCAAACTTATGATAAGCAACCATAAATTTCAAATAATATACAATACCCACTGCTGACCTTTCTGGGACATAATCAGGATTTGGCCTGTTATGGCAAACGCATTCAATTCAATATCCATGGCTTCTCCAATTAAACTGCCACACATCACGTCAGATAATCAAGGAACGATTTTTTATCGGCGAAAATATTAAAATTGCAATATGCCCGAAGAGGCAAATTTAGTAATATAAAACCCTCATTTTTTAATAAACTAAATTTTGATGGATACCTAACTTGCTTGATGTTGTTGCTTTAATCACCATATCAAATATTTGTAGAATTTTTGTAAACTATGGAAATAACACAAAAGCTTTTTTTATTTAACTTATTAATATCATTAGATTGTCAGGCGCAGCTGTGAAACATTGGAAGTAGATATCAGATGAATGTGTGATATGTTAATCATTTTTATAAAAATCTGACGGCCCTTCTCGGAGAGACATCAGGGCTATTAAACTTACTTATAATACAATATTTTGAGTACTGATTGCACCCAATAAAATAAGCCAGTATGCATTAGACTGTTCTAACCTGAGCTACCAGGCTGCCATAAAAACGCCACGTGGTTAGATATATTTTACATTCTTCCTATATTTGCCAGCACTTTTCTCGCTATACAGATCAGAAGATCGCAAAACAAATTCATAATGTAAAGCTAGAGGTATTATAAATTAGTAGTATGTTCATGAGTGATAAGAATGGATAAAATGAAGAACTTACATTAGAAAATGGCCTACGCCGCGCCGCATATACACTTTGTTTTCGTACATTTTGTATGAAAAAGTTTTGAAGAGACCCATGCCTGCGCCACGCCTTTGCTTCTATATAATTTACGGTTACGCTTTACTCGTAAAGGCCGGCAAGATGGAGGCGGCTAGAACCAAGGAATAGATAAAATAGGTAGAACAGTGTGTTCAAGTGAACTCTTCTTACTGCTTCACATCATGTGTGAAAAAAAGAAAAAAAAATAATCTCAGTTTAAAAAGTGCTTTGACCTTTTAGGGCTCTCCATCGAATTGCTCGCGCGTGGAAGTGGGAGAACAATATTGATTTGCAATGGGCAAACATTCTCCAACAGCTGGCAGTCGAGGTTTTGGTACTGCTCTAAAAGAAGGTCGCTCAAATGTCCAGCCCGCGTCATTCTTGACAAGTTCAACAATTTGACTCGATACAACTTGGAACATAATCATTGATTGAAATATTATTATGTAGAATTGTTTTAGTTTTTATGAAAAAAGGATCTCTAACTGTTATACAACGTTTTAAACCTTGCTGCTACTGATCATTCAAGCAAAAAATATTGTAAGCCTTATAACAGTTTAGGTAGGGGAGACTAATCCATCTTATTCAGTACATTATTGTCTACAATCTGAAATGGTGATAATGAGCTGGCCCATAACTTTACCATCTCCTCTATGTACGGTATACCCTATTACTTAAAGCGAGAAAGTCGCTTTAAGTAATAGGAAAAAGACAGCACAAATTTTTTTGGAGCTGTCAACTTTTAGATAAATTTTAATGAAACCATAGACAATTTTAGACGGCATGCACGGTGGTGCTTCCTAAACACCGCATTTTATCACGTTCATTAAAGTCGAAAATTCTGCAACCGTTTTTAAAAATCAGATTTTAGGACAGCCATCCTTTTTTATTTATATTGAGAGAAAGAGATGAACTAAACTTAAATTTAGATTTAGAGTGTGTTTTTCAGAATCAGGGCCACTTGTGGAGCCAGTGTTTTTGATGGCTATTATTTTCATGACTAGTTTTTACAGAATCGTGGCCACTTGTGGAGCCAGTGTTTTTGATGGCTATTATTTTCATGCCTAGTTTTTACAGAATCAGGGCCACTTGTGGAGCCAGAGTTTTTGATGGCTATTATTTTCATGCCTAGTTTTTACAGAATCAGGGCCACATGTGGAGCCAGTGTTTTTATGGCTATTAATTTCATGCCTAGTTTTTACAGAATCAGGGTCACTTGTGGAGCCAGTGTTTTTGATAGCTATTATTTTCATGCCTAGTTTTATAAGTATAAACACTATTATATTGTTCTGAATTATAGTAAAAATTATATCATAATGGAAATGTTAAATGATAGTAAAATAGTCTTACAAATTGATTTCTTTGCTGTTTTGTCATGGTCTGTGTAAATAATATCATTCCTATACATATACATAAAAGTATTTTATGATTATACAAAAAATATATCTGCCAAACGGTTGTACAAGCAGTTGTTCTACTTTTACTATGATTTAGTCCAGTTAAACAATAACTGAGTTTCATTATTATAATAGAGAGAAAAAAGGTCATTTTTACAGGACGTTGTTTTCTTTTCCACATCGTACTTGAATAAAGCATAATTAGTAAGTATAACTTACACTCAAGTAATAATTTATGACCTAATTGACTAAGGACACTGCACAGTGGGACATCCATAGGTCATAAATCTTAAAAACCTGCTTTCTTGTTTTACATTTTATTCCTTGTCGTTACATTGGATAGTTGCGGTACCTTCTGAAACTATAAATAGGTCAGTAATTAGAGTGCGCCTTCATTATCTATTGTGCATTCAAAGAGAGCGCATCGCCAATCGTAAATACTGTTATCAGTGAGTCATTAAAAAGCGTGACGTCATTTGTTGTCATTGCGGGACCTGTGAGTGCTGTGTGAGTTTTTTCTGAAATGGATATCCAAGAACAGGGTATGTAATAATTAATATTTTTATTTTAATTGTATCTTAGTATATATTTTCTTTAGTATGTCATTGCTACGAGGCGACTTTTCTTGGAGTATTATATTTTAATATTCAAAGTTTGAATAAACTTTTAAATATGTTCCCACTCGCTCCGACTATGGAGGTATATTGCACCATAATCTTTAGACTTTCTTATCTTAGGAAAATTAAAACTTGGCTGCCCTTATCTGCCCTTTTGGCGATGACAAGGGTGCTACGGTTGCCAGATTATCTCGTAGCATTTGCTACGAAATTAGTTTATTTAGTCTTAGTGCTTTGTGTAGGTTTTGTGACTGAATTTTAACCGTTTTTTTTTTGTTTTAGGTAATTTATATATATGCTCGTTTTCAAGAATGCATATTCTTGAAATATGGCTAACTGTCAATACCGATAATGACTCGGAAAAGTGTCGTCAAGTCCTACAAAGTTTGTTGACTAATCTGAACGATGCTGAGAACATTGATATTCATTATTTAGAGAAAATTGTTAATAATTTATGTAAAGCTATTGCTCGATTCTGGAAAAAATGTAATAGGGATAAAACCAAGCTTTTATATAAGAATTCCGATTGGTTTAATGTTATTGAAAAAATTCAACTTGTGAAAAATAATAAGCAATGTACTCCGTCTGAAACGTCGCCGTGTCATTCACGTGGTCGTCCTCGAAAACCTTTTACGCAATGTAGTAAAAGGACTAAACGTCGGAGAGTAGCTGATTTGTCAAAGTCTGATGATTCTACTGTGAGTGCATTGCTTGATGTTTCAGACTGTTCATTCGATTCGTGTATATCTAGAGTTAGCACTGATGATGTCTTGTCACTTGTGACTGATGCTCAGTTGACAAAACATCAGTATTTATTAATTAAAAACTTTGTTAATAGTAAGATTTCTCCTAATGTATTACCATGTTACCAACAAATTACTAAAGCGAAACAGAGATGTTACCCTTCTAATATAACTGTTTCCGAGTCTTCAGCTGAAGTTGAATTACAAAGTCTTTTTGATCACACAGCTTCTCGAATCCTTGAATCTCAAAAAGAGGTCTTAGATCAGATTCCTGATGATTGTTTGTCTAATATCTCTTTACTTGGGAAATGGGGATTCGATGGCAGCACTGGACATAGTGAATACAAACAATTTTTTTCAGATTCAACTTTAGAAGATAGTAGTTTGTTTGTAACATCTTATGTACCCCTTCAAATTATTGTAAAATTAGCTGAAGATAATTGTAAAATTTTATGGAAAAATCCTCGACCCTCTTCCACTAGGTACTGCCGTCCTATTCGATTTCAATTTTTGAAAGAAAGCACAGCAGTGTCTTTGCAAGAGGAAGCTTATTTTAAGGATAAAATTGAAAGTTTGCAACCTACTTTTATTCAGATCGACAATCGTGAATTGGTCGTTTCTCATAAGTTGCAGCTTTCAATGGTAGATGGTAAAATTTGTAGTGCTTTAAGTGAAACATCTACAAGTAGATGTTATATATGTAATGCTACCCCTAAAGAGATGAATAAAATAGACGAATGTTTACAAAAACCTGTAATAGAGAGTAGATACCAATTTGGATTATCACCACTACATTCTTGGATACGTTTCTTCGAATATTTTATTCATCTTTCATATAGATTAGACATAAAAAAATGGCAAGTTAGGCTAGATAGTGATAAACAATTGTTATCAAATAAAAAACAATATGTACAGTCCCAGTTTAGGGAACGATTAGGTTTAATAGTTGACAAGCCGCGTAGTGGTGGAAGCGGGACGTCTAACGACGGAAACACGGCCAGGAAGTTTTTTTTGGAATCAGCTGTATCTGCTGAAATTACAGGTTTGAATAAGGATCTCATAGATCGTTGTTGTGTAATATTACAAACGTTATCTTCTGGACATAAAATTAATGAATGCAAGTTTAAAGACTATGCATTACAAACAGCATACAGCCTGGTCGAGGAATATCCGTGGTATAGTCTTCCTGCTTCTGTCCACAAGGTGCTCGTACATGGATCAGATATTATAAGTTATGCATTGTTATCTATAGGAGAACTTTCCGAAGAAGCTGCTGAAGCGACAAATAAGTATATCAAAATTTATAGACGAAGTCACACTCGAAAAATGTCACGTGAAGTTACCAATCAAGATTTAATACAACGACTATTATTACATTCAGATCCTTATATTACAAGTCTTCGGAAACTTCCCCCTAAAAAGAAAAATACTCTGTCACAAAGTGTAATAGAATTGTTACATGTTTAATATTGTTAGAATAAGAATAATTTATTTGTATTTTGTTAGTTGTTTTGTTTTTTTTGTATTTAATTAATTTTAATTTATTTATTTCTATTATTTTATTATAATTAAATAATGTTATCAATGTTTTGACTCTTATTTTATTTAAAATATATGTTTTACATTCCAATTTTTAAGTGTTTGTTCATGATAAATTTAGGTAAAAGTATGTTATTGTTTATATTTGTTTTTTACTGAAGTAAACGTTTTTTATTCCGTAAATACATGTACTTCTTTCATTTTAATGTTCCTAAAACACTTTTACAACTATAAGTCACTAAAATAATACAATGTATTGATAGTAACAGGACTTTAACTATTTATGACCGCCCTTGTATGGAGCGTGTCCCTCCGTGCACTGCCACAAAAACAGATTTGTCAAAATATTGTATAGGTGATTTTTCTAGGGCTATTATGCTTCTACGTGTTAGCTGAATAGTCAATAAGTAATGTCGATCGATATAATCCACCATTTCCAAAATACTTTCGAATCTACAGGTACCTTCTTCAGTTTGTTGTATATTCACTTAAGAGGGAGTGAGAGCGCCAGTGAAACAGTTGACTAAGATGATTTCATAAAGGCCTTTTTCTTACAGGAATATGCTTCATAAATTCTACTCGAGGCAAACTTATTCTGTATGACGGTTATACTTTCTCTAAAAGAAACAAGAAATCTAAAATCTGGACGTGCTCAAAGAGTAAAAGGAGTAAATGTGAAGCGAAACTCAAATTAGATAACACGAATAAACTCATCCCTTTGTGTCTTTTACACAAACATCCACCCCCCAACGTTTGAATTACTTAAGACGGAACATATGTTACTTTTTGAAGTTAGAAAGCTTCGACGTTGGGCATATTTTGGTCTCTCGAACGCCGTGCTGCGCCTCGACAAGCCTCGCGGCATCGCGTTGCGCCGCGAGGCGCAGCCTGAAGCCATTGTGGCGACTTGTCTCTACTTTTCCACTGTCACGCTGCGTAGCGCAGTGTGTCGTTGCGCAGCGAGACGTCGTGCTTCCAGCGATTCAACGCCGCGTCGCGTCTCGGTGTGATTTGACCCTAAGTTAACAAACTGGCAATGTGTTGCGGTCCACTTTGATAAGTGATTATTATAGAGTACAGTGGTACGTGATGATAAAAAGAGAAGACACTTCACGTGAAAAGAGATTATAAAGAATAGAGGAGAGATGTTAAAGAAACACAAAACAGTTAACTTTAATAAAATAAATATAGAAGAGTGAGTAAACCTACATAATAAAGTGGAATTCAACCATCCAATACATAACTGAATAAGACCAAGAGACACGGAAAATATAGAGTAGGCAACGTGGGAGCAGTAGGTACTCTGCTGTGCGATTCTCTAAAGTCAGCAGCCTTGAATTCGTGGCTGTCGGCAGCGCTGTCACACCTTTTGGCGTTTGTTTGACACCAGCATTCCGACGACAAGCGCAGCCGGCTCACGCTGCGCTCGTCGTCGGAACGCTGGTGTTATGTTATTAATATGTTGTTTATTTTATATCTTTACATAGAAATTAATCAAATATTGAATGAAGTCATTGCGAATTGCGATACAATTTAAAAACAAGAAAAACGAAGTAAAAAATATCGATTTTACTTCATGTCGTATTTACTAGGTGGTAGACCCTATGTAGGGTAGGTACCCCCGCCTTTCTTATTTCAGCCGTGAAACAGTTCGCTGTGTTTCAGATTGAAGGTAAAAGTAGCCAGTGTAATTACTGGACATGGACGGCATTTCATCTTAGGCCCCAGGATGACAACGCACCTGCAATATCAACTGATTTTTCCTTGTTATTGCAGGTGTCTATCGGCGGCGGTAACCGCTTACCATCAGGTGAGCCGTCAGCTTATTTGTCATCGAGTTGTATTAAAAATATTATATATGCAAAACAGCGACAATCATACACGGCCATGAGATAGACGTAGACATTAGCGAATACGCTTGCGCGCAGCGTCGTGCTCAAACGTCAAAATCAATGGCAGCTCGTCGTCTTGTCAGACGTCAAGCTCGATGTCGAATATTTCTGTTTGTGAATCAAACTGCTGATTGCTACGAGAGTCTGACGGCCTGGCCACGGTAACTAGCGGTGGCGGCGGCGGCGGCGGCGTGACTGGCGAGGTCGCCGGTCGCCGCTACGCGTGGCGTGCTTAGTATATTGCCATATTTGTTTTCATTCGGGTAGATAGAAGTGCGAATATTCACCGCGGCGAATTTCCTGGTGGCCAGGCGGTAAAGGCTATGGTTACCACTCATCAGACGGACCAAAATAGTTATTTTTATATTAGTATACATACATAGCTATGGTTACTTGTGGAACCATGTCTTATGCCATCAATGAGTTATGTTAATTGTGGCTGGGTACTAGTAGTGATCAGACGAACACTTGTGACAGTTGTGACATAAATGAAGCGATAATAAATGTAACCTGAATATTCTTATTTATTTTTCATTGCCAGTACCATTACCTTCGCGAGGTGGACACGAACAATTCAGTATTGGTAGTCATTTGTAATCGTACCCGCTTCGTACATACCATGTTTCTGATCAAAGCTTTAAGTATTTAAATCCCTGGTGCGCGGAGTGGCGGACAATAGGTAGAACTTTTTATTTTATTTCATAAATAAGAAGTCTATAACTCATAAAGAAATATTGCAAAAGAAATAGTATGTCTAAGATCAATAGTTTAACCGAAATAGTGGTGTGTTTGATGTGTTGCGGCGCGTCGTCCAAAACCGCTCCATAGAAAATCTACAGAACAGGTGACGTCACATGTTCCCATATTACTAAGAAATGTATGGGCATACTGAAAAAAATTATAACAACTAGGTATTAAGTATCTTTTAATTAATAGTTGTCATAATAATAGTTGTTTTAATTGATGTCAGCAATCTGATCATTAACATTTTTGACAAATTTTGATAAAAACATATGACCATTTTTTTTTATTTTCAAAATAGTACAACTTTACCAATATTTCATATATTTAAAGTTTGAACTGTTTTTATGTGTAAAAGTAACGTATATTTTCCGAATTTGTGAAAAAAGAGCCATATTCAAACTTAGGCAACATCCCAATTAAAACAGCGATAACGCTCAAACGCCCACATATCCGCCGCACATGCGCGTGTCGATTACCTATCCACATTCATTTGCTTGTAACTCGTGATTGACTAGAGATAGACAAAATCTTATTATCGATTTGAAAAGACAATGGAATTTCCCATATATTTGTATGAGTTTTAGGCGTGAGTATTTAATATTGAAACCAATTTTGTTTGCAGATATCAGCTGCACATTCATAGAATGTCCTCGAGGCAGACTCGCTATGGTGAATGGCTACACTTACTCTAGAATAAACAAGCAGTGCATTACTTGGATGTGCTCAAGCAGGTTTAAATATAAGTGCTTCGCTAAAATTAAAATGGCCTCTACGGATAATATAGTACATATCTTTGAACATAACCACCCACCCCCTAACTATCATATCACTCAAGAGGGCCTCTATGTTAAGTTATAATTTGTTCACATGTAGTGAAATAATCGCGAAATCCGGATTTTTGCGAGTGCATAATATAGGTACCTTATCTACCCTTCTTGGCTTTGGTGATTACTTCATATTACTGCGAAACCGGGCATCCTCTCTAAGTTGAGGCAGTATATCACTACTTAATATCTGCTGATACAACATAAGGTTGTCTGGTAGAGATTGCTGCTAGCGATAAGACCGCCTTTTTTGGCTTATCGTGTTTGTTTTATCTCTGCGATGTGCAGAATGAAGAATTTCTATCTATTCATAAAGTGTAAGTTCGGTAATCTTAAAATTACTTTAAATTCTTAGTGAAAACACAGTGATTATCATTTCATCCCTCCCACGCTCACATATGTATTGTGTGAAATAAAAAATAATGTGGCTTAGAAAATAAAATAAATGTCTTTGGATTTGAAATTAGTGTATTATTATAATAAAATTTTACAGTATGTTTTTGAGGCTTTAAAATAATGATAACTTACTTAATGCACGCTTCATGAAATATTGATGATACTTATATTTTTGCATAAGCTGTGGATGAATTGGTTACAGACACGGGCTGGTTTTTGCACGATCTATCGTCTTCATTTGATATTATTATTATTAAGGGCTCTCCATCGAGTTGTTCACGCGTAGAAGTAGGAGAACAATATCGATTTGCAATGGGCAAACCTTCTCCACCAGCTGGCAGTCGAGGTTTTGGTACTGCTCTAAAAGAAGGTCCCTCAAATGTCCAGCCCGCGACGATACAACTTGGAATATAATCATTGATTGAAATTCCATTATTCCATGTGGAATTGTATTAGATTTTTTATGAAAATATTATAAGACTTATTACAATTTAGGTAGGGGAGAGTAAACCATTTTGGAACACTTTTGACAGAACAGTCAAAAACACCGAATCCTTTTAAGTACGAAAAATCTGGTATTATAGACTATTGTTATTATCATCATCATCATCATCATCATATCAGCCGAGAGACGCCCACTGCTGGGCATAGGCTTCCCCCAAGGATCTCCAAACGTAAAGGTTCAATAAAGGAAACACAGTAGTTTGTTAATCATCCTAAACATAATCCATTTTTAGTCGCGATACTATAAAAATATAAAATTGAAAATTTTAATTAACCCTCGGCCTCATTAATCATTTATTTAACACCGTCTCATTAAGGCTATTCTTATGAGCCCAAACACCAGCGTGTTAAACTTACAGCACATACAGCTATCTGCTGTAAGTTTATGAAGAATTAAGTATCCCGCAGACTTTTTGATGGTATAGGATCAGCTTACGGTTAGTATCTATGTCATGGGAAAGTTACCGAAGTGACAGTACACCAAATTTCAAATCAATCGGATATGAGAAAGATAGTAAAATCCTTTTATCATGTAGAAAATGAGCTGATAATAATCAAGCGCCTGAACTGATCTTCATAAATTATAGCTAAGAACCATCTTAGCTACGTCAGCTCTCAAACAAAATTGCATGAAGAATGAACAAAAAAAATGTCACAGTCGTAGTATCTGACATAGGAATAAACAAAGTGAAAGAGAGAGTGTGTGACACAGTAGTCAACTTGTTTTGTATTGTTAATGCAGAAAAATAACGTCATTTAGTAGGAAAATCAGAGGTGGTTCAATTTAGATGACGCTACAATATTGGTTACTCTCACTTTGTCTACATTCTGAGACATTTGAAAAATCTTGAAATTATGCAGTAACAGTAAACCGTCTGTTTTTTTCGACATATTCTAAATCTAAAGGAGATAGTAAAAGTTTCTATAGGATTTGGGCCAGATATTTAATATTTTTTGGCCGCTTCTATCAGTTAAGATTTATGGAAATGATAAGGTAAGAGTCTTACAAAAATATCGGTACGAAAAAATGGTGCTCATGTGCTGGCCCAAAACTTTACCATCTCTTCTACCGATATATCTTTCTCGCTGTAAATAAAAGGAAAAAGACAGCAAAGGAAAAGACATTTTTTTTAAAGTAGTCAACATAAATTTTAAAGAAACTTGTGGAGCCAATGTTTTTGATGGCTATTTTTTCATGTCTAGTTTAATAATTATAAAAAACTGTTATATTGTTCTGAATTATATAATAGTAAAATTTATATTTAATGAGGAATGTTAAATGATACTAAAAAAGTTACAAATTGATTTATTTGTCGTTTTCTTAGGCCCTGTGTAAATAATATCATACCTATACATATTTATACGTAAAAGCATTTTATCTTTACTTCCTTACTATCCTTACTATATATATTTATATTATATATATTATATATTACATATAATATTATAAATAAAAAGTAACTCTGTCTGTCTGTGTGTTACACAATCACGCCTAAACTACTGAACCGATTTAAATGGAATTACAGGACCTTTTTTTTAACATCAGTACCTAACTCCGGTAATATACTCAAGTAATAATTTATGACCTAATTAACTAAGGACACAAAAAGGGATTGGTCAAAATACTGTTTATGTGATTTTATATGACTATTATGCTTCTCCATATTAGCTGAATAGTCAATAAGTAATGTCGATCGATATAAACCACTATTTCCAAAATAATTTCGAATCTATAGGTACTTCGGTTTGTTGTATATTCACTTGAGAGGGAGAGATAGAGCCTACGCGGGCAATGCCGCTGGTAGAAGCTATGATGAAACTGTTGACTAAGATGATTTTATAACGGCCTTTTTCTTACAGGAATATCCTTCATAAATTCTACTCGAGGCGAACTTATTCTGTATGAAGGTTATACTTTCTCTAGAAGAAACAAGAAAGGTAAAATCTGGACGTGCTCAAAGAGTAAAAGGAGTAAATGTGCAGCGAAATTCAAATTAGATAACACGAATAAACTCATCCCTTTGTGTCTTTTACACAAACATCCACCCCCCAACCTTTGCATTACTCAAGACGGAACATATGTTACTTTTTGAAGTTAGAAAGCTTCGACGTTTCGAATTGGTCTCATAAAGAGGATATGAATGATAAAAGTATATTTTTTAAACTTAAATACATAGTAAGGCTAATAACATCAAGCTAAAACTGCTGAGGATTCTTCACATACCCAAGGTATGTGAACCTATATTTATTACTATTAGCATATGTTAACGCTCAATGAGCTGCTATAGGTTTGATTTTTTGTTACATGTTTTCAAATTTTATCTGTGTCCAAATAAAAGACGTTTTAAAAAAATTGTGTAAAACCTCTGGAATAGAATACTGTACGGGTCAAATCATACCGAGACGCGACGCGACGCGACGCGCATTTTTAAAATAGTGATACAAAATACAACCTTAAACAGGCTGGTGCCGTCAATACGACAATAAATTAAATCATTATCATCAATAATGCAGACAATGTTATATTATTTCATACAAATGTCATGAAATTATCAAAGGAATAAGATGTTTTTGAAAGTGGCAAACTATTTCTATGCACTAATATAGTCCATGATTTAATTTATTGTCGTATTGACGGCACCACCCTGTATACTACATAAAAAGGTACACATGTCATTGAGAGAATTCGAGAACGCCCGTAAGGCGTGACGTAACGCCGCGCCGCTCCTCAACAAGCCTCGTGGCATCGCCATGTGCCGCGAGGCGCAGCCTGAAGCCATTTGTCTCTACTACTGGCGACTTGTCTCTCTACTATTCCACTGCCCCGTGCGGCATCACGCTGCGTAGCGCAGGTCTCGTTGCGCAGCGAAACGTCTCGCTGCCATATGCCAGCGATTTCACGGTACACCTCGCAACGCCGCAGCGCGTCGCGTCTCGGTGTGATTTGACCCTAAGTTAAAACTAGTAAAATAAAAAGAAGAGTAAGTAAATCTAAAATATAAAGTGGAATTCAAACATGCAAAACATAACAGAATAAGACTAAGAGACACAGAAAATACAGAGTAGGCAACGTGGGAGCAGTAAGTACTCTGATTGCTTAGAGCGTCTAACGGCCGGGCACGGAAACGGCGGCGCTTGGCGAGGTCGCCGGTCGCCGCTACGCATGGCTTAGTATATTGCCGTGCATTTGTTTTCATTCGGGCGAATAGAAGCGCGAATTATTCGCCGCGGCGAATTTCCCGCTGGCCAGGCCTTAAAGGCTACAGTTACTATCGGGCGGACCAAAATAGTTGTTTTTATTATTTTATTGTTATGGCTCATGTGTTTCTCCCATGTAGGAAGGTCTGTGCCCAGCAGTGGGACGTATATAGGCTGGTGATGATGATGATGATGATGATAACCATTGTTACTTGTGGAACCATGTCTGATGCAATAAACGACTTATGTTAATTGTGGCTGGGTACTAGTAGTGATCAGACGGAAAAGCATGACACTGAAAAGCAGGAGCGTCAGGCATGTAGAAAATTCAATCACGTATGGTATGGCTTCTGTGTTGTCACAAGTGAACAAGTATGTAACTAGATATACAGATATATAGATTGTGACAGTTGTGACATAAGAGAAGCGATAATAAATGTAACCTAAATATTCTGATTTATTTTTCATTGCCAGTACCATTACCTTCGCGAGGTGGACACGAACAATTTAGTATTGGTAGTTATTTGTAATCGTTACCGCTTCGTACATACAATGTTTCTGATCAAAGCTTTAAGTACTTTAATCCCTGGTGCGCGGACAATAGGATAGTTGACAACTTTTTTTTTATTTCATAAATAAGAAGTCTATAACTCATAAAGAAATATTGCAAAAGAAATAGCATGTCTAAGATCACTAGTTTCACAGATATAGTGGTGTTTGATGTGTTGCGGCGCGTCGTGCAAAAACGCTCCATAGAAAATCTACGGAACAGGTGATGTCACATGTTCCCGTATTACTAAGAAATGTATGGGCATACTGACAAAATTTATAATAACTAGGTATTGAGTATCTTTTTATTAATAGTTGTCATAATAATGGTTGTTTTAATTGATGTCAGCAATCTAATATCATTAACATAAATTTTGATAAAAAAATATGACTATTTTTTTTATTTTCAAAACAGTACAACTTTAACAATATTCCATATATTTTAAGTTTGAATTGCTTTTATGCGTAATAGTAACGTATATTTTCTGAATTTGTGAAAAATAGCGCCATATTCAAACTTAGGCAACATCCCAATTAAAACAGCGATAACGCTCAAACGCGGACATCTCCACCGCGCATCCGCGTGTCGATTACCTATCCGCATTCATTTGCCTGTAACTCGTGATTGACTAGAAATAGATAAAATCTAATTATTGATTTGAAAAGACAAAGAAATTTCTTGCATATTTTTATGAGTTTTTGGCGTAAGTATTATTGTACCCAATTTTGTTTGCAGATATCAGCTGCACATTCATAAAATGTCCTCGAGGCAGACTCGCTATGGTGAACGGCTACACTTACTCTAGACTAAACAAGCACGGCATTGCTTGGATGTGCTCAAGTAGGTTTAAAAATAAGTGCTTAGGTAAAATTAAAATAGCCTCTACGGATAATATAGTACATATCTTTGAACATAACCACCCACCCCCCAACTTTCGTATCATTCAAGATGGACTCTATGTTAAGGTATAATTAGTTCAAATGTAGTGAAATAATCGCGAAATCCGTAATTTTACATTGGTGATTACTTCATACCTATTACTGCGAATACCAGGCATCTTCTCTAAGGTGAGGCAGTATTTCACAACTGAACATCTGCTGATACATAAGGTTTTAGGATTTATATTAATTAACGAACGAATACTTTCAACATGTTTATCGATTTAAAAAAAGTTAAAAGTTGTCGTTCGAATTTCAAATTGTTGCCCTATGTTGCAATAAAAAATGCGTTCCATTTTTAACTTTTCGTCAGATTGCCTAGTGTAAGAACGAATTTTGTATAAATTTATTATTACAATTTAATGATTTTCTTATCAAAGTCTTCAATAAGGTACTTGATAAATAACATTAGGAAACCTGTACTACATATATCTTTGGATGTTAGAGGGATAAGAAAATTAACGTATGACTTACTTGTTACAAATGAACATTACAGTACTACGTATTGTTAATAAAAAACGTGTAATAAATATTCAATTTCATAGGTATCTCGTACAACAGATTAGTGTAAGAGGAAATGTTTGTAAGACAAATTTTAACCTTTGTGATTTTTTCCTCGTTATTTGCAGGTGTCTATAGGTGGCAGTTACCACTTACCACCAATCTAATTGTATCAAAATAAACATTACAAGCGTTTACGTCGCACGGCTTTTCATACAAACTTTCAAGTCAAAAATATTGAAAACTAACAAACCGATTCTAACGACAATTGGCACCTATAAGCAAGCTATCAGATCTTAAAAGCTATTAGATTTTATTTTTAAATCTAATACCTAATAAATTTTTGGCGATGTTTATTGATTTCTAAGAAAAGCTGAAAATGCTCTTACTCAACAATGAGATTATGTTTCGAAAAACCTCTGATAACTATTTAGACCAGCCTGACGACTTACATAAACGTGTAAAGTCATATTTGAATCGTTTGATTGTTACCAATACTTTCGACTTTAGTATAAAGTTTGTATGAAAATTGACGTTTACAAAAATTAACCTTGAACCTACCAATCACCCAAAATTCTTCAGTCCAACCAGGTTCCGCCTAGGCGTCCAATTAACTGGTTAATTTTACTAGACTAGAAAGAACTAGAATTTAGTACCTATAGTACTTCCAGAACTTGGAATTCTTTGCTAGCACAATGTGCTCCCTCCTTTTTTCTTTTTTTATACAAAGCACGGCAACTGAACCAACACCACCTGATGTGAAACGGTGCTGGCAAAGAATTCCATGTTCTGGAAGTACGACAAAGAAACGAGGCACTAAATTTCTTTGTGCGTGATGTTGAGGTGGAGACAGTGAATGGATGACTCCGAAGACCGGCACGCGTGCGCCTGAGCAGGAAGGGGGATGATGGTCCTTCCTATAACATGGATTTCTTCAAAAGAGGTGTGAAAAAGCTTGAAACCTTTTGTGCCGGCAAGGTGGAGGCGGCTAGAGCAGTGTCTAAACTGCACCAGCTGTCTTCGCATGTGGACTCTTCTTACCGCTTCACATCAGGTGGTGTTGAGTCGTTTGCCGTGCTTGGTATAAAAACTTCTTAAAACTTTAAGAAGTGGGAGGATCCTATTCATAACTTTAATGATATTGTCGCAGCGATCTTTAATACTAACACCATTCTATAGTATTCTAGAGAGAACAATAATGGAGCCAGTTTCTACCTCAAAAGAATCCTACACATAATAATTGTTTATGGTGATAATTTTTGGTTTTGTTTCAGTCATAGAATTCGAGTTCATAGAAACGATTCGTGGGATTCAGCTGCTCCTCGTTCAAGGATACACGTATACCAGGTCCAACAGGAAATGCAGGGTCTGGATATGCTCCAGCAGAACTTCAACCAGATGCGAGGCGAAAGTCAAAATGAGTAAAATAAACACTGTCCTAGAAAGCATCCTCGAACACAATCACGCGCCACCAGGGTTGCACGTGACTCACGATGGTAAATACTTAAAAGTCCACGAGAGGCATCATCGTCTGGACGAATAAAATTAAACGGAAATGTATTTTGTTTTCAAGTCTCAATAGGGACTATGCATATTTTTTTTAAGTTCTTACAAATAATGACAGAAACAAAACTTAAAGAATTTCAGAAAAATATTGATAAATACCTACCCGACTAATGTACAGACACATCAAGTGTAACAGTTGCACTACGAAAGCCACCTCTATTACGAACGCAGTAAGGGTGATCTCAAGTTCAAATTGTTACGCTTGATGTGCTGTCGACTCTACAGCCACTGTTTCTGTGTGAGACAAACTTTGACGCTGCGTCTCTACAGATGGATCACTTAGAGGAAATTCACAGTGTCATTCCAAGGCCTCGATAGCTCAGATGGTCAGTCAGGCAGGCAGTCAGGCAGTCACCCGGATTGTGAAAGGCCGCGGGATCGGTCCCCGCTTGAGGACATGATTTTTTTCTAGTTTAAATACTTTTCTAATAGTTTTCAAAAATTTATGTAATATTAAAAATATAAAGCTGTATTGTTAATATCTATCTGTTCAAATTTCATGAGTTTATTTTTAATTTCGTTTAATTAAATTAAATTATACTTCATTTATTGATTCACTATTTGTGGCGACAAACGTAGTGCATTCAAACCAAATTCTATCTTTGCATATAATTGTAAATAACGCAATGCTTATAACTTCTATCTGTATATAAAGAGTACCTACAGGTTAGAACATTATTCGGGCATTAAATTTATCAAACACTACAAATATTTAAAAAAACGGGAATAATATTACCTAATACTGTTCTCATACTCGCACCAAGAATGTAAGCCAAATTATATAATTGTTTTATTAATAGGATTAAAATAGCTTAACTTATGTCTCAACTATTTACTTTTCCTTTAATATTTTTACTAGGTGGTAGGCCCGTATGTAGGGTCGTCTGGGTAGGTACCACCGCCTTTCTTATTTCAGCCGCAAAACAGTTCGCTATGTTTCGGATGGACGGGAAAGGTAGCCAGTGTAATTACTTGATCCGTTGGGAAACTGGTCTTTCACCCTGAAGTTTAAATCGTACTAATTAGGTACTTTACTCTACCAATAATAATACTATTTATACACTCACACCTAATATCTAGCCCAAAGTAAGCATCACTAAGAGCTTGAGTTATGGATACGAGATAAGGAAGAAATTATGAAAATAATATGATATTATATACTAGAAATATACTTAATAAACATATATACATCCATGACTCGTAAACAAATGCTTGAACTCATCATACAAACATTTGCTCCTACCGGGATTCGAACCCGGGACCTCTTGACCGAGTAGCCTGTATAGCAAGGGGTACAGACCGCTCGACCAGACGGACGTCTGGAATACTGTCTACATTGGTATCGTTAGGATTTAGTTAATACTCTACCGTGCTATTTTGTCTCCATTGTCAACAATGTCTACAATGTCATTTTTCTCGACCTTAACCCGAGAAAAATGACATTACGGTGTAGACAAAACCGTTTCTCGAGCTCCTCTTGTTCCTTGTGCTACGCGTGCAGCACCCTTTAAGTATGTTGTACTAACTATGCCAACTGTAGTAACAAATGTAACAAATGTAACTGTAGTAACTGTAGTGTACAATGTAGACAGCAATGGTAAAGAAGTGTACTAACTAAAACTGGTAACTGGTAGAGTAGTACCGTTTACTGAACCCGTCCCGTGTACAGGTTTATACACATAAAACATGACTGTCATCTTTAATTCTACCGTCACCTAACCAAAAGAGTTCAGTACCCCTAGCACGAACATTTTTAAATTACGAATCGCCATCGTATCGAAAAGTTGTGTCAGCCTTTGTCTGGCTTTTGTTTGAAATTTTAAGCGTTCGTGAACAAATACGATTCGATTACGATTATAAATTTAAAAATGTTCGTGCTAGGGGTACCTACAGTTGTTATAGTTACCAAGTTATATTGGTTATATTGTTATTTATAATGATAAGCTTCGTTTTGCTGCTGATACAAAGGATTTTGCACTTTAGTCTTCAATTCATCATTGTTTTTTGTGTGGTAATAAATAAATTATAATTAAATGCACCAAAAATGCACCTACAACATGCAGAGAGTGATTTGTTATTTAAAGTGTCCTTCCTGGACTCCTTAGTTTGGAGTGTGAGAATTATTGAGAATGTGATGGTGATAAGGGCCACTTACAAAAGTGTAGGATTATCTGTATTCTTGCAACACGGGTAGGGCGCGAAGGATTGTCATATAGCACCTGAAAATTTTAAGTGCTAATTTCGTAGCTTCCCAAAAATTGATAATAAATGAAAAAAGCCATGTTTTTATTATGATTTCATAACAAAAACATAGCATTAAAGTGTATAAAAAATCATTTGAATACCCGTTATAAGTTTATAACAATAGCTTAGTATAGTATCGATAACCCCTACCTAAACTTTAAGTACCGTAAGGGCCAACCCACACGGCCGGTGTGGCGCCGCACCGCAAGCCATTTCGCCGCATTGGCGACCACACGGGCAGTGCCACGTTTGCAACGTTCTACGGCGCCGCAGCGACATATTCAAGCATAAATTCTTCCCAATGCTGCGTAAACAAACAACTGAGCGGTGCCGCCACAGAACATAGAGAGAGGTGCCGCTATGGCGCCGCTCGGCCGCTCACCCTTCCCCGCCTCGTCTCGATTCCTTTCGCGTGCGGTGTGGGTGCGGTGCGGCGCCGGAGCGTGGCATACAATACATTTTTGTATGTAGATAACCGCTGCGGTACCGCTCAGGCGCCGCAACGGTGCCGCACCGCACCGTGTGGTTTGGCCCTTATAGGCGGCACCTCTACCAACGCTTTATGCAAGTACCCATATACTTACTTGAAGTAAATACCATTTTTGTTGCCAGATGCCAGCTGCACATTCATAGATTCTCATCGAGGCAGACTTGCCATGATCGGCGGCTACACTTACTCTAAAAGAAACAACACCATTTGGAAATGTTCAAACAAATTTAAAAACAAATGTGAGGCCAGAATTAAAATACTATCTAAGAATAATGTCGTACACATCTCTGAACACAGCCACCCACCGCCCAAATATCATATCACTCGAGCCGGACTCTATGTTAGGGTGTAATACAGTTATGTAATTATGTTATAATCTATATAAATAAAAATCAATATTTGTATGTTTATTATTGTTCTCTATGCGTTCCGAAACCATTGATCAATGAAATTGTTACACCGATTGATCCAGCATATCAAATTGACTCTGGGAGATGGGAATAATTTCAGCATTACGGCCGGGTATGTCTCGGGGTGGGCTGGTGAAATTGCTACGGCAGAGCCTAGGCTACCCCCGCAAAGGGCAGTGGAGTTACTGGGGATTTTCAGTGGGTAAGTACCTATTCTCAGTGCCGCTGCGGTCAGACGCTGGGCAACCCCCACACACGCCCGTCGCATAGCCAGCGGCGGGTAGGGCTGTAAGCGGATTTCCCCCCGAAAAAAGGAGGTAAAAAAGCAAAGGTGCCGATTTTGTAGTACAGTCACACTGTGGTACAATCGGCAGAACATCAAGGGTAATAGTTTGACTTTGAGCCTCGCTCAGAGCGTAACCGTATGGACGTAATCTCCTTGCGCGCGCGTCTGTAAAATTTTTTACGAACACCCACTTACGAACAGGGAAATAAAAAAAAAAAAGTAAAAAATGGTGAAATGTACAAAGTGCCTAAAAATTGTGAATAAAAAAACTCCTGGACTGCAATGTAGTAAATGCAACAGATGGCTTCATGCCACCTGTGCTGCAATCGCTGTTGAACAGCTGACGGCCCTATCCTCTACGGATGCGATAGACTGGAGGTGCAGAACATGCATAGGAAATACCAAACCCAAAAGATTATCTATTATTGTACCCGATGAGGATGACGCCGAGGAGAACACCGACACGGAAATGAATATAGCTGGAAGCTTTCCACCAATACACCAAACACTAAGTGAAATGCGAAAAGAAATTAAGAACATTATCAGAGAGGAATTACAACGCTCTTTAAATTTTTATGCCGAAAAAATCGACGATTTTGATGTCAAGCTAAAGGATTACGAAAAAAACATGAAGACGTTGGAAAATCAGTGTATCGATTTGCGAAATAATCTCAAAAATTCGATATTAAAATCGGAAGCTCTAGAAAGCAGAGTGAACCAGTTGGAACAAAACCAGCAATGTAACCAGTTAGAGATATGCGGAGTTAGTGAGTCGGAGAAAGAAAATACTCGGGAAATTGCCCAAACAGTAGCCGCTCTTTTACAACAGAACCCAGAGGATATCATAAAGGCGTACAGGAAAAAGAAAGCATCCATGACATCGCAACAGAGAACTATCCCAACCATTTCTGTCTCTCTACGTGAGGGGGTGCGAGATCAGTGGCTGGAGGCAGCCAGGTCTTCAACGCTTTTACCGGCAGATATTGGAAAAGAAGGAAGTAGCAGGATGTATCTACGAGAATCGCTGACTCCGGCAAATGCCTTTCTGCTATGGAAAACCAAAGAGGAGCTGAAGAATCTGTTTTCTTTTATATGGTGTAAAAATGGTTCGATATTAGTGCGTAAAAGTGAAAAAGAAAAGAAAGTG
Source organism: Nymphula nitidulata (assembly GCA_947347705.1). NCBI lineage: Eukaryota > Metazoa > Arthropoda > Insecta > Lepidoptera > Crambidae > Nymphula > Nymphula nitidulata. Next base: position 4,340,761 of record OX374626.1, read on the forward strand.
CATGTGGTCCGTTCGGTACAGGACATTGCGAAATTAAAAGAAAATTGTGTAGAGCGCAATATTAAAGTTAAGTAGTGTGCAGGCAAAGGTAGGTACACACCGTAAAGTTTCTTTTTGTCTATTATTTTATTTTTTATTAATTAGTATTATTGTATTTTTATTATTATTAATACTTGGATTGCTCACAAAATATCTAACTATTATTGGAAATGGAAAGTAATGTAATAGAAATGAACTGTGATCATTGGAATGATTTTACTAAGAAACTACTACCACACAGTGACACTTTGCTCCTATTTCATGTAAATATATGTTCAATTAAAAAAAATTACGCATGTCTGGAAGAAATTATTGCCAAGTCTACTCACACAATCCATATTATTATGATAACGGAAGCAAATATAAAAAAAAGTACTTCCAATTTGTTTGAGCTACCAGAGTATAAACTATTTTCAGAGTTAAGGTCGCAAAGGAAAGGTGGAGGTGTCCTCCTTTATATTCATAATAGTCTTGTTTTTTCGCGCACTCATATGATTGTAAATGAATTTGAACATATCTCAGGTGAAGTCCGTCTGCCCAATAACTGTAAATACAGCGTATGTGCCATCTACAGACCACCCGACACTGATAAGCTACAGTTTATTCAGGAGCTGTCTAGATTAGTGGACAAGTATCGACGCCAACAGTCTTTCATAATAATGGGTGATATGAATATAAACATAAAAAAGGCTAAACCTATTGTAAAGCATTACCTAGATTCGACCTCGTATTTAGGGTTAATATGCGGCATCAATAGCTATACCCGCATAGAAAAATATGGCGATAAAATAAAAAAGTCATGCATTGATCATGTTTTATTACGAAATGTTGACAGCTTTGATGTTTTTACTGCCGTTGTGAACGTCGCGCCGGCAGACCACTGTATAACAGGTTGTGCTGTGATAAACGCGCTATCTAATAAGAATGCAGCACCATCTGTGCCGCGTATTATCACAAAAATAGATAATAAGAAACTAAACAACGAAATATCTCAGATACACTGGGAGTCTTGCCTACAGCTCGAAAACCCGAACGACATTGTAAATTATATTAATATGGAATTCAAAAATGCTTATAGTAAATGTAAATATTCAATAACCACTAAGCAAAGTAAAAGAAAGTCTTGTGAATGGACAAACTCAAGGTTTTTAGCGATGTGTCGCAAACGGGATGAGCTCTTTCACATATGGCGGGCGGACGCAAATAATGTTAATAACAAACTGTTGTACAACCAATACAGAAATAAAACCAATAAATATGCGCAAAAATTAAAAAATGAACATATAAAACAAAGCATATGTAGTAATTTTAAAAATCCGCGAAAATTATGGCAAATCATAAATACACTAACAGGGAAAATAATGAAACGCTTAGATGATATTTTACTTAAGGCTTTTAATTTGCACGCATTAACCCTCGCCAATAATTTTGCTACAGAATTTGAAAAAAATGTAAAAGATATAACAATAAATAATTCATGTCAAATACCCATTCTACACCCTTCAACATATGAAATAACACCTGATCGGACTTTTTTAATGCCAAAACCTCATGAGCACATGATTAAAAATATTATCAAACATCTAAATAAAGATAAAAGCCCTGGCTATGATAGCATTCGTGCTTGCGACATTAAATATATTTCAGAGGCAATGGTACCAATAATAACACACTTGTTAAATTGTTGTTTGAAAACTTGTATCTATCCAGAATCACTCAAAATAGGTATTGTTAGACCCGTACACAAAAAGGGTGAACTTCAAGATTATAATAACTACCGTCCTATAACAATATTATCGTGCCTGGATAAAATAATTGAAAGATACTTAGCGGATAATATAAATAAATATTTAAAATGGAATAATATTATAAATTCCAAACAGTACGGATTTCAAAAGAAACGCAGCACTACAGAATTGCTAAGACATTTTACTAATGAAATAAATAATCACCTTAATAATAAATTACATGCACTAATAATTTTCATAGACTTTAGTAAGGCTTTTGATGTTTTGAGATACGACACACTTTTTGATAAGCTTTCACGATGTGGCATACAGGGGCCCACACTAGAGCTACTAAAGGATTACCATAAAAACCGCTTAACGACCGTCAAAATATCGGATCAAAATAGCTGCATGATACCAACAGAAACAGGCACGGCTCAGGGGTCTATAATCGGGCCTATAGAATACTTAATATATGTAAATGATATGTGTAATGTATTAAAAAGTGCCTCTGTCTATCAATTCGCTGATGATACATGCCTACTAGTTGCTCATAAGAATGTACAAGAAGCACAATATATTATGCAAACGGACTTTACGGCCTTGTGTAGGTGGGCGCACGATGTGGGGCTTGTAATCAATGCGAAAAAGACTAAACTTTTACATGTACATTCATGCCATAATAAAACGCAAGTCACGCCCCGCATCGTGTCTCACAGCCACTTATGCTTGCACACACCAAGCTCGCAATTGAGTAACAATTGCAGCTGCCAACCTATAGAAAATGTAAATAATCATATGTATATAGGGCTTGTGATTGATGACAGACTTAGCTGGAAACCTCACATTGAACATGTATGCGCTAAACTTAGATCGATATTGAGCAGGCTTTCAATATTGAAGTACAAACTCCCCTACAGAACACTTAGACTTTTATACCTTTCTATGGCGGACTCTGTCATCAGTTATGGCCTAAGTAGCTATGGGTTGACCTATAAAACTTATTTATACGATATTTATAGATTGCAACGTAGAATTTTGAAAATAATTACTCCAAAACACATCATCAAAAAATGCAAAGATGACAAAACCATTTTTCAATATTGTAAAGTTATAAATATATTCGACAAAGTCAAATTTAATATACTCACTGAGGTAAATAAGCCAGAAATGCTCAAAGAAATATCAAGACCTGATAACTTGAGACAAATCCAGCGTACCTATAGATATCGTCTCCCCAAAATCACAAATGTATATGGTTCTAGAACCTTGGAGTATATAATACCATCTTATGTAAATGATATTCCTGTCAATCTACAGGCATCATATGTGGAATCACGAAAGTGTAAAAAACTACTTAAGGATCATTTTTTTAAAAACTCGCATCTTGACTCTGTATAATGTTTCTATGTAAAATTAAGAAATATCTTGATACATGAACGGCTCGCCCTCACAGATAAACCTTTATAGGTTTCCGTGTATGGCTATTATAATGTATGAGTGTATATTTATAGAATTGTGAACAAATAAATAAATTAAAAAAAAAAAAAAAAACTTACTCCAGTCCGGTCGTAATAGGCCTTTATTAAGAAAGCCGCCTGGCTTTCGTAGCGCAACTGTTACACTTAATGTGCTGTCGTCTGTACATTATCGATATAATGTGATTGAAATATTTTTGCCTATTTTTCATTAAATCCAGCCTTTTTACCTTGATTTTAGGCATTTCCACTCGACCAGCCGGCAGACAAAAATTAAAAAAAAAAGATAAGCAAAAAGTATGTAAGGTTCTTAATTATTGACTTAGGTAGTAAAGCTGCAGTTTTATTGCAGGCTTAGAATTTAAATGGATAAATTCTTCAAGAGGGGGCCGTCTTGCTATGGTCCAGGGCTATACGTTTTACAAATGTAGCAGAAGGGCGAGGATTTGGATATGTACGAGCAAATATTCCAATAAGTGTGAAGCAAGAATGAGACATGAAAATGACGGATTTAGGCCACTTTCTCTTCATCATAGTCACCCTCCGCCTAAATATTATGTAACAAAAGATGGAAAATATGTAAAGATCAAGGTAAAATATTTTTAGTGAATATAAACTAAGGAGTGGAACTCGCATATTATTATCCGTTTCCTCCGAATTCAACAAACAAGCTGACGGTCCCTGATGGTAAGTGGTTACCGTCGCCTATAGTAACAAGGAAAAATCACTTGGTATTGCAGGTGCGTTGTCATCCTGAGGCCTAAGATTGATTTATTGCCACACAAAAGTCATTGTTTTTTGAATCATTGTTTTTTGTGTGGTAATAAATAAATGATAATAAAATGCACCAAAAGGGGCGTACCTACTTACTACATGCAGAAAGTGATTTGTTATTTAAAGTGTCCTTCCCGGATTCTTTAGTTTGGAGTATGAGAATTATTGAGAATACGCAAAAGCCTTATTCTGATAAGGATCTTATTCTTATTGTGATAAGGGTCACTAAAAAAAGTGTAGAAATATCGACATGTCTGTATTCTTGCAACTAGGGCGCGAAGGATTGTCTTATAGCACCTGAAAATTTTAAGTTCAAATTTTTCGTAGCTTCCCAAAGATTGATATTAAATGAAAAAAAATGCCATGTTTTTATTATGATTTCATAGTAAAAACATAGCATTAAAGAAGTTTATAAAAAAGTCCTTTGAATACCCGTTATAAGTTTATAACAAGAGCATGGTATAGTATCGATAACCCCTAGCAAAACTTAAAGTACCGTTATTGGCGGCACCTCTACCAACGCTTTATGTAAGTACCCATATACCTAATACCATTTTTGTTGACAGATACCAGCTGCACATTCATAGATTCTCATCGAGGCAGACTTGCCATGATCGGCGGCTACACTTACTCTAAAAAAAACAACACCGTTTGGATATGTTCAAGCAAATTTAAAAACAAATGCGAGGCCAGAATTAAAATACTCTCTAAGAATAATGTTGTACAGATCTCTGAACACAACCACCCACCGCCCAAATATCATATCACTCGAGCCGGACTCTATGTTAGGGTGTAATACAATTATGTTATAATAATCTACGTAAATAAAAATCAATGTTTGTATTTTTATTATTGTCCTCTATGTGTTCCGAAACCACTAACGAATTGCAATTGTTACACCGATTGATCCAGCATCAAATTTTATTAAAGTACAAAATTTTAGGAGATGGGAATAATTTCGGCATTACGGCCGGGTATGTCGCGAGGTGGGCTGGTGAAATTGCTTCAGCAGAGCCTAGGCTACCACCGCAAAGGGTAGTGGAGTTACTGGGGAATTTCAGTGGGTAGGTACCTATTCTCAGTGCCAGGTGCTGGGCGATCCCCACACACGCCCGTCGCATAGCCAGCGGCGGGTAGGGCTGTAAGCGGAATTCCCCCCAAAAAAAGGAGGTACTTGTTAAAATAGTAAAGGTGCCGATTCTGTAGTACAGTCACACTGTGGTACAGTCGACAGCACATCAAGCGTAACAGTTTGACTTTGAACCCGTACTTACTCCGGTCCGATCGTAATAGGCCTTTATTAGGAAAGCCGCCTGGCTTTCGTAGCGCAACTGTTACACTTGATGTGCTGTCGTCTGTACATTATTGATAATGTAATTGAAATATGTTTGCCTATTTTTCGTTGAATCCAACCTTTTTACCTTGATTTTAGGCATTACCGCACTCGACAAAAATTAAAAATGATTATAAAATAAGGATAAGGGGTGCTAGGGGTACAGCACACCCTATAAGTATGTTGTACTAACTATACTAACTGTACCAATGTAGACAGCATTGGTAAATAAGTGTACTAATTCAAACAGGTAGAGAACTGTATCTACCTCTAGCACGAACATTTTTTAATTTCGAATCGTAATGGTTTCGTTCTCGCACGCTTGAAATTTCTAACCCGTCCCGTGTACAGTACCTCTAGCATGAACACTTTTAAATTACGAATTGCCATCGTATCAAGTAGTTACGTTAGCTTTTGTCTGACATTTGTTTGAAATATTAGACGTGCGTGAACGATACGATTACGATTCGAAATTTAAAAATGGCCGTGCTAGGGGTAACTGCAGATTTAATACAAAACATGACTAAACTATCGGCCGACAGTTTAGTCGGTAGTATATTACACATCACACTTTTATCTTTAATTCTTAAGTCACCTAACCAAAAGAGTTCAGTACGCCTAGCACGAACACTTTAAAATGACAAAAAGCCATCGTATCGAGTAGTTACGTAAGCTTTTGTCTGGTTTTTGTTTGTAACGTTAAGCGTGCGTGAACGATACGATTGCGATTTAAAATTTAAAAATGTTCGTGCCGGGGGTACAGTTGTTAACTAGTTACCTGATAAGTAATATTGGTTACATTGTTATTTAAATGATAAGCTTCGTTTTGCTGCTGATACAAGGGATTGTGCACTTTAGGCTTCAATTCGTCATTGTTTTTGTGTGGTAATAAATAAATTATAATAACATTGCGTAGGTTATCCTTTTAATTACATCGCTGTATTTTCATTTGTCAGTAACTTGCATCAAAAGGTGCGAACCTACCTACTACATGCAGAAAGTGATTTGTCATTTATAGTGTCCTTCCCGGACTCCTTAGTTTGGAGTATGGGAATTATTGAGAATACGCAAAAGCCTTATTCTATCGGTGATAAGGGTCATTCAAAAGTGTAGAAATATCGACATGTCTGTATTCTTGCAACTAGGGTGCGAAGGATTGTCTTATAGCACCTGAAAAATTTAAGTCCTAATTTCGTGGCTTCCCAAAGATTGATAATAAATGAAAAAAAGCCATGTTTTTATTATGATTTCATAGTAAAACATAGCATTAAAGAAGTTTATAAAAAAATCATTTGAATACCCGTTATAAGTTTATAACAATAGCTTAGTATAGTACCGATAACCCCTAATAGCTAAACCAACGCTTTGTGTAAGTACCCATATACTTACTGTAAGTAAATACCATTTTTGTTGACAGATGCCTGCTGCACATTCATAGATTCTTATCGAGGTAGACTTGCCATGATCGGCGACTACACATACTCTAAAAGAAACAACACCATTTGGATATGTTCAAACAAATTTAAAAACAAATGCGAGGCCAGAATTAAAATACTATCTAAGAATAATGTCGTACAGATCTCTGAACACAACCACCCACCGCCCAAATATCATATCACTCGAGCCGGACTCTATGTTAGGGTGTAATACAATTATGTTATAATAATCTATGTAAATAAAAATCAATGTGTGTATTTTTATTTTTGTCCTCTATGCGTTCCGAAACCATTAACGAATTGCAATTGTTACACCAATTGATCCAGCATCAAATTTTATTAAAGTACAAAATTCTAGGAGATGGGAATAATTTCGGCATTACGACCGGGTATGTCTCGGGGTGGGCTGGTGAAATTGCTACGGCAGAGCCTAGGCTACCACCGCAAAGGGCAGTGGAGTTACTGGGGAATTTCAGTGGGTATTCTCTCTCAGTGCCGCTACGGTCAGGCGCTGGGCGACCCATGGGTGGCCCATCGCATAGCCAGCGGCGGGTAGGGCTGTAAGCGGATTGCTCCCCGCGAAAAAGGAGGTACTTATTAAAAAAGCAAAGGTGCCGATTTTGTAGTACAGTTACACTGTGGTACAGTCGACAGCACACCAAGCGTAATAGTTTGACTTTGAGCCTGTACTTACTCCGGTCCGGTCGTAATAGTCCTTTATTAGGAAAGCCGCCTAGCTTTCGTAGCGCAACTGTTACACTTGATGTGCTGTCGTCTGTACATTATCGATATAATGTGATTGAAATATTTTTTTTTATGTTTGCCTATTTTTCATTCAATCCAACCTTTTTACCTTGATTTTAGGCATTTCCACTCGACCAGCCGGTAGACAACAATTAAAAATTATTGTAAAATAAGGATAAGGAAGTTTGTTGTTATTTTTTTTATTTTATAATTAAGTTGAATAAATAAACGTTAAAATGCTAAATAAAAAATCAAGCCTTTCAACAATACGCTAAAACTTCCAGCAGACGCGTAGCGAATGGCACAGTGGTTGCAAAATCACTGTCATTCTATGTATTGTCTGTCAATGACACCAAAGAAATGAACCAAAAGATAAGCAAAAAGTATGTAAGGTTTTTTTAATATTGACTTGGGTAGTAAAGCTGCAGTTTTCTTGCAGGCTTAGAATTTAAATGGATAACTTCTGCAAGAGGGGGCCGTCTTGCTATGGTCCAGGACTATACGTTTTACAAATGTAGCACAAGAGGGAGGATTTGGATATGTACTTGCAAATATTCCAATAAGTGTGAAGCAAGAGTGAGACATGAAAATGACGGATTTAGGCCACTTTCTCTTCATCATAGTCACCCTCCGCCTAAATATTATGTAACCAAAGATGGAAAATATGTAAAGATCATGTAAAAGTCTTGCCATAAATACTGAAAGAAAGAAAAAAAAATTCTAATGCAAATAACATTTATTACTTTTACAGTGTGTTAGTTTAATACATAAATATAAATCAATTTAAAATATAAAACAAAGTACAGTCCTTTAAACGTTGAGGCCAGTTATCAATAGAAGCACGGCGCACTCTTTGCATGGGAAAATTCTTCACGGCCAATCGTACGGATTAATATAGGGACTCCAAATTATCATGGCGTTTAGAGCAAGCCGTACTCTCTAAAACTGACCATAAATCATAATCCAGCGGAATAAGATCGGGATTTGACGACAGCCAGTCTTCAGCTCTGATGAAGTCCGAAACGTTCGTTTCCAACCAAGACTGCGTAGACCTAGCTTTATGACCCGGCGCCGAGTCTTGCTGGAAGGACCATTCTTGGTTATTGAACATGGTGTTGTTAAGGGGCACTACCTTCTCTAGAATGGTAGGTATCTTGATACACTTGTGCCGATGTTTTGATACCTTTTTTACAAAAGTATGGCTTAGTCACTCTTTCATAGCTAATACCCCACCAAACCATCACTGAAGTCGGATAGTGCCCACGTTGCACTCTGTCGACTAATTGGGAAGCTTCCTTAAAGCTTTGAGCATAAATACGATCATTTTGTTTGTTAAAATGTTGCTCAATTGTAAAAAAATTCTCATCCGTATACAAAATTTTTCTGTGACCTCCCTTTGCGTACCGCTTCAGTAGTTGTTTCGATTTTACCACCCTATCCTTTTTAAATTATCAGTTAAGAAATGACCAGTACGTCTCTTACAGGCTGCAACCCTAAGTCATCTTTTAAAATACGCGACATGGTTCTAGGTGCTATCTTCCGAAATAAAATCTTTTGCTTTCGGACAGGATTTCTTCGAATTCTTTCCCTTACTGCTTTGACCACCTTTTTCGTACGAACACTACGTGGACGGTCAGATCTTTTTCTGTCACAAACAGAGGAGGTCTCATTGTACCTATTAATAGCCCGGTACACAAAAATTTTAATAATACCAAGCGTGTGGAGAGTTTTAAAAATGCCATTTGGCTCCATACCTACGTTGTGTACCTAATGCAATCACAGCGATTCGGTTCTCTTTATCGCCCCACTCCATTTTAATATCGCAAAATATTGTACAATGTATTGGCGCCAAAATGAGATAACGCAATGAACAGTCATATAAAAATGACAGATTCCAAATTCAAATGTAATATTTTGTTTATTTTTAATTGTAACAGTATTTATGGCCAGACTAAGTATTTTCAGTGAATATAAACTAAGGAGTAGAACTTGCATATTATTATCTGTTTCCCGAATTCAACAAACAAGCTGACGGTCCCTGATGGTAAGTGGTTACCGTCGCCTGCAGTAACAAGGAAAATCACTTGGTATTGCAGGTGCGTTGTCATCCTGAGGCCTAAGATGAAATGCCTGCCATGTCCAGTCACTGCATGCTTATATACCTAGTAGTATTGATGATGTCCAAATTGCCTGTGCAGCTTCTGGGTAAGCATGTACCATTGAAAGCCATATCAACACTAACATGAGTGTGGTTGTGTCATTACTAACGTCCTGGCCACGACATCAGCCCACGCGCGTCCTGCGTCTCGCGTCTTGGCAACCACTGCGCGCTGTCGCGATGTCGGCCTCACATCGCGTCGTCGTGACGGCGCAGTGGTTGCCGAGACGCCGCCGCCGCTGCCGGCCGTCACTCGTTCCCGTGGCCAGGCCGTAACACCTTGGTTTGTCTAGCCCAACTTATTAATTGAAGTGTAAATGTGTAATATGGATCGTTCTTAGAACTTCGGGTCGTTGATTAGCAGTACAGTGCGCGCCAAGAGTAATGAAATAAACTGGCGTCAACTGCGCATGTATAATCGAAGAGAAAAGTGTAAATGATATTAAAAATAAATTCACTGTGTGTAGGATAGAAATGATTATAACAATAAATAAATAAGGTTTTCCATATAAAACCTTTATTTTTAATTATTATCAATTGAATAAGATATTTTTGAAGGTGGCAAACCATTTCTATAAACTAATATAGCCCATGTTTTAATTAATTGTCATAGAAACGGCACCACCCTATAAACAACCTATACACAACACTTTATTCAAAAACACTAAGTTCAAATATACCTATCAAATCAAAACTAAATAACACTGTGTACTTGTACAATTACAATACTATTTACATATTATTAAAATAAAGACATAAAATTGTCGTTGTAAACAAATAATTTATAAATTGGTATTGTACGATTATTGAAATTACGTGACACTTGTGTTATCGCTGGTACCTAAGGCGATCCTAAACCGTGCGCGGGTGGGGGGCGGCAAGGAGTCACTGCGCGTCGCTCGTTGTCATGGTTACTCATCCCGCCCTCACACGCTACCTCAGCTGACACCTATTTATCGCGTTCTGCGCAATTTCATGACTCGTGGCGCGCACAGTACCAGTTATTTGAATTATTTTGTTAAGGCGATACCTCGTCGTAACTAGCGACGCCACTTGATTTATATAAATTGTGGTGAATATAGAACATAATAAACAAAAACGCTTTAGTGAATGACTAATGAATGGTATTTGTAATTTTTTGAGATGTGTTCGGTATAACATATTCCTCTACATGTAACCTATTTTTTCATTATTGCCAAAAGTGGTCACTTTTAACAATAATAAAAAATTTGGTTACTTATAGGTAGACACTTTATACAAGATACATCTTTAAAAATTACAAATACCGTTCTGTAGCAATTCTCTAAAGCGTTTTTGTTTATTATGTTCTAAATTCACCATAATTAATAACAATCAATTGGTGTCGCTAGTGTGCACGAGGTAGCCCCTTAATGTGATTAATAAATTACTTACAAAAATATTTAAACTAATAAAAACATCACATCTGAGATACCAAGGACTTGGGATAGGTACTCGTAACTCTGTGATATTCTTCTAGTCTGTCTGTATTTTAAAGCTAACGTATACCCTCACATTGCAATCAAATAGAATATTTCTACATTGTATACGTTATTATAGAGTCTACGTTAGATTCTGAATACAGATAGACCAAAAAAATATCATAGGGTGATCCCTAATAATAATAAATATTATAATAAGAACCAGCATATAAATTAATGTAGGATACAAATCTTTGATGATTATGTCGCCATAACATCATTTATTTAATAAGACTATTCACAACTCCTGATAAAGGCGCATTAGCCAAATGAATTCATTTTAAAGTCTTTAAATTACCTACTCACTTTTAGATATCCGAATAACATTTGCAGGCTTTATGATGAAGTTTAAAGTATGGACAAACTGAATATGTTTGACATTGATATATCCTTCTAGCAGATCTGCTGGCATAAATTTCTTTGTAAATAAGCAGTGCCTTTAAACTTGCATTATCATCAATTGTCTATTTTTTAAGATAATGTGTGTATTTACATGAATTTGAAAATAAATTAAAAATAAATGGTTAATATTTCGTTTTTTTTACAGGTGCTTGTGAGTACAGATGTGTACAGTCTAACAGAGGTGGACGTCTCTTGGTGGTCCAGAACTATACGTTTTATAAATCTAACAAAGCAACCAAAGTGTGGACATGCTCGAACAGATATATTAGTAATTGTGAAGCCAGAATTAGAGAACACGGCGACACATTTTTGCCACTTGTTCTTCGACATAACCACCTTCCGCCTCAATTCCTTATCACTAATGATGGAAAATATATTAAGATTTAAGGTGGATACCTAGCCAATAATGTAGCTTTTTTGAAAAAGGAATAAATCCTGTTTTTCCTATTGCTATATGTTGTTATTTGTCTCTATCTCTATTTTAACCTATAGTTGACTAATCAATAAATTACTTGGTTTAAAAGGTGTAAAACATTCAGAGGTAACTAAAGACAAGGAACACAACCATCCCCGTAAATTCGTATAAAAAAAATTCGGACTTTGGTAGCACAATGAAATAACAAATAACATACCCTGGATGCTAGTCCATTGGCCGACGCGAAGCAGCGACGATGGTTTAATAATAATATAAAACACAGATAGTAAAAATTTCATAAAAATAAAATTTAATAAGAGGTTATACTAAATTATATACAAGTGGACTCACATTAATTCTTCTCGCAAAACATTAAGGAACTATATGAAATATCCTTCCATCCATCCGCATACATATCGCATTCAGGTTGGATGAGCCAGGAGTGCATTTAGTCCATTTTGTATTCGGCAGAGAGCGGAGTGTACGAGCCGCGGTGCGGGTATAATTGATGATATTCTGTCGATTACATCAACGTGCAAATACTTTAGCATTATAAAAAAATATTATTATAGGTTAAATCATTTTTTCACTCACACCTATTATCTAGCCTAAAGTAAGCATCATTAAGAGCTTGTGTTATAGATACTACATAACGGGACCGCTCGACTAGCCGGTCGTCCAGCCGTCGGCCGTCCTTTAAAATTAAATCAATCATAAATAATCATGTAAAATGTTAAATTAAATATTGATGTCAATAGAATTAAGGTATATCATGTCAACAAGAAAAAATACAATTTCAGGGAATCATGTAAATTTTAAATAACAATGTCAAGAGAATTAAATTACCATATCCACAAAATAAATTACAATGGTCTGACATTGTTAAATAGAAATGTTTTACAAAATGTATGGATACCCGGCAGAACAGTGATCAATTGACCGTTAAGTTTAATTCGCTTTGTTGCGTGGTACAAAACAAGAGTTTTTCGATGATGTCTTGTGTATAAAATATACCATAATGCCTTCATTCAATATTTGATTGACTTTTACATTATATATAAAAATAAATAACTTTTTAGTGCTCCTCGTCGCCTTGTTGGCGACGACGAGCACTAACCGTTGGCGCCTAACCGCACTAACCGGTTGTCAAATGGTTGTCAAACAAACGCCAAAAGGTATGACAGCGCCACAACCACGAATTCAAGGCTGCTGACTATAGAGAATCGCATAGTCGTACGGACAAGATGTCTGTTGATTTCTACAAGGCAGCGCAAATATACAAGATGCATGATTTATTCGTAGTCTAGATATTTTTATAAAGTTATTGTTGAAAATGGGATTTGCAAAGTTCAAAGACAGATTTGGATAGTAAACCTGAAATTATTTTACAGGTGCTGAATTCAACTACAGATACATAAACTCTAGTAGAGGCGGTCGTCTGGTACTGGCCCAGAACTATACATTTTACAAACCTAACAAGACAGCAACCTCATGGATATGCACGAACAGATATAATAATATGTGTGAAGCCAAAATTCGGGAACACAATGACACTCTGCAGGCTATCTGTCTTAAGCATAATCACCCGCCCCCTAAATTCCATGTTACAAAAGAAGGACAATATATAAGGATCTAAAACCTGGGTCCTTACCACCATCTTTATAAAAGCGATATATATTTCGCTCGGTTCAGTATAGGTTCCTAAACTGCATCGTGTCATAGTCGTAGATAGCGTCGTAGTACGAATTAACGATTCTACTCAGTTTAGATCCTAAACTAGATCGCGATAAAAGATGGTGGTACGGGTGCTGGAAGCTTTTCGTCGTCATCGTTTCAGCCGAAAGACGTCCACTGCTGGACTAAAGCTGGCTACCTGCTACCTTCAATTGATCATTGGTCCATCTTGTATGAGCCCAAGCGACGCGAAGCTTCATTGGATACATAATTGTTAAAAATATTAGGAATAAGAATAATTTTAAGTGCACGTCTATCGGATCCGGATGCATTTTTTAATGTAGGTAATGCCTAGGTATTATAAGAATTTCTTTACTGTATTGTGCTTCTTGCTGTGTCATTTACTAAATAAATTTTATAAAATAGAAGGCGAGTTAGATATTATGAGTCGGGGTTTGGTTGTTTATTTTACGCGATGAGTTTCATTTCATCTGAAGTTAACACGTTCGCTGCGTCCAAACCGTGCGGTGCCAAAAAGTTCACGGTCTTGCTCCTGCTGAAACTGTTTAAGCAGGTTTAGTAATGTACACGAGAGAGATAGGTATTTTGTTCCAATTGTTTCGTTAAATATTTTACGTAGGCACTAATAAGATCCATCGGTACTTTTCAACCCGATAACGACGGTACATGAAAATTTTTCACCAAGTGCGTTTATCGGGTCAAAGAGATCCTATGCCCAATGACACGATAATCGCACCAGATTAATTATTAGTTGAGCTAGTGCAGTGCTCGATGACAGTTTACCGTGGACGCTCCCATTAAGTAAAGTTATTATTAACCGATTTTTGGTACAGCCTTAACAAATGCGTGGATCCTATATAACATAAAAAGTGAAGAAAAAAAATGATAAGAAAGGATTTACAGAGTATACTTATTTTAGAAAAGTTTTTTTTTTTATACAACTAGATGACAAACAAGCTGACGGCTCTCCTGGTGGTAAGCGGTTACCGCCGCCTATAGACACCTGCAATAACAAGGAAAAGTACTTGATGAAATGCCGTCCATGCCCAGTAATTACACTGGCAAGTTTACAGGAAAACCTCTGCAAGATAAGAAACTCGTTCTATCAAGTGATGCTAACTCAACTTCAAATAGGTACTTACTGGGCATTGCTTCACGATGGGCAATAAAAAAAGAAATTGTTCTGCTTGTTATGACAAGCTACGTGAAACCTTAAACAGTAAAGAAGCTAATAACAAAGTGAAAAAAGTAAAAACTATGTGCGATGGTTGTAAGAAAACTTTATGCCGTGAATGTTATAATAAAAAACATTCTTTAAATATTTTGTAATTTTTCCGATTAATAATTATAATTCTGTTTTTTCGATATCGATGTCTTATTCGTACACAGATACATCACTGATTATTATCGTTAAATAATACCAATCGGTGCGTTTACCGGGTAGAAAAGATCCGATGATTAAAAATGTTAATTACTCAAGGATATTTAATAAGAATTACTAACGAACTCAGCTGTACATCCATAATTTCATTGCAAATACTTTTAAAACATAAAAGGGATACAAGGACATTCTTTCACTTAGATAATCAAATAACAACATAAGTAACTCGAACGGATCTTTTCGACCTGCCCCCTTATTCTCAACTGTCGGATCACGGATTCGATTCGAAAAGTCGCATGCCGTCTCGCTTTGCCGCATAGCGATAAAAAAGTGACAGATATAGAGTTTCCGAAATTCGAATATTTTCCGACAGTTGAGAATAAGGGGGCTGGTAACACAAAAAGCTGGTAAAATCCAAGCGTAGGATCTTAAAGACCCGATACAGTTGTAATTGTAAGTCAGTCAAAATTGTAAACGCAGCGAACGTGAAGGTAGCGTTTACGCCGCACGGCTTTTCATACAGTCGACAGCACTTCAGGCGTAACGGTTTGACCTAGAGACCGCCCTTATTCTGTTGGTCATAGAGACGGCTTTCGTAGTGTGGCTATTACATTTAATGTGCTGTCTTCTGTATAAATTTTTAAGTCAAAAATAATGGAAACGAACCAACCAATTCTAACATAACTTGCCATTCATAAGCAAGTCAGTTTTGTCTAAAAATTTATCAGAGTATTTTTAGAAAAGTATGTATTAATAAAGAAATTATTGGCGATTTTTTATTTGCTTGAAAATATAAAAGTTGTTCTTACTTAACAATAAGACTGTTTTTCGAAAATCCTCACAACTATTTAGACTAGCTTGAATTTGAATGTAAAGCTTATTAGAATCTGTTTGTTCGTCCAATACATACGACTTGAAAGTTTAATATGAAAACGCAGCGTAAACGATCTTAAATTGCAAATTCACAAGTACTTCACTTTTATGTCAATTAGATATCTTTCTTTGTGACGCAGCAATAAATATGTACTCCAATGAATTACCATTAATATTATCACTGGAGTCATACATATACTGGTGCCGTCAATACGACAATAAATTAAAACATGGGCTATATGATTTAATAGAAATGGTTTGCCACTTTCAAATACATCTTATTCATTTGAAAATTTCACGACATAACTTTAAAAAAATATAACATTTGCAGCATTATTTCTATACATAATAATATAGCCCATGTTTTAATTTATTGACGTATTGTCGGCACCATTGACATACAGGATAACTAGTCGGCTATGACCTCAGTTCTAGTAACTGACAGTATAGGTAGGCATATCTAGTTTCATATTGATTTCCAGTTCCATGCATGATATCACTAAGTTCATAATATATTTTAACCGGTTAGTTATGAAAAATATTTACTACTAAAATATTAAAGTTTAATAAATAGTCCTGTTGTTTTATTTCATTGTGATAATCCTGTAAAAAATATGTCTATCCGCCGAGTTTAATATTAGATGCAGTGGATGACGCACGCACGCATAATTAATATAGATACAGTCATTAGCAATAATATTACTTATTCTATTTTATCATTCTTGTCTAGTTTATTTCCTTTATGTTTTATTTATTTACATACACTGTTTTACCACACTACACCAGTTTACACTACACACCAATGCTTTTGTAAAGTTTTACATGTCATGTTTTGATTGTAACTGTTTTCATGTTTTGTTATTTTTGTCAACTCTATGTTTAAAAGTAGATATAGCAGATATATATTATTATTAGCCAACTGTATAATTTTATGGGATGGTGGTGCTATTTGTCCACTACCACTATGGTGCCACTGAAAACCAGCGTCATGGCTCCTCATTGGTGGCGTGACATTAAGCTGAGTGGTAACCATTTTAGTTGCAGATGTGTAATTAATTTATTATGTCTTATCTCATTCCTGTTTTATTTTATTTTTGTATTTTGTCATATTTGCACTAAATAAACATTTTTTCTTTCTTTCTTTCTTTCTAATATGTACCCAATTTTGATATTTCAGCATCCATAAAACTTTGTAATAAGAGTGACGAACTAATAAAAGTGGGTAGGTATATGTTAATGTTCCAGATCTCTAAATACCCAAAGAGCTTCATTTGTCATTTCTGAATCATCTTCATGATTAGATCACATTCATGACTAGTGGAGTTATAAAGAAGTCTCTATAAAGGAGCAATTCCATATCTTCCAGGACTATGAAACTTAGTATGAGTTATTAAGCTAGCTTTTTATTTATTTCAAATTACGTTAACTGTTATTATAAGCTTATAAGGTTATTTTCTTTTCACAGGTGCACCGATAGAGTACAAATACATAAATTCTACCAAAGGCGGGCGTCTTGTGCTTTACAAAAATTATACATTCTATAAAAATGGGAAAACTTCCAAGATATGGATATGCTCGAACAGATATTCCTGTAACTGTCAAGCCAGAATTAGAGCACGAAATGATCTCTTTATAGCTATCTCTGTTCAGCACAATCATCCTCCCCCTAAATTCCATATTTCTAAAGAAGGACAATATATTCGGCTATATTGAACTATTAAAATTAAGTACTTTGCCACTTAAGTAGAATTATCGTAATTACTTACATAAAATATTGTTTTTTTTTAATACAAAGCAAAAATTTACTCCACATCCCTGATGATAAGGGGTAAGTAGCTGTCTCCGCATAGGCGAAGACAGCTAGTGTGGGTTGAACATACTGCCCCAGCCGTCTAGGTGGGGGCTTCGCCAAACCATAATGTGCCCCTCTCAGGCCTCTTGGAGAGCCACCCTTACAGGAGTTTTAGGCAAACCCCATTAAGGATGAACTTTCAGAAGAATAGGATAAATGGAGTGGTCACTAACCAAAAACTAAACTCTTCAAGAAAACAATTTAAAATTTTGTCTATATTATTGTAACATTAGCTAAAGAGTTTATTACTGTAAGTTACACTTGAGGAGTCGTATTGTAAACTTGTGATAACTTCAGATGTTGAAGTTTGTTAAGGTTAATGTGATTGCTTAATATTGATAGTAAATAAGCTAGTAAATTAAAAATAAGTAAAGAATAAGTAAGCTAACAAAGAAAATCGTCCGTGCGGCCTTTTGGGCGAGAGGGCTCGAACCCCGATAGGAGGAGATCTTATATAATATAAGGTGGTAATAGTTTGTATGCATAGTCGAACAATTTGTTTACGTGTCGTGAATGTATGTACGTTCATTTAGTTTAGTTAATTTCTTACTTTTATATACATATTATTACCTTATTTTCTCCGTTATCTAGCATCCATAACACATATTGATGTTCAATTTGGGTTCAATGACAGGTGTGAGCGGACCAATTGTATCACTACCAATAATATGACTGCTTTATTTTCGTACATGATATTTATTGGGACATCGTTTTGTCCTATGTATGTGTATGCGTCATATTTACCTTAATTCTGACGGTAACAAACAAAATATTAAGCGCACGTTATTCGGATCCCGATGAAAGTTTAATGAAGCCTTAAGCCTTTATTTATTGTATTGTGCTGTGTCATTAAATAAATAAATATAGATCTACAAAGAAGGCGAGATAAATATTATGAGTCGTATTTAAATTGTGTTTTTTTTTCAAAATAATATTGGGCCTGATTCTCAAGAGAAGACACACTCTAATTCTAAATTTAAGTACAGTATATCTCTTTCTCGCAATATGTAATAGGAAAAAGATAGCAGGATTTTGTTTAGAGCTGTCCATTAAATTTAGATAGATTTCAAAGAAACCATAGACAATTTTAGACGGCATGTACGGAGGTGCCTCCTAAACACTGCATTTTATCACGTTCAATAAGGTCGAAATTTGAACGCACGTTTCTAAATATCAAATTATATGACAGCCATCCTTTTCGTATTTATTTTGAGAGAAAGAAATGCACTGAACTTAAATTTAGACTTAGATAGATAGATGAAAGATTTATTTTCATTTCTTCATCAGTCATCACACACAAATACAGTTTGAATTTGAACCAAATAATTACTTAAGTATAACAATACACATTAAACAACAATGAGCAAGAGCGATAGTGCGTTGTAGAAGTGCAAAAGGGTCGCAACTCAGTGACTGGATTTTGTTCACACCGCGGGATGTGAACAAAGCACTGGTATTCTGCTACAACCCGAGGGTTTCTTGTTTTTAAAATGTAACAGACAGATAACACACTAAATAAAATAAGATATATAATAATAATAAAGCAACTAAAACGGAGACGAAGTCCTGAGGCGGGCATTTTTATTAGTAAATATTTTTTCAAACATTTATAATAATGTTTAAATCAAAATTAAGAATATTTTAGCATCCATAAACCTTTGTAATAAGAGTGATGAACTGACAAAAGTAGGCGTCTGTAAGCGCTAGACAACACCAGCTTTCTAAATAAATACTCAAAGGTATTCATTTGTCAATTCTGAATCATCTTCATAACCATGAATCATTAATCATAATCATGATATATCATCTAGTAATCACTAGTGGAGTTATTAGGCCACGATCATGGAGGAACTCCACATATTCCAGGACTATAAAACTTATCATTACATATATAAAACTAGCTTTTTATCTATTTAAAATTATTTTACTTAACTGTTATAAGCTTACAAGGTTCTTTTATTTTCACAGGTGCAACAATAGAGTACAAATACATAAATTCTAGCAGAGGCGGTCGTCTTGTACTTTGCAAAAACTATACATTCTATAAATATGGGAAAAATACGAAGATATGGATATGCACGAACAGATATTCCAGTGATTGTCGAGCCAGAATTAGAGCACACAATGATCTCTTTATAGCTATCTCTGTTCAGCACAATCATCCTCCCCCTCAATTCCATGTTTCTAAAGAAGGAAAATATATTCGGATATAGTAAAGTATTAAAATTAAGTAATATGTATGCCATTTATCTAGAATTGTTGTTTATTACGTACAGTTTGACCTTGGGGCCGCCCTTACTCCGTTCGAAATAGAGGCGGCTTTCGTAGTGCAACTGTTACGCTTGATGTGATGTCGTCAGTACATAAAATATTGTTTTTTAACCCGACGAGTATCAGGTTCCAGAAACAATTGATTTTTCAATTGTCGTAGCTCTCCGGAGGGATAACGCCGCTTGACAGATAAATACAAAGCACGGCAATTTACTCCACACCTCTGATCCATCTTGTTGGAGGCCGGCCAAAGCGGCGTGAAGCTTCATTAGGAACATCTTAGTGTTAAAATATTAGGAGAGAAGAATTTTAAACGCACGCCCACCGCACGTCTAGGTATCTGTCCCGGACGCAATTTTTAATGTGAATGATGTTGTCAAATTATCAAATAAGTAAGATGTTTTTTAAAGGGGCAAACAATTAAAAGAACTAATATAGCGCATGTTTCAATTTATTGTCGTATTGACGTATAATTAAGGGTCTATGATCTCGATTCTGACAGTACCAATTTAGTTTCGTATTGATTTTCAATTCTTTGCGAAATATCCCGAAAGGGAATATCTAATTTGACCGGTTGGTTATAAAATAATAGTCGCTACTAACTAAATTTGTTTACACTCACACCTGCTTAGTATTTAGCCCAGAGTAAGCATAATTATGAGCTTGTGTTATGGATACTATGTAACGGAGAAATAATGATAACAATATGTATATAAATATTAGAAAATACTAAATAAACATATAGAAAATACAGGAAAGGGGCATACACACACCACTCGGCTAATCGGTCATCAAATATTAAAGCTTAATTTATTTATTTATTTATTTGCAAAACAAACAGATAGTTATCAGTACATTTGTAACATTTGAGATTAACAGTTTTGTTTTAGATACTACCCTTAAATAGTGTTGACAGCATGTTCATTATGTAATAGTTGCCACAAACTAATGCTGTTACATGCCACATATCATAAATTCAGAATTATTTAATTCCTCTAAAAATATATATATAAATACATTTACATACATACATATACTCATTTACATACATAATTAGTACCTATTGTTGTTTTATTTCTTAGTGACATTTTTTTTCAATATGATCATCCACTGAGTTGTAATATTAGATGTTGTGGATGAACACGCACGCATAATTAATATGAGTGCAGTCACTAGCAATACTCTGTAGGTACCTAATTTTGATATTTCAACATCTATAAACCTTTGTAATAAGAATGACGAACTAATACAAGTGGGTTAGTAGGTATACTTATGTAGGTAAGGTAATGTTCGTGACTGTAAAAGCTATACCGGCTATCTAAATACCCAAAAGGCTTCAGTTGGCATGTCTGAATCATCTACCTACAGGATTACTAGTGCAGTTATTAAGAAGTAACGATGATGGAGCAATTCTACATCTTCCAGGACTATGAAACTTACTATGAGTTATTAAACTAGCTTTTTGTGTGTGTAAAACGTTAACTATTATATAAGCTTATAAGGTTATTTTCTTTTCACAGTTGCACCGATAGAGTACAAATACATAAATTCTAGCAAAGGCGGTCGTCTTGTGCTTTTCAACAATTATACATTCTATAAATTTGGGAAAACTTCGAAGATATGGGTATGCACGAAATATTCCAGTAAATGTCAAGCCAGAATTAGAGCACACAATGATCTCTTTATAGCTATCTTTGATCAGCACAATCATCGTCCCCCTAATTACCATATTTCTAAAGAAGGAAAATATATTAAGCTATACTAAACTATTAAAATTGAGTACTTTGCCATTTAAGTAGAATTATCGTAATTACTTACATATAATATTGTTTTTTTTAAAAAACAAAGAAAGGCAATTCACGCCCCTGGTGAGATATATTATATAAGACAGCTAGTGTAGGCTGAACATGCTGCCCCAGCCGTCTAGGTGGGGGCTTCGCCAAACCATAATAGCTGAAACCGAAAGAGTGAGAGAGAATCTTACCATTCAGGAGAATCTTACCAAATCAGGAGAGGCGGGTTCGAGTCCCGCTTGGAGCATATATTGTTTCAAAGTTTTCTTTCCTTATATGTATTTGTTAAAGAGTTTATTACTGTAAGTTACACTTGAGGAGTCGTATTGTAAACATGTGATACAGCTTTGGCAGGTTGTAAAGGTAGATGTGATTGCTTAATATTGATAGGAAATAAACTTGTAAATAAAAAATAAGTGTAGAATATGTAAACTAACGAAAAATATCGTCCGTGCGGCCTTATGGTCGAGAGGGCTCGAACCCCGGTAGGAGATCTTATATTTATTATGAATAACTAAGTATATTTCTCTGCTCTATAAGATTATTTTATCGCGTTTCCTGGTGGCAAAAGTTTGTATGAATAGTCCTACAATTGGTTCACGTTTTATGGATGTTTGTACGATTATTAAGTTAATTTCTAACATTTATATACATATTATTACTTTATTTTCTCCGTTATCTAGCATCCATAACACATATTAATGCTTAATATGGGTTGGATGACAGGTGTGAATGAACCAATTGTATGAGTACCAATATTATGTCTGCCTTAATGTCGTGTATGATATTTATTGGGACATTGTTTTGACCCAGTATTCGTCATATTTAACTAAATTCTAACGGTAACAAGCAAAATTTTAAGCGCACGTTATCCGAATCCGGATGCAAGTTTAAAGAAGTGTCTAGCCTTAAGAATTTATTTAGGTTTTTTGTTGTTTGCTGTGTCATTAAATAATAAAAAAATACAAAGGCGTAATAAAAATATGACTCCGTTTTCTGGTTTTGTTTTACACCCCTATATTATCCTATTTCATGGGTTTCATCTCGATATGATGACAATAGAGAAAAAAATAATGATTTAGTATGCAAAATATTTATCACCTCAGAGGTGCACATTTCAGCTGAGAGGTGCCCAGTGCTGAACATAAGCCAAGGATCTCCAGGATCGATCCAGCGCTTCCCACATCCATCGGCTTCCGGCGACCCTCAACAAATTGTTGGTCCATTTTTTGGGAAACCTACCAACGAACCGTCTCCCGGTACGCAGAAAAAATAAAAATATTTTCCTACTTAGAAAAATATCTCAACTAGTAAAACTAGAAAAAAATCAAGTTCTGGGACGGGGACCGCGACGTTCACAATCTGACTGTTCTAAGCATCTAAGCTACCAAAGATTTGGGATAATTTATTTTCTTCTAGTCTACTGTATAAGCTATCGGTATTGTGAGGGTATACGTTAGCTTTTAACACAGATACAGATATGTACTTTAGATATCTATTTAAATATTTTTTAATATTAATTTTTACCTTAATATATAATAAATGTATGAAAAATATTCATCATAATTCCAGCTGAGAGTCGTCCACTGCTGAACATAAGATTTCCCCGAAGACCTCCAGGCCGATCGGTCCTGCCCTTCACACACCCACCGGCTTCCTACAAGCCTTATGAGATCATTGGACCACCTTGTGGGGGCCCTGCCAACGCTGCGTCTCCTGGTACGCAAAAAAAAAAATTACTGAGAAAAATATCTCAGCCAGTAAACGCTAGAAATAAATCAAGTCCTGCGGCGGGGGCCATGACCTTCACAATCTGACTGCCCTAATAATCTAATCGAGCTACCAAAGACTTGAGATAACCCTATAAAATTTTAATAGCCCACCTATGTTGCTTACGATATTAAAATTTCAAATTCACAGCGTTTTTCCTATGACGTCTTAAATAGGCAATGGATGACCGCGTACGCATACATCCAGCTTGCAAAACTAGCTTTCTAAATAATTATATGTAGTGTTCATTTGGCATTTTTGTATCACAATCACGATTACCAGTTAAGTTATTAGGGGGCAGATTAAGGAGAAATTCACATCTGCTAGTAATAGAAACTTATTATTAAATATTAAAATAATTCTTGATATTGTATGAAAAATATTTATCACCATTTCAGCTGAGAGGTACCCAGTGCTGAACATAGGTCAAGAATCTCCAGGATCGATCCAGTGCTTCCCGCATCCATGGGCTTACTGCGGCCCTCAACAGATAGTTGTTCCATCTTTTGGGGAGCCTACCAATGCACCGTCTCCCGGTAAGCAGGAAAAATAAAAATATTTTCCTACTTAGAAAAATATCTCCACTAGTGGAAACTAGAAAAATATCTTAACTAAGTAGTAAAAAGTAGAAAAAAGTCAAGTCTGCGGGGACCGCGACCTTCACAATCTGACTGCTCTAAGCATCTGAGCTACCAAAAATTTGGGATAACCCTACGAATATATTTTCTTCTAGTATACTGTATAGTCTATCGGTATTGTGAGGGTGTACGTCAGCTTTTAACGCAAATACAGCTTTGTACAGATATTTTTCTAATTGATTAGTGTTATTATAAACAAATTATTAGATTTTAAAGTATTTTTTACTGTTATTTTTAACATTAGGTATAATTAATGTATAAAAAATATTCATCATCATTCCAGCTGACAGTCGCCCACTGCTGAGCAAAGCTGTTCCAAAAGGACCTCCAGGTCGATCGGTCCCGCCTTTCACACACCCACCGGTTTCCCGCGAGCCTCATCAGATTGTTGAACCACCTTGTGGGGGCCCTGCCAACGCAGTGTCTCATGGTACGCAGAAAAAAAAATGTTTACTTAGAAAAATATCTCAGCCAGTAAAAGCTAGAAATAAATCAAGTCCCGAGGCGGGGGCCACGACCTTCACAATCTGACTGCCCTAACAATCTGATCGACCTACCAAAGACTTGAGATAACCCTATAAAATTTAAATAGCCCACCTATCTTGATAACGATATTAAAATTTCAAATTCACAGCGTTTTTCCTATGACGTCTTAAATAGGCAATGGATGACCGCGTACGCATACATCCAGCTTGCAAGACTAGCTTCCTAAATAATTATGTAGTGTTCATTTGGCATTTTTGTACAACAATCACGATTACCAGTTAAGTTATTAGGGGGCAGATTAAGGAAAAATTCACATCTGCTAGTATTAGAAACTTATTATTAAATATAAAATAGTTCTTGATATTGTATGTAAAATATTCATGACCATTTCAGCTGAGACGTACCCAGTGCTTAACATAGGTCAAGAATCTCCAGGATCGATCCAGTGCTTCCAGCATCAATCGGCTTACTGCGGCCCTCAACAGATTGTTGTTCCATCTTTTGGGGAGCCTACCAATGCACCGTCTCCCGGTAAGCAGGAAAAATAAAAATATTTTTCTACATATAAAAATATCTCTACTAGTGAAAACTAGAAAAATATCTAAACTAGTAAAAACTAGAAAAAAGTCGAGTCTGCGGTGACCGCGACTTTCACAATCTGACTGCTCTAAGCATTTGAGCTACCAAAGATTTGGGATAACCCTACGAATTTATTTTCTTCTAGTATACTGTATAGTCTATCGGTATTGTGAGGGTGTACGTCAGCTTTTAACGAAAATACAGCTTTGTACAGATATTTTTCTAATTGATTAGTGTTATTATAAACAAATTATTAGATTTTAAAGTATTTTTTACTGTTATTTTTAACATTAGGTATAATTAATGTATAAAAAATATTCATTATCATTCCAGCTGACAGTCGCCCACTGCTGAGCAAAGCTGTTCCAAAAGGATCTTCGGGTCGGTCGGTCTCGCCTTTCACACACCCACCGGTTTCTCGCGAGCCTCATCAGATCGTTGAACCACCTTGTGGGGGCCCTGCCAACGCTGCGTCTCATGGTACGCAGAAAAAAAATGTTTACTCAGAAAAATATCTCAGCCAGTAAAAGCTAGAAATAAATCAAGTCCCGAGGCGGGGCCGCGACCTTCACAATTTGACTGCCCTAACAATCTGATCGAGCTACCAAAGACTTGAGATAACCCTATAAAATTTTGATAGCCCACCTATCTTGCTAACGATATTAAAATTTCAAATTCACAGCGTTTTTCCTATGACGTAGGCAATGGATGACCGCGTACTATGTATGCGTGGATGTATGTGTACGAGTAAATAATTATGTAGTGTTCATTTGGCATTTTTGTATTACAATCACGATTACCAGTTAAGTTATTATAGGGTACATTAAGGAGAAATTCACATCTGCCTGGATTCAAAACTTATGATTAAATATTAAAATAGTTCTTGATATGAGTATGAAAAATATTCATCACCATTTCAGCTGAGAGGTACCCAGTGCTGAACATAGGTCAAGAATCTCCAGGATCGATCCAGTGCTTCCCACATCCATCGGCTTACGGCGACCCTCAACAGATTGTTGTTCCATCTTTTGGAGAGCCTACCAACGTCTCCCGGTACGCATAAAAAAAAATATTTTCCTACTTATAAAAATTCCTCAACTGTAGTTAAAACTCGCGGCCGGGTAGGTACCACCGCCTTTCTTATTTCAGCCGTAAAACAGTTCGCTGTGTTTCGGATTGAAGAGAAAGGTAGCCAGTGTAATTACTGGGCATGGACGGAATTTCATCTTAGATCCTTCAATATCAAATGATTTTCTCTTGTTATTGCAGGTGTCTATAGGCAGCGGTAACTGCTTACCATCAGGTGGGCCGTCAGCTTGTTTGTCATTTAGTTGTATAAAAAAAACGTCTGGCTAGCTTGTCTTGCAATCTGCAATCTCGATGTATGCGTACGCGGTCATTCACTGAGTGGATGACCGCGTGCGCATACATCGAGATTGCAAGACTAGCTTCCTAAATAATTATTAATTGTTCATTTGGCATAGTTATTTGTATCACAGTCACGATTAACAGTTAAGTTATTAGTGGGCAAATTAAGAAGAAATTCACATCTGCTAGTATTAGAAACTTATTATTAAATATTAAAATAGTTCTTGATATTAGTATGAAACATATTCATTACCATTTCAGCTGAGAGGTACCCAGTTCTGAACATAGGTCAAGAATCTCCAGGTTCGATCCAGGGCTCCCCACATCCAACGGCTTCCGGCGACTCTCAACAGATTGTTAGTCCATCTTTTGGGGAACCTACCAATGCAGCGTCTCCCGGTAAGCAGGAAAAATAAAAATATTTTCCTACTTAGAAAATATCTCCACTAGTGAAAACTAGAAAAATATCTCAACTAGTAAAAGACGACCGGGTGGCCGAGTGGTCTGGGCTCGAATCCCGGTAGGAACAAATGTTTGTATGATGAGTACGAGCATTTGTTTACGAGTCATGGATGTTTATATGTTTATTTAGTATATTTCTAATATTTATATACATATTATTATCATTATTTATCCGTTATCTAGTATCCATAATACAAGCTCTTGATGATGCTTACTTTGGGCTAGATAACAGGTGTGAGTGTATAAATATTATTATTATTATAGTAAAAACTAGAAAAAAGTCAAGTCTACGGGGACCGCGACTTTCATAATTGACTTTCAGAATACGAATTTATTTCCTTC
Source organism: Nymphula nitidulata (assembly GCA_947347705.1). Taxonomy (NCBI): domain Eukaryota; kingdom Metazoa; phylum Arthropoda; class Insecta; order Lepidoptera; family Crambidae; genus Nymphula; species Nymphula nitidulata. The sequence continues at coordinate 4,368,276 of OX374626.1, forward strand.
TAGTCTACTGTAAAGTCTATCGGTATTGTGAGGGTATTCGTCAGCTTTTAACGCAAATACAGATATGTATAGATATTTTTCTAAATAATTAGTGTTACAAACAAATGATTAGATTTCAAAGTAAGTATTTTTTACTGTTATTTTTAACATTAGGTATAATTAATGTAAAAAACATATTCATCATCATTCCAGCTGACAGACGCCCACTGCTGAGCAAAGCTGTTCCAAAAGGACCTCCAGGTCGATCGGTCCCGCCTTTCACACACCCACCGGTTTACCGCGAGCCTCATCAGATCGTTGAACCACCTTGTGGGGGCCCTGCCAACGCTGCGTCTCATGGTACGCAGAAAAAAAAATGTTTACTTAGAAAAATATCTCAGCCAGTAAAAGCTAGAAATAAATCAAGTCCCGAGGCGGGGGCCGCGACCTTCACAATCTTACTGCTCTAACCATCAGATGGAGCTACTAAAAGACTTGTGATAACCCTATAAATTTTTTATTCTCACAATATAGGCTATTGGTATTGTGGGGGTATAAGTTATGAAGCTTAAAGCAAATACAGATAGTGAAGATATTTTTCTAATTTAAATAGTTTTTAGGGTTCCAAGGTACCCATAGGGTAAAGCGGGACCCTATCACTAAGACTCCGTTGTCCGTCCGGTTGTATCTCATGAACTGTGATAGTCAGACAGTTGAAATTTTCACAGATGGTGTATCGCTGTTGCCGCTATAACAAATAATTCTAATAAACATAATAAAATACATATTAATGGGGCTCCGATACAACAAACGTAATTTTTTTGCTTGTTTTTGCTCGATATTGATAACGGCAACAGGTAGACGCCTGTTTATAGATAATGGTACGGAACCCTTCGTGCGCGAGTCCAACTCGCACTTGGCCGGTATTCAATTTTTATATAATAAACGTTATTCCTTTTGCAGCGGTACAATCTGTATGTAACGTATAACACATAAGTTCTAGCAGAGACTCTCCTCTTGTGGATGACAAAGATTAAGTATACTTAGTACATTCTTTGAATGTTGTAGATAGTATCGTCACGCTCGATGACAATATTGGCAATGCGACAACGACACCATTACCTTGACCATTAGCATTTGATATTTACCATGTGAAAACGGGAACACGTGGTGTAATATCGGGAACTTGTTACAAAAAAGTATGAAATGAAATGAAAAACGTTTATTGGTTATAAAATACAAAAAAATGAAAACCAAACAGCAGGAACTTAAAAACTAAACAAAACCACTAAATAACCAAAAGGTCACTACTCAGCGTATGCTGCGACCTGGAGGGTCACGGCGCTGATCTTCCGTAGCGCCAACTGAAAGCTCAACACGCGCCGACCGTCAAACCTCAAGATTGTTTAGAAATGGAAGAAATATATAAAATAAAAACTATTTGAAGAACTAAATACATAGTGAAAAGTGCCCAAATATTACAACACTAATATAGTAATATAATAATAATAATAATAATAACAATTATACACTCACACCTATTATCTAGCCCAAAGTAAGCATCATTAAGAGCTTGTGTTATGGATACTAGATAACGGAGAAATAATGATAATAATATGTATATAAATATTAGAAATATACTAAATAAACATATAAACATCCATGACTCGTAAACAAATGTTCGTACTCATCATACAAACATTTCTTCCTACCGGGATTCGAACCCGGGACCTCTTGACCGAGTAGCCTGGGGTACAGACCACTCGGCCAGGCGGTCGTCGAATATATAAATACCTAAAGGCTTGTCATAAATAAAATTAAATAACAGTTAAATAAAATAATATAACAACAATAATAATAATCGCAAATTAATTAATACAGTACCTAAATTAAACTAAATTTAATTTTGTTTTTATTACAGTATCCCGAATATAATTCTAATTCAAATGCTAACAGCCATGAAAGTATAAAGTGCTATTATAATCTTCATCAGCACCAGCCTATATACGACCCACTGCTGCGCACAGGCCGTTCTACAGAAAGACACGAGGAGAAACACACGAGGAGTTCGGGCCATAATAAATAAATAAATAAATACCACGACTGGCCCGATTGCGGGTAGGTGGGCTAAAGCGACGAAGGAGCTCGAGATTACAAATTTTGATTGACTTATTTCAGGATCGACAGGGGGAAAAGTTCGAAATTAATGTATGTAAAATAGTTACCATCATTACAGCTAAGAGACGCCCACTGCTTAAGATAAGACTTCCCCAAGGACGTCCAAGCCGATCGGTCTTGCCCTTCCCACATCCACCGACTTCCCGTGACCATGAACAGGTCGCTGGTCTTCCTTGTAGGGAGCCTATCAACGCTGCGTCTCCCGGTACGTGGAAAAAATTAAAATAAAATATTTAGTTAGAAAAATATCTCAACTAGTGAAAACTAGAAAGATATCGTGTCCTGGGGCGGGGACCGCCGCCTTTCACAATATGATCTCTTCTTTTAATCTTCTGAATCTGCTTTAACCATCTGAGCTACTAAAGACTTGGGATAACCCTATGCATTTCTTCTAGTCTACTTTATAGTCTATCGTTATTGTGAGGGTATAGTTACGTTATACAGCTTATAAGTTATAACGCAAGAGATAGTTTAAATATTTTTCTAATTAAAATAGTTCATTTAATTTTTGTAAGATAAACGTCAGTCAAAGGCTCAATAAAGTTATCCTTTTCTTTCACAGCTGCACAACCTGTATATACAGATTTTAAATACATAAATTCTAGCAGAGGCCCTCGTCTTTTGCTGGCCAAAGGCTATACATTCCTTGAATCGTGCAAAATAGGGAAGATATGGATATGTACGAAGTGGGATTGTCAAGCCAAAATTAAGGCACATAATAACAGCTTTGAGGCTATATCTCTTCAGCACAGTCATCCTCCTCCTAAATTCGAAATTTCTGACGAAGGAAAATATATTAGGATATAGTAAACTGTTAAAATTAAGTACAGTACAATTTGACTGGAATATTTTTTTATGATATGAACCACGGCAAGTGACTCAACACCGCCTGATGTGATGCGGTAACATGAGCCGTATGCGAAGTAAGCTTGAAAAACTGCTCTAGCCGCCTGCATCTTGCCCGCCGGCACCTTATAGGCGGTGCCTTTTTAAGCCTCTTTGGAAGGAACTCATATTATAGAAAGGAGGGGAACACATGTGCCGACAAAGAATTCCAAGTTCTGCAAGAACGACAAAGAAGTTATTAGATTGGTGACTTCGGAGTCCAGTCTTCGGAGACTGGAACGCGTGCTCCGGAGTGGAAGGGGGAAGGTGGAGTAAAATCGAACAGCTCTTCCGAGCACTCTACGGTAATTTTTAATTTTGTTTTCATTATTTTTACTTTGAATAAAGAGACTGTTACTGAAACTTACTTAGATTTGACTTGAGGAGTCGTATTTTTTAAAGTGTGTTTGTTTAAGTAAGGAAAATTAAATAGGGAATATGCATGAATTATATGTACAGGTTTAGTTCATTTATAAAATAAAATACGTAAAATCTTACTGCTAATTGTGAAAACAGAAGTGATTATTATATATGTTAGGCAGGAATGTAATGTGACGTCAAAGCTTCTATCGGATCTCCTTGTCTAACACGCAACTATATGTGGTTGTAAGTCAGGTAGGTATTCATCAATATTTTTAAACGACTTCAAAAAAAGAAGGAGGTTCTATATTGTACCACTGTTTTTTTTGTATGTATGTTCACTGATTTCTCTGTCAATTGTGAACAGATTTTTAAAATTCATTTTTCATTCGATAGAGTGTATTCCTAAGGTGGTCCCATTGTCACCAACTCAGGATCTGATGATGGGATCCCAGGGAAATCGAGGGCAAACCTCAAATTTTATAGGCACGTAAGACATATTTTACTTATTTCTAAAGCTATTCAAGTATTTGCTTCTGTTAGTCATCATCTTATGTTGATGAGCTGGTGAAGGAAGGTACAACTCCTTAACGGTTAAGAGTTGGAAGATAATTCTTTCACTATTATAGGTACGTATTAACGAATAGTTCTATTCTATCGGGTTATTCGGGTGAACTGATGATGGAAGGTAACGGTTACCGTAACGGTGTGTGGAGTTAGATAATACTGTATCAGTGGTACGATACGATAATATGAAACAATATTATGTATTTCAACCAAAGACTAAGAGACAGACAAGTCGAAAGTGCTGACGGTCACCTATCTAGATTTGACCTTAGAAATCACTTAAAAAAGTAAAATAATTTTTTTGTAACAAAAATAAAACGGACTACAAAACCCTAAAAAGGAAAAAATAATTAAATTTCAGTACCTAAGTACTTACCTCCTGAATTGTATTTTTTGGAGTAGGTGCTAAGCTTTTTCCAGAGACAAAAGAAAGTGAAGCACCAACTCCAAAAAATACATTTTAGGTGGTAAGTTGGTACTTAGGTACTGAAATTTAATTATTTTTTCGTTTTTAGTGTTCTGAAGTCTGTTTTATTTGTGTTAAATTTTTTTTTTGTACGACATTTTCAGTTTTTTTTTTTATATATACAACTAGATGACAAACAAGCTGACGGCCCACCTGATGGTAAGCTGTTACCGCCGCCTATAGACACCTGCAATAACAAGGAAAAGCACTTGATATTGCAGGTGCGTTGTCATCCTGAGGCCTAAGATGAAATGCCGTCAATGCCCAGTAATTACACTGGCTACCTTTCCCTTCAATCCGAAACACAGCGAACTGTTTCACGGGTGAAATAAGAAAGGCGGTGGTACCTACCCAGGCGACCCTACATATGGGGCTACCACCTAGTAACTTGTAACTGTTTAGAATTAAATAAAACCTAAAAAAATATGCATATTCCCCTGCCATTGGTTACTCCGGGTGGCGCCGCAGAGTGGTATCGTAGACTGCCTGTCTACAGATGGGTCTCACATAGACGTTTGCACAACAGCACCTTATGGAGCGTAACTGTTTCTATGGTTTCTGTCACATGCAGTAAGGAGCAATCGTTTAAGAGCATACCACGGAAGAGCTCAACAAAACTTGTATTATATTGTCAACTTATTATATTTGGTTGCAAAGCATAGCAAGAGCATAAACATTCGTAGTGAACACGTCGAGTGTGCGAGTGTTTGTGTGTCGATTCGTCACACACAAACACTCACGCACTCACTCACAATTACACAGTATTCATGGTTTCTTAACCATACGATAACTAAGTTTCTTCTCTCGTAAGTGTATAGGTACGGTCGACCACAGAAGTAGCTGAACATTTCAGTACCATGCCACAATAACTATGGTGTCAATGTAGTACGGTAGCAACTACAAAACACGTGCACGAAGTCGGTGTGGCATGGTACTAACGTGTTCAGCTACTTCTGTGGTCGACTGTACCTGCCAACTGTTGTTTTTCTTTATAATTATTATCTAAGTATTTATATGTAAAATTATCATCATCATCATATTAGCCGAGAGACGCCCACTGCTGAGCATAGGCCTCCCCAAGGATCTCCAAACCGATCGGTCCTGCACTGCCCTCATCCAACGGCTTCCCGCGACCCTTACAAGATCATGGGTCCACCTTGTGGGGAGCCTACTAACGCTGCGTCTCCCGGTACGCGGCTGCCACTCGAGGATCTTTCCGCCTTAACGGCCGTCAGTCCTTGCAATGTGACCTGCACACTGCCACTTGAGACTCGCAATTAAAATTATAATATGTGAAATTATGCAACTATCTACCTTAGAGCTATTATTATTATAAGCGTAATGTGTTTCTCTAATTGCCTCATATCTAGGTAATGCTACTTGTATTGTGTGTAACTGTATAAAATGCTGTAGAAACATTGTTTAATAAATAAATAAATATTTTGTTTTATTCAATACCAGGCGGTAGACGCATATGTAGAGTCGTCTGGGTTAGTACCACCGCCTTTCTTAAACAGTTCGCTGTGATTCGAAGGGAAGGGAAAGGGTAGCCAGGCAGCCAGTGTAATTACTGGGTATGGAAGGCATTTCATCTTAGGTCTCAGGGTGACAACACACCTGCAATACCAAGTTAGGTGCCTTTTCCTTGTTAATGCAGTGTTTATTAGTGACGGTAGCCTTTCACCATCAGGTGGGCCGTCCGCTTGCTTGTTATCTAGTTTCATAAAAACAATCTATTTTAAGAGGAAAAGGTGAAAATGCTTTAATTTTTCCCTTTCATCAGGTGCTGATATCGAATACAAATTCATAACATCCAGCAGAGGCGGCCGTCTTGTGCTCATCCAAAACTATACATTCTATAAAGCCGGCGGCCGCGGGAAAGGATGGTTATGTTCCAACCGACATACCAGTAATAAGTGTCCAGCAAAAGTTAGAGAAGAGGACGAGGAGTTTTTGGCTATCTGCCTTCAACATAACCACCCACCGCCTAAATTACATGTTACTAAAGATGGAACATACATCAAGATTAAGCATCTAACACGGTAGGCGACGCGCACGAAATTAGTTCAGTCTGTGGCTATTAAGCCGCTTTATTTATTTTTAATGTTGTTTATTCCTAAACGAAGTTGGGCGCGGGGCGCGGAAGGACGCGTCTTCCTGTTGAAAATCTTAACGGCAGTGCTTGTCGACCGGCTGGCCGAGTGGTCTGTACCCCTTGCTATACAGGCTACTCGGTCAAGAGGTCCCGGGCTCGAATCCCGATAGGAGAAAATGTTTGTATGATGAGTACGAGCATTTGTTTACGAGTCATGGATTTTTATATGTTTATTTGGTAGATATATTTCTAATATTTACTTACATAATATTATCATTATTTCTCTGATAACTAGTATCCTTAATACAAGCTCTGATGCTTACTTTGGGCTAGATAATAAATAGGTGTGAGTGTATGAATATTTATTTATATTTATTATTTATTTCTATTTTCTATAATCCTGCAATTATTGTATTAAAATGCGGTGTCACACATTTCATTAGATACATCTTGGGAGAGTTTGGCGCGAATTAAGTATATGATGAAAGTCAGTCCCCATGATGTTATTTTGATCATATGAGTAACTAATAATATAATTCTCAACGTCTTTGGCATCAAATTCACATAAAATACAATGATCTTCCACTCCACATTTCACTTTTACACAAACACTTGCTATACAAAACTAACCAATTTTACACAAGGTTCTCGCAGATACAATTTATTAAAGTAATTCAAATCTTGACTGACACCATGAAATCCCGCCATTTTTTAAAATTCATTTTCGGCATACAGCCCTGCCTTTAGTATTTGTTATAATATATAATGACAGAAATATATGATGACAGTCTCTATATGATGCTACTTGATGATGAGGTGGATAACCACAAAAAATTTTTCATCGTATTTGAAACCATAATCACTATTCTTAATTTTTGATTTTAAACATTATTATAAATGTTTGAAAAAAAATATTTCTATTTTAATTACCATAATCACTTTTATTTTAATAATCTTTTAGTTGCACGCCAACACAAACACTTATTTTATAAAACTACGCCACTTTTATAACATAAAGTTCGCTCCGACACAATTTTTAATTATTGTAATAAAAATCTTGACTGACACCACAAAATCCCGCCAAACACTCCCATTTTTTTTAAACCTCCCTATAAAGAGAAAGCAAAGGGAACTAATGCATATACAGCCATGTCTTCAGTATTTCTTTATTTTTTCATGTATTGCATTAAAATGCTGGTGTTACACATTTCAATACATCTTGGGAGTAATTGACGCGAAATATATGACGACAGTCTCCATATGATGCTATTTGATGAGGTGTATAACCACGACAAAGTTAGTGGCTATCTAAAACGTCTTTCACCCTATAATCATTTTTATTCCAATAATATCTTGACTGACACCACAAAATCCCACCAAACACTCTTATTGTTTTTTCTCTTGGTGAATTCTCCCTATAAAGGGAAGGCAAAGGGAACTAATGCCCATACAGCCATGTCTTCAGTATTTCTTTATTTCTTCTTTTATTGCATTAAATTGCTAGCGTAACACATTTCAAAGCATCTTGGGAGTATTTGACGCGAAATAAATGATGACAGTGTCAATATACCCAGGCCCCTCAAATTTAGGGCCTGGTTAAAATACATTGGCAAATGTTCATTTAGGGCCTAAAAGATCTTAGCAGTAACAAAACGCGTCTAAAAATGACAATGACAGCTGAAGTACTTTGACGTTGACGTATTTGTTAATTGTTACAAAAGAAATCCAATTTTAATGTAAAACTAAGCAATCTAAAATAAATGGTACCCATTAAATCACAGAAAAAGACAAACATGCTGTTAACATTGAAGCTTAGGAAAATTTCAACTAAATGTGTTTGTTTAGAAAGTATAAATGATATAACCTGAAACGTGTTACTATATCAACATTATGGTTAAAGTGTCTAGTAAATTATTACAACAGTTAAAACTATTGTTCATCACTCATTTGGTAAGTAATAAATATATGTTTCTAAATATTTATCATCACTAATTGACTGTTGTATTTATGATATCTCAATTTCCACTATTTGGTATCTTTGTTTCAAACCTCTGAGTATAATTTGTTTTAAAATAAGCGTAAAACTTATAATTGTTACTAGGTACTACATTCACCTTACTATGTTAATCACTATACTATACTAAACCAGTAATAATAAATTCAAACACTCACACCTAATAACTAGTCCAAAGTAAGCATCATTAAGAGATTGTGTTATGGATACTAGATAGCGGATAAATATTTATAATGTTATGTATGTAAATATTAGAAATATACTAAATAAACATATTTTCATCTATGACTTTTATGAACAAATGCTTGTTTTCATCATACAAACATTTGGTCCTACTGGAATTCACACCCTGGACCCCTGACCGAGTGGCCTGTGTAGTACAGACCACTTGGCCAGTCAGTCATCAAAATGTAACAAAAGACATTATTTTTTATAGAAAAGAACCTTAGAAGAAAAGCACAGTATGCATATAGTGAATAAACTAAGATTGAACTAAACTATTCTTCATTTGCATTTGATTAGACAACAGACATCAATTCCCTCTCATTATAACCAAATAACCATTTTGTTAATGTATTTTGATAAAATACTTACTAAATAGTTTTAAGTCAGTGGCATGATCAATATGAGTTGCCGAAACTGATCACTTACTTTTGCTGGTAATTTTTCGAAGTTTCCATCACTGTTGTCATAACTTTTAAATGTAAAAATGGATAATATATTTTCTATGATAATAAATAGTTTTCTAGAAACATGCATTTTTATTTTTCCTTACTACTACTTAATTTATTTTATTTTTTAATATATAATCATTAGCTATTTGTGAGATGACTGCATATTTTTACAGGTGTTAAATTGTTTGCTGATAGTGTTGTCGCACCTATGAAGAAAGAATTTAATGACAAACTAGAAAAATTATTGAAACGTAAGAAAAGTAATAGTGCATATTTTATCAACAAATCAAGATATGAAGATTTTATCAAGGAAATAAAAGTGATTAAAAATAAGTACAATAAAGATTTTGATGATTATAAAATGTTAGCAAATTATGATATTGTTGAATTAAATGGAAGGGAACGTCTTGTGAAACCTAAGGATGAAGCGAACCCCACTGTAAAGTTTTACATAGCTACTGATGAATTGTTTGGTGTTTTACATACAATGCATTTACTATTTCACCATGCAGGAAAAGATGTAATGGATTTAGAGATCAAGACTAAATATGTTAATATTTCTAAAGAGGTTATAAAAATGTATTTGAGTTGCTGTAGATTTTGTAACAAGGAGAATTAATTTAAAATAACATTGTAAAAATGACTTAATAGTAGGTAGTAATTGGTCATGTTGTCAATATTATTATTTTTATGAAAATATTCCTTTTGCTGTGTGTGGTTATGTGGTACCATTACCAAGTAAGTTTTTACATTGCAATAAAAAAGATTCTAATCTTTATGTTTCTTTTTTCTTTTCTTTATTAATAAATATTCATTTAAGGTAACATATTGGCCTTAAAATATACATAATGTAAGTACAAGTAAGTGTTATCATTTGTAAAACATTATTTATTTAGACTATCTCTCCAACAATGGTATTGCAAATATACATATTTATAAATATCATATTTTTATCTACTATATATTTTCATGATATTGTATCCATAGCACACACTCTTAAATTGTTTTTTTTATACAACTAGATGACAAAGAAGCTGACGGCGAACCTGGTGATAAGCGGTTATCACCGCCTATAGAATATTGTAGGAATAATTATAATAGGTATAATAATTTTATTTTATTTTATTATTTAATACCTAGTAATTGATGATATTGATTTATTTTATTAACAAGTTCAAAAAATATAAACTTAGACATCTTTGACTGTTTAGGACCACTAGTACTTAATATACCCACAAGGTACTAGTGGCATAGTTCGTTTGCACTAGTGCTATTAAATTTTGAAATAATGACATGCAGTCTACATACAATAAATATTTAGTTGAGTACTGTAATTGAACATGTGAAATGGTTGTTAACTAGTTTGTGTTTTTAATGTTACTAGTTTGTGTTTTTAATGTTACTAGTTTGTGTTTTTAATGTTACTAGTTTGCGTCACTTGTAAACTAGTTCATCAACAAGTGACAATAATTAGTGCTACTTGTAAACTAGTTTAAATACTAGTTAGTGCCATTTATAAACTAGTACTATTACTACTTAGTGCCATTTGTAAAAGAGTTTTTGTTTTTTTAAGAGCAATAGCTCTTACATTGTACAGTACACTTTACTGTTTAGTACTTATGTAATATATTGACGGTACTAGTTGTCCTCAACAGGTCCGACATACCTTTTAATTACACGTATGTAATTTTCAGTTAAGTTCATGTTATCCTGTAATGGGGAGAGGTTGATGAAACTTGGAGACTTCACTTTTATGAGGAGTTTCTACCAAAGAGAAAGCTGTTACTGGTCCTGCTATACCCACGACAGTCTTGGCTGCGGTGCTACCGCGTACACGGAGCATGGTCGATTGATATACGCGAGGAATCTTCACAACCATCCACCGACCGAATTCTTTGTATGACATTTGTTGTACGTGGCGCTAAGGGAGATAGCAGTGCCCCATTAGACACAATGCTCGTAGATAATCGCTATTCATATAAAGTATTGTTTTTATTCGAACAGAAGTGTGGAATTCCATGTCTTTTATATGATAAAAGTCATCTTGTCTGAACTCCCTGTAGTAGGTACCTACTTACGCCAACTATCGAGTGGAAAAGCGAAATACTGGAGTTACTGCGCATTGTTAATATTTCTCATAGACATCATTGCATTCGATAATCGATAAGAATTTGAAACAATACTTTGTTCAACTTATCGGAGACATGTGTGAAATCCCATACATTTTCTGGTTAGGTCTTGTGATAGTGAATATAGAAAAACTTTTTTATTCAATGTGTAGCCGATCCATTAATGTATTTCATTTGATAATTCATTTTTCATTTTAGAAAACATTACACCCGATTCATTGCTTTTCAACAGGCAAGTTGTACTTGAATCTATTTCAAGTACAACTTGCCTTATCAAAATCCATTAATTTATTTCATTTGAATTATCAAATGAAATACATTAATGGATAACCTACCTATACATATTATGCCTTGCGTAAAGGTTTTGATCCCATGTGTCATATTTATTATTTAATTAATAGTTACAATTAATAGAAAAAATTGTAAAGTGTAAGTAGGTAGGTATACCTTTTTGGAGGTCCGTATTTTTATCTTGCGTTTAATCCGAACAAAATCGCGAAAAAAGTTTACGTAGATAATAATTTGTATTATTAAGTTCTCAATAAATAGAAATGCTGAATTATGTAAACATAGGTGCTATATACTTGTGATATGAATAGATAAATATTATGATCTCCTAATATTTCAAATTCTTGCCTTTGTTTTATATTTAAGCAGTGACATAAAGCCTTACTAATAACCATTATATTGGCCTCATTATTACAGTTAAGTACAATGTTTGTCTTTACGTTCGAATGGTATTCTGAATTCGAAGAAAAGTGATAAAACTATTCTACATTGTTATTAGTAAAGCCTTTACAATATAGTCGAATACGTAGGTAGCTAATTTTATTTTCAGTATTATTGCATTTGTGTTCCAAACTTGCGATGCTCTCTACTTTTGAAAGAAAATATAAAGATATTAATTTGAACCAATTGGATTTTTTCTTAACTTACTCTTACCATACCAGCCTTTTTTTGTGACGCTGACAGTAAACTCTTGTTGTCTCTCCATTGGGGGGCAAGAAGGGGGTTGTGTAGGGCTCTCACCCACTAAACACTCCAGCAATGCACTCTTTTCCGTTTTCTACCGACTTAACGGGTTGGCCCGAAAACATTCACCGTCGTTGGCAGGGTAGTTAATCGATGTCAGTCCCGTCTTTCTTTTTTAAAGTCTGTTTGGCACGCCGACTGGGCTGTTTCAGCAGCACGTCGGCGTCGGATGGCGGTAGTGGCGGCTGCTTGGAGCACATGTTTCGCCTCCTCCTTCCTACTTACTATGTCGCGAGGACCACCTGCCACGACCTATTGCTCTCGACTATTTTAAAGACGACGGTCGGGAGGGTGAGCTCGTCCCCAATCATGGCAGGTGGCAGTCGGCTCCTTTCCGGCGATCCGACACAGTTATAGCCTATATCATGCGGAAGGCCAGGACTCCGTGCTGCCTTTCCACCCACTGCTTTATAATCGGACTGACCGCCCTACCTAGCTAGTCTGCTATATTGCTCCGTTACAAGGCGTGTTGCGACAATGACACTAAAGTAGTTGCAGTGGATACCTATGCAACTTTAAAATTATGTCCATTGCCAATGGAGTTACGTATCTAATTAGGGGGCTGAACAGGGAGTTGAATCTACAGGATGGTGCCGTCAATACGACAATAAATTAAAATATGGGCTATATTAGTTCATAGAAATGGTTTGCCACTTTCAAAAACATCTTATTCATTTGATAATTTCATGACATTTTTATGATATAATATAACATTGGCTGCATTATTTCATAGAAATGTCATAAAATTATCAAATAAATAAGATGATTTTGAAAGTGGCAAACCATTTCTATGAACTAATATAGCCCATGCTTTAATTTATTGTCGTATTGACGGCACCATCCTGTATAATATCATTCATAACTAACCATCGAATTCGACAATATTTTGGGTAGCGTTTTTATGACGACTGAGGCTTCATAATATTTTAGTCAGCGTTATTCTGACGACCAAGTCTACATAATATTTTGTTAGCCTTATTATGAGACGACTTAGGCTGCATAATATTTTAATCAGCGCTATTCCGACGATCAAGGCTAAATAACAAAATATTTTGCTAGGTACTATTCTGACAACCGACACTGGAAAATATTGTGCTAGCGTTATTATGACGACTGAGGCTACATAATATTTTAGTTAGCGGTATTCTGACGACCAAGGCTACATAATATTTTGTTCAGTGCTATTCTGACAGCCGACGCTACATAATATTTTGCTAGCATTGTTATGACGACTTAGGCTATATAATATTTTAGTTAGCGTTATTCTGACGACCAAGGCTACATAATATTTTGCTCAGTGCTATTCTGACAACCGACGCTACATAATATTTTGCTAGCATTATTATGACGATTGAGGCTGCATCATATTTTGGTCAGCGTTTTTCTGACGACCGAGGCTACATAATACTTCAGGCACCATTATTCTGACGACCAAGGCTACGAATATTTCGGACAGCGTTTGTCTCACGACCAAAGCGATACAATATTTCGTTATTCTGACGACCGAAGCTACATAATATTTCAGGCAGCGTTGTTCTGACGACCAATAAATATTTCGGGGCCGAGGCTAAATAATATTTCGGGCAACGTTATATGACGATCGAGACTACTTAGCGAAATATTTTTATAATAAAGAGTATTTGTATTGATATGTATTATTATTTATTTCGCCGCCGAAAATTATTACATTTTTAAATCAATAAAAAAATTAATAAAATTATTGATATTTGCTTCGCGGGTGTTAGCTATAATCAACTCAACTATTTCTTTGTTTGTAATGATCAGATTTAATTTTAAGTAGTTATCTTGATATTTTCTAGGAAATCTAACATGAATAAGGAGCAGGTAGGTGTCTTCTAAAATGACAATACACATACTAATGAGTAGGTAATATAAAATCTAGTAGAGAAACTAAACAGAAGCTGTGGTTCTACTAATTTATATTACTGATAAAATCTTTTATCTTCCTCAGGCCCAGAAGCATTCTTCACCCAGTCTCTCAGGGGGAAACCTTTAATAGTATACAACAAGTATACTTACTGTAAGCACTCATTTAGAAATGGAATCATCAGGTGGACTTGTTCAACGCATTCTTATAAGTGTTGCAAGGCGGTTGTGAAGACTTCCGGTCGTCATATCATAGAGGTTAAAGGAGCACACAACCACGATGCCTCTGAACTCCTGATTAATAGAGGAAAACCCATATATGATCTCTCTCTTTCAGAACAAATACTGGTGAAAACGTGTAGAGACGCCCTGGTCTAAATAATGCCCTCATTATTTAGATTCTTGTGGTGATTCTTATAATCTCTTCATTTGTGTAATATAGAGAACCTGTTCTGTATATAGAAGAAGCGGAGAAAGCCCGAAACGCCGGGTAAATTTGAACAAGGCTTTCTACATCATGATAGAAAAGGATTGTTGTTTATGGGCTTAATTTTGAAGATGCACGCGAAATCTAAATGTAAGTACAGTATATCTCTTTCTCGCACCATGTATAAGAAAAAGATAGCAAGAATTTGATTAGGGCTGTCAACTAAATTTAGATAGATTCTAAAGAAACTATAAAATTTTTTAGAGGGCATTTCCGCCGGAGGTGCTTCCTAAATAAACACTGTATCAAGTTCATTAAAGTCGAAAATTTAACACAAGTTTTTTAATATCAAATTATACGACAGCTATCCTTTTTGTATTCATATTAAGAGAACGAGATGCACTGAACTTAAATTTAGATTTAACATGTGTTCAGCAGAATTAGGGCCAATCTCTTTCTATTGGCTAAAAGGGCTGAGACGGAGACTGAGGCACTGAGTAAGTCCTAGGGTTTTTTTTATCTGCTGTAAACAGCCTCGTTCGGGACTTACCCCCCGGTCGTAATCACCCCATTGTGACCTTAATTTATTTGATGTTTAATTTGGAAACCGAGGGTCAGTCATTGATATATAAAGTATAAACAAAACACCGCCCATTACTCTTGTGTTCCGTTGATGTATTGCGCTATACTATACTTATACTTATTTATTATTATTTATTTAACAATTTATGTACACAAAAAAAGCAACAATGAAAATACAAACGAGGACAACAGAGTACAAAAAAATCATACAGACGAATTGATAACCTCCTCCTTTAAAGTCGGTTAATGAACTGCTTATTCCTAAAAAAATCTCTTCCAGCAGCCCTACTACTAGAAGAATTATCAAATAGTGGTAGAAATGGTGTACTAGAACTAAAATATTATCAACATAATATATAAAAATAATATGTATATATGTTGTATGTTTCCATAAATATATAAAAACACAAAATAATAATGATAATAAAACAAGTAAAAAGAGGATTATAGACTTTGAAGTTACTCGTCTTTCCTCCGTGCTACTTAAGGCACGTTAAGCCGTTGATCCCGGTTGTTACTGCAATCGCTCTACCTTACCCACCAACCCGCATTGGGCCAGCGTGGTGGTGTTATGGGCCAAGCTCCTCGTGTGTTTCTCCCATGTAGAAAGGCTTGTGGCCAGTTGTGGGTCGTATTAGGCTGGCGATGACGATATTTAGTTTCTTACTAGCGTTGCATGAACGAAACGCGTAAAGCTAGATGCTTGGCGACAATTATGGCGCGTACAACCTTTTGGTCGCGAATCAACTACATTCTATCGTTTCAAAATGGAACAAAGAAATGACTTTTGTATGCAATGTCTTGCCTATACTTTTGTCTCAATCCTCCTTATTATAAAACGCGAACTAAAGTTTCTTCTTCTTCTGCAAATAACTTGCGGCAACGTTGTACGGTGATTGGGCAAAACGAATTCGTTTTCCGAAGAAAGCGTGGTCGCCGGCCCGATAAAACAAAATGGATGCTGTCAGATGGCTGTAGATGCGCACTACCTGTCGATTTTACAGTCAGCCGACAGACCTGGTTTAAAAGTGATGCTGTTACTGTCTTTCTTTCAACAAATAGGTGACAGCATCAGTTTTAGACTAGTACTAATTTTAGTCCGCGATTTGTATCTAGTCGATTTGCCCTATTTGACTGGGTATTGGACCGTATTATCTGGCTCCTGCTTAGGTATGTGTAATGGTTGTAAATAATTTGGATTATTCTACAATAAAAGTGTCTGGTACACTTTTGTTGTTAATAGCTGAAATGTCATTAATTTATATATTTTTTACGATATCTGTACCTACTAAGTGTTAGTATTTCTTTGGGCGTGTAACGCTTTGTATTTTTGGTTGTGTATTTATAATTTCAAGACTGGGGATATATTATTCATATCGTTTATTGCTCAATGAAATGTAACGTTTAAGTGCATTTGAAACTTTGGAGTATGATAAATAAGTAATTATTCTTATTTAAAGTACCTTTGGTGTACTAATATGACTTAATGGATTCATTAGCAAAATTATGAAAACGTAAGATACATGTAAAAATCAAATAAATTTAAGTAATGAATTGTAATCTGTGCTGGATTCAAAGAAAAAACATTGTTTATATTGTGTTTAAAAGATGTAGCACACTAGAAAATTTTGGTATCTACTCTAAAATAAAAATCTCTTAAAATTATGTAGTTTCACTCTAAATTCGTTATTTATTTTATAAAGTTTTGTTACTTATTGAATCGAAATTGCCCTCAACTAGTATCTTAGTCAATATTCTTTTGAAATTATATACTTAAGGTGACACCCATTAAGTCAATCAATTAAAACTAGAGAACTTGAAATCAACTACATAAATTCAATTTAAACTGCAGTTTGGCTACTTATACGGACTTATCCCATAGACAGACTTCCCTGTTGTCACCTTACCTATTAATATATGTATGGCTATACCTGCATAATTTATGAAAAATCTTGAAAATAAAATTTTGTCAAACATGAACATTTTCTTATCTAAACGAAACTAAAGTAAATCTATATGGTAGATAGAATTTAATGTGCTCAAAGTTCAAAATCATCTCCGGTGCCGTCAACACGACAATAATTTGAAACATGGGATATATTAGTTCGTAGAAATAGTTTGCCACTTTTGAAAACATCTTATTCATTTGATAATTTCATGACATTTGTATGAAATAATATAACATTGGCTGCATTATTTCATAAAAATGTCATGAAATTATCAAATAAATAAGATGTTTTTGAAAGTGGCAAACCATTTCTATGACCTAATATAGCCCATGTTTTATTTCTTGTCGGATTGACGGCACCACCTGTATAATGAAGAAGGATTCTAAATTATTAACTATTGAAGCAGTGAGAGAGCTCATTATGATTGGTACCTTGACAGTGAAGATATGTCCATTCGCTAGTGGAGTTAATCTTATAGCCCTTTGTGCTGTGTTTATATTTACTTAACGTTTTCAGTGACATTCGCCATGTCTAAGAACAGAAGGCCCTTGATGGTGGTTGGAGGGTACAAGTTTTCTCTACACTATTCCCGAAACGAGAAAGAACGATGGGAGTGCAGTCGGCGGAGCTATTTCGGATGTAAAGCAGTAATACGTTTTTATAAAGGCCAAACACAATACAGCAATACAGAACATAATCATGAACCTTGATTCATTTTTAATCCAAAATGAGTTTGTGACGAAGAAAGTTATGAGTATGAATATGGATGGCTATGTAAGGAAAGGAAGTTGACGGAAAAATGAAGAGACAGCGCGAATGATATACAATGTGGTGCCGTCAATACGACAATAAATTCAAACATGGGCCACATTACTTCAAACCACGGAGTACTTAACCAGTGGAGAGCGCATAGATGCATTCCTCCTTAGAAACACAGGTCACTGCTTAGCGGTGCGGGGGCGACGAGGCATTAGCTTCGCTGATTGGTCAGTTCAATTACACGTGTTTTTGTAGGGAGCAGGGAGACCAAAAATATTATCGACTATCGATAAAAACTATAACTCAACTTTGGTGTGAGGGAATTTCTAGTGAAATTAAACAACATAATAACTTAGTACGATATTAATGAATGAACGTAAGAAAGAAAGAAAAAATATTTTATTTAAATAGGCCACAAAGAAACACTTTTAAATCGTCAAAAAAACACATTGTTACAACTATCACAAAAAATATATTAACTAACAACGTCATAGTCTCTGTCTGTCTGTCATGTTTGAATTTACACCGGTTCCAAAAGTTGAACTACCGAGAAGATTCCGGCAACAAACTCATGTAGTCACTCTTTTCAAATATTAAATTAAAATGTTTTTTTTTAAATATAACTTTTAGCAGCGCAGTGCCGCCCAGCCAAAAAAAAAAAATATTAGAAGAGAATGTATATCAACGTACCAACAAAGTAGGTACCCAATGTCAAAAGTATTATCGTCATTTTTAAGCTATCTGACAATGCACAATCACAATATAGGTATACAGTGGTTAATAGTCATAATACTCGTAAATAAACATATAAAACATTTTGGAATTTTCATGTGTCCACGCATTCTTATCATCTAAATATTCTTGGACCTTATAGTAGCCTTTTTTCATTAAAGTTTGTTTGACATATAACTTAAGTTTGTGAAAAGGCAGTTCAGTTACATTTGGTGCGACTTTGTTGTAAATGTGTATACATTTCCCCATGAATGAGCGACTTGTCTTGTGAAGTCTAAAACTTGGAACAGCAAGTTTATTTTTATATCTAGTGTTTAAGTTATGAATATCACTATGTTTTGAAAAGGTATGTTTATATTTGTGAACATAAATTATGTTCTCATATATACAGAATGTAAAAAATCTATGGGCCCTGGAGGGGAACTACTTTAAATCCTTTAGTTATCTCATTTTACTGAAAGGAAACATTCCTTTATTTTTGAAAAGACACAAAACTGCATTCAAAGATCTTTTAAAACTTGCTAGTCTCACCTGGGAATCGAACCAACTAAAAATTAAAACAGTAAACCCTCGCTATTTTTTTATACGAATCGGTAGGATTATTGTGCAGGATAAAATTTGTCTAGCAAACACACTAATATGTTGTACGTGATACCTATGAAATTGAATATTTATTACAAGTTTTTTATTAATTACCTAGTACCTAGTACTGTAATGTTCATTTGGAACAAGTAAACCATACGTTAATTTTATTATCACTCTAACATCCAAAGATATTGTATGAAATACAGGTTGGCTAATGTTATTTATGTCTTAGTACCTTATTGAAGACTTCGATAAGAAAATCATTAAATTGTAATAATAAATTTATGCACAATTCGTTCTTAAACTAGGCAATCTGAGGAAAAGTTAAAAATGGAACGCATTTTTTAATGCAACGCGGGGCAATTTGAAATTAGAACGACAACTTTCAACATTTTTAAAATCGTTAAAAATGTTGAATGTATTCGATCGTAAATAATTGATGTTACTTTTTACTTTTTTATTCCAAATACCAAATGTTTATTAAACAAATTTTATCCTGATCATTAATCCTACCGATTCGTATAAAAAAAATAGCGAGGGTTTACTTTTTTAATTTTTAGTTGGTTCGATTCCCGGGTGAGACAAGCGATTTTTAGAAGATCTTTAAATGCAGTTTTGTTTCTTTTCAAAAATAAAGGAATGTTTCCTTTCAGTAAAATGAGCTAACTAAAGGATTTAAAGTAGTTCCCTTCCAGGGCCCATAGATTTTTTCTACCCTGTATATATGAGAACATAATTTATGTTCACAAATATAAACATACCTTTTCAAAACATAGTGATATTCATAACTTAAACACTAGATATAAAAATAAACTTGCTGTTCCAAGTTTTAGATATTGAGAAGCAACGGTCAAAATATTCATTTGTTTAAATAAATCCCTTAGTGAATCACATGGCTTGAGTCTGTAAATAGAAATAAAAATTATATTAATCAAATTAGAATTTAGATTTGAATAATACGAAAACAATATAATAAAATCTTACAAAATGATTTTATTATCGATACCAAGAAGAAAGTGCACGTAACAGCACTATCTTTAAAAGAAAGAGATAAAGCATAGTACATTAAACCTAGGAAAGAGAGAGAGGGGTAGAAAGACATCAACGCGTGCCAATTTTATATTTATTAAAAAGAATTAATTTTTGTGAAAATTATTTTGTACGAATTTCATCTAAATAATACTTACCTGTGGAAGGTTATTCCATCTTTTTTGTAATTTGAAGTAGAACTCGACATCCCACACCATTTAATAGCACAACTGGGCATTTTTACCGTATTTTGACTCTTTAAATAATATTTTACGTCACTGTGTGATACCCGCGGCAGCTAGAAGCACTCTGAAGCCGAAATCGGCACATAAACTCGTTTTAGCATATGCTTAGTGAGAAGATTGCCCCCGCAAGCGCAGTCAATTGGTTATATAGTCTTTGCTTCAAACTAATGGTTTGCCACTTTCAGAGAATCTTATTCATTTGATAGTTTCATGACATTTGTATAAAATAACATTGGCTGCATTATTTCATAGAAATATAATGAAATTATCAAAAGATAAGATGTTTTTGAATGTGGCAAATCATTTCTATGAACTAATATAGTCCATGATTTAATTTATTGTCGAATTGACGGCACCACTCTGTATAGTAGGTACAGACTGGAGTGAATATTGAGATTGCGAATGAGAGGGGAGAGTGAAAGAGGAAAATAAGTATATTGCACCAACCTCAAATATGTTTGGGAGCAGGGCACCTATAGATTTTAAATTGTAGGAATAGTAGCATTGTAAATTTTTGCCTTCAAACGAAAGCGCTATTTAAGTCGATATCACTTTTACTGTAACACTTCTGTGATTAACAACATGCTCAGTTAATGGAGTAGGTGGCGCTAATTTGCACATTTTATTATCAAGGCTTTCTGTCCATGTCTTACAAATCGGTGACTGATTTGTCGGAGAGAATTATTTTTTGGAAATTTTATCACTGGTTTTGCCACTTTCAACACTGATTTTAAGATCTTTCCTAACAAGACTGCGAGAAGTCTGCTTTAGCGAATGGCTTTTCAAACTCTCGATTCCCTGTCAACAGACGGTTCGAAAGGGTTGTGTGTTGTAAATAGTGAACTCTGTGATTTTAATTTTTACTGTCGATAATTTACTCACCAATTGTGCTGTAGGTTGTACTAAGCCAGTAATAGAAACAGCAAACTGCAGACCACGGTATTGGTTCTTCAATACTTATTAAATAAGAGATTTATCAAAATACGACGACTCTATTTAAGAGAAAATATGGAAAACGTGTAATGATTACCTAGGTATTTTCTTTTAATTTGCATATATTTATTTTGTTATTTATTTAATTTAAGACTAACTTTTATATAAGATCTAGCATGAGGCAAGTTATACGATAAAAATATATTATAATAAATATACTATATATTTTGTAAATACGACAAGCATTTTTCTGAAATATTTCTTACTACGTGTTAAGATGTCGCTCACAATACTATCACTATACTACTATAGTAATCATACAATAATTTTCACGTTAACTATGAGCAACAAATGAAATCGATCTTAGTATAAGTGGAACACGCTGACAGTGTAGGTAAGGGTGATAACATTAAGAAGCAGGTTACCGGTGCCGACAATTTGCTGCTTTATATTATCATCCTTAGGGTGATAACAATAAAGACAACAACTTAAGAAGCGGATTGTCATTGATTGTCAGGTTGGTTGTATGTCATCACCCAAAGGTGCAGCAGCAGCTGCTCAGCTTAACCGAAAGGCCACGCCACGACATCACCGTGTACCGTATTGCCTAACGTCTCGACAACCCATACGCTCTAGAAGTTACCTCGTCGTAGTGACGCGCGGTGATGTCGTGGCCTCATCCTAAAGGATCTATTTAAGCTGTGACTGCGGATAGATAGATAAAATCAATCGCGTAAACGAGTGGAAAGCAAATCCAATCCTCCGGAGCATGATGTCTATATAACTGTTGTATGGCAAACAACAATTGTCAACTTCAGTTTGTGCCGAAACATATCTTATAATTTTAAGGATTTGATCTAATGTTTTTGGATTTCGTTTTTGTAAAGTTTACGTTTCAAGTTATTTTTATTCTAACGAAGAAGTGTAATAACTTGGTAAAAAGAGTAGGAAACGTGGGAACGCAACTTTTTTTTTATTAACAACCATTTTTGGGTATTTCAAATACAAAAATAAATTTCAATTCAGAGTAAAGACCTTTACCATTTTTATACTAGTTGAAAGTTATACAGAAAGTCCGCTCCATTAACTACGTCCTTCAGCAATAGTAATTTGTAGACCATTTTTTATCAAGTTTAAAATTAATTTTAGGTGTCGGAATTAATTGAATTTATTGTAATAATAATAATTATGTAAGATGTGTATAATTTTAATAAAATAATTCCTAAACACAATACCGTATTTTCATTTCAATGAAACTTGACGAGGTGTCTGCTATTATTTCCAAGAAAGATCGAGTTAAGTAATAGATGTTGTTTTAAATATTTGCATGGCACGTTTGTTGTGGTCTAAATTTTACTTGTCTAACGTTTTCTTCTCATCACCATATTACTTTACAGAAACAGGTTGCCCTGTCTGTGGCGATTTCAAGAACGGAATCCATTATGGGGTCTACACGTGTGAATCTTGCAAGCATTTCTTCAAACGGGCTATCAGTTTAAAGAAGCACCTAAATTACTCGTGCAACAAGGATCGTGCTTGCGTCATCAAACCACATACGAGGTCCAGATGTCAGTACTGCAGGTTTCAGAAGTGCTTGACAGCTGGTATGCAGCCGGGGCTGGTTAGGCTCCTTGGGGAGAGAGGAGGTCGAGCAAAGCATTATGTAGGAAGAAGTAGCAAGACTGCCCAGACTACGTAATTATACAGGTGAAAGGAAAGATCTTGTTGTTTAGGAAATTTTGATCTATAACTTCTTTGTATACGAAGGTGTTCTAAAGTGTTGTTTAAAATGAGTTTGAGAAAATATCGTCACAAAAGAGGCCGAGGTCTAGGTAGGTATGTCCGTAAATGAAGTTTCAAGTAGTTCAACGACTAAGCTTGAAAATAAAAAAATAAAGGCGATGTTCCATTTTTCGTACGGAGACGCAAATGTCCAATCATTACAACAGTTCGCCGTGTTTCGGATTGAAGGGAAAGGTAGCTAGTGTAATTACTGGGCATGGACGGCATTTCATCTTAGGCTTTAGGATGACAACTCACCTGCAATATCAAGTGATTTTTCCTTGTTATTGCAGGTGTCTATAGGTGGCGGTAACCGCTTACCACCAGGAGGGCCGTCAGCTTGTTTGTCATCTAGTTGTATGAAAAAAACCTATGCCTATTATTCATTACTTTCTAAAGCTTGGGGTATTCTCTAACGGCTTCCGAACTTTAGGCTCTATATCTTCTTCACTCTGAAGTCGGATACCATCATGATGGTGAGGCTTTACGCGAAAAAGATGACCTGGGAGAGTTGCGTTCTTCTTGGAGCACATTACGCGTTAAAAAAGGTCTCAAACCGAACTAGAGAGCGGGATCCACTCGCATTACCACACCGCAGAGTGCACATCACCGTAGTTAGGGTTAACTCCTCAACGTTGAGAGGATACTACTTTATCCTCAGATAGATAGTTTTTAGCCGGTATGCTGGAATATAGGCATGCCCACACCAAATGGTCCGCCTTAACTTCATCTGCGGCCATGGACTTTTAGGTAGGTAGATACAAAAGATTTTCTATCGGATTATCACTGTGTTCGACTTTAGATTCAAGAAAAAAAAATCCGGAAATGTGTCTGAAGTTTTGGAACCCGTTAAAGTCCTTTCCATCCCAAATGAGTGTATGTAAAAGTTGTAAAAGAAGCATAGTGCCAATATAAATAGGCCATACATAGTAGACCAGGGTCGGCTACAAGTTGGATCGGTCTAACCAAGATACTTTCTTAATATTCATTTTCTTAAATTAAGTAGTGTTTCTTAGACATTATGACTTGTAATTGTGAATAATGGAATATATGTACCTATTCTAAATGTTAATGCCGACTTGACTGATTTACATTTGTATTTTTTGTGTGATAGTAATTATACTTATTGAAGATGGCTATACAGGAAGTGAAAGAAGTCTGAAATTGTCTGTGACTGTTAGATTTTTCTAAAATTCTAAAACTAGTATTTCGTAAATAGTTGTTAATAATTCTTCCCTGAGGCTGGAGATTTGAGTTAAAAGTTCCATGTTACAGTTGATATTTATAGATTCCTAACCTTATCTAAATTTGCTAGAGCCCGGATGTATCTGCCCTGCAGGACAACATCTCTGCCAATCTTAGTAATTGTACGAGATATGATGTGTCAGGTCACAGAAGTGATGTGTGATTGATAACGTGTCTGAAATGTGAGATTTCACATAAAACATGTGTGTTTTATGTGAAATCTCTTTCTCCATTTAGCAATAGCTTTTATGGTGACTGACATAATACATTTTATATTGAAGGCTGCTAGATTTGCTAATCGATGATATTTTGGCAGTGAAACGTACCTATTATACAGGATGGTGCCGTCAATACCGACGACCGGCTGGCCGAGTGGTCTGTACTCATCTGTAACCCTTGCTATAGAGGCTAACTCGGTCAAGAGGTCCCGGGTTTGAATCCCAGTAGGAGCAAATGTTTGAATGATGAGTATGAGCATTTGTTTATGAGTCATTAATGTTTATGTAGTACATTTATACACATATTATTATCACTATTTCTCCGTTATCTAGTATCCATAACACAAGCTCTTAATGATACTTAGGTACTTTGCGCTAGATAATAGGTGTGAATGTATGAATATTAAAATCCTTCAATGCCCAGACGGCAACTTAAGTTGCCATAACAATTAAAATTTAATTGTGTCTGGTTTATCGGGCTTCAAAGATATATAAATAAATTAACACACGAGCTATTTAAGACATAGGCTATAATAGTTCATAGACATGGTTTGCCACTTTAAAAAACCTCTTATTATTTGATAGTTTCATGACATTTCAACTTTTCAACTTTCTTATTTCAGCCGTGTAACAGTTCGCTGTGTTTCGGATAGAAGGGAAAGGTAGCCAGTGTAATTACTGGGCATGGACGGCATTTCATCTCAGGCCTCCCTTGTTATTGCAGGTGTCTATAGGCGGCGGTAACCGCTTACCATCAGGTGGGCCATCAGCTTGTTTGTCATCTAGTTGTATAAAAAAAATCTTTTAAATAATGCAGCCAATGTTATATTATATTCTATTATTTCATACAAATGTCATGAAAACATCAAATGAATAAGACTTTTTGAAAGTGGCAAACCATGTCTATGAACTAATATAGCCCATGTTTTAATTTACTGTCGTATTGACGGCACCATCCTGTATATCTAGTCTGTACACTTTCATAACAATTTTGATATTTCGGAAACGTCTAAATTCTGAAGACTATGAAAGTACTGGTTGCGTACGCATGTCGTAAAGTGCCTTTTTAAGGAAAAATAGAAGGAATCAGGGTAAAGAATGCACAAAATATTAACGAATGTGCCGATACTGTAAGTCCTTTAATTAAACTACTTAATGAATATGAACCGTCTAATCATAAACGTGGTTTAATATGTCGCTATCACAATTTCAGTTATAAAAACAGTTAAAGATTGAAAACTAAGTGTAACTTTAGACAACGTTGTAACAAGTTGCTAAATAACACACAATAAAATGTCGACTTTGTTTATAAAACTCCCATAGAAAGCGTAATAATGGAGTAGGAAAGGAAGGTTAAGCAAGATTAATATTTGGCGCAAGAAGTAGTTTGTTGATTTAACATTTTACAAAGTACCTACCTATTATATTTGGTGTTACAATTATGTTAGCCAATTCCAACTATAAATTGACTGTAGAAGGAACTTGCTTTAGAAATTGTAATATTTCTATAAACTATGATATATTATCTACTAAATATACATGTGTAGCTGTTCACTTTATTATACCATTTACATAAATAGGCAATATTTTATATATTATAATGTAGGTACCGTGTGTAGGTATAGGTACAACTTTATAATTGATTATTCTTTCTATAAATGAAATCTAGTAAGTTTGTTTATTCTTAATTCTATTTTTTATTGTTATTTTTGACTGTTGTTGTTTAAATTATTATTTTTAAATATTTTATTTTGTAACTTCTAATAACCAATGTACGTGAAAACGCTGAAGATTTTATTCATCTGCACTTGTTGTTTATTTTGAGTTAGTGAATACGGAATTACGGAGGCTGTACCCCTACTGTAAATTTCAAACTCTCTCCTTTTCCCTTGATCTCGATTGCGTTCAGCTGTCAAATGAAAACGACTGCAGCGTCTCTTTTGTGAAGTATTCAATATAGTAATAGAAACTCCTTTTAAAATGGATTTGACAAATACTTTGGAAGTTACACTCGGGGTACCTACTCCTTATTACGTGACTCCAATTTTATTGGTAATTCTATAACGTAACGAAGCAATTGATACGTTATAGAAGCCCAGATAGTGCGTTATTATAACGCAAGATAAATACAATGATATCTCAGCAGCATTAGATTTGCAATAAGCTTCAGTTGAATGAAACCCAGTAGCCATACGTAATTAGGGGTCTGACAGATGTCGGGAAGAATATTTTCCCTTACTGCTCAGGGATTTTAGTGCAACTATGTGGCGACTTACGGTCCGAATGAATTACGGTGTTTGTCATAAACCTATTTTACCTATTTAGATAATATTGAACATGGTCTATCGAACATAAGTGTGTAAAAACAAAACATATTTTGATAGTGTTATTAGCTAATAGTATGGTTTTGTATTTTCGCGAGCACTAAACATTTCAAATGAAACCAGTACCCGATTTAACTCGCGTGCCTTCAGTCCCATATTCCCATAACATAATCGAATTATAATGTCACAAATAAGCCCGTCTACACAATGCCGGACCAAAAAACATCGTGAGCTCCATACGCGCGAATCGGAACACTCAAAATATAACACAAAGTAATTGAAACGCGAGTTGAATCCATTAAAGTGGTTTTATTTCAAGTGTTTAAAACTCTTGAGCGATTTTTTTGGTGCAAATTCACAAGATATTGTCAACCATTAGGGATACTTATTTGACCATTACTATAACTAATGCATCTTCAGAGCGAAGTAGATGTTCGTCGAGCTCTATCTTTTCTTTGTCCTATTTAAGAGATCCTTGCTCGTGATATAATGCCATACTATTAGTTTTCTTGAAAGTACCATAGTAGCAAAAGAGATGTTTCAGAAATGTATGGAGACCCTGCCAGGTCTATGTACAGTATACTAAAAAATAGGTAAAAATATGCATAGTAAAAATTGTCCATTTTCTTTTTATTCGCTTTGTTGCGTGGTACAAAATAAGAATATTTATAGAAAAAACTGCAACACAGTCAAATATTCAACATGGCGCGTATGTATGTCACTTTGGTGACGTTTAGTTGACTTCTATGTCGCCCGCCATATTGACATAGTGAATAATCAAATCAATTAAATTTGTGTACAAACAAAGTATGCATGAAAACGAATTATTAGTATTTTTCACGGATTCAGGAGATTTTTCCTAATTTTTTTGAGATAATGTATTATACTGGACCGGATATGTAACATCTCCTTTTTAAAGGTAAGCGCTTTGATAAAAAGATATAAATGTGTTCATTTAGTACCTATGTTGAGATGTATTCTACTTAAATGTATTCTAAAGTTCTATGTGTTCATTATACATAAGTAGATAATTTTGTTGAATTGTGTAAAATTATTCTAATGTTGTTTTCAAAATCAGTGCGTTATTTACATATACTTACATATACACTACTATTAATATTTAAAAAAGTTTTTAAAATAGTTAAAGTAGTACCTTGTCTATTTACTGAGATAGGTGTTTTAAAAATGCTATGTAATAGTTAACTTTAGTATATAACTGTAGTTTCTCCATTGTCAGTTAGTAATATTAGAAACTCTTACATAACATAATCGCTATTTGTCAGATAAGCTATTGAGTACATTTTAATGAACCTGAAAACTTCATACACGAGAAAAAATGAACATCGCGCTAAATAGTGAAGCCAAAGTAGGAGAAAAGCGAAGTACGTAGACTCGGACCCCGTGCGGGCGTTAATAGCCTACTCATGTAGGGTTGTCGCTTTTAGTTTATTCAACTATCTCGAATGTAGGGCTAGTTTTTGTGCCTTCTTTCATTTCGGGGTCGGCAGATCATCAGAGTTTTATAAATTTCATATTACAAAGTTTATTATTAATATGTTTGTTGTGCCCACACCCATGAGCTGATTACATATATTTTTTAATCAGTTATTTATTAGTTTTGCGATTCGGAAAGATCTCCTCTAAATGGCTATAATTAAAAAAATCTACTTGCTAAATAACGTACTTAGTGGGCTTGATTCTAAAGACACACTCTAATTCTAAATTTAAGTACAGTATATCTCTTTCTCGCAATACGTAATAGGAAAAAGATAGCAGGAATTTCTGTAGAGCTGTCAATTAAATTTAGATAGATTTCAAGGAAACCATAGACAATTTTAGACGGCATGTACGGAGGTGCCTCCTAAACACTGCATTTTATCACGTTCAATATGAAACGAAATGAATACGAAAAGGTTGACTGTCATATTATTAATTTGACATTTAGAAACGTGCGTTCAATTTTTGACCATATTGAACGTGATAAAATGCAGTGTTTAGGAGGCACCTCCGTTCATGCCGTCTAAAATTGTCTATGGTTTCTTTGAAATCTATCTAAATTTAAGTGACAGCTGTAAACAGATTCTTGCTATCCTTTTCCTATTAGGTACTTATTGCGAGAAAGAGATATACTGTACTTAAATTTAGAATTAAAGTGTGTTCTCAGAATTAGGCCCACTGTTTACCTATTTGGAAAGTACCTACATCAATTTGATTATGAAACCAATTCTTTTAAGTAGGTAGTAGTGTACAAAAGGCCTTGTTAATCGAGACTTAAGTAAAATTGTCAGCATATCTGCATCCAAATACACTACAGTATTTTCTTTTTTGATATCTGTCCATTTATTAGCATGAAATAACTTAATAACAAATTCCTACTGGCGCACCTTTAGCATCTTTATTTATTGAGTGCAGCGAGCGATGCGCAGGTACGGATGTGAACACGTACCACTCCAGGTTGTGCATTTGTATGAATACAACTAACTTTTCTTAAGCATCCAAACCACATCACACCTACGTTGCTTAACAGAGGTATAAAGTCATATTTAAACCACACCTAACGACAGCTGTCAACCATTGAGCTAAAGTGGCTTAACAGATACCAGTTAAACACTTTGCCATTTGTGGGCGGTATTCATCTGTTGTAGTAAGGTACATTTTCAACCAATCATTCGTCGGTTTCGTACTCACTGACGTGCTAGCGTGTCAGTAGGTAGGAAATGTCGAATGATTGTTTTCTTGATTTGCGGTCTGTACTTCGGTTTCGCAAGACGTGTGCAAAGTCATTTTTTCTCGTTTCTGTTTTACAATGAAATGAAGTAGCGTCAGGTCAGTCTTGTCTTGTCATAGGTAAATACTACAGTTACCCAATTTTATTAAATGTAATAGTGTTTTGAAAATTATACTGTACACATAATAAAATATAATCTTATGTAAACTTTATATTTTATGCGAATTACCATTCGATAAATGTGATTAAAATTCTTTAATATTACCTTACGATTTTTATTTACAATCTAAAGCGATTCTCTCATGGTAGTGCAAGTCGTGCACTGTCATGACGTCAGGCTGTACAGCAACGTCGCACTCTACTTAAAGTACAGTCGACAGCACGTCAAGCGTAGCAATTTGACATTGAGACCTTATTGCGTTCGTAATAGACGCGACTTTCGTAGTGAAACAGTTACACTTGATGTGCTGTCGTGGGTACAGGGCAGACGCGTATCTAGGCTAATTTTATGCGAGTTAATGGCGCATCAAAATAGCAAACTGCCGTAGACCGTATCGTTCAGGTAGCAGACAGGCGCACGCCGACAATATTGTATTGACGCAGACGCGTGTCACTAGACTTGCTTCAAATCCCAAATAACTTCGATAATGAACGGACTTTAGAGGATAATCGTAAAAAGAGTTACGTTAAACTTTATTACTCAATATGAAGAACTGAACCTATTTGCAGACTTGAGCTTAAGAGCCATGTTTATAAGCCACATTTGCGTCATGATCTGAGGATCATTGTAAGTTACAAAGCATCATTTCACTCTACACACACTGAACCGATCCACTTTGGGTAAGTAAGTATAAGAATTTGTTCAAAAGATCTTCATAGCATCCCCTGCAGGTACCATGAGGGACCCGAGATGTCGTTTTTCTCGAATCAAGACCATAATTTCCATACTCTAGCGAAAAATGACATTTCGATGCAGACAAAACCAGGCAGAGTTTCTCATGCTACTCGTACAGAAATTACTGAGATTCTAAGGTAACGAATGTATCATATGAGTATGGTCAATGTAATGAGGAGAGCAAAGAGAGAGCAGGCTTTAGACAAGGAAAGTTATGTAGAGAGAGGAAGAAAGCAGATGGATCAATTGTAATAATGATGATGATATGGATATGAAAGGAAATGTTTAGAAGTGGAATGACAGAATTGAAGAGGAAGACATACTTCTAATAGAAATGATCTTAGCATGACGAACACCTCCAAAACTTATTTTAGGTAAGATGCGAATAATTTAATATGTCTGGCATTGATGAGGTGAAATAAGTTTAATGAAATAAGTTAAATAAAATTTATGAAATAAGTTAAATTTGAGGTGAAATAAGTAAACAGCCTTTTCTGAAAACCCTACTTTAGAAAGCAATATTGGAAAGTATGATTTAAAGTTTAAAAACCCTAGATGAGGAATTTATATAGAGACACACGTTATCTGATGATGAGATTGCAAGAGCCGAAGTAGTTAGTACCTACTTATTATTTAAAAAACTGCTGGTAACTGAAATCAACCGTGAAAGTGATCATGAAGATGATTTTGTGCAAACATATCAAAAATACTACTTCTATAATATTGCTTTGTAATGTGCGTTCCCATTGAGGGTCCACATTGGAATAATGAGCTTTTGAATGTGTCAGCCTTTAGTAAAAGTTCTCAAACGATTGTAAATTCAATCTTTAATTTGTAAAAGTCGGCACTCAAAAATTACATCCGGTTAAAGGTGGACCCTCAGTCGTGACTGATAGGTATCCATATTTAATAATCTACCTAAAATTTACAACTGTTGTAAATGGCTACTCTTAGTAAAAGATTTGTAAAACTAATTTCATTAATTGTCTCTCCTTCCTGCTAAGTCGATTAGAAAAAAGTAGCATGTAGGAGGTGGTCCCTCAATTGATCGCGATAAATTCATATTAAGTGAGATCAACAGTAATGATTAAAATATAGGTATTACTGAGAGTTAGTAAAAGTACTAGAACCAATGTAAATCCGATGTCTAGTTTGTAAAAGAAGCTATTCAAAAGTTTCAATCAATTAAAGGTGGTCCCTCAATTGAAACGTTTGTCATAAAAATAAATAAATTTACGTAATGTTTGGTTGAGAACTAGACAATTGCTATAGCTTATTCGTTAGTAAAAAAAATTAACAAACTATTGCTCCACCGAACAGTATAAACAAATGTACCGTTTTAATTAAAATACTAATAAAAGCATTGTAATTTGAAATGAAATATTGATATTCAATACAATAATTATATTACCAGACTTGAAAGTTATGAAACCGGATTGTGAAAGGTCGAGAGTTCGCATCACACTTTAAGACAAGTTTAGGCTAGTTTTTTTTCAGTTCAATAAGCATACGAGTGAAGAAAATAAAATATTATACTTCATCCAAACTTTAAAAAGTCGCTTTGTTTTTATGAATAATGTAGTGTTTTGAAGTACTGACTGGCATGTAGCGAGTGAAATTCTTGATCCTAAGAATAAGTTACACCAAAGTACAAAATTGTTTATTAATCATCAAATATTTCACAGCATATTGTCCAGTCTGCGGTGATGATGTCTCCGGCGTACATTACGGCGTTAAAACATGCGAGTCGTGTAAGCTATTCTTCAAGAGAACTGTCCAGGACAACCGGAACCAGTTATATGTCTGCAAGGACCGCAACGGCTTGTGTGACATTAACATGATGTCTCGGTGTTGGTGCAGATATTGCAGGTTTAAGAAGTGCATCAGCGCGGGTATGCGACCATTTATGGTTAAAAGACTAAGAAATTTCAAACACGACCAGTATCGGTAAATGGATTTGGAAATTCATTTAAATCGATTCTTTTATATTTACTTACATATAAATTTTAATATTGCAACCTTTTTGGACCTTCCAAAAAGATTGAAATTTATGGGCGTTCAGAAATTGGACAGAAAAAGATTGACAGTTTAAAAACCACGAACTCAGTTTAAATGTTTTATTCTGGCCTCTATGTCTAGTAGGTATAATTGTCAAATTGCTGAACTGTCTTATAATACTATTCATATTTTTATACATATTACAAATCGAAGTAATCCATCACTTACGAAAGGATACAATTAGGAAGAGGTACTTATCTAAATTCAAAGACTATTAATTAATATTGTCTTATATTTTCTCCGATAGCAATTGTGTAGTCCATTGGAGATAAAGACACTTTCCAACTCAAATCGTCGTTGGGTATAAAATTATAAAGTAATAGGTGTCTAATTAAACGTGAATTGAACTCGGCAAAGTATTTTAATTTAAAACTAGCTGCACTCGGCATGCTTTGTAATGCCCGTAAAGAGAAAACTGTTAGTTTTGTAAAAAAAAGTTTAATAATCCTTCGCGGGCGTTCCCAGTGTATCCTAATTAAGTTTCATCACAATGTGATCAAATTCAATATAGCAACTACTTATTACTAAATTAAATGCCATTTTTTGGCATTATAGTTTTAGCCTGTCCACGCTAAGACTGGCCTTGCCTGCCGATTTCCAAGCGGATCGATTTTGAGCAAAAATTATAATAACCATCTTTATGATAGGAAAAATGGGAAACATTACCTTTTTAAGACAAATAAGAGGGAAACGGCTCAGTAATATTTTCCATTGTAATTTTGAGCACATTAATCCATCCATAATAATAAAGATTGCAAACAAATATCACTTCTTTCGTGTGTAGTTCTTGCATTGAGTAAAGTCATAGAAAATAATCAATCTCAAGCATTACAAAGTTTATTTTTAACGGTTATTTTTGGAATTTATTTTACCATTTTACAAGTATATGAATATTTGGAAGCCGCATTTATTATTTTCATCGAGGAAGTGTTAAGTTGGGACCAATGGGGACTTATCTTCTATGCTGTCAAAATAACGTGTCTCGAGTTTTACAGGATGTGTAACCCATAGTATTTCAAGGGTCTACACCTGAATTGTTAACTATACATTTATTAAACGGACCTATCATATTTTACGCCATATATTCATGTACCGAACACAGTAGTGTCTCAAGACAAAAGTCTTCGACCAGTGTGTGTTGACATTGCCAGTAATGACCTATGGTACTGCGTTGTGGTTGCTCACAATGGGTCTCATCAAGAGGCTCAAAGTGGGTCAAAAGCAATGCTCGGAGTTTTTCTTGGGGATTGAATTAGAAATTAGGAGATCCGTAGGAAAACCGAAGTCACCGACACAGCTCAAACAGTCCCTTGTTACTCGTACATTACCAAGTTTACATTACATACATTACCTGCAATGTAAAACGAAAAAATATTCTTCGCACAAAACCGGCTAATGTACCTGTTAAGAAATATTTTTTCTTTGCACATTGCAGATTAATGTGGCTAATGTGGGTCATCTTTTTATTTTATGTAAATTGTCTTTTATTTTTAAATTTATGAAACAAAACAAAACTTTCTATTTTTGGTAAACTAAAATATCCTATAACTGTATGCTTATTGCTTTAGCATGATGTATAATAAAAATTCCACCCGAACATAAGCAAGTTAAATAAAAGCTTTTAAAACAGTAGGAACCCACATTAGGAAGGTATTTATACTACTAGGAGAAGCTCCTTGGTTTTGTACACGGAATTAAGATTTCTTTGAAGAGAACCAAGTAATGTAAGAATAATATTTACATCCTCGTACAAAACTGGAAATGTAATCGGTGATGTGCAAAGAACAATTATTTCTTAATACATTTACCCGGTTTTGTGCGAAGAATATTCTTTCCTTGTACATTGCTGGTAATGTACGAGTAACAAGGGCAAACAGTTGGCAAAATAAAGTGGCAGTAGACAGGACACAGGAAAGGTTCTGTGGCGACCATGAACTTCTGGTTCGCGGCGTGGGCAGGCCTCCAACAAAGTGGACCGACGATCTGGTGAAGGTCGCAGAAAGCCAATGGAATGCGTGTAGCACAGCACAGGTCTTTGTGGAAATCATTAGTGGAGGCCTTTGTCCAGCAGTGGACGTCTTTCGGCTGAAAGATTATGATGATAGTCTTATGTCGAAGGTTTACGTTTTGAGAATTGGATACTACGAATTTAAGCGAGTGTAAACAACACATGAGACGTGTTGTCAAAGATCACAACATCATTAGGTCAAAGATTACAATATTATTACTCTAATATTGTTGCAGAAATATATAAAGTATTTATTAGTCAAATTCTTAATTTCATCGGGTTGTGTAATTATTTCTTTTCTAGTGTATAGAAAAGTAGTGTTTTCTAGTAGTTAGGTAAGTAAGCAAATCTTAGAATTATTATTTGTAATTACATCAATACTGGATACAAGTATCCGGTGCCGGTTTTTGTACGAGTGCTTAGACTTGTATAAGGCAATGACGGCTTCTTGTATTACAAATTACAATACAAGAATACTACGGATACTTCTATTCAATATTCTCTTACGAGAAGCCGAAATTGCCTATCTGTACGTACAGACCTCTAATATGAGCACTGTAAGTTTGTATTGTATTATATTTTTATCGAATTTGATATTACTAAATATTTTTTTTTATTCTGAGATGTAAATCATAAATATCTTCAACATAAATATCAATGCATTGTCATATGTTTTCGATCAAAATTCTCCTCACGAGCGATGTGCATAATAACACCGTTGATTGATTGTTAGAGAATATCGTCAATCACTTTAGTACCATGTCACAACGACTCTAGCGTCAATATAGTACGGTAGCAACTATAAAGTACGTGTACAAGATCGGTGTGACATGGTTCTAAAATGTTCAGGTACTTCTGTGGTCAAGATAGTAGGTACCTACTATCTACATAATAAAAATGAAAAAGAATTTGATTAGCGTTCGGGAAACTAAATGATAATGTTATTATATAAACTATTGTTTCATTTTAAAACTTTATTGACTTGTCCCTACGGTTTTATACGTAGCAGGATTTTTATCGTATAAATTTAACACGAGAAAGATAACGTTAGAGATTTTTTTACATAGTGGAAGAACTATTAACGTATCGAATCTGTATCTAGAACAGTACAGCTGCAGCAAAAAGATAATGGACCTAATTCTGGAACACACTCTAAGTTTAAATTTAAGTACAGTATATCTCTTTCTTGCAATATGTAATAGGAAAAAGATAGCAAGAATATGTTTTTTTTTATACAACTAGATGACAAACAAGCTGACGGCCCACCTGGTGGTAAGCGGTTACCGCCGTCTATAGACACCTGCAATAACAAGGAAAAGCACTTGATATTGCAGGTGCGTTGTCATCCTGAGGCCTAAGATGAAATGCCGTCCATGCCCAGTAATTACACTGGCTACCTTTCCCTTCAATCCGAAACACAGCGAACTGTTTCATACTTAGCTGAAATAAGAAAGGCGGTGGTACCTACCCAGGCGACCCTACATATGGGTCTACCACCTAGTGAAAGATAGATATTTCCTAGATATTTTTTACTGTCTGTTTAGAGCTGTCACTTAAATTTAGATAGATTTCAAAGAAACCATAGACAATTTTAGACGGCATGTACGGAGGTGCTACCAAACACTGCATTTTATCACGTTCAATAAGGTCGAAAATTGAGCGCACATTTCTAAATGTCAAATTATATGACAGCCATCCTTTTCGTATTCATTTTGAGATAAAAAGATGCACTGAACTTAAATTTAGACTAAGCATGTGTTCTCCAGAATTAGGGCCATTGTATAATTGTGACTGTATATTGTATTGATTTGAGAGACAGAATGTGGATACATAATTATGACGCTGACTGTACAAGTTATATGTCAAATTCTTATACAAAAATGACAAGGTTTCTAAGCTCCTTTGAATAATAATTTAAAGAAATAAAATTATGAGATATTTTAGCTTACTTTTACAATGGTTCAAATTCAAAATCAGAATTCACTAGTGATGGGAGGATAAAGCGATCGATAGTGGAGTTATTAAATATTTTGAAAAACATTGTATAAGCTCATGGGTATATTATGTTTTTGCAACCTGTCTAGAGAAACTTAAAAACGTAGCTAAATAGGATAGCCAATATCAATTGAATTGATTTGAATTAAATATAATTTATTTCGTTAGTTACTAATCATATAAAAAACTATTTGAATTATTATACTTACGTGAATAGAGCTTGATGGTTTTTATAAATCTTTATTAATACCTGTGAATTTAACCGTTAAGTTGATTATATAAATTATGTTTTCGATAGCAATGTTATATTCAGTTAGGTAAGATCTACTTATAGTTTTATTTTGACCTTATCCTTTTTATTTTTTCCTAGACTAAAATTTAGTTGTAGGGGTGTACAGTCGTCAGCACGTTAATCGTAACAGTTTGACCTTGACTGCCCTTACAACGTACGTAATAAAGGCGGCTTTCGTATTGCACTTGAAGTGCTGTCGTCTATATGATTAATAAAAATTTTATACTTACCTGCCGTATAAAATAAGGATGTATTTCAGTTTATTTGTTTTGTACTTAAAATGTATGTTTGTTTATAAAAAACAAAATGAATAAATTTTTTATATTTTATAAAGAGTTTTATTCTCATCTTCACAACTATTAGGTTCTTATTTCGTTAAAAATTTAAGTCATGAATCATTAAATAATTTTTATTTTCAAATTCATGAAGGTTTTTACTTATTGCGACTTAACATGAAAGTTTATGTTTATACTTTTTCTTGGACAGATTTTTCCTATCTTGATCTAATGCAGCCAATGATATATTACTCCATAGGAATTTTAGAAATGTCTTGAAATTATCAAATGAACAAGATGTATTTGATAGTTGCAAAACATTGCTATGAACTAGTATATAGCCCATGTTTTAATTTATTGTCGTCACCAACCTAATAAACGCTGTATATTTTCTACTGTCTGTCCCACTGTCCACTTCTGGAAAGGAAACTTAGGACGACCTCAGTTTCTATTACACTAATTTCTTTGTGTAGAATGCACATGGATGTTGTTTTTTTTAATCTTAGATAAGTATTATAATTATGTCATAGCGGTAAAGTTAAGTCTTAATATTATAGTCACCTAGTCGACAACGCTCCGGTACAGCAACAGAACGAACAATCAAATGTATATCTAAATAGACCTTCCTAAGATACACTTTACAATGAGAATGTAGAACTGTAATGAACATCCCGCAAGCAGACTTGTCATGGTAAAGTGATTCTACTGAGCACCTTTTTAAGACCACAAAGGTCATAAGCTAAACTTCTCTACACCGCGCCGGCACAGGAAAAGAATGAACATTCAAAAGTACATTTAAAGTCGCGTTCCTAAGAAACATTTTAAAATGACAAGATATAAATATAAATAGCATCCTGCAAACAGCATCCTGCAAACAGTCTTGTCATTGTAAAATATCTCTACAGAGTACTTCTTTAAAACCATATTTGAATGTTACCTCAAAGGTCATAATGTCACTTACTCGACACCGCTCCTGCCCCCTTATTCTCAACTGTCGAATCACGGATTCGATTCGAAAAGTCACATGCCGTCTCTCTTTGACGCAGCGCGATAAAAAGTAACAGGCATAGAGTTTCCGAAATTCGAATTCTTTCCGACAGTTGAGAATAAGGGGGCGGCACAGCAAAAGAATGAACATTTAAATGTAGATTTAAAGTCGCGTTCCATGGATAGATACACTTTGTAACGACAAGATAGAACTGTAAATAGTATCCTATAACTGCTTGCAACTGTAAATAGCATCCTGCAAGCAGACTTGCCATTGTAAAATGACTCTACAAAGCGCCTTTTTAAGACCACATTTTGAATGTTACTTTTAAAGTCATAGCTAACTTACCTACACGACACCGCTCCACTACAGAAAAATAATGAACATTCAAATGTGAATTGAAAGTCGCGCTCCCACTTTACACTTTCAATGACAAGAGAAAACAGTAAACGGCGTCCACAAGCTGACTTGTCATTGTAAAATGTCTCTACAGAACACTTCTTTAATACCATATTTGAATGTTACCTCGAAGGTTAATAAAGCTTACTTACTCGACACCGCTCCGCCACGACAATAGAACGAACATTCAAATTACATTTAAAGTCGCGTTATTAAGAAACACTTTAAAATGACAAGATAGAACTGTAAATAGCACCCTGCAAGCAGACTAGTCATTGTAAAATGTCTCTACAGAGCACTTCTTTAAGGCCACATTTGAATGTTACCTCTTAGGTCATAGCTCATACGACACCGTTCCGGCTAAGCAACATAATAAAAATTAAGTCATGCGTTAGAGACTAGGTGGTAGGCCCGTATGTAGGGTCGTCTAGGTTCTCTGTGTTTCGGATTGAAGAGAAAGGTAGCCAGTGTAATTACTGGGCATAGACGGCATTTCATCTTAGGCCCCAGGATGACAATATCCTGCAATATCAAGTGATTTTTCCTTGATAATGCAAGTGTCCATGGTATAAAAAAAGACACACTTTTACAATTACAAGACTGCTTGATGGACACAGTATAATTCTGCCCGCCTAGCATGACCACCGAAACGCGATATGATAAAGCCATTTATCGCTTTGAATTGTCAAATATCATTGGATATAACCGCTATCTTGAAATTTTATCGAAACTGCGAACATCCATATATACAATACAAGTTCGCAGTTTCGATAATATTTCAATTTGGCGGGTATATCCGATGATTTTAAATAAATGGCTTTATCATACCGCGTTTCGGTGGTCATGCTAGGCGGGCTGGTTTGTCACCATAACGTATATTTAAAGCACGACTTCAAAGCCAAATTCAAAGTCTCTCTTTTGTTTTATCCCCAGGTCTCGTGGTCCCTCGTTACAGCTGGTCTCGAGCTGGCAACGCGATTATTCTTCTCGGTGAATACCGCTTCAAAAAGCGATCCAGACACATCAACCAGAAACAAGAGACGCACTGGGTATGCAACAAAAGTGACAAAGGCTGCAAAGCGAAACTAACAACTTTGAACGACGCCATCATAAAGATGTACAACGTTCATGCACATGACGGGATTAGGAAAGGGAAATGATTAGAGGCTTCAGTTTTCAATGTTTATATTATTTTATTCCAAAGATTATTACAATTCACATGTACAATTTCGATAACTGATATTTAAGATGCTAATTTATCTACTTTCTTTGGTGAGAGTCAAAATGGCAGGTATGTCATAGCGACTTCAGTAAATCTCAATTACCAAAAAATTGTACTATTTTGTACCAGACCCGAAATCTTTTTTTGCATGAGGAACTTTTTAGGTAAATTTTTATGTTTTGTATGTGATGGTTAAATATTGATATTTAACAGCCGACATCTTGATGTCAATATGAGGGTGTACCTTAATTTCGTAATCATTTCACTTTGGAGGAGGTACACATTTTTTAGAGCTAGGTACAAAATGGTACATTTTAGGTACAGTCGACAGCACATCAACCGTAACAGTTTGACATTGAAACCGCCTTTACTGCTGTCGCAATGTGGGCGGCTTTCGTAATTCAACTGTTAAACTTGATGTGCTGTCGTGAGTCGTGAGTCAGAGTCAGAATGGCTGCACCCGCCATTCTGACTCTGACTTAATTAGTCTAGTGAATATCTTATTACATGAAATTATGGCTTATAGGATGTAGAACAGCCTCAAATCACCACTTTTTATGAATAAAACTTGCACGGAATCGTTAACTAAATAAGAAGATTCTGTTCTAACTTAACTGATAAAAGCGTATAATACGTTTTAGAAAGCTTGCAAAGCTCACCAATTTCGAGAAAAAAAATCTCCTGTAATAGAGTTTTTTGTAAATTCTTTTTTACCCTACTTGAAACAGTAAAACACTTTAATGAAATATTGCTTTGTCGTGAAATATTTGTTCAGCTTTTTGGAAACCATTTTCTATAAATGTTATTTTTTTATTAATGACTTAAAACTTGTATGGTATAATTATGTTTTCTAAAGTATACAAATATACTTATATTTTCACATTTGACCTTTGACAGTATCGTAAGGTTTCTTGGTTTTAACAAATTTTAATTAGTTTAGATACTTATGGATAATATTAATTATGTAACATTCAAGCTATCTGATTTTATGGTAAATAAAACATGTGTGAAATGACGTGAATAAAAGTGCAAAGATAACTAAGCCGTCCAATATTTCTATAGGAACTTGAATTATACATATTGTTGTTGTTTCTATTGTTCGATATGAAGGCTATATGAGTGCCTTTTCTATCTAAATGCATGTATAAAGTAATTATAGTCGGTCGCACATTAGGAGTAACACGTCTTCTCAAAATCAAGTCTTATACATTTTATAACAAAGGAGTAGGTAAAGGTGCTGCCACACTGCTGTTTAAAAATGTTTACAGACATTTTCTAACACTAATACATTTATTAACAAATGTTAGGAATTGTTACATTCCCTTAGGATTTTTTATATGTTTTAAGTGGTCCTACACTGATGGAAAATGTTGACAAACATTCATAATATTTGAAATTATTTAACAACATAACATTTGGCCTAGATTATAGGTTTACAAACAAATGATAACAAATGTTTTATTTTGTTACAATTTGTTAACTAGTTTAGAAATGTTTACTAACATTTTCTAACATGAAAACATTTTCTAACATTGCGATCGTTTGTTTCTTAACAAATGTACACTAACGTTTGTAAACATTTTTAAACAGCAGTGTGGCAGCACCTTAAGGCATATACAGGATGGTGCCGTCAATACGACAATAAATTGAAACATGTTATATTATTTCATACAAGTGTCATGAAATTATCAAATTAATGAGATGTTTTTGAAAGTCGGCACCACCCTGTGTATAACAAATAAATTAAGATTTTTGTTTACGATTCCAAATAATTGTTACAATTTTATATATTTATCTTGTTAATTGTAAAGGTCAAAATCAATCAGGTACCTAAGTATGTTTATATTTGGATAACATTTCCAACAATTTCCTAATATGGATGATAGGTTTATCTAGAACCATGTTATTTAAGTAGGTAATGATTTAAATATTTAATATTTTTAGTCTTAACAAACAATTGATAATTAATTCTGTAGTAGGTTCCTTATACCTATTAATAATACAAAGACATTTGAAAAAATATTTTCCTATTTCCATATACAAAAATAAACGAAAATCACAACACTATGCCAAATTAAGAAGTTTATTTGTTACCGAGTAAAGGCATGCTTTAGATAATAGTTAAATGTTTGATTCGATTTTAATACAATTATTATTTTTAATATAGTTTTACGCTGTTTAATTAGTGTTGTAAAAATGATGAAAATATCTTTTAAATGATGCTGTACACTGGTAGAGTAAACGGTAGAGTGAACTGACACATTAGTGTGACTAGTGTATCAGTTTCGAGAACGCTACCAGGTTTAGTAGAGAAAAGAGATATCCGAAATATTTATTGAGTCCTGATCAGATCTATGTACAGTCGAGAGCACATCAACCATAACAGTTTGACCTTGAGACCGCCCTTACTGCGTTCGTAATAGAGGCTGCTTTCGAAGTGCAACTGTTACACTTGTTGTGCTCTCGTCTGCACACTGTACTTACTATACTTACTACAAAAAGCAAACATATTATATGTAGAATATTTTTCAATCATCCATTTTCTTATTATTTGCTGGGTTTTGTGGTACAAAACAAGAATTTTAATAGAAAAAACTGCACACAAACAAATGTTCATCATGACTTCTATGTCGCCCGCCATATTGAATAATGGTGGAATTGATGATGAAATGATGGAATTTTAAATTTTTAACCAGTAAATTATACATGAGTACAAATTATTAGTATTTTTTACCTCATTCAGGGAATTTTTACAGATTTTTTGAGACACCGTAATTAATACACCTGGCCATATATGAAACATCTCTTTAATGTACTTTACTCTACCTATGCTGTCTTCATTGGTGTATTGGTATAATTACTGTACCTTGTTACGCCGTTCACTCTAGCTGTGGACAACATCCTTAATACCTGGTTTCTTGGTCCTCACGCTATTTCGTAATTTATCAAATCAGTGGACATCATAGGCTGATATGGTAATGACGATGATATATAAGAACATCTAATTTATTTCAGATGATACCTAAGTGCTATAGATTTAGCATCAGTATAAACAACTTTTGAAAGAAATTTATAAAATTTAAACTCGTGTTATTTTCAAACAAACAAACAAGCTGGTAATAAAAGTCATCAAAACATTCCAAAAAGTATTTTATTGTCAATTTTCTTATTAGTTACATACAATTATGTTGTAGGTATATTACCTTTACAGTCAGAAAGATAGGCGTTTAGTTATAGTTATGTTTTGGTAATCCATTTGTTTTAGAACTCTCAAACCCAATGTGACGTCTTGACATAATATCTTAAAATAGACTATACAAGAATCACACCAAACTTGAGCACACCAAACCTTTCCTATATTTAAGGTTATTAATGTGTTTGTCAATTTAGAAAAAAATGTGAAAAATAAACATATCAAGACCGGCGGCAACACTGCTGAATGGCCATGGTTGCCTTTGTGGCCGTATGTATTATATTTAGGCAACAGTTGTCGATTTAATACATAAAAAAAAAATATTTTTACTTAAGGTACTTGATGCAAATTAGGGTTTAATTAAAATGTAAACTTGATAACTGGGTAAAAAAGAAACCAAATTATTCTTTGTCTCTTATTTATTTATGAAGACAAACAAATTAATATTTGTCGAACTAAATAAAAGACTCAAAATAAAAGATCTTTAAGGCATTACAATATTCCAAAAAGTATTTTGAGCTTAGAGGTATAAGAATCTCGCCAACGACATAGTTTTGTTTGTTTATAAAGGACACTCAAAATGTTAAACTTCTTTCCTCGTTAGATGTATAAATTATAGAATAGTAAGTATACTCTTCATAGTTTGAGGGTTAAATTTTTATTTCTCAGATATTATTTACCTAAAGAATAGTTTTGACGTTTTGTCAGATTTTCTATAGATTGACTGTCAACTTGTGTAGGTTATTCTATGTATAAAAGTTACCTGAGCATTGGAAAGTCGGCCCTTAGTTAAAAAAAAAAATCTGTACAAGAAGTCCATCGTACCTACTAGGCTACAAGCTATGTAAATTGCGTTCTAATCCGCTGGTCCCACAGAGATAGAGATATTTTCTATATTCTTTATTTGCTAATAAGCTTTTTCTTTCGGAGCATTCTTTCCTATACTATATACATTGACATGAGACTCTTAGTAAACAAAAGTTTATTTAGAATTCTGAAGATTTATTCTAAGGAACTAAAATAACAAGTCATTTAAGTAAAAGATAAGTCTAAAATGCCAACTACAAGCGAATGCGTCGAGTAGCCAGCGTGGGCACGACAGACGCACAGTCGGCATTGTAGCGGGCACGCGGAAAAAGGATTTACTAAGAGTTTTATGACAACATCTCCAATAAAATGGATTCTGCTTCAAAAATCTTTCGATCGATTCCAATGCAGCCCCCTTATTCACAACTGTCGGAAAAGATTCGAATTTCGGAATCTCTATAACTGTCACTTTTTATCACGGTGGGTCAAAGCGAGACGGCATGTTACTTATCGAATCGAATACGTGATTCGACAATTTCTGAATAAAGGGGCAGGACTCGTGAAAACTATCGCGATTTCCTGCAATCGTATTTATTAAGAAGAAGACGATGCAGACCACGGTGAAGAACCGTTCTAGATAGAAAGTGCTAAAGTAATGTCGGGGATCGTATATCAAGTTTAGTTTCTGGAGAATAGACAAGACTAGTTTATTTCCCACATTCCTGTAATCAACATAAAGTTTATTACCGTTCATTATTCTTAAATTTGCATTTATTTCAACGAAATTTCTGGTCA
Organism: Nymphula nitidulata; assembly: GCA_947347705.1. Taxonomy (NCBI): domain Eukaryota; kingdom Metazoa; phylum Arthropoda; class Insecta; order Lepidoptera; family Crambidae; genus Nymphula; species Nymphula nitidulata. The sequence continues at coordinate 4,413,007 of OX374626.1, forward strand.
CACTATGATTCATACTATTTCACACAGAAGCCTTCTTTGAACGCTGCAACTTATGAGTTGTTTTAAGATTTGCCAAATCTGGGTTTCTCTTTAAAAACAACCTCAGCCATGAATCCCCAGCGAGCCCCGTTTTCCTATTAAAATCATTAGGGATCTTATTTAGACGACAAAAATTAAATGCCTGTGTCCGAATCATTTTTGGCGTAGCTGGTGTTCCATGTTCAGACAATTTCAATATGCGTCTGACTAAATCGCTCTCCTGATCCCGAGTTAATATGGTGTGTCTTCCCATGCGCTTGACAATTTCCTCACTATGCAAGTGATTCCTAATTGTTGACCTTGGAATGCCATATCGAGTAGATGCTTTGCGTTCCGACAATTTTGCGCTCCGTATAGCAAGAACTGCCGCTTGTAAACTTTCTTCCGACCATGTTGCACGTTTGGCAGCGCGACGAGGCTTAGATAACTTTTCTGTAATGATTAATTACTGCACACATTAAAATGTCTAATAATATTCGGGATCTATAATATTTTTAAGATAACGCATCACAGGGACTATTCTCTTACAGATTGCGAAACTTCGGATGTTTACGAGTGATAATCATTTTTCGCTCTTAAGTCGTACCATGACGGATCATAGCATAGGTATTATAGTCGCCTAAACATAAGCTACCACAATGTGTGACTTAAAAATGAAGAACAATGTGTCAGTTTTTTTGAAATTCTTTAAAATAGTACCTTTGTACTTCAGCTATTGACTCTACAAGCCATAATCCTTGCTTGGGGAGCTGCTAAATGTACCATTTTTCTTGCTAACATTTTGGGAGTATTTTTCGGCCATACACCACATTTCTATCAAATACCTTACTTGTAATAGACTTTTCTTAAATTACGTGAATGTAACTTATTTTTGTTGAACTAAGTAACTGTCAAACTCGATTGTTTCTATCGTGTTAACAAAGGAAGAGACTTCGCACAGTTTTATGCTGACTATAGTGAATGTATCTAGTTTACAATTTACCTACATATAAACTCCAGTAGTTGTTATTAATATTAGGTAAGAAATGAAAAACATGTTAAACATATTTTTTTAATAAATAATACTATTTTATTAAAATAAAAAATCTTTTATTTAATTTACAAATTCGTCACACAGTTTCAAGGTCATAGCTCACATACACGACACCGCTCCGGCACAGCAACAAAACGAACATTCAAATGTCATTGTGGTCTTAAAACCGTTGTAGATATGTCGCCGCCATCTGGTTAAATTCGCCTAAGATAATAATTGGACGTCTAGCCCGTTGATTAAACGCCGGCATCCAATCAAATGCCTTTGAACTAGACTCACTTAACGTTTAACGACTTGGCGTATTGAAAGGATCGTCTTATACCGAAGCGTTTTGGTTTGATTGATATTTTTTATGAACACTTATTACCGGCATCATTTTAGTTATGTGTGGTCATAAAAAAAATTACCCTGAACCTATCAATCACTCAACAATCACACAAAAGCTCTACGATTTAAACGAATTACTATTAATTCAATTACTAATTTAACCAGACGGCTGACATGACGTTCAGCCATCTGCTTAAACGTTGCGCTTGCGCTCAATGACTTGGCTAGTTGTCCTTTATCCGTTTCATTGGATGACGGCGTTCAACCAACGGGCTAGGCTTCTAGTTAAGTGGCTTATTTAACCAGACGAGACGGCTGCCACATATATACTAAGCGTAGCACACAGCACGGCTTTTCATACACACTTTCAAGTATTGGAAAAGAACAAACGATTCTAATAAGACTGCTAGTCTAAATTTTTTAGTTTAAATACTTAGTTATCAGAGGATTTTTCCAGAGAGTCTCAGTAAGAGCAATTTTTAGTTTTATACACAAACCAAAATATGACAATAATTTTTTTAGTACCTATTATTAGACTTTTCAAAAAATCCTCTGATGAATTTTGTAGGAATCGGTTTCTATGATTCCAATATTTTCAACTTGAAAGTTTCTATGAAAAACCGTGCGTCGTAAACGATTTTAACACAGACAAGTTCGCAGGTTCTAAACGTACAAACGATAGCGCATCAAGTGTATCAGTTGCACTACGAAAGCCGCCTCTATTACGAACGCAGTAAGGGCGGTCTCAAGGTCAAACTGTTACGATTGATGTGCCGTGCCTGTACAAATCAATAATTTATATAAATATTTTAATTTGATTTCAAACAATTAGATACAGATCCGTTTCAGATTATATCTGAATTCTGTCATCGTTATTAAAATTTTATTACAATGGTCGTTTTATAACGCAACAGACTTATTTACAAATTAGTAAGGAAGTATTTGTAAAACCTAATTAGTTACCCAGTGGTACCCAAAAAATTAGGTTTTAATCTTAAGACCTATTGTGAGTACTTACTTGACAAATAAAGCTAGGATTGTATTAAGGTGCACTTACAATAGTAGTTAATATTTCTATCGTCTCAGATAATATACAGTCACGCGTAATCTTTTTAAATTTTAACATCCTTATTATCTTTGCAATAAGACCTACGAACAGTCAAAAGTGTGTTTAGGTGAATACTCGTGAGTCGTGACAGTACACAATCACTCTTCTTCATCAACAAACAGCATTCCAGTGTTTCAGTTTGTGGGTACTTCGCAGACTACATAGCCTACTCAGTTATCTACACGTTGTAGAAAATGTAAAATGAATATTCAATTAGGGGTTTAAAGTTATCCTTTTTAGGCGTACTTCACACTAGACACTGATGTTTTATTTTGTCATTGTGGAAAAATTTAAACAGAAATAAAACAAAAAATAATTTTTAGTGATAACTTTTGAAGGTCAAAGCTAGATGGGTGACCGTGAGCTTATATTGTTTTCTACTATCGTATCATTTCACTAAAAATTCATAGGAAAGCAAATATCCGCAACTTCGCATATGTAGACAACTTAATTTTTCCACTTTTTTTAATGTAAAAACCAAACTACCTACTAATGGGAACTATTCCGCATCGAACAAAAAAAGAATCATCAATATCGGTTCACCCAGTCAAAAGTTCTAAGGTAACAAACATAAAAAAAACATACAGACGAATTCATAACCTCCTCCTTTTTTTGAAGTCGGTCAAAAAGTGGTCGTTATGTCGTGCACGACATAGAAACCACACTTTTCTGTTTAATAAGCCACAATGTTCTCGCTTTATTTACAAAACAATTTTATTTTAAATTCATAAATTTACTTAATAATACTCTAATTTTATCACATTGGCTTTTGTTATTACTATTAATTAATACGACTCTACTAGATCTAATCAGAGATACACATTTTAGGGTCGTGCTGCTGCGCAAGCAGTTCAAATGTCTTGTTACGCAAAGGCAAGTGTTTGTTGTTTTGCTTTCATTTCACGACGTAGAAAACGCTCTTCCACTCGTTGGCGGTACGGGTCGTTTGCATAGTTACTTGCTTGATAATAACAACGACCCGTAGCTCGACATCCACAAAACAGCAGCACGACCGCAACATTTTAATTAGGGTTCAAGTTGAGCGGCTCAACTCGACACCAGCGATAGGTGCCTCTGTTCTCACGAACGTCTATTATTTTTCATACCCATTCGCACGTACAGTGGTACTAGCGAAAAAACGTAGGTAATATGACACATACTTCACCTGACTTGAGGTAGATTTTCTCTGCGTTATGTGAATTGTATGATTAGTAAGAACCGTCTCAGTGCCCGTCACTCTAACCTGCGGAGCAATACGAGGATTGCGAAAAGAACCGTCTAATGGCAAAACAAAACCTTTCACAATACCTAATTATATCAAAAATTCTAGTTGAATTACTTTTTATAAATCAAAATTAAATATGTGACGTAAGTAAATTTACATTCATTATGTCTCCAGAGATTGTCATCTCCATTACCCCATTAAATAGAATTGGGTAAGATTATGTACATGGAAAACGGAAGATTACAACAATTAAGGTCTATTCCCACATATCACTTCCGGCACAGTTCCGGCACAGTTCCGTATCAGTGCTTCAGTGTTGCGTCAGTGATTCAATTCACACATGTCAGTGCCCGCTCAGTTCACGGAGCTTCAGTGAAAACGTGTCCGTCGTCAATCATGATTGTATTTCGTATCCATATACTTTGCATGAGATAAATCATATATAACTCTTTTTTCACGAACCAATTCTATTAATCGCTCGTCCTCTATTTTGTTTTTGTTGATGTCGGCGTCCGAGATCCGTCAGTGATCTGTCCGTCAGGCAAAATATATAGTTGTCGACGATACCTTCCGTGCTTGCCGGTGCCGGAACGGACATTGAGAGCACTGAGCCGTCACTAACACGGACAATTGGAGATACGTTCATAGATAATGTATGAAATAATATTTCGCACTGATACGGAACTGTGCCGGATCTGTGCCGGAACTGTGGCTTCACTGATATGTGTGAATAGACCTTTACTCTTTAAGACAACTCTATAACAAACATGCTGACGGCCCACCTGGCGGTTAGCGGCTATCGTCGCCTATCATCACCTGCAATAACAAGGAAAAAATCACTTGGTAATGCAGGTGCGTTGTCATCCTGAGGGGATGAAATGCCTATCCATGGCCAGTAGTTACGATAAATATCGAAGCAGTGAATTGAAGTCCGGATCATGGTTGTGCTCATTTTTCACTTTACATATAACATCGTTTATTGTATATAGCGCTGCTGTACATTTATTCCTCTGTTTTACACACCTCCACCGACCACGACCGTTGGATAGGCGCTGCAAACTGAATTTGAAGCCTTCCATCATAATGTGTCTGGATGCATTTCTTGTCAGTAATAAAGCTGTAACCAAAGACAAGTTCAGAAGTAATGTGACAAATTTAGGTTTTTAAACAAAGCACAGTATTCCAGCCGCCTCCACCTTGCCGGTCTGAGGTTCCATTTCACGCCTCTTTTGAAAGGACGCATGTAATAAGAAGGGGGGACCACATGTGCCGATAAAGTATTGCAAGTTTTGGAAGTACGAAAAATAAACGAGTTACTAAACTTCTTTGAGCGTGATGTTGAGGTGGATACAGTGAATTGGTCACTCCGAAAATAGGCACGCTTGCTGCTTATTAGGATGGGGCTTCCCCCATCCTAATAAGGGTGGGGCGGTGGGGATCTGTGGCATACAAGCAAACTACTCTTGCACAAGATTGCCCACCCTTATTGTGTAGGAAGCGTAAACTAGTTTTACCCTGCACTGTCAGGTAGAGTGATTTGTTTGCGATCTGTAAAGTAGAAGGATGTACTTCCCCAGACAGGGGTCTAGATACTTAATGGAGAAATAATGATAATAATATGTATATAAGTATTAGAAATATACTAATTAAACATTCATGACTCGTGAACTCATCATACAAACATTTGCTCCCACCGGGATTCGAACCCGGGACCCCTGACTACTCGGTAGCCTGGTTTATTTGACAGAAGTAATTGAATTGTCACGATGTTTTTTTTATACCACTAAGGTGGAAATCTAGCATACGGCCCATCTGATGGTAAGCGGTTACCGTAGCCTATGGACGCTTGCAACACCAGGGATATCAGTTGCGCGTTGCCGACCCTGCTGTTGTTCTCCACTTAAAAAAGTTTGGAATACTGGTAAATCAGGGTTGTGTTATTTGTCAGGAACAGAGTAATCATGACGATGGTATGAGCGACAGTCATCATTTGCAAAAATGAAAACAACATTGACCTTTATAAACAATATATTAATAATTATTCAACACAGTCATCCATATTCGTCATCTTGGCCAAGCAACAAAGGCATGAAAAATAGTTATATATGAAAATCAGTTCAATATTACTACAGAAGGTACAAATGTTATCTTACGGCCTAGCAACGGGAACGGGCGGCGGCGGAGCGTCTCGGCAACCACTGCGCGGTCACGACGACGCGCTGCGAGGCCGACATCGAGACAGCGCGCAGTGGTTGCCGAGACGCCGCCGCCGCCGTCCATAGCCGCCGTCGCCCGTTCCCGTGGCCGTATAGAAAGGCTATCCCATACAAAAGTCATGTATAGTATATGCGAATAATAAAATCCCAGGCCCGTCCTCACACTGTCCGATAAACTGACTCCGTGAGCTCCATATGCGTAAATCGGACCGTTAAAAATATAGGTAGTTAACTTATATACTTAGCAAAGACAATCGCTGTAAAATAATCGGGACGTTCGGGTGTATAATAATGTAACATCTAATTATTGTAATTAAACGCGAATTAACCAAGTAACCAAGGACGTTTTAGTTAGCCCTTCCGGTCTGTTAGGACAGATTTTTATATCGTACAAATCTCAAAAAGAACGGATTCCGAAATTATCTTTTCCCACGTGGAGTCATGATCTTTATGGAAATAACAGGATGTAGTTTATTATTAAAAAGTAGTAAGCGCCGTTCCAAGCGCTTACACGTTTCGTTCTAGCAACGCTAGCAAGCGACCGAGTATGCTGTAACGCGATCGTCACACTTCAACGGGACATAGTAGGGATGGAGTCTTCTCTTTAGTTTATGTCTCAATGGCTTATACATCATATTGAATCAGTGGCGAAAGAGAAGACCAGACACTTATATTTTCTTAAACGAAAAAGTTACGTATAATGTTTATTTCATTTTAATCTATTTTTTCTGGTTTTTCAGTGCCTACTTCACAAAATTACCGATTATGGTTTCAGTTAGATTTTGGGTGCAGCAATCAGGGACAAAAGCACACTATTCCTAATATTCTAAGCCACCGTTTGAAAATTTTCCAGTAGCAAGAACGGTTTCGTCTGTCGACACTTTATGAATGTGATTGGAATGGTTATGCTCCTTCACGCTGATGAGTTGATTTTCTATCATCATCGCCATAGCCTTGCACCTGAGGGAGTGTCTGACACATCTCCACCAGCTCCTGATGCCGAAGGCCTTCCGGAAACCGAACCTGTAGCCGTCGAACAAGAGCATCTTGGTGCCCTTCTTTGTTAGTACGATTTTATATTCTGTAACAAAAACAGTAATACTTTCCTCAGTCTTTTCTTTTAGGTACATCTTAAGCAAATTTAAGCTAAATACTTGTTCTGAATGAATTACGAAGTCTGAGCAATGGTCAAAACAAAACATTCATGTGTGAAGAGAGTCTATCTAATACCATCTTAAACAAATGACAAAGTCCAAATATTTTTAAAAACTAATGATGAGCAAGTCTTTCTAATACCAAGTGGAGGAAATGCATTCTTTGCTGATTTAGTTGGTTTCAACCGAACTTATCGTTTTAATACTTACATAAGTAAGGTAAGATTAAAAGCTTAAGAGGCTGATAATTGCTAATTGAGCCTTACTTAAAACTTTTTTCAGCACAATCTGTTGAAATAAACGCAGTGAAAAAAATATATGTTACTCTTGGACATATTCCTAATAATATGCATGTCCCCAAAACACATCATAATCAAAACCTTTCTATAAAAAAAATGCCAAAGTCCCCCATCAAACTCAGCTTGCAGAACAAATTCTGCGTTATATGTCAAAGGGTTTTTTCTGATTTTCAGGAAACAAACTCGTTATATTAAATATTATAATATTGATGTTTTACAATTTCAAATAATTAGCTAGTTTTTTAGTAAATAAATTTATTCTGAATTCTTCAACCGATTTCAATAGCGACTCGCGCCATTATCCATTCTTCTCTTTCATTCGTAGAGGAAACGACAGTGATCGCCGAGGCGTGCTGCTAGGTGGACCTGTGCCGCTTCTTTGCTCGCGATTCTTAATTAAATCAGTCTACGTCTGTTTTAATTTGCAAATATCAAATAGACAATTATATTTTAGGTTTTAGTGATTACTATGTGAATGTATTATAGTAGATAGACAAAAATGAGTAAATAATTTCGTAAATTTTTATTGTGAAAATTTTATTTCATTAATAATATTATTTATGAAATAAAAATTTTATTGTATAAATATTATTTTGGACTATGGAAAACGAAGAAAAAAGTCTGAAAAGAGTCAAAAACCACTCGTATAGGGGTAAATAACACAAAAATAACCTGATTATTTTTTCTTTAGATAGCTAATTTTATCAAATTTTAGGAACTATCAAAAACTCCATAATCATCTCGAAAGTTGTACCTATTCAGATTCACAGTCACAGATGGAAGTTGTAAAGTAAGTTTATTTTTACTTGAAGGGAAATGTGTAAGTATATTGTAATATTTTGATAGGTAATTTCGAAATCAATAACTCTGTCGCGATTGTGTAGGGGTTGAGATGCTCGACTAACTATCCGAGAGGTAGAGGTTCAAACCTTCAATTGTTCACAACTTTTTTTTCATTTCTTATTTGTATTTTTTATTTATTATTTGTTTTTTGTTTTTTAAAACTAATAAGAAAGTAAAAAAAAATATAAAAAACGATTAAAGTATAAATACAAAAAATAATTTTTGTAACTATATTTTTTTACTTTTGTTTTTTTTTTTAATTTTTATTTATGTTTATTTTTAGTCCTTTTTGTTTATATTTCTTATTTTTTAATTCTTTATTAAAATAATATCTTTATTTTTATTATTCTTTGTTTATCTAATAATAAATAAGGCAGGAAAAAATACCTATGTATTTATTTGTGTTACATAATACAAAGATAAATTTCAACAAAGTTTTTTTATAGAACCATAAAATAAGTTTGGTAGTTCATCAAGTTTCATAGACCTACGTAATTGTTAGACCCGGCAGTCTTAAAAATAATCAAGATATCGAATGGTTCGTTTCTGTTCTTTTTGATATTAGTTTCCCGGTTACAAAATGTGATTCATGAAGGAACAACAGGCACAGTAAAATTTTAGATTAATAAATGCATACAACACTAAATTAGCTTAAGCCTAGCCTAGGCTTGAAGGTTCTTTTATATCTAAATTTTAAAACCAGAACTTTTATCATATGCTATAAAACAGATGTTTCAAAAATGTATGTAGACCCGGCCAGGTCTATACACAGTTTACTGAAAAATAGGAAAAAAAATGCAGAACGGTGTTCAATTGTCCATTTTATTTTTATTTAAGAAAGAAAGAAAGAAAATATTTATTTAGTGACACACTATCACACACTATTGTTTACTTTACAATAGAAATCTTAAGACTAAAGTAATAGCTGTGACACTAAAAGGACAGCCACTTTGCATATGTCGGTTGTCACAGACATCCGACGCTGGTCTTCCGTGGTCGCCTAAATTTTTGTTTTGATAGCACTACTACGCTGTGGTAAAACTACTAAGTTCCGACTCCATTGGCAAATTAAGTCTATAATTGTACGTTTTCAACAATAAATTTTCATATAATTATAGGAAGCATTACACACACACAGACAGTACATACACGCACAATACCTACACAATCTTTACCTACCTAATACCTATCCACCTACTATCCAAGTCCCTGTTGTACACCTAATAGATAATTTATAAACTTATTTCTCAAAATGTTTACATTGGTACATTTCCTTAATGGAGGAGGTATATTATTCCAACACTTTGTGGCGGAGTACCTAAAGCTGCCACGAAATGCAGCCGTGTTGGGTGTTGGACATGCAAGGCGAGATGCAATCCTTATTTTGCGATGTGAGAATGACAATTTATCAAATAAATACGATGGAGACTGTGTCTTTATAATGCCAAAAAGGAGACATGCGAAATGAAGGGAACGTCTAGACTTCATATTGAGTAGACCACCTTTGTTTAGATAAGGAGTTACGTGGGCTCTACGGGGAACGTGAAAACAATATCGGGCACAGGCGTTCTGGACTCGCTGTATGAGTTTCTTTGTGTAATCAAAAAGACATTCGCCAATTACAACGTCAGCATAATTAAGTTTGGATAATACTAATGCCTCGCAAAGTTTGACTCTAATGTCAACGTCCAAATAATTGCTAACTTGGTATAACACTTTAAGCTTTGTTGCGTTTATTTGCTTTGTTGCGTGGTACAAAACAGGTATTTTTATAGAAATAACTGTAACACAGCCAAATATTCATCATGGGGCATATGTCACTTTGGTGACTTTTAGTTGAGTATTCTATATTTCAACTTTTGTACCGGCAAACTATGCATGATTCAAATATCTCCTCTTTCCACTATATTATTGTAGCACAAATTAGCTCTCAGCAATAGGGTAGTTGACAACTTTTTTCTTATTTCATAAATAAGAAGTTTATAACTCAACTATTAAGAAATATTGCAAAAGATATAGTATGTCTAAGATCAATAGTTTCACAGATATAGTGGTATGTTTGATATGTTGCGGCGTAACGTCCAAAAACGCTCCATAGAAAATCTACGGAACAGGTGACGTCACATGTTCCCATATTACTAAGAAATGTATGGGCATACTGACAAAATTAATAATAACTATGTATTGAGTAGTTGCTTTAATTGATGTCAGCAATCTAATATCATTATCATTTTTGATAAATTATGAAAAAAATATGATCTTTTTTTTAGTTTCAAAACGGTACAATTTTAACAATATTTCATATCTTTTCAGTTTGAATTGTTTTTATGGGTAGTGGTAGTATATATTTTCCGATTTTGTGAAAAATAGCGCTAATTTCAAACTTACGCAACATCCCAATTCATGTTTATTAAAAATAAATATTAAATAGCACACATTTTAATATATTATCAATCATCGCATTCCTGTGATGACTAAAAAGCTGTTGTAGTCAGTTCTATATCACTAATACCTTACCGACATTGAAGTAATAATTGACATGTTACGGCATTCACTTTTTGTTAAAAAATTATGTTTATATTGAAAGCCGTGCAGCGTAAACGCTCTTAACTTAAAAAAATAAATACTTACTTGATTAATCTTTCTATTACTTCGAACGGAAATTATTTTTACTGTGATGACACATCCATACTCTTGTAATTGCGAAAGTAACTGTGTCTTTCTGTGTGTTATATTTTAACACTCAAGCTGCTTAAACGATTTAGATAAAAAAATATTCTATTATGGATTCCGAATTCCAAAGAGTAATAGCGAAAAGTACTCAAAAGAGTATCGGGACCGATTTCGATAAAAACTAAAAGTGCAGCATTAGATTTTTGAGAAATCAAATATCAAACTAGAAATATAGAACCCGGTAATTTAAAAAAAAAAGACTGTATCATTACACGATTCGATAGTATCGCGGTATACAAGGAACAATTCTGGGAAGATATTACATATGGAAAACGGAAGGAATATGTTGTATTTTTATAAACTGTTACATGTTTTAAAGTAATGTAAAAGGCTACAGTGAAAAGGAAATAAAATGTAAGCAAGGGCAAGTAATCCACTTTATGTTTTAATAAGATCACGCCAATAATTTAGATTTGGTTCGACATTTCGTTAATTTCTAGTAACTTATTGCATTCTGCTTCGTACTTTGTAGTATATAGTATAATTTATAAAAGCAAAACCTACTTGAAACTTGAGTTTTGTAATTTGGAATCTAATCGAATAGTGTAATACACCATGTGAGTTTTTTTAAAACAATAATTTTGAGTCCTGGCTAGGAATATTTTGTAAACATCCAATGATGCAGTTTAGTTTTTCATTTACGTTTTCGAGAGTCCTGTGAGTACTTTTCGCTATTTCTCATAGTGTCGAATTGGGCTATTAATGTACTTAAATATTTACAAGGCGTTTCAAAACCAAAATTTATTCAAATCGAGCTCTAATTTATAAAACAGCTGACATGAAAATACGTATATGATATGAAACTATTATGATTTGTCTTATGTAATTGCATCCCTGATTTCATGTTTCGATTTCATAGTAGGTCTCTTAATAAAATTTGTTAGTATAAATAAGTATATTGACCGTGTAAAATATTTGCTATTAATTTAAAAATACCACATATTTTTTATTGTTCATTTCTAATTTTTTTTATGTCTATGGAATAAAGCACGTGGAGCACGCCATCTAGTGGCATACTTTTTTAGCTTGGCGGTTTTGAGGTTGTAGTAGTTACGCGGCTTGACGGTATAGTATTGCGGAGCCACTTTATCGGAAATATTAGTGGGCGGGGCCTCAAAATTCATTTTCTCAAGGTCATTGGCGTTTATCAGCCTCTTAACCAGAAATATAAGACACACGTTGATGATCATGAAAGCTCGAGAGTATTTCTGATCGAGGTGCTCTGCTGAAGTAGCATCTTTTTATTTTTTTACATAAACTGCCCGAGGTTTCGGATTATTTATTTTAAATTACGCATGTGGAGGAAAACATAAAAAACACATAGCTGCAATGTTTGCTGTATTTATTGACTGTTAAGGCTTCTATCAAGGTAACACAGCATAAGTTTATGGTAATAGCCCATACACAGATGGAAGTAGATTTGGGCTATGCAATTATTGAAAAAAAAAACGGAAAACAAATGATTTTATCACCCACATAATTGAATGCAGTTAGCAGCAACCAATTAACTGATGTGAAACAAATGCGTCCACAAATTTATATTAAGTATTTTGATAGCCTCTTGAATGGACAAACCTGTTGGTATCTCCTAATTTAAAGAGTTTTTAGCCAGATATACGAGTCTCCGAGATAGTGATTTATTTTAGTTATTTTAAAAGTCAGATGTGGTAAAAATTATAGTTAATTATGTTATAATTTAACAATGAGCCAAATCAAATTTTCAGATATGATATTATACCTAATAATAATATTCATACACTCACACCTATTATCGAGTCCAAAGTAACGGCCTGGCCACGAACTCACTGCACGCGTGTCCTGCGCCTCGCGAATCGGCAACCACTGCGCGCTGTCTCGATGTCGGCCTCGCAGCGCGTCGTCGTGACCGCGCAGTGGTTGCCAAGTCGCCGCCGCCGCCCGTTCCTGTGGCCAGGCCGTAAGCAACATTATAGAAGCTTGTTTTATAGATACGAGATGACGGAGAAATATTCATAGTAATATGTATGTCGCCGGCATCTGGTGAAATTCGCACCTTCATTGAATGCCTAGCCCGTTGATTAATCGCCGGCATCCAATCAAATGCCTAGCCCGATAGTCAATTGAACTAGACTCACTTAACGTTTCACGACTTGGTGTATTGAAAGGATCGTCTTGTACGAAGAGTTTCGGTTTGATTGGTGGGTTCAAGGTTATTTTTTTATGACGACTTATAAATAACATCGTTTTGGTTATATGTGGTCATAAAAAACCTTGAACCTACCAATCACTCAAACAGTTCTTTACACAAAAGTTTTTCAATTTAAACGACCTGTCTAGGTATCCAATTGAAAGGCTAATTTAACCAGAAGGCAGACATGACGTTTAGTCATCTGGCTAAATGTTGCGCTCAATGACTTGGCTTGTTGTGTTTCAGCCATTTTATTAGATGACGGCGTTCAATCAACGGGCTAGGCATCCAGTTAAGCGGCTAATTCAACCAGACGGCTGCGACATCTGTATAAATATTAGAAATAAACTAAATAGAAAAAAAAACATCCATGACTCATGAACAAATGCTCGTACTCATCATACAAATTCGAATACCGGTGGGAGCAAATACTCGCACCGATTCGAACCCGGGACCCTGACCGAGCAGCCTGTATAGCTAGGAGCACAGATCACTCGGCCGTCAACTATAATAATAATATAACGATTAGGTATAGAATATACTTAAAAAAATATAGTTATTTTATTTATTAATTCCCTATTTTTATTTTCAAGTATATTTTTCGTATTCATTTTTTTTATGCGTAAACTACTAGTTGTGAAAGATTATAATATTAATGTATAAACAAAATAACCACAGAGCTCTCTTGAATCGATCGATAAAAATATTTTATGTTCATTAAAATTGCTGTCATATAAGTACTTATTTCCTTATCAACAACTACTTATATCAATCAAAGCGACATTTCGTCGGTGGGCGTGCAATACCGTGTATTTACAAAAGTCGCAAAATTAAAATATCGCGCCAGCGGGCTCTTAGCGCTGCTTCGAAGAAATGTGTAGAAATATCCAAGATATTTATTATCTTTTTTCTTCCATCCAGTGAAATAAACAAAAAGCACATACGCGGTATTGCAAACTGCTCTTACGCGTTCTTGCACGCCAACCGAAGATTTATATTATTATTATTGGTCTATATTCGCGGGAAGCCGATGGATGAGGGCAGCGATGAAGCAAACGGTTTTGAGACCCTTTGGGGAGGTCTATGCCCAGCTGTGGGCGTCTCTCGGCTGATATGATGATGATGATGATTAAGTTTATTGATTTTTTTTATATATATTTATTGTCATATATTATTTATATTAGGGCGTGGTCATGCTGCAACGTTTCCCTTACTATTTCACCGTCTACAGTGAAGATAACTGCTCGGCAGCCACTGGTATGCCTGCCGCACCGCCATCTTGTTCGTCCTTTGTTGCCTTTGCAATGCAGTCCATATTTCCATCCCTTATAAATTAATACCTCATGCAAGCCGCGACCTGTTTGCACTGTTACTATTTGTGGGAGACCTGAAATATTAATATTTGTTGAGACCCGAGGAAGTTATATTTGTGCCAAACAAGGCTGGTTAACCTCGATGAATAACGAGGCGATTTTTTTGTATACGACAATACGATGACATGACGACAATACGATGACGACATGACGACTACACGACGACGACAATACGACGTTAAATTAAAAAATGGGCTGTAACTTTGTAGTTTTAAGAGAAATGTTTAGCAAGTTTCAAACACATCTTATTCATGTAATACTTCATAACATTTCTATGAAATAATGAAGCCAATGTTCGACAGCAATACGACATTATATTAGAAAATTTAATGTCGCATTGCCGTCACCAGTTTACCACATGCCTTTCTGCATGTTAGAAACCCATAAAAAGGAGTGCGAAATAAACCTACACTAACTTCATTGTCACTGAGAGCTTCTGATAAGTCACTCCACTTCTTCTACTATCAGTTTGAGCAATAAATCATATTCTGTTCTATTCATAACCGACATGCAGTTCCTGGACGAAAGCGAGCGGATACGGACGCAAAAACTAATTGTTAAATAAAAATAAAATATTAAGATCAAAGTATTGTATTGCTATCTAATAAGTGCTTATTTCCTTATCAACTACTTAAATCAATCAGAGAAACATTTATTTATTATTGGTTTATATTTTGTTCATTATTTCTTGTCTATATTTACTGTCATATGTTAATTATGTTAAGGGGTGGTCATGCTGCAACATTTCCCTGACTATTTCACCGTCTATAGTGAAGATAACAGCTCGGCAGCCACTGGTATGCCTGCCGCACCGCCATCGTATTCGTCCCTTGCTGCCTTTGCTATGTACTCCGTATTTCAATCCCTTATAAATTAATACCTCGTGCAAGCCGCGACTTGTTTTCACTGTTAATATTTCTGGGAGATCTGAAATATTAATATATGGTGAGACACAAGTCTAAATTGTAGTTTTCTTCAAATAAACCAAAGTTATATTTGTGCCGAACAAGGCTGGTTAACCTCGATGAATAGCGAGGCGATTTTTTTCTTTACGACAGTAGGATGACGACATGACGACAATACATTAAATTTAAAAATGGCAGCTGAGAAATGTTTATCAAGTTTCAAACACATCTTATTCATTTCATAACTTCATGACATTTCTATTTAATAACGAAGTCAATGTTCTAATTTAATGTCGTATTGGCCCTAATTCTGGATAACAAATGCTAAGTTTAAATTTAAGTTCAGTGTTTCTTTCTTTCAAGACGAATACGAAAAGGATGGCTGTCATATAAATTGACATTTAGAAAGGTGCGTTCAATTTTCGACCTTATTGAACGTGATAAAATGCGTGTTTAGGAGGCACCTCCGTACAATGCCGTCTAAAATTATCTATGGTTTCTTTGAAATCTATCTAAATTTAAGTGACAGCTCTGAACAGATTCTTGCTATCTTTTTCCTATTACTTAGTGCGAGAAAGAGATATACTGTATTTAAATTTAGAATTAAAGTGTGTTCCCAGAATTAGGCCCATTGTCGTCACCTGCCTCTATAACTCCCACTGTTTGCGACAGGCCTTTCTGCATGGTGGAAACCCATGAGGAGGAGTGCGAAATAAACGTATACCAACTTCATTGTCACTGAGAACTGCACATAATTCACTTTTCTTCTTCTTTATCAGTTTAAGCAATAAATGATATTCTTTTCTATTCTATCATAGCCGACATGCAGTTCCTGTGCGAAAATGTATCTAGTCTTGAAGAATACGTTAATTCCCCACGCGAGCAGATACGGAGGCTAATATAAAAATAAGAATATTCATACAAAGGATTTTATTTCAAAAATGATTACAATCAGTAAATTACCGAATTATATTCGTTACAGAGTATAAAGTACTTTTATAGGGTGATTCCGAATGCAGGGCAATATTGAACAAGGCCGTGTAGGTGTGTAGATACAGCATGATAAAAAATATTAAAGGTAGGTACTTTTTTGGAGTTGGTGCTTCACTTTATATTGTTTCTTAGCACTGTAATGTGGTGCTATAACATTGCGATGTTATAGCACCTCGTTTCTCTTTCCTAATTTACTTGCTATATTCAAAGTAAAGAAATTCTAAATTCAAATTCATACTTTGGCTCTTGATTCGGTTTTACCTTTCGAAATCATTCAATAGCTGACCGTGAGAGGAGACGTATCTTCATTCTTACCAGTGTCTCACTCTCGACGCCTGCCAATATATAGCTTGGGCGATATATTATATATTATGTTCTTATGGTCTAAGTACTAACAATATAACAGTCCGGATTGGATATTGAATTTATGAATTTGTCTAGTCTTTATTTCAAGGCACTTTTGTAAGTAACTTATTTTTATAAGCCTATTTTAGTATTACAGTAATTATAATAATAATAAATTTATTGCACAGTAGTAACATTTGAAACATACATTATAAACAAAAAGTAACAGTGCAGTCACAAAATGCAGTAATATTACCTATATTTAGACAAAGTTCCCCAAACTAGGCTTAGCCTGTATCTTGGCGAACCATATACATTGTTTAATTTACTGCATGGATAATATTAAATTAAATAAAAAATAATTGAAACCCTTACTATACAAACTATTATTCTATAAATGATATAAAACATGAAATAACTTGGATATTAGATACTAGTCATCGACGTAGGATATCTTCCGTGGAGGTATAATCCAGTGATAATAGCCAGGTTGTCAGAATCTATTTTGCCTTGTAAACATAACAAGATACCACACTGTAGACCGTACAACCGCATTGTAGACTCGCGCTTGGATAAAGACGCCAAATCTTCCAGCAAATGCCGAGTTTATAGTCGGGATCGGCAAACTAAATATTCTTTTTTTAAGGAGCGACTCGTAGTATTTGGAAGACAATAGACGTTTATGGGCAATGAGTGATATTTTGAGGATAAATAACTGACGATATGATAATACTTGTGCCCTATTATAAAGATCAACTGTCGGGTATCGGTAAGGTAGCTTAAACATTATTTTTAATACTGATCGGTTGGCACGTTCCGCAACCAAAAGTGACGTCTTAGCAGCGGCACCCCACGCTGAGATGCAGAAGGCAATTAAGGATTGACAGAGAGCCATATAGATTACAACCAGTAACTTATCGTCGGCCACATTCCTTAGTTTCCTAAATATACCAGATACCTTTCTAATTCGCTTTGCTAGCATCTGGATATGACATTTAAAGTTAAGATGCTCGTCGACTATTATTCCAAGATATTTTAATGAGTCAGTACGGTCAACGAGATTACAACTGCAGATGTTCGAGGAGACGACATTACAGCTATGAATTCTAATTTGACTAACGTCAATAGGGTTGGATATCCAACCGTTTTATGGAAACAGATAAATTTGGTCTTCGCGTAGTTAACAGTAAGCAGGTTTTTATTTAGCCAATTATGCACGTGATACATCCCATATTCAACGGTGTGTACAGTGTCAGACCAAGAATTGCCTTTGAATAAGATTACTGTGTCATCTGCGTAACAAATTACTTCAGCATTTGCCAAAACCAAATCGTGTATGTCATTCATGTATATAATGAATAATGTGGGGCCAAGTATACTCCCCTGCGGCACACCAAATTTTATTGAATGAAGATCACTTTTATGACCTCCAACCTTGGTTAGTTGCTGTCTTTCAGAAAGATAGCTTTTAAACCACTCAAGCGCAAGACCTCTTACTCCATCCATACCTTTAAGCTTTCGTAGTAGTATTTTGGACGAGATTGTATCGAAAACCTTGGCTATATCCAAAAACACTCCCAGGCAATCATGACCTCTATCAAGAGTACCAGAAATTAGGTCGACTAACAGGGAAACAGCTTCTTCAGTAGATTTTCCGTGTCTTAATCCAAATTGTCGCGAAGACAGTAACCCGTTCGCCTCCATAAACTTGATTAGTCGTTTATTGACTATTTTCTCCAAAATCTTGGAGAAAACTGAGAGAAACGAGATCGGTCTACAATTACCCGGAATGCTTTCAGATCCATCTTTGTGTATATATTACAGAAGCAATTTTCCTCGCCTCAGGAAAGCGACCCGATTCCAGGCTAAGGTTATGATGTATGCCAAGGGTTCACGTATTAATTCTTTAGCAGATTTTACCAGGGCTGTGGTGATACCGTCTATACCAGGTGCGCTATCTGTTTTCAGTGCGTTGATTAGGCCTGATACTTCCTTTTGATTCGTAGGTTCCATGAAAAAAGAGTGCGCCGGAGAGCTAGACAAGTCGACTTGACAAGCTAAGTCATCTTCAGTTTCATTCGCTTTCAAAAGGATATCATTGGCTAAGTTGAGACCTACAGATGAAAAGAAAGCATTGCATTCATTAAGCGTGATTTTGGGATCATTTGTAATGGTAGTTAGTTTATCAGATATAGGATGACTCGTTTTGTTGTAACAGATATCTTTGGTTGATTTCCACAGTTGTTTGGAATTTTTGCTGCTCCTTTGTAATAGCTCTCTATCATATTCTAGTCCTACTTTCCTTACAATATGTATATAAAAATTTCTGTACCGTCTATATGTAATTCTAATGACTTCGTTTTTAGGATTTTGTTTTGATTTTGCATGGAGTTTATCTTTAAGTTTAAGTTTATCACCTAAGCAACCCAGGAGTCATCCAGAGTCTTATTATGTATTTTGATCTGCTGATTTTTACCTTCCTTGAATTAAGCTCTATGGCATTACCCATATCCTCAAGAAAACTTCCACCGATTCATCTACATCAGCTTTTGACGTGACGGGATACCAGTCAACAGATGCCAGAATGTCACATACACCTCTATTATCTTTTACAGTCTTTGTTTTTACCTTGTGGGCGTTCTGGCAAGAGTCAACCCAAAGAGTGTTAAGGCCGAGTGCTGCTAATCTGTGGTTTGTAATATCACAGTCGTATACCACACCGACGGCTTAACCTTTTGTTTTAATAAAAATGTGGTCCAAACAAGCATTAAGTCGAGTTGACTTTGTGATAGCAGGCTCGAGCCCATGCTCTGAATTTAGACATAGGTATTCATTGGACTCTGGGGAAAGAATATCTATGTTTATGTCACCCGCTATGATGATACAATGCCTATTCTCTAGAGTTTTAAGAATTTTATCTAATGAATTAAAATAGTTATCTAAATTTTTAAACGACGGAGATCTATATATTCCTCAAATAGTTATTTTGTTCGCTATATTTATTGACAGACAACAAGGTTCGCTGAAATCAGGCTCGGTTACCACTACGGGCCACAATAAGGATCTAACGTAGGCCACCACACCACCATTTTGATTAATGATTTTTCTGATTGAAAATTGGTTACCCCGGGATATCTTCAATCATGACTGTGTCATTTAATCTACACTCTGTTAAATTAAGGACATCAAAAGTAGCATTTAGACGCCGGAGAGAAACCAAAAACGCATCAAAATTTTTAGATATACTTCTAATATTTACTGTCAGTACTTTAAAATTGTGGGAAGATGTGACTATAGTGTTAAACGTATCAGCGTCTACGATCTCAAAATATTCAATATCAGGAATGGAATCAATGTCATTAGCCAGATCGACGTTATCCATATTGAAGTGGCGAAGTCATATTACTATTAAATGAAATCTCGATATTTGAGCAATAATAATTTCTTTGAGGTGAATACGGTAAACAGTGCGATATGTTGATCAGCATCAAGAAGCAAGGCAAGTTAAAAACAGATATATACGAAGGCAAAGCTGATGTTTCACAGTCAGTATCTCCAGCAGCATTATTATTATAAGATGAGCATGTTCCCATTTCAATAGGGCAAAAAAATATAAACATTTAATTGTATTGAATTGTTCTACACGTTTTTTAAGTATGTAACATTTATGCAATAAACAGGGCATATATGAGATTTTATAAATTAAACCATTGATTTGACAATTTGTTACCAGCCGAGAATAATCCTTAGTAGAAGACACCTTTGAGAACATTACAGCTTTACAGTGTATTCAGTGTTCAGTTTTTAAGTTTTTTTTTTATCTTGTTACAGTGTGCCTTTATTTTACAATTTCAATATACCTTAAAGTGACGTATTCAGGTGTCTTATTTATTGGACCCTCTATACCACCATACGTCACGGTACTAACTCTAAGAAACACCGTTTTTACGTAAATGTACTTTCTTAAATTGATTTTTTTTCCTTTTTATTGATTTGAAGTCAGTTTTCATCTTTGTTTATTTTTTCCACAATTTTTAGTGATAAATCTCTAAGTTCAAAGCTAGATGCGTGACTGACAGCATATATTGTTTATAACTGCCGTATAGTACCGTTAAAAAGTCACAAAAAATCCGTGTCTATTATTTTTTTAACATTTTTTATTTATTTTGATTTTTTTGTATTTATATTTTTTGGGATAAACTACTAGCTCATAAAGATTGTAATATTAATGGATCAACAAAATAAATGCAGGGTTCTCTTTGATTGATCGATTAAAATATTTTTTGTTCATTAAAAATTGCTATCTAATAAGTGCTTATTTCCTTATCAACTACTTATATCAATCAGAGAACATTTATTTCTTACTGGTTTATATTTAGTTTATTGTTTTTTGTTTAAATTTATTGTATTGTATTATTTATGTTAAGGGTGGCCATGCTGCATCTTTTCCTTGACTATTTCACCGTCCATAGTGAAGATAGCTGCTCGGCAGCCACTGGTATGCTTGCTGCAGCGCCATCGTATTCGTCCCTTGTTGCCTTTGCTATGCACTCCGTATTTCCATCCCTGGTAAATTAATACCTCGTGCAAGCCACGACTTGTTTCCACTGTTACTATTTCTGGGAGTCCTGAAATATAAATATTTTGTGAGATACGAGAATCTAAATCGTACTTTTGTTTAAATAAGCCAATATTATATTTGTGCCAAACAAGGTTGGTTAACCTTTTTTTTTCATTCAAAGAGACGACGGCCCACCTAATGGTAAGCGGTTACCGCTGCCTATAGACAATACCTGCTATAGGCAGCCTAATAGACATACAAGACCTGCAATATCAAGGAAAATTCACTTGATACTGCAGGTGCGTTGTCATCCTGGGGCCTAAGATGAAATGCCGTCTATGCCCAGTAATTACACTGGCTACCTTTCCATTCAATCCGAAACACAGCGAACTGTTACACGGCTGAAATAAGAAAGGCGGTGGTACCTACCCAAACGACCCTACATACGGGCCTACCACCTAGTGCCTACCACCTCGATGCAGTAAGCATCGCACGACGACGACGACGACGTAGGACGCGCGTGCGGTGAGTTCGTGGCCAGGCTGGCCACGAACTCACCGCACGCGCGTCCTGCGTCACGCGAATCGGCAACCATTGCGCGCTGTCTCGATGTCCGCCTCGCAGCGCGTCGTGACCGCGCAGTGGTTGCCGAGTCGCCGCCGCCGCCGCCCGTTCCGTGGCCAGGCTGTAAGGCGCAGAATTGAAATCGCACTGACCCTTTTCCACTAAAAATTGCTCGCGCGAGATGATTTTCCACCAGAGTGGCGAGATGAGAATTGAAATAGCACAACAATAAACCTATCGCGATAAGCGTGTTTCTGTTGCAGAGTTAATTTATACTCTATATCGGAAGCAATACGGTTCATTTTTAAACAAACGAATATTTCAATTCACCCCTCCCACATCCTCGTCAATCCTGACTATTTCCACCAAAGATGCGCGAAGCGAGGATTGAAAATTTGCCATACAAATTTCAATTATCGTCTCGCGTCGTCTCGACTCGCCCCTCTGGTGGAAAATCACCTAGGGGTTGGAAATCATATCAAATTTCACATTAAAATTTATACTCTATGTCGAAAGCAATATGGTTCATTTTTACTCATACAAATATTTCAATTCACGCCTCGCACATCCTCGTCAATCCTGACTATTTCCACCAAAGATGCGCGAGGCGAGGATTGAAAATTTGCCATACAAATTTTAAATCTCGTCTCCCCTCATCTCGTCTCGCCCCTCTGGTGGAAAACCTTAAGACAAGAGGATGACGAGGTGACGAAAACGTCTTTTGTTAAATAAAAATAATAATATTAATATCAAAGGATTATATTTACAGATTAATTTCATGAATCAGCAAATTACCGAATTATATTCGTTACAGAGTATTACATTTATATTTAGTCAAAGTGGGGTGATTCCGAACGCAGGGCAATATTGAACAAGGCCGTATGTATCACGATAAAATAAAATTGAAGGTACTTTTTTGGAGTGCTTCACTTTATATTGTTTCTGAAAACTGCTTTGCACTAACTGCAAAAAACACCTTAAGTATTATGGTAAAAGTACTTGCTCAAATTGAATATTTTTCCCCATATTATTGATTAGAACTCGTTTTTCATTTTTGTTTAAATATTTTTTTACTTTAATAAATTTATAAGTTCAAAGTTAGATGCATGACCGTTACTTAGCAATATAATATACTTACTGTTTCTAACTACTTATCGCGTATCGTGCCATTAAAAAGTCACAGGAAAGCAATTCCGCAATTTTGCTTACATTGCTGACTTAATTATTCCAGTCAATATGATTTCAAAATCAAAATTCTGTATCGATTTTGATAAAATTTCTTTGGGACCAGTCTGAAAGTGTAGGTACTTACCAATTCAATAAAAAAATCAAATTTTCAATCGATTAATACTTAATTATTGGAGTTCTGAGGTGATAAACATAAAAAAAGAACCGCATCAGTGACCTCCTTTTTTTAAAATTAGTTAAAAAAGATAGCTTATAATCTCTTTCTGCTGGTGAGAGGGAGATCCATGTTTAATACGTATCTCTGAAAGTGGGCTTTTTACCTATGTTAGAAACGGCCTTGTTCGGAGTTACCCCACTCTGCCCTTAATTTTTTGACGAATATTGAGAAGTAGGTATACTTATGCTTATCTAAAACCTGTAATCCACAGTTCATATAAAAATATAGATATAGTAATAGACATGATAAACGTTATTATTAATAATAAAACACCAAAGTTCCTTTAAAGCCGGCATTCACGCGCTGGTCATTTGGCCCGCGCGAGTAGGGTTACCATTTAAAATTTTTAAAAGTCCTGACAAAAAGCCGGATATTCCGATAAAAGTCCGGACATTTTAGTCACAAAATGCAATGTTTGCATTTTGTGACTTTAGTTACAGACCCATTTAGATACAGTGGTATGGTACGTGTGGTAGCAGACGCTCGTGTCGCTAGGGGGGAGGTCGAGGTAATTCAAAAAATCCAGACAAATTAAAAAGCCGGACTAAGTCCGGACAAAAGGCAAAAAGTCCGGACATGCCCGGACAAATCCGGACGGATGGTAACCCTACGCGCGAGGCAAATAGCTCGCCAACTCTCAAAACTCCGCTCATGAATGTCGAAATATGAAGAATGTCAAACGATTGAAATACCATCGTGACGCGCGGGCCTAATGGTACTTATTATTTCACTTAAACATAAGTTAACAGAATGTCCTAAATTTATAACCTTTGAGGATGCTTTTAAAGTATAGATAGATACAGTTTATGTGGCACTGCGAACTCCAAGCACGAGTAACTCCAACACAAATTTACGCTATAACGATCAAAGTATTCACTAATCACGTCACCACGAATGTAGATATATATTAGGTTAATTCGCCGCTTAATTGTATGTTTAGCCCGTTGTATAAACGCCGGTATCCAATTAAATGCCTAGGCCACTACTTAATTGAACTAAACTCAGCGCTGGCACAAATATTTCGTGGCCTAATTACGTGATTGATGTACTTAACTACTCTCGATCTCATGTACACTCATGACGAAATTATTCGTGTTCCATGGGAGTACCACACTATTTGTTCCATCATTAACATCCCGGTACTACGCATGTGCGATAACTGTTCTTCATAATATAACATTTCGCCCCTTATCAGCCCACCGGCGCCATTCCAAGAAAAGAAACCTATAATAGGTTTCGGGTACTCAACACTTAAAATACAATAAAATAATGCAACGTTGCTACAGTTAATTGAAGGTATGAAAACAATAACGGCTGGTGCGCAGAAATCTGCCCTTATGGGCCCTTAACACGAGCTCTCAAAATGTTTGCAAACCTTTCGTTATCAAAAACGTACATAATTACTACAATATATAAATACAGATTTCAGATGAACCAAATTAAAGTATGGCGAACATAAGAAAACTATGAGAACATATTTATATCGTCGGTGGGCGTGCAAGACCGCGTAAGAGCAGTTTGCAATACCGCGTATTTACAAAAGTCGCAAAATTTAAATATCACGCCAGCGGGCTCTTACCGCCGATTTGCTTATACCAAATTCTCATTAAACAACACCCAGAGCAATCCAAAACAAGCTCATTCAATGAAATGTATAGAAATATGCAAGATATTATCTATTTTCTTCCATCCTGTGAATTAAACAAAAAGCACATAGGTACGCGGTATTGCAACTTACGAGGTCTTGCACGCCCACTGTCGATATCACTTATGCGACAGTAAGAACATTGATCCAGCAGAGTAAAAGAAGGAAAATTATTTTCGGTGCGTCTTTGTTATTTTGAAGTGGATTTATAGAACACGGCCTTTCTATAAATCCGATTTCAAATAACAAGTTCGTTGGCCGCAAGCCGATGATTTTTTTGACAAACTAGTTGTAATATATATTCACAAATCACGACAATTTGAAACGGAATTTAAGATAAGTACATGAGTTTTTTAAATTAGTCGTATTAAAATAATAATTATTACTATTTCGGGCTATAATAGGCTTAATACACGACATAAAACAATTTCCCAAATGAGATGTTTCATATCTGGCCAGGTACACTATCTCAAAAAATCTGGAAAAATCTACTGAAAATACTGATAATTCGTTTTCATGCATACATTTGCATTTTACTTGATTTTTTTTTGCCGATTTCACCGTTATTCAATATGGCAATATGGCGGGCGACATAGAAAAGCCAATTTAAGGCCACTAAAGTGACATAGGCGCCATGATGAATATTTGACTGTGTTGCAGTTTTTTTCTGTAAAATTTCTTGTTTTGTACCATGCAACAAAGCAAATATAAAGAGGAAGGACAATTGAACACTATTCTGCTTATTATTACCTATTTTTCAGTATAGTGTACATAGAGCTGGCCGGACTGCGATACATTTTTTGAACATCTCTTTTGTCCACATCCATAGTCTGGTTGTTCGTAGCAACAACGACTTGGAGGTAGTGACGTCTATTATTGGCACGACCACCAACATATATTTCAGTTTCTTAAGTCGCACTTTCAACATTTTCTATTAAATATATTTCAGCTTTATGACATTGGTCTTTCTTTCTTTCTTTCATACCGATTCTAACAAAACATGCCACGCATGCAAGTCAGACTAGTCTAAAAAGTTATCTAAGGATTTTTTAAATACTAAAGAATTTATTAGCGATTTTTGGTATGCATGAATAGCTAAATTGCGATATTGCCTAAGTTTGAATATGGCGGTTTTTTTCACAAATTCGAAAATATACGCTACTGTTACCCTTAAAAACAATTCAAACTTTAAAGATATGGGATATTGTTGAAGTTGTGCTGTTTAGAAAATTCATATATATGGTTTTAATTTTTTTTCCCAAAATTTATCAAAAATGCTAATAATATTTGATCGCTGACGTCAATTAAATCGACAATTATTATGACGACTATAAATAAAAACATACATATTACACACTCAATATTATTTTGGCAGTATGCCTATACATTTCTTAGTAATATAGGGATGTGTGACGTCACCTGTTCCATAAATTTTCTATGGAGCGTTTTCGGACGATGCGCTGCAACACATCTAACATACTGCTATATCTGTGAAACTATTGTTCATAGGCATACTTTTTCTTCTGCAATATTTCTAATTGAGTGATGAACTTCTTATTTATGAAATAAAATAAAGTTGTCAACTACCCTATTGACTGTTTTTCGGAAATTCCTCTGATAACTAAGTATTTAGACCAGCCTGACTTGCTGATGCATGTAAAGCCTTATTATAAGTTTGTTGGTTCCCAATATTTTCGACTTGAAAGATTTTATGAAAGCGTTCGCGTTATTAAATGAAACTTAGAGCAATTATTTATTGAGGGTGGGTATGGTCCAGCATCATCCTAACAATCGATCCATCGATTGTAATGAGGCAGGCTTTGCATCCTCTGGCATGCTTGACACACCTCCATCTTGTTTGGCCATTCTTGCCCTTGCTGTGCACCCCGTAAGTTTGTCCGTTCCAGGTCAATACCTCGTGTATGCCACGGAAGTTCCTCAATGATATCTCAGGTTGATCTGAAATAAAAAATGCTTTTAGATATTATACCATTTTCACTGATGCTTTTAAATCTAAAGATAATGTTACATATTGTAAAGTTTCACGGATTCATTATTCATAAAACTAGATGATAAGGAAGCTGACAGCCCACCTGGTGTGGTAAGTGGCTACCGTCGCATATAACACATGCAATAACAATGAAAGATCACTTGTTATTGCAAATGCGTTGTCATCCCGAGGCGTATGATGAAATACCTTCCATGCCCAGTAATTACGAAAGAATATCGGTCAACAAAGTGTTGACTGAATATCAGTCAACAAAGTGTTGACCGATATTCAGCAAAGTAAGCTCGTTAGCTTACTAATAACGCAAAATGGGCGTTACTAAAATTAGTAAGTAGGTGCTACGCAGGTACGTAAAAAATCTGTAGATATTTACAAAATAAGAAACAATCCGTCAATATTTTTTATTATGAGAAGTCGAGGCAGTTGAACAGTTCTATGTAGTTATATATAAAAAATGTAATAATTACAATAACTCGGCTCATAATAGATTTGCAACAATATGGACGCAAAGGCACACTCACTTCAAAGAACACGATTTTTAGACAAAACGTAACTTAAATCTTAGAAAAGTAACGCCTAAACACCGAATTTACATCTTTTGAAGATGACTGTAGATATCCATTTAGTCATCTTAAAAAAATTAAAACAATTTTAGTCCTTATTCCATTAGCATAATAGACAGAATTTTACATATAATTTTGATGCACGCCATTTAAAGCCAGTAAAAGTAAACAACATAGTTTGCCATAATTAGGCAAATAAATGGACGAGCCGTCCTTATACTGCTCAAATCAACGGAAATTCGTTTTAGGTTTCGCTTTCGACATTATAGTTATAGGACAAGGGTGACAAATTGGCAAACTAAAAGAAAATATTATTGACAGCATAGAAGACTTCTTTTCGTGCTCCGTACATAGCGCTTCCAGCATTGGCGACATCAGTCACCGAAGGAACACAGCATTTAGCTGTGAGGTAGTTGATGGAACTATAAGTCTAGGCGTTATTACTCTAAGTTTTGAATAAAAATGTTAGAATTCAAAAAAGTATCGTACCGAATTTGAATAATAATAACAAGGAAACATTTGCACATGAAAACGTTATCTAATAATAAAAGAATATGAATACGAAAGCAAATGCTGCTACGTTCAATCCAGATAGAATCCAATCCAGACGTAAATCTTCTTATCATAATAACATGTCTTTAATTACTATTTATATAATATCACATTTTTGTTCACATGATAATCACACTCACATAGGAATAAATTAGGATTTAAAAAGTTTTAAACTTTTATGAAATTCAAAAAAGATAAAAGGAACAATAAAATACAATGAAGCTAAAAGAAAATTCAGTAAGTAACTATGAAGACAGTGTCTTTTAGAACAATATATTTGCAACAAAAAATCTTGAGTATTAGCATAATTTTTCAAACGTTTCAATACAACAACTACCTATGCTAAAGCATGAACTCAAATAAATACAAAATGCAGTTTTTTAATATACTTACCATTACATTTGCAATGCATATAAGACCTATCTGTGTGTATTCATTCAATCAGATATGCAATATTTTGACAAGATCCTATATTATAGTTCGACGTGAACTTTATCAGTGTCTCCCTTTCTTTTGTGTTGTATTTCCATGTGAAAGCATGTTTCAGGACGAAAAACATTATAGTCTTTAAGACCCTGTTTTAAAATATTGACTATTTTAATCCTTCTTATGTTATTCAAAAGCAGTGTCAAGAATATGGCAGAATTATGACTAAGAATTGGCGAACTTTTCTGTTTTTGGAAAAAAACCAAAAGACCGTTTCTGTGGCTCGCAAGATGACAATCGTGATAAATGAAAACTGACACTAGTTATAACAGACCTGACTAATTCTTATTAACAAGGTTAGAGCAACTATTATCGACATCCTCAAAATCGGCTCCTATTATCGGTATTTCAACATTTTTGCCTATATCTAGACGACGAGTATTTAAAAAATTAGAGACCAATACAACATACATTTCTAGTATAACTTAATATAACGTGATGTATAAATGAGCACCAGATGAAGCGATCTAAATACTATTTATTTTTATAAGTAGGTACCTATTCAAAGGATTGGATTATAGAGATATTGTTACTATTGGATAAAATTCGTAATGCAGGGTGATTGTCTCAGTATGACCATGAAGAAGCTGAAACTGCTTATTCGCTTCATCTGTACCTATTCCTATTAACAATATGATTTCGATAAATTAGATTAAGTATAAAACTGTAAGAAAGAAGAAAAAGACAAAACAGTTTAAATAATTAGTAAGTTTCAAGAACAGTTTTTTTGAATAAAGACCTTATTTACTATACAGGACTATATCAAACTTATGAATAAGAAAGGAGATCATTTCATCTATACCGCTCCGAGTTAAGTTCGAAGCGGTATAGCGCAATGTTATTTAGGAGGATGGTTGTGTTTATTGTGGCGGTCGATGATGGTGTGCCCGATAGTCACGACGACAGCGTGGCAGTTCCTGTCTCTGCTCTCGGTGCAGAGCCATCGGACCTTGGAGGAGCAGACAGAGCGGCGGGTGTAGTGGTACCCGCGAAGCAGCATGATTCTAGCACCGATCTTCGACGTAAAGAACGCTGGACGATCTGAGAACAAAACGACTTTTTAAGTCACTGGACTTAAATCGAAAACAATAGGCTTAATTCTACAGAAAGCTTTGCATACTAGATAAAAGTTTACTTAGTTTGTAAAGTAGCGGCAACTCTCCAGTTCTGCAACTAAAACGTATGAACAAGGAAATATAAGTTTATTGGTATTAGATTTATTCAAAAAAAACTTAGGCTAATTGTTTTGTTACTATATTTGTTCTTAGGCAGATCTCGAAGGAACAATAAGTTTTCGTCATTCAGAATAGTATGTTATAACATTTTAATGTCATTCAGTTGTAGTAATATATCAATATGCAAGGTACCCCGCAAAAAATAAATCATTATTTGCTTCCTCGAACGATTGAAAATTGATAAAATTTACACCTACATTCATCCCACAAAACTACTTCATCACGCCACTACTTATAACAGTATCTTTATACCAAATAAGCTGATTTTTCACAATGACAACATGAAAATAACTGCCTGGTACCATCATAATATGTATACAAAATATTTGGCGCAATTTTTAGTCAATGTATAATAACTCGTTTGTAGAATTTATTAAAATTCCTCAAAATTTTTCTGGAGGCGGATGGTTATGCTCGTTCTTGCATTTCACCATCTCGTCGTTGAAGGTGTAGATGACAGCTCTACAACCTCGCATGTAGTGAGTGCCACACCACCAACGAATTTTCTGGCCTCTGGTGTATTGCTTGAGGAACTTGTAACCAGCTAATGAGATGATCCTGGCGCCTCTAGAGGAAGTAGTGAAGAATGGTCCTAGGAAAATAAAACAAAAGATGGTTTAAAAAACTATTATTTGGACCTTTTAATTCTTATAGCATTAGTGGATAAATAATTTATTTAGAAATCAATCTGTATGCTCTACGACTATGATGTAATCGTTGTCGTTGACTTATTTTAATCAAGGAAATATTTACAGCTATCTGTCGTTCTTCATTACCTATCTAGTTGAAAAAAGTTTGCTGGTTCTAAGGAGAATACAAAACATCATTTTTAAAATGGAGTGAATTTATGTGATTAAATCAATATAGATATTTAATAATAAAAATAAAAGCATCAACAAGGATAACATTACCGAACATTGTAAGAATTTATTCTTACAATACCTATAAATATAAAATACCTATATGTATAAATTAAAACATAGGAATGATTTGCGTAAGCTATACTTTGGCCTGTTTTTAATAATATTCATGGTTTGTACTGCCGGTAAAGTATTTACGGTTTTAAGTGGTCTAAATGGATCTCTCAAATCTGACGACTTCATATGGTCAGTTCACTGTCTTAAAATTCGCTTTTGATTGATTAACCTGCACCGGCAACCACGGAATGTACAAGAAAAACCTAGTAATTATTAAAACAGGCTACTTCGTCGCCACATGGCTATCTGTCGCTATCGTACAAATTCAGTTCATCTTTAGACTTGACATGCTTTTAATGATCCATTACTTTTATATTTACTTAAACAGGAATATTTCTATACTCGTTTTATTTAACCTTAACTACTTTTGGTCATACCTTAATAGATTATTAGATTCTTGTTCTTACAATTGTATTATATTTAATTCATTCGATAGTTCTAAATGTTATACAACGAATTTACAATGGTTATGTTCGTTCTTTATTACAACAATCTGGTTGTCTACTGTAGTAAAAACTACGGATTTGCATTCCCTGGAACGGCATCTCCATCTTGTTTTACCCGCTTGAAATCTGTGTCTTAAGTACTCGTAGCCCGATATAATCAGCATGGGTGTGGATCTTCTGGAGAACGTAAAGATCGGTTCTACGAAGATTCAAAAATATATATTTTAGTAAAACATTTTGCCGCAGTGTAATTTTAACCTTAAGGTGCTTTAAGTGCAGCTTGTTGAGTACCTTAATTGTTGTTGAGGCATTGTTAGTGCAGTTCAGTTCTGAGTAAAATAACATAATCTAGTAACACTAGGGAAAACTAAGCTAATTTTGAGGAGAAATAGGACAAGGGATTACCTATAGTCTTTCTGTTCTGAGCTTTGTTAAGTTAGTAACTGCAAAAATGTTTAATAAATAAATCAAAATCAAAATATATTTATTCAAGTAGGCTTCTAAGAAGCTCTTTCGAATCGTCAAAAATCACAAAATATCTATATATAATTAAGAAATGGTCTCACAATGTCTTAATGTCTATCTACCAATAAGACTCCGGCAACAAACTCAACAAAAATAATGATAATCGACCATACCGCTGGCTATGCATCACATACGGATGTATTGTACTGAAAACCAGAGTTCCTTGCAATATAGAGAAGGAATATTGTAGAAATTTGAATTGTAGTCGAAATATTTACGCTGACGTTAGTCAATAAATTACCAATTGATTTTTTATTTTTATTTTTTATACAAAGCACGGCAATTGACCCATAACCAATTGTGAAGCGGTAAGAAGTCCATATGTGCAGGCAGCTAGGGCAGTTTTGACACTGCTCGATGCTCTCACCACACTGTTTCGGCACCATCTTGCCGACCCATAAAAAAATTGTTTCATGTTTGTGCAATCTTGGAGTATAGTCAGTGGAAGTAATAGAATTACCAGTAGAGTCCGGTAATTTTTAGTGACCAAGTGGAGTCGGATATTTTGTCTGACATTTGTAGACTGGGCTTTGAATTTGTCGGAAAAACGTATATCAACGATAACTTCGTGGGCGAAGCGAAATATGGCGTTGACTGAACAGTTTTAAAAGAAAGAACTTACACATATTTTTTGTTTAATTCAAAATGCTTTCGTTGTTAAGCCTGCAATTCACTACTTTTTGGGCATGGATGGTCATGTTTGTTCTTATAGGAGACAACTTGATTTTCTATGGTGAAGACCACGGCCTTGCATCCCCTGGAACGGCACCACCACCTAGTCTTCAAGTTATGGCTTTTATGTCGCAAAAACTCGTAACAGAATAAAGTCAGTATAGGGTATCCTCTTTTTGACATTGAAAAAATTGGTGCTGGAAAAATAAATACACCAAACTAATTATACTCCCTCAAATAATTAATGACATTAGAAATATTACTCTCGCCACAGTAATACTTTGAAATCGCTTACTTCAATCACATTTCAATGTTTTAATGCGTTTAAACACCTAATTTATTCTTACTTTGCTTTACAACTGGCACCAGTTGTACATTCTCCATAAAAGTAAGTGACATGTACAGTACAGAAGTATACATTTGACAGTTCATACCTCTTAATTAAGTAAGCAATAAGTGAGATTATAAGATCTCGACAGCGATCATTTAACTTGCTTGCAATATGAAAGCAGAGAAAAATGTCCTTATCGCACTGGTTTATGATCAACCCTTTACGACGTCATGTAATTGATAGTTAAATTAATAGGATATTTTATTAAGAAAATATTTTATCTTACATTGCAAAAGTTTTTTTAGTGAATTGTATTGATGGACATCATTTTTATATACAACTAGATGACAAACAAGCTGATGGCTCACCTGGATGGTAAGCGGTTACCGCCGCCTATATACACCTGCAATAACACGGGAAAATCACTTGATATTGCAGGCGCGTGTCATCCTGAGGCCTTAGATGAAATGCCGTCAATGCCCAGTAATTACACTGGCTACCTTTCACTTCAATCCAAAACACAGCGAACGTTTCACGGATTTATATATTTATAACCTGCCAAGCATCGAATTGCAGAAACAATTGGTTTACATTTTTTTTTGTAAAACTAGATGACAATCTGACGGTCTACCTGGTGGTAAGTGGCTACCTTCGTGTATAGAAACCTGCATAATCGAGGAAAAAAAAATCACTTGGTACTGCAGGCCATTCTGAGGCCTAAGTTTAGACCTAATCACCGTGATTGTCATTAAAAAAAAACAAAAAAAAAGATGATATGCCTTCCGTGCCCAGTGCCCAGTATATTCCACACTGCTACCTTTCCCATCAATTTGAAATACAGGCTTTACGACGGTAATAGGAAATTCCTGTACACAAACATCGGCCCCGTCCGGCTACCGCCTTATTGCATTGGTATTGATTGACATTGATATGGTTAATGACCAGAGGTCGGAATCAGGTAGAGTTATTTATGTACTTACACTGATTTCATACAGCGAAAGAATAAAGTGGATATGCCTCAAACCCCGAGATTAAAGGAACAGAGAAATCCCGTGATTTATTAAATAAAAAAGTTATTTACTTTTACACAATTTACCAAATTGGTGGTGTTGAGTCAATTGTCGTGCTTTGTATATAAAAAAAAAAATACATCTACGACATTGGCTGTCCGAAGTTGCAAAATTCCGATGCGCACATGCGCGATATTGATCCATATTAATATCAACATTTCGATGCAAGTATATTAATAACTCTACCTAATTCCGACATCTGTTAATGACGTCACATATACGTCATAATTTGTAGAACAAATGGAAAAATGCCATAGCACTTTCAAAATGACATCGTAACGTCACAAACGATACCCGCGGGACTCGGCCAGCCGGTCGTCAATCCAATAAGACAACACGTGGGAAAAGGAGTTTAAGATGATTGAAAGCAGCAAAACTGGATGGTAATGAATACATTTTTAAATGAAATCACAATAATAATAATAGTCGCGTAGGCAAACAGAATGAATGTAACCATGACAACACAAATAACAACGCAATCCAAAGTAAAAAAGGATACAAATTAAAAATATATAAATACGGTCTCTAAGGAGTACGCAACATCTCATAGAACTAGATAGTTTCAAATAAAACACGTTACACAGAATACAAATATATTAACATTTAATAATGCTGTCGTTTCAAAACCTATGTTTGTTATTGAGGAGAAGAATGGTTGTGCTTGTCATTGTACGAGACAACTTGGTTTTCTACAGTATGGACCACGGCCTTGCACCTCCTCACACTGCATCTCCATCTGGTTTTCAAATTGTATTCTCTGTGTCGCAAAAACTTGTAACCATTTAACGTGAGCAAAGGGTACTTTCTTTCTGTTGAAGAAAAAAATGGTGCTGAAAAATAACAATATCGAATAAACTACTTTGCATAAAGATAAATATGATTTAAGTAACAAGTAACAACGCTTATTTTTATATATACCGCATTACGCAGGTACGTACGCTAAGTAAGAATATTTGAATTGAATGGGGCTCGCTGCTTTTCGATAATTTATATCAAGGTCAATAGTATTAAGTAAAAATTACCTTTTCACTCTCCAGTGAAAAGGCAATTTTTATGTAATTACTTAATTACCATATTTACAACTTTCGAAATTTTCGTAAACATCCCCTTGTGTATGAAATTTTGACCAGCACACCTGGCGGGCGGCTATGGAACTATTCTTCGTCTCGTCATCTGTACTAGCCAAGCACTTTTTAATATCGAATCGCCATCGTATGTTAGCTTTTGTCTGACTTTTGTTTGAAATTTCAAGCGTGCGGGAACAAATCGATTACGATTCGAAATTTAAAAATGTTTGTGCTAGGGATACTGCATTTGTATGGGAAACATGACATTACAACGATAGCATGACGTCATTTTCATTTTTCTGACAAATATTCAAAAGCCATTCGAAAAGTTCAATGCAACCATCATTTGTTTTCTATCGTCATCTTAAAGGGCAGCGATACGAAAATTTCAAATGTTCGTGCTAGGGGCGCCAACTACGATAAAAATAAGCGATAATTCAGACTAGTTTTGATGTTAAAAGTTGCTTAAATAATATGATTGTCTCTTCTTGCACAAATTAACTGAGTAGCATTTATTTTTTGTACCGAAATCATCCTGTCCATAGAGGCGATTCCAGTCGCGCTCTGATCGCCTCTGTTGTCTGAATCTTCTCAGATTCATTGCAGTTTGTAATTTGCGTTGCGCTTTAAACGCTAAGCATGTCTGAAGGTGGTTTTCCACCAGAGGGGCGAGACGAGGCGAGGCGAGACGAGAATGATTGAGCACAACAATAACCTATCGCGATAAGCGTTTTTCTGTTGCAGAGTTAATTTATACTCTATATCGGAAGCAATACGGTTCATTTTTACACAGACAAATATTTCAATTCACGCCTCGCACATCCTCGTCAATCCTGACTATATCAAAATTTGCCATACAAATTTTAAATCTCGTCTCGCCTCGTCTCGTCTCGCCCCTCTGGTGGAAAACCACCTTCACGCATGCGCCATAGAAAATTGACGTTGGAAACAGTTGGAATGGGGTATAAATTGTAGAAGCAATAAATCTAAAAGAGATGGCAATACTTTCGCAAAGCGGACTCAATTTTTGGTGTAAAAAATATATGCATTTAATATGCTATTGTATGTTCTACCAAATCATAAATAAATTAGTTCGATTTGATTTGACAATTTCAAACAAACGTTTTATAAGAAAGTAGGTAGAAATTTTATTTATGTTTTAAAACGTAAGCAATATAAAAACAATACAACAATGAAATATTCAGTATTTCATAACAAAACAATCTTCGAATTTATAGATTGTTCATTGAGAAATAGTGTCAAAAGTTTCGAGTTAATTGGCCTTAATTAAGTAGGTAGTAAAGGAAAATAGCTCACGCAACGGTTACCGCTTACCACCAAGCCGTACGTTTGCTTCAATATAAAAAATGTACTCGTTTAGATTACTCTATTTCTCAGTTTAGACAACAAAATAATATAACGAAATATTAAAAATAAATGGTATAAAGTTAGTCGGAGTCTCTTTGAGCCGAAAGAATAATGCAGTGAACATAGTGCATTGAATACCTAACTTTGCCCTACAATTTTCCAAAATTACAGCTTTCTACAAAACTGAATTACCATTTTCAGTAGGGAAATAATGGTAAACTAGGTAAGGATAAACGGCGCGTGATAGCACAAGCCAAGCCAAGCCGCGTTGCCGGTGGAGGCTCAGCTCGCCATACGGCCTGGCCACGGGAAATTCGCCGCGGCCAATGTCCGCGCTTTTTTTTTTCTATACAACTAGATGACAAACAAGCTGACAGCCCACCTGGTGGTAAGCAGTTACCGCCGCCTATAGACACCTGCAATAACAAGGAAAAGCACTTGATATTGCAGGTGCGTTGTCATCCTGAGGTCTAAGATGAAATGCCGTCCATGCCCAGTAATTACACTGGCTACCTTCTTCCTTCTGGCTTCCTTCTTTCTGGCTTGCTTCTATTCGCAAATACAAATACAAATGTATGGATATGTACTAAGAAGGCCACGCGTAGCGGCGACCGGCGACCTCGCCAGTCGCGCTGCCGCGGCCGTCGCCGCTGCTGCCACCTGTTTCCGTGGCCAGGCCGTTAGCATGGGCGCGTGGTTTTTTCAGCATGTTTACGTTTAACTGTTTTTTTTTCAGGAATACCTTCAATGTACAGACACAGCGATGACTCCGGATTAGACCCGATTCAGTTCTGCAGTGTGATTCACACTGTTTGTGAATCACACTGCAGAACTGAATCGGGTCTATTATCTTATCTTATCTGAATATTCGACATCGAGCTTGACGTCTGACAAGACGACGAGCTGCCATTGATTTTGACGTTTGAGCACAGCGCTGCGCGTAAGCGTATTCACTAATTTCTACGTCGATCTCTTGGCTGTGTATGATTGTCACTGTTTTGGATATACGACATGAAGTACAATCGATATTTTTCGATTTCGTGTTTCCGATGTTTAAAATGTACCTATCGCAATTACTTCATACTTCTTTCAATATTAGATTGATTTTTACATAAAAATATAAAAATCGTCAACTTTTTGTTTACGGCTCACGCCGTGTTCGTCGTCAGAACGCTAGTGTCACCAACAGCGCTGCCGACAGCCACGAATTCAAGGCTTCTGACTTTAGCGAATCGCATAGGTGTGCTTGACTCAAGACTATTATTAAAATTTTCAACTGTGACAGTTCTCGGATGAACATGTTTATTGTAACATTTAAGAATCTTGTCAGTGGTTGTCATAGTGAATATGACGGCCTTGCAGCCCACATTTTGGTGTGTCCCGCAGAACCAGCGAGTCTTAGGTCCATTTTCTCGATGTCTGCAGAACTTGTACCCATCGTAATTGAGCATTCTGCCACCACGTACGGTATATGTGAAATATACTTCTGAAACCAGAAAAAAATACAGGTAAATGGACAATGTTTTTACAAAATTCGTAAAATTCGTCAAATTTCAAGAGAACAGTGTATAAGCAAATGCTATGTTGAACTATAACCACTCGTGCTCAGCACATGACTGTTCTCGATCGACGTCAAGATATTATAAGCCCATTAAGACACTATGTCGGAAAAATCCGCTTTAATAATTGTGACGCTGCAGGTCACTGAAAGATTTTACAGATCTCACAATCAGATACACGTGAAACCGCACTAGAGGTGCTGCACGAGGTGCATCTTCGCCGGCGCCATCGACGCGTTCGTATCGATACACAAACGTGATACGCACCCTTTTCAAGCGTAGCTTACCTTTGCTTTTTTGCTTTTCAAATATTCTGAATTTTTTATTTAACATTGTTATAATTGTTTGAAAAGTTATTTATTAATATAAATCTAAACTAGAAAAAAATCACGTCCTGAGCTATTTTAAAGTAATGCCGCAACCTAGCAGTATTTGTAAAAAAAAAATTAAACAAAAATTAAAACCGACTTCAAAAACCTGAAAAGGATAAAATAATTAAATTAAAAAATAATTAGGTACTCATCTCCTAGAAATATATTTTTGGAGTTGGTGATAAGTGGTTTTCAAAAACAATATAAAGAGAAGCACCAATTATTTTTAATTATTTTTAAGTTTAATTATTTTATCCTTTTCAGGTTTTTGAAGTCGGTTTTAATTTTTGTTTAAAATTTTTTTTTTTACAATTTTTGGTGATAACTTTCTAAGGTCGAAGCTAGATGGGTGACCGTCAACTTATATTGTTTTCTACTATCGTATCGTTACAATAAAAAGTCATAGGAAAGCAACAATTTGCAATTTCGCATACGTAGACGACTTAATGATTTCAGTTTTTTTTTATTTAAAACCAAACTTCCCAACTGATTTTGAAAAAAATTTCATGGGACCAAATGGCAGCTACTTCGCATCGAACAAAAAAAGAATCACGTAAATCGGATAAGTAATCTCGGTGTAATTGGTGTACATACAAAGAAAAAAAATATGTAAACGACTTACTAATTTCAGATTTTTTATTTATAAAAACCAAACTACCGAACTGATTTTGGAAAAAAAAATTATGGGACCAAATGGCAGCTATTTCGCATGGAACAAAAACAGAATCTAAATCGGATCAGTAATCTCGGGCGTAATCGGTGTACTACATAGAAAAAAAAAATTAAACATACCGGCCGAATTGAGAACCTCCTCGTTTTTGAAGTCGGTTAAAAATACTCGTTTCGGATGTTGAAAGAGAATATTTCGACATTGTAGGGTAGACGTTAGCTCATAACGCAAATACAGATAGACTAAAAGAATTTCACAGGGTTCACCCAAGTTCTGGGTAGCTTATATGGTTAGAGCAGTCGCCCGGATTGCGGAAGGTCGCGGGTTCGATCACCGCATCAGGACGTGAATTTTTTCTAGTTTAGATTTTTATTACTAAAAGGTCTCTCACTTTAAAAAGTGAGTAAATGAGTGAGACAGAAGATAGTGAAGGAAAACTAATATTTATTATACTGTTAAAGAAAAAAGTAAAAAAAAAGTTAAATTTGTCTCTTTATTCCCGTACGTACCTGCGACGCTGGATTTGACAATTGTCAATGTTTGTTTTAAATTTAAAACAAACATTTTACCAGAAAGTAGTAATTTTATTTTAGTTTCAAAACGTAAGCAATTTGAAAACAATAAGTACCCGCGACGACTATTAGGATGTCTTCAATATACAGACACGGCAATAAATCCTGATTAGACCCGATTTGAATCGGAATCGGTTAGTGTGGCCCCAGTTAAATTATTTCGTTTTTAACTGAACTCTATTTCGGATGAAAATGTTCATTGTTACATTTAACAATCTCATCAGTGCTCGTTAAGATGAATATCACGGCTTTGCAGCCCTTATTTCTGTGTGTCGCGCAGAACCAGCGAGTCTTGTATCCATTTTCTCGATGCCTGCAGAACTTGTACCCATTGCAATGAAGCAACCTGCCACCACGTAAAGTACGGGTGAAATATACTTCTGAAACTAGAAAAAAATACAAATAATAGAACAGGGTTTTTACAAAATTCGTCTAGTTTTTTATTTAGGTGCTCGAGACCACTAGAAATGAAAAAAGGAAAATTAATGAACAATAACTCGTGCGCAGAAGGTACATAATCTCGAGCTGCGGCAGGGCGACCTCAATATTTTTTTAAAGGGGCTTAGGTAAGCCTATTTAAGCGCTAGATCGCAAAAATTCACCCTTTTATATGTACTATGCCATAGTGAACATAGCGAAAATGTTAAGGGATCTTAAAATCAGATACACATTTCGATATCTTTATCTATTCGCTAGTAGAATCAGAAATACGATTGAAGGATTTTGCCTCAATACTTTTTTTTCTAAAAACAACAAGATTTGTTTTTAATTATTAGTAACTTTTTAAAATAATTTCCTATTGAATAATATTGTTTATATTATTCAATAGGAAATTATTTTAAAAGTTTGATATCGTTAATGTTCAGATTATGTCGAAGCGTTTTTTCAGTTTTCTACGTTACACATACGGACACTATTGTTGTATTTTTTCCTCGCGCTGAGCGCAAAACGAAAATTACACCTCTTAATTAATCCTTTTACGATTTTAAGTCAAGAAGATAATAAAAAAATCATGCGAGTGACACATATCAGTCATATCACACGTTATGTGCCACTCTCACAATTTTTGTATGTGTGTAATTTGTCATAGTACAGACGACAGCAGATTAAGTGTAACAGTTGCACTACGAAAGCCGCATTAGTCGCGAACGGAGTAAAAGCACAGATTAATAATAGTACAAATACATCACTCCAATACAAAAGCTGAAATAATAATTATTATGAACAATTTTAGAAGCTGCGAAAAGAAACATACTCTACAAACGCGTGTCGAGAATCCCGCGCACACCGCGTGAGTGCGTCATCGAGCGAAAACATAATGTACTAAAAACATAAATTAAATTAAATAACTGAAGTATGCCATAAATTTTAAAATTAATAAAAGCAGCCCACTGCCGGTCGGCTCGCTTGTTGCGATCTACTTAGCGGTAGTCACTTTTAACGCTGCATTTCGAGAGTGATGGGGGCCTGGTAAATGCGGTTGTACCTACACTAAACCGCATTACAGATGCGCATTGTTAGTGCCAATACGAATGCAAACGGCCTGCTAAAAAGCAGTTACGCGCAGAGTACGCGTGAACCAAAAACACGTTGTTTTTTAAGGGATTAAAGAGGCGCGGCTGTTCATTTAATTTCACTGTGAACAGCACACGGCTCAAAATTATCCACCCATTAGCCTTATAATACTAGCTGAGGGGCCGAGTTTACATCGGGGTTTGTTCTCACTAGTTCAATCGTCGAACTGGGGAGAATCTTTACAATCCTACCTTACAACTTTTGAAATTAAATAAAATGTGTTTCCGACATATCCAAAGTCCATTTTACAAATACCACTTGAAATAATTCAATTAAAATACTAGTTCATGATTTTTTTATAAACACAGTCAGATATTTTGTCTAATGTAACTGCAGTGTGTGCAATGTGATACTTTTAAATTCCCACCAGTTCGACGGTGAAACTAATGAGAAAAGATCGACGATCGCATCTTTGCAGCCGCGCCTCAACAGTGTGGTTTGCCCTAATGCGAAATAAATTCTGTGAGATTGATTTAATGCGGTGAGTGTTAGTCCAAGACAAGCAAGTTGACTATCGGACATTAATGTCACAATGTCGATTTTGATACTGCACATGAACTCAAATGAAATACGTATAGAAGGATCACTGTTAATATTTAAAAAATTTTAATGCTTGCGCATTGAAGAACATGAACTGTCAGTGGAGGAATCTTACTTAAAACTCCGTGCTTGCCTACCAATGCTGCGTCTTCCGGTACGCGGCCGTTACTCAAGGACCTTTCCGCCCCAACGGCCGTCAGTCCTCCTTGCAATGTAGCCTGCTCACTGCCACTTTAGGATAGCAATTCTTTGGGCCCATCATTATCTTCATTTTGTACCCCTCGCAATAAGGCAACCTGCCACAACGTCATTTAGGATCCTACGATTGCATTTAGTCACATAGTGCAGTTTGATCCTCTTCGTTCTTTTCTGGTTATTTCCCCAGTTGTTGACCCTAACACAGGTCTCTACCCGATAAGCGGTAAGAAGAGTTCATGTGTGAGGCTACATAGCAAAATATATATTGCAAGATTTTTCCCCAATGTTCTGGCTTCTGGAGGAGATCCATGTTTTCGATGTGTGAAAAACGAGTACCTTTGAGACACTCATTTTTCTCGTTATTTGTGTGAGCGTAATATTGTGGAGACAGTAAGTCGAGGACTATAGAGGTCATCACGCGTACTTTCATGTAGGAAGTCTAGATCAAAAAGCTTTTCAGAGCATACAGGCGGCGCTGAGCGGCGCATGCCTATTCGCAATTACATACGTTCAAGGTTTTTTGTGACCCTACAACGCCAGTGAGATGTACAGCAAGATGCTGTAATCTGTTAATTGCATCGAGGAGATAGGTGCAAAACTTTTACCTTCGAGTGCGCCCAGATCTGGCGAATGCGCCTTTCATGCGCCGTTCGCGAGATGCCCGCGAGTTGACCACTTTTTAGGTGTTGTGGTGAGTATAAATCGTACGAGCTAATTTGAGAAAATTTTCTCTTGGTAGCAGGGGGACCTTTTTCACGTTTCTTAGGTTGAAGGTATTTTTTTTATGACCACTTAAAACCAACACGATGTCGGTTATAAGTAGTCATAAAAAAAATACCTTGAACCTACCAATTAAACCAAAACTTTTCAGTACAAGACCATCCATTCAATACGCCAAGTCGTTAAACGTTAAGTTAGTCTATTTCAATTAACTATCGGGCTAGGCATTTAATTGGATGCCGGCGTTTAAACAACGGGTTAGGTAGATTTTACCAGACGGCGGCGACATCGGCACCACCATGTATAGTTTTACTCTCCTACCCAATGATCTAGCTCTAAATTATTGTTATACTCTACCTAGCCAATTAGGACTACCTGAAAATAAAAACAAATACACATTAATAACAATGTTAAACAGTACCTATTAGGAGCCTTACTAATAAAATAATTGTATAAGTTTCATAGTTTTGTCATGTTCGTTCGAATGACAATTTGAATTCTCCAAAAATAGATCAAATACTGTTTAAAACTAAGTACACAAGATGTCCCTATACAATTCTTAATTATTAGTAGGGCTGTAGATATTAAAGATTTTAAACCATGGTAGCACTTTTGAAAATTGGTTTTTAAAAATATTAGTTAAACCTCAAGAGGTTAGTGATAATATTCGGTGACTGTATTAATTACACGTGTATTTTTTTTATTAGAATTCATTCGTTTCGCAGCTGTAGCCTCACCACCATCAGCTATACTGCGGTTGCTTGAAAACCTGAGGACCTTCGCGACGTAGACCATCATCTGTAAAAATAATTCATCGTTAATATAAATTAAAACCTCTAGATACTAAATTAAGCAGCTTTAAGACTACGTACACTTTTTGCTTACCGCGAACTGTCGGTCTTCTCTAGTAGTCTTCTCTTCTTCTCATATTCTGTTGCTTCTAGTTGCATGTAATCATCACCAGCTTATATACGTCCCACTGCTGGCCGCAGGCCTCCTACACATGAGAAGCTTGGGCCACAACATCACCATGCTGGCCCAATGCGGGTTGGCGGGTTAAAGCAGTTCCAGTAACAACCAGGACCAACGGTTTAACGTGCACGGAGGAGCTCAAGATTATAAATTTTGATTGACCCATCCCGGGATCAACCATGGCGACAGTTGCTTTGTTTTTGTAACCGAATCCGTTCCCTATAATATGGTTGAGCGGAGCGATGGCTGGCACATGCGTCATACTTGTGAACAGGTGCCACTAGTGGAAATGGTCATCTCTAAGCTTCCTTGATTTTGTAATAATTTACCTACATATTCATCAATAGTATCATTTTTGAGGGATTTTTGAGGTATATGGCATTATAGGATATTATATATAAAACAATACAATTATTATTGTAATGACGTGGTCAGACAAGTGTTTAAAATTATTGAAAGATGTTTAGCTTTATTAGGTCTTAGTATATTAATTGTTGACCTTTGTGTATTGTAATACCTATATTGTGATGGTGCATTGTCGGACAGCCTTTAAATACAGTAAATATTCTTATCATTAGGTACTTATTGGTACGTTAATATACCTTTTTTTTATACACTGTGCGACACTGCGCTGCTAAATACTATTACTGTGTAATTAAACATTGTAACTTAATGATTAAAAAGAGTGACTACACGAGTTTGTTGCCGGAATCTTCTCGGTAGTTCAACTTTTGGAACCGGTGTAAATTCAGACAGACTGACAGACAGACTGACTGACGGACAGACAGACAGACTGACTGACGGACAGACGGACCGACAGACAGACCGATAGGCAGACTGACATAACATTCTTAGCTTACGTAGATCCAGATAAGACAGAGAGACAAACATTATGTAATTGTTAGTTAGTTAATATTATTTTTATGTGATAGACATAAGGGTTTTTTTGTTGACGATTCGAAAGTGCTTCTTGGGGTCCTAATTGACTAAAGATATTTTCATTTTCGAAACCAGAGCGCTCAAACCACTACACTGCCGAGCTCCTTATCGTTGCATGTAATCTTCAC
Source organism: Nymphula nitidulata (assembly GCA_947347705.1). Classification (NCBI taxonomy): domain Eukaryota; kingdom Metazoa; phylum Arthropoda; class Insecta; order Lepidoptera; family Crambidae; genus Nymphula; species Nymphula nitidulata. The sequence continues at coordinate 4,457,486 of OX374626.1, forward strand.
CCATAATTGTCAAAACATTAAGCTAAAATCTGATAGTAATTATGTCCTAATTGTCCTAATCTCCAGACACCAAGTTGTTGTATGAATAGATAAATGTCTTATTAAGTAATTGACAAATAAAGTGTTATGAGTATTTACGTCAGACGGTTTTTCATTAAAAAATCATTAAAAGCCAAATATATTGGAAAGAAACAAACCAATTCTAATAAGACATACCAAATTAGTCTAAATACCTGTCAGAGATTTTTTGGAAAACAATATTAAAGTTATGTAATAGAGCAAATTTTTGCTTTTCATACAAACCGACGGCGTCAACGATATAATACCATTTACGACTTGAGAATCGAATCGTAACCGCATGACTTACGTCCGATACGATTACGATTCTAATTTTAAAAGTGTTCGTGCTAGTGCACAAAAAATAGGCTACAATCGCCAACCTCTAACCTCTAGGTAGTCGCAACTTCTACTTACATATGATACATCACCAGCTTATACACATCCCACTGCTGGGCACAGGTCTTCCTAAATGGGCGAAATCCGTGAGTATTACGGCCTCACACTAGATGGACAGACGACCTGGTCATGGTCGCGGGGAGCCGTTCAAGTTGTGCAGAACCGTTCCAATTGCGATTGCGGTGCGATTTCCAAAGAAATCGATGGAGGAGACCTTGGTTCAGCAGTGGACATCATAGACTGATATGATAATGATGATAATAAGCTTCGATCTTGAAACAATGCCGTAATTGCTTTGAGATCGAAAACCAGCAAGGTTGGTTGTGGCCCCTACATGGGCAATGATATCCAGACTTACCAGTGCATCGATGAGGTAGTCAGCCTCATCTTGCTGATTGGCTTCCCTAGTACCTGCTTCCGCCCGATGCGATAGGCCACGGAAGCGGAAGGGACCTTAGTTTTGTCTAGCTGGTACAACTGACATTGAAAAATCGAAGCCCTTTGTTGAAGAAACCGAGGTCCGGTAAGGCTGAGTTAACAATCTTAGTTCTATGGGAGTGAGGAGAGAAGGAAAACCAGAGATTAAGATCTCAAGAAATTATGATTATCTAGTTTCATTATATAATATACTTAGTGAAACTCTAATCTTTATTAGGAAACATCAAATTGAGTGAGAATACATTTCGTTCCAGTAAATCACATAAAAACAATAAAAATAATAAAATCAAGTGTCATATATAAAAGTTATCTACAGAATAACATTATTCACATTTTAAAGAATAATAATTTTTATAAACATGGTAATTAGGTATATTATGTAATCGTTAATCTTGTAAGATTTACACTCCACTTTGAAATAACTACCGAAAGTAATTTCGTAATATTTAGTCACTACAAATTTTATTAAGTTAGCGATTTACGAGTGTTTAATGGCCTATAAACTCTTTCTGCTTATCACTAAATTCAAATGATTTGATCAGTAAGCAGTAGCCTGTAATCGCCTCAATACGATTTCGATTCGACAGTCAAAAATGTTCGTGCTAACAGCCTGGCCACGAACAAACTGCATGCGCGTCCGGTAACTCACGAATCGGCAACCACTGCGCGCTGTCTCGATGTCGGCCTCGCAGCGCGTCGTCGTGACCGCGCAGTGGTTGCCGAGTCGCCGCCCCGTCGCCGTCGCCGTCGCCCGTTCCCGTGGCCAGGCCGTAAGGGTACATAATAATGACCGCCAACCTCTAAATGGTCGCAACACCTACTCACTGAAGTAATTATCTAAATTTTTACATATTTTCCGTCTTTAGTTTTTATATACTGTGGGGGACTGTGGTTGTGGTTCAAGTGGTAGCTGACCAGCTGGCCATCATAATTAAAGCGTAGTTTTGCGGGACATTTGCTCGAAAACTTTTTGCTACAGTTCCAATAGCGTCTGTCGCATGTTGTCTGGGCGAAAGTGTAGTCATTCAGCATCATCAACGGTTTCTTGTGTTTGGGAGACTCGATGTATTTAAAGTCGAGACCTGAAAGTAATAGTAAAAGTGTTAGAAAGTGTTAGTAAAAGAAATCCAATTTCCTTGTGAGATAATTTTGGCGGATAAGGATAGATATCAATGTGTTTGTAAATATGGGGTGTTTTTAAGGTGATTGGGATCATCAATGATCATTAATGATCAATTCCCCATGGGTAACTAAAATCGCAAAAAAAAACAGCTATTCCGTAAATATATACTTATGGTTTTGTAATAGCTGATTTTGTCGCGATTACGAAAATCAAGGGGGTCCGAGCTGTACGTGACCTCTAAATCGCCAGTGATAAGGATGTTGTAATCTGTGTAGTGTGTCTCTCGATGCACTACACAGATTGCAACATCCGCGCTCTCTTAGGTACCTACTCAGAGAAGTCATTCCACAAGTCTATGGCGGGTGCGGTGGCGGCTTGCAGGTGTCTATAGGCGGCGGTAACCGCTTACCACCAGGTGGGCCGTCGGCTTGTTTGTCATCTAGTAGTATAAAAAAAAAACAAGTGCGAGCAATATCTTACGCAAGACCTTGTACAGCAATAAATAGGGCTGTGCTTCCGTGACACTGTCTTGATGGTTTTGGTTTTGATATAGTTACTGGGATTCAGATCGCAACATATCTTCTTACCGTGAAAGTTGAGCACTGAGCTACCGAGGACATATTGTTACCGTTGGAGCAGTCACCCGGATTGTGATAGGTTGTGGGTTCACAACTCGTTCCTTGAAATGTCTTATAGTCTAGATATTTTCCAAACAATCAATGTAATGTTAAAAATAACAGATTTATTTTTCTTTAAAATATTTAGCAACAGTTTTCTTGCAAACAGCAGTAAAAATATAACATTGTGAATACGGTCTGAGTGAATCCGGAAAGTTGTGTCCGGTTACATATCAAATATTACTTCTAAAGTTTAAGATATTTCCCATCTTTTGTCACTGTGTACTCCGGAGGTTCGTGGTTATGAACCAAATAATGGCTGACTAGCTCTCCATCAGAATTGAAGCGCAGTTTCGCAGGACATAAGCATGACTTCTTTTTGCTGCAGTTCCAATAGCGTTGGTCGCATGTCGTTTGGGCAAAAGTGTAGTTTTGCAGCATCAGCAACGGTTTTTTGTGATTAGGAGACTCGATGTACTTGAAAGAGAGATCTGAAAGTTTGAAAATAAATATTGATTCCATTTGTTTTGTATATTGTCCATACCATTGAAGAATTTACAATGAATTTTTTGAAAAAGATATAGGTATTTATATCTATCTGTATTGAAAAAAATTTGGACTACATCTAAAACATAAATAAATAAATAAGACATCCGTAGAAATTATAAATAAATAATAAAAATAAAAATAACTTTATTTCTATAATATCCTTACAATATCTTACACCGAAACTTCCCAGTAAGTAATCAGAGATATTGTGTTGGGAATAACTCGCAACTTCCCTATTGGATTACATAGAAGCAACAAACTATTTTAGTCTAATAAGTAGATTTTGTGTAGAGGAGCTCGGTGGCGTAGTGGTGAGGAGCTCGGTGGCGTAGTGGTGAGGAGCTCGGTGGCGTAGTGGTTTTAGCGCTCTGGTTTCGATAACGAAAACAAAGCAACTTTCGCCATGGTTGACCCCGGGATGGGTCAATCAAATTTATAATCTCGAGCTCCTCCGTGCTTCGGAAGGCACGTTAAGCCGTTGGTCCCGGTTGTTACTGCAACCGCTTTAACCCACCAACCCGCATTGGGCCAGCGTGGTGGCGTTATGGCCCAAGCTCCTCATGTGTTTCTCCCATGTAGGAAGACCTGTGCCCAACAGTTGGACGTATATAGTCTGATGATGAAGTAGAATTTCCACTTCCTCGTTTGTTTTAGTCATTGGCCAATCAGTTACTACTGTTTTACATTTCTTTGATTGCATAGGATAAATATTCAGTACTCGGTTTATTTTATTATATAAAAAAGCGGCTTGGCTATCAAACAGGCGCCTGGCAAATTTTGTGCGAATAGGGCATGATTTTACAACTATATCCTTTCTTCTCTTAGTTTTCCTACTTTGGTCAAATTGCAGAGATTTATGCCCCTTTAGCATTATATTAAGAATATAAAGTTTCCTCACTGATAAAAGGCCACATAGCTTGAACAGAGTATCTGTAGGGATCCTGAAGGGCTTTGATTACATGACCTTCAAAAGTGATCTCTGGGCTCGTTCTATGTGTAGGAAGCTAGTCTTATTTGTCCCTCCCTACACCACAATGCAATACTGGATAACGGATTGTGCCAAAGCAATATAGATTTTATTTAGAAGATCCGAAGCCATCACATACCTCAAAGATTTAAATAACCAAATCAGTTTTCTAATTCTATTCATAGTTTCCTCAACCTGAGAGTGCCAGCTTAGTCTTTGGTCTACCATTACGCCAAGGTATTTTGTACGTGTCAATTTTTGTAGAGAACTGGACATTCACACATTGAGGACTCTATGTCAGAGCAATTGTGAATCCTGTTACAAAACCCATCTCCAGGCTGGGAGGAATTTTTAGGCGTGAAGCAAATATAGTTAGTCTTTGAAATATTTAGCGTTAGGAGATTCTCGTCAAGCCATCTCGAAACCAAACATAAGCCCCTTTCAGCATGAGCCTGGACGTCTCCCCACGATTTACCGGTGAAAACGATAGCCGTATCATCGGCATAGGAGAATATCCTTTCTCCAACGCTCTTAAGATTGTATAGGTTATTTATGTACACTAAAGCGTCAGGCCAAGGACACTCCACTGCGGGACACCAAATATCACTCCTTTTTCATCACTCATGTAGTCATTTATTTTAACTACTTGAGTTCTTTCATGAAGATAGCTTTAAAAAAGAGACAGGGCCGTTCCTCTAATGCCCATACTTTCAAGCCTATGCACAAGGATGGGGACAGAAACAGTGTCAAATGCTTTTTTTAGGTCTAAAAAGACCTTCTTCTTGAGGAGCTCGGTGGCGTAGTGGTTTGAGCGCTCTGGTTTCGATCACGAAAACAAAGCAACTTTCGACATGGTTGGTCCTTGGATGGGTCAATCAAATTTATAATCTTGAGCTCCTCCGTGCTTCGGAAGGCACGTTAAACCGTTGGTCCCGGTTGTTACTGCAACCGCTTTAACCCACCAACCCGCACTGGGCCAGCGTGGTGGTGTTATGGCCCAAACTCCTCATGTGTTTCTGCCATGTAGGAAGGCCTGTGCCCAGCAGTGGGACGTATATAGGCTGGTGATAATAAAATAATGATAATAATATCAGTTTTGTCCCCACTCTTGTGCACGGGTGTCACAATAGATCGCTTTAGTACTTTAGGAAATATACTAGTACGAAAACAGATATTCGCTAATGTCGTGATATTTGGAACTAAGAATTCACTGGCAAGTTTAATGAATTTCGTGGTAATATCATCCCAGCCAGGAGCACTCTCCGAGTCAAGATTCATGAGAACACGATTTACCTCGCAAAAATCAGTGTCCAATAGGACGAATGAAGATGAATGAGTTATCTGAGTTCCAGTAAGGTCAGAGTTTGATTCTAATGGTCTGCCAAACCGTTTATTGATGGATTCAGCATGGTTTTGACCAATGTTTATAAAGAAATTATTAACATAATTTACGGAGGTTTGAGGTGATGCTGTAATGTTTAATAGTTAGTTCTGAATTTTTAGTTTTTAGTGGTTTATACTGGGTGATATCATTAACAGTGGACCAAATTTTTTTAGGATTTTTAACTGACTGACTAATTTACCTATAAGATGCCAAAGCAAAAGGAGTGAACGGTTTTCTAAAAAAAAGACGCTAAAGTCACGTATCATAATTTTATTTTCTAAAATCTAATTTACCAAATAACAACCTCATCTTCATTTAGAAAGTCTAAGAACACGACTATTGCCGAGTAGCAGCAGTTCTAGTACAATATAAAGCATCTATTTCTTTCTGAAGCGAATAAAGCAGAAATACGTCATCTATAAAGAGTCCGTACCGCACCTGGCCCAATGGTAGTTCTGGTATACCTATATACCTATCGATGACCGATGATCGAATTGGGCAGATAGTTATCTGACTAAGCAAATCATCTAGCACTTAAGAGTTTTTGTTTGACTGGTTGATTCTAAAGAGCTACTTGTTATATTGTTGACTTTCATTTTGGTTCTAAGTGTATTTTTCTGATTACTTATAATGACTAAAATGATTTCGAATTCAAACAGCAGCCTTTCTACCAATGACATAAAATCTATTCATCTGCCGCATTCAACCATCGGTACTAGGTGGTATTTGCAGGTGTCTATATGCGGCGGTTACCACTTGAGTTGTATAAAAATAAAATAACATAAATAAATCGGCTTCCGAGATATTTATATGTCAAAAACGAAAGGGTTTTTGCAGACATTCTCAAGATCTTTCATGGCTAGAATGATTATGGAGATTATTGCATTTAATGATGGTATTGTCGTACAAAGTGTAAACAACGGCTCGACAGCCTCTGTGGTGGTGAGAGGCGCAGTACCACCGAGTTTTGAAACCGGACTTCAGATGCCGGAAAAATTTGTATCCCGCGACACGAATGACTATGGCTCCTCTGGAGGTCTGTATGAATTCTGCACCTAAAATATTCCAAAAATAATTAAATTAAATGGCCGTTAAAAGATATAGCATCAAGAATTCGAGAAGCTCTCATTGAGATGGTTGATGACATAAAAGTAATAGGTAAAGTTGTCATCGAAGTTAATATCAAATTACAATTTTCTCTTAATACAAAGGACTAACAAACATCCAAGTAATTCACTTGGTCTACTACCGTGTGTAGTATACATGAAAATTTCAGTGTTTTGATTATGTTATTTACAAGGCAAAGGTGAAAAAAACTCACGATATATCAATAAAGAATTCATTTCATTAATTCTGTTTCATTCGGAAATAAAAAGATGTATGTTATGTATTGATAAAGGTTTTGAACTCTTGCTCTTACGGCCTGTCCACGACATCACCGCACGCGCGTCCTGCGTCTCGTGTCTAGGCAACCACTGCGCGCTGTCTCGATGTCGGCCTCGCAGCGCGTTGTCGTGATCACGCAGGGGTTGCCGCCGCCGCCGCCGCCCGTTCCCGTGGCCAGGCCGTTAGGCAAGGGTTCGCAGCGTGTTACCACAGCCTACGAAGCATGCAAAGTTTCTGCACAAGCACAGGCATTACTGGGGATGTTAAATGAAAATGCCATGGCTAGTGAAAAACATTTATTACATAGGCGGAGACTCTTCGGCCGTGCGCTGCGTTAAGCGGGTGCACGGAGCGGACACCCGTCGCGTGCACCGGAGAGTCACGGCTCGTGCGACGGGACACTCGCTTTACGCAGCGCTGCTCTATGGAGATAACACGAAACAGACCGCCGCGCGGGCGTCCGCGCCGTGCACCCGCTTAACGCAGCGCACGGCCTTAAGCGATTCGCTAAAATTGTGGGCTTAAGCGGTACTGTCCCAGGAACTGTTACTAAGAAGTTAAGTTGTATAAGAGCGCCATTGGGTTTATCGGCTAGATCTTACAGAACATTAATGAAAGCTACTTCACCGGAGTTTTCGGGAAAAGGCCTTATTTCCTTAAGGCTGGAAGAGAAACTAGTAATATAGGCGCCATGTCAAGAATAATGCGTAGCAATTTACGCGATGATAACTGAGTAAAATTCACGAAGCCGCGCGACGCAGCTAGGGGCCGTTGTGGCGACTTGTCTCTACTATTGCACACTTTCTGCGCCGGCGCCGTTTTACGGCGTAGCGCGAAACCACTGGCCTCTTCAAACATCGTTGCGTCGCGTCGCGTCGCGTCTCGTTGTGAACTGACCCTAACTGTTCTAAAGCGTTAGGATATAGCCGCTACAGACTGGCTTTTCACTTCACTTAGACGTTCATAGGGTCCTTCCTATGACATGGGTTCCTTTAATTACGCCTCATTTAAAGGAAAAAGCTCCTTATAGGCCGGCAAGGCAGAGGCAGCTAGAACTGTGTGTTCATGATACACTGTCTTTGTATATGAACTCATGTTACCGCTTTACATCGTGGTATTGAGTTAATTGCCGTGTTTTGTTTATTTATAGAAATATTAATACGTAAGTTGTCAATGGCAGATTGAAGGGTGATTATGAACATTGATACATTTCACGATAGTATAGTCCTCTAAAGTGAATATCACAGCTCGGCAACCCTTGTGATGGTGTGTAGCGCAGAACCATCGGATTTTGTATTCGCTCATCCTGTGACGATAAAACTTGTATCCCCCGAGAACCATAACTGTAGCCCCTCTGGGAGTCTGGATGAATTCTGCGTCTAAAATATTTACAAAAAAAAATAGACCTTAGAGACAGGTGGCACAGCCTTCAAACAAGTTGATTTAATTACAGTTGAACATATCACGTATCGCAATATGAACATAATCGCTAATAATAATAACCGCTTAATATGACGTAATTACACAGGAAAGTTTGGTTTTCGTATAAAATTCTTTATGACAGTCGGATAGAATGACTTCGCTTATAGTGACATGCCGCTTATTATGACCCATTTTTAATAAGTTATGTCCGGATTTAGTGACCGACATGATTCCTAACACCTTCGGCAGTGTTCAGGAGGGTCCGTGACGCCTGAGGACGTTCGGCGCGTGCGTGACACGTTGCTTGTTTTTGTTTAGAGTCGCAGTGAGTAATTGATAGTTGAATTACCTAAACGCTGTGTTTGTCTTTATTGAAATAAAAACACAGATATATAGGTACCTAACAAAATCAGGAGGATTTTGTTTTATACAATAAGCTTTGTATGACGTCCGCTTAGTATGATGTGTTTGTCATTTCCCTTCGATGTCATTATAAACGGATTCGTATTCGTATTCATATTTCGGATATGTAGTAGTATATTTAATTTTTAAAATACCGCTGTACTGTACGAACCACAAAAGTCAAGCGAACGGTTCCTTTGTTGTTAATTTTATTTTTATCAGAACATTTCCGACGGCGGTTGTGTTCCCTATCAAGAGTTAGCTCTGAAAGTTTGATACCTTTCTAACCATTTCCAATTAAATTAATAACACCATTGTCCTGGGCCCCGATCGCGCAAAATTACAATGTATTTACCAAAGCTAAACCAAAACGTTCCGTTTCGCACAATTTGTGTTGCGCGAAACATTTAAACGGCCACCAATTAGCTGTTTTTACGAAGCATACGTTGATTTCTTTGATTATAATTATATTACATATTTATTAAGTTCAAATTACATAAATTAATATAATAAAAACTTTCTAAATTGAGGAAATATATCGACCAGTTTTTTTTTAAAATACGTTCTCATAGATGGGTTACTATGGCAACCATCTATTAGAACGTATTTTCCGCTGTCCAACAAACATTTTTGACGTTTTATGAAAAGTTGCTAGGCACTAAAGGTCTATTCACACATATCAGTGAAGCCACAGTTCCGGCACAGTTCCGGCACAGTTCCGTATCAGTGCGAAATATTATTTCATACATTATCTATGAACGTATCTCCACTTGTCCGTGTCAGTGACGGCTCAGTGCTCTCAGTGTCCGTGCCGGCACCGGCAAGCACAGAAGGTATCGTCGACAACGATATCTTTTGCCGGACGGACAGATCACGGACAGATCACGGACGCCGACATCAACAAAAACAAAATAGAGGACGAGCGATTAATAAAATTGGTTCGTGAAAATAGAGTTTTATATGATTTATCTTATGCAAAGTATATGGATACGAAATACAATCACGATTGAGGACGGACACGTTTTCACTGAAGCTCCATGAACTGAGCGGGCACTGACATGTGTGAATTGAATCACTGACGCAACACTGAAGGACTGATATGGAACTGTGCCGGAACTGTGGCTTCACTGATATGTGGGAATAGACCTTTAGTCAAAAACGTGCGTCCGACAGCTACGTTCCTTTAGATTAGTTTAGATGGTTGCCATAGTAACGTATTTGTTTCTAGGCGCTGCCAAAAACCGATTAATATATTTGCCCAATTTAAAAAGTTTTTATATTATTAATTTATGTTATTTGAACTTCATAAATATGTAATTTAATTATAATCAAAGATATCAACGTATGTTCCGAAAAAAACCATGGTAGCCGTTTACCAGTAATAGTTTAAAATGTTTTTTTTAAGTATAAATACTTTTGTGATTAAAATTCTGCGCCTATTTAATTTAATGAAATTAAAATATAACATTAATTAGTTCTGATAACTCATCCTCCCGTGTTTGAGAAAATAAAACTGAAACTAGTTACTTACCTATTACATACCAATAGCAAAAATACAGTGCTAATTATTTATCCAACAAGTTATTATTATGGTCAATATAACCTAAGTACATCCTACATCCAATGTAAGCGCCTTGTAGTCCGTTGTGATCCTTCTGAACTTATCTTAATTTCCTATGGCTATAGCTTCCTGTATTTGCATTTAGCCGTAAAAAATTAAAAAAACGATACATAATAAATAAATCTTTATTGAATAGGTATATAAAATTTAACTCGCTAAGTATTATTATTGCTATGCCGATAAAGATAATTAAGCTTTTACATTCTTTGATTATTATTATCGATAAAAAGTAAAAAATAAATAAACAACATCTCTCTCGGGACTCTTGTCGGAAGTGTTGAATAGGGAGATGCCTCGCGAAATTTCATGGATTAAATCCTATTGTTCTCATTTTTAAATTATAATATGTCAGAGTTGAAAATATTTTTATTTCAAAAACATGTTAACTATTTTCTGGGGGAAAAAAAAACAATTAAAGATGGTTATTCCCATTCCCTTTTCTACATTTTATAAGTTAACGGAAGAATATTTTAAGCTCAAATCAAATTTATTACTGGCTAGTTCAAAAGTCAAATTATTAAACAATTGGAAATATTGTCTAGAAACTTTAAAAAAAAACTTTTAGGCTTTTTAGTAAATAGATGATTTACACGCGCGTGCGCTATTGTTGTCTCTTTTCCTCGCGCTTAAGTATCTCTATCTCTCGGTCTTGGTCGAAACAAAGCTTACGAGGTATCATGCTTAATTTTTTAATCAATATTAAACAGTAAAATATAAAGCAATCAATCGCTAGAAGTACATTATACTTAGTACGTTAAACTTGATTAGACTGAGGCGGTAGCACACAAAATTTAGGAACAGAAGCATGGCTATGAATATTATTGCATTTAACAATTTCATTGGTGGCGTTGATTGTGTAGATGACAGCTGGGCAGCCCTTGCTGTGGTGGGTAGAACAGTGCCAGCGTGTTTTTTTAATTCCAGCAGCGTGTTTGCTGAACTTGAATCCGTTTAGATACAGGATTCGATTGCCACGCTGTGATTGCAAAAAAATTGGCACTAAAGAAAAAAAATGTTATGTCAGAATAAAATTACGTATAACTAAACTATGATAATATTACAACACACACAAAGATCACGTCACAGAAGCAGGATTTTGTAAACTGGGGTTTAGCTTCGGAATTACAAATCTGATTTTACAATTCATTGTAATTGCTGTTAGTTTTCTTTACATCTGTTGCAGCCTATCTAATATATCTGACTAAAGAAAATGTTTTAGTCAGATATATTAAATACGCAACGCACGATAATTTCGTGGTGCTGATTCTGAAAAAAAAAAACTAAAAAGCAAAATTTGCTAAAGGAAATATCATTCTGTTCACTCAAACGAGAAAATAACGTATAACAGGGGAGGCGTCATCTAATTTTTCAAACATATTTTATGTGTACACTGACAAAAAAATTTTAGATGAACTACTTCGGTTACGGTTACATTAGTTATAACCAAAATTTAGCGAGGTGTAATTACACTTTATTTGATTTAACAAAACTTTATTTTTGGCTAGGCGTTATGGTATGTAGTCACTTTTTTAAGGTACAGGCAGTCAAAAGTTCAGTTGTAATTTTTTTCAGTGTATTTTTAAAAAGAAAAATTGTACCCAATGTCCAATTGTATCAAATACCCAATATCTATTATCAAATGTCTTATCACAAAAAGTGGTTCAATTTATAAGTCGCCGCCGTCTGGTTAAATCCGCCGCTTAACTGGACGGCTAGCCCGTTGATTAAACGCCGGCATCCAATTGAATGCCTAGCCCGATAGTTAATTGAACTATAGACTCACTTAACGTTTAATGAATTGGCGTATTGAATGGATCGTCTTGTACTGAAATGTTTTGGTTTAATTGGTAGGTTCAAGGTTATTATTTTATGACCACTTATAACCAACATCGTTTTGGTTCTAACTGCTCATAAAAAATATCCTTAAAGCGACCAATCACCCAAACAGTCACACAAAAGCTCTTCGATTTAAACGACCTGCCTAGGTGTCCAATTGGATGTCTAATTTAAACCAGACGCCTGACATGACGTTCAGCCATCTGGTTAAACATTGCGCTCAATGACTAGGCTAGTTGTACTTCAGCCGTTTGATTGGATGCCGGCATTCAATCAGCCGTCGAGTTAAGCGGCTGATTTAACCAGACGGCAAGTGCAAAGGCTTAATGCGCTCCCAAGATAAAATGGACGAGTAATGATTTAGTAAACCCGAACACGTTTTGTTATGAAGTAGTACGTAGTTCGGATCTGCCCCCTTATTCACAACTGTCGGAAAAGAATCTCATTTCAGAATCACTATGCCTGTCACTTTTTCTCACGGTGCGTCAAAGCAGAGGACGGCAGGTGACTTTTCGAATCGAATTCGTGATCTGACAGTTTCTGAATAAGGGGGCAGTAATGAAATATTGACGTCACTGAAAGTTATCCAGTCCTTTTAAAAGTGAATTTAATATAACGAAAAAGGCAGATTTCAGAATTTATTTGATTGAGTGTAATAAAAACTTAAATAATTCAATATAAGTATGATGTACATGGGTAGAGTAAATGGTAGAGAGAACTGGTTCACTCTACCAGTTTCAAGTATTCTAGCAGTTAATGATGGTAGGTACTCTTCTCTAGCAATGCTCTCTAAATTGGCATCGTTAGTATTTTACTATGCCGTTTACTATACGTGGACAGGACCCACTACTTAGGCCTTAGAATAAAACGTACAGTTCACAATTCAAACTAGTTGTATTTAGACATTATTAACAAGTCGAAACATATAAAAAAAGCTCTCGTTCAAGGCTCATAAATACAGACGACTGCACATCAAGTGTAACAGCTCTATTACAGACTCTATTACGAACGTAGTAAGAGCGGTATCAAGGTCAAACCGTTACGCTTGATGTGCCGTCGACTGTACCTAGGTATTTTACACATGTACCCTCTTCTCGCTGTTCGTGACTCTAGTTGTAAATAGAATAAGTTTGCTCAAATGTCAAAGGAACAGTGACAGTAGGAACGGTCGACCACAGAACTAGCTGAACACTTTAGTACCATGTCACAACGACTCTAGCGTCAATATAGTACGGTAGCAACTATAAAGTACGTGCACAAGCTCGGTGTGACATGGTACTAAAGTGTTCAAGCTACTTCTGTGGTCGACTGTACATAGAGGAAAAAATTGTACACATTTCTGGGACTAGTAATCACGCATAACTACTTCGTCGGGTACAGCGTACATCATACATCATAATTATCCAGCGTATAGCCCTTATTACTGCAGTAATAAGGTCCTTTTCCAGCTGTAACACTCGCCTATCTAGCGTTATTTGTAAACTAATAAAAATCTAAACTAGAAAAACATTTATAATAATGTTAAAAATAAAAATTAAGGATAGTCACATTTGTGCACACCATGGTTATGTAGATTCTATCCTAAGATATGGTGTCATATTTTGGGGTAATTCCAGTAGCAAGCTAACAGTTTTTAAAGCTCAAAAACGATACACGAGATCGATGTATGTATGTAATCTACAGACTAGACTCATGCAAGCCATACTACAAAGAATTAAAGACTTTAACACTTACTTCACTTTACATATTTGAGACTGCTGTATTTGCGAAAACTAATCAAAATTTATTTATAAAAGTATCAGAAACTCATTCTAGAAATACTAGACAAAAAATTAAATTAGTATGAAAAAATTGAACACCTCATCAAATTATTGTCAAAAAGTGTGTTAGCTATGACCCCTAAAATATATAACAGAATACCGAATGTCATCAAACAGGAAAACATAAATATGTTTAAAAAGAAATTATTTAAATTACTATATAAGTAGTTGACAAATGTTATATAAAAACTTAAACTTACGACTTAAATATTTGACATATTATATTTGGTAATGTTAGACTATAATTTGTGTAGGTAATTAACTGTTTGTGTAAATTTTATTAATTTAAATTAACAAAACTAATTAGATATTTTATTGACATTTGTACGCCTATTACGGCAAGTCACATTTTGTACCTATGAATTTTATTATTTAAGATCTAATTGACATGTGAAACACAAATAAAAGATTTGATTTGTGTTTTTTTTGCCTCATTAAACAATTTAACCGAAATCGAATTATGACGGAGAATGAGTATGAACATTATTGCACTTAAAAATTTCGTTGGTATCGTTGACTGTGAAGATCATAGCGGAGCAGCCCTTGTTGTGGTGAGTGGAGCAGTGCCAGCTGGTTTTTTTAATCCAAGTAGAACGTTTGCTAAACTTGAATCCGTTCACATACATTACTGGATGGCCAAGGTCAAAATCTATGAACATCGACACTGAAAGAAAAAAAAATACGTCAGATAGTAGATTATCTGAAATTGCGTTATAAGGGTAGAGTGGGGTAAATCTGTACGCGGGGTAATTTTGAACGGAGCCATGTACCTTAAGGCAGAAAAGGCGGTTGATAATCTTTTTTTTCAGCTAGCTGTGATAGCTAACTGCATTGCCTTTTTATCATTATTATCATGATAAAAAGTGATCTCGTTCGAAGATACCCCGTAGTTGTCATTACCGCACACTCTCCCTTATACAGTGAGTTACAAAAGCCCGAAAAAAAATTAAGGAGCTGGTGTTTCTTGTCAAGAGTTACCTCTCAGAGTTTGACACCTTTCAGACTACTTTTATTGTCCTACTAAATTAAAAACATTACAAGACAAAATAATATAAAAAATTCAATAAAACTAACAGTTTTAAATTAAAACAAGTTGTAATTATTAAAAATATAAAATACCTACTGAAATTAAAAGAATATTCTTAATTTTTGATTTTATTATAAAAATACTTATAACTTTTAAACGAAACATCATTCATTAAATACGTAATACATAATCAAATCATAAAACTGAACTTAAGTTGATTAATAGAGATATAACTTCTCAGCGCGAAGGAAAAGGCGTGTAATAAGCGAACAATTGAAAATATTAAAACAAGACAAGAATAAAATAAGAAAGTAAAATTATCTCAAAGTAAAAATATATCTAGTAGTAGGGAAAAAAGGATTAAATCTTTATTAAATTGTTGAATATTCGCGGGTGTCACCTTATCCACTGAAGCGAGGACGAGCGGAGCGGAGCATTGCTGAGACAACGAAAATCAACCTAATCACGTTGCTTTAGAACACTATTTACTTTACATCTTTCACGGATGGCTCCGCCACTCTAATACGCTTCGAATTTAGCTAGTATTGCAAATAATGTCGTAATTCTTTTAGAAATAAAGTGCATATTTATTTATTTACGAAAGCTCCGCACCGCTCTGCTCCAGTTCACAAAGATAGATCTTACTACAAAAGACTGGGATGAGTATGATTATTTTTACACTTTAAAACTTCATTAGTGGAGTTGACTGTGTAGATGACGGCGGCGCACCCTTTGTTGTGATGGGTAGAACAGTGCCAGCGAGTTTTTGTAATCCCGGTAGCATGTTTGCTGAACTTGAACCCGTTTAGATACAGGATAGGATGTCCACGTTGAGACTGTATAAAAATCGGTTCTAAAGAAAAAAAAATATGTTAGATATCAAACTAAAATAAAATAAATATATACATCACATCGCGATTATGCCTCGCAATTAATAAAAAACAATTGATCTATCCTCATTACTTAAATATTTATTTATCTAATACTTTACATGTTTAATGAAACTGTTTTTATATTTTTTATTATTAATTTAATGTACATTAAAATATATTAGAGTCATTATGTTTCATTTTGTGCGTTTATAACACATACTTTATTAAACAATTACAAATAAAGAAAGGAAACGATGAAAAAATTATGACGCGGGTTCAATTCCGCCTGGAGCGCGTTAATATTTTTTTAATCTTTCTTTTTCTTTCTTTATTTTTAATTGTTACAATATATTACAGTTTAAACAACATTTATTTTTGCTCTAGCTATATTTTATCTTCTTGGACTAAACTTTCCGGTTAGCTAGCAGATAATGTCTAATGTCATTGAGTGCACCAAATCGTACCTATGTTTATTTATTACTTTAAACAAAAAATAAGAATATCTGCTTCAAAAGTTCTTTATTACTGCTACTGGATTCTTTTGACTCTGTTAGCTTGGCGTCTTCATATCGTCGGGGGCATTAATTTGTATGGCATCGAATAGAATCATCTAATTCAAATGATCATTTCTTAAAAATAATAAATATGAAATTTATAGTAAAAAGAAGTAGTAATTCACTTCAATAAAACTTTCATTTCATAATTAAAAGCAATTTTTATTACTGACGTAAGAAATAATACTTAAACAGATCAAAGAGTATTTTGTTCAATAATTTGATAGGTTTATCACAAAATCACAACCGGGACGTAACTAAAATACTTATATTGTAATATGTGATGATTTAAATTAAAATTACTTTATAAACTTATCTAATACAATTTGCATACTTAAATAAAAAACACAAACTAGAAAAAGCAGCTGGTCGCCATATATTTATGGAAAATTTATTTTGTTTCATTAAAATGGGATCCTGCCTTTTCGCCGAAAATTGTTTGGCCGATTATCACTTGCCAACTAACGTTTCGTTGAATTTTCTCTTTGACAACTAACGATTGTAAAATTTTTCTATGACAACGTTTCATTTGGTAGAATTATTGTTAAGCGGATTATTATAATAACACAACACGTTCAGGGCACATATCATTCGACAAATTCTTCACTAGGCCAGACAACTTTTAGACGAATAACGTTTCGTCTGTGTAACAGTTCCCTTTTCGTACATTTATATTATGATAAAAAATAAACTAATAGTCTTGAACTTGCCTGAAATAAATACAAATTTTGTAATAAGTATAGTAACAGAAATCTACATATACATTTAAAAAATTTCAAAGTGCGGAACGAAGTTTAGAGCTGCGACTAACAATGCACGAGCCAAACGAGCAAAGCGAGCGTCTTTTTGTAACAATTTTCGGCGAAAAGGCAGAGATCCCATTAAGAGATTCAGAGATCCCAGCCAGACGGCTGACATGACGTTCAGCCATCTGGTTAAAGGTTGCGCTCAAAGACTTGGCTCATCCTTCAGATATTTTATTGAATGCCGGCGTTTAATAAACGGCCTAGGCGTCCAGTTAAGCGGCTTATTTAGCGAGACAGCTGCGACAAATACATTTATAAAAGACAAATTCCGCACTTCGTTCTTGATTAGTTTCGTTTGATTCGGAAGAAGTCTATGGTATACATCAATTAATTTATTAATTTACAAACATTACAACAAATCTTTATTAAATCTTATAAAAAACTAGAAATTAACGGTCGTGTCACATCACATAGTGGAGCTGAGTTTCATAGATTGGGATTTATCTTGAGCGTTAGAAACCACTTCAAAAGAATATCTAATCTACAATTAAACTGACAGTTGAAAATTATAATAAGTTGTTATTTAAAAAAACGAATTCATGAAGGAATTTTCGTATGGAAGTTACATACTGGCCTTAATAGGTAGGTATTGCAATTAGCAGCTATCTCGATATATTTTATCGCAACATGTGCCAATGTTCAAAGTGCTCTGAAAAAGTCCTGAATATTATTGTCCCATGACAGTGGTTACTGTCAAGCCACAAATTGGATATGGACATAGCCCACCGAATTTGTGTCTGGAAGTAACTGGAACCAAGGATTGAGCCAAGTGCTGTTCAAAAGCGCTATATCCAGCAGTGTACTATTGTAATGATAAGTATGAATAATGCACAGAAGCATGGAGGAGCTTGGGATTACAAATTTTTGATTGTCCCTTCCGGAATTAACCACGTCGAAATTTGCTTTGTTTTCGTAATCGAAACCAAAGCGCCATAGAGCTCCTCCTCATGATTACCATCATCAAGTACAATGCATCAAACGTAGTCTACGAGAAATTAGTATGGTTATGTCGATCTTTAACGAATACAACTGTATTGGAGTCCTTAAGAGTGTAGACTGCTGCTGTGCACCGCTTCTTGTGCTGCAGACATTGCCATCGGGTCTTCCATCTACAACTTTTCTGTTTCTTATATTTAAAACCCTTGATGTTGATTATGAGTGCACCTCGTTTTGTCGTTTGGAATTCCACGTCTAAAGTAGACAAAACAATAATTTATTAACATAAAACAAAGTCACTTAAAACAAATTAAATGATTTTTAAAGTTTGTTATTGGATATGTCGCCGGCATCTGGTTAAATTAGCCGCTTAATTGGATACCTAGCCCGTTGGTGAAACGACGGCATCCAATTAAATACGTATGCCAATAGTTAATTGAACTAGACTTACTCAATATTTAACAAAATGGCGTATCAGTCCGCTCATTGCGATGCCAAGACGGATCGTCTTGTACTGAAGAGATTTTGTGTGATTGGTAGGTTCAAGGTTGTTTTTTATGACCACTAAAGCCATTTCGATAATAACGGCCTGGCCACGGGAACGAGCGACGGCGACAGCGACGACTCGGCAACCACTGCGCGGTCACGACGACGCGCTGCGAGGCCGACATCGAGACAGCGCGCAGTGGTTGCCGATTCGCGAGTTGCAGGACGAGCGTGCGGTGAGTTCGTGGCCAGGCCGTAAGTGGTCTTAAAAAGTAATCTTAAAAAATTTTATGCTCCAGGCGGGATTCAAGCCCGCGTCTCCTGATTACCGGCCAGACGCGATTACAACTACGCCACCGGAGCTGTAGGTACAACCTACGAATTTCTTCACCGCTTTTTTTCCCTTTACCAACGTTTTTATAGCTACGTTTTTCTCACCACTCATTGAAGTTAACACCTCTAATGATCCGAAAGAATATTCGAACCCGCGTCTCCTGTATACCTGACTGTCTGGCCGATAACCAGGTGACGCGGGTTCGAATCCCGCCTGGAGCATACATTTTTTCATCATTTTCTTTCTTTATTTGTAATTGTTACAATAAAGTAGGCGTTTAAACGCATCAAAAACATTAAAATGTGATTAAAATAGCTTTTCTCACCTTGACTGGAAGTTTAAAAATATTTGTAAAAATATTCTTTCGGATCATTAGAGGTGTACTTCAGTGGTGAGAAAAACGTAGCTTTAAAAATGTTGGAAAAGGGAAAGAGTGCGGTGAAGAAATTCGTAGGTTGTACATACAGCTCCGGTGGCGTAGTGGTAATAATCGCGTCTGGCCGGTAATCAGGAGACGCGGGTTCGAATCCCGCCTGGAGCATAAATTTTTTCATCATTTTCTGTTTTTTAAATTAGGCGTTAGTTATTTAAGTAGGCGTTTAAACGCATTAAAAACATTAAAATGTGAAGTAATCTTGAACCTACCAATCACTGAAACAGTTACACAGAGCTGCCTTGGCGTCCAATTGAATAGCTATTTTGACCAGATGGCTGACAAGACATTCAGCCATCAGGTTAAACGTTGCGCTCATGACTTATCCTTCAGCCGTTTCATTGGATGCCGGCGTTTAATCAACGGCCTAGGCGTCCAGTTAAGCAGCTAATTTAAATTAGCTGCTTAACTGGACGCCTAGGCCGGTAATGTAGCCGGAATGTATCTGTTCATTACTTAGTACATTTCTAAAAGACAAACTCTGCACTTCGTTCTTGATTACTTTAGTTTGATTTGGAAGAGATGTTCACTTCACAAATAATAGAGAGATCTTATGAAAATCTAGTAAGTTTTTGTAAAAGGCATAAGGGACTTTATCTAAATATCTAAAAAGCAATAAACTGCTGAGGAGGAGTAATGGTTAAAATCTAGTCAACCGAATTTTAAAAAAATGTGGTTTGTGGGTAGGTATAAAGCATTTTTTTTTAAATGTAGGTATCGCAAAATGTTTAAATGTTCAAAATGTAGACAGCCTTTTTACTAGGTGGGAGACCCGTATGTATGGGTAGGTACCACCGCTGTGCCTATTGCGTCTGTAAAACAGTTCGCTGTTTTTTGGATTTAAGGGAAATGTAGGTGTTTCATCTTAGTAGGCCTCAGGATGACAACGCATCTGCAATATCTTGTTATTGCACGTGTCCCAGGCGAGGTTCTACCCGTATTAAAAAAAAACACATAGTATTATTAGTAAATTTTTAAATTTGGTTAACAATTTAATTAGATTTTAAAAGCAATAAGGATGGTTATGTAAGTTTTTAACTAAGAGTACTATTTTCGTATCTTTGAGTGTGAGCACTGTTGCTCGGCACCCCTTTTTGTGTTGTGCACAACGCCACCTGGTTTTCGCACCATAACTCTTCTGTTTGTTATATATAGAGCCTTTGATGTTGATTCTGAGTGCACCACGTTTCGACGTTTCGAATTCCACGTCTAAGATAGAAAAAACGAAATATAATAAACGATTAATAAATTAACTGACATAAATTATATTAGAAGAACCTGTGATGTGTATAAACACTTATTTAAATGAAAGTAAATGATGACAAAATAATAAAAACAATTAATATATTATGTATTTGAAATATCCTTCTCCCTTCTGATTGCCGTGCCCGAAAGGGTCCATGATGTACAGATAAAATAATTTTTAGACCTTAATTTAGGAATTAATTACATTGTAGAAAAGCAATCAAATTGAAATTGAAAAACAATATTTGTTGATCATGCTAATTAAACTAATTTTCAAGTATACATATATCGTCGGTGAGCGTGCAAGACCGCGTAAGAGTAGTTTGCAATACCGCGTAAGTATGTGCTTTTTGTTTATTCCACAGGATGGAAGAATAAAGGTAAATCTTGGATATTTCTACACATTTCTTTGACTGAACTTGTTTGGGATTTGTCTGGGTGCTGTTTAATGAGAATCTAGCATAAGCGAATCAGCGTTAATAGCCTACTGACGCGATATTTAAATTTTGCGACTTTTGTAAATACGCGATATTGGAAACTGCTCTTATGCGGTCTTGCACGCTCACCGACGATAGGTAACATAATATGTGATAATTTAGTAGAGTCCCTTAAAATTAAAATTAAATTAAATTAAAATTAAAATCACTTTATTTCAGGCATAGGAACCCATAAGAATGTCAATATATTGTATATTGTCACCTTAGACCCATATAAATCTATATACTAATATTATACAACTAGTAGAGTCCTCTAAGCCCATATCAATCCATATACTGATTGTTTTTCCTTGTTGCACAGTTAGCATCAAAAAGATATAAACGATTATGTTATGATCCCATTCGCAGTCACTTAAGTTAAGAGACAGAATTAGTACCTACACAACTATGCTGTCGACTATACCTACTGTGTGGTTTTACATCCGGAATAACATTTTGCACGGTATCGGTACGGTTTTATACAAAAGTATCACAAACGATCGATTCGTTTAAAACAGGTGTCATTTTTTTACGATTTTAGAGTTGCTGCCTTAGACAGTTTAGTTAATTTCATCCATCTGTTGGGTACAGATACCAACAAAAAAGGTAGTTATACTGATACCCATACATTCAAATGTTTAGCACAGACAACATGAGGAGGGTCATAAATAGTCATAATAGCAATATTATTTTATAAATTAATATGCTAGTTCTTATTATGAAGGAGTAATAACGGGACGTTTTTAGTCCCATATTTTTATTTCCTAAATTTAGTAGCCAGAGGTCAAGGTTTTTACTTAAATAAGCTAAAGTTTTGTGTGTCAGACAAAATATTAGTAAATAATTAAATTCTAGGCCTTTTAAAAGTTTTTGAAGACAGGCAAGTGATATATGGCACAGGAAACTGAAAATTAACTTTAAATGTGTATGAAATGCACGATAAGTGACGTGTATATAATATACTTGACTATATATTATTTATACATTGACTGGAAACCATTAGAAAATATTATGATTTGAATGTTATTTTACTGCGAGAATAGTGAGATATAACCAGGAAAGTGAGATTATTAAACAAAAATTCTCATATTTATTTTTTATTTATAAATAATGAATTACAAAATTTAAATATTAAGGCACTAGGAATAATGACAGTCTGTTTTAAACAAGTCTTTGTAGCTTAATATAAATTTATATTAAAGAGATAATATAATCAACAAACTTAATGTATTCTATGAATACGTATAGGTACTTAGTTAAGTACAAAAATAAAAGCAGTCTGTTTCGAGGTAGTTACTTTAAAGATTCTTAAGTAGGTACCTAATTATTAGTATGGCTTTAAATATCGCAATAAAACTTTTATAATATTTTACTATTACTTAATTATATTATATTATTTTTTCTTATAGTATTTACTAGAGCTTGCCCGCCACGACTTCCTGCAGTGCGTTTTTTCACGATCGGTCATTTCAGATATTGTTTTGATTTTTCCTGTAGTTCTTCCCTTTAAATAATACTGTTTTTTCTTTTCTTTTAAAGTAGCTAACTGGTCTGGGTCATTTTTCATTCGTTCATAACGTTTTCTTTCATTTTCTCGCTTTTGTGCTAATACTTCTTCTCTGGTCTTTTTTATCTTAGGTTGTGGCATTTTGGTTTCTGTAGAAAAAGGCCTCAATGGGTTACTAATACATACAATATTAAGAGGAAATTAGGAACCCAAGTGAATGTTTATCACTTTCCTGTAATATTGTCACTTTCCTGTCTAAATGGATCCAGACAAGTGATACACAGGAAAGTGATAATTTTGTTGTTTTTCATGAAAATAAAAACACAAAAACGCTGTATTTGAATGACATGTTAATGCTTTATAGTATATTTACACTAGGTATATTAATCAAAACAATATTTAAGAAATCGAAATATTGTTTACGTAAATACATACCATACAAGTGAGAAGTTGTCTCACGCGAAAGCGTCTGCGGTCGATGAGATCGTCGTGGCGACTGTCTGATTGGCTTTTAGGCGGAACCTTAAGCGGCAGTGACCTTCTTTAACTACGTACTTATTTGCCTCGGAAATATGGCAACAGCGCTTATTATTCAATTTATTGGTATTCTTCACATGTTTTTAGCTAACAGGAATGTGATACACAATTCGTGTCGCCCCTATTATGATAAAAAATCTAAAATTGTCTATTGTTTCTTTGAAATCTATCTTGATATAATTGACAGCTCTAAACAAATTCTTGCTATCTTTTTCCTATTACATATTGCGAAAAAGAGATATACTGTACTTAAATTTAGAATAAGAGTATGTGAGTGTTCAGAATCAGGCCCACTGTGATTAGATATAATCTCTTAGTTTTATGTACTGACTTTACGTATTATGTCGGTAGAAAACTTGCGTTTTGTAAAATCGCCCCACACAGGAAAGTGACAATTTTTCTCACGTTTAGGAATTTTTCTCCAAAAAGATATTTTTGAGCCTAGCTGAATTTCAGTGCCCATATAAAAGCCAATTAGTTTCTTATTCCAGATTTAAAATAAATCAGAAATATTTAAAAACGTAGGAGCTATGATTTGAGCGCACTAAAATTCCTTCACTATAAGAACTAGCCACGAGTCTAACTTCACATTGGAGTTGATTTTTTCATATATTAATTTGAGTCCAATCCTGATAGTCATTAGATGATTATCTAATAGATATCATGGTTTCTTTATAATGTCAATAAAATGACTATACATTACGTGTATATAAAAATAAATAATTACTATAAAATAACAAAACATTGTTATTTTTACTTAAACATTCAACGGAATGGCTTGAGTCCTCTTGACTTGACTCAAGACCTTCAGGTGTTTCCAATAAGGCTGCCTCTACTGTCCAGGTTTGTTAAATGTTCAGGTCATTCTAAATTCCACCATTAAGGTTAAGGCCCATTCGTTAGTTTTCATTTTTTCTTTTTCCTTTTTTTTTCATTTTTTCCTTTTCACCTACCACATTAGTTAGTACCTATATGTTACTACGACACAAACTGTACATTATTATTATCAGCCTATATACGTCCCACTACTGGGCACAGGCCTTCCTACATGGGAGAAACACATGAGGAGCTTGGGCAATAACAACACCACAATGCGGGTTGGTGGGTTAAAGCGGGACCAACGGCTTAACGTGCCTTCCGAAGCACGGAGGAGCTCGAGATTATAAATTTTGATTGACCCATCCAGGGACTGACCATGGCGAAAGTTGCTTTGTTGTCGTTATCGAAACCAGAGCGTTTAAACCACTACGCCACTGAGCTCTGTACATAGTTATAGGAAAAAACATAATAATAATAAACTTTTATTATGTAGGTACCTATAATGTCTAAAAAGTTTAGATAATATGATTACAATAAATTTGTTGCAAATCATTATTTTATAATTGTAAAGCTACAAACAGTACTTAGCATTTATTTGCTTATTAGTTAAAAAAATATATTTTGTTTAAAATGCATATAGGTAAATACAAATATGTATGTACAGTTAGCATGCCCATACATGTTATTGCTCGTGACTCTTTACAACGTAGGAAATATAAGAGACAGCGTGACTTAATTTACCTTTAGATTTGATAAGTCAGAATTTATTATTTAAATTTACTTGTGGCCACAATCTCACAAACATCAATAGCCTACATACAGCCTACTGCTATGCAATTCTATGTGGCAGATGAAAATCCAATCTTGGAGAATACGATTAATTACGTGATGTTCTTTAAAGTTGCTTTTTGCGTTGCGTTGTAAAATAAAGTACGGAGAAGACATCTCAAACTATTATGTTGAGATCAAGTGTGGCGATCGCGCTACACTCGGTCGCTTGCTAGCGTTGCTCGAAAGAAACGCGTAAGCGCCATGAAAACTCCGGCGCTTACAACCTTTTCGTCGCGGAAAAACTTTATTTTATCGTTTTAAACTGGAACTTGACTTTACATGACGGGTAGGACGATTTGGTGAACACATTAAAATGGAACATGACTTTTGGATAGGACGATTCGGTGAACACATAAAAATGGAACATAACTTTTTGACAGGATGATTCGTTGACCACATCAGTCATTCTCCATAATTACTTCTTATTAAGTCCTCTGTCTTATTTGGAATGGTTATGATGATTCTTGAAGTAAGCAACGCCATAGTTGTTATGCATGGTAAAGGCTACGGCCTTGCATCCTTTACTGTGTTTAGTGGCACACCGCCACCTGGTCCTTTCAGAACTCTCTATGTGCTTGGTGTATCTGAACCCATTGACTGTCATGATGACACCGCCCCGACGAGACGTGGAATATTCTGACACTGAAACGATGATCATCAATCAATTGTAATTCCAGTACTGAACTATTTTCTAAATAATGTATCAGGAATGTAAACTTGGTGGGCTCGTATGTAGGGTGGTCCGGGTAGGTACCACCACAATTCCCATTTCGTCGTAAAACAGTTCACTGTGCTTCAGATTGAAGGGAAACGTAGCCGAAATGCCTTCAAGAAGGCATTTGATCTTAGTTTTTAGATTGACAACGCACCTGCAATAAGCACCAAGTGGCTTTTTCTTATCTCAGGTATCTATAGGTGACATAGACACTTACTTCCAGGTGGGCCGTCAGATTTTCATCTAGTTGTATGAAAACATTGTTTGACGGAGTACGAGCCTATAACTAAAAGTAAAATATTAATTACTTACTTTTTGGTGCTATTCACCAAATTAAACCAGTAACCAGTATAGTCAGTATGTCAATTTAATCACAAGCAATACTTCTTTAAATGTTGATTAGAATTACCCAAAGTGCATTTTTAAGTCTGCTTGATATGTTTCATGGAGGCGATGAGAGAGGCAACAGGGAAGTTGTATAAAAAAACGCAAGACGGTGAAAATACAGTTTATTGTTAGTTATTTACCCAAAGTAAACCTTATCCCAAATAATAATCATAATAATAATAAGGAGGATAAGTTAGATAGGTATATCACCAATTCTCTTAAAATACCTTACACTGCAGTCTGCAGAATATTTAGGGATTTTGACTGTGTAGCAGTAGTTTTTATTATAGAAATCATAAAACAAACACAATAGTGTACTGTAATATTACGGAATTAAAATAATATTTAATAAACAAAATGCAATTAAATCGCTCTCAGGTCACGTGACAACGAACTCAAATCTCAGTGTATGACGTCACATGTTGTTATCGTCAGACGATGGCATAAGGAAAAACATCTAAATCACCATAGCAACATTAGCAACGTAACTGGTGACGTCACAGGGGTCGCTTGACATGTATTGGTGTTTCGGAGCGAAATTTAAAACGGATTTTAAGATATGTAAGTACATGATTTTTTATAATATTATCGTATAAAAATAATTTTGATGACTATTGCGAGCTTATAATAGGCATTTATACACTACATGAAACACTTTAACAGAGGAGATGTTTCATATCCGGCCAGTAACACTTTCTCGAAAATCAGGAAATATCTCCTGAATCCGGGAGAAATACTAATAATTCGTTTTCATGCATACTTAGATTGTTTGTACAAAAATTTATTTTTTTCGTCAATTTCACTATTATTTAATATAACAATACGGTAGGCGACACAGAAGTTAACTAAACGTCACCAAAGTGACATAGGCGCCATGATAAATATTTGGCTGTGTTGCAGTTTTTTCTAAAAAAAACTTGTTTTGTATCATACAGTAAAGGAAATAAAAAGAAAATGGACAATCGAAAACTGTTCTGCATATTTTGCCTATTTTCAGTATAGTGGCACAGACCTGGCCGGGTGTCCATACATTTCTGGAACACCACTTTTGTCAACATCCCTATTAATTATAAATAACCATTAAAGACAACCAAGAAGGTAATTCTTAAATTCTACATCGATTCGCTATATAACACGCGACAGTCGAATAATTTTGCGGAGTCACTCCGTACTGCTTACTTACATCACGAGAAGCATGCTCAACGCCCACCTCTAAATATCTAAGCATCGATAGGCAGCCTAGTCCGGAATTACCCCGCGTCCAAAATTACCCCACTCTCCCCTAACTCCGATTCATGACGAGGTTTGTATTTATAGACGTTCAGAATCTTAATCTTATCCTGAAATAGTCCTTTGTAAATACGAAACAATATCATTTCATTTTAGCTTAACCTAAAAGGACTCTTCATCATCATTAACTGCTTATACATTTACCACTGCTGGGCACAGATCTTCTTACATAGAAGAAACGCATAAGGGGTTTCAGTCCTAACTACCCTAGCATAATGAAGATTGGTGGTTAAAATAGTATTCTTGTACTAAAGCCTAAGCCTTCCGATGCTACAGATTTTTTATACAAAGCAGGGCAAATGACTCAACACCACCTGATGTGAAGCGGTAAGAAGAGTCCCTAAGCGAAGATAGCTAGTGCAGCTTGAAGTATACTGTTCTAGCTGCCTCCACCTTGCCGGCCCATAAGGTGCCTTTTCACGCCACTTTTGAAGGAACCCATGTCATAGGATTGAGGAAACATGTGCTGGCAAAGAATTCCAAGTTTTGGAAGTCCAACAAAGAAACGAGGTAATTTGGAAAATATAACAATATCTAAACTAGGAATAATCCATTCATGAGGTGGAGGCAGAACCCGCGTCGTATCACAGTCCGGGTGTCTGGTTTAAAGGCGGACACAGAACCCTAACACCGGGTGACTGGTTTAACCCATAACAATCTGAGCTATCAAGGACTTTGCCGCGATATTTTTGCGTTTCTCACTGGTACGGTCCTTGCCTCAGGACTTTTATAATTTGCATATTTTCTTGTTATCGCATTTGTCTCATATTTTCTTTTGTTTCTGTAATTGTACCTAGTTATGCCATGATAATCCAACTTACAAAGTCGTCAATTTTGAGATATCAATGCCAAATTATATAAAATGGACCCTATTTTTATGTATCAAAGACTCGATTTCGTTTCAATTTCCTAAGATGAGTTAAACCAAATGTCTACCAACCCACAACTAAGATATTGAAAAGAAACATTGTGCAAAAGGAATACAAGCTACTTGAAACATTAATGACCATCCTTCCTGTGGCATGGAACGTTTTGGCATAACGAGGTCCAATTGAAATCTCATGAACTTAAGTGTGAATAAAACTGGCGCATGTTTTAGTCGTGATGCAATTCCACTTCCAATGGTAGATAGTTTTGGAATTGCTGAGGATGATTGTGAATGTTCACATTTTTTAGAATCTCGTTGGTCCCAATCATGGTGTGAACGACTGCTTTGCAACCACGGTGGTGGTGGGTGGAACAGCGCCATCTAGTGAGGTACCCCAACTGCCTGCCTTTAATCACATGTCTACTGTATTTAAAGCCATCTAGTAATAATTGCTCACGTCCACGGACTGATTTACTGAAAACTGCTCCTGTAATGAAGAGAACACCATTAAACTAATTAATTAGTTGGGATAAAATATTTTTTTAACATAAATTAAATAAACTTATTGTTAATGCGAACAAAATAAACAGTGCGTAAATAATAATTGTTTAATAAAGACTTTATGTACACCTTAATTTAAATTTCAAATACAACTGATTTAGGCTAGTATAGTATTTTGTAAAAGCAAACGTAAGTATTAAATATATCTATTTATTCTGTACTGTTAAAAACTAAATTCAAGTTCACTGTATCATTTTTATTTCAATTCAACTAGACTACGGAATGATTAAATAACTTTTAGTTCGATGATATATCATTTGCGCATATTGAAAGTAATGTGAATTTTATTTAATAGGGTTAAAATTTTCCGATTGCTGGTTCTTGCTATCATTCATCATGTTGAATTTTAAACAAAGAGATAGCTTTGCTTTGTTTTTTATTTATTTATTTTACAATGAATGTATGCAACAATTAAATAATGGACAAGATAGTAATTAAAATATAATAAAACTAGAAAAAATCGCCGCGGGTTCGATTCCTGCCTCAGGACGTGAAATTTTTCTAGTTTTATTATATTTTAATTACTAAGTAATTTTTCAAACATTTATAATAATGTTAAAATCAAAAATTAAGAATAATGGACAAGATATTTGAGGAAAACTATAATTGAGTAATTAATTTGGAGGTTTTAATTACTTTCGAACAGAATAGATACAGTTGTCGTCGTAGACAAATATGTAGTTAAAAAACTTACAAAAACTTATCCAAAAGTCAGATAAAAGAAAACGATCATAAACAGTGCTAAAGGTAAAAATAATAATATATAAGCATCCGATATAATCATTCATAAACAAGCATATATGAGCTTAGGGTGGATTGATCACAAGATGTTGGTCATTTCAACAGGGTAGTCAACAACTTTTTTTTATTTTATAAATAAGAAGTATATAACTCACAAAAGAATATTGGATAAAAAATAGTATAAGATCAATAGTTTCACAGATTTAAGGTATGTAAGGTATGATCACAGGTGACGTCACATGTTCCTATATTACTTGGAAATGTATGGGCATACTGACAAAATTAATAATAACTATTTATGTGTATCTTTTTATTCATAGTTTATTCATAGTAATGATAATAGATGTTTTCATTGATATCAGCAATCTAATAACATTAACGTTCATCATATTTATCTTCTGTTTTGCTTTTCGATTGAGTTTTCACTGCTTCAAGTCTCAGTTTTGACTTTGACTTTCCACCAAAAAATAAGGTGGATGACTATGCTGATTATTGGTATTAGTAATAGTCTGTTCTATTGTATAGATGAAGGCGTGGCATCGGTACGAGGTGTGGCCGACACAGCGCCATCTGACTTTGAGACCCACATTTCTATGCCTTGAGAACTTATGACCGTTGTACAGTAACAAAGTCTTTCCGCGGCTGGACATAGCGAAGAATACTGTCAAAAAACATTTTATACTTATTAAAAAACTGGCCGGCCTATGGAGTGTGGTACTCCATAACTAAGCATAGTACACGAATAACCTAATCACGAACTAACGCAATCACGAATTTAGCTACCACAATCATAGTATTCAGAATCACGCAGTCACGAATCACACAGTCACGAATCACACAGCCACGAATATATAGACCACTAAATGAAGCCTATAGGGATATTTTTACTCTTTTCAAAGTCATAACTAAAGTCGAGGTAAGGTCATTATTAACATCAAAACTTTTTGATGCTGACGTTCGCTGGCCGCTGCCACGGCACACCCGCTTCGATAGCTCGGCTTCGCGTGATTGTTCTCATAGAAACTAACTCAGTGCATAATTTTTCGAGTCCTATAGCTTCGTGATTGCGTGATTCGCATACACTACTTTCATGGTGACGTGATTGCATGATGGAGTACACTACAAACTATGGCCAGAATTGTAGATAGTTGTCTGTTACCCTGCATTCTTATACTGATTGTAGAATCTACACTTACCAACCCTAGCTATTACAAAACGAAAACGTTGAAAATCTAAATTCAAAATATTTAGACAAGTCATTTGATATGTTTATTATAAATTCAATACTACGCAATGATTGTGATAAGTCTGATATTTAAGTATTATAATTTCTCTAACGTTAAAATTGTTTTCAAGAGTATAAATAAAAGCATTGCATCCTCGAGAGTTGTGTGTTGCACATCTCCATCGAACTTTCCCGCCTACAGTGCGATGTTTGCTGTACCTAAACCCATCGAAGTTGAGAACGGGAGTACCACGAACTGAAAATCTCAATACTGGTCCTGCAAACATCAGAAGAAAATATTAGACTACAATTGTAACATACACTATCTAGAGATTACACTCGTATGTTATTCCATCTTAATGTCTTGCGAATGGTGTCACGCAGAATTTGTTGTCGCAATTCCATTTCGATTGTGTGTAAGTATATGTCTTACGTTTCCTGGGGCGTTTGCCTGGGCCCATAACCTGTTAATTATCTTAAACGAGGAGCAAGGTCTTACTCTCGCTGCCGACCATAGTGAAAGCTATGGTTGGTAGCGCGACGTCCTGGAATGCAGTCGCCTCCTTCTATGAGCATGTGATGCGCCAGAAGGAGGCCGCGGACCGAACCCGGGAGCTGGACCCTCTCGCACCAGTAATCCGCAGAAGGCGCACGGGCCGAAGGGCACGGCTTTATGCCCTGCTCAACCCTCCGTAATTGGGGCAGCGGGCGATGGAATGTGGCTCTATCGTTCGCAGTACACCCCAGTGTTGGAAGGATATCCTGTATTTGCCGGGGATATCTTTCACCCCGTGCATAAGCCTAGGCGGCTGACCGTAGCGTGT
The DNA here is from genome assembly GCA_947347705.1 of Nymphula nitidulata. Classification (NCBI taxonomy): domain Eukaryota; kingdom Metazoa; phylum Arthropoda; class Insecta; order Lepidoptera; family Crambidae; genus Nymphula; species Nymphula nitidulata. Next base: position 4,488,981 of record OX374626.1, read on the forward strand.
CTTTACTGACGACTGCATATTTCCTCGCGTAGACGCGCGGAACCAGTTTTTTAGTTGGTATGCCAGAAACTCGGAGAGTCCAACATAACCCCGTTGTGGCCACTCATCGCCTCGGGGTAGATATAAAATCTTTTTCTATCCCAAAACAAAAAAAAGAGCAAGGTCTTCCGCAGATAAACTTCGGTTAGGTTTTCTAATTGATATAATTTAACAGACAGACAGCTTATATTAGCGAACGCCATAAAATACTATAACAATATTATTATAACAATACTTGAAACCCCGTAGATTTCCTGCGACCTTTATCCGATTGTTATTTCAACATAATAATATAGTGATTGTACCTTGCATAAATCTAATAAAATGCTTACATTTTTGAGTTAAAAAAAGACTTGCTAACACTGATCACAATAAAAGGTAAAATTAATATTATTTGCGTCATTTCCTCTGGGAAATATAATCATCTTGCATAATTGTTTTACAATAAATGTTTGGTGTCAAAACCAGCCTATATACGTCCCACTGCTGGGCACAGGCCTTCCTACATGGGAGAAACTCATGAGGAGATTGAGCCATAACACCACCACGCTGCGCTGGCCCAATGCGGGTTGGTGGGTCAAAGCAGTTGCAGTAACAACCGTGACCAACGGCTTAACGTGCCTGCCGAAGCACGGAGGAGCTCGAGATTATAAAGATTGACCCATCCCGGGACCGACCATGGCGAGAGTTGCTTTGTTTTTCGTATCGAAACCAGAGCGCTTAAACCAATACGCCACCTAGCTCCTCCCAATGTTAAATGTGTGGTCTGCCAAACATGGTTTTTTAAACAATTATGCAATCACGTAGAAATAATATGTATAATAAAAAAAATGTAACCAACATCAGCACCATTAAAATCGTCCAAAAGTGAGTAAAATTATTAAAAGATTTTTAATTTAATTCACAGTCAATTCCTATAATTCCTCTATGATTTATTTACTAATTATTTTTAAAACTTCCTCTCGACCTTCGGATGGCTATGGTTATCACTCAATTTATAGATTTCTTCGTCGTAGAGTGTGTAAAGGTAAGCTTTACAACCTCTTTTGGTTGCGCATTGCCAGCGTGTTTTGATATTATTTTGTCGATGTTTTGCATACAAAAATCCGTCAAAAGATAACATGACTCCGCCATGTTTTGAAGGGACGAACGTAAAATACCCTGAAAGAAAAGAAATCTTTAAAATATAAATGTTTCAAGTACTAAAAGCTTTTACCTCATTCAGAGTAGCAACGTGAGTTTTTGTTATGAGAGAAGCAGAATACTTATATGTAATTAAAACTGTCAACGTTGTTAGCTTAGAAACAATAGACAGTTTTAAAAGGCATAAAGAGGAAGAGCTTCCTAGAACCTGCAATTATCACGATCATTGAGAAAGACATCACAGACCCACCATACCCCTAGCCCTACCTATACCCCTGGGGGTAGGGTGGGACTGAACCTTGATACCTATTGTACAGTCGACAGCACATCGAGCGTAACAGTTTGACCTTGAGACCGCCCTTACTGCGTGCAAAATAGAGGCGGTATTCGCAGTGCAAATGTAACAATTGATGTGCTGTCGTCTGTACTTAAATTTAGATTATAATTAGGTGACTACTTCAGGATCAGACACGCTTACATTTGTTGCGTCTAATGGACGCTTATGTGTAGCAATTGTGGCTTTAGGCTTGTTGTAAATAAATTTCTTTTTTTATACAACAGCACAAGGTCACGTCCCACCTGGTGTTAAGTGGGTACCGTGGACTACAGACACCAGACAAGGCAAAAATCACTTGTTATTACAGGTGCATTGTCATCCTGGGGACGTAGATGAAATTGCCTTCGATGCCAAGTTATTAAGCTGGATTCCCTTCAACTCGAATCATGTAAACTGCTTTACGACCTTAACCCATTGCTAGAAGTATAAGGCCGAAATAGGAAAGGAGGTGGTACCTACTCAGAGACCCCTACATATGGGCCCACCACCTAGTAAATCTAAGTCCTAAAGAACAGCTACCAACGAGTAACCTCATAAAATTTTGTAAGTTTAAGAAATGACAGACGCTGATCACAATAATAATAATAATTTATCTTTATTGCTTAAATTATCCATGCAGGTTAGTAACAATTTTTCTTATAGACTAAGGTTAGTAAACAAGAAAAAGAAAATATTAATTACATTACACAGATAGTAAACCGATCAGGCTCACCGAGGGAGAACAAAACTACTTGACGGCATGAAGCCTTGGATACGGCCCCAAAATCGGTGGATCCGTTATCCAGCCAGCTAATACGTTTAAGATTCCATTGTTTCTGGCGCGCACTCGGCGCATTGCGTAGGCACATCGCTTGCGCATTAAAGCCTGAAAGCAGTCTGTGCGTACCTCCGCAAACATACACATACACTGCAGTACCTCACCAGGCCCAATAGCACTGTAAACGCATTATTATATTGGACGCGTAGGTCGTTGAATGCCCTTTGCGTATACCACAGACTGCACGAGTAAAATGATTGGCAATATGCTTTGAAAAGCGTTACTTTCACTACTTTAGTACGACGTGCAAACCTGCGAGCCAGCATATTACATCGGATAGCCAGCGACCTCCACTCCCGCTCGATCTAAATTATCATTTAGATCTTCAGTGACCCAGTGGCCCAAGTACTTGTATTGCTCAACTCTTTTTAATGGGGCAACGCAGAGTGTAACATAAAGTGTACGGGAGTAAGATTTACAATCAAAGTAAAAATAATTTTCTAAACTTTATTTAAATATTAAAGGTTTAGAAAAATTTATTGATAAGAAAGAAAAAATAAGAACCGAACCGTTCACAAGCCGGGTGACTGCTCTGATCACTGAAGCACTGGACTACAGAGGAATTTAGAGAACCCTGTGAATTTATTATTTCTGTTTTTGAGTTTTATTAAGCTAACGTCTACTACCTTTAGAATGTCGATTAAAGTTATCGGTTCCCGTCCCCGGATATCAATGTTTCCTATATTGGACATTTTTTTGAAAAATTTAGCTTCAAACAAAGTTTTGAGGCAAGTGTTGGTTGGATGGAATGAAGCCTTTTATTTAGTTGTATAAATTCGCTTTTTGTCTGTGTTCGGTCGTCGGGTGGTTGTGGAAATTTTTACACTGTATAATTGTTCCGTCTTCATCAGTATAGACAGAGGCTTTGCATCCTCTGTTGTTATGTGTTGCACAATTCCATCGCGTTTTGTAAGCACTTTGTCGATGCTTTCCAAATAAAAACCCGTCCAGGAGCAGCAAAACCCCGCCGTGTCTTGATGGGATGAACTGTGCCACTGAAATAAAAAATCAAACGTTCCTTTAATAAGATGCTTAATTTGAGATAGTTAATAGGTGTGAGTGTAAAAATAGTATCATTTACTGTTAGGTCTCCCGGCAAGTAACAAGTGAGAACGATCTACATATTCTGCACAGACTTGCTCTATAGCTAGTCTTTCCACTGAGCTACTGAGCAATTTGGAGAACGCTGTGAATTTATTGTTACTATTTTTGAATTATAAGTCTCCTACGTTCATAGTATTGAAATGGTTATCGTTAACTTCAAACAAAGTTTTGAGATAGGATTAGGTATTGGTTGGAAAGAAGCCTTTTATTTAGCTATATAAATACGCTTATTGCCTGTGTTCTGTCTTCGGGTGGTTATGGATATTTTTACACTGTATTATTGTTCCGTCTGCATCAATATAGACAGAGGCTGTGCATCCTCTGTTGTTATGTGTTGCACAATTCCATCGCGTTTTGTAAGCACGTTGTCGTTGCTTTCCAATTAAAAAGCCGTCCAGGAGCAGCAAAAACCCCCCGTATTTTGATGGGATGAACTGTGGCGCTGAAATAAAAGCCAAAAGTTCTCTTGAAATAGTCGATTTGGGATAGTTAATAGGTGTGAGTTTAATAACAGTATCATTTACTATAAGGTCTCCCGGCAAGTGAAAATCATCTACATAGTTTGCACCTATTTGATCTATAGTTAGTCTTTCGTCATCCCTTAAATATTCTAATATAGGATTTAACCCGTTCTGCTGAAATGATAGGTTTTCATATTTACAATACTTAGTCATAATCGTAAGTACCTACTTATTTATTTATTTATTTACCTAATACTTATGTCTAAATTCAATGTCATGTTTATTAGTTGTGTTTATAATTATAGTTCTCAAAGAAATCACCCCATTTTACGTGTAAGTAGATACAACTAAAAATACAGCATCTTGTTTACCTACATATCTAAGCAATTGTAATCAGAATCATTTCCATTTGATTATAATAATTTTTAAAAATGAACTTACCTTGAGGCTTACGTCTAAAATATTGACCGCTGTTTTGAAATGGCCTGGAGTTCACGCAGATTTGGGTAGCGTTTGGCGGTGTGCTATATGGTCTTAAGGAGATGATGAGTACTCCTCATCAAGAGCAGTCCTTATCGCTTCCGGCATAGAAGTAAATTGCCTCGAAGCAATTATGGTACTCAATTTAGTGTCTGACAACTCCTCAGTAAAAGGCTTGATACTTCGCTGTTTTTTTTATTTAATAGCCTTAAAATGTCATATTTCCTATCATTGTTATCCGCCTGTGCAATGGTCAAATTGACGAATAGATCCTCGACTTCAGAGCCAAAGGATTCTATGGACCTTGTGTGATTTTGTAAAGTTGTAATTGTATTGCTGACTTTTTCGGCAGACTTTTTCGTTAGCAAATATTTACGTATGTCAGTGAAAAGTTCGGGAACTATAACATACGACGATCGAAGCCGTAACTTTGCGCTGGATGACAGCTTCATCTTAATACCGGCCGGCTGGCCGAGTGGTCTGTGCCCCTTACTATACAGGCTACTTAGTCGGAAGGTCCCGGGTTCGGATCCCGGTAGGGACAAATGTTTGTATCATGAGTACGCACATTTGTTCACGAGTCATGGATGCTTATATGTTTATTTCTAAAATTTATATACATATTATTATCATTATTTCTCCGTTATCTAGTATCCATAACACAAGCTCTTAATGAAAATAGGTGTGAGTGTATGAATATTATTATTATTATTAATAACAAAATTAATTAGCGATTTTTGGCTTCGTTATTGATAATTGAACTATACCTCACTTTTAAATGTTTTTAATGCGTTAAACGCCTACTTTAAACATTGACACTGTAAATATCGTCACATGTTACAATGCTTTTGTTGGAACGTTGTTACATTGTTTAAACAATTGAGAAGGAGATAATGTTTATTTCTGAAAAAATAAATAAAATTGTTTCGTGTAGGCCGTGCGGGCCATAATAAATGTCAAAAAAAGTCTTCAAATAGGGTTTCGAAAATCTTATACACACGGCATGGCAAACGTGCGCAACGCATACTATTTATAATACGGTACGCATGGTGGCACAGCGCGTCCTTGTAAACACTATACTAATAATTATTTATTTATTTATGATGATGATTTATTATCCCCTTAACTAAATCTTTTTACACACACTTTGATTTCTGTTAAAACCCTAGGTACAAGTACTCTCATTCCCCTCGAGGTTTTTTGAGTTGCGGTAAACTTTGTCCTTATTGCTTAGTTTGAGATAAGTATTGTCAGTTTGTATATAATGTTAAGCTCAAATACCGGTCATTGAGCGAAAATACAGCTCGCGTTGTGGTCACTGTAAAATTACCAAATTGCTCGTTTCGTGCAATGGCTGGTTCATAAAAGTTTAGAACTGAGACAACCGTCTCTCGTACCCACGGGTAGGTACCACCGTATTTGGTGGTAGGCCCGTATGTATACGTGCATACCACCAGGTAAATCGAAGCTGCTACTAACGAGTTATCGATCATAATAATTATCTTTCATTTTTTTAATTTAATTAACTCGCTCACACTGAATAGAATACAAAAAAAGTTAATATATTCTAAAAAAAATTTTATTAAAGGTTAGAAAAGCATATTATCTATCTATACTATAAAAAGCATGTCCCATGACATGAATGTTTCCTAGTGTGGATTTTTTTTGGGAAACGTTAACTCCAAACAAATTTTTGAGGTAACACTAGGTATTCGTTCAAAAAGTAGCCTTTCATTTAGTCGTCTAAATACGCTTTTTGCCTGTGTTTGGTCTTCGGGTGGTTATGGATATTATTACAATTTATTACTGTTCCGTCTGCATCCGTGTAAACAAAGGCTTTGCAACCTCTGCTGCTATGTGTTGAACAATTCCATCGCGTTTTGTAAGTACTTTTTCGATGCTTTCCAAAAAAAAACTCGCCCAGGAGCAGCAAAATCCCCCCGCGATTAGATCGGATGAACAGCGGCGCTAAAACAAAAACCAAACGTTAAATAATTGTTTAATCACACACAACGGGTTGTGGACCCGCGCACATGCTTACTACGATCTTAACCTATACCCTGTAATACCCAGTATACCTTAAAAGAAACGGTCTCGTTTCGGGCTGTCGCGCGTTCTGAATTACCCCACCCTCTCCTATTAGAGTGACTAAAACCTTAATTGTGAAATGTCTTTAATTTCAACTCATTTTTGTTTACGTCCTCTCACATTGTTTCTCGGGTGGTTATGAACATTTTTACACTTAACAATTCTTCCGTTATCTATCGTGTAAATACAGGCGGTGCAGCCTTGAGTGCAACTAGTGCAACGCCATCTTGTTTTGTAACCACTTAGTCGATGTTTTCCAAACACAAAGCCGTCTAAAATAAGACGATCACCACTTTTTCTCGATCTGCTGAACCTTACATCTAAAACAAATGATAATAAAGATTAACCCGACGTAGATAGGTTACTGAAGGTAGCAATTCGAATGGCACGTAAATGCATTGTAATAAAAAAGGCGGAGACATATGGTGCATAAGTGGTGTTATTTGCTTGTACGGCTTGTATATAAGCCACTGCTGAGGGTATAAGGTTATGTTATCGAAGCCGTTCCCTACAAATAGAGTAATTTGGAAATAGGCCGCTTAGATAGTCATAACACAGGTTTTTATTATGAAGTAGGTAAATGGCCTTGTTGGGAGCTACCCTCCGTTCGAAATTTCCCCACTTTCCCGTAAACAAAAAATCAACTAGGAAAATTTTATTTTTTGAATTAAAAAGGAAAGGAAATAAATGAAATAGTTTATTAGGAACCAAAAAACAGTAATAATAATTATAATATCATCTACATAAACTAAAAAAGGGCTCCTGAGCTCAGCAAAATGTCGTAGCAGACAACTACGACGCTGGTATTTTACCTACTTTTTATATTGACTAATCTCACATATAACATACAACACAAACTAAAATAATATCAAACATAAAAACTTTTCAGCAAGTACATTAGGACCACGCAATTTATTAAGTATGTAAAATAATATAACTATGAAATTAAGATACTAATAAAATATTTTTGATCACATGCTCAAACATGTTATTAATAATACACATACTCAGACCTACTCCTAACTCCTTATAACATACATATTTATACTGACATTTTTTTTTATATAAAGCACGGTAATTGACCCAACACTACCTGATATGAAGCGGTAAGGAGAATCCATATGCGAAGACAGCTAGTGCAGAATGGACATTGCACTAGCTGCCTCTACCTTGCCGGCCCAAAAGATGCTTTTTCACGCCTCTCTTGAAGGACCCCATGTTATAGGAAGGAGGAAACACATGCGCTGGCAAAGAATTCGAAGTTCTGGAAGTACGACAAAGAAACGAGGAACTAAATTTCTTTGTGCGCGATGTGGTGATTTAATTTCATATTTGATTTTACATTTTTCTTTCGTGATTGTGGATATTTTTGCACTTAATTATAAATTTATCTTCTACAGTATACACAAACGCTTTACATCCATATTCTGTGCATTGCCAACGTTTTTTTAATTTCGTCTCACGATGTTTACAAAACAGAAATCCATATAAATATAACAACATCCCACCGGACCTTGACGGAATGAACCAGCAGGGACCTAAAAAAACAAATAGGTTAGTTTATTTCTTTATTAAAAGCACGGAAAATCATCACGCAATTATCTATTGTGTGGAGTAATACTGGGGACCGGAAATTCGAGTGCAATTACTGAGCATGGAGGGCATTTCATCTTAGGTCTTAGAATGACAACGCACCTGCAATATCAAGTGATTTTTTTCTTGTTATTGCAGGTGTCTATAGGCGGCGTATATTATCACCAGGACCTGGTGGTAATATAAGCCGACGGCCCACCTGGTGGGCCGTCAGCTGTTTGTCATATCTCTACATAGTATAAAACAAAGTCGCTATCCGCCGTCTGTCTGCCCCTATGTATGCTTAGATCTTTAAAACTACGCAACGGATTTTGATGTGGTTTTTTTTATAGATAGAGTGATTCTTAAGGAAGGTTTATTTGTATACTACATGCATAATATTTACATGAGTATTGCACCCGTGCAAAGCCGGGGCGGGTCGCTAGTACTTGTATAAAAAAAATTAACCTAATTTTCAGCTAGGTAATATAAATTTCACATCAAATTCCCGGGATTCCGAGCTTGTAGCAATAATCTTTAATTTTATCTGATTAAATGAATTTGTTCGTCCATAATTTATATTTATAAAATACAACTTGCACGTGAAACTGCTCAGATTTAATTTCATTGTAACCCAAGTAAGAACGTTGTAAAATATGTTTCTTGCTCAAGTAGCTAGTATTAGCAAGTTTTTGTAAATGAAATAACAAGTCTTTACAAATACCGTTTATTTCACAAAAAAACAACAGATTTTTATGAAATTGTATGTCATCCATATTTTTCCTGACTTTAGGTATAAACGTACTCGAATTTTCGACATCATCGCTTACGTTCGGTTCTGTCGTACTATGTTGCGGTACTACTCACTTGGTGCGATCTTCTATTTTAGGATAAAGCCTTCACCGATTTGCGACAGAAATCGTGTATAATCAACATATTTTTATAAAATTGTTTGATCATTAATTGCCATCGCATATTTTTTACATGTTTTTCTTGCGTGAGTGTGGATATTTTTGCACTTTGCTATTACTCTATCTTCTATAGTATACACAAATGCGTTACAACTCGCACGGGAATTTTCGGTGCATTGCCATCGTTTTTTGAAACTAGTCTGTCGCTGTTTACGAAATGTGAATCCGTCTAAATATAACAAAACACTACCCAACTTCGATGAGATGAACACAGGAGCTGTAAAAAAACAAGTACCTTGTATAAATCTTCCTACTCCCAACACAATGCTCCTTGATGAGCTCCTGCAACCTTATGCCGCTGGAAAACACTAAAAAGTAGTTGTATTCGGCTGTTAATTTCTATATTGCAAAGTTGAAAAATAAAAGCCCCGATATCCGGTAGAGAATGCATTATTTTTAATATTTTTTTCTTATTTTGACAACAAACAGTCATTACACACTTATTTCACATCTATATATATATATAAATGTTATGTTGGTTTGTGTACGCTTCAAAAACTCAAAAAGTTCTGCTCCGATTGAGTCGAAATTTTAACATGATATAAAGTCCGCATCAAGGATTGTTTTTATCTATATCACAATGTGCAACTGCGAAGCGTGGCAGGGTACAGCTAGTATTGTATAATAATATTACTAAGACAATATAGACCAATAGTGCCTAAACTAAGTTTCAACTACAAATAAATACTTTTTTGAACTTACGAACTATGACGACATAAAATTTAAATATACGTATATTAAGAGTTTTCTACATGCCAACATTGGCATCCATTCGTTAATTTATTCATATAATCATGTTTATGTGCTTACTATGTATGTTTTATGTGCAAAATAAAACGTGATATACAGATCTAAAAATTTTTTAAAATATTTTATTGTTTTTAATAAATATTCAGAAATGTTTGCCCTATATGTAGATAAAGAATCTTTTAAGGGGTCCAAATGGTTAAATTGCTTGTTATATAAAGCAAGTGAGCGTGGCACAAAATGATTTGTATAATTTTTATGGAAATATGGTGGTACAAACAGTAACTTGTCGCACGCGTGATATAAAGTTAATTTTAGATAGTAAAATAGATGAATCTATTTTATTACTAAGCAACTTGAACAGGACCATCATATCGGTCTGTTTACGTCGATCACTCAAAGGTAATATGTTATAGTGCTGCAAGGAGACCAAATAACATTTATCATGACGATTATTACGATAATTTAAAATTTTGATGATTTTTTTGCACCTTGTCTAATATGATACTCGTAAGAAGGGCTCCAAATTACACTAGCGAAATCCAAAATTGACCTAACATATGTAAAATAACGTATTTTTAAGGTATCTATTTGCTTAAAAGGTGTACTAATTCTGTTAATAAATCCCAAACACTTAAATGCTCTTTGCACTATCAAGTCTATGTGTTGATTAAAAGTTAAGCTATTATCCATTTGGATACTTAAATCTCTAATTGAATTAACTCGTCGCACACTTTGATTTTGAAGAGCGTAATCGAACAGTATAGGTTGTTTTTTGCGCGTATAAGTAATAACATAACACTTTTCAGGATTCAGAAAAGATTCGCGTTACAATAATATGAGAATGAAGCCAGTTCTAATTGCATATCAAAACAGTCTTTATCTGATTTTATTATTTTGAACAACTTTGTGTCGTCAGCGTATTGTAAGAAATCAGTGAATCTATTGTAGTCTCCCATATTATGGATATACAATGAGAACAGTATTTGACCCAAATGAGATCCCTGTGATACACCTGAACAAACTCCCAGAAATATAGAACAGTACCCCAAAGACACACCGCTTGGCTTCTGTTACTTATGTATGATTTTATCCATCTTAGCAGATCACAATGTACACCGGCATTCAGTAATTTCTCAATAAGAATGTTATGGCTTATCTTATCAAATACCTTAGAAAAATCTGTGTACACAACATCTACCTAAAGACCTTTATCCATAGCATTCATCAGATAATCAGTAAATGTTAAAATATTACTGTCTACATTCGAGACCTCATAAAACCATGTTGCCTATGAGTGCACGCCAAGTCAGACCGGTCCCGCACAACAGTAGTCTTTACAGTTGCAGCAGGTTACCGGTGAGTTAATGTAATTAAATAAACACGCTCTTATATAATACTATGACACAATCTTAGGATTTCTTAAACTTTAGTAAAAATTTTTTTTGGCAAGCCTTTTCATTTTTTGTGTGGTTGTGAATGTTTTTATTTACAGTAACATATTTATCATAAACTGTGTAGACATAAGCTTTGCAGCCTCTATTGTTGTTAGTTGCGCAACGCCATCGCGTTTTAGGTCCATTCTTAGAATGTTTACTATAAAGAAATCCATCTAGAAACAGTAATATTCCTCCAACCCTCGATGGAACAAACACCAAATCTAGAACAAACAAAACAATTGATGTAAAATTCTCCAAAAACGAATCTGTTAATGTTTACAATAAGATAAAGCTTGTATAAGTCTTCCTACTCAAGTCCCAACACAATGCTTCTTAATGAGCTCCTGCAACCTTATACCGCTGGGAAATACTACAAAGTAGTTGTATTTGGCTGTAAACCCCTTTAAGGTAAAGTTGTTTCAACAGTTTAGAATTTTGCTTTAAAATGATAAGGTAATGATAAAATAAAAGCCCCAATATCCAGTAGATAATGCATTATTTTTTAATTTATTCTTTATTTAAGAAAACACAATGCGCTATATACATAAAATCATTTCACGATATTTAAATTTGCTTTGATACGTGAGATGTATGTATACTGTAGTTAAAACCGAAAACGGACACTTCTACGAAATATCGCCGCATACGTCACGATCCTACCTCTGGCGGAAAATGAATACTCTGCGTACCGTGAATATAATTGAGTGAAAGATGTTCTTTCATTTGCTGCGATTTGATGGTATTAACGTAGTCATTATTGTCAACGGTGAGTAAATGTAATTGAATAAACACGAAATACACACACATAAGTAATACTACGACAACATCTTAGAAGTTATTAAGCTTTAAGGAAATTTTTTTTTGGCAATGCTTTTCGTTTTTAGTGTGATTGTGAATGTTTTTATTCAAAGTAACATATTTATCTTGAACCGTGTGTACATAAGCTTTGCAGCCTCTATTGCTGTTAGTTGCGCAACGCCAGCGCGTTTTAACTGCAGACTTAGAATGTTTACTGTAAAGAAATCCATCTAGGAACAGTAAAGTTCCTCCAACCCTTGATGGAAGAAACACCAGTTCTGGAACAAAGAACACAATTGATATAAAATGCTCTAAGAAAATATGCAATAAATTAAAAGAAGTTTTTCAATATGTCACTGAACCAGCAAAATATGAGCAAATTCTATAATTTAAAGATGCTCCACTGGATGTTTAAAAATTATTACTAGTCGGTGAGACTTTCTCTTTTGCTTAAGCTTCAAGGAAAACTCGCATTAAATTGGAACTACCACGACTGGAAACTACCACAGGAGATTTCACGACTGATACGAACGACCTATTAGTGGGATTACACGTAAATTACTTTTAAAATGTGACGACCGTTCAGATGGATGTGTGGCAGTAATGGTGACAGGTCATACTGTCATAGATCGTTCTTGTATTTATTCATAGTGTAAATGTTACCGTAGGAGTAGAAAAATACATAACGACGGTGGCAATATACTCTCATATATTCCAACGTTATAGCAAAATGTCTACTTTATGTCAGGATCTGTGAGAGTACGTAACCTGGCCAAGACTGAGCAATTTATTTAGATATCGCCAGTGCAAGGATCATTGGTAATCCAGTATCCTCGCAGGGTTAGCTTAGAAAGTAAATAATCTGAAACGTGTAAAACCGAATAATTTTGCCAAGTCCTGTCAAGGTGACCGTCGAAATTTAGTCCTGACTTAAAAATACATTTTGTCATAAATATCTTTAGTATTCAAATGTAAATAAAATTGTCTGGTTAATTTCAAAATAATTTACTGAATAATAATAATAATATCTACAAAACACAAAGCTCTTTACAAACAGTTGGGGTAATGTATATTTATGTAGAGATCCTTTTAAATATTTACCTAGATTAAAGTATACCTGCGGAAAGAGCAGGTAAGTCTAAGGAGCTCGGATTACGAAAACTAAACGACTTTCGCCATGCATTCTGATGGGTTAATCAAAAATTTGTTATCTCGAGCTCCTCCGTGCTTCGGAAAGCCGTTGGTCCCGATTGTAAGTGCAGCTTTTTTCACCCACAAACCCGCAGTGGCCAGCGTGGTGGTGACATAGCCCAAACTCTTTATGTGCTTTTGCCATGTAAGGGCTGTGCCCTGTAGTGGGTCGTGTATATACAGAATGGTGACGCAGATACGATATTAAATTAAAACATGGGCTATATTAGTTAATAGAAATGTTTTGCAATTTTCAAATACATCTTATTTATTTAATAATTTCATGACATTTCTTTGAAATAATATTGGCTGTATATTTTCGTCACCAATCTGTATATAGGCTGTTGATGATGATACCTGCAGATCTATCTGCTTTATTCGATACAAAATAACTGAGTTTTGCTCTGTAGTCAACTTTATATAGGCAAAGATATCTTAAAACCTGAAATCTATATAAGCCTTAAATTGTATCATCAGCGTTACCATCTGGTATTAGAGCAGTTGGTAAATTATTCATATACATATGCCGCTTGCTAGCTATATGGTTATGTAAGTTCTTATATTTGATGATTTGGTTGTAGACAGTGGTGTAGACAAAGGCATGGCAACCTCTGCTCGCGTTTGAGGAGCACTGCCAACGGATTTTGTACCCAATTTGACGTTGTCTGCTGAATGCATATCCATTTAGAACAAGCATAGGTTTGCCGTATCGTGACGTTGAGTATATGGCTGAAAAGAAAATATGTCTTGAATGCCCAAATTCCTACTTCAGTAGACCTTGATGGAATTTTTCATAGAAAAACATCTAAACTATCACATTTTAATGTTTTTGATGCGTTTAAACGCCTACTTTATTGTCGAGCCCTGCCTGGAGCATATATTTTTTCATCGTTTTCTTTCTTTATTTGTAATCTAAACTAAGTATATAGGAAAAAAATCATGTTCTGGGACGGGGACCAAACCCACGACCTTACACGATACATTTTTCACGACTGGCTGATATTTGAGGAGTTCGGTGGCGTGATGGTTTGAGCGTTCTGGTTTCGATTCTGACAATAAAGGAACTTTCGCAACGATCCAGGGATGAGTCGACTAAGACTTGTACTCTTGAGCTCCGCCATGTTTCGGAAGGCACTGGTCACGCGGTTATTGCTGCAACCGCCTTGACCCACCAACTTGAGTTGGGCCAGCGTTACGGTGTTATTCCAATAGATGGTGAGTGATATTTTTACTTTGCAAATGCTGTTTTCTTTTTCAATTACAAAAAAATGTTACCCTACATAAAAGGTAACGTTACTTTTGTAATTCAAGAAATTCTGTTTTACTTTGTTGTTACTACTTAAGTGTAATAACGTACATTTTTTATATACAGGGTGGTGCCGTCAATGCGACAATTAATTTAAACATGGGCTATATTAGTCCATAGAAATAGTTTGCCACTTTCATAAATATCGTATTCATTTGATAATTTCATGACATTTGTATGAAATAATGCTGCCAACGTTACACTATTCCATACAAATGTCATGAAATTATCAAATAAATATGATATTTTTGAAAGTGGCAAACCATTTCTATGGACTAACATAGCCCATGGTTAAATTTATTGTCGCATTGAAGGCACCACCCTGTATAAGGTAAACGCTGGTAATGTCGACAGTGTCCCGGTACCCGTCAGTTTATAAAAAATAACGAATATTTCTTTTTCTTGCGTGGCAATGTAAGAACTTTCTATGGCACCATAATCTTTGTTATATACTACAAAATCAGAACCACAACAGTTAATTAAAAAAGCAATGGCGACGGAAAAAAATTGCATCAAAGTATAACACTCCCAAATTTGGATCTTTTTTGCTAGTTTAGGTACTGAAAGTGAACTCTAGCGTAGTACATTAGATTTTAAATTTTGCAGAATCTATCGGCAGTTCGATGATAGTGATTATTTCTTAATGTAGTCAAGTGAAGTATCTAATGAATTTTAACCTTTCAATCAGTATTTTTTATTTATTTTGTGGTATTTACCTGTGTGACATTTATTGGTTCCTAAAAATCCCTAAGTGACCCAATCCTCGTCAATAATAACACAATTCTGACGGTTACTGGGCCTAGCGTGGAAACCTGCACCAATTACCGCCATCGTTTAGTTTTTCGTTAAATTTCGCCTTTATCTTCATAAAGCTAAGGTCGTAAGATAATATCTTGCAAATTCTTAAAATGAAATATGATTCCTTGGCGGTGTATACCTATATATTTATTTACATATGATATGATATTTATTTATATGAGTACACATAGACTCTTCCGTTGTGTTCAATTCATAGCCCCGGTTATTCCCGTGGCTCTCGCAAGAGGCGACTAAGCTATCAACTGCTCCACTGGTGGTGGTAGGGTCTGAACACCATCTTGTTGGCGACCACCGTACGCATGGCGTAAAACCAAAGCTTGAAGAGACGTTGCCGTGATGCATGCGGTCAGTGATGCAACCGTCTGACAGTGCCAGGTGGAATGCATTGACTCATCTGCAGGAAGACTCCAAGAAATTGATGTTCCGCTGTCCACTGATAGCACACTATAAGGGCCCAATCTAACCTAAACAGCTCGTGGGGTTCTTCACCATATGACGCAATATCTCGGGGTGGTCCGTCGTGCAGGTTTGAGACCGGGTGACTTAGGGTGCACGTGGACCTAGGCATACGATGACGTGTCAGCAAACGTGGTCAGCCAGTGGCTGTTATCCATGACATTGCCAAAGCCTTTGATCTGGTCAGGTACTAGCCTCTTTCCACTCAGCCGTGCGACTGGATCGCTGGCTTCCTGCACGGGCGGAGAATTTATATCCTCGCAGATAATTCTTATCAGTGAACGCTTATCAATGTACCGCAGGTCTCCTCTCTATTCCCCTCACTCTTTGTTTTGCATAACTATCACATATTATGCTTATTTTAGGAAACATTCATTGCCATGCGGATGACAGTACAGTGCATGAGAAATGTTATGGCCGCCTAGGAGTCAGTTGCGTTAAAACCGAGAGGAGAAAAGAATGAAAGTTAGCTGGGCGTTGAACCTTATACTTGAATGGGGATCTAATATTCTTGTTGAGTTGCAAAAACACAGGAGTGCTTGTTTGTAGCCAAAATGTCCCCTTCGTTCTCTTCAGGGCACAAACCTTTATTAGGCATGGCAAATGATTCAAAACCACCTGATAAAAAGCGATAGAAGAGTCCATATGCTGAGACAGCTAGTGGAGCATAAACACTCAATTCTAGGCGCCTCCACCTTGCCAGCCCATAGGGTGCCTTAATATTCAATATTCATCCTTTTTTTCGGGGAGTAATCTGAATACAGACTTATCCGCCGGTGGCTAGGCCCAGCGCTAATGACACTGGGAACATCTTCTCACTAATACTCCCCGGTAACTCCACTGCCCTTCGCAGGGGTAGCTTAGATTCTACTAAAGCAATTTCACGAGCCCACCCCCAGGCAACTTGCCTACGGCTAAGGTTTCGCACCGTTGGAGACCCAGAGTCACTAGAATAATTAAAACCATGGCAGCTTGTGTTATGCGTGCACAGTCGCGCAGAAAGTGGCATAACCCTTACCATGGTTGACAACGAGAAAAGACCGCGACCGAGCGCCGCACGACGTTAGTGGCGCTCGTGTCATCAAGCCGGACACTTCACAAGAGTGTGCTCGGCCGTATCGTTTGGGGGAGTCGCAGTGATGACAATGCGGCGTTTCTTTCTGACGGGCGATACAGTACAATTAGTGACCAAAGCAACCATTTCTAGTCAGTAACTGTATAATGCTGTAGGTGAGGTTGCCCAGCCGGTGCCCAACCTACTCCTCCAACACCGGACGAATCAAACATCCGGTTGCTGGTTGTGCTGTGTTGGAGTGACACGAGCCTCGTCCCATTGGCACAGAGCCTCCCTCTACACCAGGGTGCGGATCTACCTCGCGTCATCGAGGTCGGATCGCTCCCCCCGCTCTCTTGCTGCGACCGTGTTTGCGGTGTTGATACACTCTGGCCAGCACCAGGGCATCAATCTCCTACGGAAGCGTACCTGCTAAAACGCAGGCAGTCCCATGACTAACTTTGAGGTAAGTCCACATAGCACGGATCGCGATGACACTCTGCGGCTGCCGCAAGAGGGCCCGTGCGCGGAGGGAGAGGCACTCTGTCCACTTCGGAATTCCATACAGTGCCATACACTTTACCACCCCGAGGTAAAATCGACGGCACGACGATGCGCTAGATGACCACGGTCGTGCCGACCAACGCATGGTGAACCGCGTACTCCCATTCACGTACCCTTGTTACGACCAGCGTATCATCCGCTAAGTAGACGGCAAAAGCGCGCCGCATAGAACCCAGGCGTATGTAGCCTAGAAATGGGCCTACTACGTGGGCTCTAGGGCACACCAGCCGCTATTGTCCATGACTGGATGCGGCCCTCTTCGTCTTTGTACAGGATCCAGCCACCACCTGCCATCTTCAGTCCACCTGGCAGGAGATACCTTACAACTTGAAACGTGGTCTCCATTCGAGACCTACTTACTTCACCGCTCATCAGTTGTACGAGAGTGTAACCGTCATCTATCCAATGTCAACTGCTTAGATCTTTAGGCGAATAACAAAATTTCCACTATTGAATTGAAAACGTGAAACTTCATGTCGCTCAGCAAGCAGTAGAGAGATTTGCTAAGCGACATGAAGGTCCTCGTTTTGGCTCCATTAGTCATATCTAAACAAGTACGACGGAAATCCTACTCTACAGATTTCTGCTGCCTTCACCAGTCCTCCAGTCGTCCAGTACTTCCTGCTCTCCAATTTTAGGAGCAGCTTATCTAACTCAGTTATGGTAGACTTTACTGCATCTATGCCATGCCAATGTGTGATTTTTTAAATACAACTTGCCACCGTCGTTTGTAGACGCTTGTAATAACAAGGGATAAATCTTCTGGTATTGGTAAGTTGTCATGCTTACTTTTTTTTACCTTTACCTTTTTTTGGGGGAGAAATCCAATAACAGACTTCCCCGCCGCCAGTAGGGCTGGTAGGCGACGGGCGTGTGTTGAGGTCGCCCAGCGCTGATGATGCTAAACACACTTAAGCACTCCAGTAACTCCACTGCCCTTCGCGTGGGTAGCCTAGGCTCTGCCGAAGCAATTTCACTAGCCCACCCACGACATGCTTTGGCCTAAGATGAAATGCCTTTGATGCCCAGTAATTTTTCTACTAATTTTCCCTTTAATCCGAACCACAGCGACTACAAACACCGTGAAAACAACGTCTAAGGATATTCAATTACGAAATAAAATCATTATGAACCTTAAATTTACCCAAATACGGTTCAAATTACATTATGCTTAAAATTTGACGAGTTTTGGTACCATTTGCCGATCATTAGGACAAATCTGTCGAATACTGGTACAAATGGGTGTTTCTTCAATTTATTATTTATTTGATTTTTTCCTTATTCTCCTTAATAAAACGATTCATTATGTCTAATAGAGGAATAAATTCTGTACTTCATGGTGTAATTACAACTTCGTAAGAGCAATTATGTTTGTGTGACAAGTCGTCAAAGTCAGCCAAGTTCAGTTTCCGACGAGTATTGGGACGTTTACCTTAATAAGAATTTGCAATGGAAATTTTAAATTTATATTTCAGAAATTACACCGACGTTTTACCATTAGTGCCTAAAGTGTGTGTTCTACGTCAAACGAAACTACCGCGTCCGTAGAGGCTACTTATTAGAATATGGTTTCCATTACTACTTAATTGAAAAGAGACGCTGCCGTCGCCTTCATTCAATTTGACAGCAGAATGGAGATGCGTTAGTATTGATATACGAAACTTGCATTTGGACCTTAGAAATGCCACACTTACTTAATTACCCAACTTCACTACGGAACAAATAAAACAACTGAAAATTAAAGATATATAATCAAAAATACAATACCTAAAACCTAACAAAGGTCTTGACAAATCTATCTTTAGGGATGTAGTTATCAAAGCAGAGTAGGTTTACTTTCATTCCACCAAACATTTGTCTCGTTAACCTTGAAAATGATTCTTTTAGTAGGTAGGTAGGTAGGTAGGTACCTTTAATTAAAGTCAACATGGAGGATGGTTGTGTTCAAACGTAGTTTTAACTATGACGTCATCTATGGTAAATACGGCAGCTCGACACTTTTGTTTCTGTTTGATACAATGCCAGCGTGTCTTGAATCCATGAACACGGTGCTTGGAATACCTATACCCATTCACGATTAAGTATCTTCCATCAGATAGCAAGCAAGCTGAAGGGAAATCTGAAACTAAAAGCACATCGATATCAAATTTGTGAATACTGCTTATGGATAAGGACTTTACACTTTTGTAATGTTCTTAATATGCCAAAAAAATATATTTCCCGATAAATGTTTGATCAGAATAATTTGCGATACAGATTACATAACGTCAAGCAAACAATAATCAAATGATTTTTGAGCACACGAACTTAAACAAGTTGTAATGTAGTCTAACAATATACAGTTGGATCATCATCTAACTGGAGTGATCACCTAGCTCAGTAAATTTATCCTTTAGGTACAGAAGGTCAAGTTGTAAAATGTCCAGTGGTTGCAAAATGTCCAGGTCGCAAAATGTCCAGGTTGCAAAATGTCCAGGTTGCAAAATGTCCAGGTTGCAATATGTCCAGGTTGCAAAATGTCCAGGTCGCAAAATGTTCAGGTTGCAAAATGTCCAGGTCGCAAAATGTTCAGGTTGCAAAATGTCCAGGTCAAAAAAGGTAATAAAAGGACCTTTTGCATCTAAAGGAAATGTAGCTTTTGCTACTGAAAAACCACTAAACAGATTTTCTTCAATCGTCGGGTGTTAATAAAATGCTGATTCTGACAAAAAAATATTTATTCATATCTGACAAAATGATGATAATTGATAACAGCAATTGTTTATTAGGTATAAAGTAAGTCAAAAATCAAAAATCTAAATAATTTTCTACAGAAGTGATAGCTAATATAAATAACATAATACTAAATCAATAAATTACTTAACACACCTCAAAAAGATTAATTGTTGCAAAAATTGTTTGATTGTGATTTTGTTTTTTTTTTAATTTTCGTAGGAGCACTTTGTATTACTCATCGAAAATGATGTCTTTACAAAACCACATTCAATCAAAATCACTTATCTCTGTGGCACAGTTACCTTAGAAATAAAAAGTAACGTTACTTTTGTAATTGAAGAAATTCTGCTTTAACTTTGTTGTTATGTGTAATAACGTAGATTTTTTTATATAATACGAATTTACAATGGAAATTTTAAATTTATATTTTAGAGGTTACACCGACGTTTAACCATTAGTGCCGAAAGTGTGTGTTCTACGTCAAACGTAACTACCGCGTCCGTAAAGGGTTCTTATCAGAGTTTGGTTTCCATTACTTCTCAATTAAAAAGAGACGCTGCTGTCGCTCTCATTCTAATTTGAGAGCAGAATGGAAATGCTTTAGTAATGATATACGAAACTTGCATTATGATCTTAACACACGTATACACTGATTCTTACTCGCACACACACACTGAT
The DNA here is from genome assembly GCA_947347705.1 of Nymphula nitidulata. Classification (NCBI taxonomy): domain Eukaryota; kingdom Metazoa; phylum Arthropoda; class Insecta; order Lepidoptera; family Crambidae; genus Nymphula; species Nymphula nitidulata. The sequence continues at coordinate 4,509,760 of OX374626.1, forward strand.
GTCGGTGAGATAAACAATTTATTTATTTATTCTTCATTCCACCAAAAATGTACAAATGGCAGACTCCTCCGACTCCCGATAATTCCAAGACAATTTTAATAATTATCACACTATCCAAATTAAACACCATCTAGAGCTTGTGTCTTGGATACAGAAAAAAAAGTAGGTAGGTAAAAGTTAGAAATAATAAATATTGGTGATGATCCATGATTCGTGAAATTGGTAAAAGGTGATTAGAAGACGATCTGTTTTACAATGGATTAGAATAGGGTAGCTGATAATCTCTTTATGATAGTTGAGATGGAGAATCTGTCCAATGCCAGGCACTGAGAAGAAAACCCATTTCTTTACTCTTTTGTCATAAAATTTAAACGGCCTCATTTGGAGTTACCCCGCGTACTTAATTACCCAAATTCACTACGAAACCTTATTGGTTTACCTTACAACTGAAAATTAAAGATATATAATCAAAAATACAATACCTAAAACATAACGAAGGACATGATAAATCTATCTTTAGGGATGTAGTTATGAAAATAGAGTAAGTTTATTTTCATTTCATCAAACATTTATGTCACTATCCTTGAAAATTATTCTTTTAGTAGACACATCTTTAATTAAAGTCTACATGGAGGATGGTTGTGTTCAAACGTAGTTTTAACTATGACGTCATCTATCGTGAATACAGCAGCTCGACACCTTTGTTTCTGTTTGCTACAATGCCAGCGTATCTTGAATCCATGTACACGGTGCTTGGAATACCTATACCCATTCACGACTAAGTGTCTTCCATCAGATAGCAAGCAAGCTGAAGGGAAATCTGAAATTCAAAGCACATCGATGTCAAACTTTGTGAATACCGATTATGGATGAGGACGTTACACTTTTGTAATGTTTATAATATGCAAAATAATAGTGCAAAATAATAGATTACCCGATAAATGTTTGATCAGCTAAAAGTAGAAGACACAAAATTTGCGACACATAATACATCACATGAGGAGCTCGGTGGCGTAGTGGTTTGAACGCTCTGGTTTCGATAACGAAAACAAAGCAACTTTCGCCATGGTCGGTCCTGGGATGGGTCAATCAAATTTATAATCTCGAGCTCCTCCGTGCTTCGGAAGGCACGTTAAGCCGTTGGTCCCGGTTGTTACTGCAACCGCTTTAACCCACCAACCCGCACTGGGCCAGCGTCGTGGTGTTATGGCCCAAGCTCCTTATCTGTTTCCCCATGTAGGAAGGCCTGTGCCCAGCAGTGGGACGTATATAGGCTGATGATGATGATACATCACATATTGTCAAACAAACCATAATCAAATGGTTTTTGAGCACGAGAACTTAAACAAATTCTATCCTAACAATATACAGTTGGATCATCATTTAAGTGGAGTGATCACCTAGCTCAGTTTTATCAAAAAGCTTTTCTGTGACAATATCCTGATACCTACATATGTCACAGACATCAAAGTGATAGAATCAAAGATGAGACCGATAAAATTGAATAAGGCGTGTCAGATTTCAGGTAGAAAAAAACTTAAAAATTTTTTTTTTTTGAATTATTGCATAAAATTTTAATAATCCATGAAATATAGGTACTTGGAACATTGTACAAATAATCGTAGAGTTAAATATTTATTTACAAATAAGACTTATTTACAATTGTTTTGCTTAGATTAATTTATTATAGATGAATAAGTACATTGAAAGCCAAATCGCAATGGTCAGCTCAATATAAGCGCAGTCTGCAATCGCAGCTAGAATACAAGAAAAGTTAATTGTGGTTTGAAAATAATTCAATGACTCATGTTAACCTGTATTGTAAAGAGCGGGAGAAAGCTGAATATACCTACACTAACATTATTAAAAATAACAATAATTTTTCCTTCTATACATTGGCCGTCACGACGGACACCGTGTGACCGACAATGGTCCTTGCAAACGGTACTCGCCCAATTTCTACTCAGGTATTCAGTGTATTAGAGAAAAAGTATAGCAAAGGTGCGCTGTGAGCTCCGAGCAATCAGTGGCGTACTTTCCCTGCACAATCATGAACATGAACAGGCCCTGATATGGGGGTTTGGTACACTTTAGATTTTACTCAAGATCGAGCAAAACTATCAAGTATTAATTCTGCAAGTATGTACACGGATTTGAGTTGTCTTTATTTTGTAAGGCATAAAAGACGGATCCAAATCCGTATGCCTCGGCAAATGATTGTGACTAGATATATAACTGATTATCTCATCGTCAATTGTAAATATAACGGCGGGGCAACCCTTGTTGTAGTGAGTCCGGCAGTACCATCTGGTTCTCCCGAGTCGAGTTCTGTGCTTGCTGTATTCATAATTTCCCATGATGATAATCCTCGCTCCCCTGAATGTGACTGCGAATACTGCATCTAAAATAATTTATATTTTATTTACATAATCCATGTTTTGTGTAAAGAAACTCGAAGGATAACGAGATTATAAAGAACCATTAAATAACTTATATTTTATTTGTTGCAAATCTTTTTATCTACGAATTTCATAATTTTTTACACACATACTTACAGAAAGTACGACTCCTATTGTTATATGCAACATTTGAATGTAAGTAATAGACTAAAATTTTAAATTATTCCAGAATACAAAAAAATTCAAAAATGGCTATTTACCTCCAACTTGCCGGAACACAACGATGCTGGTAACATTATTGCTAAAGCGCATGGCGGCAGATTTAGGGAAGATAATGGTAGCTAGCCAGAGGGACTTAAAAAAGTCCTACCACCAACCAAACCTAGCAAACAATTTTTGCTCCGACGGCGATTGAAAAATTGAAGTAGGAAGCTGGTCTCACCCTGACTACAAAAGGCGGTCAAAAGTTCTTAGAGCAGTCACCCGGTATGTGAAAGGTAGCGGGTTCACATCCCGCCCCAGACCCAAGACTTTTTTCTATTCTAAGGTCATTCTCCGGATCGGCATTCTCCGCGTTACCAACGTAGCGGTTTAGAATTTTTACAATTTTTGAGATTTGATAGGTTTTTACGATAAAACTTTATTTTAAGATTAAAATAATATTAACGCATCTAATACGATATTAAAGTTGTAATTATGCACAAGCAAATATATTGCCAAATATATGAGAATGCCACAATTTCTCTCCTTTTCGGGCCCAGGCCGAGTTTTGACAAGGTATTTGCAACTTGTACACAATATCAAGAAAATCTTTTGTAGAGTATTAACCTAAAGACGATATGGAACTTATTTTACGGGCAAATCTGCAAAGCGAAAAATTAGGTTCTGGAGAATGACCTTCTTACGATTCCTAAATGTTTTTAAAGCATTTATTATAACGTTAAAATAAAAATTAAGCGTAATAAGATTGTTATAAATAAAAAGAAAGATCTTCCATGCTAAAAATGTAATAATTTTAGATTTTTATTCATGATTGTCAATAATACTGAAGCACTATTTCTAATGATTCATATTGATAATGACAAATTTATTTCATTATTATTATTTATCATTAATTACTATTAGTATTATTATCTTAGTGATTATAAATACAATACTTAGTGAACTATTTTCAATAACTACACACAGTTATTATCAAACATTTTCTATCACATAACGATCACTTTATTTAAAAACTTACAAACTGTTACAAATTCTAATGATAAATGCAAAATATAAATAAAATTTACTTGTTTTAGTATCTGTCTTAAAATTGTGCTATTTTTTATAAATAAAAGCATTCTAGAAACTTTATGATTTACAATGTAAAAAAATAAACTCAGCTAATCAAATTACAAAATCTAAAATGTAAATTAGATTAATTTTCGAAAAATACCTGGACGAACTATCTTTAATCTCAAGATTTCTCAAAAGTTACGATTTTTGACACTGTGTGTGTAGGTACTATTGACTATAGAAATGGGATTCAATGTCGTTTTAATGTCACCTGCACATTGTGGACATGCCGTGACTATTTGTTTTTTTAAAGACTAACCACACATGTAACATTCATTTAAAGCTCAGGTTCCTTAGGTGAAATGAAAGTTCCCGTAAATTTTCCGTAGCAGACTATAACAATGAGAAAAAATTATCCATCACTTTTGAGTATGTGCATACGCCTGCAGTCCAGGGGTAACACTTTGATATTGGTAGGTACTTTTATTCATTGTAATAAGATTCATTTCTCAAGCTACTCATCGTGTCGAGTAAATAGCTTTTGTTTGAAATTTTCAGCAGGCGTTTGGACGCCGTACCCTTGCACACGATTACAATACCTACGAAATTTATCTTTTTCTTATTGGTTATTGACGGTGTCATTGATTTCGCCAGAATCCAGTTTGTAGCTCAGCTCGATTCAAAATTTATACAAGATTTGCTATGTTATGTCAAAATTGATTAATTACTTTTATGATAGGTAGGCCCGTATGTAGGGTCGTCTAGGTAGGTACCACCGCCTTTCTTATTTCAGCCGTGAAACAGTTCGCTGTGTTCCGGATTGAAGGGAAAGAAGGGAAAGGTAGCAGTGTAATTACTGGGCATGGACAGCATTTCATCTTAGGCCTCAGGATGACAACGCACAAGGAAAAATCACTTGATATTGTCAAGTGATTTTTCCTTGTTATTGCAGGTGTCTACAGGCGGCGGTAACCGTTTACCATCACGTAGGCCGTCAGCTTGTTTGTCATCTAGCAGTATAGAAAAATGAGCTGTAAAAATAAATAATTAACTTTCGTAGATGACTCTTAAAGTATGCCATTTTTCGACGACTGTTTTCTTGCCATTTCTATAGTCAATATTTTACATGCTATGGTTAGAACCTTCTAGGCTTCGGCAAATGATTGTGCATGTTGCTATAGCTAACAATATGGTCGTCTATTGTAAATATAACTGCTGAACAGCCTTTGTTGTAGTGAGTCCTACAATACCATCTCGTCTTGCCAGCCTGGAACCTGTGTCTTGAAAATTCATAGTTGGACATGATTATAATCCTTGCCCCCCTCCAAGTGGTCTTGAACATCGCTGAAATCACGCATAAATTACAGCTTCATGACATGATATGATTGCTAATATGAATAACGAAGTAGATTTATGTGCAGTTGTGCTATAACATACAAAGCAGTTACGTAAGCAATACGTAAGGAATATTTTCTAATATAAATATAATAAAATAATTAGAAAAAGAAACATATTATCATATTTTATTAAAATATTACAAATAGTGATTAAAATTAAAAAAATATCAACAAACTCAACAAAGTGACCAATATGGAAATCACTTTATGAAATAACTTCATTATCATTAACTAATTTTTCAGACACTTATGTTCTTAAATTGCTCTTGATTATTTTTTAAAATATAACCTTATTACATTTGAAGTTGAATCAATCAAATTATTCAAAGTTCCCTCTTGCGTGGTTCAGTGTTAAGCTTTGAATTATTAATTTTTATTTTTCCTAAATAAATCCATTTAGAATTTATTAAATTCAAAGTTAGTTTTGTTTATATATGTATGTATATAACACGTCTAACAGTAATTGGTTAAGGTTAAAAAAGCAGGACAGGTGAGGACAGGGAATAAAGACTTCGTCCCTATTTCATGTTAATGTTAAATAAAATTGATATCTATATCGATGATTATCTAAAAATTGAGCATCTAATCATTACAAAAATTGTATGCCATCGAAACAGCTTAGATTTGAAGATTTGAAGCTATAGTTCCAGTATAAGTAGGAGAAAGAGTTACAACTATTACTAAAAAGTCACAACACGTGATACTAAAGATGAAGAAATGACAGAGATCTATAAAGATAAGTATTTTTCAAGTCATCAGCATAAAGGTAAGATCTAACTTCATACCCTACATCGAATAATTAACTCGTGATGCACTAAATATATAGAGAAATATCTAGCGGATTTAGGTGTTCCTCGAGATCACGGTTATAATATCATAGATGGCTACCTTACCTTTTTTTATTCTACGGGCTCTAGTTCCTTGCTTAATTTATGTTTATACAATTTTTAGTCTATAATATTTGTTGCGCTTCACGTTGCGCTCCCTACATTTTTTCTGTTTATTACTTACTATCTTTATATAAATTCCTAATTTTTTTAACATTATTATAAATATTTGAAAAATATATGAAGGTTGCGAGTTTGATCCCCGCCCAAGGTGAAGTTTTTGTAGTTTAGATATTTTACTACTTTTATGGTTAGGGTTTTAGAGTTATATACTAGAATTGACAGTTGTTGTTCTTGGATGTTGTTCTTAGAATTTAGTTCTAATGTTTCCACCAACCTCCATTTTTGTCTCCTTTTTTTCTTTCTCATAACAATATTTCGGAAAATAAATTTACCTTAAACCTTAAAAATAAAATGATGTTTCATTAAATACTTTTTATTTTAAGATCGCAGGTTAAAATATTGAGCTACAATTTTTCATACAAGGCCGACGTACACTCGGTATTTATTTAAAGTTTACATAATTAACCATAGATAAATTAATATCTTCGAATTGTCTCAGACTAGATAGCGGTGAATGAATTGGCAAATGAGTATGGACATTATTATATCTGATTATATTATCTTCAAGCGTGAATATGACAGCTGAACAGCCTTTCCTATAATGTGTTCTACATCGCCACCTTATCTTCGGACCATCAAATCGGTGTTTCGCAAACTCGTAATTAGACATTATAATGATACGGGCCCCTCTAGACGTGATGGCGAAAACCGGCCCTGAAATAATTACAGAATTAATCATGGATGTAAAGAATATCGACATAAAATTTACTATTAATCCGTCAAACATCAGATTCCAGAATCCAGACACAATTGATTTTTCATTCGTCATAGACGTCCGGAGGGATAACGCCGCTTGACAGATTAATAAAAAATTGGTTATCTTTAAAATATTTAGGTATATCTTATGAAGTTATAACACATGATGAAATATCGTGTTTAATAGTAATTATCATTTAAATATTTAAAAAATCTATTAATATAAAAAAAACTAACCCCTAGAAATATTTTATGGGTATTATAATATTTTTGTTGTTTTCTATAATATTATAAACTGTTCTAGTTTAATTGTTTAACTAGTGCTAAAGGTAATAATTAAATACGACATATTTTTTTTCTTTAAATAAATAATTTAGAAATAATAATATATTACATAAATCAGTATACAAAGGCAAAATCCTAAAAGATTGCTAAAGAACAATTATAACTCTCATTCCGACTAGGAAAATTAGGAGGAAATAGATGATTTTGATGATGTAAAGAAAAAACATCCATTCAGATTCAGATGATAAAGTCGGTATTTATAGTAGTATTTTTTAGTTAGTAGTCAACTTTTATTTTGGTAAAAAAATGAAGAGAAATAGGTAGGTATAACTTTTCCGTCGATTATAGTGAGAAAATGGGAGAAAAATAGAATAACTTCTAGCGGACCTCCGTGGCCGATACGATAAAAACAGTCAAGATTTGAAATCGTATTTTACTGTCCGTTAGACATTGTCATATAAAATTGTAATTGTCAATTAATAAATATTGAGCTTACAGTATTTCGTTAATATTTTAATAATATTCTGCTACAAACTCAAATACCAACTGTAGAAGGCAAAAAATTTAAGTTTTTACAGTATTCTGAATATTTATTTTCCTCTCATACGTATTTGCACCTCCTGAAGAAAATATATAAGTTTTCAAAGGTTCATTTAAACAAACTTAGGTCAATAAAAGTCATATATTTTGTATTTATTATTTACACTCTTTCTTTAAAAAAATATTTTTACAAAATCTTTTCTTAAATATTATTTTATCATGTGGAAAGGTCATAGGTAATTTATTTTAAATAATTTAAGAATAAACTTTCCGTGCCACAAACCGAGCCAGTGTTATAACGGCGTGAGAATCTGATACCAAATGGGCAGCATCTGATGGCTCCTACTTAGTATCTATTGGCTACAAAATATCAACCCTTACCAGCAATATTACGGGATTCCTTGATATTGCAGTTCCCACTTATAGCCACCAGGTCCGGTACTGGGTATCAATATAAATAACAAAAAGCTGGTTGACTTTCTCGTCAACGGACAGTAGCTTCCTTTTGTGACGTAGAGACTCTTTAAGGCAGGATTTTTTGAGATTCTACGATTGAATTCAAGACAAAAAACTTAATCTATCTATTGTCTTCAAATCAAGCATAAATAAATACTCCTCAATAAAAATAAAGACGCCTGTAACAGCATTTTCCAAATTGTACCCAAATATTTCGGCATGGAGATAGATCCTGAGAATAGACATAGCTATCTTTTGGCGATAGCTAGTGAGCTTCTGCCACTAGTTATTAATACAAGCGGTTACTTAGATTTGGGGGATGGCAATGCTCGTGTCTCGTCGTGAATACCTTGTCGAATATAGTGGTCAATGACGCCCTACACTGGCGAGAGCTGTGCTGGGTACACCTCCACACACGCTTAACTTCATTGTACACTTTCAAATGGTACGTGTAATCTTGATAGCATAGCAGCGATCTTCCTTTGTTCGATGTTATGAATTGTAGTTCATCTAAAAAATAAAATTGACTATAACTACAACCTTCATAAAGCAATATACGTAAGAGTTATTGATTAATTTTATTGAAATTAAACCCTCAGTAGTACTTTGTTTCATTGCGATTTTTAAAATTCTTGAATAAGGCACCAAATTTTATCAGATTATTAAAATGAAAAGCACTAAGTATTTTAATGATGGTCATTATTCAAAGGAACGGTAATAATCTTTCTGATGAAAGTTTGCTTATATTTATTCATACAGGTAATTCGTAAAATAATTAACTGAATGAATAAAGATACCTAATTAAAAGTGGAAATGGTATTCAACTTAAAGAGTTAAATAATAGATATAAAACGAGTTACAATAAATCATTTTATTTAGCGATAAGGGTAAAGGCAAATTGAGTTTTAATTAAACTGTGTCAATATTATTTGAATAAGATTAGTATAGATATTAGGTAATTATTATGGCCATTGGCCAGTGAATATTTACTTTTGAAATTTGTATATCCAGTAACATTTCATGTTTTTTAACCAAATCGGGTTAAACCAAAAAACGAAACTAGATAACCAGCAAATTCCTCGTTTAGGTAATAAGTAAGTAAATCATTCATTTTCTTACCACTTACACTTTTTCTTTTCTTACACTACATTATGGTAAATACAATTTGTTATTGTTGGCGACTGATTTAAGCTTAAGAGTTTGTATTTCAGGCCATCAGGCCACCCAGATGTGAAATAAGCTAAATATAATTAAACAAATAAGTCAATTGGACCCTGGCAACAGAAATGTGTACTCACCTTTGATGTCTTTAAAAGATCACGTATCTTACGTCATTATATCCTATGTCAGCAACAAGTCTAATTTACAACCAACATAGCCAACAGCTTACCTTGGACCGTTGACTAAACAAACAGTTATCGCTTTGCCAAATTAAAGTTCTTAAAAATATACATTAATGTGATCTATTACTCGTATCAATACATTCTTTCTTACATAGACGCAACGTAAATATAGAAGATTGTCGGACTGCCTGTCTGTACTCATGCAGCGGCTAAAGGTTATCAAGCCGCGATCGGGATATTCAATAGAAACTGTCCTTCAAGTAGTTGTCCTTCATGAGTCCCGAGTGTGAATTATACCAACATGAAACTCTGCGGCATAAATCGTAGAAATGTGTTTTGTATTTTACAGTAGAGGCGCTGTCCAAGTTTAAAAAAAAAGATTTGATGGCTTATAATGAAAATCTAATAAACAGCTTAAATGCAAACTATTGCCAGCAGCACTTCCTTGCTAAGTTTCACGAGACGTTCCTTCATTGTTGTAAATTGAAAAAGGTTCACCACGGAGTATTTGTTCCGATTATCTGTGGTACGTAACCTGAGGCAGGTAATGTATAGTTAGGTACATTACAGTGTCGAGGTCGTTGCTGTTTGTTAGTTCGTCATACCACACATTGTCTAGGCCTAAGGGTCTTGGAAAAGGGCAGGTTCTTGGAAAATTGTTCCAATAAGTATACATGCGTTGCTTTCTAATAGATAAACAGTGGACTTCCTTCAGTCTGTGAAGGAACTTAATTTTTTTAATGGAGTTCGACGTGACGCATGCGTGTGCTTGTCATTATATCTGACGACTACGTCATCACACGTGAATACGACAGCAGAGCAGCCTCTGTTGTAGTGTGTCTTGCAATGCCACCTGATCGTGTCTAGGTTAATTCTGTGCCGAGAATACTCATAACCCGACTTTACAAGAATACGTGCCCCCCTTTTCGTTGTCACGAAAACGGCTTCTGGAAATTAAATTAAAAAAAATATGTATAATAATAGTCATAACGATAAAACGGATACCCAATCCGTGGGTAGAGAGGATTTATGGAACTGATATAAATAGTGTGCCTTTGAGAAGACCTTGTATTCATTAAGAATCAAAATTAAAATATTGATTCAACTGAGGTACCAGATATACTGTCAGTACGTTCTGTAGTGATATGCTTTATCAGTTGTTTAATTTAGTAAAGGTTTAATCAAAAAATTACAAAAAGCCCCATTAATCATTAGGGAATGTGTGACTGGTTTTTTAAAGATAAAATATATTATTTTATCCTCAAAAACCCAAGGAATAAATTCTAAAAATATATAAATTCGCTTCTTTTTTGGTCACAAATAATAATTACGAATAGATCAGTTTTAGTCTGCTCGTAATAATTGTGTATTATTAATGCAGCTTATTTTACTTTTCACTAAACGGGCTCAACGAATGAGGTAAGTATAAATGTGTTAAGAATTTAGTACCTAAGTCATTGATGACAGTTTCGATAGCTCAATAAAATACCGGTTCTTTAGGGTGAGAACATGTACTCAGCAAAATTACTTACAAGATCGCAACACAGCTGACGTGTCAAAAAAGTAAAATATATTATTAAAGATAATATTACGGCACAACCACATTTCATAGCTTCTACGCAAACAGCTCTTCTCTCCTTTCTCTCGGTTCTCTCTTTCTTCTCTTTTCTTCAGCAATGATACTGTTCTGGGTTAGTCGCTGTAAAAGCAATAAAGGTGGACAACTAGCAAATAAGAAACAAAGACGACCCAGCATGTAACATTAAGAGAATCGACTTCATATTCTTAGACTTATTGGGAAAAAGTGTGCAGAAAGCAAATCCACCATCTTGTTTCACTATCATAGTGAAAATGGCATACCTATTCATGGCTCTTATGAGTGAAAAATATCTATAAAGGTCTATTTATCATGTCTCTTTTCTGTTGCGTTAATTTTATGTTGTGCTCCTTCTGTTCAAATTAGGGGAATGACAATGTTGGTGCCTGGTGAAACATATCTTATCCCAAATAGTGACCACTTGAGCTCTGCAACGGCTATGGCTGTGTTGACTACACCTCCAGACGCGTTTGATTTCATTGGAGAATTTCAAATGGTATGTATAATCTTTATAGCATAGCAACGATGTACCTCTCCTGGAAATAATGAATTGTAGATTATCTGAAAGGAAAATTCGTCGATTTATCAATTTACCGTTTCACTGACAATAGAAGGCTAGGTACCGGAACTTCGTTGGCGACATAATTTACAAAATGAGGCACAAATAGATGAAAATTTAACTACTTATTAACCAAAGCTAACTGTCAATTATTTAAAAAGTTGTAAAGCAATGTCATGGCTTAACAGCACATGACATAAGATTCTTCCACTGCCAGGCGGCTATTTTACCAGGAGAAATCCATTGGGCTGGCAAATTAGCGGGCGTGTGTGGGGCTCGCCCAGCGTCTAAATTGTCTCCCATGCCTTTCGCGGAGGGTCTGGGGTCTGCGAAGCAAATTCATCAGATCACTCTGCCAGGCGGCCTGGACTCGCATGCATAGGTACCGTAGTCTAATGGCTTAGGCATCGATCGGCCCCTGTCCAGCCTGTATCGCATCTGATATGATGATACAATGGACATAAATACACATGGAAACATCAATTTGAAAATGGATAAAGGCTGTAAAGTTTATTGCAAAACAAAATCATTCATTTTGTGTTTCTGACCTTTGCTTAGCGGTTGGACATACAGGACGGTTACGAAAATAAATTCGTTCATGAAAAATGTATTGCAACTTGAAAATACATCCTATTCATTTGATAATTTCATGACATTTCTATGAAATACTCTATTAGGTATTGGCTGCATTATTTCATGGAAAGGTCATGAAATTATCAAATGAATAAGATGTATTTTCAAGTTGCAAAACATTTCTATGAACCAATATAGCCTATTTTTTTATTGTCGTATTGGCGTCACCACCCTGTATACATTTATTGACTTAATTAATTAATTTAAAAAAAAAAAATATTGTCCTATATTATCTTACTTAGCAAACACAGAAACAAAGACAATCGACATTTTCAGTCTTCTTGTGACTTCAATCGCTGTAAAGTAATCGAAACTGCGGGTATAACAGAATAATAACAATATAACATCCAATTAAACGCGAGTCACATCCAGGTAAATTGGTTTTATTTCAAATTACCAACATTTAAACATTTTTTTGATCACTAAATTCCATTTTAAAACTCATAATAACCTTTTTTCTTTCAACAATAGAAAACCTATTGTATCTAGTTTGTAGGTGCTTGACAAATTAATTATAAATACAGCTTAACCTAAGACCACTTAACAATTATTTCGATGGCAAAAATACATGAGATACCTAATTACTAATTATCTTACAATTACTTATTATGTCATTACTATCATTTCTATGTAAATGGTCTTTGTTACGAACGCTAACAATGTGCTAAGACTCCCAGACAACCAGGCGCGACGTCTGCTCGACAAAGCGGTTTATCGAAATGTTTTGTTTCGGCCGGGGGGCGAAACAGATAGCAATAGAGAATGACTGACACAGCGCGAGGAGAAAGGCAAAATAGCCATTGCGCTTGTAACGTATGCGAAAATTAACAAAGAAAATGAGTTAATAATAACTTACAAAAAACACTTCCAAACGATTGTGACTTCAAATGAGATCTATTACTTTAAGTAATTACCTTTTGAATATATAATATCGTTTACCAATAATCATAAGTTTTCTTATTTTTAAGAGATCTTTTCGAAGATAAAAAAAAATATCTTGTAGTGGTTTTAATCACTTCTTGACATTTTTAATGATATTTGTTTTTGAAATCAATACAAAATGTTACGGTCGTAGTCGTAAAAGTGTATAAATACTGAAATCCTGTTTTACGATGTAATAATAATAAAATTGTTAAAAAGCACAATTTATAGAAAACCACCGAACGTCACACAACTGACCAACACACTAAAATTTTGATGTCACTCTTAAATCCGAAAAAGCTTAGAAATAAACGATGATGTAATAATTATGAACACTATTTCGGGCTATATGAGATTTACACACGACTTGAAATACGTTCCCAAAAGTTGACATCCCTATTTTCAATAAAAAGAACCATCATAAGAAGAAACATCACCCGCTCTCCGGACCGGAGGGTGGTTATGGCTGTTCCTCACCGTCAATATTTTATCATAGTACGTGAATATAACTGCTGAACAAGCTTTCTTGTAGTGTGTTCTGCAGTACCACCGAGTTTTAACGCCTTGGATTCTATGCTTGGTGAATTCATATCCAGACAAGATGATAATTTTTGCTCCCCTATCGGATATACCGAATACTGCTCCTGGAAGAATGAAACCAATTTTAATGATTTTAAAGAAGTTGAAATAATATGTCTTAATTTTAATTTCACGTGAAATGCAGCTATTGTGCTACGTTCTATTACTGGTCTTCACATTCTATTCACGCTAAAATTCCACTCAGCACATCAAAATAAATTCTATAACTATCACTTAAAGGAACAATTTCAATTCTATTACTGGTCTTCACATTCTATTCACGCTAAAATTCCACTCAGCACATCAAAATAAATTCTATAACTATCACTTAAAGGAACAATTTCAATAAATAAAATAAAATTACAAAGTCATGTTTCTTTATTTTGAAATTTTAGTGCAATATGTCAATTAGTAAGCAGACAAAGTTCAGAGGTGCTTTTCATAAATAAAAATAATTATCAAAATATCACTTCATCAAATTATATTGTTAACTATTCATGTTTTTTTAACTACAATATACTTGTTTTACTTCAACGAAATGAAACCGCACAAGTGAAGATTAAACAAACATCAGAATCTTTTACTTCGACACAATTGGAAAGGTCATATTCTCATATTCTGTCCATATTATCATGGAAATGCCACCCAATTCATTTTACCTGGATCTTGAAAAATCGACGATTGAAATATGAGAGGAGAAGGACTAATTTCATTACTTGAACAATCCGACATATAGTGGTCTACCTAGGCAAATCGTCTAGTACTGAAATTTTTGTGTCATTGGTAAGAAGACTGTTTATGTGGTAGGTAGGTTCAAAGTTATTTTTAAAACCAACTCACTCTTTACATGTGATTCCTCCTTTACTCAAACAGTCCATCACCTCTTCTTCAGCTGCCTCGTATTCAAAAGCACCAGACATAAGCTTAACCTAGCATGTAACACAATGAACACTGACTTACAACAACCCTATCGAAATTGTCACAAAAGCTACCTTATTTGAACTACTTATAAAACATGTATAATAAACAATATTGTAAATAACCTTAAGAAACTTAAACTTTACAAATACACGCACGGACACATATGAAAATATACTGTATATACAGTGGTTACGACAGTAAATCAAAACATGCGCTAAAATGCATCCAATGTATATTATTTCATAGAAACTTCATGAAATTATCAAAGGAATGAGATGTATTTGAAAGTGGCAAAACATTTCTATGAACTAATAGCCCACGTAATGTCGTCACCAACCTGTATAATAATATATTGAGAAAACCATTTACAAATAAAACTATCTAAGTATAAAAACAATTAATATTTGTACGCGAATGACACAACAATGTAAAACAATAATATACATAATACTTTTAACGTAGTAAAACACTGATCAGGCTGAGTCCTCATTTGAAATCCACTTAAATCGAAATCATTTTGGTTATAATTATGTGATCATAAAAAGCCGTAAGTCTACCTATCACACAATGACTCTTCAATACTAGATGATTTGCCGGAATGAACTGACGTACAATCGGTAAGTTTCAGTGTTGAGAAATGCTTTGTTGAATTCAGGGGCTTCATTGGTAAATTTATTACGACATGGTGCATGATCTACGAGAAATACAAAAAAAAGTACAGATATTTGAAGTTTCATTTTCAAAGATTGTGTATTTATAACGAATTTTTAATATGTTATGCAAAATAACGAGAAGCAACAACGTCGTTAAAGTACGTCCGGTCTGGACCAAGTACAAAGTGCAACTGATAGCTAAGCCCGTAGACATCAGAAGCAAGTTAGGAAAATAGAAACACTTTTACTAAGACGAGATTCTTATTTTCATTATTCATAAGGTGGTGAATGATTGTGATTATTCTTTAGTCTGACAATCACGTCATCGATGGTGTAGACAAAAGCAGGGCAGGCGTATTTGGAGGAACACCTCCATGTTCCTCGACCGAATTTTTGCAGCCTGGCAGAGTAGTACGTATAGCCGTCATACTTAAGTAGTTGTTTCCCTTTTCTGGATTTGATGAAAGTAGCTGGAAAGTAGTTTTTCGGTTGGTTATCAATATCATTTATTCTTGTTCTAAACATTTTTACAATTTAATCTACATTATGTTATGAAATAGGGTCCGTGGAAACATTAATTCAATAGTTAACTCAAATCATATTTTATTTTAGTATTTAACTTTAGTAAAATTAATATGTTAATCGTTTTATTCAGACCATAAAGGTAGTGAGCAATTACAACAACGTATGGACGATTAAAACATTAGAGATATTACTCATGCGTTACGCCCTGCTTGAAGATCCCCATGCCGTTATTATCACAGAAACTTCGGCAGAGTCAAGGTTTTAAGGATGATAAACTTCTTGATGAAATTGGCAGGCGTTGTGATGGTAGATGATAGCCATGGCAAAGTAGTGGTATGCTATTGGATACAATGGCCTGCACCCTAAGTATGAGCTCATAAAACGTTCTTAAAATCATGCTACTTAAAATCAAAATCACTATCAATATTAAAAACTATTTTATTGGAGCATCGAATTTCAGACAAAACTGGTCTTTAATTGTCATAAGACTCCCAAGAGTCTTACTCGCCCTGGGAAATCAAATCGTCATAATTTAACGCTACCACCGCATCCACGAATATTTTAACTAAGGATAATAAATTTTATTCATCAAAAATCGTCATTCTAAGGTCCACCAACCTATTTGATAGCAAACAAAAAAAAGTTAACAAGTAAGTTATTATTTTTTTCATTTTTTTTTGCTGTAAGTTGAATTTAGGAATACTATATGTCTAGTAATGTGAAAGGTGCCAGACATGAAGTACAATTTATATATATTTTTGTAGTTTTACAGTTTATCATCTTAATTAACATTTATATTCCATAAAACATATTTAAAAATCAATACTCATTCAATTAGCTGATATGAAATAGAAGAAAACAATTTCTTTCCGCATTTAAACACAAATTGATTTGGCACTTTGAACAGTGTATAAAAGTTGCACTCTTGCATTTGGGCATTTTACATCTTTGGCGAGTTCGCCACTCAGGCCAGTGGTCTATTCCATCTAGCCGAACTTCTGTACGGGGCATTTGACATCTAATATTTTTGGCTTTTAATAGGGCTTCGACGGTACTGGTCCGGCTGCCTCTTCTAGTTTCAATTCGTTTTTTAGCATAATAAACTGGATACTTTCTTTCTGAAAGTAAAATATTTTGGATCAAACAAATTCATAAGCTGTAATTTTTTTTTATGTCAAACAAGCAGATGATCCATCTGGCGGTACATTGTAACCATCGTCTATAGACAATGATATCACACGATATCGCGTTAACCTGCTGGATACATGAGATGCTGATATTGGCTACCTAATACTAATTAATGAATTGAACGCTACTAATGAAGCTCAAATAGGAAAGGCACCTACCCAGCATCACCCAGCAAGAGAAACTACCACCCAGTAACAGCAGAACGATATAATCATAAATCCTTGTTTCAAACAGCACAGTCATGTAATTTTTTACATTTCTACTAAAACGACGCACGTTCTTAAGGTTTTTGATAGAGATTTTATTATTGCAATTAATTTTAAAATAATAAATTGAGAATTAAATCTGAATATCCTTTTTTGTAATCTAAAGACCAAGAGACATAAAATCACAAATTTCAAATTGAGTGTTAGACAAGGTACAATTCTAGGTCCACTTGTAGGATTATTATTTATCATCATAAATTAACAAAGAAAATATGTTGAGATATTTTTTATTTAGTATCTAACAATCAAACCTTAAATAATTGCTAGCTTTATTTTGTAATACATTTCAGACAAACATCGACTTTGTGTTCACCGCACACAGGCTTTTTGCATTTGCAACAAGATGATTTAGTCATACGCCGTTTTTTATAGTTACAATATCCGCAGGTACGCCGTTTTCTGAGTTCTTTTCTGTCCACCAGCCATGATGATACATTATCTAAAAAAAACTTTTTATGAAAAAATATCAAATTTTAACTGTCACCCGATTTATGTTGAGTGAAATGGATATTTTTTATTTTGATAACAATCCAATCTTTGAGCTTTATTCTGTGTAAAAAATAATAATCGAATATTATTACCTCGAAGATTCACTTCTTCATCGAACGGCTAATTCCTAGATGCATCTATGCCTCGATGGTACTACATTAAATCTATTAGTTTTTAAATCAAAAAATAAACCAATTCATACATCTTTTGGAAGCTTGCCATCTATAGAATGATCTGAGCGATCTGGTTTTGATTGCGAAAACAAAGAAACTAGCGGTACGATGATAGAAATCTAGCCGTGGGCATCATGCCCACGGCCTCTTTCTATCATCGCACCGCTCGCCAGCGGCAGGGAATTCATCCTCACACGTTGGAAATAAATTGGTCTCGTACTATGCGGTTCCAGAGAAACTTTCTCCCTGTCTTCCTTGCCTTAGGTGCCTTCCTTCTGTGAAATGACCTCCCTGCAGAGGTTTTCTCGAATGAGTAGAGCATGGGGTTCTTCAAAGAGGGTTTGAAAAGGTTTATCGGTAACGCGCAAGTGATACCCCTGGTGTTGCAAGCGTCCATAGGCTACGGTAACCGCTTACCTTCAGGTAGGCCGTGTGCTTGATTGCCACCTTAGTGGTATAAAAAAAAGAAGGTACAGACGACAGCACATCAAGTGTAAAAGTTGCACTACGAAACCGCCTCTATTACGAAAAGTAAGGGCAACCTCAAGATCAAACTGTTACACTTGATGTGCTGTCGACTGTACATTGAGCCTTTGGTCCCAGTTGTAACTGCAAACGCTTTCATCTACCAATCCGTATTTAAGCAGTGTGGTGGTTTTAGATATGGTCAAAAATCCTCATATTTCTTCTATGTATAAAACGCCTGTGCCTGTGATTCACGCCCATTTTGAAGAACTTAACCGCCTCTGTGGTCTAGTGGTTAAGGCCACCTACTTGATCTAGAGGTCCGGGGTTCGATTTCCGTAGGGGCAGAACTTTTTATGCTTGGTATGGTTGGACTTTATTCGCGTCACCGTCTTACCTAAGTCTGCTGCCATAACAATAATGTTAACAGCATTGTTGTGTCCCGGCATTGAAATGTAAAATAGCCAGCCTCTGTGGTTGAGGAATCCGGTTGTAGTACACTTCCATTGTCAACCTTATCATCACTCGCATCAGGTGAGATAAAGTCCCAGAGCTACCCCGCTAACAACACAAACATAAAAACCCCACGCTGTTTTTATTTAAGAAAACTTCCGCCGGGAGGTCATTTACTCTACACAGAAGTGTATGCGGGATAAATTTTCTGCGCAGCCTTACAGTACGCAATCAATTATGTTCAAACGTGTAAGGAAGAACGGTGCGATGGAAGAAAGAGGATGTCGACATCATGTTCAATAATTCATCAGAGCACACTCCGTTATACAAACAGTAGAACACGCACAAGAAAGCCAAATTTCTCCTTACGGCCTTGCCACGGGAATGGGCGGCGGCGCGACTGCCGAGGTAGCCGGTCGCCGCTAAGCGTGACCTGCTTAATACATTTCCATTCATTTGTTTTCACTCGGGCCGCGGAGAATTTCCCGTGGCCAGGCCGTTAGACTTGAAGAGCCGCTTGTGAGCACGGGATCGTCTTCAAAAAAGGTCCAAGCTGGTATCGACGTGCTCCCGTCCATAGGCAGCAGTAATCCATATAGGACCTAACTGCGATATCAGTATCAGTCTTTGCCCCACAGAGAAGTACTGCCTCGCTTTACTAGGGACACCAAACCTAAGGATGCCAGCTCGCTTTTATCTCTTATTAAGAATATGCTTTATTTAAAAAAAAAAGCATCAAAAACCTGAAAACGTCAAAATTTGTAACAATACCAGTGACACTGTAAATGAGAATTCGAATGCTGTTGCCGAAAACAAATTTATACTTTTGCCAAAGAAGATTATTCTATGTAACGGGCCAGAAAATGGTAAGTAATTTGAGACAATTTTGGTTAGTAAAAATTGTAAATCTTTTTATACATACAACTTACTTAACAATGAAAACATTAAAAAAATGACTTTTTAGATTTTCTTTAAAAATTCTATTAATATCTCTAATAATTGCGAAAATTTTACGTCATAATTTCATAATTATACAGGTGTGGGGGACGCTCTCGAATACGAAGGCAGGTGGTAGTGGTGGTCACCCTAAATACGACTTGCTAAAAAATAAATTTGAAATCTCGAAATAAACGGCCTGTTTTTATAGAACAGCTGATTATTTTTCGTGATTTCTAAATTATTTTTCAACAAATCGTGTTTAAGGTGACGAGTAGTGCCACCTGCCTTCGTTTCCGAGAGTGTCTATACAGGGTACTAAGGAGCTAACACTCTGTATAGGTATAGTTTTTTAGGATAAGCAAAAGAAAGCATTGGCAACTAAACGGACATAATATTATATTCTGACATTTTCTAACAAATATAAAAGTTGTTTCAATAATGTACGGAGATCTAGCCCAACGGTTAAAAATTAAGAAACTAAATTCGGTTAAAAATCAAAAATTATGAATATTTGAAAGCACTGCCCCAACTTATCCGAATCTTAATAATTATTAATCATAAGTATTTGTAAAAATACTCGTTTCGGATGTTGAAATAGAATATTTCGACATTGTAGGGTGGACGTTAGCTCATAAGCCCAAATACAGATTGACTAGAAGAATTTCACAGGGATATCCCTAGTCCTGGGTGGCTCAGTGGTCAGAGCAGTCGCCCGGATTGCGAAAGGTCAAAGGTTCGATTCCTGCCTCAGGACGTGAAAATTTTTCTAGTTTTATTATATTTTAATTACTAAGTAATTTTTCAAACATTTATAATAATGTTAAATCAAAAATTAAGAATATTTGAAAGCACTGCCCCAACTTAACCGAATCGTAGGTATTTGTAAAAATACTCGTTTCGGATGTTGAAATAAGAATATTTCGACATTGTAGGGTGGACGTTAGCTCATAAACGCAAATACAGATAGACTAGAAGGATTTCACAGGGATATCCCAAGTCCTGGGTGGCTCAGTGGTCAGAGCAGTCGCCCGGATTGCGAAAGGTCGCGGGTTCGATTCCTGCCTTAGGACGTGAAATTTTTCTAGTTTTATTATATTTTAATTACTAAGCAATTTTTCAAACATTTATAATAATGTTAAAATCAAAAATTAAGAATATTTGAAAGCACTGCCCCAACTTAACCGAATCGTAGGTATTTGTAAAAATACTCGTTTCGGATGTTGAAATAGAATATTTCGACATTGTAGGGTGGACGTTAGCTCATAAACGCAAATACAGATAGACTAGAAGAATTTTACAGGGATATCCCAAGTCCTGGGTGGCTCAGTGGTCAGAGCAGTCGCCCGGATTGCGATAGTTCATTTTCTTTTTATTTGTTTTGTTTCGTGGTACAAAACCATAATTTTTATAGAATGATGGTGAGGCACTGGCTGTTAGCCTAGATGTAGCAAAGGCATTCGATCGAGTCTGGCACAGGGGTCTTCTTTTGAAGTTACCAACCTACGGGCTGCCTGAGGGGTTGTGCAAATGGGTCGCTAGCTTTTTGTTCGGCAGATGCATAAGAGCCGTCGATGGCAGTTGCTCGGTTAGCATGTACATTAACGCTGGAGTCCCGCAAGGCTTTGTGCTGTCTCCAACATTGTTTCTTCTGCATATCAATGATATGCTGTCTATTGACGAACTGCATTGTTTTGCAGATGACAGTACTGGTGACGCTTACTATACGGGCCGTGCTAATATCCCTCGGTCTACAGTGGAGGAAAGTCGCGGTTGTTGTGTCTGAAATCGAGAGGTCTCTAATCAGAGTCTCGGATTGGGGACGACTAAACTGAGTCCAATTCAACCAATTCCAATTCACTAAGACACAAGTCTGCGCGTTCACCGCAAAAAAAACCCCATTCGCTGTGGCTCCAATTCCTTAACACACCTCTTGGTGTTGATCCTTGTGGATCCTTGGTGTTGATATCTCTAGTGACGTGCAGTTCCGCAGTCACTTGGAGGATAAAGTCAAGCTGGCATCCAAGAAGCTTGGTGTGCTCAATAGAGCGCGGCGGTATTTCACTTCGAGGCAAAGACTGTTACTGTATAAGTCTCAAGTCAGGCCCCATATGGAGTACTGCTGCTATTTATGGGCGGGATCACCTAGATACCAGCTTGGACCATTTGACGTGCTCCAAAGACGCGCTATGAGAATTGTCGATGATCCTGCGATCGCAAGCGGTATTGAACCTTTGAGCCTAAGGAGAGATTTTAGATAAGGCTGCTTGTGTGTGTTCTACCGTTTGTATAACGGGGTGTGTTCTGAGGAATTATTTGACATGATGCCGACGGCCTCTTTCTATCATCGCACCGCTCGCCACCGGCAGGGAGTTCATCATCACAAATTGGAACCAAAGTGGTCGCGTACTGTACGTACTATACTGATTGTGGAATGAGCTCCCTGCTGAGGTTTGCACAAAGGAGTACACAAGAGGAGTACAACCCCATGGTTCTTCAAAAAAGGCGTGAAAAGGTTTTTACAGGGTCGGCAACGCGCAAGTGATACCCCTGGTGTTGCAAGCGTCCATAGGCTACGGTAACCGCTTACCATCAGGTGGGCCGTATGCTTGATTGCCACATTACTGGTAAAATAATAATAGAAAAAACTGCAACACAGCCAAATATTCATCATGGCGCTTATTCATCACGTTTAGTCGACTTCTATGTTGCCCGTCATATTGCCATGTTGAATAATGGTGAAATCGAAAAATAATTTTGAATTTTGTACAAGTGAACTTTACATGAAAACGAATTATTTCTATTTTTTCCAGATTCATTTTCCCTGATTTTTTGAAATAGTGTACCTGGCCGGTTATGAAAAACATCACCTTTATTTCAATGATTATGTTTATTTACAACTTTTACGATTTCGTCATTCACGGTGTAAATTGCCATTTTACATCCGGGTTTACGGCTGGAACATCTCCATCGCTGTTTGTGGCCAATGATTCCGCTTTTTCCATGAGAATAGCCGTTAAATAATAATATAGGATAATTTCTTCTAGATGTGGTATATTCAGCTTTAAGCGGGTAATCATAAATATCTGAAAAATATTAAGTAAGTATGTGTACACAGAAATAAAATAGAATGGAAAAAAATACTGCGCTGAGTCTTGTATATTCTATATCTAAGACAAAAAGTCTAATTAGTTTCTGAATGACAAACATTTTTTTATACTTTCGAAAGAGTAGGAGAGAGTGGGGTTACTCCGAACGCGGGATGATCTTAAACGAGACCAGATAGTGAATTCACACTAATTAAATAAAAGTAATTGACGTTCAGTAAGATGTACGTATCAGGTAACGTAAAGTAAATATCAGGTACGTATAGAAACACAAAGGAGATGGAAAGTTTTGGGCCAGCTCATGAGCACTATTTCAGATTGTAGACAATAATGTAATGAATAACATGGTTTCCATTAAATTATACAAACGTCTTTTATGCAATTGCAAAAAAATAACAAAATGAAATAAGTATTGTAAAAAAACAACATAGAAGTCACAAAAATGCGCAAAAGTGCATAAGCCATAGCCACAATAACACCGTTAAAAAGTTGATTTTTATGTCTTAATGACATTATTCAAATTGTTATTTCGTTTTCTCAGCCGTGAATGTTTGGAGTGCGCTTGAAGCACATATACTTAAATGTAAAAAATTTTTTATCGTTCTCTTTCTTTATTTGTAATTGTTTTATTTTTACGGTTTACATAATGCTGTAAAAATATATTTATTCTAGCGAAATTACAAACGATATTAATAAATTAAGGTCAATGATTATGATCATTTAAAATTTTTACGATTTCATCGTTGACAGTGTAAATAGATACTTTACATCCTGCAGGGCGATTGGTGGAACACCTCCACCGTTGCTTGCCTCCATACTTTCCACTTTTCCCATGTGTGTATCCATTAAGCAATAATAGAGGTTGTTTCTTTTGAGACAATCCATATACCACCTTGTGAGGGATAAAACAAAAATCTAAAAAAGACGTATCTTGTATTAAATGATTTTTTAAAGTTTGGCTACAACGTATTGACAAATATAAAGACCAAAAAAATGGGCCAAGTGCAAGTCGGACTCGGGCACGAAGGGTTCCGTACCATTATCTATAAACAAACGTCTACCTGTTGCCGTTATCAATATCAAGCAAAATCAAGCAAAAAAAATCACATTTGTTGCATACAACATCGGCTTCCATAGAAGCCCCCTGAAATATTTATTTTATTCTGTTTATTAGTATTTGTTCTTATAGCGGCAACAAACATAAGTACACCTTCTGTGAAAATTTCAACTATCTAACTATCACGGTTCATGAGATACAGCCTGGTGACAGACGGACGGATGGACAGCGGAGTCTTAGTAATAGCGTCCCGTTTTACTCTTTGGGTACGAAACTCTAACAATGTCACACACACAGCAGACAAACGTCTAGAAACATCACTGCTACTATCCCTTAAACGCAAACGGCGTTTGCTACAAACTTTCAAGTCGAAAATAAAGGAAACAAACTAACCGATTCTAATGTTACAGACATATGTATAGTAAATATCTTTTTATAGAGCCCTTTCTGTGTACACTATCTGTAACATATTTTTAATCTATGTTGTAAAACCGACAGCTCCCCACGACGGAAGCGTAGAAGCAAGGCCTTGCTAAATAAATACTATTATGTTAACTACCCTTTGGCGGTATGTGATACGTGCCGTCAATAGAGGAAACTATAAATATAGCCGACACAGTCCAATCTGTTTTCGATGTTCGTTGGCTGTCGAGCTGACAGGTTCTCTGGTGGTCGGTGCGATTTGCAGTAAGTCAATTTTGCTAGTCTATAGGAATCCTTATTTTGCTATCAGTGTGTGATGTTAATTTAAAAACTAACGACTGTTTGGTTATCTTTTGAAATTGTTAATTTGAATGATTAAATTAATTAAGATTTGTTAGAAATTGTTTTTTTTTTTAAATAATAATCGCTTCTGATCCTAAAAATACAATTAACAGTGTCGCTTTACATTTCTAAAGCGTTCGATAGGGTTTTGCACGGTAGCCTATTAAACAAGCTTCTCTCATTTGGAATTTCTCCCGCGTACGCTCAGGTTGTGGAATGAGCTCCCTGCAGAGGCTTTATTGAATGAGTACAGCATTGGGTTCTTCAAAAAAGGCGTGAAAAGGTTTTTACAGGGTCGGCAACGCGCAAGTGATACACGTGGTGTTGCAAGCATCCATAGGCTACGGTAACCACTTACCATAAGGTGGGCCGTATACTTGATTGCCACCTTAGTGGTATATAAAAAAAATCCCGTTGGCCTTTACAATTGGATATCAGACTTCCTTGGGAGCGATCGATACGAGTGGTCCTGGATGGGCACTCGTCTGATCAACAGATGATAGATGCTGGCGATCCCCAAGGTTCAGTCTTATCTGCAACTCTTTTTACTGCACATAAACGACTTGCTTATTCCCGGTACCATTGGGTATGCAGATGCCAGCACAGTATCAACCAGATATTTCTCCAGTGCAAAGGCCGACAGAGTGGAAGTGCAGTCCTGTCGGGAGGCCATGATTGATAGCATGAGTGTGGCTCTTCGGACGGTCTCTGAGTGGGGCGATGCCAACCTAGTCACATTTAATGCGGACAAAATACAGGCGTGCTTATTTACCGGTAAAAGAGGTCCCCTTTATCAGGCTCCTACTTTCCGGAGTGTGACCTTGCCACTGAAAGACCACCTGCACCTCCTTGGTATGAAAATGTCAGCAAATTTAAACTTCGGCGAGTATATTGAGTCTGTTGCAGCAACTGCAGCGAATAAGCTTGGTATCCTCTCCAGGGTTAGACGGTATTTCACACCGGGAAAGCTGCTGTTATTGTTTAAAGCGCAAGTCCGGCCATGTATGGAGTACTGTTGTCACCTTTGGGATGGTTCTGCTAAATACCAGCTAGCTGCTTTAGACTCGATAGAAAACCGTGCCAGGAGACTCATTGGCGATCCAAAACTTGTCCAGGACCAGTTGCAAGACCTGGAACATCGCCGAAGAGTTGCTCGTTTATCGGTTTTTCAGATTACACTTCGGTGAGTGTGCAACCGAGCTGCATGATTTGATTCTACCTGCCCCTTTCCATCTTCGAGGATCCAGGCGTCGATTGGCGTATGATCCTTACGTTGTTTATGTTCCATTTATCCGCACAAAACGCTTCGCCAACACTTTTATAATGCGAACAGCAAAGTAGTGGAATTCCCTGCCTCCTGATATTTTCCCAGAGCGATACAACTTGGAGCTCTTTAAGTCTAGAGTGAATAGGAAATTTCTAGGTGAGCACGTAACACCGTCGTCCACATCGGCACTTAACATCAGGTGAGATTGTGGTCAAGTGCCTACCTATACGCACATAAAAAAACATAAAGTTAAAGAAGTTTTACTCTTAACTCAACATGTAAGAAAACTTGCCAAACATAAGCAAGTCATAGTCTAAAAAGTTATAAAAGGAATTTTTAAAAAGTCTAATAAGTTAATAACACAGAAATTAATAGCGATTCTTGTTTGGAAAGATAAAAAATGCACTGTTTTTCGAAAATTCTGACAGCTACTAAGACTAGCCTGACTTCTTTCGCATGTAAAGTCTTATCAGAATCCGTTTCTTAGGTTCCAATATTTTCGTCTTGAAAGTTTGGATGAAAAGCCGTGCGGCGTGGACGCTCTTAAAACTATTCATTGTTTGTTTGTTATTTTATTATACACAACTTGTGCCCGCCCGCGGCTCCGCCTCCATGGATGGCGGTTATCGCTCCAAAAATTATCCTGTGTCCTTCACAGGGTCTCAATCTATCTCCGTTCCAAACTTCATTGAAATCGAATGTTATTTAAAAGTGACAAGATAGAAGACAGACATAATATTACTAAGTATAGACTAATTCCATACTTCGAAACCAATTATTCTGTCGAGTAAACCAATAAAGAAAACATAAAATCACACTCGGCAGTTGCCCGTGCGTTTTTATACTTACAGGGAAAGATCCTGAGATACCTATAAAACATGTAAAAACATTACAATAATAATAATTAAAATAACTCAACTAATTAATAAAGAAGAAATATAATTATCATAGCAAAACACAAACAATATCAATACATCAGGATCAATGATTATGTGCATTTGAAATTTTTACGATTTCATCATTAAAAGTGTAAATTGATATTTTGCATCCTTCAGCGCGGTTGGTGGTGCACCTCCATCGTTGCTTATTGCCAAATATTCCACTTTTTCCATGTGTATATCCATCAAGTAACAGCAGAGGTTGATTCTTTTGAGACAATCCATATTCCACCTTTATCGGGGAATCATAGAATACTGAAAAAATAAGTATTTTATAAAGTCGTTTACTAGGGTTGTAGGCCCGTATGTAGGGTCGACTCGGTAGCTACCACCGCCTTTCTTATTTCCGCCGTGAAACAGTTCGCTGTGTTCCGAATCGAAGGGAAAAGTAGCCAGTGTAATTACTGGACGTGAGGATGACAACGCACCTGAAATACTTAGTGAATTTTTCCTTGTTATTGCAGGTGTCCTTAAGCGACGGTAACCACTAGGTGGGCCGTCAGCTTGTTTGTCATCTCTTTAAAAACGTTTTAGGGACATCAGGGTAGACAGCATACGACCTGCCTGGTGGTAAGCAGTTATAAGAGCCTATTCCGATGTAACGTCAAAAGTTAAGCAGTAAAAATCAATAGGAATCAGTATATTGACCGCATCTAAGATAAGTCAGCTTTCTCTCAATAGATAGCTTTCTCAGTGACCTCTAGCAATCTCACTCTATAACATGACCTGAACACTACAAAGTAGGGCTATTAAGCCGCAATCTTCTGTAATATTTCGTTGCTTCTGATTTCGAACCCTCTAAAATACTCTAAATTACATTTACAGCCTTAAAATTTGTAATTCCTAAAGCACCCACATACTCGTATCAAACACAGTCATTTTTATTGTGTGTGTGTCTACCAGCACGCTGGTTACAAGTGGGCTGTTTCCAGAAGGCTATCATCAGTTTTGAATTTTATCAATAAAATTCAAAACATGGAAGATTTTGGTATAGGTAATAAATAAAAAACACAGACAAAATTTTTATCGTGCGTTGACTCGTGACTTAGAAGGCGCTAATGAGGTAGAGTAAAGAGGGTTTTTATTTCATGACTAGCTTCCGGCAGCGGCTTCTACTGAAATCGTGTATGAAACGATATTTTTAGGAGACAACCAGAAGGAGATAATAAATAAATATTGCTTACAACGAAATACTATACCCCACGCTACCCCGGACGCCCTCTGCTACTATGCGTGGTATGCAACCGTCTATCTATAGTAGATATCTATAGTAGTTCTCTGTTAACTACGCATAATGAGCTAAACAATAGTTGTGAGTTTTGAATTAGTCGTTATACTTTTTAGAAAGGCAAGATTATTTAAAGCATACCAAATAATTATATGCCAGTAATTATATCTTTATTAAAAAAAAAGTATTTTATTTTAACATATTAAAAATATTTTAAAAATATTTAGAGAAATGTTTGACTAAAAAGGAAGTGTCCTAGCAAAAATAATAGATCGTCTAGAACTTACGGTTCCGTATGGAACAGCAGATTCACGATTTTAGTCTCCATGACTAAATCTAAATTTCTCTGTCACGGCAAGAATAAGAACTGTCAAATAACTTCTAGGCAGCTATAAAGAAACCATAGACAATTTTAAAAGAAAGCACATCAAGCGTAACAGTTTTAACATCTTGACGTCGCCCTTACTGCGCCTGTAATAGAGGCGGCTTTTGTAGAGCAAGTGTTACACTTTATGACATGTCGTGTGTACCTACGGAGGTGCTTTCTAAACACTGTATTTTATCACGTTCACGAAGGTCGAAAATTTAACACACCTTTATATACGTCAAATTATGACAGCTGTCCTTTTTATATTCTTGATAGGAGAACGAGATACACTGAACTTAAGTTTAGATTTAGAGTACAGCACGAACAATAACATAACTTCTCGCCGTTCTTGACTCTTATTCCAATAATAACAAGAGTCATAAAGAGCGAGAAGTGGGTACAGGTTATTGCCCGCGCTGTGCGCTTTGCAGAATAAGACCCAGTATAATTTTAAAAGAACGAAATCAATAATAATAATTTCACTGTTATTGGCTCTATAGTAAAAATAATTACAGCCTATTTGTATTTCTTTATAAGAAGGCTGTTGATCCTAGATAAAATGAAAAAAAAAATTACATTGGTTCTAATACTCAAGTAAATTCCAATTGTACGACGAATAATAATTTAAAAAGAGTAAGAGCAGAGATCAGTAGAATGAAACGGAATATTCAAAATGAGCGCAGAAAAGATGTGGTTAGATTAAAATTAAAAGAGCAAATGGAAATTTTTATAAATTAAATTTATATCAATGATTGTGATCATTGACCATTTTTACAATTTCATCATTTATAGTGTAAATTGCAAAATTACAACCTCTGCTTCGATGAGTAGAACATGTCCATCGCTGTTTTACTCCAAATATTCCGCTTTTCCCATGTTTATACCCATTAAATAATAATAAGCGTTGTTTTTTCTGAGATATGCCAAATTGTACATTAATCGATCTGCAGTAGTAGCCTGAAAATATACATTTTCGATTAAACATGAAAAAGTCGTTTAAGTAATGAGCATTTCTACTTTTCTTTTCTATGAATCCAATCTAAGAAATTGGTAAACTATATTCTTTATTGCACTTACTAATTATAGAATATAAAATAAGTAAAAATAAGATAGCAAGGGTCAACTCATCTTTATGAGATCTCTTCCAGACAAATATGTAAGACTTTATTGTCGGATGTTTGCAAATTGCAACACAAAGCGCAATTGAAACATCTAAAGAAAGATAAAATTGTCTTTTATATTAAATAATGCTAGTTACGTGGTGTACCTACTCGTACTTTCCATTGTATAATACATATGTGAGTGATTTGTCAGAATCTTGAAGAAAATTATTTAAAAAATATTTTTGTACGATTAAATAAAATCATACAAAACTTTTCCTGACAATCGCGAATACAGCAAAACAAGCATTATCGAATTTGGTGCAGTATCTCAGAATTTGTGCGCGTTCATGATTATCGGCGATTCATTTTTATTTAGTATATAAATTATGGAAATATTATTTAGATAAGTATAACTTGCAATGATTATAGACGCCTGGGAAGGACTAATTTCTTAGATGTTAGTCGGAAGAATTTAGGGTCGTACACATTACGGTGGTCTCGAAATAGTAGCTATTTCAGCTTAGTGTGAAAATTCGAAATAATGGTACCCACTTCTTGCTGCTCGTGACTCTTAATGTAAAAGGAATAAGAGTTACTAAAATGAGGACACGTTTTCCCTGACTGATGATGATAACAATCAAGCAAAGTGTAATACACGAGATAAAACAACGCATGATACACAAGAGAAAAAGGAGGAAGAGAAACACGAAGTGGCTTTCAAAACTCCAATCAAAAGGAGTTCAGGAAGTAGTAAAAATAAACCGTAGCTTTTAAAATGTAAAATATTGGGGGAAGAATTTTAATATAAAATTGAAAGTACATTTACTTATAATTATTTATAGGTAACATATGTAGCAAATCTAAAGATCTAGTAGTTCAATCATGAGCTTCAATGGCTTTGTATATTTTCTATAGCGGGTGCCTAACCCATTGGTTCGCAGAAGCAGATTATGTGGTTTTCAGTGATGGATGATTATGTTCACCTTTCACTGCTACTATGAAATCACCATAAGTGTGAATCTTTGCTTTGCAGGTCCCGTAGTTATGCGTGGAGCAGAGCCAGCGCTTCTTCTGTCCAGTCATCGTTTGGAAATAATACGTATATCCTAAGTATTTTATGAGTTGACGTCCCTTCTCGTGATGAATTCAGCTGGAAACAAGAACGACGTTAATGAGTAAATAGAAAGAAAAGGAGTAGGTACTCACAAAACTCAAAGCCTTGTCTCACTCTAAGGCAGTAGATATATTATTATTAATATTCCCACTGTAAATAAAAACAGCACAAATTAAACATTATATGAGCTTGTGTTATCGATACTGCATAACGGAGAGATATAAAACCTTTCAAATCCAAAAGGCCGAATCAAAAAACAAAATGAGAAATTAAAGTATCTTTATTCAAATAGGCCACAAAGAAGCACTTTTAAATCGTCAAAACTCACATTTTTATGACTATCATAAAAAAAAATATTAACTAACAACGTCATAGTGTCTGTCTGTTCGTCTGTCTGTCTGTCTGTCAATGTCTGAATTTACGTGAGCTATCAATGTCAAAATGCCTGTCTGTCGTGTCTGAATTTACACCGGATCCAAAAGTTAAACTACCGAGAAAATTCCGGCAACAAACTCGTGTAATCACTCTTTTCAAATATTAAGTAGCAATGTTTGCAGTAGTTTTGTAAATTACAAATTTTATCAGCGGCACTGCACTGCCCAGCGAAAAAAAAATTAGAAGAGAAGGTATATCAACGTACCAACAAAGTGAGTACCAAATGACAAAAGTATTACCTACATATTTTCAAGTTTGTCATGTAACGCGAGATATCTTGTTAGAGCTGATAGACGGCTGATGCTTTATACGCGTTTTTATAGTTTAGAGTTATCCCTGTTTTGATCTACATATCGACTAAAAAACTACCCCACTACCCCTGCTAATGATAATATTTTCTATCTGGTACGCTGCCACAGCCTGGACAATCGCAGTGTTGCAGCGGTTTTACTCATAAGCACGTCCATACAACTGTTTGTGTTTGCTCACGAACGTCTAAAGACAACATTACCATGCGCGCGTACTACATCAGGACGTAGAGTAGTACCAATGCGCGGTCACGAGAACGAACTGAGAGGCCGACATACTGACAGCGCGCAGAGGTAGCCAAGACAAGGGTCGCGCGCGCGGTCATGTCGTAGCCAAGGAGACATAGCCTGCTCGCCAGCAATTATGGTCTGGCCACGGGAACGGGCGGCGGCGGCGGTACCGCGACTAGTGAGGTCGCCAGTCGCCGCTACGCGTGACCTGCTTAGTACATTTGCATACATTTGTTATCAATCGAGCGAATAGAAGCGCGAATAATCGCCGCGGCGAATTTCCCGTGGCCAGGCCGTTACAGACCTCCACGAGTCTTCGCTGGCGCTCTTTAATCAACGGCGAGTGCATGCGAGCATGCAGAACTGAGGTTAGTGCGGAGCAGAGTGGCTATTCAAACTCTGTTTATTACGTATTCTACGCCGATACTTCGATTTTGATTCATGAGGTGAGAGGTGGGTCATGGCTGTGATGGTTGTTCATGGACACAATAACATCCTCTATAGTATATATTCTGGCTCTACAACGACTTTGAGTGGAGCAGTCCCATCGAAACTTAGGTCCCGTGCAGCGGTTGAGGTAAAATGTGTAGTTGTTTAATTTTATAAGTCGATTCCCTTTTCTTGATCGAACGTATTCCACTGTAATTATATTTAGATATTTTAGTGTAACTATCATAAAAAAAGTAAAAGTATCATTTACATCTTTGAAGATACAATATATATGAAAATTTACATTAGGTTTACAGTATATCTACAGGTAATACTAGAGCCTTTTATATTTTTCTACATGTCACCGTAATATTATGCTTGTAATCTAACTTGCGGAGATTATAAACTATTGAAAACATTCACATGTATGTTTGATTTTGTGTGTTTATGTCGCCAACATTATTGTAACAATTATAATTAATATTTTATTTTTTTATTCGTAATTGTTACAATATCGAAAACATTGTCACCAACAACAACCTAGTTACAATTTAAATCAAACTATGCATAGTTGGTTATATCATCATCATCATACCAGCCTATGATGTCCACTGCTGAACAAAGGCCTCCCCCATCGATCTCCAAATAAAACGGTTCTGCGCAGCCTGCATCCAGCGGCTCCCCGCAACCCTGACCAGGTCGTCTGTCCATCTAATGGGAGGCCGTCCTACTTTGCGCTTTCCGGTTATATATATTAGTTATACAGTGTGTTAAGGATCGGACTACGTGTTGTATGTTAAATTTTATCGACAAAAAACTATTCAAAGGGGGATCGCACCCCTCACTCCTATGAATTGGAGCCATTTTAAAATTTAATTTCTCGTACATTTACGAGTTTACTGAAACTCGTTGTTATATGATTTTATGTTGTCTACGTACACAAAAGTGACCTTATTTTAAAGATATTGAAATGTACTAGCATTTAATACGGTATTTGTTAAGAAGTTACTGAAAATAATAAACAAAACCCTTTGATTTAAAAGAAAACCTTGGTCAAAATTTGTGATTTTTTTAATTATTGTGCTCTACTTAGAATATCAGGCCAAAGTAAACAAGTTATTCTATCACCTAATGTGTAGTTTATGGCTTACTCACACCTTGTAATAGTAAAAATACCTTTAATAGCCATTAAACTACACATTAAGTGATAGAATAACTTGTTTGTTTTTTGGTGGTTGCTTTTTGTCCCTTTTGGACTTGTTTGTTAGACACCGTTTCTAAATTATTATCGCGTTTAACGGTAAACATTTGAGGTTCAATTGTTAGCATAACCTTTTGCGAATAAATTAGAAGAAAAAAAAACGATATATTCTGCCTGCCTGGTATTCTAGGTAGAGCACAATAACTAAAAAAAAAAACAAAATTTTACCAAGTTTTTCGTCTAAATCAATCTTATCTTATCATGGGGCCGTGACTTTGCCACGATGCACTTCGACCCTTCGGGATCTTTTGTGCCATTTTGTACCGTTTTAAATGCTAGTACATTTCAATATCTTTAAAATAAGGTCACTTTTGTGTACGTAGACAACATAAATGAAAAACAACGACTTTCAATAAACTCGTAAAAGTACGAGAAATTAAATTTTAAAATGGCTCCAATTAATAGGGGGAGGGCTGCGACCCCCCATTGCATAGTTTTTTGTCGATAAAATTTAACATACAACACGTTGGTAAAGTATCGGTGGTCCGATCCCTAATACACTGTATATGTCAGGTTAAAACTGTGTTTTCGGCTTCCCTGAGACGTCATTCGGAAGTGATCTCTTTGCTAGAGGTGCATTTCTCTTTTTCTTTTTATACCACTAGCGGCCTGGCCACGGGAAATTCGCCGCGGCGAATATTTGCGCTTGTATTCGCCCGAATGAAAACAAATGTATGGAAATGTACTAAGCAGGCTACTCGTAGCGGCGACCGGCGACCTTGCCAGTCGCGCCGCCGGCCGCCGCCGCAGCCCGTTCTCGTGGCCAGGCCGAAGGTGGCAATCAAGCATACGGCCCATCTGATAGTAAGCGGTTACCGTGGCCTATCGACGCTTGGACACCAGGGCAGCCATAAATAAAATAAAAAAGTCCAATAATTGCGTAGTTCTCATTGCGTAGAGAGTTGAAGTTATAATAGATATTATGAGTCTATCGACTCCAATACACATTTGGCATATTTTTATTGATAATTTACATGCATTATAGCTAGATTTAGTTTTAAGAATAGGTTCATAATGTTCTCAAACAGGCAATAATATCTTGGTTTACCAATTATTGTTTATAACCGTATCAGAAATTTCGAGTTTCTTTTTGTTTCTGCTGCATGTCACAAATTTCCTGTCTTTATAAATATTTGTACGCCACAATGGCTGAAACACGTAGGGCAATGATTATTTTAACACCTACATTGTAAAACTATGTACACTCGTGTTTTCACAAATAAATGATTACTTACTTACTTACTTACTTACAAAATCAAAGTCAACACCAAGTGTAACGTTACTTTTATTATAACTACATATCTTAGGCTTACATTATCTTTGAGAAGTTTGTCAGGTGAAAAAAAAAATGATAATATAGAACTTCTGATTATCTACTTTATGTTCTTATTTTTATACTTATTTAATTTAAATTTGTGTAAGTAAGGTCATCATAATTAATATTAAAATTAATTAACTTACTCAGAAATATATATTATACAGGGTGGTGAAGCCAATAGGACATTAAATAAAAACATGGGCTATTTTAGTTCACAGAAATGTTTGCAAAACATTTCTGTTTCTTTCAAATTCGTTTTATTCATTCGATAATTTCATTACATTTCTATTAAAAAACAATGCAGCCAATGTTGTGTTATTGCATAGAAGTGTCATGAAATTATCAAATCAATAAGATGTATTTAAAATTTTGTATGAACTAATATAGCCCATTTTTTAATCCCGTATAAAGTTAAATATTTGAATTACTTATAACTTATTAATTACTTATAAAATAGATATGTGTTCGTGCCCATATAATGTTAATCAAAAAAAATATATTAACATTTCAGTGTGTGATAGAAATTAAATAGTTTACTTCTTCCCTTTTTTAAGTTTATAAATGTACCTAGTTATATTTTTTATATAACTAGGTACATTTATAAACTTTTTTGTGCGGCAAAAAATGCTCTCAACAAAAAAAGGCTTATAAATAGAATCTAGAGTGCTGTGCTTTAATAAAAGCTGTAATTCCAGAAAAGTGGGAAAGGCTCTTGTTATACCTAATAAATAAATAAATAAAAACAGCTTTTACACATTTCTAAGGTTGTTTCAACGAAATTATTTGTTAATTGCATGTAATTAACTAACCAACAAAAATACTAGGTGGACGTTTAAATTCTGATAATCTAAAGTTAACAATCTGATTTGACTATTCAACGTTTAGATGCTAAGAAGTTCATTATTTACGTTCCTCACTTAGTAGTTTTATTTGCTCAATTTATTATAGTCCTTTAATAATAAATGATAATACATTAACTGTCTTAGCCATAGTTCATTTTTGGGTGACTGTGTTTGTTTTTGGTAGAGACAATGTTATCATCAATTGTGAAAAGTGTCGCAGTACATTTGCGGCTGCGGCGTGCGGTACACCTCCATCTTTGCTTGGATCCGGATATTCCAGCTTTACCATATCTATATCCATTAAACACCAAAAGGGTTTTACCATTGAATCTGGCCGGAATAGGTGGAATGAAGACTAAAACAAAAAAAAGATTCTTGCTAATTTATTCTTCAAGTATTTCAAAGATAGAATGAAAAATAACAAACAATAAAAAAACAACTAATAACAATACCTACTATTGTTTTGTATCTACTTGCAAAAAAAAACAGTCAATTTATATATGCGTGGCATGCAGACAACAAATCTATTTCTCCGGAGACCAGCACGAAGGGATAAGCTCAGAAGCGATGGGATGAGCTCGGAAACCTCTCTGAGTGCTATGCAATGCAATGCTACATTTAACTATTTCTTTAGATGAGAGACCAGTGTATGAAGGACAGCACATGAGGCCATGGGCGGTCGCAATATCCCCCATGCAGTAGACTCTCGTGCGTATAACAATGAATAATATCTAACGGAAGCTTATTAATGTAGCGAAGAAAGAGTGGGAGATAGTAACACAGCCCTGCGGTTGACTTCCACTGACATCATGTCAGTAATTATCATAGCAAGCAAGGCTCGACCGGGAACTCGGTCTCGGTTCTCGGCTAAAAATGGCCGAAATTCTCGGCCATAACCGAGACATTTGTGCGGTATGGGATTCACGTTCGTCGCGGGGCGTCAGTGCGGGAGTTGGCTATCGATTGTGACATTATGCAAAAATCTTGCACATTACTATCAATATTGTGCAAAATTTCATTTTTTCACGATTAATTAACATTAAATTTTAATGACATAATTATATAGGACTCTAAAATATCTTTCGAAAAATTTAATGCCCACATCACATCATTATCATTGGTATAGTCAGCAAGAAAAGGTACTATTATTATATTCTGAAAAAATATGTTTTTTTGCAAGTGCATTTTGTTCAACATTGTGTTATAATTTATAACAACTTAAATCATAAAATAACGAAAAACTTTATATATAATAAAAGAGATATACCTAGTTCTAAAAATTTAAATCATTTGTAAACAAAATGGCGCAAAATTGTTACAGTCAATTTTTAAACTTTATGCACTTGTGACTCTTATATTCCGAGTCACGCTCATTGGCACTCTCAGCGCTGTAAGCGCACTAAAATTCGTTTTAATTTGTGCTTATACAGCTCACGTGAAATGCTGTGACGTTATTCATGACGTCACTAATAGTTCTCACAGTGCTCAAAAAAGAGTCAGCAAGTGAGCAATTAGTTTTATACTACTTTTGCAATATGCAAAATGCATAATAAGTAGGTAGGAAGTAATCTAGTGAAAACAAATATCAAAGCGATAACGTTTATCACAAACAATTTTTAGATTATCTTTATTGTAAGTGTTCCAAAAATTTCCAAAACGTTATCACGGCAACAGTGTCTTTAGCGCGAATATCGAATCGGATATAAGTTACCTG
This sequence comes from Nymphula nitidulata, assembly GCA_947347705.1. Taxonomy (NCBI): domain Eukaryota; kingdom Metazoa; phylum Arthropoda; class Insecta; order Lepidoptera; family Crambidae; genus Nymphula; species Nymphula nitidulata. The sequence continues at coordinate 4,547,003 of OX374626.1, forward strand.
CAACGCTTCGAATGATTCAAGAGCTCCAGCTACTGAGAAGAACGGCAACGTCACATGCATATTAACCAAACCTCAAGCAAAATCAAATGTGCCGAACTGCCGAGTCCCACAGACCCAACCCCCAGGACACCGGTTTAATATTATTATTGTTTGTATTATTTAACTGGAACAGTTTAAATTAGATGTTGCCACGGTATGCAAGCATGGGCTTCATTTTTTACCATTAACATACATTTTACATACACTCATAAAGTTGTATTTAGTTGTAGTAAAATCATATATAAAACATCAAATGAATTTATTGTAGGACTTCTTTCTTCTACTAATAAATTGGCTTTTGACATTAAAAACAAAATTGCTTTTCTCAAGTTAAAACGTCAAGCTTCGTTTATTAAGAGAACCACGCTTGCATTGGTAATCCAACTTTCTTTAATCGTAATAAGTTTTTGGGTGATTGTGTTTCTTTCTAGTAGAAACAATGTAATTATCTACTGTAAAAATCTTTGCAGTACACCCATGGTTCTGGCGTGAAGCACATCTCCACCGTTGCTTCGTTTTGGATATTTCAGCTTTTCCATATTTATATCCTTTGTACACTAAAAGGCAGTTGCTTTTGCTGGTCGTACAAAATCTGGCTGGGATAGGCGGATTAATGACTGCAACAAAAAAAAATCTTTGGAATTATCGGAGAACCCACAGATGCTTTGAGGAGGAACCCTTCAAACGTGGAGTTATTGGCAGGTCTGTTGAGCATATAAAGTTGAAGAAATAGTTGGCGCATCAATATTTATTCAGCTGTAAGGAATGGTTGATTTTTCTAAATATCAGTGTTAATGGAATAACAATTTGAATACAGGGATGCTGTGGTATGGTATGGACAAGTTGCTATTGTTCAGCATTGCAATGATTGTGATAGTAATAGCAGTAATAAAAGGAATAACTGAGGTGTCAATGTTTTATTCACAAACTGTTCGATTATAATATAAAAGACAAACTTTGACGTTGTACGTCCTTTAATTTATATTTGTAGACACTAATACATGAAGTATAGAAGACTACGATAATGAAGCAGCAACGACAAACATTTGCTAAATTGACGGTACAGTGCACCTTTTTTACGCTGAGGGAAAGCTCTACCAGCCTATCCTCCCTCTCTCTGGGAGAGAGGGGTGTGTGTGGGAATTTCATCCACTAAACTCCTCAGAGGTGCACCTCTTTCCTGCTTGCAGCCAACCGTGCGGGATTCGTGGGGAGCTTTACGACGGCTTGACCGCAGGGCAGTGTGGCTAGTAAGGTCCTTTTGTTCTAAGATCTCTTTGTGGGGAGGGGCTGTAAACAGCTCCCCCTCAAATTGACTGTATTTTTTTAAGTCGGCATACCGGTGCATTGGTAACCCCAATTGTGATGTGAAAGGCACGGTCCTCAACCACGCCCGGAGCCGAATAATATGTATTTATGTGGGCGGATCTAGGCTCCCAAAATTCGCTTTCCTTCGCCCGCTACTCCGGCGACGAATGGCTAAAGTGGCGGCTGCTTCCCGCTCACGTTTCGCCTCTTCCTTTCGGCTCGTCACTGCTTCGCAGTAAGCAGCGACCGCCCGCCAAGCCAATTTGGGCTACGGTCGAGAGGTAGATGTCATTTCCAATTACGGCGGCTAACATACGCCGCGCTTCGGCCCTGGTAGGGCATGCCTCGATTGCTTGTAGCGCTCCCTCGTCAGAGCAGCCGTCACAGTGGTGGCATGTGGCAGTCAGTTCCTTTCCGGCGATCTGACACAGGTACCCCCTGAAGCATCGGAGCCCCGAGAAGATGTGTGTCATGCGGAAGGTCATGACTCCGTGCTGCCTCTCCACTGTAATCAGTTTTTGAGAAGAATAGGCCTTAAATAATTGCTGACCCAGCTTCTCCATTATCCTCTGGCAAACTGTTGACTAGAGCAAACAAAACCTTTTTAATTTCGGATACTCGATTAGAATTAAACAACATATGTTAGCATTATTATGCAATGTGATACCGCATGCGAAACATGACTGAAGAATTAAAAACGGAAGAATGCAACCATTTTGTGAATTTCAGGATCCTGTACATTTCGAGATCACCTATATCGTGTAGTCCATTTTTCATGCAACATACTCATAAGTATCCGTTCTTATTAGTCTAGTTGGGTAAATAATTAAAAAAAAACACTTTGAATTCTTGCCCGCCTTCCTGATTCTTTCTCTTCTTATAATTTCTTGCTGCTTTACATAAAATTATATATTAATAACACTTTCTTTTACATATATCACTTTGTTTTACATATAATAAGCGCTCCTACAAACGTTTTACTGCTTCATGGTTGTGTGTGTTGTTAACGTATATTATGAAGTCATTCATGGTCCACGCGTTGGCACAACAGCCTTTGGCATTGTGCGTTGAACACCTCCATTTTATTCTGCGGTCAGCCATCTGCTGGGCAATATAGTACGTGAAACCTTCATATCGTAGTAGTGTTCTACCTTTCTTCGAGCTCACATATTCCGCTGAAAATCACGTAAAAACTTCTGAATTTAATCACTTATGTTATCTATACCTACCTATCATTAAAAATATTATGTAATAATAAGTCTCTATAGTATAATATAACTTCTACTCTTTATTGCACTTTAAAATTACAAATAACAAGTAATAAACAAAATTATTTCGCAAGGGTGGATTCTGTGGAATGCATTAGATACTTAAAGTAATTTTTTATTTTATTTAATATTACGATGTAATAAATAATATAACACATTATAGATTAGCACTATTTCGCGTTTATTCTTGCACATCTAGCTTATTCACACATCTAAGTTGAACTCGGATGTTGTGGACCTCCCCTTGGCGAGCATACATGAAGACAGAAGAAGAAGCCAGACACGTGCTTTCTTACTACCGGAAGAACTGCCTCGCTATCCAGCTCATCAGCCTCCGACGCAAAATCAGCGCACCATGTGCCAAGAAAACCCCCCGCACAAAAAATAAGTAATAGTAACAAGAGCTAATGATTATGTTTTTCATTATACACGATTATCTCATCTCGCACAGTGTAAACTGAAGCTCGGCAGCCATCGCCTTTATGTTTGGAACAGATCCATCGTTTCTTCAAGCCCTTGGAGTATACAGAAGAGTACGTATACCCTTTGAGCGACAAAAGTGGTTTCCCTCTTCTTGATAAGGTGAACGTGGCTAGAAAATAAGACAGGACTTTTTTTAAATACATAATTGTAAAGATAAAATGAATAATATTACTTGAGATAGTTAAGGCTTGCAGTAAGAAATGAACGCACACATTGAACACTTTCATAAAAAAATACGAAGAAGCGAAATGCGACGTTGTCACTCTTAACGTAAACGTGATTTAGATGTGAAATCTTATGAATGCGGAATTATTTTGTATGTGACGGCGCATAGTCATCGTTGTCACCTGTAAGCAGCGCGCACACCGGATAGACCGACCGATCACGCCACCGATGACTCACGCAACAGGCGACCGCACCGAAACTACTATAAAAAGATCGTCGCTTGGCGTAGACGGGCATTCTCGCTTTGGCTCTCGCCCGGGCGCACGCTGCCCGAGCGCTGTGACTCAATAATTTTAAATAACTGTTTTAGCTAATTGTTGTAATATTACTCACGAATGATTAAATCAATATCTTAATTTAAAAAGTGAACTTCTGCTTCTTATTTGAATCACCTGCCGACATCAGAAGTTCGATCCACGTTCACGTCAGCCGCTTGCCAATATGGATAGCGATTTAATGTCCATGTTTTCCTCTGGCATTGAGGCAATCTTTCAAAAAATCGCTGACAATATGACATCACGCCCGGCAATATCAAGCACTCCTACCACTTTAATTCCTTTCGACCCCGACACACCAGATGCCAATATTGAAAATTGGTGTGCAATAATCGACATGATTATTGAAAAAAAGAAACTAGAAGGAGTTGATCTGATTTTAGCACTTACAAATTGTCTTAAAGGTCGTGCCGCCCTATGTCTTACAAATACACCACCACATAAAATCTCTTGGAATTCTATTAAAGAAATGTTGATTGCAAAGTTCTCTAAACCAATGATGATGCAAGATCATTTTGATCTTGTCATTAAGTTTCAAATAGACAGTAAGGAAAACCCAGCTGAAGCGGGTATGAGATTATGGCAGCTCATTGAAAAAATCCCTGAAGCCAATTGGACAGAGAAAGTGATTACCGGCTTTGCAATCTCCATTTTATCGCAGTGTGATGATAAAATTCGGCGTGAACTTAACTCAGTCGTAATAAATAGCAAAAACCAGTTTTTTCGCATACTCCGTGGCTTCACATTAAAACGTAAAAGTGAAGAAGTAACCAACCATGAGGTAGAACCCAAAAAAATCCGTCCGTCACCAGCTTTTCGGGGAAGCTGTCACTTTTGCGGCAGATTTGGACATCGTGGGTACGAGTGCAGGGACAAGCTACGAAATCACTCTAAAAATACACCGGTTTTGGAGAAAAGGGAACAAGGAAAACTATCTGTAACCTGCTACGTGTGCAGCGAGCGTGGGCACGTGGCTACTGCCTGTCCTATGCGCTGGAAAAAAGAAGACAAGGCGGCGACGAACACCTGCAGCAAGCAAGTGAACCTGTGCTCGCGAGTTGCGCGAGGTATATTAAAGATAAGTGGTATTCAGCTTCCTTTTATATTTGATTCGGGTTCAGAGTGTAGCTTGATTAGAGAAAGTTATTGCAAATTCCTCAAGGGTGAAAGGTCTCACGAACAAGTAATGCTAAAAGGTGTAGGTCCTAATAATATAACTTGCTCATTACAAGTGACTTGTGAAACCACTGTCCAAGACGTATCCTTTACAGTGACTTATCACGTATTATCAGACGAGTTCCTGAGTGAAGACGTTTTACTGGGTCGTGATGTTTTGGATGAGGGAATTTCCGTTGAAATAAGCAGTGATAAGCTCACTTTTTGTAAAACAAAAGTTTCAAATGTTTGCTCAAAGTTGAGAGAGCCTTTTGACATGTCTTTAATTAATACTGACCTAACTGGCATAGAAAAAGAACTATTGATCAAAATTTTGATAAAATATTCTGCTAGTTTCATACGTGAATTACCCACGTCTAGAATCACGACAGGTGAACTGAAAATTGATCTGATAGACCCCAATAAAACTGTGCATAGACGACCTTATAGACTTTCCCCTATTGAATTAGATGTCGTAAATACTAAAATCCAAGAGTTATTACAAGCAAATATCATCCGGGAAAGCTCTTCACCGTTCGCTTCTCCAATATTATTAGTGAAAAAGAAAGACGGCACGGATCGTATGTGTGTAGATTATAGAGAGCTTAATAGAAATACGCGACCCGATGGCTATCCTCTTCCATTAATAAATGATCAGATAGATAAGTTGCATGGAGCGAACTACTTTTCTAGTCTAGATATGGCCTCTGGCTTCCACCAGATTAGGGTTCATGTAGATTCGATCGAAAAAACCGCCTTTGTAACACCATTAGGCCAATATGAATAGTTAACTATGCCATTTGGCCTACGAAATGCTCCTCAGGTTTTTCAGCGTGCCATAAATATTGCCCTTAAGCCTCTGAATGACTCTCGTGTTTTAGTTTATATGGATGATGTGCTTTCTGCATCAGAAACTGTCGAAGAGGGCTTGTCTCGCCTTGATAAATTACTAGAAACATTATCTGTAGCCGGGTTTACTCTAAATTTTAATAAATGTTCCTTTATGAAAAAGAAAATAGAATATTTGGGCTATGTAATTTCAGCGGGTGAAATTAGACCAAACCCTCGTAAAATCGAGGCTTTGCAAAATGTTCCTACTCCAAAAACAGCCACTCAAGTTCGACAATTCATAGGCCTGGCCACATACTTTCGTCAGTTCATTCCAAACTTTTCAAAATTGTTAAAACCTTTATATCCTTTGACATCAGGAAGTAATAACCGGATAACTTGGACTTCCCAGCATGATAAAATCCATAGAGAAATTATAAAATATCTCACAACCGAACCAGTTTTAAAAATCTTTGATCCTTTATTACCCATAGAACTTCACACTGATGCGAGCAGTGACGGCTATGGGGCCGTTTTAATTCAGAAAAATAAGAGTGTTCCTCATGTTATTGCCTATTTTAGTCATAAAACGAATGATGCAGAAAGTCGTTATCACTCATACGAGTTAGAAACATTGGCAGTGGTTAGATCTGTAGAACATTTTAGGCATTACTTATATGGTCGTAGGTTTACTGTTTTTACTGATTGCAATGCATTAAAAGCCTCTCATTCAAAAAAAGACTTAACGCCTAGGGTCCATAGATGGTGGGCCATATTGCAATCATACGATTTTGACATAGTTTACAAAGAGGGTAAAAATATGGCTCATGCAGATTTTTTCTCTCGAAATTTAGTCGAAAATGAGGAAAGTAAACTATTTAACTTAGTAAAACCAAAATTTAATGTTAAAATTGTAAACTTATCTGAACTAGAAAAAGGATGGCTATCTGTAGAACAATCACGTGACTCCGAAATTGCGGATACTATCACAAAAATACGATCAAACGAATTACCTATCTACCTATCTCATACTTATGACATTAGACAAGGAATTCTTTACCGCAAAATCGAACGTGGTAAAGCTACAAAGTGGCTCCCCATTTTACCACGGTCATTAATTTGGTCTCTAATAAGTCACGTACATAATGAGATAAAACATTTAGGTTACGAAAAAACTCTTGATAAAATGTATGACCTTTATTGGTTTCAAAATATGTCTAAGTTTGTTAAGAAGTTCGTTGACTCTTGTGTCGTATGCAAAGTTTCTAAAGGTCCATCAGGTGCGCAGCAAGTACGCATGCATCCCATCCCAAAAGTAGCTATTCCATGGCACACGATACATCTAGACTTGACGGGCAAACTTAGCGGCAAAAGCGAGCGCAAAGAGTATTGTTCTGTTATCATAGATGCCTTCACCAAGTTCGTCCTCTTAGAACACACTTTAACTTTAAGTGCTTCAGATGCTATAAAGGCAGTTAAAAATTCTGTACATTTGTTTGGTGCTCCAAAGCAAATCATTGCAGATCGCGGTCGCTCTTATGATAACTTAGATTTTAGGAATTTTTGTAAGGACAACCATATCCAGCTCCATTTAATCGCTACAGGGTCCAGTAGGGCAAACGGACAAGTCGAACGTGTCATGAGAACTTTGAAAAGTTTGCTCACCATCGTTGAATGTGATTCAGACAATCTATGGCAAGACCACTTGGGAGACATCCAGTTAGCTCTCAACAGCACACGCTGCAGAGTGACAGGATTCACCCCAATTGAACTAATGTTTGGCATTAATGGTAATTCCTTGGAGCTATCAAAATTATCTACTAGCTCTCATGACACTAATAGACTAGACCTAGAAACAGCTCGATCACAAGCTTCCAGTAGCATCCAGAGGCTGTCCCAAGCTGACACCGTCCGGTTTAATAGAGGCAAAGCTAGAGTACGCTCTTTCTCTGTTGGGGATTTCGTTTTCGTAAGAAGCGAAGAAAGACATCAAACCAAGCTTGATCGCAAGTATAGGGGACCATTCAAAGTAACTGCAATTTTGGATAACGATCGATATGAGTTAAGGCATATTAATGGAAATAATAGAAACTACAAGTTTTCACATGAAAATTTACGAGAAGTTCCTCGTGGTCAATCTGATTTCATAGAAATTCTTGAAAATTATAGTGAAGATGACGTGACGGCGAGTGCCAATAATATCAATGAGCTTGTTCATGAGACCAGTCATCAGAAAAATCCCACGACCTTAGACAGCGATACCGTATCTAACAATAGCGATAGTGATACTGTGTCTGCTGATTCTCGCACCTTAACTGCTAGCAGCAATCATAGTGATCTCCGTCTGCGTCGTACTATTTCAATAGACTCGCTTGAATCTGAACCAATTAATGTTGTCACGAATGCTGAGGTACATCGACAAAATGAGAGTTAAATAATGAAGTATAGGTAGACATTTAGTTCGTTAAAATTAAATTAAATATCTGGTTAAATAGAATTAATAAAAAAAAAGGTTAAAATAGGAAATAATAATAATAATAAAAAAAGGAGCAATAAAAAAAAAGGCAAAAAAAAAGTGTCATCATTGAAGGGTTTATCCGGACCAATTGATCAAAAAAAAAGGGAGATATAGTGATCATTGAAGGGATTATCCGGGCCAATTGATCAAATAAATAAAAAAAAAAGAAGTAAAAAAAAAGGGAGTAAGGCTAAATCAATACTACCGGTCCAGTTTTAAAAGAAAAGAAAACTGAAGGGTATCTGATGAAAAAAAAAAATATGGTGTTGTAATAAAATTTGCACGTCAGGATGGACGAATATGAATACTGCGATTTTCATTTTAGATGATACCCAATGAGTTAAACGCACGAGGACGTGCGTACGTCAGTATGGCCGTGACGGCGCATAGTCATCGTTGTCACCTGTAAGCAGCGCGCACACCGGATAGACCGACCGATCACGCCACCGATGACTCACGCAACAGGCGACCGCACCGAAACTACTATAAAAAGATCGTCGCTTGGCGTAGACGGGCATTCTCGCTTTGGCTCTCGCCCGGTGCGCACGCTGCCCGAGCGCTGTGACTCAATAATTTTAAATAACTGTTTTAGCTAATTGTTGTAATATTACTCACGAATGATTAAATCAATATCTTAATTTAAAAAGTGAACTTCTGCTTCTTATTTGAATCACCTGCCGACATATGAATATTATTAATATTTAAAAAAATATAAAAAAAAACATATAGTATTCTGTAATATGGTCTCATTAATAACTCTAGAGTTATGGGATATCAATAAAAACACGTTGTCTAAACTTTGTGCAAACGGGCGTTAGCAGTACGCTAACGGCAGTTAGTATCAATTCATACTTTATTACGCTAAGTTAAAACCCCTATATGACGTGAATCGTGTGAAGAGTTTTTGGCGTAAATTCCTAAAAAAAACTGTCAAATCCAATGCTTTCTTCGCTGTTCGGTTCCCGCGTTTTTTGTTCAGAGTAGGCAATCTATTTCCAAATGTCACACACAAGTGGATCTTCATAGAATCTAAGGTATTAAAGGAGTTGTGGTGAGATAAACAAAAAATTAAAATTATTGTTATTGATGTATTTTAATGTGTTCACACAGTGCCTTACGCGCTAAAGCTGGTTTACCTTCGTTAATCTCGTTATCTTACAAGAAGATTATCGATCTGTTTCAAAGCTTGCTGTTAAGCTGTGTATTAATCTAAGCCTCAACCTCAAACGATGAAGTTTCAACTGTTTAAAAACTATACAAACAATCATCATTAAAATCCACATTTGCGTTAAAACCCGTCAGAATCATTGCTTATTCATTTTCATGCGTTATTTGTATCTGTTTTGTGGGTAATTCACATAAGGCTGTTTTTCTCGGCGGAGGGTGATTGTGGGTTTCCTTCAAGTGAACTATGATGTCTCCAACCGTGTGTATTGTAGCATGGCATCTGTTGTGCGAATCACTGGAACAACGCCAACGTGCCTTCCCTCCATTCGAATTAGGTAAAGATGAGAAAGTGTAGCCGTTCAATCTGATCAACTTTTTGCCTCTCTGAGACCAAACATATTCCACTGAAACAATAGACACTAGTATTCATTTCAGTACCCCTAACGGATACTGAAATTAATACTACTTCCGGTTTTGAAATACTAACGAACAGTCAAGTCTAAATAGATGTAAGCATTTGCTTCCAAAATATGTATACAATAGTGCTCTTAAAATAGAGTCCAAACCCGGGTAGCCTTCGGGAATTGCTCGGCAACGTTGAGGCACTGGGTGACTTCCTGGAGGAGCTGGGATGGCTCGAATAACCCAGCTCACCATCCTCCGACGCAAAACAGGCGCAACTGACGTTGATTTGCGGAAACCGCCCGCCCGTACGACGAAGAAGAAGAAGAAGAAAATAGAGTCTATATACGGGTGTATTTTTGAGACGGGGCAAGTTACAGGAAAACAGTCTTAGAAAGTCATTCATAACTTTTTAAGATATTCTGAACTACATTCACAGATTTCATTGAACTACCAAAAAATTTGGTTCATATTGCTTTGAGTGAGTAGGTACATTTTTTAGTCGTACACGAAATGGTTTGCAGAAGATTGATTGGACTGTTTCATATATTTCTGAAATAATAAAATTTAGGTTTAATATGTCGTAGGATAGTTATGAAATCCATATTTTGGCAAAATCACGAAGTACTGAATGTCTTTGTAGATTTTAAAAAGGAACATCGACTTTACATAAACTTAGAAGTTCGTGGAATGAAGAACAAGGGCCTGGCCACGAACTCACCGCACGCGCGTCCTGCGACTCGCGAATCGGCAACCACTGCGCGCTGTCTCGATGTCGGCCTCGCAGCGCGTCGTCGTGACCGCGCTGTGGTTGCCGAGTCGCCGCCGTCGCCGCCCGTTCCCGTGGCCAGGCCGTAAAGCGTACGAGTATTATTACTTTTTACAAAGTGGCCTGATTTTGATGAGTATACAGTATAATGAATATACAGTGTGGCACCACAATACGACAGTGAATTAAAACGTGTGCTATATTAGTTCATAGAAATTGTTTCAAACTTGCAAAAACATCTTAATCATTTGATAATTTCATGACATTTCTATGAAATAATGCAGACAATGTTATATTATTTTATACAATTTACAAATGAAAGTTTCAAACCATTTCTATGAACTTTTAATTTAATTTACTGTCGTATTGTCGGCACTATCATGTATACATCAAAGTTGATCTTATGCATATATTTAAAACAAAATAATTCAACAGAAACTGAAAAGTAACTAACTAATACCACTAAATCAAATTTTATGACTTCAATAGATTAAATGACCAAAAGTCACTCAAACAAAAGCCGAACGAACATAATTATGGTCCATCATCATCATCTTTTCAGCCGAGAGACGCCCACCGCTGGGCATAGGCCTCCCCCAAAGATCTCCATACCGATCGGTTCTGCGCAGTCCGTATCCATCGGCTTCCCGCGACCCTCACCGGATCGTCGGTCCACCTTGTGGGAGGCCTACCAACGCTACGTCTCCCGGTACGCGGCCGCCACTCGAAGACCTTTCCGCCCCAACGGCCGTCAATCCTTCTTGCAATGTGGCCTGCCCACTGCCAGTTGAGGCTCGCAATTCTTCGGGCTACGTCGGTGATCTTAGTTCTCCTGCGGATCTCATCATTTCTGATTCGATCACGCAGAGAAACCCCGAGCATAGCCCTCTCCATTGCCCTTTGGGTGACAGTGAGCGGAAATTCATGGGGTGTTTTGGGCCATCTTCCACCACGCCGGCCCAGTGCGGATTGGTGGGGGCGCCAGAGCCTCGTCTGTTGGTCGGCAGGGTGCACCACGTGCAGGTGAGGTTGGCTTGGATCCCGTGAGGTGCTGTTCGGGATCCCTTACACCTTAAAAAAAATGGTTAATTAAATAAAATCAAAAGACAAACGAATTAAAACTGGTTTTATTGTTTTTCATATTCTTATTTCAAAAAGAAATGCCAGTGTCTTAAATTTGGTGGGTACCAAATGAATGCTTATTATCATAATTACAATTAACCAATAATGTAAATGATGAATAATAACACTACCCTCAAATTCGTAACCCTTATAATTACGTAGAAAAAATATAACAACTATTTTAAAAGTGTTCTTTCAACTTTCAATAAGAAAGTACTTAATGTGGAAGATAAAAAAAAATGCACTGAAAATATCGTTCAATTGGAGATCTCACACAGCCAAATACCACATAAATAGCCTTTTGACACTAGAAAGACGGAAATTTGGTCTTATCTACAAAGACGATGACAGAGGTCACTGGTCCCCACAAATTAAAAAAGTCTATATTTAGTGTAATAAATATGTAAAAAATTACTTCAATCCTTTGATTAATAATATGTATTTTATACTTAAACTTCTCTTTAAACGCAAAATATACTTATATTTTTGATAATGAACAAAGCATTTCCCACCTTGACGGCATATGACCCGCGCGGAATTATCTAGACCGGTAGCAGTTGATATGAAGCTTTGAAATATGCATTATACGAAATAACCTCATGAATATGAGATATTTCAATTAAATATTACAACATACCCTCAATCTGATATAATTTATTTTAATAACTGTTCCGTAGCAGTCTTTTGATCCACGCCGTATTTGTAGACAAAATTTATTTTATTCTATTTTATTTATTAGACACATAACAGATTACAGTTATAAAAGCACACTGAGATATTACAAAAATACAAATTCTGAACTGTAGGTACTCCAAAAACATGAATCCAAAAACGTGCTCTTCGTTGGAATGCTGGTATTGCGAACGGTTTTCAAACAAACGCCAAAAGATAAGATAGCGCTGCCGACGGCCACGAATTGAAGGCTGCTAACTTTAGAGAATCGCATAGCTGTAGTGGTTTGACCGCACCGGTGTCGATTAGGAAACAGACCAACTTTCGTGGTAGTCGTTCCCGGATGGGTCCATCAAAATTAGTACTCAAGCTCCTCCGTGCTTTTCGGAAGGCACGTTTTGGTGTTTCGGTTGTCACTGCAATCGCTTTAACTCGCCTACCCGCATTGATTCAGCGTGGCGGTGTTAGGGCATACTCCTCATGTCTTTCTCCCATGTAGGAAGGCCAGTGGCCAGCAGTCGGATGTATATAGGATGGTGATGATTATGATGTTAATGGACAACAAATTACTTGCTAACATTTTGGGCGACACCTCTCATTACCATAGTCTGATATTCACTACAAACTTTTTTAAAATATAAAACTAGATGACAATTTTATCACTAAAGTAGCTTTTCTGTATCATCACAAGTTCAATCGCTCCGGAAGGATGCTACATGGTTATGTACCTCGTTCATTACAAGGATATCTTCATTTATAGTCTTTATTGAGGACTTGCAGCCCTTTGTATGGTGCGAAGAACAGTACCATAGCTTAACTACTTTATTTGCGTACCTTGGCCAGATGGAGTATTTGTAACCACGAAGATATAAATTCCTTTTACCCTGCTTGGATATCTTGTAAAACGGAGTATCTGAACACAAAAACGAAAAATCTGGGTTAGTGAAACTGTTTCAATTTCTTACTACCTATTCATTCGGGTGTAATTCGTTAGCGGTAGGGCTCTTCCAAGTCCACTTGGCTAGCCTCTACCATCGTACCTTAGAATGACACCATAACAATAATGCTAAGAGCATTGTTGTGTTCCGGCAGTTGAGGTAAGTTAACCAGTTCCTCCGTGGTTGAGGATTCTGAGTGCAGCTCGCTTCCATTTTCGACCTTATCATCACTAACAATCAGTAAAATGAAGGCCAGGAGGTACCACATTAAGAACTAAAATATCACTTTGCCGACAATTTTTTCGCCGGCAAATCCAAAGTCCCCTTGAAATAATTCAATGGAAATAATGGTATTACTAGAAGGTTATTTTTTTATGATCGAGCGTATGTATTTTTAGAAATGAATTGAGGTTTGTCGGCGAAACGGACATCGACGAAAAAGTCGTCGGCAAAGCGTCGCACATCCCTGCTTATTCATTGAAACCGAATGATGGTCATGTTGAAAAAGAACTGCCTATGTTATATTCGTAGTTATCAGTGACTTCTTCAATTTAGTTCAAATATATAGACCTATACTTATATAAATTGTGTAGGGCGAAATTGTACAATCTGTGTTTTTTATATTACAACAAGGGTGGCAAACACGCGAGCAAACAGGGGTTCCTTCAAAAGAGGCCTGAAAAGGCACCGTGGAAGCTACTAGAAAATTGTGTTTTAAGCTGCACTAGCTGTCTTCGCATATGGACTGTTCTTACAGCTATATGGTGGTGTTGACTCATTTGCCGTGCTTTGTATTTAAAAAAACCGTCTGATGGCAAGCGGTTACCGTCCTCTCTTTACCCTCGTAGCACATTAGGCACTACTCACATTGCCCCTAACCTGTAAAAATCAAAAGAAATCAGTATAGGAATCCGCTTAATCCACACATAAAGGCCCATTTACACGATGCAAGTTTCTCGCCTGTAGCATGCAATGAAATTAAAGCAAGAAATGACGTGCACAGTCTAATGTGCTGTTTAGATTAAGCGAATTTTCGTTTTAAGTGATTTTCTAAGGTCAAAGCAAGATGGGTGACCGTTAGCACTTTCAGCACTATCGACTTGTCTGTCTCTCAGTCCTTAATTGAAATACACAGTGAAAGAATGATCTTCTAACTCTTAACTGTTAAGGAGTTGTACCTTCCATCATCAGCTCATCAACATGACATGATGACTAATACATGTCACACGTGCCTATAAAATTTTGGTTTGCCCTCGATTTCCCTGGGATCCCATCATCAGATCCTGACTTGGTGACAATGGGACCACCTCTGGAGTATACTCAATCGAATGAAAAAAGGATTTTGAAAATCGGTTCACAATTGACAGAGAAATCGGTGAACATACGTACAAAAAAATAATGATACATACAGTGGAACATATTATCTCTTTCTTTTTTGAAGTCGGTTATAAATGCTATTGATGTGGTGTTTGGCTGTGCGAGATTCTTAGACTTCTTCCTTTCAATATACACTTTTTAAATTTATTTATTTATTTATTCAAGGAAAACAAACAGCATTTTATAACAATTGTAGATGAGATTTAATAGAACACATATGCCTTACTCAGTTTTCGCAAATAGAGTAGTTGTTCTATTTTTTCTACGTAAATATAATTTACTTTTTTTTTCTGTAACATTTTGTTACGATTTTGAGGGTAGTCATCATTTACATTATTTGTTAATTGTAATAATAATATTTGTGTATGTACGTTTGTTTGACCGTCTGTCTATATCCACCTACTGAAAAGGTGGTACAGTCGCAGCACATCAAGCGTAACAGTTTGACCTTTAGACCGCCCTTACTCCGTTCGTGATAGAGGCTGCTTTCGTAGTGCAACTACTACACTTGATGAGCTGTCGTCTGTACTAGGTCATGAACATCAAAGTTCAAATTACTTTATTCAATGACAACTTTATATTACAATAAACATCTCAATTATACAATTTGAGAAGCAGTAATCAACTAACTCATTATTATTGTAATAATAAAATTATCAAGCTCGAAGGACCGTTATGGGAAGGCGAGACGGAACATTTAAAGGCTATTTATTTATATGGCTAGGTGCTGGTGGTACAAAAATAATTATTAGGAAAAATAGAATAGATAGATTATTAGGTAGTAATCGTATCACTGAATACTAGAAGCGCGCGCACTGGCGTTTGTCTCTGAGTCTATAACGAAACAAATTTACTACCTAATGTAACTATTATGCGTATGATGAAGAAAAAGTTAAACACACGAAAGAGAAAAATTACATTGACATTTGATGATCGTTTTGAACATAAATCAAATAGTAATTTGCTAAATTTGAAAAGGAAAGTTACCATTACAAGTAATTTAATTTTTATATCTGACAGTTGAGATTAAGAAGCCATTTTTCGCATCTTAAAAGGTTTAGTACAGTTATTTAGTAGTAGTTTAAAAAATAATCTAGCCCTGATCTTGGATTTTGTAGTGGAATACTTCAAAAGTTAAATGAACATTCAAGGTGAGATTAAACGTTTAGATTGAGAAAAAATGTTAAATCTTTAAAGATGCGAAAAGTGGCTCCGGAATCTAAACAAACATGATTTTAAAATAAGATAAAAAGCAAGAAGACTTACACTAGACTAGTGCCACACCTGTCTGGTGTGAATGTTGGTCACCGCTTCAAAAAGTATTCTACGTCCTTTACAGACTTTTAAGCTATTTATACACCACATTTCATCTGAATAAGTTCAGCGGTTTAAACGTAAAAAGCTGACAGACAGACAGAAAGACAGAGATAGATAGACAGACAGACAGACACACTATTGCATTTATAATATTAGTTTGGAAGTATGGATATGGGTTTGGATTTGGCATAAAAATGATTACCTTTTATTACTTTTACATTAAAAGTCAATAAAGTTGTTATTTTGGTCTATATTTTGCTAAACTGAAACTGATAATACCACTAAATCCAACCGTGAAATCATAAAGGTTACTTCTTCTTCTCCTCAAGTCTCCTCCTTCTTGCTTGATTCCTCCACAACTGCCTTAAACGTCTTTGTTCTTCAGGAGAGTAGTCGGCTATTCCCTTTCTTGTTCCTTTATATATTTTATGATACCTTTCTCTATTTTTCCGTCTCATTTCTTCACGGGCTTCTTCATCCATTCTCGCACGCCTTCGACGTTCAGAAAGCAAATTACTTTCACGTCTACTTTTCTTTTTTTCTTGATCAGATAAGTCTGATATCAAGGATCTGATATCAATTATTTTAGGTTTTACTCCTGAAAAAAAAATCATTAATCAATGAATACAAATCATGCAAATATTTGTGTATGTACGTTTGTGCGACCGTCTGTCTATATCCACCTACTGAAAAGGTACAAGGTGGTACACTCGACAGCACATCAAGCGTAAAAGTTTGACCTTGAAACCGCCCTTACTCCGTTCGTGATAGAGGCTGCTTTCGTAGTGCAACTACTACACTTGATGTGCTGTCGTCTGTACTAGGTCATGAAAATCAAAGTTCAATGATTCATTACTTTATTAAATGACAACTTTATATTACAATAAACATCTTATTTATACAATTTGAGAAGCAGTAATCAACTAACTTATAATTAACGTAACTTTAAAATTATCCGGCTCGAAGGACCGTTATGGGTAGGCGAGATGGAACATTTAAAAGCTATTTATTTATTTATATGGCTAGGTGCTGGTTATACAAGAATAATTATTAGGAGAAATAGATACAATATTAGGTAGTGATCGTATCACTGAATACTAGAAGCGCGCGAGCTGGCGTTTGCCTCGGAGTATGAACGAAAGAAATTTACTACCTAAGATTGTAACTATTATATCTATAGAAGTATATAGTATATCAAAGTAATTAATAAACAACCAACAAACTAAAGAAAAATAAAAATAAAAAACGCCGAGTACCTACCTAAACAGCGCCGAGGATGTCGGTTATCGCTCCAAAAAGTCCTTCCCAGGGTGAAACTATCTCCATACCAAATTTCGTCTTAATCGGTTCAGCAGTTTAAGCATGAAGAGGTAACAGACAGACAAACAGACACACTGTCACATTCATAACATTAGTATAGATATGGATTTTGTCAAGTTTACAGAAGTGCCAGTTACCAAGACAATGACTCAAAACTAAAATTATGTTTAATAATTTAAGTACCGTAAAATTATACAACTATAGTCCTGTCATAGAAGTATGGTCCAAATTGATCTCTCACTTGATGTTTTCATAACTGCGATAGCACTGCTGCTTAGTTTATTTATTGAGTACCACTAAGTATTGAGTATAGACAGGAGTGAGATAGTTTACGCATTCATGACTAAATAGCGCCTTCACTCGGGCAGGAAATTCGGCCAAACATTTGAACAAGATTGTCCACGTTTTTTTTCATCTCGAAACTTTTGTTCAGAGAATATAGTTAAATTTTGCGTAGAGTTACGTGACTTGTTTTCGTTTGAAGGTAAGTTACTAGTGACTACTTTGCGATTATAGTTTCAAAAAATATGTGTGATTTAATAAAATAATTAATATTAAATAACAATGATTTTTTTAGACCATATTTAAGAAGTTTGTTTTATGTTGCACGTACATGACTCTGCTTACTAAAAATGTCCAGAAGAAAGGTAGGAGGTAGAGCATACAAATACTACAGCGAGTCAGCGACAGACAGATGGAACTATGTCTCTCGGACATAGAAAAGAAAAAAATAAAAAGAAAATCGGAAAAGTATAAAATTCAAATAATAATCATCGTCAATAATTTTGAAAATAAAAGCAATTCGCAATAATTGTATTCGAAGAATCGTCATTAAGTAGATTGACACAATCACACTTTTATCTTATGGTTTTTATGTCGCCCTCTCATATCTCTAGCTATAAACGATTTTCCATCAAATTTATCCCAAGATGTTGGAACCATTCTTTCTCCAATGGAATACGTATTCAAGAACATCTTTTTACAAACCTCTATTTTTGGTAAGCCTGGTAAGTTCTTTGGCAAATAATATTTATACGTATATCGACGTTTTGTGGATCCGTATAGTCCCTTATGTTTATTCTTTTTAATAGTATTATTGATAATATAATACCTCTGTTTCTGCAGATCACCCAATTTCCAAAACTCATTAAATATGTCTTTTCTTTCTTCAAGCGTTAGTTTGCTGTTACAGTCTCTTTTACAAGAACAAGGTTCTCTAACAGTTTTTTCATTAACAACAACGCCTCGCGTATTGTGATACATTTTGCCTAGATATCTAGGATTTTTGTGAGTAACATCACTGCGGTTTTTGTAATTGTTCTTATGACTAGCTGTAGCTAGATCAAGATCTGATTCGACCGGATGATTTACTGTATCCGGTTGAATCAGACTGTCTTCACTGACGTCATCTACTTCTTCTATGACAGTAATAAGATCTTCATGATGATTTATTTCCGTAAAAAAGTTTTCCCAAATGTCGTTTGATGGTGAATTTTCTAAAAAGGAGTTAAAAATTATTAATATTGGTTGATGATGATTATGTTACAAAAAAAAACTAAGTACATATAATTCTACTATACGCAGGGTGATTTTTCAAAAAAGATAAGAAAGCAAAAACACTTAAACTAGATATTATGTTTGACATAAAAAGATATTACTTTTATTAATATTACAATAAGAGACAAATTTAAGAAATACTGTAAAGTCTGGTAATAACGTCTATAAAAACTATTTTTTTTTCAGTAAAACCATTTATAATTTTTTTAAAAAAACCCCCAAAACCTAATTGTAAAGAGAATACAGTGCAAATATTGAAATAATGTTTACGTGCATTTTATTGTTATTATCATATTATTTTTAATCTTTTAAGAAATGGTTTTTTTTATTAGTTATCAATCATTAAGTTGGTTACTTCTTCTTGTTCTCAAGTCTCCTCCTTCTCGCTTTATTCCTCCACAACTGCCTCAGACGTCTTTGTTCTTCAGGCGAGTAATCATTTATGCCCTTTCTTTTTCCTTTATTTTTATGATACCTTTCTCTTTCTTTCCGTTTTA
This sequence comes from Nymphula nitidulata, assembly GCA_947347705.1. Classification (NCBI taxonomy): domain Eukaryota; kingdom Metazoa; phylum Arthropoda; class Insecta; order Lepidoptera; family Crambidae; genus Nymphula; species Nymphula nitidulata. The sequence continues at coordinate 4,566,240 of OX374626.1, forward strand.
TTTCTTCACGGGCTTCTTCATCCATTCTAGCACGTCTACGACGTGCGTAAAGCATTTTACGGCTGCGATCACGTTTAAGTTTTTCTTCATCAGACAAGTCTAGTTCAAAGCAACACAAGATTTTACGCATTTTACCTGGAAAAATCAAAACATACATGAATGGGTACAAAATAAGTAGTTCTATGGCATCGTCTTATCTCTACCAGCAAAGAACTTTTCACAAAATTCATTTCATGCTGTTTTACCTATTCCTTCTTCATTTGACAACGTACTTATTCAGGAAAATATATTCTTGGTACGTCTAGTGAGTTTTTTGGCATAAAAAATTTGTATATTATGGTACTGGAAATGAGGTGTGATTGTCAGGATACCAGGATACTAATAGGATTTACCGGTAAGTCTTTTTTTCTTTTAAATGATATGTTTGTTAACTTTTATGCATTTCTTCTCTTTCTTAACAATTAATCTTTATAAGGAAAAGGCTGTTCCAGAATATTTTCATTTTGGGTAGCGTGTGATTTTAATCACAAGACAAATTAAAAATTTTAAAGTTCCATGATCAATGCCAATTGCTATGGCAACTGCCATTACCACTTCTGTCAGCTTATATATATGCAAAGAGACACAGAAAGAAGAGGTGAAAGGTATGAGAAGAGAGGTGTTTAAAACATTGACATAATTTCAGGGCAGAGTTGTATTTTCCACTCGGTTTGGTAACCTGACTGGGGAAGCACCTCAAAAGATTGCAGCCAAATGTTACTAAACCTAGTGTTCTTTTGTACATCCGTCTAGAAGTTTTTCTAAGCGGCGTTTGATAAAGCACGCGAATATGTTTGCTCTTATGACTCGTTGTAGCTAGATCAAAATCTGATTGGACCGGATGATTAACTGTATTTTCACTGACGGCGTGTAATTCTTTTTTGACAGTAATAATATCTTAAACTACTTAAGATGATTTATTTCCGTGAAGAAGTTTTGCCAAATGGCGTTTAGTGATGCATTTTCTAAAAATGATTTTAAAATGAATAATCATCACCCAGTATTGGTGTCGATTGTGTTGTCCATCTTCAAAACTAAATTGAAGTTATTTAACTAATTGTCTTCCACTTGAACAAGAAAGAGATAGAAAGACTGTTAGAAATTTCAAGTAAACGTGACTTTTGACATAAAATAGAGCTTGAACGCTTGAAAATTCATTAGAAAAGTCCTATTAAAGAAGACTGAACTTGAACCACTTGAACTTAAATATTGCCATTAGAAACTGAACTTGAACCACTTGAACTTTAATTAATAGATTTAGTCCGTGCTTATAATAGATTTGCATATGCACTGATCAATGATGATATTGACACAAGACTGAATATACCAAATTCTTATAAATAATTTGATTTTTTTTTTTTATTATTTTATTTAAAAATTCTCCCTACGTATAGTAATACGTAGGGTGATTTTTCACGTATGTTGTGTTAGAATGGTTCAGAAATAATAAACGGAAACTCACAAACACTGATTTATTATTTAAAACTTACACAACTTATTCGGCTCGCTGTTCAGCTCATAATGATCGAAAAATCTCTCACAACCACCAACGTACATTTTGAAAACGATTTTTGTTTGTTTTAAAATTTTCTTAACACTATGCCTACATGACTTAAAAGACTAAAACTTGCTCTATGAAATTTCCAACATTTATTTCAAAAGCAATGGGCATAGACAAGCAAATAGCAATCGGTGCCATACAGCCAACTTGCCGGCTGTATGACGATGAAAAAGTTAAACAGAGACCAGAGAGAAAAACGATATTGACATTAGTTTATCGTTTTGAGCTTATAACAAACCAATAGTAATTTACTAAATTTGAAAAGGAAAGTTAACATTACAAGTAATTTAATTTTTATATCTAACAGTTGAGATTAAGGAGCCACTTTTCGCATCTTAAAAGGTTTAATACAGTTATTTAGTAGTAGTTTAAAAAATAACGTAGCCCCGATCTTGGATTTCGTAGTGGAATACTTCAAAAGTTAATAGAATATAAAGGTAGCTCCTCAATCTAAACGTTCAAGGTGAGATTAAGAATTTAGATTGTTTGGTTGACCAGGAATATTTATATTAATATTTGTCAAAATTTGATCTGATTTTGTATCATTCGAGAGTATAACTAGTACACAAAATCAGAACTCGGTAGGGCTAAAACTAAGAAACCTATAATACTTAATATGTGGCTCCTCAGACCAAACCTCGACGCGTAAATTTTTCCAAGGAATAAAAATTCAATCAATATGCAATTTCCGTATCAGTAATCTTCGTTGGAAAAATGTACTCATCGAAGTTTGGTATGAGGAGCCACATTGCCATTGTAGCTTTTTTAGTTAGAGTAGTCGCCCGGATTGTGAAAGGTCGCTTCTCGCCTCAGGGCGTGAAATTATTCTACTTTAGATATTTTTATTAAAAAAATAATGTATTAAATCTTTAAATATGCGAAAAGTGGCTCCGCAATCTAAACATACATGATTTTTAAAATAAGATAAAAAGCAAGAAGACTTACACTAGACTAGTGGCCAACCGCAGCTCTGGTGTGAATATTTGTCACCGCTTCAAAAAGTATTCTACGTTCTTTACAGAGTTTTAAGCTATCTACATACCACATTTCATCTAAATAAGTTCAGCGGTTTAAGCGTAAAAAGGTGACAGAGGAAGTGTGGATATGTGCATAAAAATGATTACCTATTATTACTATTACATTAAAAGTCATTTAAGTTGTTATTTTGGTTTCCATTTTGCTAAACTAAACCTGATAATACCACTAAATTTGGATTTAGTGGTATTATCACGGTTGGCCGTGAAATCATAAAGAAGGTTACTTCTTCTTTTTCTCAAGTCCCTTGCTTTTTGCTTGATTTCTCCACAACTGTCTGAAACGTCTTTGTTCTTCGACTAATCATTTATGCCCTTTCTTTTCCCTTTATTTCTATGATACCTTGCTCTATCTCTCCGTCTTATTTCTTCACGGGCCTCTTCATCCATTTTAGCGCGTCTACGACGTGCGGAAAGCATTTTACGTTTGCGCCTATGTTTAATTTTTTCGTCATCAGACAAGTCTACTTCAATGGAATACATGATTTGGGGCATTGTACCTGAAAATATCAAAACATGTATATAAAACAAGTGCTTGTGTTTTGCAAAAACAATATTTAAAGACAATTTTTCACCAAATTTTACCCAATCTGTTTTAACTTTTCCTTCTTCATTTGAACACGAATAGGAAAATCTTTTTATTTATTATTTATTTATTTACAAATTCATGTGCACGCATAGTATTTAAAGGGTACCTATTATTAGGTACTTACGTTTGGTACGTCTTTAACATGTATTATTTGTAAATATACATATGTATAAGTTACTGGAAGTGAGGTAGGATGAGATAACCAGGGTAACATTTACCGGTATGTACCTTTTTTACTTTTTAATGATATACTTGATAATAAAATATCATATCACCTCTCTTTTTGTAAATCAACCCAATTTCTAAAACTCTGAAACATATATATTTTTTCTACTCAGGTTAGTTTCCTAAAAAATCCCTTTAGAAGGAAAAGGCTCCGTATCGTAAGTGTTTTCATTAACGATAGCGCCTTAATTTGTTTTAATAGCTAGAATTTTTACGAGAAATATCAACACTCTTACGACTCCAGTTGCAGTTTAATTACATTTAAAACTTTGATTTACTTAGGACTTTATACTTTCATGGTTATTAACATTTCAATTAGAATTATATCCGGAATATTTATCGTGTAATTTGTAAGTAACTTCTGCCATTTCCTTTTTGGCTGTAATTGTATCTTTAGAATGATTAGATTCCAACCAGTTTCGCAAAAAAAAATGATTCTCTTTCGAAATAGGAGTACAAGTTTTAAATTTCCATCATAAACATAATGAGGTTCTTTAAATCCTTTATTGAATACCACATTAGGGTACATAGTAGTGTTACATAGTAGTAGTACTTAAGATATTAAAGTTCTACTATGAAGCGCCCTGTGAGGGCAATAAATAGATGAATCTAGATACTATTAATAAAAGGTATTCCATTGACTTAATCTACAGTTGCACTGTATATTTTAAATATTCATAATATTCTATGCTTTGGTTATATGTTTTAAGTTAAATTTAAGTCTATTACTTCTAAATGAATAAAATTATCTTCAATAGCTACTGTGGATTTAATGTTTTAAGATCAAATGTTGCACTAATTTTATTATTATAACTTCAATTATTCTATTTCTCATGAAAGAATCCGTTTATATTATAATAACACTTGATAAATATGTGATTGCTAATTTTTGTAGCTACTTATAGAGTGTAAGAAATAAGTTATTAAATTTATCTATAGTAAAATTGTTTTCCGCACAACAATAATCTAGCAAGGTTATCCATTCGATAATATATACTACAGACGTAAAATATATTTATAAAGTACTGGTTTCATGAGTCCATTTGATCTCGATCGGGTTGAGTCTGGTACGTGACTATAGAGGTAAAGTTCGATGTGGATGAAAATAAATATTGAATTGGGTATCTACTTTTGGTACTTGTTCTTACTTATTTTAAGATATATCCGCATTTCTAAACTTACATGGCATTATTACGCTAATACTCCAACAATTTAAGATTCTGACCTAATAAGTTATACAGTCGACAGCACCTCAAGCGTTACAGTTCGACCTTAACAGCGCCCTTACTCCGTTCGTAACTGTTACACATGATGTGTTGTCGTCTCTACTCTACCTAGTTTTAGTTAAAATGACGAAAATTGCTATTAGACTTAGGATAGTAAGTTTTAGTTAAATTACTTAGAATTGCATTTCTGTTTTTTGTATTGATATGAGTTACTCTATTCATGGCTACATCTTCTTTAATCAAGACTGTCACAATCGAATTGTTGGTTTAAGCAAATTAACATGGCCATGAACTGACAATCTCTGATTATTTTGTAGTGGTGGCGCTGTCATCATCCTTACCTTCAAATTTTTCCCAAGCTATCCTTAATTGATGTTCGGGAATCGAATACGTATTAAGAAACATTTGCTTACAAACCTCTACTTTTGGCGTGTCTGGTGAATTTTTCGGTAGGAAATATTTGTAAGTATAGGAACGTCTGGTAGATCCCATAAGACCCGTTCGTTTTTTTTGTTTGACTGTATGGCTTATAAGGTGTAGCCGTCTTTGTTCTAAATCACCTAATTTCCAAAATTCATGAAATATTTCCTTCCTCTCTTCAAAGGATAGTTTGCTTTCACACTGCCTTTGACAAAAGCAAGGTTCCCTGAGGGTCTTTTTAGTAATATCGACGCTTTTTTTAGTGCTAAATGTTTTGCGTAGGTCCTTAAATTTCTTACGGAGTGGAGTGATGCTGCTACTCCAATTTATGTTTTTACGACCTCGACGCAGCTTCATAGTAATCGGACTCGAATAAGATTTGACGGTATTCGCTCCAATAGATTCTAGCTCTTTTTGCTTTTCGGCAGTAACATTTTCAGGTTGGTTGATGTCGGAATAGAAATTTTCCCAAACCTCTTTGATTTTCTTTATACCGGCAGTATTTGGTGATTCACTCTCTAAAAAAGATAAAATATTTAGTGTCTAGACGACAATACCAATAAAAAAAGCTTTATTTTTTTTCTAACTACTGAAACACTATAGGTAGTCAATTCTAATAATTAAAATAAAAAATAGAACACTCCCTTACCATGAGGATATTGTTAAATGAAGGCAGAATAACAGATTATTACCTCTTGAAAAAATTAAACCTGAAATAAATATTTTTTTATTAAAACTGTAGTCGTTTGGATGCAAGATACCTACCTATTATGTTTTTTAGTAACTGTTCAAAATAAAAGATATTTTTTTTTTATATATTTTATTCATAATTTTATGCACTTTGAAAAAATACATAGAAGACACCGTCTTATTGATAAGCCAAAAACATTCAGACATAAATAGTTCAGGACTCGAAATAATTACGTATATCGTAAACCGTAGGTAAAAGAATGTAATTTAAGATTGACTTATTCTGTGAAGTACCCGTCCACATATTGAGTATGAATAATATTATTGTCTCAAATTTACCATAATGTTATGGCATGAAAACGTCTGGCTCGTGATTGTGATCAGCTTTGCAAGACACCACAACGTCGTCTATTGTGTAGATAACAGCTTTACACCCTTGTGAGTGTCGAGTGCGACAGTACCAACGGACCTTGGTAACGCTATTGTCCAACTGCCTTGTCAAATGGATAGAAAAATAGTAATTCTGCAGCTTTATAAAGCGACTCCCGCGTTTATTGTATACACATTCAGGTCCCTCTGTGAACACAATGGTGATATTGAATCTTCAAATGCTTATAATAATAATAATAAACATTTATTCCAGACTTTTCAATCCATAGTCTATCTAGACATATTTTAATACATTGACGTGTACCTGTAGTAGCGTGCAAAAGTATACACTTTTTACATCTTTGATTGGCAAAATTGTATACATCTTAGTGCACACGACTGTACTGATGATATTCCAGAGGTTTATAATAAAGTTAATTCAATCATTTAAACTTTAATTTATAACTACAAGATTCTTATTCAAATTGTATGCTTACAAGTATATAGAACAGATTGAAAGACAAATTGAAAAAACAAAATTATAAAGATAGCGCTAATATACGCCAAAGGTTCTATTATTAATACGTCGGCAACTGCCACTTTTTCCCTTAAAGGAGAGGTGACACACATGCTTTTTTCAAAATGCAGAATAAAATTTAGAAAACCAAACGGTGCTATTCTTAACTTTGGTTAACAAATTTTTAGTAATAACAAATCTTATTTTGTAATGATTTTTTACAAAAATAAAAAGGAGCAAGCCTAGTAAAAAAGTATAAGAGGTTTAAACAACGTATAAGTAAGAATTTAAATATCTAATAATAAATATGTACTATGTAGATGAAAGGATGTAATAAAAGCATAAATCAATTTGTGAAGTAATAAGTGTGAACAAAGCTGGCTAATGACAAAGGGTCCGAATAGGTGGCGTTTTTAGTACCAAATGACGTCATTTTCACCATGAAACCCTACTAGGGATATGCCTAATATATTAAATATGGTTTTATTTTATTTCACATCCTGTAAAAATAAAAACTAAGTCAAGTGTAAAACACTCGATTCTTTTCCCCAACAATTAGTGTTTATTTTCGAGCTCATAGGCTCACAGCCTTTGTAAATCATGCCTGGTGAAGTAAGCCTAGGTATTTAAAATTGATGCGTTAAACTTTGAGTTCAATATCTCGCGATCACAGAATTTTGTTTAGGCTTAACCATGTTAGATCTCTTAAAGGCTCTACCTGTTACGACCCTTGGTATTGACGGTAGAGTATCCTTCGAAGAATATGTTAAGCTTGGAAAACGTCCGGCTCATGATTATGTTCAGCTTTACTAGATACTACAACGTCATCTATTGTGTAGATAACAGCTTTACATCCGTGTAAGTGTCGAGTGCGACAGTACCATCGGACCTTGGTAATGCTATTGTGCAACTGCCTTGTGAAATGGATAGAAAAATAGTAATTCCGCAGCTTTATAAAGCGATTTCCCCGTTTATTGTATACAAATTCAGGTCCTTCTGTGAACAAAATAGTGATGTTTAGTCTTCAAATGCTTATAATCTAGACAGCATATTTTAATACCTTGACGTGTACCTACGAAAAGTGGTATACACTTTTGACAACTGATGTGGATAAGTCACTGCCTGCCAAAATTTTATATATGTGTAAATAATGCACGTATCTGTACAGGTAATATTTCAAAGGTTTATAATAAAGTTAATTCAATCATTAAAACTTCAATTAATAACAACAAGATTCTTATTCAAATTGTATGCTTAGAAGTATACAGAACAGATTAAAAGACAAATTAAAATACGGCATCTATATGAGGACGACATCTGCCACTTTTGCTTCAAAGAAGAGATGCGACACATGTTTTTTTTTTTAAAATTAATGTAAAATAATAAATTTAGAAAAGCAAACGGTGCTATTCTTAACTTTGGTCAACCAATTTTTAGTAATAACAAATCTTATTTTATAATGTTTTTTACAAAAATAAAAAGAAGCAAGCTTAGTAAAAAAGCATGAGAGGTTTGAACAACGTTAATGTTTAAAATCAAAATTTCTTAAGTTCCAATTTATGAAGACATTAAATTTCGTAAATAATATATTACTAGGCAGTACACTGAAGTACTGCAACTATTCACAATATCTATTAATTATTACCTATATTTTACACCTCCTGACTACTTATAACTAGAACTGACTCCAATAAAAAAACAGTATTTATACAAATTGGATAGACGACCTGGTCAGGGTAGTGAGGAGACGTTAGATGAAGGCTGCGTGGAACCGATTTATTAGAAAATCAATGGGGGAAGGATCTGTTCAGCAGTGGACATCACAGGCCGGTGCTGAAATTTTGATGATGATGACTTGCAATATAGACATTAACTTAGTTCTTTGGGTGGATCTCAGTGCTGTTTTGAGAAGGTTCACAAAAATTAAAATTGAATTTGGCGTTTACAATATCCCTATATTGTCTCAAGGTAGCTGTTTTAGAATAATCTTGGGTCTTGAGCCATTCTGTATACAATATATACATCCGAGATAAATTCCATTTACCACGTATTTCTACAGATGACTTGCCACAACCAGGCTCTTTTAGCTTAAGTGAGTTCACATGATCACAAATTGACGACACCATTACATCATCATCCAGGATTCTTTTGCGAGTTTTATGACGTCCTCTCATATCTTTAACAATTGTAGAATTACCATCAAATTTATTCCAAGCTGTTTTCACTACTCGTCCTCCAATCGAATACGTACTTAGGAACATTGTTTTACAGACCTCTAATTTTGGCGTGTCAAGTGAGTTCTTAGGCAAGAAATATTTGTATGTAAATAAACGTTTCGTAGATCCAATAATTCCCCTACGTTTATTTTGTTTCATCATGTAACTGATAATATGAAGTCTTTGTTTTTGGTAATCACCTAATTTCCAATAGGTATTAAATATTTCCTGCCTTTCTTCATAAGTAAACTTGTTTCCACACTGCCGTCGGCATGAGCAAGGTTCACCAATAGTCCTTTCATTGACTATAACTCCTTTTTTACTGCAATATGATTTGCCTGAATTCCTGAGTTTTTTACGAACAACAGCACCCCACTGTTCGTAGTTACAGATGCGTTTGCTCTTACGCCGTAATTTTGATGCAGAAATTGGATTTACATTAGATTCTTCCTTAGAAGATATCATTCCTATATCATTGTCATTGACTTCTGAGTCTGTTCCATCTTCAAATGTAATTAGATCTTCGTTTTGATTGATATCCGATAAAAAGTCAGCCCAAACTTTGTTCATTTTATTCATTTTGGCCCCGATTGTTGATCGTGTCTCTAAAAAAACAAAATATTTAGTAATCTGTACAATATTATCAGAGTATTGAAAGACATAGTTTTAATGTATTTCAAAAAAATGTATGCATCTATGTGTATGGTCTGTACCAAGGGTACACTATACAGGTTTATTTAGTATATTTCTAATATTTATATACATATTACTATTAATATTTCTCCGTTACCTAGTATTCATAACACAAACTCTTAATGATGCTTACTTTTGGCTAGATAATAGATGTGAGTGTATAAATATTATTACTAATATTTATGATTGAACAATAAGATTTTGGAGAGTGTTTCTCTCATATATTTAACCACATATAACAACGAAAATTTTATTATACTCACTGTACCTTTGTGGAAAGAAATAAAAAGTTGATATTATTAAAGTTTATATTTGGATGTTACTTTTTAAATATTTAGTTGCCAACTGTACTCAACACAATGATGAATGATGGTGGTTATGATCAAGTTTTGCCTTAGTTATGACATCGTCGATCGTGTATATTACAGCTCTACAGTTTTTCATGTAATGAGTCAGACATCGCCACCTGATCTTCGTAATGCGTTCGTCTATAAGTCTTGAAGTGTGCATTGTGAATAAATGGCCGTTCATCTTCATAAGACGATGCCCCCTTTTGCTGTACATATATTTTGGCGGAACTGGAAACAACAACGATAGATGATTTCAAGACAGGTAGGGCATAGTTAGAGATTAAAATTCAGTAGCATTTTTAATCCAGTCAATTTATCCGGAATGGTTCAGAAAAAAACAAACTGGATTCAGACGCTGCTGGGTAGACCTTCCTGGATGGCGGGAAGCCGTGATGAGTTTGGGCCATAGCACCACCACCACGCTGGCTTGATACGAGTTGGTGGATTAAAGCGGTTGCAGTAACAACCGAGACCAACGGCTTAACGTGCCTTTTGAAACACGAAGGAGCTCGAGATAAAATAATTTGACTGACCCATCCGGAATCAACCATGTCGGAAGTGGCTTTGGTTTCTTAGTCGAAGCCAGCGAGCTCCTCAAGAAATTGAAAGGAATAAAACTTTTTATTTAGGTAAACAAGAAACTTTTATTGCTTCGACTGATCGTTATAAACCAGTACCTAAAACTTATTGCACACTGGTAGCGTTAAGGGAGATAGGGGAGGTTAGTATTTTCCACTAGATTTAATTACGACTGACTGGGGATGCACCTCTGAAGATCGCAGCCAAATACCTCAACGTTGTAGTGTTCTGTTCTGTGATACGTTTGTCAGGAATCACTGTTGTGTTCGAAGCAGGGGCCAATTTTTTTCAAGAACGTCGTAAATAAGAAATAAAAATGTAATAACGAAAGTTCAGTGTCATGCTCCAGCTCCCTTAGCATGGCAAACTTTCAGAGGAGTAGACGAACGTTTGTCTATCTATTCCTATGAGAGAAAGAAAGGGATAAACGCAATTTCGTCCCCTGTTAAGTGGACAAAAGTGCTGGAGAGAGATTTTATCGCACTACAAGTGCTGGTCCTTAGCGATAGGGGAATAGCTCTGTGTTCAAAACCTCACAAAAACAAAGACAAACGGAGTGTTAGTATAACAGAGTCTATAGTCTCTGGTATAAAGATCTAATTACTATACTTAGATATTGAGTATAAACACAATGCATTCACTAGAAGTTAAATATGAGTTTTGTTAGGCGGATGATTGTGATCCAATTTAGATAATATTATTTCGTTATCAATAGTGTAAAGGACAGCACGGCAGCCAATTTTACAATTGGTAAGGCATCTCCACCTAACCTTTGTGACGTCCTTTCCACATATGTTTTTAGAGATGTGCTTAGTATACAAATACCCGTCCATTTTGATGACGAGGTTTCCTCTTTGGTTGTACATGAACACAGGGCCTTCTGAAATAAAAACCAATAACAGTATTATTAAAAACCAGAAGCGGAAAAGATAAAAAATAATAAAATGGCGACCTCTCCAGACACAGCCTTAATCAAATCAACCAAACCACCATTTTGACCAAAACAAACATCCAGTGCGTTCGCGAGTTGCCGATCAAGTGAGTTCCGTCACAAATAGCGTAGGCGCCGGTCACACTAAGCTACGTCATCGATCATACGATGCGACGTCACAGTAAGGCGCCGCTTGGCCCCGTCCCACGGTTGGATATTTGGAACAGTATTCTCAGATATTCGCTTCTTAGACTAGAGATTTTAAATTTTATCCTCATGTTACGTCACAAATTTCGCTAAAAACAACAGCTAAATTAAGAAAAAAAACCTGTCTTCGGTTCAGCACGAATTTTATAACGCGTTCATATCTTTTGTACTATGTCTTTATGTAACTGAACATGAGCGAATGTTGGTTATCTCAATTTACAGAAAGTAAACGCTAACTTTACATTCTACCTATTTTTTTTTAATGGTGGTAATATCGAACTAGGATACTATGGAATAAAATAGTATCCTAGTTTGATATTACCACCATTATTTCAATACCTACCTAATATTACCTACCTACCTACTATTTTTTTCCTTTACTAAAATAAATTAAAGGATATGAAAACCATGCATTTTATTCATTTTAGAGCACAATCGATATCGAAAGAGAAAAAGCATTAGTTTTATTTTTCAAAAAGTCCGGGTTCGATTCCCGAGCTGAGTACACTTTTTTTTAATGTTTGATTGCAGTTTTTATTTTTACTAAAATCGATGACATGGTTCCTAAGAAGAGATTTTCGTATGTCTTATAATTTCAGACTTTCCCATACTGACAGATCTAAATGTGCCACCCTGTATATACTTTCTGAATACAGTCACATCGCATTTTTTTCGTGTGTGCTATACTTTGAAGTTCAGTATGGCACACACGGGAAATTCGCCATACTATACCTCTAAGCCAGCCTGTAACATTTAAAGAAAAACATAATTTATTTTTCAACACACTTCCTCATAAAGTGGCTCTAATCCCATGGCAATTAGGCACATAATGACACCTATAATCAAACTGTGACTTTTTCATTACTATTATTCACTAGTGAGTAATAGTTTTTTTTTTAATAATTAAAATTGCCAATATATATTTTTTTTCTTTTTTTGTTGTTAAATCTCCCTGTAATGGGAAGGCAAAAGGAACTAATAAATATAATGCCCTAAGGAAAGTGACATAAACTCAATCTGCGACGTTTTTTATAATGTCGCAAAAGTTTTATGCTGAGATAGGGCCTTGTTGACTGCACTTATTGTTAAGTATAAACTGTTTGTATTTGTCTATTTTTTTTTTTTTATTGTTTAAGCTTCTTGTTGTTGTTTGTTATGTGCATGTCAAATAAAAATATTTTTCTTTCTTTATTTCTTTCTTTAATATTATTGGTTGAGTTACGCTTACATTTGCGCTAAAAAGCTATCCGCGAAAAGCCCAAAAAAAAGAAACCTTATTTTTTAGTCTATGGCCGATGCGCGCGCATAGGAAAACTAATTAATTTTTCCCACCATTACGAAACATTTTTCACAACTCGTCTCGTTTTCTCTTTTGAAGTTATTTACTTAGTTATTAATTAAGATGTCTGCAAATACAATTTATGAAGAAAATGATTTATGTTGTACACCGCCCGATATAAGATGGGAAGCCCAGAACGTTATGGAAAGTTTACTACCAGAAAACTCAAAGGAAAAATATCTATTAGCGTACCAAAATTTCATACAATGGCAGAACAACAAGAATACGCAGTCTTTTTCAGAAAATGTGTTCATGGCGTACTTTAAAGAATTATCTTCTAAGTACAAACCTAGCTCTTTGTGGTGTATTTACTCAATGTTAAAAAGTACAGTCCGAACAAAGAATGGAGTGGACTTAAAAACATACTCGAATTTGTCAGCTTATCTAAAGAGACTATCTGATGGATTTAGAAGCAAAAAATCAAAGGTTTTATCATCTGACGATATTGAAAAATTTATTAAAGATGCTCCAGATAACCAATATTTGGCTACAAAGGTTAGTTAAATTAATTTTAATTAAATATTTAATAGCAGCTTGTTGACTTTAATTATTGTTTCTTTTGTTTCAGGTTGCTTTAATATTTGGTGTAACTGGTGCCTGTAGGATACAAGAATTAACAAATATAACTGTAAAAGATATAGAAAACCATGGCCAGATGCTTTTGCATACGTAGAAGATTCCATACAAAACAAGAAGGAAATTTGTGCGAAAATCACAAAAAGAATTAAACTTGATTCTGAGACGCATCCTACTAGCGAAATACCAAGTACATCCAATGATTGGATTTCACCTACCTACACGAATAATGAACCATCACAAATAACAATAGAACATGAAAGTATTTCAGTAAATAATCTATCTGATGAGACCGCTATATCATCAAAAATAGTTAATTATAATTTTACTAACTGCACATTTACTAATTGTTTCTCTAAATAAACTTTTTATCTACTATGTGAAATGGTTTTTTATTTAAGTATTATTTTATTCAGAAGTGTGTTGAAAAACGTTGTATGATACACGTGTGTATTGATGATTACCGTCCTCGGCTCCTTAAGACCCTCGCCTGACGGCTCGGGCCTCAATGCGCCTCAGCGATAATCACCAACATTACACACTTGTACCATAATGTACTATTTTTCTACATACTCCAATATTCCACACGACTATACAAATAGCAAATTTCTCAATTTTATATTAAGTTTTAATTACCGAAACCGACTTTTCGCAAGCATTCGATTAGTAGGTACAAGTTACAGCACATTGAGTACACTTTAATCGCTACAACTGTACATAATGTAAAGACACACATCAGACTGTAACAGTTTCACTACGAAAGTCGTCTCTATCACGAATACAATAAGGGCGATCTGTAATTAAGACAATTTAAAAGGGATACTAATGACCCGTTTGGACCGGATCGTGGTTATGTGTCGGCTTTATTTTAACCAATCTCTCGTTTACAGTATAGACGATTGCCCTGCATCCTCTTCCATTGTGTGTGGAACAATGCCACATTTTTTTACATAACTCTCCTCCAATTTGCCTAGTTTGTTTCAAGGAGTACCTGTAGCCAGATAGCAAAATAAGTGGGTTACCACGCCTCGAAGCTATGAAACAGACTGAAAGAAAACATAAAGATAAGTTAGGTACTAAAATTAGACCAACTTTTTTTATTTCATAAGTATACAACTCATAAAGTACCTATGTGACTCATTAATGTACCTATATTTACGAAAAAATAAATGAATTGAATTGAATTGAATAAAGAAATATTGCAACAGAAATAGTATGTCTAAAGAAGATCAATAGTTTCACAGATAAAGTGGTATGTTCGATGTGTTGTGGCGCATCATCCAAAAACGCTCCATAGAAAATCGACGTAGCAAGTGACGTCACATGTTTGCATGTTACTAAGAAATGTGTAGGCATGCTGAAAAAAATAATAATAACATATGATATGTATATTTTTACTCATGGTTTAGTTGTTTTAATTGATGTCAGAAATCTAATATTATTAACATTTTTATAAATTTTTGCAAAAAAATTGACTATTTTAAAATTGTCTCAACAGTACAACTTCAAACAATATTTCATATCTTTAAAGTTAGGATTGTTTGTTATGGGTAATAGTAGCGTATCATCAGCAGCCTATATACGCCCCACTGCTGGACACAAACCTTCCTACATGGGGAAAATATATTTACAGCGACAATATATATTTTCCGAATTTGTGAAAAATACCGCTAAGTATATTGAAACGTAGACCACATCCAAATTAATAGGAGGGACACTAGCATCTATCATCAATCCTGCGAAAATGATTTTTCGAGTACTATTTATTTAATGCGTTTCTAGAAGACCCTTTTGCCAAAATTTAGAAAAGTAAAATCCCCAGTTCCCTTGATAATGCTCAGTACTCTAAGAAGGATATTAAATTCTATTTCTACTGCTGTTCTTGTTTTCAGATATTTGAAGTTAACTAATAAAGCATTTACAAAAGCCAAAATAAAAATGAAACCTCGACCAGGTTTATCGTGTCCAGGAACGTACAGGAAATTAAATTAAGTGAGAAGATTTATATAGTAATGAAAACAATCACAAATATATAATAGATGGATTTATTATAACAAAAACGATAACTCCAAAATAATCAATTAATATAACAAAATATGATCTCTTAGACCACAATACACGCTCTAAGCAAGGTATATTATCTATTTGGCCAAATCAGTTGACAAGCCTGAGGACCGAAAGCATCGCCCGAGGTCATCTAGAATCAATCTCATTTTTAGACTTATTATTTGCAAGGAAAGTTTACTTCAAAACAATGATATAATTTATTTTTTTCATTGTTTATTTCTTAGCTTTGGACACAATTCTTTCTTCTTTAATTTTTAATTAATTAATGATTCGATCTCCTACGTACGTGATAGTCTACTATACCTGATGTGTTGGTCTTCATAGATTACAGATATGTAGGTTAGAACGTGTTTGTTTCAAATTTCAATACTGAATTCATTTTCGCCGATAAAAACGGATAATAATTATCTAACGTATGCAGTTGAGTTTACTCTTTACATGATCGTTTGCAGTATCTAGTATCTGTAAGCGAGTGAACAAGACAGAAGACGTTAGACGCCATTGTGATTTCGTATACAAGATGCCTTTGATTTAATAATAATGAAGTTGTTTAATTTTTGCCTTATTTTTAAGTAAGGATAGTTCTTGAAGTTTGAACTGTTCTACGTCCAGACGAGAGCACATTAAGCTTAAGAGTCGCACTATGAAAGCAGTGTCTATTACGAAAGGGGTAAGGGCGGTCTCATGGTCAAACTGTCATGCTTGATGTGCTGTCAACGGTACGTCAGATACTTACTGACAGTTTTTCGTCGGCAAAAATACGCTGATCTTGAAGCCGTTCCTTTTTTGAATGCAGCGAAACCGCATTCTAAATCAAACCATAAAACACAGTCCACACCGCCAGCGAGCGGGCGAGCGAGCTAGGCGGGCGAAGCGAGAGAAGAATATACAAACGACGCGGAATATTGGCGAGCTTAACTATGGGGTTCACACCACAAATGGAGCAAACTATGGGGTTCAAAACTACGAACGGGCCAGCAAGCCGGCGAGCGAGCTAGGCGGGCGGGCGAAGTTATTGGAAAGACAAGCGTTGACTAGTCCGAAAAACATAGTCCAAGCTGGCAGGCGAGCGAGCTAGCGAACCGGGCGCGCCTAACGAGGTGAACGAGTAGCTTCGCTGGAATCGTTGGATATTTCGTTCTCTTCGTTCGCATCGCTGACGTAGCTTAGCTCTGTAGTTCGCGGTGTGAACCAAAGTATGAAAAGAGGTGAAACGATGCGCGCCCGCCTAGCTCGCTTGCCCGCCCGCTGGCAGTGTGGCCTGCGCTTTACATTGTTGTACAGACGACAGCACATAAAGTGTGACAGTCGCACTACGAAAGCCGCTTCTATTACACGCGGAATAAGGGCGGTCTCAAGGTCAAACTGTTACGCTTGATGTGCTGTCGACTGTACCTAATATAGAATGGAACTTTTAGGGCAGTATAAACTGCTCCATCGATGTTAAAGACGCACTGACGGCGGTAGGCACACGTTTCCCCCTTTTTACAGGACAATGATTATGATTTAAAACCATTTTGGTTATTTTATTGTTCACAGTGTAGATGACCGCATGGCAGCCTTTGGAGTGATGCGTCGAACAGTACCATCGTTTTTTCTTCGAACTATCTACATATTTGACTTTCTTGATGGAATACGTGTATCCTTGTAAAGCGATCAACGGGGCGCCACGTGTAGAAGTAGTTAGAAGAGCTGAAATGATAAAAATATATTTTTAATTACAACAAAAATAGGTATATACAATACAGTCCAATACAATAGAGAAGAATAGGCTCATTAAAGCTCGTTTTCTACTAACATTTACTTAGTGTTAAGAGTCCCTTAGCGAATTTTATCTCAGTCTATATAAGGGACATAGAATGAGTCAAATGTTAAGTCACCTAAGCCAGGAAAATCGTTAGTAAAAACGGACATAAGAATGTCATGTCCATGTTAAACTCCCTTTATATGTCAGTAGGTATAGGTATGAATTCAGCGTAGGATTTACAATATGAAAGGTTTGGTCATACGGTATTTACTACTCGAGTGTTTAGTGCTCGACAGGGGTAGTACGGTCAGCAACAGAAGTTCATTAACACTTTAGTACCGTGCCAAACTACGTCATTCACAGTGTTCATAGAAATTGTCAAGAGAATGCCATTTTTTTTTTGACCACAATCACACTTGATGTTAAGAGGTGACATGGCCTACGATGATACATGCTTACCTAGAAGGTGCCTATTCACTCCAGCCTTAAAGACGTCCAAATTGTAGGTTTCGGGAAACAGATTGGCAGGCAGAGAGTTCCACTCCTTGGCAGTTCGTATTAGAAAGGACTTGGCGAAATGCTTTGTGCGGATGGTTGG
The DNA here is from genome assembly GCA_947347705.1 of Nymphula nitidulata. Classification (NCBI taxonomy): domain Eukaryota; kingdom Metazoa; phylum Arthropoda; class Insecta; order Lepidoptera; family Crambidae; genus Nymphula; species Nymphula nitidulata. Next base: position 4,584,213 of record OX374626.1, read on the forward strand.
AATATCCACAACATAAGGGTGAAAAGCCATTCTACGTCTGGTCCCTCGATGGTAAAAGGGAGCTGGTGGAATTATTTCGTGTAATTCCCTCGCATACTCTCCGAAGTGTATACGATAGAAAACCGACAAACGCGCAACTCTACGGCGATGCTCGAGATCTTGGAGTTTAGCCACTGGGTTGTTAATAAGTCGTATAGCTCGCTTCTCCACAGAGTCCAATGCTGCCAGCTGATATTTGGCAGAACCGTCCCATAGGTGACAGCAGTATTCCATACACGATCGAATTTGCGCTTTATATAGTAACAGCAGCAATGTTATTATGAAAAGGTACTAAAGTGTTAAGCGACTTCTGATGCTAACGGTACCTCCACCAAGATCGACGCTAAATAACATTACTTAAGACTGTAACTGTACCCAATGCAATAGTTTTCTGCCCTTTTAAATACCGATAGTGACGGTACCCAATAATTTAGATATTAAATAATCCATCATTCAAGGGATGCCGTAATTTAAAGGGTACCTGTAATAGCGGTACCTTAATTTTTACGTCGAGTACCCGTATTTTAAAACCGTTTTTCAAGTAACGTTACCAGCTTGTGCGGTCGGTATCCGATGAAATACAGATACCCTAATTTTTAAGGTACCCGTTAGGAGTTTTGATATATCAGTCGCGTGTACCCGCTACCGTATATTTTAGATATCTTGTTCAGTCACTGAATTTTAATACTATTAATAATGATACCCGAATTTTGTGTTACCGGTTGAAAGTGGTTTTTCAGCCCGTGCATAGTTTTCCTGTAGTGAATCAAGAAAGCGTTAAGTTAGGAGCAGTTTTGCAAAAGGATAAATTTGCTCTCAAAATGTGAGGTATTTTGTCTCATTCAGAATACGCACACTAAATCCTTATTTAAGTTTGGTTTATAGTTTTCTCAATATGCATAAGAGAAATAAGTAAACAGAACTGTTCGGTCAGAGGCGTAATTATACCATCTGGGGACCGTGGCAAATTCTGTTGATGGGGCCCTATGAGTAAACTTCGTCACGTTGTACTTACATAGTTTAATTTTAATAAACCTCTTAAGTAGTTATCCAACACTTAGAACATTTTTATTTTAAAGAGCATAGGTCTATACATTTAGATTGTAATAAAAATTTAACTCGATATAATATTTATTAAGAAAAATATTTTCTCCGAGCTTTTTGTTTCGCAAAAGTATCTATAACATCATCAAAGCCTAAATATGGGGTCATAGAATTTTCAATAGACAGAATAGCCAAGTTACATAACCTGTCTTGTCCCATAGAGTTTATTAAATAGGTTTTTATTATTCTTAATTTTTGATTTTAACATTATTATAAATGCTTGAAAAATTACTTAGTAATTAAAATATAATAAAACTAGAAAAATTTCACGTCCTGAGGCAGGAATCGAACCCGCGACCTTTCGCAATCCGGGCGACTGCTCTGACCACTGAGGCACCCAGCCCCTCAATTCTGCTATTTATTTACCTAAACGGATCGGCAGCGTTTCGGTATCGTTACTATTGCGCTATTGATAAAAAAAGGTATTCCACTAACATTGCTTATAAAACCGGAACGCTAACGAAACGCTCTCGGTTGGTTCAACTATTTGACAACTGAAACGTTGGTGACAGAAACATATAAAAGTTGTGAAATTCGGTATGTATTTCGTGTTTTTGGAAATCTTTGTAAATCATATTTATTTAAAATAAAATTAGAGGGTTGATTCTGCTATTTGTTTACCTAAACGAATCGGCAGCGACTCGGTATGCGGTGGAGCTATAAAATAGATATTCCACTAACAAGCCGGAACGCTAACGATACGCTCTTGGTTGGTTTAACTGAAACGTTAGTGACAGAAATTGTCAAAAGTTGAAAAAATCGGTATATACCTTTATAGTGTTTTTGGTAGTTATATTTGTTAAAAAAATACTTAAAGTAGTTTTAAAATAAATTAAATGGAAATTATATTACATATAAGTAAATGTAAAAATATTTTATTTTCCAAAAATATCGGAAAAAATCATACATTCAGGATAATTATGATGACTCGCCCAAGGTTTTTTATACGAATTATACTTCATGCAATCCTTTAGGCACGCGAACTAAGTTATAGAGTAATTTTTAATCTATTTTGCGAAATTAAATGTTATACAATTACTGCCGTTGTAAAACGGTAACTTTTGACAGTTCAACCAAAGAACTACCGATGCGTTTCGGCTGCGAGAAGTGTCAAATATTTTGCAGAATACAAAACAATCATTGAACCGAACGGTTCGCGTTACGTGTTTGTTAGTAGAATACCAAACTGATGCGTTTCGGCTACGTTTCGATTGCGTTGTGTTAGCAGAATACAAAAACGTTGTAACTTAAGCGTTTCCGATTCGTTTCAGATCAAAATACAATGGCAGAATTGGGGGGCAGGACTTGGGATATCCCTGTGAAATTCCTCTAGTCTTAATACTCGTTTCGGATGCTGAAATAGAATATTTCGATATTGTATGGTGGACGTTAGCTCATAAACGCAAATACAGAAAGACTAGAGGAATTTCACAGGGATATCCCAATCCTGGGTGGCTCAGTGGTCAGAGCAGTCGCCCGGATTGTGAAAGGTCGCGCCTTTCACAATCCGGGCGACTGCTTTACTAGCTGCAGTTACAGGAATTGTAACAAATAACATTAATGCAGTGCATACTTCAGGAAAGCTGCTGGACATAAAATGATTCTTTATTATTAATAAATCAACAAGGTCTCTAATACACGAACACTTTTCTATTTCGTCTCTGAAAGTGGACCGAAAACTGAGAATTTCCCTGGCAAATGATTGAGATATATCTTTTTTATTTAAATCAACAAACTCTAGTTTTTTTTAATAGATCAGTGTCATTTAAAATTTTCAAAGTCGAAGGCTGCACAATACTGAAATTGATAACAATTTCATTCATTGGAAGGAAGAGCGATTTCAGTTAAAATTTATATAACTCAGGTACAATGTTAAAAATTTACTTCTGAGCTCGCGGCCTCTTGGGCCGGGGCCCTCTTGATTTGGCCCGCGGCATTTTGCCAGCCCTGCCACTCTATAGTTACGCCACTGTGTTTGGTTTAACTTTGGAAGGAATGTTTCAGGGTGCTGCCCTTCAACCTACATTTACCACTTTCATTGGCCTTACATTCTTTAGCAGCCCCAGAGCTAAGACAAAGTAGGAAATCTACCGCACCCACGGGATTTCCCTATAATATCGATCGGATATCTACATCTTTCTATTAAAAAATAAAACAAAATTATTTGACAGCTTTTCCAAACATATTGACAGAACAAGGTGTAGGTACTTCCTGTGCTTAAATTAGATATAATTTGAGTAATGCAGACAGTCTCATTATATGTACAACTTTATTTTTCACAAAGAGTTCCGATATAGTATTGTCTTATACAGAGTGTTAGGGGGATGCTCTCGAATACGAAGGCAGGTGGCAGTGCTGGTCACCCTAAACACGACTTGCCAAAAAATAAATTAGAAATCGCGGAAAAAATCAGCTGTTTCATACAAATTGTATTATAGCACTTTATTCTTTCATGTTTATTAACATTTGAATTAGAGAACTCCCAACTATGAAATTCATCATCATCATCATCATCACCATCACCAGCCTATATACGTCCCACTGCTGGGCACAAGCCTTCCTACATGGGAGAAACACATGAGGAGTTTGGGCCATAACACCACTACGCTGGCCCAATGCGGGTTGGTGGGTTAAAGCGGTTGTAGTAACAACCGGTACCAACGGCTTAACGTGCCTTCTGAAGCACGGAGGAGCTCGAGATAACAAACTTTGATTGACCCATCCCAGGATCGACCATGGCGAAAGTTGCTTTGTTTTTCGAATCGAAACCACAACGCTCAAACCAATGCGCCACCGAGTTCCTCCTACTATGAAATTACATGGTAAATATCCCGTATATAACTCTAATTTAAATTTTAATATCTATCTACACGGCCTGTTTGTATAGAACAGCTGATTTTTCGTGATTTCAAATTTATTTTTCAACAAATCGTGTTTAAGCACTACCACCTGCCTTCGTTTCCGAGAGCGACCCCTAACGCCCTGTATTTTAGCGAGCACCACACATTAAATCCGGAAAAGCGGTTTTATTTTAAATGTGTTCTGATATGTTCTTTCATGATTGTGTGCGTTAGTTATCTTGACGACTTCATCAGCAACAGTGTGGATGAACGATACGCATCCTCTGGAATTGTGCGTGGAACAACGCCATACACTCTTCTGGCCGCTGGTGTATTTCACACCGTATGTGTACCCTGCGAAATGCAGTAGCCGCGTACCTCTACGCGAGGTGGAATAGAAAATGTCACCTGAAAAGAAAACGCAAATAAATGAAGGCAACAAAATAGGGTAGTTGACAACTTTTTTTTATTTCATAAATAAGAAGTTTATAACAAATAAAGAAATATTGCAAAAGAAATAGTATGTCTAAGATCAATAGTTTCACAGATATAGTAGTATGTTTGATGTGTTGCCGCGCATCGTCCAAAAACGCTCCATAGAAAATCTACGGAACAGGTGACGTCACATGTTCCCATATTACTAAGAAATGTATGGGCATACTGACAAAATTGATAATAACTATGAATTAACTATGTCTTTATTAATAGTTGTCATAATAAGAGTTGTTTTAATTTATGTCAGCAATCTAATATCATAAACATTTTTAATAAATTTTGAAAAAAAATATGAACTTTTTTTAATTTTCAAAATAGTACAACTTTAACAATATTCCATATCCCTTAAGTTTGAATTAATTTCATGCGTGAAAATAGCGTATATTTTCGGAATTTGTGAAAAATAGCGCCATCTTCAAACTTAGGCAACATCCCAATTATGCGTCTTTACTTTTTATGACTAAATTTTCAAAGAAGCTCATGGCCCATCTCTAAATGGTAGCCATCGCCTATGATCAATATCCGGTGGTGCCGTCAATACGACAATAAATTGAAACATGGGCTAAGTATATTATTCGATAGAAACGGTTTGCCACTTTCAAAAACGTCTTATTCATTTGACAATTTTATGACATTTGTATGAAATAATATAACAATGGCTGCATCATTTCATAGTAATGTTATGAAATTATAAAATGAATAAGATGTTTTTGAAAGTGGCAGACCATTTTTATGAACTAATATAGGCCATGTTTTAATTTATTGTCCTATTGACGGCACCACTCTGTATACTAAAAGCCCATATTGCGTCCACTAAAGCACATCCAGACCTCTTATCCTATATCCTATATCGATTAGCTCCTCGGGACCTCGTTAAAGTTAGATGACTTTAGCAGTAAGAGGAGATGGACAGATGTTCACCTAGTGAGAGACCGTTTCCGGTACATTGTTCTACACCCTGATTAGTATCCATTATACGTGCTATGTAGCCTCCCTTCATCATGCTAATCCTGTGAGCTATATCACTGACTTTATTTCTGATTAATTTTGTTCAGATATCATTATTATTTATTACATTTCTATGTTTCTAAAAAAAGAGGTTTTTGAACTATTTCAATGACCTATAAACTAAAATTTAAGTAGGAGATTAAAAAAGCAATTAGTGAAGAATAAAAAAATATATTTTATGAAACCAAGCTGGATAATAATATTATTATGTCACGTGCACAATACACATTAATAAATGTTACTTTATTATAATAATTGTGCACCACACATTTAGGATAATGTGAAATAATTCTATTATTTTTAAAAAATATATGGACAAGTTGGTGGGATTATAAAATTAATACGTAATTGATAATTTGTATTTATAATAAATTTTACTACCAACTACTAATGCAACTAATTATATGTTGTTTGTAGAAACAACATTGTTAATATTACAATGGTTTTAATAGTTTAACACATTCACAGACACTCACATTGTTTGAAACAGTACGATATGACAAACAAATTCCCATACAACGGCTGTAGGCGGATTGTCATATGTAATAGAACATATGTTTGTTATGGCACTGGGCGACTGAAGTACGAAAATCGCACACTACAGACGAATTGTCACGGCAGCGTGTTCGGGACGGGAGAACTTCAAAAATGACTCTTATTTCGGCTTTTCTTGTGACACCAGCGATATGGATTTTGATCGTGTTGTGACACTATATCGTGTTCTCCCTTCGAATGTAAACAAAGCGACCGTCCGATGAAGAACTAGCATTTTTTGTGCAATTAATTGAAACTTCGAGCGACGTGGTGTCACGTTGTCTTCAACCTATGGGCGGAGTGTTCGTATATACGAACACCAGCCTATCTTCGTCCCACTGCTGGGCACAGGCCTTCCTACACGGAAGAAACACATGAAGAGTTTGGGCCATAACACCACCACGCTGGCCCAATGCGGGTTGGTGGGTTAAAGCGGTTGTAGTAACAACCGGGACCAACGGCTTAACGTGCCTTCCGAAGCACGGAAGAACTCGAGATTATAAATTTTGGTTGACCCATCCCAGGGTCGACCATGGCGAAAGATGCTTTGTTTTCGTATTCGAAACCAGAGCGCTCAAACCAATACGCCACCGAGCTCCTCCGGCTGGCAGTAGGACTCCCAGGAGTCAAATGGCTTACAAAACAGTTGTGACTGGAATGTGAGATTTGACAGTATTTATGTTGTCTATGATATGAAAATCCGTGGTTCATGGTTATGTTTATTGTGTAAGAAAATTACTTCATCTTCCTCTGTGTAGGCCCTTGCTAAACAGCCCCTACTGCTATGAGTAGAACATCTCCACAGCATCCTGACCATTTTTCTATCTTTATAGTTTTTCCTGGAAAACTTATATCCTTCTATTATAAGCGATTGATTCCCTTTAATGGACTTTACGAACTCGTAAGATGGGAGTTCTAGAACTGAAACAAAATTAATTCAGAGGTTTTAAGGATCATCAAAATTCAGTAAATGATGAGATTTCAGCGCTCATCAAAAGTCTTATGTAATTAGTTGAATTTACAGATAAAATTGGGGATTTAAATGATAATGCTCAAATTTTAGTGGACTACAATAGTTTTGAAATTGCAGAAGATGGCAGAAGCCAAGTTGTGGTCTCGCTTGCCCAACCCGTGTGCTCACGAATCGTGCCAGATATTGAGCGTCTATATATTTTTTTTTTTAAACAACTAGATGACAAACAAGCTGACGGCCCACCTGGTGGTAAGCGGTTACCGCCGCCTATAGACACCTGCAATAACAAGGAAAAGCACTTGATATTGCAGGTGCGTTGTCATCCTGAGGCCTAAGATTAAATGCCGTCCATGCCCAGTAAATACACTGGCTACCTTTCCCTTCAATCCGAAACACAGCGAACTGTTTCACGGCTGAAATAAGAAAGGCGGTGGTACCTACCCAGGCGACCCTACATATGGGTCTACCACCTAGTTAAACCACCTAAATTACTGTAAGATCTTTAAATTTCAGCATAAAATTTAAGTAGAGGGCGCGACATCTTTCACCTTGTAAAGTACCCTAACAGTGGCTTCACAACAACATGGCGGAGATAGATACATTCGCTCCTCATCTCAATTGACTTTAGAAATTCACTATACTTACACAGCGCAGCAGATGACGCAAGTACAGTCATGCATGACCAATAAGGCTTCAAAATGTACACAAAACCTTATTGCTACTATAATAAAGTCTATTTAGGTAAGTACATATTTTGAAGCTTTCAGTGTATATTGTGATTGTACAACAACAACCACCTAAAGAAACAATTAGTTACACTTTGTAATATCGGGAGTATTTCTCCGGAATGCAGATTCCAGCGATAGTAACTACTTATGTGTTCCTTTTAAAAGGACTACCGATGATCCAAAGTTTACAAAACTATATAAAAGAAAATACGGAACACATAGGTAGGTACTATCGGATTCACGTCACAAGTTTTAGTCGTTTTTTTTTCAATATTTTTAAAGATGTAGTAAAAGGAAAAGGTTTTTACAAAACGATAACCGATTTTTTTTAAATAAAGATTAATATGTCTTCTGACGAATCGACACATAAATCGCTACATAATTTTAGTTTACAATACAGTTTATATTTAAAAATAACGCCGAAATTAATATTGTTATTACAAAACCGTAGAAAACAACATTACCTACCTGTTTACATTCAAAGACATTTTATCTGTTTTGTGAATCTTTATTTAATGAATCTAAATACATAATATGAACTACAAACTAATACATGCCAATATTTAATATAATAGGTAATCACACTCGCTACACACTATTTAGACATACATAATATAAAAATATAGGCAACTGATATTGATAATAATACTTTAACTACAGTAACAAAAACAATCAATAGCTAACCATAAAGTTTAAACAAAAACAGTAAACAAAGGTAACAACACTTAATAAGTGTACACAATTTTATAAATTGTTAAAAAAACTTAATTAAATAACTTTGAAGTATTTGGAATATTCTACGACACATGAATAATATCTTTATATCTATTACAATATATAATATATACGTGGTTATTAATCATCAAAATGCTTTGAAACCAACTTCTCAAACTTTATTATACACTGTGTTCCGAAAGTCAGAAATAAAATATAAGGGGGTGATGGTGTTCCTTTTATAAGAGTTACCTCTTAAAATTTCAGACCACTTTTATTTCCGATGATAACCGATGATAACGATATTGCGTTACGTACGACTCACTACAGTTATACCACACATACACACACACACAAACACACACACACACACACACACACACACACACACACACACACACACACAACCCACGCACATACTACGATATTGACCCCCCGCAAACCGAAATTTTATTTCGAAATTCTGTAACACCCCTTTAATATTAAAATAAACATTGAATAACATCAAGATTTTAACTCTAATCCCACTTAAACACGACATCTATGATCATACTGAATGTCAAGATTATGCCTATTGCTATTCAAATATTCATTTAGGTACTGACTAGTCGATTTTTTTTGTTAACTACTTTAGAACTAAACCATTAATGTATCTTATCAACTTGCCAAATTCATTACGAAATCTTAAAGAGAAAAGTTCTGATTACAGTTTGAGAAATTGCATAAACACACACAGATTTGACACAACTAATCGATTAAAATATGTCACTACTCATCTAACACATACCTATTCTATGTTGATATTAATGTTTATCAATTAATTTAGTGATGATATTCAAAAGAGACCCTTCGGTTAGAGATATTGTGAATCGCTTAGTTACATATTTTTGAGATCAGTAAGAATATAGATATATATTTTCAACTCCTAGTCAATAATGGTCGTTACTTATTTTAATTAAAATTGGTACTAAAACATGAAATTGAAAGCACATGTAATTAACGTTATTAAAATAAAATTTGAAAGTACTTAAATTATTTATATCCATCACAGTTTCAGCTACATTACGTTCCATGTTTTCAATTTCGTTCATAACAAAAAGCTGTATTCAGCCCAATTTAGCACCAAATATTAATTACGCCGCTCCACAAATCCGAAATTGTCAGCCTTAATCAACAAGGCATTTTTTCGATACATTTACAATAATAATTGTAAATATATGACTACGCGTATTGTTAATACGTAAACAATTGACTAGAATTTAAGTGTCATTATTTTGGCAGAGACAAAAAAAATATAAAACAAAACAATTGTTTACACTTTTCCAACACAATCATCTCAAAACACGACCCTAAGTGCATTGAAAAAGTAAAGAAAGTTTTTTTAAAAAGGTATGAAAGAGTGGGGTAACTTCTAACCAGCCCTTAGAAACAGTCTTGTGTTCAGTGCCTGGCATTGAACATGAGTCTCTCTCTAAGAGATTCTCTACTATCATTTTCTATCGTGATGTGCAGTCGAGAGCACATCAAGCGTAAAGACTTTGACCTTTTGCACCTGTCACACTTGATGTGCTGTCGTCTGTACTTACTCTCTCTTATTCAGAAAAGTATTTGACGCAGGAGCTCCTCCGTTTCTTAATAAGTAATCGCACAAATATTTATATAGACACAGATATAAATATCTATAATTAGACATTAAATGCTGGCTTTAGCCATGAGTAACTAACATTAAAACATTAATTGCCACTCTACTCTACATTGAAAACTTAATGTATGCTGTCTTATCTTATAATATTAGAAAAGACAATTCTACTCTAAAATCAGGTTGAGAATTAGACAAAATTTGTCAATCTGGGTATCCATATTGACAAATTTTATCTAATTTACTCTCTCTTCTTGCGGTGGTACTTTTAGTAGCGTTTACAGATCATCTAGAAGTCTAGAATCTACGATAGAACATCTTCACTCTAGAAATGGGAAGGAAATACTTGTTCTGATTCTCGTCCATCTGCGGGGGATGTGTGTGGTTGTTCTCCAGGTAGATGATCTCATCTCGGCAAGTGAAGATAGAAGCTTTGCATCCATGTTTGCCGTGAGTAGAACAGTTCCACTGGATTTTCTTCGTCGGTGCGTTGGCCTTGCTCTTGTTTTTAATTGCGAAACGGTATCCTTCAATCAAGATTATACGTGCTCCCCGCAAGGATTCAGTGAATTCGTAACGAATACCTGTAACAAAAGGTACAATGTTAGTGTTGCCCTATGTGAATTCTTGCTAAATGAGTAAAGTTTTAAGCAACACTCATGCGAAATATTAAAATAAATAGGAATGAAAACCAGTCACAAGCAATTGTGTACTCAGTTTAATACAGGCAGCTTATTTTTAAATCCGCTTTACATTAATGTGGTTGGCTACATCACAGTTATTAATATTTTAATTATGATATCTACTATTCTGAAATTATTTAGTTACACCATAGACATCCAGTATTGATACAATCGTAATGTTAAATATCAAAAACTACTGAACTATTTAATTAAATAGGACACTACTTCTATAGCATCATTATTAGGTAGTATTGATTAATGAACATGAAGAGAGACTTCAGTCCGACTACCGGAGAGCGGGAAGCACAGACGACAGACATATTATATATATTTTATCTTACATAGTCGATACTATTTTTTTATAATTAATTAAAAACACAACTAAAACAAGTAGCACCGAAATTTAATGACACCTCACCGCCAACAAAAAAATGATCACCCTTTTTTGAAACGGCATTATTTAGATATGTTAACCAATATTATTGACTACGCGTATAAACAAAATAACAATATTTTATATCCATCTATCGTTTGACTAGAATTAAGCTCTTATTATTTTAACTTAAATATAAAACAGAAGAATATATTGCACTAGAACTTTTCCAATACGATTGGTGATTTATGAAAGTAATAGCATCGACAGTTTGGAAACCGACGAATGTAGAAACGTATTTGACATGAAGTTGCTCCATAAAGCATCAGTATTTTTCTATAAGACAAAAGGATACATCGATTAATCGATAAGTTCAGATATTAATAATTAGACATTAAATGATAGCTTTCGCCATTAATACCATATTAATAAAGACGTTATAATTATTATATATATTGTACTGCAGGTCATATTAATGGAAAGTAGTATAGGTCTACCAGAATCTCATGGCAAATTGGGGAATAAAAAATTGTAGATTGCAATACTGGGGAAATTGGACTAAACTGTCTTGATACTTGTTAATTTTTTTTTTCAGACATATCAGTAGACATAGGTAATACTATTTATACTAGGTTAAGATATGAATATTTACCGCTAACACTTTTAACTAATTGCGTTAAAAAAAAGTTGTTGTCGATGACAAAATAAAAAAAGATTGAAAGGGGCAATAATATTATTAGAGTACTGTTTGAACTTTTGATGCGTTATTAAGGCGAGGTTGCAATACTTTTAAGTTTTTAAACATATTTTAAGCATTTTAGACACTCGTTACCTACGATATTTAAGCTACACTGTGGTTTGCTCGACCGCAAGCTAGAACTAGTGCTTGTAGCGGCTGTCATTTATTCTGCCCTGTGTTGCTACTGTTGAGGTAACGCGTTAACAGCTTCAAACGTTACTACAAGAGGACCTTAAGCAAACAAAATAATTTTAATGAAAACAAAAATTTTAAGTACCTATAACTTTATTGTACGTAGGTTGAAATAAATGTACAAAAACATCTATAAAACAAAGAATATAAAGCACAGAATTATTGTATGGTAGTTTGTAAATCATTATTTTCATCTGCACTATTTGTTTTATAAGTAACATAAAAAAAAGTATTTTATTTCTACACTCTATGAGATTATGAAGGATCTCATTCTCTCCTTCATAATTCTTTTATGTAATAATTATACAAATAGATTCAATACATTCAATTAGAACTGGAAGCACCATGATTCGATCCGCTTTCGCCTATGTTTCGCCGTACAAAGACTGGGAACCCCTACAAAGACGTTGTATAAATGACAAATAGTAAATATACAGGTAATAGTATCAAGATGGTACAACCCAACTTACCGGTTAAATCTACGACGCGCTTTATAATCTTCTTCTTCACATATTTTACGATACACATTGAGAACAATATTTCTCGCTTGAGATCGAAGTGACATTTTTGGCATTTTCACAATAACAAATTATGTTTTGAGAAAATACACAAAAATCTTTCAGCTTTTGACAAACGTTGTACTTTGATTAGACAGATAAAAGTTGACGTTGCCATATCAAAATCATGATTATATTTATTTTTTTAATGCCATGACATTCTGGTAGACCTATACTATGCATCTTCTACAAACAATAAATCAATAGAGATCTGCAGATCGATAAAAGAAAAAATGAACACAACATGCTCGTCTAAACCTAAAACTATATTTATAATGCTTCTTTTTTTCTCCACGCAAGATAACTATGTTAAAAAAATAGATTCAAATCTAGGCAAGCGTGTTGAAATCGAGACAGACAAAATTTTTGCGGTAGGTACTGAGCTCGATGTCGTTCATAGATCTTCTAGAATCTACGATAGAACATCTTCACTCTAGAAATGGGAAGGAAATACTTGTTCTGGTTCTCGTCCATCTGCGGGGGATGTGTGTGGTTGTTCTCCAGGTAGATGATCTCATCTCGGCAAGTGAAGATAGAAGCTTTGCATCCATGTTTGCCGTGAGTAGAACAGTTCCACTGGATTTTCTTCGTCGGTGCGTTGGCCTTGCTCTTGTTTTTAATCGCGAAACGGTATCCTTCAATCAAGATTATGCGTGCTCCCCGCAAGGATTCAGTGAACTCGTAACGGATGCCTGTAACAAAAAAATACAATGTTTGCATTGACCCACGAGAATATTGCCATAAGAAGTAACAGGTAACACTCACGAACAACAAGTAAGCAAGATGGATTTTTTAGCTACTGATTAATTATTTATTTAAACTTTATTGCACAATAAAACAAAATATACAAATGGCGGACTTAACGCCTGATGGCGTTCTCTACCAGTCAATCAGGGGCTAAGCAGAAAACTGAAAAAGCGGTGCACAGCAATAAAAAAGAAATTTTTTGAACAAACTTAACTAAACAAAGTTAAAATAGCAATACATACCTATAAAATAAACTAAATATATAATAATAATAATAATAATATTTATAAACTCACACCTATTATCTAGCCCAAAGTAAGCATCATTAAGAGCTTGTGTTATGGATACTAGATAACGGAGAAATAATGATAATAATATGTATATAAATATTAGAAATATACTAAATAAACATATAAACATCCATGACTCGTAAACAAATGTTCGTACTCATCATACAAACATTTGTTCCTACCGGGATTCGAACCCGGGACCTCTTGATCGAGTAGCCTGGGGTACAGACCACTCGGCCAGGCGGTCGTCGCATAAATATAAAATATACTACATAAATTTTACACATCAGAAACATAACTACATATGACAAGGTCAGTAATTGATCGATCTCGTACGGTGGAAATTCTAGGATACGACATCAAAAATTGGTGAAGTTATCATCAAACCTTATGAGTCAAAGAGTAAAAAGCGCCTACACCATATGATAGGCTTGATTTGTAACACGAAATAAAATACATACTTGCTTTTTCATAACGCCATAATTTTATTTAAATATCAGTCGAATATCAGTGGGTATGAAAAGTTTTCGTCGTAATAACACATCCTTCAGTCGTGTAGACGACCGCTCTGCATCCTTTGGAGAAGTGAGAGCTGCATACCCATCTCTTTTTCCACTCAGTACTCCTCTTATCTTTTTTGTTTGTGTACGTGCGACCATCTAATATGAGCATCAAGTTGCCTCGTCTAGAACGAACGAAATGTGCAGGACTACCTGGAATGTTCAACGGTAAGGCTTTTGTGGTTTGACAGAACAGTATTACCTTAATGCATTGAGATATAAAGTACAGACACCACCTTCACTACTAAGTATGTTCAGTTCAAGTGTCGCGATCGCGCTACACTTTACTGAGTAGCTCGCTAGCGTTGCTAGAACGAAACGCGTAAGCGCCTTCTGGTCGTGAAAAAACTGCATCCTAACCCTAGACCACGACATCATCGCGCGCGCGTCCCGTGTCTCATGTCTAGGCAACCACTGCGCGCCGTCCAGATATCGGCCTTTCAGCTCGTCGTCGTGACTGCGCAGAGTTGCAGAGAAGCAACGCGCAGGACGCGCGCGCGGTCATGTCGTGTACAAGTGCGTCAAGCGTCAAGGCACTGCGTGCGCTGCGTAAACTCCTTTACGTATTCATAAGTATTCTGTGTAGTGTAACCGTTTGTAAGATGACGCAATACTGTCGCGCTTCAGCGCAGCTTAGATTGGACTTTTCAAAATGGAACGTGCCTTTTATGCGACAGCTTTATACAGAGTGGTGCCGTCAATGCGACAGTAAATTTAAACATGGGCTATCTTAGTCCATAGAAATGGTATGTAAATGAAATAATGCTGCCAACGTTACACTATTCCATACAAATGTAATGAAATTATCAAATGAATACGATGTTTTTGAAAGTGGCAAACCATTTCTATGGACTAATAGAGCCCATGTTTAAATTTATTGTCGCATTGACGGCACCACCCTGTATACTTTCTATCTCAATGCCTAATGCATCGCGGTGTATTATATTTGAAAACGGAAGCTCAGTTATTTTTATCATTAGTAACGTTTGGATCATAATAAAGGATTAAACCACACCATGGCAGGAAATGACTTAAAAGTATCTACCTACTTACTATTTTTTTATTTTCTACTTATATTTATTATGTACTTTCCCATGGTTGTGCTCGTTTCTGGACGCAACAATAATGTCGTCTAGTGTGTAAATAGTCGCTTTGCACCCTTTGGAGAAATGAGAACTGCACACCCATCTCTTTTTCAAGTCTGTTCTCCTTTTATCCTTCTTTAGCGAAAATTTATATCCTTCTAGCAAATACATTTTATTGCCTCGACAGGAATAAACGACACTGGCGGAATCTGTAAGGTTAATTTCATGGAAAAAATATTTTTATTATATAATTAGCTATTAAGATTGGTAACTATTCAGTTCAATTGCTTCGGTTCAAAAAATTTATTAAGGACTAGCATGTACAGACAGCAGCACATCAAATGTAACAGTTGGACTACGAAAGCTGCCTCTATTGTGAACGCTCTGTTACGAACGAAGTAAAGGAGGAGCTCGGTGGCGTAGAGGAGCTCGGTAGCGTATTGGTTTGAGCGCTCTAGTTTCGATACGAAAAACAAAGCAACTTTCGCCATGGTCGATCTTGGGATGGGTCGATCAAAGTTTGATATCACGAGCTCCTCCGTGCTTCGGAAGGCACGTTAAGCCGTTGGTCCCGGTTGTTCCTGCAAACGATTTAACCCATCAACCCGCATTGGGCCAGCGTGGTGGTCTTATGGCCCAAACTCCTCATGTGTTTCTCCCATGTAGGACGGCCTGTGCGCAGCAGTGGGACGTATATAGGCTGGTGATGATGAAAGGCGGTGTCAAGATCACACTGTTACCTGTTACGCTTGATGTGCTATCGAATGTACCTATATCGGGTGTCACAGAATTCCAAAATAAAATTTCGGATTCTGGAGTTACGGGGGCGATATCGCAGTATGTGCGTGTGTTTTATGTGTGTGTGTGGTATAACTGTAGTGTGGTACGATGTAGGTCAGTAATTGAACTTAAGCATATTGTTCGAAAATTTAATTTCAAAAATTAATTTGAATTTTTACATTTTTCCTATATAAACAGTAAGTATTAGAAAAATGTAAAAAATATTGATGGTAAATAGTTATCATCTTATGCAATGGAATGATGTTGGTTTCTCACAAATGCTGAAGGAGTCCTATGATCCTGTTTTAAAATATTCAATATTTTTATTAATCAAAACGACAGTCGCAATTGTGACGTCTTCGGCACTGTAAATACAACCTCAACATCGGTCGTCAAAACAAATGTTCATATTTACTACAACGATGACGTCACTCTTGTAGCTACTAACACTACTCGCGCGTTGCTTACCCTGGTAAAATCAAGAGAACGAATTATGTTGACAGTATAGAAGAGGAATCCCTTACTCTTACTATAACGCTTTCTTAAGAAGCTCTATATATTCACCTGCACCACTTTTTGAAAAAAGGATTTAATTGAGACACATTTCAAAAATAGTAAAAAACCATAATAACTTTATTCGTATTAACTATATTTTTTGGTATATACACGGTACAGTCATAAAAATAGGAAGTGATCATTTTTGGTAACCTCATGCTTTAAGAGTGTCATGAAATGTTTAAAGAAATCACCTAATTTTGTACAATTTTGTCGGCAAGTGATTGTGCTGGTTTCTCAATCCAACGATTTTGTCCTCCATTGTATTCAAGAAAGCGTTACACCCATGACCGTTGTGGGTAGAACAACGCCACCTCACTTTACCGCACCTGTACTTAGTCGCCCTGGAGAAGCGGAATCCCTGGACGACAAGTATTAGATTCCCTCTGGTGGAACGATCGATCTCGTACGGTGGAAATTCTAGGACACGACGTCAATAATTAGTGAAGTTATCAGCAAACCTTAAGAGTCAAAGAGTAAAAAGTACCTACACCCACCGCCCCTCATACCTTGTAAGCCTGCAATACCTAGCTGTTGCCGTGCGTTCGCCTATTCAATGTTTTAAATTTATCCATAACAACTCAATCCGTAGCAACACTCTCTGTGGCTATTTGGTTTTACAAAACGATTTTAATTGTTTTCCTACTCTCATTGGAATAGGTACTAGGTGGTAGGCCCGTACCTATATAGGGTCGTCTGGGTAGGTACCACCGCCTTCCTTATTTCAGCCGTGAAACAGTTCGCTGTGTTTCGAATTGCAGGAAAAGTTAGCCAGTGTAATTACTGGGCATGGACGGCATTTCATCAAAAGCCTCAGGATGACAACGCACCTGCAATATCAAGTGATTTCCCCCTGTTATTGCAGGTGTCTATAGGCGGCGGTGACCGCTTACCATCAGGTGGACCGTCAGCTTGTTTGTCATCTAGTTGTATCAAAAAAAATCAACATACCAGTGTGGTAAGTTGTAAATATGTACAAGTTAAGTTTCAGTTTAGTTGTACCTATGTGTAATTAAAAATTGAAAATTTAGAATATTTAATTTATTTACATTATTTCCTTATTAATCTTCGTTCAAATATATCTCGATGAAAAAAATCCATAACGAAATATTAAACCAAATAAATAATTTCCAGTTTTCATTTTCAAGAAATATGATATGCTTGATTTGTAACACGAAATAAAATACTTGCTCTTTCATTACGCCATAATTTTATTTCAATATCAGTCGAATATTAGTGGCTATGAAAAGTTTTCGCCGTAATAACACATCCTTCAGTCGTATAGACGACCGCTTTGCATCCTTTGGAGAAGTGAGAGCTGCACACCCATCTCTTTTTCCACTTAGAGCTCCTCTTATCCTTTATGTTTGTGTACGTGCGACCATCTAATAAGAGCATCAAGTTGCCTCGTCTGGAACGAACGAAATGTGCAGGACTACCTGGAATGTTCAACGGTATGGCTTTTGTGGTTTGACAGAACAGTATTACCTTAATGCATTGAGAAATAAAGTACAGACACCACCTTCACTACTAAGTATGTTCAGTTCAAGTGTCGCGATCGCGCTACACTTTACTGAGTAGCTCGCTAGCGTTGCTAGAACGAAATGCGTAAGCGCCTTCTGGTCGTGAAAAAACTGCATCCTAACCCTAGACCACGACATCATCGCGCGCGCGTCCCGCGTCTCATGTCTAGGCAACCACTGCGCGCTGTCCAGATATCGGCCTTTCAGCTCGTCGTCGTGACTGCGCAGTGGTTGCAACGCGCAGGACGCGCGCCCGTTCATGTCGTGTGTTTACCCTACAAATGTGTCAATGCACTGCGTGCGCTGCGTAAACTCCTTTACGTATTTATAAGTATTCTGCGTAGTGAAACCGTTTGTAAGACGACGCAATACTGTAGCGCTGCAGTGCAGCTAAGATTGGATATTTCTAAATGGAACGTGCCTTTTTTGGGACAGCTTTCTATACTTTCTATCTCAATGCCTAAATATGCATCTCGGCGTATTATAAAAATCTTAACTAGAAAAATTTCACGTCCTGAGGCGGGGATCGAACCCGCGACTTTCCGCAATCCGGGCGACTGCTCTAACCATCTGAGCTACCCAGGACTTGGGTGAACCCTGTGAAATTCTTCTAGTCTATCTGTATTTACGTTAAGTATGAGCTAACCGTCTACCCTACAATGTCAAAATATTCCATTTCAACATCCGAAACCGAATATTTTTTATTTAACATTATCATAAATGTTTGACATTTATGATAATGTTAAATAAAAAATATTAGGCGTATTATATTTCAAAAGCTTAGTTACTTTTATCATTAGTAACGTTTGGATCATAATAAAGGATTAGACCACACCACGGCAGTGACTGAATTAAAAGTATCTACTTACTATTTTTTATTTTCTACGTATATTTATTAACTTTCCCATGGTTGTGCTCGTTTCTGTACGCAACAATAATGTCTTCTAGTGTGTAAATGGTCGCTTTGCACCCTTTGTGGAAATGAGAACTGCACACCCATCTCTTTTTCACGTCTGATCTCCTCTTATCCTTCATATGCGAAAATGTATATCCGTCTAGCAAATACATTTTGTTGCCTCGACAGGAATAAACGAAACTGGCGGAATCTGTATCATTGTAAAAATATTTTTATTACCTATATGATTAACTATTAAAATAACTGTAAACTTTAATTGCTTCGGTTCAGAAGTTTTATTAAGGACTAGCATGTACAGACAGCAGCACATCAAATGTAACAGTTGCACGACGAAAGCCGCCTCTATTACGAACGTAATAAGGTCGGTCTCAAGTTCAAACTGTTACGCTTGATACGCTGTCGACAGTACCTATATACAGTGTAACGGAATTCCGAAATAAAATTTGGGCATGGTTTATTTCGCTTTTCTATCATGGTGTAAGCGACTTTGTTCAGAATCAGCCTGCGTTCAAAATTTATCATTAATTTCGGGTGGAGTACAACTGCCTAATCACTGTACTATCATTCATGCATTAGTTGAGATTGAGAAGTCAATAGGAAAACCACAACTGCGATCTGTCAATCGCAGTTGTGTTTACTATTGTTTTAATCGAATCGAAACGTCTCGATCGCGCATGCGTGCCACTGTCAAATGAATTTCAAAAAATCGTTTTCGATACTCAGGTACTGCTATCGTCTTCATACAAACATCTATGATTCATAAACAAATGTTCGTGTTCATCATACAAACATCTGCTATTGCCTATTACCGGGATTCGACGACTGGGCCAGCACATCCGTCGGCTAATTGTTAAAGTATTTGTTAAAAGCTTGACAAAATAAAAATCAATTTTTAAATAAAGGTATCTTAATTGTATTAAAAATAAATAGTGTTTTATCTATACATGAAAATATACATCATGAAAGTGCACAGCACATAATGATCACAATATATTAGAAACCAATGGAACGGAGAACTGGTGGAAGCGGCTAGAGCAGTGTATAAACTGCACTAGCTGTCTTCGCATGTCGTCGGTGGGCGTTCAAGACCGAGTAAGAGCAGTTAGCATTATCGCGTATTTAAAAATGTCGCAAAATTGAAATATCGCGCCAGCCGGTTCATAGCGCTGATCCAGTTATACTATATTCTCATGAAACAAGACTCAGAGAATTCCCAAACAAGTCCAGTCAAAGAAATGTGTACAAATATACTTAGGAGACATCAGTAACTGAGGAGTAACGTATCAACTTTTACTAAGTATCCATTTAGTGCATGCTGTAGGTCCTACAGTGTAGGATGATTATCGCCAAATCAGGATTTTAGTGTGATCTCGTGTTGACGAAATGTCGTCTTGTCAATTTCGATTCTCAAAGATGACAGATATACGGTATGATGGCTATATAGTCACGGGCATCTAAGATGTATGCACTTATGACATATTTTGTTTTGTGCCATATTCTCTTTCCCATAAGATTTAATGACTCACAAAAGTGTAGGTATAGTATAGCGCTCGTGACAGTAGGGAAAACTCGGGCAGTGTCAAACACAGCACATAAGTATTTAAATTTTTCATATCACAGCTCTAACCTAACTATTAAAAAAATCTAACAATTAGAACACAAAACCAAACCAAATTCAATTGGTTAGATTAGCAATAATAATTTGAAGTGGCACAAGGTGTGTTTCTCTAAGCCGCTAGTCACTTCTTTAATATTTTTTAATATAAATCTGTTAGAATTTAATAATGGTACTTTTTTCGTCTCAACTCATGAAACTAAGCAAATGATATTATTTATAATGAATAAATCTTTTAATACAAAATCATTTACGACAGTAAATCATTTTTGGTTTATTAACGGAGGATCGTGGCTATGATCATTTTTTGCTTTTACAATTATGTCGTCAACAGTGTATACGACAGCTCTACAGCCTTTAGTGAAGTTCGTACTGCACACCCATCTCTTCTTAGTTGATGGATGACGCACTTTATCAACTTTTTTGCAGTAAAAAGTGAATCCTTCAAGGCATATCATTGTTTTCCCGCGCCGAGAAGTCACGAATGCGGCTGTGAAAAGATATCCTTACTTAGAATGAATGACAAGAGCGAGTAAGTGTATGTATTTTCATTTTTTTTTAGTATATTTTCTAAACATTAATTTTTGCACTACCTATTTAATATTTATAGACTCAACTTACCGGTTAACTAGTAGAGAATGCCTAATTGCATTAAGTCCGCTAAAATGTTTTGTGCAATAAAAGTATAAATAAATAAACTCTTCGGCAGAAATTAATGATCAGTGAGATCATTCATAGCATCATCATCGACAATCTTTATTAACTAGAACATTATTCAAAACTATATCACAGGCATATTCTATTGATGTAATCAACGTGTATTTAACTTGCGATCTATTAAATGCAGTAGTTACAAATTTTAAAATTGAAATTCATTCCGTCGATCAAATAATGGAATGGAATAATGGAATGGAAGGGGATGGGCCGCCTAAACTTGCTAGGCATGGAGATATGTTGCGATCTGAATTCCAGGAACTAACTACATCGAAACCGTGATCAAATAGTAAGGGTATCTATGCAGTGTTTTAATAAACTTGTGATGTATGCCATAATGCTAATAATAAATAAATAAATAACTGGTTTTTGAATTCAATACAAATTGAAATTCATTTATTTCGGATCACAAAATAGTTCATGTTGATTAGTAACAAATCACTTAAAAACTATGTTGATAGAAGAATATTTACTATTTATTGCCGTTAAGGCGCCATATCGGATCGGCGTTGATTTAAAAGAAACACAGAGGGATAGAGATATAAAACTTCTCAGCACGAGGAAAAAGGACAACAATAGCGTTCGCGCGTGTGACGTAAGTGAAAAGACAATTATTATTCTTTGAAAAATAAATATTAGGATTCGTATCGAAAATGTAAAAAGGCAAAAAAAGGCGTGTGTTTTGGTTCGAGACTAGATAAAGATATCAGAAAATGTATACATGTCAGATTTTCAGATCTCTAAGATCTTTCTCTGCCTTACGGCATTACATATAGGCTGTAAGGGCTCTCGAAAAGGAAGACAGATCGCAGTGCTGGTCATCCTTTGACACGATTTGTTGATAATAACGTTAAAATGTACTGTCGGATTAAGGGCTGTCTCAAGGTCAAACTGTTACGCTTGATGTGCTGTCGACTGTACCATACCAGCAGATCGTGTATGTATTACAATTTAGTGTAAAACAGCAGATTTTTGCGATTTGATTTTTTTCAGCAATTCGTTTCAGGGTCGCCAACATTGCCATCTTCGTTTTCAAGAGAGTTTCCCTTACAGCCGGAACAAAAGAGCGATTTTTTTAGATATAGCGCCATAAAGACTGTCTTTAAGGTCGCAGTTATTTCTTCTCATGGTTGTGCTCGTTGTATATGGCCACAATCTTGTTGTCGACGACGTGTATACACGCCTTGCAGTACTTGTTCTGAGTGCAACACCACCTCTTCTTGTTGGAACTGTTATAACCGGGCTTGTTGTAAAATACGTGCTCCCCAACCTTAATGTTCCATTTACCCTTTTTTGTTTTCAGTAATGTTACTGTAACAGAAAATGTAATGGAAAGTTTAGGTTTAACGGTTTTTATTCTTAGAGGAAGAAAGCTCAAAGCCGATACCATGCATATTTTTGATCTTCTTTTTCATACTTACCCGAAGTATGAAAGAAAGATCAAAAATATAAATCATAATATGATAACATCATTAATGATATTCAACCCACAGCAACAACAACAACGGGAGTCACAAGAGGGGTAGAGTAATTAATTATGGTAAAAAGTACAGAGAGGCTATCGTATACAAAATGCATGTTCCATTTTGAAACGATAGGGATAGGATGTAGTTTATTCGCGACAGCGCTTACCCGTTTCTTTCAAGCAACGCTAAGGGACTGAGAAAAATGCCACACTTAGACGAATCATAGAAGTGATGGTTGGTGTCCTCGCTATACGTTAAGTGTATCTCAATTGTAATTACCTGTGTTTATCCGTTAAAAGCAAGAATAACAAAACAAATCTATACTCACACATTCACTCATTTTGATACGGAAATACACAGGGAGTTACTCGAGAAATCATAAGATATTGCGAATTAAACTCAAAGGAGTTTGGATTCCGGTTTTGACCCAGCCGGGAAAAGAGCCCATAAATTCTAAAAAAATTACACAAATCTTGTATTGCACCCGCCAATGACGTCGCCTTCTGTGAAGTCTTCGAAGTAATGTCAAATGGCAAGTAAGCAGACTTCAATAAAACTAAGACAGTGGATAAATAGTTTAATGATTTTCTAGAAAATAGTATACGCAATTCTAAATCAATTATAAGACATGCCTACCTACAGAAATGACGGCAAATCAATCGCAACACTGACATTTCTTAGTACATTAATCCCTTGTTATAAGAGTCATTTTCCAATAGACATGTTTCGCTCGATGTGTGGTCTTCTGTAGGTAAAAATGTTGGAGGCATTAAAAGCGGTATACCGCATATAATTTCAGCATAATGTTACAATATTTTAGGTTCTAAGATCTCGTAGAACATTATTTATGGTATGCAATAAATGATTGACTTTATCAATTTGCAGTACCTACCAAGCCTAAATAACTCATTAAAATTCTAGAGTACGTAATCTTTTTAAGACTACTATATAATAAAATAAAATAATAATTTGAACAATTATTATCTTAAGATAATTTACACAGCTGTACTCTTGAATTGTAATTTTTCATGGTTAGGTACATTAGGTGTAAAGTTTCTTAGAATAATAATATATCGTAAAAAGCTATTTTATAAATTTCTAGAGAATAGGTACATAAGTAGGAGCAGAACGTGCTATCTGCACAATCATTTAAAGAAATAGCGACACTTATTGAGACACAATAAAGTGCAAATCCGGTCGCACAGCGCTATTGTACCTACTGATAAATTCACCTTTATGTTGCCTCTCTTTCTATCGCGTATCTCGTCTCTTTCCGACTACTTTCATAGAATAAATAATATGAATATCTTATAAACAAAACTTGTAAGTGCGTACCTACTTGTAAGTACGTACCTGCTTGTAAGTACATACCTACTTGTAAGTACGTAACTTCTTGTAAGTACTTTACTTTTGATAATAAATTTTCGGTAAGAATAACGAATGTAAACATTTGTTATGTATGTACTACCTTCTACCTAGTTAGGTACTACTGATTACATTTAATCAATCAATCAATCAAAATGTCTTTTATTGCGATAAATAGGGTTCTTACATTGGTGGAAAAAAATAATATTTAAGTCGCTTAAAACCTATTTAGCCGTAAACTACAGCATGCAAAAAATATATAAATTAAAAATGACAATATAATTACAATGTCTATACATAAACCGACTTCAAGTGCCACATCGGTATATCGAATACAAAAGTCAGTTTGTCTTATGCTTTAAAAATTCGTCAATTGAGTAAAAGTTGTTTACTAGCAACCATTTTCGGAGAGCACTTCTAAATTTATTCTGCGGTAGCTGCTTTACGTGGGTGGGTATATGATTGTATATGGTTATGCCCATTACAGTAGATATGCACTTTTTTACCTTTCGATGGCCATCCATAGTATTAAAGCAGCTAAATGTTATGCAAGAAACTTTTCACATAATTTTATTAACCCTTCAATCTTCAATGATAGACACAATTAATTTTTGAATATCTTTTGAAACACACAATACCAATATTGTACAAAAGCATATTTTGACTTTTACACACAATACAATAATAAATAGCACTAGTATGGCATCGCCCGCTTAGCGAACGGACAACGCGCTGCATTGTCGCGGCCGCGAGCATAGAGTATATTTTATATGCCCCCCAATGCTGCTATTGTATTTTTTGATCTGAAACGATTCAGAAACTCTTTAGTTTGAACGTTTTTGTATTCTTATAACTCAGCGCAATCAAAACGTAGCCGAAACGCATCAGTTTGCTATTCCACTAACAAACACATAACGCAAACCGTTCAGTACCCCTAGCACAAACATTTTTAAATTTCGGATCGTAATCGTATTGTTCACTCACGCTTGAAATTTCAAACAAAAGCGAAAGCCAAACAAAAGCTAAAGTGCGTAACTACTTGATACCATGGTGATTCGAAATTTAAAAGTGTTCGTGCTAGGGGTACAGTACCCCTAGCACGAACACTTTTAAATTTCAAATATGGCTTTTGTCTGGCTTTTATTTGAACGATACGTCTATGATTCGAAATTTAAAAATGTTTGTGCTAGGTTTACAGTTCAATCATTGTCTCTTGCAACACTGTTAACGATTATCCAGCCGAAGTTGAACCAACCAAGAGCGTTTAGTTAACGGCTCTGTTACAACCGCTTTAGCATCGATACCGAACCACTGTCGATCGATTTGGAAAATAAATAGCAGAATTGACCCACTGGCCGCGAGTATCGTTCTAACGTGCGACCGGCCGGCTCGCGGCAGTTGCACAGAATAGGGTAGTTGACAACTTTTTTTTTATTTCATAAATAAAAAGTTTATAACTCATAGAGAAATATGGCTAAAGAAATAGTATGTCTAAGATCAATAGTTTCACAGATATAGTGGTATGTTTGATGTGTTGCGGCGCATCGTCCAAAAACGCTCCATAGAAAATCTACGGAACTGGTGACGACACATGTTCCCATATTACTACGAAATGTATGGGCATACTGACAAAATTGATAATAACTATGTATTAAGTAGGTTTTTATTGATAGTTGACATAATGATAGTTGTTTTAATTGATGTCAGCAATCTAATATAATTAACATTTTTGATAAATTTTGAAAAAATAAAATCACCTTTTTTTTAATTTTCAAAACAGTACAACTTCAACAGTATTTCATATCTTTTAAGTTTGAATTGTTTTTATGGGTAAAAGTAGCGTATATTTTCCGAATTTGTAAAAAAATTCTCCAAATTCAAACTTAGGCAACATCCCAATTATACCAACTCGTCGAGGCCGTCTTGTACATATAGCTTCACAGCTAAAACGCGGAGTGCGACCGGCCTAAAATTAATGACATACACCAAAGTATATTTTTGGTAAGTACATACCACAATAACAAGTTACCACAACCGACGACAACATGACCGTTCATTTGGCACCATCAGCTGACTTGAGCTGACGTAAGAGTCGATGGAATTGAATGGCACTTTATCGTTAAATATAGAAGTGTCGTGGCGATATGTCTAGGTCACTATTCGTGGTAAAATCAAAAGATAATTTTAATATTAAATAAGCATACGGTCCGCTAAGTGATTATTTACCTAACACTAAGGTTACGGTATATCCGCGCGAAGCATAATTTGTTTATATCAAAAAGCGTTAGAAAGCTTCAATAGCCTAAAGCTGAAAATAAGCCGCCTCTGTAATCTTGTGGTTAAGACCACCTACTTCAGAGGTCCAGGGTTTAATTCCAAGGAAGGCAGATTTTTTCATACAACTAGATGACAAACAAGCTGACGGCCCACCTGATGGTAAGCGGTTACCGCCGCCTATAGACACCTGCAATAACAAGGAAAAATCACTTGATATTGCAGGTGCGTTGTCATCCTGAGGCCTAAGATGAAATGCTGTCCATGCCCAGAACAGCGGATAATGTACAAAAATTAACTTAGTGTTGAGAAAATTTCTGCCCCCACGAGAATTGAACCTTGGACCTCTAGATCTGAAGTCCCAACAACAAGACCACAGAGGCGGCTAACGCGGTTTTCTTAGACACATTACAAATTACTTGTTTTTCTGTTCGCCATACTTATTGAGAACCGCTTGGTGCTTAAGCACCAAAAAATCTAAATGCTAACCAAATCAAAGATACCTATATGATTCTTGGTTTTTTGATTTTGGTGAGCATTTAAGTTTTTTTTGACGTTCTTTTTAATAATAAGCATTTAAAGAATAAGCTTACTTAATGACTACAAACATTATTTAAAATTATACTACAGAAACTAAACTATGTCGAGATCACTCTTATTAATGATTTTTATTATGACGCCCAAACTGGGGCATCTTCATTTCGGTTGAGTTGAGTTGATATGTTTTTAGCGTCATTAGTGGATATCTTTTGATCTAGACATAAAGTTTGTTGTCTAGCCATGCAGTTTCTGCTGGACATATTTCTGGTATAACCTGCATGGCTACAATTGGCGACCACACGGGCAGTGCGACATCGCAACGTTCTACGGCGGCACCGCGGCACCGCAGCGACCTAATCAAGCATAGATCCTATCCAATGCTGCGTAAACAAACAACTGAGCGGCGCCACAATACATAATACAATACATTTTTGTATGTAGATAACCGCTGCGGTACCACTCAGGCGCCGGACTGCACCATGTGGGAGCCCAACGGTATATTCGGTGATATTCTCACGGCCCATGGTTGTGGTCGTTAATACATGCAATCACTTGATCCTTGAATGTGACGACCAAAGCTCTGCAACCGCTCCTCATACCCTTGAGGCATACCCATTTTTTCTCATCGGTTCTTGCGCGGCTGCCCGTGTAAAACTTATAACTACCCATATGTAAAATGGGATTGCCCTTTTTTGACTGGCTGAATACTGGTTCCACTTTTATCATATCCGTTTGATCTGAAATCAAAAAACTAGTTAAAATTGACTGTTCATATTGTAATAATAAATAATAAATATTCTTTAGTGCACACAAGAGACAAATTAAACAATACAAAGCAATCAACACAAACCAGTAGAAATGGGCGACCTTATTGCTAAAAAGCAATTTCTTCCAGGCAACGGAAAGTGATATAAATATTACGAAGACGGAGAATACAGAAAGGGTGCAAGAAGTAAAGGGAATGAATAAAATATTATGACGTTTGTAATAATGAAAGTAAAAGACACAAAATATAAGTAGTAGGTATACAATCATATTCTAATTATAGTTTGTTGTGTTCCGACAGTTGAAGGTAAGGGAGATACTCTGTAGTTGAGGAACCCTTAACATCATTTGAGGTTATCCATCAGGTGAGATGAAGGCCAAAAGCTACCCCGAGAAGAATAACTTCAGAAGAAACAGAAATTAAATAAAAATAAATTTATTTGTGTGCCTCTTTAATTGTATTGTAATAAAGTCTATGTACCTATTGTCAGCTTTGAAAATAACTTTAATCAATATTATTAAATAATTCCTAAACCTTTAAAAACTTAAGGTACCTTAATACAGCATTGAAATACCATTCAATTATCACCAGCCGATATACGTCCCACTGCTGGGCACAGGCCTTCCTACATGAGAGAAACACATGAGGAGTACCATTCATTACCTATGTATAATTAGCAGACTTTTATTCACAATAATTTCAATGCATATGAACAAAGGTATAGGGTAGGGCTCTTTAACTAACTTTCGTATTTATTAGAATTATCAATTGTGGAAATTGTAAATTTGTTGTTGGTTGATCGAGTAAATTTATACAACCATTGGCAGGGAATATCGTAGATGACTTAGATGAAGTAGATAGCGCGTCTCTGAATATGGGTGCTAAGTACTGCCAGACCTTGAGGGATAATTTTCAAGTGCGTTTCCGCAATGAATATATGAGTAGCTTAGTTCAGAAGAGTACAAAGCGGAATGTGCCGTCACCATTAAAACCTGGTGACGTCGTTTTAATTGAGTCCGATGGCAAACGATTATTATGGCCGTTAGCTATCGTCGAAGAGACATACGTCGGTCGAGACGGATACGAACGAGTAGCTAAGGTTCGGACTTCTAATGGATATAAGGTAAGACCATTTCAAAGGCTTTACCCATTAGAGCTACACCAACAACCGGACGGCGGTTTACTGACACACAATCCGACCATTACTTTGACTTCACCAAAAGATGACGAGAAAGTAGAGACACCATTGACGGGTGTGACTGTGACTTAATCTGGACGAACTTCACGACCACCAGCGAGACTGATGATTTCGTAGTTTAAGGTGATTTTATATATTATTTTATTGTGAAGTTTTTTATGAGTTTATGTTACCAATCCGTGTATACCTTAGCTTCTGCTCATCATATTGAAAATATTTTTTGGACTTTCCAGTCCCTTCTGGTCGGGAGTGTGACGAATGTAGCCTAGCAACGGTAAAGTAAATAAAAGTGTCAGTTGAAGAAAATTGCCTTACGTGGTTTCATTATAAATATTCGTAACAGGCGCCATAAAAAAGTAGCATTTCATAACAATAGCAAAATATGCGTCCTCTTAATTGTGATGCCTTTACTGAAATGCTACTTCTTAGTAAAGCTAAGAATGTCATAGAATTAATCGTAAATAGGTAATAAAATATGCTGCTTTAATGTCCAGAATATGTCTGGTTCATGTATGACAGTGGTTCTACCTACTTCCAAAAAACAAATTAATAACAAGAATATTTATTTTCATGGGGAAAATTTTATACAGGGTGTTTGGTACATGATATAACAAGCGGGCGTCTACCCATGTTAATCAAAAATTAAGCGTTATCAAAAATTCAAAATAATAAAATTGATTTCAAACTTCTTCATACAAAAGTTCGGTTAGTAAAACAAAATGTATGGGAAATTTCACAATTAATTTTACAATTTCGAATTTTTGATAACGCCATAGTATTTATATGACTATGTTAACATGGGTATGTGCCCGCTTGTTATACCATGTACCAAACAACTTATATATAAAAACACTTCAATTGCAGCAGTGTAAATTACAATTTCAAAAAAACTTCTCATTGAGTATTGTTTTAGTAGCATAAAATAATATTAAATAATATTAATTTAAGATTAACCAAAATTAGTGCAATATTTTTTATTTTTTTTATTACACTTCATTATTTTGTGCTATCACATGTGCGCCACAATTCCACAATAAAGATGTTTATGATTATTATAATAATATTTGTTTTAAGTGTCCCCCAACAAAACGGTTTGCAGATTTTTGTGCCGGAATATTGTGTTGTGAAACCATGTATCTAACGATACAATTTTTTATGATATCATCTTCAAATCAATCATCATAATAATCACATTTCGTGTAATTTATAAATATATGTTGTGACTTTATTTAATCAATATACAAAACAGAATACGACAATAAATTAAAACATGGGCTTTATTAATTCATATAAATAATTAAATTTCAAATACATCTTATTCATTTGATAATTTCATGACATTTCCATGGAACAATGCAGACGACGTTACATAGAAATGTCATGAAATTTATTATATGAATAAGATTTATTTGAAAGTTGCAAAACATTTCTATGAACTAACATAGCCTATGTTTTAATTTATTGTCGTTTTGTCGTCGTCATTCTGTATATACACGACCCACTACTGGGCACAGCCCTTACATGGGAGAAACACATGAGAAGTTTAGGCCATTTCACCACCACGCTGGCCACTGCGGGTTAGTGGGTGTAAATGGTTGCACTTACAACCGGGACCAGCGGCTTTCCGAAGCACGGAGGATCCCGAGATTACAAATTTTTGATTGGCCCATCAAATAAAGTTGGAACGTCTACAATGTACATTATAAAGCTGATTTCTTGTCTCACGTCCGCGCCGATAGTTGTTAGTATTAATAACCATTAGCTTGTCACTACTAAAGATAATATAATTGAAACAAGAACAAAAACACATACTAAATAATTACTAAGGTATAATAATACGACAAGAGAAAACATATGAATCCTGATACCAATGCATACTTTCAAAAATTCACATTGTAATCATATAATAACCCTGTATATTAGAAAACGGACTAACGAGATAACATCATTTTTAATATATTTTAATTTACCTAACTATAAATTTAACTAAATAACATACACATAGGCTAAGATTTCAAAATATATGTAGTAGTACTCAAGTAGGTATAAAAGGCGCTACCTCGTGAGCTTATCATTATCCCTCTCTTTCTGCCAGAACAACGGCGTACAGCGCGTAACATAATGACAAATTGGAAATATTTTTTCATAAACTAAACAATTTTAAAAATATTGTTTTGTCTTTTGGGTAGTGTGGGTTAAAACATTCGCCCAATTGCTCATATAACGGAAAAAGTGTTAGGGTCAATATTTGATTTTTTTTCTATTGAGAGAATTGTTTCCAATAAACTTTTTGTTTTTGTTAAATACTTTTTTGATTAGTGAACCAGATCATACGTATTTGAAAATAAAACATCAGTAGCAAGAAAAATAGGAATAAATCCTCATTAAAATGTCAGCATTATTAACAAGTATTTCATAAGAAATTCTCCTCAAGTTTAATGATAATGCGGTCCCCCTTTTCTAACGACGATGTCACCACACGTGTGCAAACAAGCGGTGCAGCTCTTATGGCTGGAGCAAGCCCACCTTATGCCTCTCGTCGACA
Source organism: Nymphula nitidulata (assembly GCA_947347705.1). Taxonomy (NCBI): domain Eukaryota; kingdom Metazoa; phylum Arthropoda; class Insecta; order Lepidoptera; family Crambidae; genus Nymphula; species Nymphula nitidulata. Next base: position 4,615,770 of record OX374626.1, read on the forward strand.
TGAAGTGTCTTCTGTATTTATACCCTTGGTATATACACACCGGCTTACCACGCTTCGACACCAAGAATTGAACTGAAAATAAACATATGTTTGGTATTAAAACATCATTGATACAATTATGATTGTGTTCATGAAATAGTAAGGTTTGTCGAACCGTTTAGGGATCTCATAAAAGTCCACATTAGAATTTGGTGTAAGTATTGGTAATATAATTATAAATTAGGGCTTTGCTAGAAACTCGTAATTCAATGAAAGGCGTGCAAGACTAATTTCAGTACGACGACCGGCTAGAATTGGGCGAATCGACACAAAATCATCTTTTTCTTTTGAGGAAAATACTTATTAGAAAAATAACCCTAAATATGACCCCAAAAGTCCTCAACTTATTTAATAAAAAACAACTTAAGTAAATAAATTCAAATATTTTATTACTAGACAACAGATTTGTAAAATCTGAATTCAATTAATTTAATAATAAATAAACTACATACAGCATTTTCTTAAAACAAGATCCCACAACCCGTGACGGAAAATAGAGGTTCGATTTACTCGCATTTGGTCAACAGTCCTCACGAAAAAAACCGTAAAAAGCATGTTTTCAAACAAAGTTGCAAAAATTATAGCATGCAAGGTGTAACATAATTTTAAAAGCGACCTTTTGAAATAGGTAAGAGTACTTATCAATATGATATGAACAACTTTCACTATGGGACTACTCCAGAAATCAAAAAACAACCAGGGCTGTCCCATAGAAACTTTAATACCCACTAAGTACATGGAAATGTATATGTTACTGCAGTCTGGTTAAATCAGCCGCTTAACTAGATGCCTAGCCCGTTGATTAAACGACGGCATCCAATTGCAAGCCTAGCTCGATAGTCAATTGAACTAGACTCACTTAACGTTTAACGACTTGGCGTATTGAATGAATCGTCTTGTACGCAAAAGTTTTGGTTTGATTGGTAAACAACCTTGAACCTACCAATCACACAATAGCTCTTCAATACAAGAAGATCTGCCTAGGCATCTAATTGAGCGGACTTTCAATTCGCCATGTTGTTAAACGTTGAGTAAGTCTAGTTCAATTTACTAACGGCCTAGGCATTTAGTTGGATGCCGGCGTTTAATCAACGGGCCAGGAATCTAATGGAGCAGCGAATTTAACCAGATGGCGGCGACATGTATATCCTTATAGGATGCATCACTTTGAGACAGGGCAATATAATTCTAAACAGGTATGTGTCCATGAATTTACAAATCTGTAGGAATCTTAATTAATCTATTCTTTCATTAAATAGAATCAATAAGTATTATAAAGTTATGATCTTTAACTATGTTCCAACAATTGCCATAATTCTCTTTGGCAATTATATATATATATTGCATAATAAACAAAATGAAACCTCTGGCTCTCTCTTGCAACGTTCTTATTATTTCCACCTCCTGGGTCAAGTTAAATAGGTACGTTGACATTTTGCCTTAGTAAATTGTAATAACAATCATTTCTTAACTTACATGTGTTTGATGTGTACAGCCACGAAATCCACTTTTGTACATCATGTGCAAATAATCGAGAAAATATCACATTGAAGGGTCGCATTGAGATAGGCGTTGATAAGGTTCTTACTTATCTAATTGATCCTAGATATATTATTTTTACTAAAATGACTCCACAGCAAGTTATACGAAAAATATATTTTCTAATATAGTTCCAAAAAGGATGTTTAATATCCGGCCAATTAATTGTATTTACTATATATTACAAAAATCAGTAAAACTGTGCTAAATCCGGGATTATACAAAAATATCGATTTTACCTACTTACAGGTATAGTTTATTGTTGAATTAAAGATCAAAATTATTTATCATTTTCATTTGTTTTTAATACTAGGGCGGGCGATATAGAAGTTAACTAAACGTCACCGATGTGGCAGAAACCAGCAGCAACTGCCTGTATGTGATTTTCTGTTTTAAATTTTTCTTACGTAAATTCTTGTTTTGAACGACAAAACAATGCAAATAAAAGAAAATGAACTATTAAAAACTGTTCCGCAAATTTTTTGTGTAGTGCAGAAACATAAAGATCTGGCCGCGGCTTCATACATTTTTGAGACATCTCCTCTCGGGTTCTACAAATTACTAAACAAAGCGTCGAGTCAATAACAAGAAATTTAAATATTTCACAAGACTAGTTACAACTTTGCGATAGATTTTAATAATCATAATATATAATTTTTTTCTCAAACGTTTTCGTTCAAATATTGAGGTTATGTTTGTCAATTATTTTCCCGGCCCATGATTATGTTGACCCCTCAGCTCGATTATATCGTCATCGTGGCTGAACACCCTGGCTGGACAGTTCTTCTTTTTGGAACATACCCATCGGATTCTCTCGCCTCCTTGGTAAAAGCTTTTTCTGTAAGTCTTGCCTTCAAATAATAGAAGTGTTTTTCCTTTTTTAGATGGCACAAACTTTACTGAAATAGAAGAATATACACAAACCTTTGTAATGTTTTTATAAAAATTGTTCGAAGACAGTAAGGAACAAAGTAACCGGCCAGCAAATCAAGTTTAGCACGTTGACATTTAAAAATGTTGTCGGCTGTCTGTGAAATCGACGGGTTGTGCGCATCTACAGCCATCTGACAGCATCCATTTTGTTTCATCGGGCCGGCGACCACGTTTTCTTCGGAAAACGAATTCGTCTTGCCCAATCACCGTGCAACGTTGCCGCAAGTTATTTGCAGAATGATTTCACTTGACATTGGCAAAATTCGTAATAACGAGAGGCCATTCAATAAAGAAGAGTCATTTTTCAACTGACGTGTTAAGTTTAATTTGCAGCCGTCTGTGGGTACTCAACGTCAAATTATTTTTGGTTACTCTCTGAGAAAAGCCACATAACGCCACTTTTTGGAGCGGTAACTGGCATCTTCGCGAGGGGAGTCCATAAAAATGAATAAATAAATCTATTTATGTCCCAATAATTTAATGATTATGAGTGTTACAGATTTTCACGATTACGTTGTTTACAGTATACAAAATAGCCTTACACCCTTTAAAACAGTGAGTGGAGCACACCCATCTCTTCTTGAGGCTACCCGATGTCCTCTGACAGAAAATATAATCTTCGATTTTTATGAGATATTTTCCACTTTTCTTCGATTCTAAGAACTGCCATGTAACTAAAAAAAATCCAAAAAGGATTGTACTATTTGAAAATAGAAAAAATTTTTGCTTAAAATAGAATTTTCCATCAGTGATTCATTCTATAAATAATATCAAAAATTGCATCTTTTTAAAGGTGTGAATACCTTACCTTTGGTGCGGCTTTGAGCGTTGTGGATAATTTTAACTTTCTGAGTTTTAAAGCTAATTTACAATCCTGTCAATGAAGTAGGTAAAATATTTTTCAAAATGCACATTGAATTATGATATGGATAGATTTCGAATTGTGTGAGAACTAAGAGTGTGAAACGCTTTACCGGCGAATTTTTCGCCGCTGAACATTTCGACGTCAAATCCAAATTCTATTCTGTAATACATAACAAAATATCCGATTCCGCTTAGTCATAAAGAAATATCTATGAAGTTACAAGTAATGCTATTATTCCCATTGAATCAATTCGAGTGGTATTATAGGCTTAAGATTTATCGGTAAATTGTTTCACATCGGAGAAATAAACAGTTTTAAGAATATTTTATTTATTGATTCATACAAAAATGTCTAATGGTTATGTCTATCATTAACTTCTATGACTTCATCATTACGCGTTACAACACGAGCCTTACATCCTTTAGTTGGACATTTCCAAGATATTCTTTCTGAAATCCAAAGAAATTTAAACATAATATTTTTTTCAATATGATTATACATAATTGTTAACTTATTAGTATCCTCCACCATTCTACAACGGCGAAATAAAAAATATAGACACCAAGTATAAATACTTAGTTTTTTTTCTATAATTGAAACATTTACATAGAAACAAAAAAAAAATCGATAGAACATGAGTAAATTATGACAATTACAAAGTCGTGAGTTATTAAAATAGATAAAGCTCTAATGATATAATAATGTTTGTATAATGTCCGCTAAATAATGATGACATAGATGCCTGCCCAGTTGTAATAAGACTTAGTATAAAAGCCTTAGTCAACGTGTTTGATGTGATGACTGACAACTTTAAGTTTTTGCTTAGGATATATTACTTTTACAGCTGTAGTCTTTCTGACTAGAACACACTCTTTATGCCTTAAATCTCCTCTTAAAGTGGCAGTAAAATCTGTAACCACCATAATTATTAGTAGATCTACATTTACTTTTCAGAAACAAATTACTAAATTTAACAATAACATAACAATTACCACACTGATCCATACAATTAATGTGCTAAATACTATTTGAAGAATTGATATCTGAAGAAATAGTCCGTCTATCAAATTAAAAAAAAAGAAAAAGAAAAGAATACTGGATAACAGACATAAGTAAAAAAATAAAAAACGTGATCAAACACTTTCTATTCATGATTTGTACAACCAGCACGATATTAACAGTTTCTGACTAGTTAATTACATTAAGAACATTAGCGGCCTTACTAATAATGAAGTTACATAGAGTTTTATCTCTTTTCAAAGTCATTCGAATTAAAAAATGACAAAAACTGTGTAACTATAAATACTTTATACATTATTATTAAGGCCCTGAAAGTAAGATCATTCTATCTATTAACGGAACAATAGCAGAATTATCTTCTTGAGCAACGATTTCAGCCCCTGCTGTAATGTGATTAGTGATTAGACGTAGTCTAAGAATTCATTCAGTGACTGCACTAAATGAATTCTTAGATAACGACATCAATTAGACAATCCAAAATTCATAATATTTTATGATTGCGGCATTTTATTTAGCGAATGATCTCTCACATCATCACCAGCCTATATACGTCCCACTGTAGGGCACAGGCCTTCCTACATGGTAGAATCACATGAGGGATTTGGGGCATAACAACACCACTCTGGCCCAATGCGGTTTGGTGGATTAAAGCTGCTTCAGTAACAACTGGGACCAATGGCTCAACGTGCTTTGCAGGAGTTTGAGATTCGAAATTTTGATTCACATATCCCGATATCGACCATGACCAAAGTTGCTTTGGTTCAGTAATCGTTCACGTCACCGTGCTCATCCCACATATAATAATGAATCTCGAAGATGATGAAAAGCTTATCTAGTTCTTAATGATTATGTGCATTGCAACCCCTAACAATAGTGTCATGGATAGTGGTCAAAGAGGCTTTACATCCTTTAAAACAGTGAGTGGAGCATACCCATCGTGTCTTCCAGCCGTTTGTGACTTTTGCACTGAACGTGTAACCTTTGCAGAGAAGCTGCCTATTACCTCTTCTGGACCAAATAAATTGATGATCTGTAAGAAAAATCTACAATTAACATAAGAAAGTACAAAACTTGACGAACAACTTAATCTCGTGAAGTTTTTGACTAATCGGGCTAAGTTGCTATGTGTCGAGCAGACTCATAATAATAATTATGAACAAGACACCGCTGCTGGCTGCTTTTTATAATAAATAGAGTATTCACAAAAAAATTAAATTGTAAACCTTTCTTATTGACTGAATAAACTTCATGCCTAGAATTTAAAAATAACTAAATAAAGTAACATTATTTCTTTGATCTATACAAAGGTTAGAAGAGAAGTGGACGCTGAAAATTGTTAGGTTAAAACCTCGTCTCTCTGATACTATTTTTTTATATGCAAATGATTTGACACAATGTCTATGTATTTATTGTGTTACTATGTTATTTAGAGTGCCAGTGTAATGTAACATTGAGGAAACACTCAGTAAGCAGGGGCAAGTAACCTCTTCTGACTTCTGTGAAGGTAAAATCACGTCCGGTATTACTGTATGCTATATAAATAAACAACAATAGGTGCTTTGGCAAAGTCAAACAAAACTGTATACAACTAAGAGATCTTATTGATTATCAATACCTATTATACTAAAATATTTTCGGAAAGAAAGACTGGTTAGCATTTTAAGTGGTTATATTATTTTACAACCTCAACAAAGTATACATAAATAACATTAACGAAAGTCAACACATTCAGTTCATTCTGTTTACACATTATAATGTTAAAATAAAATTAAGAATATTATCAAAAATGTTAAAAATAATCAAAAGCTTGAATCAATAATGGCCTGATGATATACAGACTCTTGAGGTGAACAATCAAACTAACAAACAATAGTTTATATGTAGAAATTTGGATTCCATAGAGGCAAGTCATAAGTAGACTAATCATCATTCATTTGGCATCTTAAAAATGCGTCGTCGTGGATTCAAACTCGGATAAACAATCAGTTAGGTTTAATAATAGCACAATTGACATCATTCTTTTTAAATATGCAAGTAAAATATTTTGAAGATGTTAAATTAGCAACTTATCTTATAGTTAAGTTATAGTGAATCTGCAAAGTAAAATCGGTGGCCATCACTTAAGCTATCAAAATAAGTTAGCGAATAGGTTTTTGATATATAGCAAGTGATATTACTATATTACTATTAATCTACGATTTTCCGATCACCGAAGAAAAAAACAAGGAAAAGATCAATCGTAATTGACAATAGTATCTATTACAATATATCACAAACATAAAAACACATATAACACAAGATTTTGTTCTAAATATAGATTTTCATAGAGTTTTTTCACTTTGAGTCGTCGAGTTTAAATACGAGCAGACACTTTGATAGGATTATTTTAATGTGATTCGTTTTTATTTACTGGAAAATGGTTAACATAACTTAATAAATTCGCATTCCAAAACATTATTAACATCTAATTTTGAAGATTTGTGAAATTGAGAATAATATAAACAATAACGTAAAGAAGCTAATTAGCTTATTGTAGTATGTACATGTCGATCAGAAAAAGAAACCTATAGTCCGTGCCATTTAGCATGGCAATACCGGTCATAGACACCACTTTCAATAATAAAAAAAACCATTTTATCGCTAAATCTATAAACTGTCGCCAATTTCATTGCTAAGCATCATAATTAAAAGCGTCGATGAGACTACAAAGACAACTCAAGAAATACAAAAATAATGTAAATCGTTAATTGAATTTTTACACAGTATTATCAATATGTACATTATCATTAGTATTACAAAAATAAAATAAAATGTGAATAATGTGTTTTCATTTAAAGATCAATATTATTCGATTTCAGTGAAAACCATTTTATTTCCTTTTATTTACGATGCTGTTATCATTTTTGTTAATAAAGACCAGCCAGACCGGACTATAAACTACGTCCCACTGCTGAGCACAGACCTTCTTATATGGGAGTAACACATAAGGAGTTTGGGCCATAGCACCACCAAGCTGGCCCAATGTGGCTTGGTAGGTTAAAGCGGTTGTAGTAACAACCGGGACCATTAGATTAACGTACGCTCCGAAGCACGGAGGAGCTCTAGATTACTAATTTTGATTGACCCATCCCGGGATCAACTATGGCGAAAGTTGCTTCGTTTTTGTAATCGAAATCAAAGCGTTCAAGCCCCTGCCACACCGAATTCCTCAAACTAAGTAAAATAATATTAATATTAATAACATTAATGAAACCAAGAATTTTCTAAATGTTAATAATTCAACTGTTTTCAACACCTGAAATGAACCTAGGACTCATCCATCTTGTAATATAAAATCTGTCGCTTTCATAATACGTGAATATATTGGTAATGAGGTGTAAATGACCGCTATTGACATGCTAAATGGCACGGACTGTGGCCGATGAGACAGTCTCAGTTGAGTATCTTTGTACAATCTAAGCTATAGTCGAAATAATTCCTTTTTATTAGTATGGTTATGCACGTTAGTGATCTTTGTAATTTCGTTGCCAACAGTATGGACTACCGCCCGGCAGTGCTTGTGGTTGTGAGTGGAACAGACCCATCTGGTTTTCATACCGTTCACAGCTTGCGTACAAAACGTGAACCCATTGATGCTGATCAGCATCTTACCACGGCGGGACTGCACAAAGGACACTGAAATGTTAATAAATAATATTATTACTCGGCAACTTACACCTGTATCTTTACAATTATTTTTTATTTATAATTACAACTGTTACTGTTATCATCGCACAAGAAAATGCATATTACGGAAATGAGCTGTCGGATAGGTTTTTTAAAACTACATTTTATTTTAATAAAGTATTTATTTATCTTTCACAATTTTTGGTGAAAGCTTATAAACCCTAACCCTGTTATTATAAAACGTGGACTAAAGATAGTCTTGGTTTAAAACTGATGCCGTCACTGTCTTTCTTTTAACAAATAAAAGTGACAGCATTAGTTTTAGTCCTAGTACTAAAGTTAGTCCTCGTTTTGTAGTAATAAGACGGTAAGAGTCCAATATATGTCATTTTGACGTGTATGCCGACATAAATATGCTGTATCTCTTTCGTGCACGACCGGATTGCCGCAACCGTCTGAACAAACTCAGTAGTTTTGTCTATTTGACGTATGTTTGGGCTCTATGTTAAGCTATTGTAGAGACGCTAGGCCTCGTAACATGCAAACACGCATTTGTTTTCCATAGAGACTTTACTGTGTAGGGATACTATTTGGATTTCTTTTATTTCATACTCACTATTTGTCTCGTGACGGATTTGTAAATATACGTTAGTTTGGTAAAAAAACTATCGATAAATTTAACTTTTATCTTGCCAAACATCTCATTGTTGAAATAATCAGTTTAATGGAAACCGCCACATTAAGTTTTCATGACAAATTATGTCAATCGATAAATCTACGGTCACTAAGCTCGTATGGAAAGAAACAGAAAAGATATAGATAGGGTATATTCAAGACTTCACCTGTGTAAATACACCTTTAAGAAAAACAAATAAAACTTGGATGTTTAAATAAAAACCCACTTTGAAAATTATCAAATTTTAATAAAAATACGTATTACCTATAGATGGCACTTCTATTCTTTTGTTTATCTACATTAAAACCCTTTCTGTATTGGGGTTCTTATGATTATGTACGTTATATATTTTGACAATTTCATTTTCGAAAGTGTGGAGCAACGCACGGCAATGTTTGCTGCTGTGTGTAGAACAGATCCATCTGGTTTTCATACCGTTCACAGCTTGCGTACAAAACGTGAACCCATTGATGCTGATCAGCATCTTACCACGGCGGGACTGCACAAAGGACACTGAAATGTTAATAATTAATAATATTATTACTCGGCAACTTACACCTGTATCTTTACAATTATTTTTAATTTATATTTACAATCGTTACTGTTATCATCTCACGAGAAAATGCATTTACGGAATTGAGCCGTCGCCGTCGGGTAGGTTTTTATAACTACATTTTTATTTAAATACAGTATTTATTTATCTTTCACAATTTTTGGTTAAAACTTATAAACCCTAGAAGCCCAATTTGTGTCATTCCAACGTGTATGCCGACGAAAATATGCTGAATCTTTTTCGTGCATGACCGGATTTTCGCACCCGCCCGAGCCAACTCAGTCATCATCATTATCATCATCAGCTTATATACGTTCCACTGCTGGGCACAGGCCTTCTTACATGGAAGAAACACATGAGGAGATTGGGCCATAACACCACCACACTGGCCCAATGCGCCGAGATCTATCAGAAGATGACTAAGTACGTAATTTCTGTAAGTGCTGTCATTGCCGTTCAGCCGACTGGTTAAACGTTGCGGAAGGGACTTGGCTAGTTGTCCTTCAGCCGTGTCATTTGGATGCCGGCGTTCAATCAACGGGCGAGGGATCCAGTTAGTCGGCTAATTTAACCAGACGGCTGCGACATATACAAAATTTCACCCGTGTTTCACACCTTAAAGACAACAATTAAAACTTGGATATTTAAATAAAAACACAGTTTGATATTTATTACATTTTAATAAAAAAAACATATTACTTACAGATGGCGCTTCTATTCCTTTGTTTTTCTACAGTCAATCCCTTTCTGTATTGGGGTTCTTATGATTATGGACATTATATATTTTGACAATTTCATTTTCGAATGTGTGGAGCAACGCACGACAATGTTTGTTGCTGTGTGTAGAACAGATCCATCTAGTTTTCATGCCACTTACTGCTTTTGTACAAAACCTAAACCCGTCGACACTGATCAAAGTCCTGCCGGAACGTCGGGATTGTATGAACTTCACTGCAAAGGAAAACAAGAGTGGACGTCATAACTAAACTAACTTCAGAGTTAGGACAAAATGGGTCCATAAGTAGTAAAATCCTTCTACTTAAAAAAAACAAATATTAAAAAAATGAATTGTAATTGGGCCAAATGCGCCGAGATCTATCAAAAGATGACTAGGTACGTAATTTCTGTAAGTGCCGTCATTGCCGTTCAGCCGTCTGGTTAAACGTTGCGGGAGGGACTTGGCTAGTTGTTCTTCAGCCGTTACATTGGATGCCGGCGTTCAATCAACAGGCGAGGTGTCCAGTTAGGCGGATAATTTAACCAGACGGCTGCGACATTAACAAAACTTCACCCGTATTTCACACCGTAAAGACAACAATTAAAACTTGGATATTTAAATAAAAACACAGTTTGATATTTATAACATTTTAATAAAAAAACATATTACTTACAGATGGCGCTTCTATTCCTTTGTTTGTCTACAGTCAATCCCTTTCTGTATTGGGGTTCTTATGATTATGTACATTATATATTTTGACAATTTCATTTTCGAATGTGTGGAGCAACGCACGACAATGTTTGCTGCTGTGAGTAGAACAGATCCATCTAGTTTTCATGCCACTTACAGCTTTTGTACAAAACGTAAACCCATCGACACTGATCAAAGTCCTGCCGGGACGTCGGGATTGTATGAACTTCACTGCAAAGAAAAACAAGAATGGACGTCATAACTAAACTAACTTCAGAGTTTGGACAAAATAGGTCTATAAGTAATAAAATCCTTCTACTTAAAAAACAAATTGATGCCCCCAAGCAAAAAGTCGGTAATCGAAAAATGCAAATTTTACAGGAAAAATGTTTTACTGTTTTTGTGAATATCTTTGCAATGCATGGAAATATTTAGGGCATTGTTATACCCAATCAAACCTATTTTTTTGTGAAATGTAATTCTAATACCATTATGAAATTATGTGTAATCAAAAGCTAGTTATATGCGAAAATATATATTACAGGAAATAATATACCTAATTTAAAAATTACGGTACTAATAGTTACGGGGTTTTTACAGTAAAAATATACAATATTACAATTGGTATCCTTAAATTATGGACTATTATAACGTACGTTTCTGTAGGAAAGATGACGCGCAATGATTTAATATCGTATTATATCGGTAATTTATTATACATACAAAAACGGTATTGCTAAATTACAGTATAAAACGTGTAGCGTTTACCTTTTTATTTAACGTAATATTACAGGGTTGAATGAAAATTCCGTATTTCATAATTCCTATTTTTTTTAAATCCGCTACTTAAAAATTCTGAACGTTTATAATTACGAAAATCAATATGCCGAAATTGAAGGCACCGAACCATAAAAAATCCGAATTAATAATAATCCGCAATATCATAAATACGAATACCGAATATCAAAATTCCGAATAATATAATTCCGAATAAATTACATTGTGTTTTTTCTTAAGCATCACGTTATTAATAAATAGTTGATTTGTTAACTACTTTTTATTAATTTTCTTAAATTATTATTAAGCAGGCATGCAGCATGCAAGCAGGCATGCAGCATGCAGGCAGGCATGCAGCATGCAGGCAGGCATGCAGCATGCAAGCAGACATGCAACATGCAAGCAGGCATGCAGCATGCAAGCGGGCATGCAACATGCAAGCAGGCATGCAGCACGCAAGCAGGCGTGCAGCATGCATGGTTTCTGTCACGGCTCCGGCACTGCGGGGCTCTGGTGGTCCCACGCGAGCTTATCGTCGCAGATGGTTTTCGGTCACCACCGCAGCTTCAGCTTGCTGGCTGGCTTGGCCGGCCAGCCTCTGCCGCGGCGGCGACCTTTCAAACCACCTGCTCCTCAGCTCGCGGACAGCTTTTGTACAAAACGTAAACCCATCGACACTGATCAAAGTCCTGCCGGGACGTCGGGATTGTATGAACTTCACTGCAAAGAAAAACAAGAATGGACGTCATAACTAAACTAACTTCAGAGTTTGGACAAAATAGGTCTATAAGTAATAAAATCCTTCTACTTAAAAAACAAATTGATGCCCCCAAGCAAAAAGTCGGTAATCGAAAAATGCAAATTTTACAGGAAAAATGTTTTACTGTTTTTGTGAATATCTTTGCAATGCATGGAAATATTTAGGGCATTGTTATACCCAATCAAACCTATTTTTTTGTGAAATGTAATTCTAATACCATTATGAAATTATGTGTAATCAAAAGCTAGTTATATGCGAAAATATATATTACAGGAAATAATATACCTAATTTAAAAATTACGGTACTAATAGTTACGGGGTTTTTACAGTAAAAATATACAATATTACAATTGGTATCCTTAAATTATGGACTATTATAACGTACGTTTCTGTAGGAAAGATGACGCGCAATGATTTAATATCGTATTATATCGGTAATTTATTATACATACAAAAACGGTATTGCTAAATTACAGTATAAAACGTGTAGCGTTTACCTTTTTATTTAACGTAATATTACAGGGTTGAATGAAAATTCCGTATTTCATAATTCCTATTTTTTTTAAATCCGCTACTTAAAAATTCTGAACGTTTATAATTACGAAAATCAATATGCCGAAATTGAAGGCACCGAACCATAAAAAATCCGAATTAATAATAATCCGCAATATCATAAATACGAATACCGAATATCAAAATTCCGAATAATATAATTCCGAATAAATTACATTGTGTTTTTTCTTAAGCATCACGTTATTAATAAATAGTTGATTTGTTAACTACTTTTTATTAATTTTCTTAAATTATTATTAAGCAGGCATGCAGCATGCAAGCAGGCATGCAGCATGCAGGCAGGCATGCAGCATGCAGGCAGGCATGCAGCATGCAAGCAGACATGCAACATGCAAGCAGGCATGCAGCATGCAAGCGGGCATGCAACATGCAAGCAGGCATGCAGCACGCAAGCAGGCGTGCAGCATGCATGGTTTCTGTCACGGCTCCGGCACTGCGGGGCTCTGGTGGTCCCACGCGAGCTTATCGTCGCAGATGGTTTTCGGTCACCACCGCAGCTTCAGCTTGCTGGCTGGCTTGGCCGGCCAGCCTCTGCCGCGGCGGCGACCTTTCAAACCACCTGCTCCTCAGCTCGCGGACCGCCTCGTCCCTCCGCGCCTACGCGGGTTTAAATTACACTCTAGTTTAGGGCAAGGTCGGACCACGTGGAGTCAGCTTGTGCTAGTTCGAATCTGGGTGATAATTCGATTTAATCAATAAGATTTAGGACTACCTACCTATAATATGCCAAAAAAAATTAGGTTTTTTTAAACTATAGAGATTATAATTTTTAATATACCCGTTTTAGATACAATATCTGAATGTTAGCAATGAATTTTCGGGAAATTAAAATATGGATTACCATATTTCGGACTAGTAACACAGCGGGGTTTTTAATTCTTCGAACTAATGAAAGTCGGAAAATTAAAATTTCGTATTGATGAATTTCGATAAAATAAAAATCGTGTTTTTGAATAGTCGGAATTTAGTCTCTTAGGGATTGTAAAATGCGGATTTTTTAAAATCGGAATATTCAAATTCGGAATTAAATAATTCGGAATTTTTGAGTGTTCCCATACTTTTCGCCAGTTACCTTCGAATTTAAAATAATATTATAGATTTGATCAGGTGTGTACAATACTTTATTCTTAATATTTTTTTCTATGCAGGCATGCATAGGATCCCCTTCGTTTTGACTTTGCCTGTTTGGAAAAACTGATAGAAGTTCCAAGAAGTTTGACAGAATAAATATATAAAGCAAAAATATATCGATTTTTAATTTGTCCATAGCAGCCATCGGAATATAGTAAAAATTTATTAATGCCTTTCTCTTGTTCACGCTTGAAAAATAATAATAAAGCACTTCCTATTTCTGAGCTGCCTCTTTTGGCTATTTGGTAATTTAACATAATAATATCCTATTTCCCAAATGGTATCATAAACGGTAAAATTATAGCAAGGATATTCTCGTTTGTAATGAAATGTTCCCACTTCAGATTGTGGTATACTTAAAACTTATAGCAAATCAAATATTGCAACTGTTGTAATATATTTGTTAGCTGTATCTATTTCTTCTTTTTTAATAATCTTTTCTTTTCTGTTTTTTGTAAATGGAGTCTATGTTTTTCCTCTAGAGTAGTTTTAACGTTCAAATCTGACTGTTCATAAATTGAGCAAGAGCTAGACTGGACTTTTTTAGGTTTGAAAAAGGAGTAGTTATATCGGCAGTTATTTTTTTTCAGCTTATAAATGCAAATACAGATAGACTAGAAGATTTTCACAGGGATATACCAAGTCCTGGGTGGCTCAGTTGGTTAAAGCAGTCGCCCGGATTGCGAAAGGTCGCGGGTTCGATTCCCGCCTCAGGACGTGAAATTTTTCTAGTTTTATATTTTAATTACTAAGCTAAAAATTCTTTCATATTGTCGCTTTGTCCCCATCACAATATCAGTGTAGCCTTGCTGTATGAACCACTCAGTATAAAAGCGATACATTTTGGTGATATTAAAATTTTCGGAAAGATATTCTTTTTTTGAATTCTTTCTCGTATAATGGGATTTCACTTTAGGAAATAAATCAATATGTGCTTTAATAGTGGCCTCTGTTTGAGTATTCATTTTATTAGGTCTATTGGTATGCCTCCCCCTTTTGTCTTTTAATCCCTCATTGCCTCTCGTAACTTTTTCTAATGCTGTATACACCACCTGTTCCCCGATTTGCAAAGTATTTAAAAAAAAGGTCTTACATACAGGTATACGCTCATTATTTAAAACCAAAAAATAGTTTAGTGTTTGCTTGCGGTTGTTTTTACGATCTAATGTAATTCGTTTAATGGTTTTGCTTTCGACATGTCTACTGATATATAACCATTGGTGTTCGCGATCAGCATGACTATAAAATTTATCGAAAATGTCTTGTCTTTCTGACTCACTAAACTTTTCTCTACAACCTTTTTTACACACACATACAGTACCCATTGTTTTACATGGGAATTTTTTTTTCGTATTACAACCTTCATAAGCTTGGCCAGAATTTTTTAGGATTTTATTTTTGTTACGCCTCCAATCGCTCGTATTCTGTTCGCGTTTTCTAGTCAATTTTTTTTCTTTTTCATCTTCTATACTGTGCACTTCTTGGTCACGTGAACAATTTATACTTTCTGTTAATGTTATATCCTTTTCATTTTGTAGTAATGTAACATTTTGCGAAGTTTCTTCTGGCTTTAATGTTTCCTCTACTGTTTTGTCTTCTTGGCTATCTTCTAACGACTTCAGTTCAATATTTGACTGGTTTATTGTTACCGTATTGGATTTTTCAAATGGGGAAAAAATTGAAGTTGTTTCATGTATAACTGAGGAGGTAGCTACAAAACTGACGTTTGTTAAATGATGCGATGATAAGTTAGAGATTGTTGCTGGAGCGCTAGTATGATTTGAAGCAGTTATCATTCGATTAATACTTAGAGAGTCAGCGCTAAGACTTGAGATGTTACTGAACGGGCTTTTCGACTCAGGTCTCTCTGGACTTGGGACATGTTCAGAGCAATCCGGTGAATAATCTTCATGCGATGAGTCTTCGTCAGTATCAATGTATTTTTGATTCGATATTTTTCGTAACTTATAATATTTCGATAATGTTTGGTTAGAAGAAGTTTCTATTTCACTGAGTTCTTGACTATTAATAGGAATACAATGTGCACCTGAAATAAAATAAAAAAAAGTTTTATTAAGAACATAATTTCATGCTCCACAAAAGCTAGGGCATATTCCAAAGGGTACCTATTTTTTTACACCTACAATTTATAATTTATGCCAGTTTGTACGACTAGTTTAGTAGTTCCATAAACAACAGGCAAACATATACAGGATGGTGCTGTCAATACGACAATAAATTGAAACATGGGCTATATTAGTTCATAGAAATGGTTTGCCACTTTCAAAAACATGTTATTCATTTGATAATGTCATGACATTTGTATGAAATAGTATAACATTGGCTGCATTATTTCACAGAAATGTCCTGAAATTATCAAAAGAACAACATGTTTTTGAAAGTGCCAAACCATTTCTATGAACTAATATAGCCGATGTTATTGACGTATTGACGTTACCACCCGATATTTACAAACCTTCTAATTTAGATTGTTCGGCAGAGCTTGTACTTGTAGACGCCTCAGCAGTTATTTCTGGACGATTATTACAGTACTTACTATAGTCCACATCAGTACCTTTCACAAATTAAAAATCATTAAGTACAAAAATAAGTCAATGCCCAAAATATGTTCATTAAATTAAAATAGGTATTTACGAGACATTATCAATGTGTCATGATACAAACAAAACACTTTTAAAATGTTGTCTGTATTTTTATTATTTATTTTTTTCATCATTTCTTTCTTTATTTGTAATTGTTACAATAAAGTAGGCGTTTAAACGCATCAAAAACATTAAAATGTGATTAAAATTAACGTTACTTAGTGTATATGAATAAAATTAGATACAATTTATGATATAAACAGAATTTATAAACAAAAAGAAATTCAATCTAAAATGTCTTAGGAAAACTATTTTGAACAAAAAGAAGAAATTCAGCTTTAGGTACTTCGTTTCGTTTCAAGTGCCTTTTCGCACCAGAGGTGCATCACCAGTGGGTCGTTAAAATTTTACGAGATGCATTAAGAGACGCCAACGAGAAGTTATAATTGTGTTAACCCGGCGAGCGTAAGGTTCGAATGTGTAACATGGAGCGCTAGGTGGGTGTAGCACACCCTGATAGTTATTGTGTGATTTTATTATGGTATTATTTTTATTACTTATTTTATTGAATACTAAAATGATCTTTACATCTATTTTCAACGGAAAAAGGGAAAGGAAAAAATAAATAAATTATCTAATGTGACTTAATGGGTTTTTAAAAAATAATAATTCCAACTTATATTTATTGACTAAGGGTTATGTTTATCACTTTTAACAAAAATATGAAACAAAATCAACAAAAACTAGTTTTTGTTCTAATAGACTAAACATAAATACAAAATAATTTTTTTACTGTATAATAATAATAAATAAAAAATGACTTATTAATTTTGAGATCGTGTGTAGTTTTCACAGATGAAAATGGCATATATGGATATATAAATAACGACTGCATTGAGAACAAACTTATTTATTTTCGGTGCTTTCTTAATTGCCCCCACGCAGCTGCTCAGGCGCTGGCAGCGTAATATCAATTCGCTATTGAAATATTGATTGATTTATCTTGGTCTGGGTGTGTCACACCTTACACCCAACCTTAACAACCCGGGTTAGGTCGGGTTTTGAAAGTTAGGGTGAGTGTTTTCCCTGTTGTTATTTTTTAACGAGAAAACGAATATGAGGGGCTTGAATCACACTATAATAATAATAACAAATTTTATTAAGAAAAATGTACAAAGACAAAACGTGTGTTCAATTTATTAGCAATGTCACCGATTGAGACATTTCAGTTTCTGGTACGATCGAATAGCGAAATTGAATCGTACTATTAATAGTAAGATTCAATTGAACCAGATGCAGCGAATGAGCTTTCTGAGCTATTCTTGTGAAGAGGATGGCGGTATGAAGATGGTGATGAATATATGGAGGATAAGCCATCACGCATATCTCCTCTGTAAGCCCCAAGTGCATCTCGTGTTGGTGTCGATGTCTTTGGTCTAGACAGTTTTGTCTTCTGTACTGTTTGATTGGCATCAATGGTGGAGGTGAAGAAAGATCCTTGAGGCTCATTTTCGGTGGCTACTTAGCCACTGTCGATCACTGTTTTATGACTGTCAGATGAACTAGGTACCATATGTGTCTGATTTTGATTATTCCGCATTGATCGAAGACCGTATCTTGACTTACTAGTAGCTGGAGATGAAATAAGCGGATCGGCAGTTATGTTTGGTGTTAAATTAACATATACTTCCAATTCTGCTTCATTGAAACTGACTTCTTCTATGGTTTCCAAAGCTTTGCTCTGCTTCCGTCGTTTATAATAAGCCTTAAAGTTTTCCCTGTTACGCTTTCTTATTTGTTTTTGACGTGCAGGAGTTTCTTGATTAATTGGCAATATTTTACCTTCGCTCTTCTTCTTGTGGTATCTTTGGCGATCTTTTTCTTTATATGCTGCGTATAGGTTAGGATCATTCATGATTTTTACTCGCCTTCGTTGTTGTCTCAGCTCCAAAATCTTGTTGTTGCTCCAAAATCTCCTCTCGACTTCGTTTTGGCTTACCTATTCTTTCTGTAAAAAATACGTATACATACATTTGTGTATACCAAATGACAGTCAGTAGGTACAGTCCGCGAGGCATAAAGCCGGGTCCAGACGTGTGTAACGTGTAATGTAATTTATCGTGTAATGTAACGCGATTTAGGCGTTTGTACGGCACTTAAACATTCGCGTTACATTACACGATAAATTACATTACACGTTACACGGACACCCGTCTGGACCCGGCTTTAACCCTTGGGGTGCCTGGTGGGTGAAAATCTCACGGCTTGCTTGGTGGGTCTAAGGGACCCGTAAGCAAAATTTATTATCTTTAACTAATTAATGTGTCGTAGTTCAAGGGCACAAGTTTTTATGTATTTTCAATACTATTTGTACATCGTAAAATTAAAAAAAAATAAGATGTTTTGAATTATTTTTATTAATTAACTGATATAACCTCTAATTTTAGGTAACAAAAATCAATACTTATGTTTTAAACTACAATTTGAAACTTTTAGTTAAGATAAGAAATTAGACTTCACTTTAGTTTAAGGCACAGATGAATTACCTGACTTTTAAACTTCACGAAAAAAACTAAATATTATCGGTTATATTGTCTAGGCATAAATAATATAATATTTTTATAACAGCATCAATAATTCTGAAGATTCATCGATAGTAGAACTAAATAGCGGTAAATTCAAATTACTTTGTCGGGTAGTCGGATAAGGATCTTTCTACACCATGCCTTATTTTTTGGTTTTAGTTAACCCATTAAGGCCATTTTTTACAAAAGCAATATTATTCTATTATTCTAGGTGGTAGGCCCGTATGCAGGGTCGTCTGGGTAGGTACCACTGCCTTTCTTATTTCAGTCGTGAAACAGTTCGCTGTGTTTCGGATTGAAGGGAAAGGTAGCCAGTGTAATTACTGGGCATGGACGGCATTTCATCTTAGGCCCCAGGATAACAACGCACCTGCAATATCAAGTGATTTTTGCTTGTTATTGCAGGTGTATATAGGCGGGGGTTACCGCTTTCCATCAGGTGGGCCGTCAGCTTGTTTGTCATCCAGTTGTATAAAAAAAAAAAATTAAAGTAAATAATTTACCGTTAAAATCAGTATATCTTTCATTATAAACAAACAAAAATACAAAATAAAAACAATTACTTGCAGATTAAAAGTTACGCTGCGTGCCTGGTCGGACTCTAACGATAGTGCGTTTCAGACTCCGGAAGGTGTGACAAAATGTTGCCTAGTATGTATCGCGAAGCTATCCAGAAGCACAGTTAGCTTGGTTAAAAATGTAAAAAAATATCGTCGATTTCTTTGAGTGACGGGTCTGACAGACCCACCAGGCACCCCAAGGGTTAAGCTGAGCTTTGCATTTGTGTGAGTGATCCACAGGACGATCGCTAAAAAGCAGTATAAACCAGTTTAAACCAAGCAAAGAACGCGTTGCGCTCTCTAGGATGACGTGACACTCGCGGTCTGTAGGTAGGTCAGTTCATCATTTGCCTGCCCTGTTCCTAATTTTATTTGGGGTCGGCGTAATATGTTTTTCTCAGGTAGGTCAGTTGTTAGGTGAAAAAAAAACAATTATTTTTAGGTATTTCATAATTTTCGTCACGTTTAGCGTGACGGAATCGGGTGACAGAAATTAGGAACACGACGGTATTTAAGAGATAAATATTAATTGGTAAGGAATACTGTATATTGCTTTAAGCACGACGTCAACAACGCTTTTTTGCATTTAATAATCTAAGTAGCAAAATAAATATGCATTTAAAACATTAATTAAAACAGCGAACGGAAATTAGTATTGTAGTAAACCATGCGAACGGAAATTAGGTACTTACGATCGTAGTTCGACAGCGGAACAAATGACACAAGACCGCTTCGCTTGCCTGCCTCGGCACCACTGATGAAAGCCGATGTTGCGGTAGGGATGGGAATTGTTTACTCTGCTAGTGAGATATTAGCTACTTTTTAACTAGTGATGGAAATTATGTATAGTGAAAGGACAAACATATTTTTCGTTCTATCTAAGAAAATACACTTTTTTAACAGATTATTTTTTGTAAAAAATAAAATGTATTCATTAACTTCCGAATTGCACAGACTGAATTGTACCAATCATAGTTTATTTTGATCGTTTTTCAGTTTATCTATTATGTAAGTTTTGATTCAATGTGTTTCTTTAGAATTTATTTTTGAAAATAGACAAATCAAGTGTTGTGTATAGCTGTAATCGGAGTGCAAATTTAACTACGTATTTTAAAACGTTTGATATTTATGTATAAAATTATGATTTGTATTGTGTAGCTGTACCTTAAAATAAATAAATAAATAAATACTGTTGAAGTTAGAAAGCTTAATTCTGGGTTCTGGACAGCGAATAGAAATTAGGAGAACAACTTAGAAAAAATAATTTTGACTGTTTTCTGTACCAAATGTTTTTTTTTTTTTTATACAACTCGATGACAAACAAGCTGACGGCCCACCTGGTGGTAAGCAGTTACCGCCGCCTATAGACACCTGCAATAGCAAGGAAAAGCACTTGATATTGCAGGTGCGTTGTCATCCTGAGGCCTAAGATGAAATGCCGTCCATGCCCAGTAATTACACTGGCTACCTTTCCCTTCAATCCGAAACACAGCGAACTGTTTCACGGCTGAAATAAGAAAGGCGGTGGTACCTACCCAGGCGACCCTACATATGGGTCTACCACCTAGTAAAAAAATGTGGAACGCTTTACGATTTTGCGTGTCATCCTTGCGCAGGGGCCATGCTAATCTTCTCTGTATCGTTCCAATTTTAGTATATGTACTGCCGAAGCAAGTACAATATATATATTTTTCCAATTAATAATAGACAAATGCTAGACCTTGACCCAAAAAAAAAATTAGCTCCAAAATATTACAAATTAGACAGTTATATGTATGGACGCTCAAAAACCAGGTCTACTGAGAATGACCGTATAGTGAATAATTTTATGTGAATCACGTGTTTTCGTTTAAATATCAATATAATTGGATTTAAATATGAAACCGCCTATTTTTTAAATTTTTGTTACACACAACTGATGCTGTTATAAATTTTTAGATCAACAAAACCAATCGTCTAAGAAAAGTCATAATTATCATCATTATCACTAGACCACGTAATGCCCATTGCTGGGCATAGGCCTTCCTACATGGAAGAAACACATAAGGAGTTTGGACTATAACACCAACAAGCAGGCCCACTGTAGCTTGGTGGGTTAAAACGGTTGTAATGACAACCGCGACCACCAGATTAATGTACGTTCAGAAGCACGGAGGAGCTCGAGATTACAAATTATGATTGACCCATCCCTAGATCAACCATGGCTAAAGTTGCATCTTTTTTGTAATTGAAACCAAAGCGCTCATGGTGCAGTTCATCGAGCTCCTCAGGCTAAGTAAAGTAGCAAATGTTAATAAAACTAAGAATTTTCGAAATGTTAATTATTCAACTGCTTTCTACACCTGAAATGTTTCGATCGCTGCTCGCAATATAAAGGTATAAAAGACCTCTATTGGCATGCTGAATGGCACAAACTATACATATAACAGCACGAAAATTTTTAACTTTCGAATCATAGTTGTATAGGTATATAGCAATATAATCATCATCATCACCACTATATAGGTACACGTCCCACTGCTGGGCACAGGCCTTCCTATATGGGAGAAACACATGAAGAGCTTAGGCCACAATACCAACACGCTGCCCCAATGCGGGTTGGTGGATATAACATATTGGCGCCAATTAAGGGCACTGAATGAAAATTAATTGAAAAGCTATGTCGACACGAATACGATTCTAAAGTTAACAATATCCGTACATGGGTACTTATTATAAGTTAAAATTGACAAACAGCGGTAGTTTTACATAAAACATACTAGTAAAATTGGCGCTTAATTTTCTCTGTATTCAAGCCATGGCCGCTGTCAATTCTAGTTTTGTTGTGATTATGTACATTGTTGATCTTAACAATTGTGTTGTCGATTGTGTGTACCAGCGCACGACATTGCTTGTAGTTGTGGGAGGAGCAGACCCATCTGGTTTTCTGACCGCTCACACCTTTTTCACAAAATGTAAACCCGTCGACACTGATCAATGTCTTGCCTCGAATTCGGGATGGCACATACATCACTAAAAAGAATTCAAATTACATTTCTCATCATAAGTGTTGTTTTATCACGTTCCCTGTGCGTGCCCCACATTTGGTTGGCAATTGAAATGAGGCGTGAGTACACCACATTTCAATTGCCTTACAAGTGTAGGATATTATGATTGTAAACAAAAACATGTGGGTTCTGGGAGGACCTTTTGCCTATATTGGCATATCTTCACCAGCCTATGTACGTCCCACTGCTGGCACAGGCTTTCATACATGGGAAAAACACATAAGGAGTTTATGACATAACACCACCACGCTGACCAAATAAGGTTTGGTGGGTTAAATCGGTTACAGTAAATACCGGGACCAACGGCTTAACGTGCCTGCCAAAGCATGGTGGAGCTCAAGATAACACATTCAGATGGACCCATCCCGGGATCGACTATGGCGAAAGTTGCTTTGTTTCCGTAATTGAACCTCTGTGTTCAAACCATTACGCCACCGAGCTTCTCATATAATTATTTATTAATATAATTATTAAACTGCCAAAAAGAGAAAAAACAAAACAAAAATGTTTTTTTTTAATCTTTTTGATATGATATTCATTCGCAAATGTTACGGAAAACATGCCATGGAAAAACAAAACAAATAATTGAAAAATATGAAATATGCCATCACAACGTTTTCTAAATATCTTGTTGCTTGTTGCCGTGATTTTATCGTGTCAAAGCATGATGGTGAACTGTTTGATGTGTTCAAAGTTCATAATTTTTACAGCCAGTTAGTAATGTCATTTTAAGAATTATATTTAGGTATTTGCATATCATAATTGAATTTACAAGAGCAACTGCCCTCAGATCCGCAACAATTTTTTCGCAAAGTGTTTTCCTCTGGATCTTGAGCCATTCATAGTGAATAACTAATGCAATGAACTCAAAAAATAAATAAAGTACGATCGACTGTTCCAATCGCTTTATTTTCTTTTACACTTACAACTCAACTATAACAAACTCGAATCAGTTACAAACTCAAACTCTCTAAAGAGAATGACTTCATACATGCACCACTTATGAATGGCACTTCACAAACTGTTCCTAGCCTCTAATGAGAATAACTTCATAAGTGCACCACTTATGAATGGCACTTATAAACTTGTATCTAGCCTCTAATGAGAGTAACTTCATAAGTGCACCACTTAAGAAAGGCACTTATAAACTTGTATCTAGCCTCTAATGAGAGTAGCTTTATACGTGCACCACTTATGAATGGCACTTACAAGCTTGTATCTAGCTTCTAAAGAGAATAACTTCATGCGTGCACCCCTTATGAATGGCACTTCACAAACTGTTTCTAGCCTCTAATGAGAATATGTTCATACGTGCACCTCTTAATGGCACTTCTAAACTTGTATCTAGCCTCTAATGACAATGACTAGCACTAAGTTAAGAACTCAGACGTGCATGAACCTGTATGGGGCACTAAAATGAAAATGGACAAACCGGAAAGGGAATTTTCAGAAAAAAAAATCCAGGAAACACTCTAAGGGTTTTATAAAAAAAGATATATATGTAGTGCACTTGAGGGGTCAATGTCTAATGTACAGTTATACAGGCAATCGTATAACGTCCTCGCAAGATGGCCTAATACAGTTGATTTTAATATTGAGGTACTACCAATTTACATTTTTTGAAGGTATCATCATCTTGCACTACGTCTAGACACAGTTTGCCAAACGTAAAGCAATTGTGACATTTGTGAGATGATACGACACCCCACTCTCTGATTGGACAGATAAAAACTTTTATTTATCACTATGAGACAAGTACCCAGAAACCATACACTGATGGTTTTTTATTATTCAGGAGACGACGCGTACTTATAAGGGACAAAAAGAAACAACACGATGTAAAAATCAATTTTATCATCCAAAGTATTACAATTACAACACACAGAAATATAGTAAATGAAAAACAGTCATTGTAATATGAATTGTGTATGAATTTCCTATTTTTTTCGCTTTGGAAAAACGATGTCTCCGAGAAAGCACAGTTTCCTTCATCCATAATCAATTGTTTTGAATTCTTTCAAAAAATTCGATTTTTATGGTATGGGAAAAACAACAGCCGGTTTCATTTATTTAACAATTCATGTTCATACACCCAACATAAAATTATACATAATAATGGAAAGAGTGCAACTTATTTATTCGATAATAATGAAATTTTAATTTTCCGTACACAGCATCAAGTGTAGGATGGGCTATCAAATTTTAGATTTTTTTTTCAATCATAAGATGATTCTATATGTATAATATTATGGAGTCCCGAACATGTTTCCGAAAACCATTTTACCAAGGCATAGATCCCATAGATTTTTCCACTATTAGGGTACCTACTTTACTGACTGTAGGTAGGTACTGTACACATCAAAATACGTGATATATATTTTTGAGAGTTACCCAATTTAACTATTGATACAATAAAAAAATAAGTAGGAAAAATATAACTAAACGTTAAAGTTACAAATAGAACAAAGTGTAAGTAAAGAACGGAAATTTTATAAGTAAAGACCTATTAGGTATGTCAGAAGTATAAGTATAAAAGGCCCGACTTCATTTAGGTAATAAACTTCCGAGACAAATTCTTTTTGCTGTGATTATGAACATTGTTGATCTTCACAATTTCATTGTCGATAGTGTGCACTATCGCACGGCACTGCCTGTTGTTGTGGGTGGAGCAGACCCACCTGGTCTTCACACTGTTCACGAATCTCGTGCAAAACGTAAACCCATCGACGCTGATCAAGCGATTACCTCTCCGGGATTGCACAAACTTCACTGAAATATATTTGATTTATTGTTAAAAATTACGCATCTAAGAAATGACAAATTCTTGTTGTTATAGCACTATCTTAAATTTTCATGAGCACTATAAATTTCGAAATAAAACCACTTTACTGGATCAAATTCTCGTTTAATTATATGTTGGATATATATTTTATATCCATCGTTACGATTAAGTATTTTACAGTGAGTAGTTACGCTACTCCTTGTGGTATGACACAGTGTCGTTATAATTAAGCAGCAGTTGATATGCAAACAACTCGCTGGTATTACTTGAGCCTTCAAAATAAGTTTCTGATTAAGTTCGCTGTATTGAGATATAAACAGTGTGTTTCCAGCTGCACTGGCTGTTTTCCCATGTGGACTCTTCTTACCGCTTCACATCAGGTGGTGTTGAGTCATTTGCTGTGCTTTGTTAAAAAAAATATGAATACACCACCGTTAACCAATATGTTTCCTTGGAGTATGGCTATCGCGCACACTTTAATCTGATCCTTACTAATATCCTTACTTTAATATTATAAATGCGAAAGTAACTCTGTCTGTGTGTTACGCAATCACGCTTAAACTACTTGACCGATTTAAATGGAGTTTGGTACAGAGATAGGCTAGAGTCCGAGAAAGGACATAGGCTACTTATTATTAACTATTACTAACAATGACAATATAAGGTACATATATATAACTAATAATAATGACAAGTATTCCTCCTCTCCATTATTGTTGTGCCCGACAGGGTCCATAGTGATTCCTACTGTGTAATGAAACATCTATTGTAAATACCTATGGAATGCAATAAACGATTGAGTATTGAGTATTGAGTAATGCGAAAAAAGGGCTGTAAGAGGTTGAAATAGGGGATGAAAGTTTGTATGGAAAAAGTCAATATTCCACGCGGACGTAGTCGCTGGCAAGGAATTCAATAGGGGTTATTTAAATATTTTAGGTGGCATACTGAAATTCTATGCATTGGGCCAGCGTGGTGGTGTTATGGCCCAAGCTCCTCATGTGTTTCTCCCATGTAGGAAGGCCTGTGCCCAGCAGTGGGACGTATATAGGCTGGTGATGATGATGATGATGATGATGATGACTGAAATATTATTCGACAACGCGTATCAGCAGCATCTTGAAGGAATTGGCAAGTGAAAGGAAGAGAGGAAAGCGACAGGTGGATAATTACACATATCGTGGTGACGTCGTGACTGGTCAAGCTGCAGCAGACGCTTTTGCCTGTTACTTTGGGTCAGTGATCCATAACCAAATACCGGTATTGGACCCCATTAATGCTGCCCAGGCGGCTTAGACGAAAATTGGTGCGGAGTAGCTTGCTAGCGTTGCTAAAACGAATCGCGTAAGCGTCATGATAAATAACGACGATAACAACTTTTTGGTCGCGAATAAACTACATCCTATCGATTCAAAATGGAACACGACTTTTGTATGCGATTTCTCCTCTACTTATACTATTTATCTCATTGGTTCGCTGGTTAAACATTCTTGATTAATGCCTCGGAAATGTTAGGTAAATTATTGTTCGCAATTTTTTTCTGCTGTGATGACTATGACGGATTCAAGGTGGTTTTTGATGGTACAGGGTTTCCGTCCTCGAACCCTTACTACCACGGTTCTCCCGAGCTCGAGGTTAGTTAGTAGGTACAGTACATGAAGCCAGATTTAGACCAAGTTTATCACTAAATTCAATAATTTTTGGACATAATGTATAGAAACTAAAAGGGGCTATCAAAAATGTATGTTTTATTAGTGATAAAGCCTCGGAAGCGGTGATATAACATGTGCTTCATTTATTACTTTGCTATGATTATGTTTATTGTTGATCCTGACTATTTCATTTTCGATAGTATGCATCACCGCACGACATTGCTTGTAGCTATGTGTGGAACATACCCATCTGGTTTTCATGCCCTTCACAGACTGTTTACCAAACGTAAAACCGTCGACACAGATCAAACGC
Source organism: Nymphula nitidulata (assembly GCA_947347705.1). Taxonomy (NCBI): domain Eukaryota; kingdom Metazoa; phylum Arthropoda; class Insecta; order Lepidoptera; family Crambidae; genus Nymphula; species Nymphula nitidulata. The sequence goes on from OX374626.1 coordinate 4,643,252, forward strand.
CTCCCTTTGCGGGATTGCACGAACTTCACTGAAATGACAAAAACGACATTTGATTAATTATGGCCAAAAGTAAGTTACGTAGTGGTTGTTGTCGGCTGACTGTGAAATCGACAGGTTGTGCGCATCCACAGCCATCTTACAGCATCCATTTTGTGTTATCGGGCCGGCGTCCACGTTTTCTTTGAAAAACGAATTCGTCTTGCCCAATCACCCTACAACGTTGCCGCAAGTTGTTTACACATTATTTTTACTTGACATTGGCAAAACTCGTAATAACGAGAGGTCAATAAATAAAGAAGAAGAAGAAGTTATGCAGTGCCGGAATTTGGAGAACCATCTGTCGACATCACCAACCAAAAAAATAAGGCTTCACATGAGGTGGTGTTAAGTCATCTGCCGTGCTTTGTTAAAAAAAAATAAGAATACACCACCGATAACCACTATGTTTCCTTGGAGTATGGCTATTGCGCACACTTTAATATAATAAGGTATAAATTAGCGGGCAAAGAATTCAATAGGGGTTATTTAAATATTTTAGGTGGCATACTGAAATAGTAATCGACAACGCGTATTAGTAGCATCTTCAATTGAAAAAAAGATTAAAAGAAGAAACCGACAGGTGGATGATTACACATGTCATGGTGACGACGAGACTGGTCAAGCTGCAGCAGACGCTTTTGCCAGTTACTTTGGGTCAGTGTTCCATAACCAAATACCTGTAAATAATAATTAATGCTGCCCAGGCGGCTTAGGTATACGAGTATTGGTGCGGAGTAGCTTGCGTTGCTAAAACAAATCGCGTAAGCGCCATAATAAATCACGACGCTTACAGCTTTTTGGTCGCGAATAAACTACATTCTATCATTTCAAAATGGAACAATACTTTTGTAAGCGATGTCTTCTCTACCTATACTATTTATCTCATTGGTTCGCTGGTCAAACATTCGTTAAAGTTCCTCTTAAGATCGGAAATCTGCAAAACGATTTGCCTCAACGAGTCCGTGTAATTCATGACAGAAGAGGTTGAAAACTCCTTCCCCATGTTCTAATGCTTGTTCAAAGCCAGGTACTGAGCATGAGGTATTTATCCGTTCCTATCGTGATATAAACGGACTCGTTTAGAGATAGACTGCGTCCGCATAACCCCAATTTAACTCACGGTGCATTGACGACAACTAATAAAAATCAGTCTTTTTTTTCTCTTACTAACCTTTTGTCTCTAACCTTTTGTACACACAACAGCACATCAAGTGTAACAGTTGCGCAACAAAAACCATGTAAGGGCGGTCTCAAGGTCAAACTGTTACGCTTGAAGTGCTGATGGCTGTACATTCCCTTTGACTTTATTTTACTTAGGTCAGAATCTTAATTAGAAACATTAGTAATAATATTCAAAATGACGTCTAATAGACAGCACATTAGTAGATAGAAACTAACCAATAAAGACACTTCAGCTGTAGAGGGTATCTATTTAACCGTCTGCATCTGAGCTGATCAAACTATAATGTTGCTCGATTTATACCTCGGTTAGTTAAATTAATGTTAGCAATATTTTTTTTTTGCTGTGATGACTATTTTTTTATTTATTTTTTTACCACTAAGGTGGCAATCAAGCATACGGCCCACCTGATGTTAAGTGGTTACCGTAGTCTATGGACGCTTGGACATTCCACAGCTTGAGCGTAAGCGGGAGAAAGTTTCTTTGAAACCGTACAGTACGCGACTACTTTGGTTCCAATTTGTGAGGATGAACTCCCTGCCGGTGGCGAGCGGCGCGATCATAGAAAGAAGCCGAGGGCGCTATGACGGATTAAAGATGTTTCCGTCCTCGAACCCTTACTACCACGGTTCTCCCGAGCTCGAGGTTAGTTAGTAAGTTACTATTTAAAATGTCACGTGAAATGGCATACTGTCAGAAGCCAGACTTAGACCAAGTTTATCACTAAATTCAATAATTTTTGGACATAATGTATAGAAACTAAAAGGGGCTATCAAAAATGTATGTTTTATTAGTGATAAAGCTTTGGAAGGCCATGATTATGTTTATTGTTGATCCTGACTATTTCATTTTCAATAGTATGGATCACCGCACGACATTGCTTGTGTTTATGTGTGGAACAGACCCATCTGGCTTTCATGTTCTTCACAGACTGCTTACCAAACGTAAAACCGTCGACACAGATCAAACGCCTCCCTCTGCGGGATTGCACGAACTTCACTGAAATGTAAAACGACATTTGATTAATTATGACCAAAAGTAAGATATGCAGTGCCGGAATTCGGCGAACCATCTGTCGACATTAACAACACGCAATTCGCTGGCAAGAGTATTCTGCTTCTCGCTCTCTCGACTATACAGGGCGGTGCCGACTATACGACAATAAATAAAGCATGGGCAATCTTAGTTCATTAAAATAGTTTGCAACTTTCATAAACATCTTATTTGGTAATTTCATGACATCTGTATGAAATCATAACACATTGGCTACATTATTTCAAAGAAATGTCATGACATTATCAAATGAATAAGATAAATACGAATTAACATTGTCTAAAATTCTAAATTAATTAATTAACGAATAAGAGCGTTGTTTTATTTCGTCGTGACATTGCATCGGTTAGCGTTTTCTATCGGCTTTATCATGTAGAGTGTTCTGAAGAGCTTTTCGACCAAATCGCACCTTCTTCCTTCCTACTCAGGAGCACGCGTGCCGGTCTTCGTAGTCATCAATTGACTGTCTCCAACTTAACCTTACGGCCAAAGAAGTTTAGTAACTCGTTTCTTTGTCGGACTTCCAAAAGTTGGAATTCTCTGCCAGCACATGTGTTCCCTTCTTCCTATAACATGGGTTTCTTCAAAAGAGGCGTGAAAAGGCACCTTATGGGCAGGCAAGGTGGAGGCGGCTAGAACAGTATGTTTCAAGCTGTACTAACTGTCTTCGCATAAGGATTCTTCTTACCGCTTCACATCAGGTGGTGTTGAGTCATTTGCCGTGCTTTTATTTGTATTAAAAAAAACTCCACTATTATCGTAAAGATTCCAACACCAGCGACGTCATAGAAACAAGTGCTTGCTGACTTACGAGACAAACGATTAAGTGAAATACAAAACGGAGCTGACGAGCTTTGTTTCGATTTCGTACCTACATTCCCCTATTTATGTACCTATTCTGTGCTAATAGAGAGAATCCATGAAGTATAATCGAAAGAATAGATCTTTAACAACGACCTATATAAAACGCGGACTAAAGTTAGATCTGGTTTCAAACTAATGCTGTCACTGTCTTTCTTTCAATAAAGAAAAGTGACAGCATCAGGCTAAGACCAGACTAACTTTAGCCCGCGTTTTATAATAAGGGCGATAATGTCAAAAACTACGCTTAGTTTTGGTTACGGAACTTCAACAAATGTTTATGGTTTTCCTGCTGTAGTATGAATACTGATGCTGCATGCTTATCAAACACAACACGACATTGTCACCCAAAAGTCTAGATGAAACCGTCCACGCGCTAGACTGCCCGTGTAAGTCAAGGACAATTATTTAAACAACACAAATTTTTATTTCTTTGTTCTAATCTCTAAACAATTACAAGGTTGGTTTACTTATTGTTACTAAAAAAATAAAAAAATAAACATTTGCTATGTATACATATATTATGTATTATCCTTATCCATTATTATTATGTATTATCCTTCTCGCACATCTGCTGGCAGCAATTTATTTAAAAATTGGCCAGTGCCTTTGTACTACTATTTTGGATATTGTGTGTTTCCCTAGCACGAACATTTAATTTAAATTTCGAATCGTAATCTTATCGTTCACGCACGCTTAAAATTTCAAACAAAAGCCAGACAAAAGGTAACGTCACAACTCGATGCGATGACAATTCGAAAATTAAAAGTGTTTGTCCTAAGGGTACAGAAGGTCTACTATGGTGCGACTTCAGAGACGAGAACAGTCTGGCTTTAGGCAGATGACATTGTGCATTTGGCGGAACAGACGTGTCAATGACACCGTGAAATCATATATCGAAGGATCCCTGATAAACTGAAATACATTTTCATTACAAAACTTAAATACGATGCATCTAACTCAAGATCTTCATCAGTAAAAATCATAATTTCGAAGTACGTTACTGTGGAAGTTTACCATCGTGACGTACGTTGTCGCGAAAGTTCTTTATTGCGAAAGTCTTCGCTGCGATAGTTATATATGGTTAGTTTAGACAAAGACAAAGACAAAGACAAAGACAAAGACAAAGACAAAGACAAAGACAAAGACAAAGACAAAGACAAAGACTTTATTTTACATGAAATATGGTACATAAGTGGTGTGAGATTTTGTTAGAATATCCACATATTTCACCAGAAACTGGCAAGCAAAATATAAATTTAATATTTATGTTAAAGAAATTTAGATTAGAATTACTTGAGTCACAGTATTAGAAATCCTTTTAATTTTTAAAACAAAGAAAGTATTCATTCATGGAATAAAAACATTTATCGAGAAGCCATTTTTTCAGCCTAGCTTTGAATATATTAATTGGAGTCACCTTTAAATCATCTTGTAGTTTATTGAAAATTTCTATCGCCATTATATAACTATTTTTTGAATATGACGTAGTAGTCACTAACGGTAGTTTTAAATTATTAGGGTATCTACTTTTGGCTCCGCATTCCTTTTTGAATAATTCTGGATGTGATTTCACAAAAACACAAATTTCATAAATATACAAGGACACAACAGTCAAAATTCTCAGTTTTATAAATAAAGGTCTGCATGAAGTCATGATATCTACATTACAAATTGCTCTTATACATGCCTTTTGTGCAATTAAGGCATGCCCAATGTGAGAAGAATTTCCGCATATAATAATACCATACCTAAGTAATGAGCCTACATAACCATGATAAGCTTGAAGAGCGGTGGACTCATTGCTAATCTTTACAAGGTGCCATAATGCATAAGCGAAAGAATTCATTTTACCGCAAACACCAGTAATGTGTTTGACCCAACTACATTTATCATCTAAAGTGATTCCGAGAAATTTATTTATTTTATTTATTTATTCTTTATTGTACACAAAACAACTTACAACAAAATTTACAATATAAAACATGATGTACACAGGCGAGCTTAACACAAAACTGTGTTTTCTACCAGCAAACCTTTAATTTCAGAGAGAGATCTTGATAGGTAGGTGAGGTAGTACGTGTAAAAAAAAACATAAAAGAAATGTTTACATTTACATAAATAATATAAAAACGTATCATACTTAAATAGACACCTACGTAAATAATATAAATACAAATCATACATACATACATAATATAAATACAATACATACTTACATATAAATAAACTAGGTTGTGAGGAAATGCTCTTTTAGCCTTCTTCTGAATACGTCCAGAGATGAGCATTCACGCAGAAAATGAGGAAGAGAATTCCAAAGACGAACAGCATGAACAGTGAAGGAGCCACTATATAGAGAGGACGAATGAAGCGGAATCTTAAGGAGGAGGGATTTAGAGGAACGGCAGGGTTTATTACGAGGAACGAGATACTCAAGGCGCTCACACAGGTAACTTGGGGATCTAGGATTGTGAAGGATTGAGTAAAGGAAGCAAAGGATATGCAAATCTCGACGACGTCGAATCGGCAACCACTTCAATCTAGACCGGTATTCAGAGACATGATCATATTTTCTCAGACCAAATATAAAACGTATTCCCAAATTCTGAAGTCGCTCCAATTTATTTAGTAATTCCTCTGTTGCGTCTAGATAGCTAACATCAGCGTAATCCAGCAGTGGAAGAAGTAGAGATTGGGCGAGAATTACTTTAGTATGAAAAGGAAGGAATTTTTGGAGACGTTTGAGAGACTGGAAAGAATAAAATATTTTTTTACTTACCTCCGTTACATGGACAGACCAGGATAAGTTACTGTCCATATACAAGCCGAGATTTTTGACACTATTCGTGATAGGAATCGTAGAGGAATCAAAAACAATGGCAGGCACTAATTGTCTATCAAGAAGGCCATGCATGTGTCTGCTACCAACAATAATTGCTTGTGATTTAGTCGGATTAACAAGCAGTCCAAACTTTGAGGCCCAATCCCTAATTGAAGCAAGATCTCTGTTGATAGCAGCCACAGCCTCCATAGTGTCAGCAGGCTTAAAATGCCTATATAACTGCAAATCGTCTGCGTAGAGATGAAAATGAGATGTCAGAGTATGAGTGATAGAGTTAATGAAGATAGAAAACAGAAGAGGAGATAGGACACCACCCTGGGGCACGCCCGTAGCCAAAACAGACCAACCCGAAGACGTATCCTCGGACCGGACCGACTGCGATCGGCCTCGAAGATAAGAATCAAACCATTTTAAGGTAGAAGAAGAGACATTAAGAGAGGAAAGGAGCCCAAGGAGAATGTCAAAGTCAACTGAATTAAAAGCACTACTAAAGTCCAACAGTACAAGTACCGTCAGATATTTTTCTTCCATAGCTAGCCTGATGTCGTCGGGCATCAGGCTAGCTATGGAAGAAAATTTAGTCTCATTACATTCATTAATTATTTGATTCCGAGCGGTTAAGCTTAATGATTGCTTTCTACCGTTCTTATTTATGAACTGAATGTATGTGGTTTTATTTAGGTTTATATTTAAATATGTTTTCATATAGCCAATCACTTATTTTTTTCAAAGTATCATTAATTTCTTGGTTATAGTTGGTAATATTTTTACATGGTACAATCACACTAATATCATCCGCAAAAAGATTGCAATCATAATCTATAACATCCGGAAGGTCATTGATATACAGTAAGAACAGCAATGGACCAAGAATGCTACCTTGAGGTACGCCTACTTTATTTATTTTAGTTGTAGACCTATATACGTTTTGTTCCTTGCTTTTATATTCTAACCTAGTTATTTCCACATATTGTCTTCTGTTCGTAAGGTAGCTATTGAGTAAATCATGAGCTAGACCTCTAATACCATAAAAATAACATTTATTAGGTTAGTGGAAACGCGTTAGTTTTTAGTGGGTTGGAGATTACCTCCGGTGACTGCCAAATAACCTAGGGGTAGCCCCATTTGTACCTTGATACCTTTGATAGATTCTTCATAAAAAAAAGCTTATACCTATAAAGGCTATAAAAAATGCTTTTATTATAAAATTCCAATATAACTTCAAACGGCTATCCGCAGTAAAGATTTCTCGCCACAACTGACTTTGAAATGGTGAACTTTCGCAGTAAAAAATATGGTAAACTTCGCAACTATGATTCACACTGCGTCTTCAATCTGTTCGTTTAGGTATTCACTGTGTTAAGACGAAATATCTTTGCTTTCTTGTGATTATGTACATTCTTCACCGACACAACTGTATTGTCTATAGTGTGCACTGCTGCACGACACTGAGTCTGCTTGCTATGTGTGGAGCAGACCCATCTGGTTTTGATGCCTGTCATATATTGCTTACTAAACGTAAATCCATCCACACAGATCAAAGTTTTACCTCGTCGAGATTGCACGTACTCCACTGAAACGAATTCACATTTGGTTATGAGTAAAATTAAGTACTAATCATGATTGAAATTGTTAAATCTAAAACCCAACGCTATCTGGTAGCAATCGACGAATGAAAGCTTTCAGGCTTTTAATAGACTGTCGTGATCGAGAAGACGTTACACGTTACAATATCTGCAGGAAATATTACAAACAATGATTATGAATATCAATCAAAATTATGCGATGTGATTGACAATAAATTTTTGCTCTGCATTCTAGTCTCGATTCTGGTTTGGTGTTGATACGGTTACAAGCAATAACATGTACCCACTTCTCGCTGTCCGTAACTCTTATTCAATTTATAATAAATAGGAGACGAACAGCGAGAAATTGGTGCATGTTATTTCTCATGACTGTACACTGTACAGTCAGCATTACAATCATCTGAGCTTTCAAAAAGATAAAAAATATCTGCAACTTCAAAAATAACAATGATGTAACTATCGTTTCTGACACATAATAAATAAAATTCCAATATTTTAATTTTAGCTACCGAATGTTACCAAATAATAACGTTCAATACAGTAGGTATATCAAATAAAACACTAGCTAAAAGTACAAATTCATGTATGTCGCATCCTAATTTTTAGTGTGAATATGTACATTCTTAATCATAACAATAGCATCGTCAATGGTGTGTATCACCGCACGACATAGTTTGTTGCTGTGCGTGGAGCAGACCCATCTGGTTTTTATACCTTTAACAGACTGCTTGCTAAACGTGAACCCAGCGACACTTATCAAAGTTGTGCCTCGTCGCGATATCACAAATTTAGCTGAAACGTATTTATTATTAGAATAGATGGCAAAATCTTTTATAAAATTGATGGTTACCATAAGGAGCGTTCTATGACGTCGTCGTTGCCGTATCCTTGTCTTAATCATAATCATAATCACTAAGTCCATGACATAACCGCGCGCACGTTCTGCTTCTCGGCAACCACTGCGCGCTGTCTCGATGTCGGTGTCTCAGCTCATCGTCGTGACCTTGCAGTCATTCGCAGTGGTTGCCGAGATGCAACACGAAGGACGTGCGCGCGGCGAGGTCGTAATTGCCGTATTCGTGGAATAAATACAGACACTTCTGGGAACTAATCTGTTACCCGAAGACATCAGCAATTTATGAGCGACCTAAGGATAGGATAACGACGATGTCATGAAACACCAAAACTTTATCATTTTTTAAAGCGTTAAACTCAAGTTTGTGTCAGCTGACAAATCGTTTGAAAATGACAACAGATTTTGTGATAAGAAGTAGCTATTGGAAATTATTTGGATCACAGAGTTAATAAGATATAGTGAGAAACTTAGTTGATTTCTACACTTTCTTTATAATGCATCATAATTAGTTACGAAGAAAGTGTAAAAATCTACAATATAAGGTGAGTAATGGTGTATTGTTTGGGATGTCGAACATCGAGCCCTTTTTTGTTCTGTCGTTTTGAGTGTCAAGTGAAATAAACAGTTGGTAGCCAGTTTAAGATTAAGTTTTATTTAAAAAGTCAATATTTTGTAACGTATAATCCAGAAACGCCAAGTTGCGTTATTCAATTCTTATCATACAAAAATATTTCCTATTATAAAAGTCCTATTTTAGAGGATGTATGGGGAATACTCTCGAAAACGAAGGTCACGATTTAGCAGATATCAGACCTTATGAATATAAACACAACTTGTTAAAGAAAATTGCAATCGTGAAAAAACAAATCCTATGTATGCCTTGTATCTATGGCCTCAGGATGACAACGCACCTCCAACATCAAGTGATTTTTTCTTGTTATTGCAGGTATCAATAGACGGCGGTAGCCGCATACCACCAAGTGGGCCGTCAGCTTTTTTATCATCTAGGTGAATAACAAAAACTATACAGGTTGGCACATTTAGATCGGTCAGTATGGGAAAGTCTGAAACTATAACACATACGAAAATCTTTTCTTAGGAACCATGTCATCGATTTTAGTAAAAATAAAAACTGCATTCATACATTTATAAAAAACTTGTGCTTTGTTTGGAAATCGAACCCGGACTTTTTGAAAAATAAAACTAACACTATTTCTGTTTGGATATCGATTGTGTAGGTCTTAAGCAGTAAACGTTACTATGAATACCTTTAATTTAGTTTAGTAAGTGTTCGAAATTACCACCACTTTTTCAATACAACATTCAACTCGTTTAGGTGCGTAAAATTGTCTCTATGGTTGTTTGTAGCTCTTTGCTGGTGTCGCAACTTGGTTACATACACTGCTTTACATATTGTTACCTGCGACAATATTATCTATCTATGATTGTAATTGCTTACTTCTATTAATCATACTTACACTAATAATCAATTGGAAAGCCCACTTAGAAATAGTATGTAGATACAAAGACGTGGTTAACCTCATTTGAAAATATAACGTTTTGGTTTGAACAGAGACGTGATAAACCTCATTTTAAAATGAAACGTCTTGGTTGTTGAAAATGTTGTATTGAAAAAATGGTGCTCATCGGTGGAAAAAATGATACTAAAATAAATTAAAGGACTTGAAAACAATGCATTTTATTCATTTTAGGCATCATGTTTCATAGTAACGTTTACTGCTTAAGACCTACACAATCGATATCGAAATAGAAATAGCATTAGTTTTATTTTACAAAAAGTCCGGGTTCGATTCCCGAGCTGAGCACACCTTTTCTTATAAATGTATGAATGCAGTTTTTTTTTACTAAAATCGATGACATGGTTCCTAAGAAGAGATTTTCGTATGTCTTAAAGTTTCAGACTTTCCCATACTGACCGATCTAAATGTGCCACCCTGTATACGACCTGTTTGTATGGAGCAGCTGACATATTTTTCGCGATTTGAAATTTATTTTTCAACAAGTCGTGTTAAGAATAAAGAACACTTCTATCTGCCTTAGTTTTTGTGATTTGAAGCACAAAGAAGAACTTTCAAATCGCCAAAAATGTGATTTTTGTCCATCATTTGAAAGTGCTTTTTTGATTTTGATTCCCCAAGAGCATTCAACTTACATCTTGTATATTATTACATCGAAATGCGAAATATATTTACTATGCCATGATTATGATTATTGTTGATCTTGACAATTTCATTGTTGATTGTGTGTACTACCGCATGACATTTCTTCTTGCTGTGTGTCGAACAATTCCATCTAGTTTTCATACCTGCCACGTATTGTTTACAAAACGTGAAGCCGTCGATACTGATCAAAGTTTTGCCTTGGCGGGATTGCACAAATTTCACTGAAATGTATTTATCTACTTTGAATCTTAATACTTATAGAGTAAGGCCTAGACATCACCGCTCGCGAGTCCCGCGTGTTGCGTCACAGAGCGTCTCGGCAACCACTTACGCGGTCACGCGGTCTGTTGAGAGGCCGGCATCGAGACAACGTGCAGTGGTTGCCGAGTCGCGATACGCAGGACGCGCGCAGTAATGTCATGACCTTAAGGGCACAACACACTTATACAACACTGCTCTGGCACAGCATCCAAAAGAACATTCAAATCTAATTTTAAAGTCCTGTTCTATAGATTCAATTTATATGACTAAACAGCTAACGTAAAAAGCGTTGTTAAGTATAATACCTTTATTCCACGGCTCTAATACCACATTTGAATGTTCTTTCTGTTATTATGACTATGATTGATAATTTGATGTTCAAACTTCTTTACAATACCTAATATCAGAAACAGTTTTAAGAAGAAATAACATAAAATAGAATATTCACTCATTATTTTGCGTTTTCAATGCAATTATTGTCATTTATTGATACATGTCGCAGTATTTCTAGATACAATTCTGAGAGCAATTCATAATCTAGATAATATTCCGGCTTGGATTGGTGGGAAGGTAATAATATTCAAAGTAAAAATAAAACTACCTTTGACTTATCCACTTTATTCTCTAATTAATCTAAATATTTTCAAATTGAGAATAAAAAAACACTTATTTAAAAATGAGAACAACATGACTTTAGGCCGCGTTGGTACCATCAGAGTGTGCTCAGTTCGAGTAAGTTTCATTTAAGTATTCATGAATTTACATCCAAACTTCTTCATTCAGATTTTAAAATCATAACTATTTACGACACATCTGTTACTGCTAGGCGAGACTACTACTAGCAAAAAATTAGCTAAGCTACACAAAGCATTTTACTCGTTTTTACGGTCATTGCGGCACAGACAGAATTCTGTTGCTGCAAAGTGTCGGACACTTTGCTTTTTGCAGATTTCTTAAGCATTACAAGAAAAAAAATAAACAAATCAAAATAACATTGGGTGTCAAACCCTTGTTACTTTATACAGTTCCTAAAGATGTAGTGGTATTTTGCTCAGACCATCTTTTTCTAGCACGAAGCCTTTGTGAATTGTTATTAGCCGGCATTTTATTTCACAACTCCCATTGCGTATAGCGCTGATTTGTCAGATCTGTCTGGCGTCAATAGGACGCATTCCGAGTCTACACAGATCTGACGCCATCGTCCAAGTGCGGTCGGATTAAGTACCGGTTGCCAAAAAAAACACGAATTGCATCCGAGTACGTATCCGAGCGCTCGATCCTTGCAGTGCTGGGAGCCAGGACACACTGATGGTAACGCAGAAGAAGCAATCAATTCCAATCTGTGGTTGAACAATGTCAGTTTCTTTGATGATTATGTACATTATAGATCTTAATAATATTATTCTCAAAAGTGTGTACTACCGCCCGACATTGCTTGTGGTTGTGAGTGGAACAGATCCATCTTGTTTTCATACCGTTCACAGATTGCGTACAAAACGTAAACCCGTTGACACTGATCAACATCTTGCCACGGCGACGAGACTGCACAAACATTACTGAAATGTGTTAACTTTTTATTTAGTTTCGTTTCATATTTTTAGAAGAACTGCGCACTATTTATGGCAAATAAGCGTATGAATTGTAGTTATTGTAGGAAAAAAAGGATACTCGTTTCGAAGAACAACACAAGACATAAGTTTCCAATTTTATTCATCAAATATACAAAAAAATACAAAGTTTAAAGTTTAAAATGAGAACAGGGTAAGTACAATCAGCATTATAATCTGAGTGGGTGATAAAAAATATTTGCTAAAAGTTCCAGCAGAACAATCATAGATTTGTATGTTCTTTGTGGCTCTGGCACCAATTAAATTTTATAAAGTGAAAGACGATTTTAATGCTGTAATATACGATTGTTTTTCTAAAACGTCATAGTTATCAACTCAACTGTCCACGTACAATAAAAGTACCCCAAGTCCATTTTTTTCCTGTTAGCCTAAATAACATTAACACTGTCTTAAAATATATACGTAATTTAAATATTTATTCTTTTTAATAAAATTTTCTTATTTTACACGTTCACGTAGTTTTTATTAGAATATACTGTGCCACGCTGATATCAAAAATAAATCCCAAAATTGTGTCAAAGAATGAGTCACATAAGTCTCCTGAACTTATTCCTAAAGTTCATTGTGAGTCGTATGTGATTCATGTCCAATGAGTCATATACGACGTCGTTATACGCGTTAAGTTGTTATTTTTGAGTATTTTATAGGCCCATTTAGACGATGCAAGTTTCTCGTTTGTGGCATACAATTAAATTGAAGCCTAAACGACACATATACTATGCACGTCATTTCTTGATTCAATTTGATTGTATGCTACAGGCAAGAAACTTGCATCTTGTAAATAGGCCTCTAGAGCTTAGGTATATATTATTTTAATGCAAAAAATATCAGAATACCGAGGCAGTCTCTTTTTTTTAACTATATTACAAGCAAGCTGATGGTAATGTGGCTACCGTCGCCTGCAATAACAATAAAAAAAATCACTCAACATTGAGGGTGCGTCGTGGTCCTGAGGCCTAAGATGAAATGCTTTCCATGCCCAGTAATCACATATTCAGTTTCTATTAAATATAAAATCTACAGTCGAATAAAGTCAGTTTATTTGTGATTGTGCACGTTTTTGATCTTGACAATTTCTTTGTCAATAGTGTGTATCACTGCCCGACACTGCTTGTGGTTGTGAGTGGAACAGATCCATCTGGTTTTAATACCACTCACGCTCTGCGTACAAAACGTGAACCCGCCGACTCTCATCAAAGTCTTACCTCGACGAGACAGGATAAACATCACTGAAACATCACAATTTATTAGGTGGTCCAAATTGAATATGTTTGGTCATTTATCTAGGGATAATGATAATAATAATGTTGTGTGGAGCTCGGTGGCGTAGTGGTTTGGACGCTCTGGTTCGATTAAGCGAACAAAGCAACTTTCGCCCAACTCAACTTCTCGTTTTTGAAGTCGGTTAAAAATCAATACGATGGGACAGACATTCATAGCAATGTTCTCTTAGCATAAATATGTCTACGCTACGCAAAATAAAACACACTTGTACCAATTAAAATTAATAAATTAATAGTCATCAACATATTATAGTATAATTAATGTCACACAAACATTTATACGATGCGAGTCCAATTTTTGGCATCACACACGACTTCAATAACACGAAAAGTAAGTATTGACGTGGTTACGTATACTTGCTTTCTAAAGTGAATGCATTTTTCTAGATATGGACAAAGACTTTTTTGATCAAAACTACATGATCGCAAATATAAAGAATCGGACGCTACCTGTCACCGTCTCCTTAACATTTATAGACGAGCAGCAGCTGTTGCCCCTTTTTTGACTAAAAGTACTAGTAATAATATCTTGATGAATTCATTTACCTCTTTAATACACTAATTATACCGGGTGTTACAGAATTCTGAAACGAAAATTAAGAATTCTGGTGTTGCGGGGGGTGTGTGGGTGTGGTATAACTGTAGTGTGTCGTACGATACGCATTGTATGCATTTTTAGGAGCATTTGTGACAATGTTTTTATCAATTTAATCGGAAAATGTAAGTGGTCTTAACGGTATCAAACTTAACATTTATGGCCTGGCCACGAAATCGCCGCACGCGCGTCCTGCGACTCGCGAATCGGCAACCACTGCGCACTGTCTCGATGTCGGCTTCGCAGCGCGCCGTCGTGAACACGCAGTGGTTGCCGAGACACCGCCGTCGCCGTCGCCCGTTCCCGTGGCCAGGCCCTTATGTAGTTATGGTAACTCGTGACAAGGAACACAACCATCCCCTTAAATTTATTTCCGACTTTTGTACCACACTAGGCAACTGACAATAGGTTGCAGGAAATAGTTTATATCACATTGCCATCCAGCCTATTTGAACTTTATGTTCAATTTATTATTAAATACTCTAAGTAGTGAAAAACCACAAGCTAATTCCATGTCGCAGTCAGTTAATTGGACGCCTAGGCCGTTCATTAAACGGCGGAATTTATTTAAAGGGTAAAAGGAAAAATAGCCAAGTAATCGCAATGTTTAACCAGATGGCTAAACGTCGTGTAGCCATTTGATTAAATTAGCCAGTTAATTAAACGCCTAGATGTGATTAGAAGGTTGAAGGCTTATTTTTATGACTTAACCTTAAACCTACTAATTTTTCTATGACTACTTATAAACAAAGCGATTTCGGTTCGAAAAAAGAACCTTGAACCTACCAAATTTTTATGACCGACGATTCAACGATTTCGGTTATAAGTGGTCGTTTATAATAACCTAGAACCTACGAATCATACCAAAACTTTTCAGGACATGACGTTCCGCCTAGGCGTGTAATTTTATTGAGCTGACTTTCAATACGCTTGTTAATCGATGAGTACTTGTAGTTCTTTTAACTATCACATAGGCATTTAATGGGATGCCGGAGTTTAAACAACAGACTAGGAATCCAATAAAGTGGCTAACTTAACCTAATTTAAGATAATTTTAGCTAACTTTTATTATTAAGATTGTGATCTGTCGTGACTATGCACGTTATTAACCTTGACAATTATATTATTAATTGTGTGTATAACAGCGCGACATTTATAATTACGGGTGGTGCAGATCCATCTTGTTCTTAAGCCTCTTACGATATGACTGCAAAACTTGTACCCGTCAATGTCGATTAAGGTCTTCCCACGGCGCGATTGAATAAATGTTACTGTAACATAAAAATATATTGTAACAATTACAAATAAAGGAAGAAAACGATGAATAAATATATGCTCAATGCGGACGCTTCGCAGGCGGGGCTATTGTTACATTAAAGTAGGCATTTAAACGCATCAAAAACCGCTTACCATCACGTGGGCAGTATGCTTGATTGCCACCTTAGTGGTATGAAAAAAATGTGGGTAAAAAAATATGTTGTAACAAACATATAAACTAATCATCATCATTATTGACGACCGGCTGACCGAGTGGTTTGTATCCCTTTGCTATACAGGCTTCTCGGTCAAGAGGTCCCGGGATCGAATTCCGGTAGGAGCAAATGTTTGTATGATGAGTGCGAGCATTTGTTTACGAGTCATGGATGTTGATATGTTTACATAGTATATTTCTAATATTTATATATTTATATACTAATATTTTATAGAGCGCTTTTATAACTTGTGAACAGTAACAAAGCATTTACGATTCCCATTATTTTTAATCACCTTATAATCTATCTGCGATAGATATCGTAGTCTATCTAGAAAAGATACATAATCGATCTGGGACACATTATCTTTCTAATCTATGTTAGATGTAATTATATTCTAGATAGATCTGTTTAGTAGTTTGCTGTCGGCCAACGTGACTTAAGTCGAAGGGTCACAGAGTCACAGTTACTGAGTGTCTATCTCTTAACAATGTCATGGTTATGAACATTATTCAGCTTGACAATTTCGTTGTTAATAGTGTGTACTACGGCACGGCACTGCTTGTAGTTGTGAGTGGAACAGACCCATCGCTTTTTTTCGCCGCTAACAATATGACCGCAGAATGTATATCCTCCGACACTTATCAAAGTCGTCCCACGGCGAGACTGCACAAACATCACTGAAATGTGAAACTTGTGATTAGGTGAACATAACTTTCCAATGGATTAAATGTAAAAATTTTATTGCTGGCTGTGCTTTTCTTATTTTCAAGGATTCGAGAATTACCGAGCCCATCATAATTTACAGAACGTAAAAACCCTGAAACTTTATCAGATTTACTTACAAACCCTATTTTAGTTAAGACACTGGGCTATCTTTTTCATTTAACATGTAACTGAGTGAGAGAAACAGATTACAAGTTAGGTCGTAAAACATCATCATCGTCATCATTTCAGCCGAGAGACGCCCATTGCTGGGCATAAGCCTCCCCCAGGGATCTCCAAACCGATCGGTCCTGCGCTGCCCGCATCCATCGGCTACCCGCGACCCTCACCAGATCGTCGGTCCACCTTGTGGGGGGCCTGCCAACGTTGCGTCTCCCGGCACGCGTCGACCGGCCGTAAAACAATATACAATTAACTATAAGAAACCATGGCAGACGTCTTACTTCGTAAGAGAGGTTTTTATTAATATTCAATAAGAAAACAATCATGTAGAATACTTAGAGGTAAATTAATCAATCGATAAATACACTTTATTGCACAACAAAGAGGTTTGATACATAACTAAGAACTTTCACACTTATAGCTACAACATGTTTGAAAAAGTTTACATTTCAATATTTTTCGTTACGTATTCTATTCATTTGCCAATTTAGTGAATAAGCTATTAGCAATATTGTTTTCTAAGGCCAAGGGTGCCCGGTTGCTGAGTTTTTAAAACGAAAGGGATACATTGCTTTCAGCATAACACACACTTATTGTTTTATTTAATTTCACTTCTTAATATAACATTACCTAATTCAGTTTAGCACTTGGTGGCTATAGGCAGGCCAAATTGCATCCGTGGCGCATTGATTTGTGGTTGCGTCATTTTACGATGTAGATATTCGTGTTTCAAGATTGGGTAGCAAACTCAACACACACAAAAAAGTGAAACCAAAAAAGTTATTAATTAACTAAAACTTAAAACAAAAACTAGACCAAAGAGTATAAAAGAAATATAAACATGTTGCAAAAAATATTTCGGGAATAAATTTTGGAAATCTTTGGTTTTAGCAACAAGTAGGTTATTTGTGCAACACTGCGGTATAACAGGCGTAGCATTCACGTTGTCTTGCCGTCTTACGACCTGGCCACGGGAACGGGTGGCGGCGGCGGCGGCGGCGGCGGAGTTTCGGCAACCACTGCGCGGTCACGAGGACGCGCTGCGAGGCCGACATCGAGACAGTGCGCAGTGGTTGCCTAGACGCGAACTGCGTCTCGCGTCTAGGCGCGTGCGGTGATGTCGTGGCCAGGCCGGTACATTTGTCGTACCTCGTACGTAATAGATTCTCAGATGCGTCGTCATACCGCAGTCTTATATAGGAGCCTTTACTAGAAGGGATTGTTTGCATAATTAACATTTTTGGAGTAAGTAAAGCACACAAGTCAAAGAAATCGTTCGTCTCCGAAGCGGCGAGCTGAAGGTCTACGTTCACAAACGCGGATGCGCGAAGTAGGTACGCATATCTATTTCATGATGGGAAAAGGAAAGCTGATACATATCTATTTGAAGTGGTCAGTCCGAACCACAGCATCATGATTATGAACATTATTTATCATGACAATTTTATTATCAATTGTGTGTACCACGGCGCGACAATTTTTTTTGGTGGAGCATGCCCATCTTTTTTTATGTCCATAAACGATATGCCGATAGAATGTAAATCCATTTACGCTCAACAGTGTCTTTCCTCGGCGTGATGAGTTAATAAAGAAACCTGTAATGATACAATTTTAATATGATTACACACTTGATAATTCTTATAACATATTTAATTAGCAGTTTCCCTGGAGGGAAAGTATCCTAAATATTGAAGTAAGCAAGTTAGTTATATTCCAAGAAAATATTCCTTTATTTCTGGAAATAACAATAACTGCATTAAAAGATTTATTAAAAGTCACTTATCTGAAGCTGGGAATCGAACCTATTATAAAGATTGTTCTTATAATGGACCCAATCGATCGGTATCATAATTCGATTCCCAGCTCAGGCAAGTGGCTTTTAATAAATCTTAAATGCAGTTATTGCTATTTCTTAAATTAAAGGAATGTTTGGTTGGTTGGTTTACTATTTGCTAACTTCAATGTTTAGGATACTTTTCCTCTAGGCATTGGTTGACTCGTTCTGTGCCTCTAGCACGAACACTTTAAAATTTTGAATTGCCATCACATCGAGTAGTTACGTTTGCTTTTGTCTTGCCAAATCATTTAAATCAATCAATCAATGCTTGAATACAAATTAAACGATAAAATTAAAACACTTATTGATTATTTGCATTATATTCTGCAATAAAGTTAGATTTATTATTATTAAACTTAAAATACAATATCAACTTTACATACTTAGTAAGTAATATATTTGGTTATAAAATATAACTACATTTACGTTGTCAAGTAGTGTCAAATCACTTTAATCGTCTAAGCTTATGCATATGCATACGCTATTTATAAATTGATTTTCTAATCTCCTATACAAAGCACAATTATTTCATACTATACAATATAGTCTATATAATTAAAAAATAAACATAAATGGGAAACCATTTCAAAATTAACTTAGAAGGGAGATGTTTCAGGTTTATATGGAGTCCCGGCTATGAGAATGTACAGTGGTTTTTAAGTTAGGGAAATGGATATAAAACATTATTTTCCAATTCATTTTTTTGTTGTTTTCCCGTAAAAAATACTTTTTGATGATAAGTAACAATTTTATAATTATCAATATAATGGCAACACTATAACGTCAAACTTCTATAATTAACCTACTCAAAATATACAGAAGAAAGAAAATACATATTGATCATTTTGACATTTGATTATTTTTATATAAAGAATTATGGACTCAGGTCCAGAACTCCTTATTTTTAGACTAAAAACGAACGTTTTTCCGAAGGCTTTAAAAATATGGCCACAGATTACACAGATTATGTCTTAATATGGCCTTATATATTGCCATATTTGGTTTTCTATGGATGCTTTAAAATATTTTTGTATGTGGTTTAACGGCCAAAAATATCAGGCATAATAATTTGTAGGGGTTTTAATCATTTCTTGTCATTTTTTAACATACTGTACATGTTCATAGCCGAAAATGAAACATCTCCTTTAAATCGTTCTATTCTCAAAAAAATAATGCTCGTTAAGTGGCCAATACAAAACATTAATGTATAAAGTATCGTGATTAGTTTTTGTCTAAACTTCTACCCCCTTGTTATAAAACGCGGACTAAAGTTAGTCGTGGTCTAAATCTGACGCTGTCACTTATATTTGTTGAAAGAAAGACAGTGACGGTATCAGTTTTAGACCAGTACTAACTTTAGTCCGCGTTTTATAATAAGAGGCGTAGTAAAATTTAAACTGTAGAGAATAGAGAATTACCGTATAACTTTCTCATGGTTATGAACATTATTCATCCTAACAATTTCATTCCCAATTGTATGTATGACGGCGCGGCACTTGTAATTATGGGTAGAACAGATCCATCTTGTTTTGACGCCGTTAACAGACTGCGTGCAAAATGTAAACCCGTCGATACTAATCAGGGGGTTTCCCCGCCTCGATTGCACAAACTTCACTGTAATAATAAAATAAAAATGCTTTAGGTGGTTTTGTAAAAATGTAAAATAGTAAATATATTGAAAAGTTTGGTGTAGAAAGGTCATGCTAGCATCATACAGCTGATTAATAAGTTATCCTGTTAAAATGTGTCTGAATTTCTGAATGTTAAAGTTTGCCTAAAAAACAAGACCAACATATATTGGACATTTATTATAATTCTGTACTGTGTTTGATTTAAATTTAACTACCGTAAGTCATGGATGTATGTGAACCGAGCCGGTTTCCTTTGTCTTCTCTGTAACATAGCATAAAATTACCACAAAAAATAGCTACCACAAATTCCCACCAAAAAAACTAAATCCAATGACCTCAAATTTCCCATGTCTTCGATATTTCAGTTCCCAACTAACCTAAATGTCCGTCTTGGGCTGCGGCTATGACATTACCGCACGCAGTCGTGCGTCTTGCATCTAGGCAACCACTGCAAGGTCACACAAGGACATCGAGACAGCACGCAGTGGTTGCCAAGACGCGAGAATGTCGTGGCCGCCGCCTTATACATTATTTTTAGATTCTTGTCATTTCTAACAAATAAAGTAATACATCATGCCAACAGTTTAAGTATATCAGTAGGCAAGCAATGTATAGATGCATAGCAATATCCTTTGACAAAAGGCGATTGATGTCGGAGTTACAGCTTATGCCCGTTTATTATGCTATACAAAAAAAAGAAAAAGAAAACGCGCACATACGCACCCGTTAATAAGCAAATATTTAATCATGTCGCTTAACCCTTCCATGACTATGGACATTATTGATCCTTACAATTTCATTGTCAATTGTATGTATAGCAGCGCGGCAATTGAGATTCCTGGTGGTGCAGGTCCACCTGGTTTTTAAGCCGTTAACATACTGAATACAGAAGGTGAAGCCGTCAATAATGATCTGAGGTTTCCCGCGCTGCGACTGCACAACCGTTACTGAAATGTAAATAAAAAATTTAATTAGCTAAGTATTAAACTATACCACCCGCACGGATTAGTTATTAGATTAGCCACGGGAACGGGCGGTGGCGGCGGCGGCGACTCGGCAACCACTGCGCGGTCACAACGACGCGCTGCGAGGCCGACATTGAGACAGCGCGCAGTGGTTGCCGATACGCGAGTCGCAGGACACGCGTACGGTGAGTTCATGGCCAGGCCGTAACTGCCTGGCCACGGGAATGGGCGGCGCGACTGGCGAGATCGCCGGTCGCCGCTACCCGTGGTTTGCTTAGTACATTTTCATACATTTGTTTTCATTCGGGCGAATAGGGGCGCGAATATTCGCCGCGGCGAATTTCCCGTGGCCAGGCCGTAAGACTCCCGATGCTTTAGATAATATTAAACAAATTGTGTCTGGAAAATGTGGCTTGGCAGGCTTAAAACTTTCTGGCGCTTGTCGATAAACGAAAACGTACTTATTAAAAAGAATTATCTGCCAAACATTTGGTATCCTGTGCTAGAGTATCTAGCTTCACTACTATGAAAATATCCTACGAAGCTACCACGGGGGACGTTTTTGATTCAATAGAGACTATTGAGAGAGTAATAGACAGCCGGCTCCATAGATAACGAGCGAAAACAGGCTCACACACACACAGAAACGTTGTACGTCACTCAACAAAGCAAAATTCGACAGCGAAGACAACTTGAATTAAGATTACGTACATAGGCGTCTATTGTGTGAGCGCCTGTTTATTTATCGATCGTTTTATCGAGCCAGTCTTCTATACATACCTCCCTGTACTCTATACATAGTCTACCTGAATTGTTTATTATTTATTTACTTAATGACAAAATAAATTCGCATAATTTTATAGTTTTCCCGTTTAGGTATCATAAAATTATGCTCGCATTGAATTTACTATGCTGTGTTTTCAGTATAAGGACAAGAAAAGTATTTTTATTGTATTTTATTTTAAATTTGCTAATTTAGGTACCTGCCTTCTTACTTTTGAAATATGTGTCACGTCTCATAAACATACAAAGACAATATTTTCAATTATCTACTTATTTAATTTTATTGAAAAATTTGAAATTTAGTTATATTGCTATTGTTATACAAGTTAGTGCCGAGAATACATCAATAAATTAAAAGACAGCTTAATTACTTCGTAGAAATATTTTGCAACTTTCAAATTAATACATCACATTCCTTTGATTATTTTATAACATTTCTATGAAATAATGCAGCCAATGTTTTATTACTTCATACAAATGTCATGAAATTATCAAATGAATAAGATGTATTTGAAAGTAACTAAGTAAAGATTTCTATGAAGTAGGTAATATAGCTTATGTTTAAATTCACTCTCGTATTGTTGGCACTACCCTGTTTCATTGCCGATAAATGCTGTCATACGATTTATGAAGAATTTTAAGTCACTTTTCATTATAAAGTTCATACAATAAGCGCTATCTTTACAATTTTTGACGTGAAATAACACCCATACACGACTTGTTTGTTAAAATAATCGTTAAAAGAAAAATCAACTGTTTTAAACAAATAGGTCGTTTAGATGTGGCAGCACTCGCAGCCGTCTGGTTCTAAATTAGCTAGCTAGACGCCTAGCCCGTTGATTGAACGCCGGCATCCAATGAAACAGCTGGAGGACAACTAACCAATTCATTGAGCGCAACGTTTCACCAGATGGCTGAACGTCATGTCAGCCGTCTGGTTAAATTAGCCATTTAATGGGGTGCCTAGGCAGGTCGCTTAAATAGAAGAGATTTTGTACGATTGCTTGAGCGATTGGCAAGTTCAAAGTTATTTCTTTATGCCCACATATAACCAATATAGTGGTCATATGAAAATAACTTTGAATTCACCGATCAAACCAAAACTCTTCAGTACTGGACGATTCATTGAATACACCAAGTCGTTAGACGTTAAGTGGTTCTAGTTCAATTAACTATCGGCCTAGGTATTTGACTGGATGCCGGCGTTTAATCAACGGGCTAGGCTAGGAATTTTATCAGATGGCGGCGACATACACATTATATTTAGTATAAAACGGCTCCTTTTTATTCACGATTCACATTTTTCTAAGTAAATTATAAACTTATATTGTAAAAAATACAATTAATAATGGCAACACAGCTGAGTACGCATAATTCCGTAAGTAGGAAAAAATTCAAAACACCACAAGTTTCAGGTAAGACGCGACCGGTTGACCCTGAAATGATTATGCACATTATTTATCTTCACGACATCTTGATCGATGGTGTATACGAACGCACGACACAGTTTATGATTATGTGTTGAACAAATCCATCTCCTCTTTGTACCATTGAACCTCTGGCTGCAGAACGTAAACCCGTTGATACTGATCAGAGACTTGCCACGCTGAGATTGCACGAATGTTACTGAAATTCATTTTATTACGTTAGTCAGAATAATTCAAAGGATTTTTTTGGAAGATGTCATGCTCTCTATAAGTTTCTGCGGTGGTGGCGTCGTGTGCCGGGTCGCTCCGTTCGCTATAATATGGTTGAGCGTAGCGATGGCTGGCACATGCGTCATACCTGTAAACAGGTGCCACTAGTGGAAATGGTCATCTCTAAGCTTCCTTGATTTTGTAATAATTTACATACCTTTACACCAATAGTATCATTTTTGAGGGATGTAGGTATATGGCATTATAGGAATTATTTAGAACAATACAATTATTATTGTAATGACGTGGTCAGACAAGTGTTTAAAATTAAAGAAAGATGTTTGGCTTTATCAGGCCTTTGTATATTAATTGTTGACCTTTGTGTATTATTATAATACCTATATTGCGATGGTGCATTGTCGGACTGCCTTTAAATAAAGTAAATATTCTTGTCATTAGGTACTTATTGGTACGTTAATATACCTTTTTTATACTCTGTGCGACACTGCACTGCTAAATACTATTACTGTGTAATTAAACATTGTAACTTAATAATTGAAAAGAGTGACTACACGAGTTTGTTGCCGGAATCTTCTCGGTAGTTCAACTTTTGAAACCGGTGTAAATTCAGACAGACTGATAGACAGACTGACAGACAGACTGACAGACAGACTGACAGACAGACTGGCAGGCAGACTGACAGACAGACTGACAGACAGACTGACAGACTGACAGACTGACAGACAGACTGACAGACAGACTGACAGACAGACTGACAGACAGACTGACTGACAGACTGACTGACAGACTGACAGACAGACAGACTGACAGACAGACTGACAGACAGACTGACAGACAGACTGACAGACTGACAGACAGACTGACAGACAGACAGACTGACAGACAGACTGACAGACAGACAGACAGACTGACAGACTGACTGACAGACTGACTGACAGACAGACTGACTGACTGACTGATGGACAGACGGACCGACAGACAGACCGATAGAGAGACTGACATTATAACATTGTTAGCTTACGTAGATCCAGATAAGACAGAGAGACAAACATTATGAAATTGTTAGTTAGTTAATATTATTTTTATGTGATAGACATAAGGGTTTTTTGTTGACGATTCGAACGTGCTTCTTGGGGGGCCTAATTGAATAAAGATATTTTCATTTTTATTTTTCATTTTCATTAAAGAGAAAAAATAATAATAGCGTATGGTAACTTAAGTGTAATAGGTACAGTCGAGTACTGTAATATGTATCCATTTCAAAGTTAAAAATTAATGTATTGGACGGCTAGTCCGTTGATTAAACATCCAATTGAATGCCTAGCCCGATAGTTAATTTAACTAGACTCACTTAACGTTTAACGACTTGGCGTATTGAATGTATCGTCTTGTACTGAAAAGCTTTGGTTTATAATCGACATCGTTTTGGTACTAAGTGTTTATAAAAAAATTATCTTGAACCTACCAAGCACTCAAACAGGCAAAGAAAAGCTCTTCGATTTAAATGACCGTCCAATTAAATGACTAATTTACACCAGACCAGCTCAGCCATCTGGTTAAACGTTGCGCTCAATGACTTGGCTAGTTGTAAGTTCTTCAGCCGTTAGATTGGATGCCGGCGTTCAATCAACGGGCTAGGCGTCCAGTTAAGCGACTTATTTAACCAGACGGCTGCGTCATATACATTTTGAAGTAGCCACTTTAAATTACATATAGGAGCTGTTTCATATCCGGCCAGGTATATGTACACTATCTCAAAAAATCATGAAAAATCTCCTGAATCCGGAAAAATACTAATAATTCGTTTTCATATATAGTCTGTTTGTACAAATTTTTAAATTTTCCTTCCTTTTCACCGTTATTCAATGTGGCCATATGGTGGGCGACATAGAAGTCAACTAAGCGTCACCGAAGTGACGTAGGCGCCATGATGAATGTTTGACTGTGTTGCAGTTTTTTCTATAAAAATTCTTGTTTTGTACCACGCAACCAAGCAAATAAAAAGAAATCGGACAATTAGACACTGTTCTATATACTTTTACCTATTTTCCAGTATACCGTGCATACACCTGGCCGGGTCTCCACACATTTTTGAATCATCTCTTTTGTAATCAATCACCGCGATTATAAACTTACTAGTGTCAGCCCGCGGCTTCGCACGTTTGAATGTCGGATGTCTCCATGCCTTTAATCTAAATCCGTGTTTTGAAGTGAAAATTCAACAGACAGGGTTTCGTATTTAAATTAAAATTTACAGACAACATCACATTAAATGGAACAGTAGCCGAAAGCGAAAGCCGCCTCTATGGAGAACAGCGTAAGGGCGGTCCCAAGGTCAAACTGTTGTTCTTGATGTGTTGTCGACTGTACAAATGCCAAGTGCCTCATATGTTTAAGTTTTGCGTCAAAATTTACGATCATCTAAGAATTTCATATATCATATCAAACATTTTACTAACAATTATTTCAACATGAAAAAAAATATAGAAGTTGTATTAGCTAAGATAATTTTGCAATATAAAATACGTTTCATCAAATAATCATCTCGGTGAAGGTCGTTCTATAGCGGGATCTTAGACTAATAGTAAAAAGTTGTTTCCATAGCAGAGGTGCAATGTGATGGAACACAAACGCTATGGTATCGTTTTACAAAACTCGTACTAGGACCTCAGTTTCAAACAAGTACAGGCATTTTTTACGACGACGTGAGAAGTATTTTTACGTATTCTTTCTTACTTTAATCACGTTTTCATCTAACTACAAGAAGAAAAAGAAAAAATTGTGAAGTAGGTACCGTCAAACCAACCAAAAAATGGATGTTCTGTTGTACTCACTTGTGACTCTTATTGCAAAGAGATTATGGTGCGCGAGACGTCAAAATGTAGACATTTTAGTGCTTGTGACAGCTGATAAAGGACAAAAGGTGAAAAGACAGTATAATTATCACATAAACTTTAATACCTACATAATAAAATTCATCTTAATACATACTTAGACTAAATTCGTGAGTATGCATACCTAAAGCTTTAGAAATACGAGGCATTCTGTGAATTCTTTTTTAATAATAAAAACAATAATAAAATGTATTTGCCCATTTCTTACAAATGTAACCTTAAAATAACACTGCTAAATTCTTTCGTTTCCTTTGTAATTGATTCTTTATAAACCTCTTTAACAATACACAATAACAATAATGCATTCGTATTAGGTGTGTCACAGACGTGCGTTTTCTGCAAGTGTTTTTATTAAACCCAACTTTTATTTACACTTGCAATACAAAAGGCATTAGAAACTCTAATATAAAAGAGAAGGTTTCACGATAGTTTTACACACAAGGCAATTCTTCCTGTGTCAGTAGTTATTTTTGTGAATCAGTCTTAGTCTCAACATATAATATGACCACGGTCAAAGTAAAATATAGTTTCGACAAATGTTTTCAAATGGATTTGTCCTTCAGTAAATTTAGTAGGAAAACACGAAAATACGCGTAATTTTAAGAATTCAATGCATAGAAAGTAGACCCGAAGTCAGAAGTCTTCAATCAAATTTATTTTCAGTAGCAATATAGTCATAAGATTTATTTGTGCCAACAAGCAACATTTTCCTACTGGTACAAACACAAACAAAAACACTGTTTATACAACTTGCAGCGTTTTTATCACCATCAAATAAAGTTTAAAGTAGACTAACATAACATGTTATCAATATCATCAAAGTAGACTAACATTTTTCATTTACAGAAAAAAAAATGTAAAGTAAGAATGAAGAGAGTGTGAATGTACAAAATAAGTTGTGAATGAAATGAATTCCACTACATATGGAAGTATTTATTTAAATGATATACTATACTTCTTTATGCGATTAAATAAATAACTAATCACCATCTTAGTTGTTATAAACAATACGTGGCTTAAATTTAGAGACATTTTTAAACAAAAGCTGTCTCATAATTATTCAAGGTGTTTGGTACATGGTATAACAAGCGGGCACCTACCCATGTAACCATTGTCATATAAATAGTATGATGTTACCAAAAATACAAAATTGTAAAATAATTTTCAAATTTCCCATACATTTTGTTCTACTGACCGAACTTTTTGTATGTAGAAATTCAAAATTAATTTCATAATTTTAATTGTTTTGTTAACGCCATAGTATTTATATGACTATGTTAACATGGGTAGGCGCCCGCTTGTTATACCATATACCAAACAGCCTGTATAATATACAGGGTGGTGCCGTCAATGCGACAATAATGCTGTCAACGTTACACTATTCCATACAAATTTCATGAAATTATCAAATGAATACGATATTTTTGAAAGCGTCAAACCATTTCTATGCACTAATATAGCCCATGTTCAAATTTATTGTCGCATTGACGGCACCACCCTGTATAAAGCTAATTTATTTTTAAAGATAGTATTAAGTTTAAACCAGAACTAACTTAAGACACGTTTTGTCACGGCATGTATGTTTTTCCTTCGCAAAAAAAGTAAAGTATTAATGAG
Organism: Nymphula nitidulata; assembly: GCA_947347705.1. Taxonomy (NCBI): domain Eukaryota; kingdom Metazoa; phylum Arthropoda; class Insecta; order Lepidoptera; family Crambidae; genus Nymphula; species Nymphula nitidulata. The sequence goes on from OX374626.1 coordinate 4,671,364, forward strand.
CTTAATTTACAGCTGTTAAGTATGAGTGATTTTTGTTGCTCAGTTTATACGCTACTTGTAAAAACAGTATTAAATAAAAATCAATCAAAAAAATATTTATTCAAGTAGGCTCCTAAGAAGCTCTTTGGAATCGTCAAAATCACATATTATGTATATCTAGAGGTATTTAAGAAATGGTCTCATAATGTCATGTCATCTGTCTGTCATATCTGTTTTGTCATGTTTTTATTTTTAACTTTAACGCACGTTAAGTTAACATAGAGACAACACGACTCAATTTCAAATTTTGGCATACTCTCTGAGTCTGTGATACACCTAATGTTTTCAAATTATATCTATACACCGCATATTTCGTCTCCATCCGTAGTAGTGTGTTCATTTGCTCTATAAATTATCATATGGTCAATGGTGTGTAAAACAGCTTTGCAGTGGAATTTTTCGTGACTCGAGCACCGCCATCTTGTTTTGTTCCCTAATTTTCCGTTCACCCTGTACTTGAAACCTCCCTCTATCAACACTGTCTTCCCTCTAGCAGTCACGCCGAATATTGGTCCTAAAACTAAGCATAGAAGGTGAGAATGAACATTAAAACACATAAAAACCGACCGTATTAATAAACTTAATGTAGTTAATGTTTTATCTATTTCGATTTAATTACGAGTGAAAGAAAGAAAACACTACACTTTGTACACCTTTAATGAATTAACCCTTGATCACAATTGTCGGAAAAGATTCCAATATCGCAATCCCTATACCTGCCACTTATTATCGCGATGCGTCAAAGTGAGACAGCTTGTGACTTTTCGAATCGAATCCATGATCAGTTCTAAACAACTAACATAAGAATTAAATAAAATAAGGTACCTAGTATATAAAAATATTACTTTCATACAAAACACAACAAGTAGGTACTGTCAGCCGCACGTTAAAGTGTAAAAAGCGTGTTCAACGCTAGAGTGAATAGGAAATTTCTCGGTACGCACGTCACACGATCAACCACATCAATCTGGTGAGATTGTGGTCAAGTGCCTGCCTATACCTTCATAAAAAACACATGACTTTAAAGGTATAATACTCACATTGTGAAAAATTTTTGCTTTAACTGCAGCAGTGTGATTTGCAAACAAAAATATTCGACATGGAGCATGCTTGATGTCTGACAAGACGACGAGCTGCCATTGATTTTGACGTTTGCGCACTGCGCTGCGCGAAAGCTACGTCGCTCTCTTGCCCGTGTATAATTGTCTTTGTTTTCGTTAAACGAAATGAAGTACAATCAATATTTTTTGATTTGTTTTTGTTGTGTTAAAATTATATCACATTGACTTCATTCAATATTTGATTGATTTTTACATAAAGATATAAAAATCAACAACTCTTTAGTTCCGGTGCACGCCGTGCTCGTCGTCGGAACGCTGGTGTCGCCAACGGTTGTCAAACAAACGCCAAAAGGTATGACAGCGCTGCCGACTGCCACGAATTCATGGCTGCTGACTTTAGAGAATCGCATAGCAGCATACAGACATTGAGATCAAATGCTACAAAAAGAGGAATCCGTGGCATTATCAAACTAAAACCTCGATATTTTTCATATTGTACTAACAAAAGAGATACAATTCGTCTTTACTCCAATTTTTGTATTTTTATACAACTAGATGACAAACAAGCTGACGACCAAAGGAAAAATGCCTAGCCCGTTGATTAAACTCATAGTTAATTGAACTAGACTCACATAACGTTGTAATACGCCAGTATTGAAAGGATCGTCTTGTACTGAAGAGTTTTGGTTTGATTGGTAGATTCAAGGTTATTTTTCATGAACATTTATAACCGACATAGTTTTAATTAAAAAATAACCTTGAACCTACTTATCACTCACACAGTCACACAAAAGCTCTTCGATTTAAAGGCTCTGCCTAGGCGTCCAATACTGACACGTGGTTAAACGTCGCACTCAATGACTTGGCTAGTTGTCCTTCAGCCGTTCAATTGGATGCCGACGTTCAATCAACGGGCTAGGTGTCCAGTTAAGTTGCGACAGATACATAACGTTACCGTGCCATCGTATCGTTGGTCAATTTTATAATAACAATACGTAATTATCGCTATGCAGTGTGCGCGGTCACACAATCTGGCGCGCGGCAGTTTGCCGGTCTTCTCGCTTGCGGGCTACTTAGTGTTAGGCACTTAAAACGCTCCATTGCGCGAGTGACGAGGGGTTATGGTTGCTGTGCTCGTTCATTATTGATATCACTTTATCTTGTATTGTGTAGAGATAAGCTTTGCAGCCTTTGCAGTGATGCGTGGAGCAGACCCACCTGTTCTTCACTCCTGTTTTAGTTTTTTTATAGAATGCATAGCCGTCGACTAGAATTTGCAAATTCCCTCTGCTAGAAAACGTTGTTTTATACTTGAGCTCTCCTGAAAAATAATAAGAATTAGCTCTTATTACTACAAAAACACAACACTATTATGGCAGTGTGAGTTATGTTTTGAGGACGGTAGAGTCCCGGTTAGCCCTGACTACTAAGACAAATCCCAGGTTCGAAACCCGGTTTGAGTTGATGTTTGTGTGATGAAAACAAATATTCCTTGACAAGGGTAAAGTTATTTAACAGTTTATTGTTAACAACACACATCACACAAAGAATGCTTGCACAATGGGCGGCATTATCGCTTAGAGCGGTCTCTTCTAGGCTACCTTAGGATGGGCAGGATAGACATATTTAGTTGAGTATAATTATAATATGCATGTTATCCATCATCTCAATTTCTTCAACTCAAGCCACCTCAATTATGCTCCATTGAAGCTAAATAATTGGTGTGGGTTTAGGAACTGAATGTGGTACTCCATCACAAAATATAGAGCACGAATAACTTTATCAGGAATTTACAACAATTAATGTTTTTTTTAAATATATTAGATATTTTAATATACGGCTTGCCTTCATATTAAAATGTGTTTGTTTGTTTTGCTGACACAAACATCTTATGTATTCACGAATCATTGTGAATGTCGTAGCCATTTGGTTGAATTAGTCAGCCAATTAGACGAAAAGGCCGTTCATTAAACGCCAGCATACAATTATAGCTAAAAGATAACAAGCCAAGTCAAAGCCTGCAAATTAGTTTACATTGATGACTTCATTATTTCAGTTAAGGATTTGATTTAAAAACCAAATTACTGATCAATAAAAAAAATTTAAATCAGTTTCTAAATGACAGAGTTCTGTGGTAACAAACATAAAAAAGGATACGGCCGAGTAGATAACTTCCTCCTTTTTTGAATTCGGTTATAAAGGAAAGTATTTTTTTGATAATCTACCAACTTTCTAATAATGTATTCGGAAACAGCTTAGCCCCATCTCCAAAAAATACCATTTTATTAAATAACCTACATTTTAATCATCTTTTGACGAGCGGCTGCTTCTTGCTGTACAGGCTATTCAGCCAGGTGTTCTGAATCGAATCCCGGTAAGGGAAAATGTTTGTATGATGAATACGAGCACTAGTTCACTAGTCAAGGATATTTAGTATATTTCTAATATTTATATACAATATAATTATCAATATTTCTCCGTTATCTGGTATCCATAACATAAGCTAATAGGTGTAAGTGTATGATTATTATTATCTTTTGCCTTTAAGTGTTTTAAAGTCGGTTTTATTTTTGATTTAGATTTTACCCAGTTTTATAAATGATGGTTGTTGTGGATGTTCATTATTGAGATCACTTCATCTTGGACTGTGTAAAGATAAGCTTTGCACCCTTTGCAGTGATGCGTGGAACAGACCCACCTGTTCTTCACACCTTTTTTATTTTTCTTATAGAATGTATAGCCATCGACTAGAATTTGCAAATTCCCTCTTCTAGAAAACGTCGTTTTATATTTATGCAAACCTGAAAAATAATATTGTGTGATTTATTTAGCTCTTGTGATCTGACTCAATACAATTTATTTTATTTTTTATTTGATTTAATTTATTTATTTATTTATTTATTTATGTACACACAAAATACTTAAAAATAAAACACATAAAACAGTTGAGTACAAAGGCACTGCTTATTTCAAAAGAAATCTCTACCAGCAGACCTGCGACAGGAACACGGGAAAATAAAAGTGGGCACAGTGTGTGGTTCTATACATATACCTAACAAGAAAATGTAGATGAATAATAAATAATACACATATACTAAACAAATTATAAATTTTAAAATATCAACTAAACTATAAAAAATAAAAAATAAATAAAAAATGTTATTTAGAACTTAAAAGAAATACCGTTATTAAGATGATCGATGATGAAGTTAATCAGATTAAATAATTAAATAATAATAATAATTTATTTGGTTCAGATTTTGATGCATATTATTGTTCGTTTGTTAGTAACAATTGTCCTTAGAATTAAGTAAGTTGGCTAGTTATTTGTATTATAATATTTTCTACTATATATATTTACTTCAATTAAATAATTAAGTGCCTATTTTTCAATTCATATTATTAAAATTATTCCTACCTCAATAGTCCCGTAACTATCTCAATCAAATACTTTTGAATGAGACAGTCCGGAGGATTAGTGATATTCAGGATGCTGTTACTACTTGCCCTTATACGACGCAGAACAGAGCCCGCTTTTTTGCGACTGATGGCATGGAAACCATCAGTACGCGCCTCAGCAAACATGCCACTAGCACCGCAACGGCCCGGCAGCTGAAGCAGCATCCTAAAAGTATTATTGTAATGCACGTGGAGTGGGTTATGGACCCTTTAAATGTAGCTCACCTACAGAGTGTTCGAGTAAAATAACTAGCTAAATGCCTTAAATAAGATTATATTTACTACATCAGTGCATCGAACGCATCTGCGAAGGAGCATGTTAGGCCTATGGAAGTCATGGTGCATCACATGCCCGAGACGCGGCAAGCGCGTTATAGAGCGAGAGGACCGTCATTGTGTCTCGCTCCCACACCGCCTCGCAGAAGCGTAGACAACGGACGTGCGAACCAACCAACCATCGGCCAAGCACGGAGACGACGAGCCAGAGGACTGGATATTTTAATACTGTGCGAGTAGGGCAACCTAATAACCGATCTTGCCAACTCTGTCCAACAGTCCTATAAATAATAGTGCGCCTCTCTCAATAAACATTCATTAATCAGCTGACCATTGTTTCACTTGCTACACTCTGCCCAAGCCTCCACAGGCCTCACTGCCAACGCCCTCCGCTCCCTCTTTCAATATCGTCGTCATCAAGGAGATTTCTAGTGATGACTAATGATAAATTGATTACCTTCTTATACTTAGCTGAAATATTGCAGCTGCTCTTATCATCTATACACTGACGACCTCCGACTTTATTCGCATTCTGTCGCTTCACAATTGAATGATGTTGTCAAAAAACTTCTAATCAAATGCACTGAATTCATATTTAGCAAAAGTATTTTAATCAAATAACTTCTGATCTTTTTCGATTTTTTTGCTCATTTTCGAAACCCCAGATGACAAATGAATGTTCTTAAATTAAAGAAGCATGTTTTAAAACTGATTATAATGCAAGAACCGAACAAAAGTAAACACATGTAGGTATAGTAGATATACTTCAGCCAACTGAGATAAAGAATCAATGTAAACATACAACTGTCATTTTCGTATGAGTACTGAGCAAGAAAGGTAATATAGCAAGTGAAAGGGACAAACTTATAGAAAATGACAATTTGATTTTTTTCATTTACTCTTTATCTAAGTTGGCTCAAGTATATAAAAATCAAGATTCTAAAAATAAAAAGTACAATAAGTGTACAGGCGACAGCACATCCAGTATAACCGTTGCACTACGAAAGCCGCCTCTATTACGAAAGAATTAAGGGCTGTCTCAAGGTCATACTGTTACGTTGATGTGCTATCGATTGTACATTATATTCAGCTCAAACTTTTTACAATCTGACTTGTGGCGCTGGAGAGGCACAGAACCGTCTTATATCTAATATATGTTACAGCTTGTATTTAGCTAAACTTCAGAAGTAAGGAATCTCGAATAACACCTCACGGGATCCAAATCTAAGCCAACCTCACCATTATGAGGTGCACCCTGTCATTTAACAGACGAGGCTCTGGCACTCTCCACCAACCGTAGTGGGAGCACTGGGCCAGCGCGGTGGGAGAGGGCCCGAAACCCCCCCAATCATGAATTCAAAGAACACAAGGCCCCAAGCGCCCGGCAGTACCGGAGACTGCGCCGGGGCCGGTGTTATGGCCCAAGCTCCTCGTGTATTTTTACCATGTGGGAAGGCCTGGGCCCAGCAATTGGACGTATATAGGCTAGTGATGATGATGATTGAAACAACCTTCACAAAAATTTGAACATCAGTTCCTACCTTAAAAAACATTACAGAAAAAAACATAATTATTATCAGAGATTGAACGAGTTCTCATTAAAAGTTTCCCTGCATTTTTCCTTGCATTTATGACTGTGGTCGTGAATTCTTTTTACAATTATACCATCAATCAGATGCAACGCAGCTTTACATTCTCTTGAATGATGTGTGAAACATATCCATCTTTGTTTGACTCCTACTTGATACTTTTTGATGAATGTGTATCCATTTTCCAATATCATAGGTTTTCCTCTTCTCGATTCGACTAAACAATATTCTGAAACAGCTATAGGTTTACAAACAAGCCTTTAAACAGTTAAATCGCATCACAAATTCAAAGGATCTTTGAGCCTTAAAGATAATAGTCATTGAATACGTAATAAACAGAGTTAGCATGGCAACTCCAAACAGAGTTAGCATGGCAACTCCCTGTCACACACCAATCTCAGTTATCCTAATAGATAATTTTCAGCTGCAACCGATTATATAAATTATGCAAAAATTTGTATTATAAAGTTAAATTTCAAAAAAGGCGACCATCATAATATTCATAACACTAAGACGGCAAAACTCAAATATATTTAACTAATTCCTATAAAAATATATTGGGAGCTGGTGCTTCACTTACTGATGTTGGTAATGGAAACAGTACAGCACCAACTCCAAAAAATGTTTTTTAATTGATATGAAATAATAAATTAAAATATCACTTTTAAACAAAAAAAATCTTTAATTGTCTCACAATTGACGAAAACATCGTTGAATAAACATAAAAATACATACATAGGACCTTTTTTTAACCACTGACGCAAAAAAGGGGGTGTTATAAGTTTGACGTGCTTGTCTGTGTATCTGTGTGTCTGTCTGTGGCATTGTAGCTCCTAAACTAATGGACCGATTTTGCTATGTTTGTTTTTGTTTGAAAGCTGGCGTGATTAGGATGGTTCTTGGTTATAATTTATGAAGATGAGTTCAGGACTTTCAGCTCATTGTCTACATGATAATAGGGTTTACTAACTTTCACAGATCGGATTGATATGAAATTTAGTGTAGTGTCACTTCGGTGACATTCATAGGGTTAGAATGTCATGTAAATGTCACCGAAGTGGTCAAAAAGTCTGCGGGATGCTTCATTGTTCAGAAACTTACAGCAGTTATTAGTAGCGTGTTAGATAGATGATTAATCGAGCGAAGTCCAAAACCGCATCGATTGCTGACTTCGCAGCATTTTATTATAATTAGGGAACAGAATATTATTTTATAACTTAGTCTTGTAATAACATTCTAAGAATATTATTTTATAACTTAGTCTTGTAATAACATTCTTATAATAAACTTGTATTTTTAATAATAAATATTTATTTTTTATTAGTAATTTCGCCCGCCGTAACTTAACTCAGGGTTTACTTCATTTTTTTAATTTCATATTGTTTGACCGTTTGTTAGTTCAATCAGCACTTCATCCACTAAAGTATCCTATGTGAGTAATTGTATTTGGATCATCAGCTCCATCATTACTACTACTATTCTTTTCCGCCGTTCTTTTCACTTTTATACACGTCATTATTCTTTTGTCTCTTAAGTATATGCCATTCAAACTTTCAATTTGAAAATATTGGAAAAGAACAATCTGATTCTAATAAGACTTTACATGCTTAAGCAAGCCAGGTTGGTCTTTTTTTATATGTAGAAATCACGACGAATGACTCAACACCACTTGATGTAAAGCGGTAAGAAGAAGAAGAAGAAGAAGCGGTAAGTCCATATTCGAATACAGCTAGTGCAGTTTAGACTGCTCTAGCCTCCCAAAAGGTACTCTTTCACGCCTCTTTTGAAGGACCCCGCGTTAAAGGAAGGAACACATGTGCTGACAAAGAATTCCAAGTTCTGGAAATACGTAGGTCTAAATAGATATCAGAGGATTTTTCAAAAAACCGTTTTTACTTTTCATACAACCCAAAATCCTGTGATAACTTTTTAGACTAGCTTGACTTGCTTGGCAAGTTTTGTTAGAATTACTCACGAAAGCGGTTCATGGAGGTTGCAGAGAGCGGGCTGTAGAAAGCAGTTGCGAACAGTACGTAAGGTAGTAAGGTAGCCAGTGTAATTACTGGGCATGGACGGCATTTCATCTTAGGCCTCAGGATGACAACGCACCTGCAATATTAAGTGCTTTTCCTTGTTATTGCAGGTGTCTATAGGCGGCGGTAACCGCTTACCACCAGGTGGGCCGTCAGCTTGTTTGTCATCTAGTTGTATAAAAAAAAAAACGTCCAGCGACTGCATGACTTGCATTAACATGCGTGTTGCTATGAAATATATTCCGAACGCCGTTGCCTAGTCCATGCAGCCACTGCACATCCTGTAGGCAGCTGCTTTCTGCCGTCCGCTTCGGAAAAGCACCTTTAACAGTTAGTTTGTCTCGAATCATTGTGTTTTTGCTTTGTCTTTTTTTAGTTAGGGTTCATAATATTCCATAAACTTCTTTCGTCGCCGTCTATATCGCTCTGCGTCCTTTTTACGTTGCCTTTCGTATTTTTCAGGGTCATTCTTTATACGCGCTCTGTAAAGCCGCATCTTTTCCGCGGGAGTGAGAACCACTGAAAAATCAAATATTGATTAAATTAACATCAGTTATGTTAGGTTACAGATCTTTGTTGCGGTGACGTTTCATAAAAGAAAACAGTTTCTGTACCCCTAGTACGAACATTTTTAAATTTCGAATCGTAATCGTATCGTTCAGGCAAACTTAAAATTTCAAACAAAAGTCAAACGAAAGCTAACGTAAATACCCGATACGATGACGATTCGAAATTTAATAATGTTCGTGCTAGGGGTACTGATTTGCCTAAGATTTGACGGGGTTGGAAAAAGTTTTTATAAGTGTACCATTAAGTGACGTGTATTATAAATTAACATAATATGTATTATTATGATGGTACACTTAATAAAACTTTTTTCCAAACCCGTCTAATCTTAAGCATATCAAAAAAAGGTTACTTTACCTTTCGTTTCGTCCATTGCTAACTCGGGAAGTAAAATTAAAATCTTCACGCCTCATTTGATAGAACCTAAATGTATTTTACCTTGCACAATATTTGATTGATAACGATGAAAAGGCAGTGTATGATTCAATTTTTTATTCATGGAATAAAAACTAGAAAAAGAATAAACTCTTAAATTTACAATTGCAGCGTTCTTTAAGTAGACAACCTCTAATGATATTTTGTTAAAGTGATACTTAGATGGTGTATATGGCATATAGTAAAATTAAACGGTATAATTATATTATTATGGATTAAGCCATAAGTATGATAAATATTAGGATTTAGCACCTAAAGTAATTTTTGTAATGAACATAATTTACTCTATGGGTACCAAGAGGCCGTGTCGACTTCGTGCCTGGTCTATCCTTATAGAAGTCTCCAGCTCAGGAGCTGTCATATACCCACTTAAATTGATACGAGCGAGGCAGCTCGTAGCACTTTTCTCAGTCGTGACTTTTACTGTTCGTATGGATGGACCCATCGAACGAGTGCAGAATGCCCGTGTGACGGCACTCTCCCAGTACAAAGGTACGACGCGTTTACAAGCAATGGAGCCATAGGGCCGGCGCCCACTGCTGGCACGGCACGGCAGGTTGTGCTGCGGCATCCCGCGGCGTGCCATGGCATGCCCCCTTGCCCCCGCGCACCGACCGGACTGATCCCATTGACCGAAATGACCGCTGCACAAGTTTCAACCTTATTTCAATTAACTTAGCAATCATAATTCTGCGACACAAAGTCTGTACTTAAACTTATCGCGGGATGCAATGGCGCGCCAGCAGCGGCAGCATCTCGCGGCGCGTCGCGTCATGCCGCGGCATCGTGGTATTGAAATAAAGTAACATGAATTCTAAACTTATTGAAATAAGTATCAAATAACTTGATTAGAATTAAAATCCTTTGCCATGACACGCCGTGCCGTGCTTGCAGTGGGCGCCGGCCCTCTGTCCACTGCGTCCCGTTTTTGACTATGACAGCTGTTATTTCCACGACTTCTTTTTGCGTGAGGACCTCTTCGCAAAATTAAACAACTGCCAATCAGCTACAGCAGTACACTAACCTAGCTTTAACTATCGGTAAATGCTGGGAGCCTGACTTACGGGCACTGGCATGACAGAATGTTAGGGCCACTGCTGCCCAAGTCTGTCCATGCTAGAAGTAAGGGACATAGCTATTTTAGTGGGTAGGCTCAGCCTTAAATATCTTAGGTAGAGAAGTCACATATCCCTGATTGTGCCACGATGCAGGGAATGTGTGAATGCATTTTACAGCAATAAAAAAGGAGTAACAGGTAATTCCTAAGATTTACCATAGATCGGGATAGAGCAGTAACATAATAGACATGATTGACTACTACATCTAAATACGAAGCGTTATTACATCTAGATTTAATACAATAATAGTTCAATATAGTGGTTTTTAATCGATGGTCCGTGGCCTACTTCATGTTGAATGTTGATAAAACGTTACTATTTATCATGTCTGCGATCAGCCGCAAATAGTATAAAACAGCAATGCTGTTAAATATCGAAACCCATATTTTGACATAGAACTCGCACGATTGGTGCTGAGAGAACTTCATTGTATGATTTGTTGATGACGCTTGCAAAGTAGACCTAGACGTTTTTGAAACTATCATAAACTACCATACAATTAACATGTTCATCCTTATATCCCTACTAGAATATTAATAAATACAATATTTGAACCTACAGTGCATGATTATTTATTTAAAATGAAAATAAATATATAAAAACTTATTAATTATTCACGGCAAAATAGTTTTAAAAATCCTTTCTTGTCTATTGATTTAATTGGTTTTTAAATAACTTATAATATGACTACTTAACAAAAATTATATAATGAAATGTAAAATTTATACTATTTCTTTATTATTGTTTTTTCCGAGAGGAATCTCCATATTTGGGATTATTGTGATGAGATCATAATAAGGAATTAGAAATACCTATAATAGTGTGATCAAAAGGAAAACATTCAGATATTTGTTTTCTGAACAAGATCTCTGACAATTCCAATAAGCTGTTTTTTATAGGGTATCATACAAGAGTACGTGCCACCTTATTGATGGCGGTTACAAGATAAGTAATAGCATTTGCGCACTACTCAGCTAAGTACTCACACGTTGCTCACCCCATAAAAATGAAAGAAAGAATTATGTTGATAGCTTATGCTTCCACAATTACGCTAATAATTCAATGGTTGTGTTGTTTACTGATTCTAATGATTTCACCTCCCAGAGTATAGATGGTAGCTCGGCAACCCTTTCTGTTGTGTGTAGAGCATTCCCACTGCGTTCTCAGACCGAACTGCCTCTTCCTTGAGTATCTGTATCCATTGAACAGAACATTCGGTCTGCCCCGCTGCGACAGCACCATTCTACATTCTGGAAGATAACAAAAGGATTCAATATCTGCGATGACTCAATGTGATAGTTTTGAGTACGTAGGCTAGGCGATAGTTGTAAGTAGGTAATTAGGGTATTAATGTGGCTCGATGATAGGAGTTATGGTAACAGATAAGGGTCAAATAAAATCGACGAGTTGATCAGAAACAAATCACAAAAGCGAAGCTGAGCGCATCGCGACGGCGCGTATTATACTTACTTACGGGTTGCCATATACAGTGCTATTTTCTATGGACAAGCCATGGATCGCCAACGATCAGAGTTTCTTGACCCTAAAGAGGATGTGTTTTCCATGCAAGTCAGCAAACAGGTCTCTTAACGCCAACACAAAGCTTTCAGAATGAGGCTCTACTTACCGTAGAAAATGCACGAGTCGTAGAAGACACAGATTTCTGCGTAACAATTTTATTTTATAAACGTTTTTGACCTTCATCTCCGGAATGCTAATATTGTAAAAGCCATTAAGTTATCATGCTCTTTAATCATCTATACAAAATAAGATAATGCATATTACGATGTAAGAAAATTACATCGTCGTAACTTTATGGAACACACAGAAATCATTAGTAAAAATTGTAATTGATGAAAAATCTAATATGGATACAAAACGTTTAGTATCGTAATGTGGCCATCTTTTATTACTTCTTTATTTTTATTAATATCTATACTATTCAACGACTCAAAATATTAGAAAATTAAGTAAATGATAACTATAATAATTACATAAATAATCAACATTTTGAATCGAAGAAAATAAAACTGCCATTTTTAATACATTATTACGAGGTATCCCTAGATATAGTTATATCATTCCCTTCAACCTCTAAGTGCATAGTAGATGAATGATTATGATTTGGATTGACTTTTATGAGTTCAGAGTCGTGCATGTGTAGAGTGGCTCGGCAGCCCTTCGAATGATGCGTGGAGCAAATCCACCAAGTTTTAACACCACTTTTCTTCTTCGTGAAGAATCTATAGCCGTCTACCACAATCAAAGGCTTCCCTTTTCGTGATTTTGTTACTAAAAAGTCTGAAACAATAAATTTAAGGGGTTAAAAATTTCTAGTAGATTGTAACTATTGGGTATACAATATGGACTCCGTGCTAAAATTATGGTTTCCAATACTTCATAATAGATGCGTAGCTGTCGTTTCCATACGACAGTAGCTCAGAAGAGATAGTAACGTTATGAGAATGTCAAAACTCGTACTAGAGACTCTGGTGATAATGACAAACACCTATGAAGGAAAACTTGTGTACACTGCTGGGCACAAGTCTTCCTTCATAGGAGAAATACTTGAGGTACCTGTTTGGGGCATTCAACAACCACGCAGGCGCAATGCGGTATGATAGATTGCAGAAACAACTGGGACCAATCCACATATCAACAACACTATTAAATATAATTTCTATTGTGTATGAGGCTGGTAATGGGGAAAAGGTTAACTTGCCTTCCGTATCACAATAGAGATTCTAATCTATTGCGATAGGTAACAGCGTAAATATACCCACGGTAGCATCAAATTTATTAAAAATATATATTATATTATATATTTATTATTTAATATATGAAAAATATTATTATATATTATTTATATATATATTTATTTAAAATATATTAGGTTGGGGAAAAAGTCTTTTCGCATTATAGTATGTATGAACTTGTAATAAAATCTCTTTGGCTGTACTATTTGTATCTGGCTGGTTTTGGTATCATTAAAAGTTTAGATTTTTAAAAAGATAATTCCAAATTCAAATTAGGAAAATGTGAGTTTTTCATTTGTTTTTCGTACTGTCAAGATGAGTGAATCTAATGAAGAAATTCGATACATTTTAAAATTTTACTACAAAAAAGGTAAAAACGCAACGCAAGCCGCGAAAAAATTTGTGATGTTTATGGACCTAGTGCAGTGTCTGTGAGATTAGCACAAATTTGGTTTAAGCGTTTTCAATCCGGAAATTTTGATGTCAAAGACTGTTTGCCCTATTACGAATAAAATTGATGCCATTTTTGAAAAACTGGAGCAAGATCGCCATATCAGTAGTTACGACGTAGCTGAAGAACTGGAAATTGACCACAAAACAGTTTAGGTACACAAAAAAGCTCGATATTTGGGTACCCCAAGAGCTCACTGAAAGAAACCTAATGAACCGTGTACTCATTTGTGATTCTTTATTACGACGTAATGAAACCGAACCATTTTTTAAGAAGCTGATAACTGGTGATGAAAAGTGAATCACGTACGACAAGAACGTGCGAAAAAGGTCGTGGTCAAAGGCCGGTCAGGCTTCACAGACTGTGGCGAAACCCGGGTTAACTCGCAACAAGGTGATGCTGTGTGTGTGGTGGGATTGAAAGGGCATTATTCATTATGAGCTGTTACCACCAGGCAGGACCATCGATTCTGAACTCTACTGCGAACAACTGATGAGATTAAAGCAAGAAGTTGAGAGAAAACGGCCGGAATTAATCAACATAAGGGGTGTGGTTTTTCATCATAATAACGCTAGACCTCACTCATCTTTAGCCACTCAGCAAAAATTAAGAGAGTTTGGCTGGGAGGTGTTAATGCATCCGCCGTATAGTCCTGACCTTGCACCTTCAGATTTCCACCTGTTTCGCTGTCTTCAGAATTCTCTAGGCTGTGTCAGGTTAACATCACGAGAGGACTGCCAAAACCACTTGTCGCGGTATTTTGATCAGAAGCCCCAAAATTTCTATAGCAATGGGATCATGTCCCTACCTACAAGATGGCAAAAAGTTATCGATGAAAATGGTACCTACATACTTGAGTTAAATGTAAATAAACTTTATTAGAAAATGTTTTGAATTTTTTTAAAAAATGCGAAGAAACTTTTCCCCAACCTATCATATACCACCAATTTGAGACCGAGTACACACGATAGCACATCAAGTGTAACAGTTGCAGGACGAAAGCCTCCCAAACTGTTACGCTTGATGTGCAGTCGTCTGTACATTAAAAATGTTGCATTATAATGCTATACTTTTACCCACGTATTCATAAAAACAAGTGAAATTAGAAGAGGCTTAGTAAGTGTTTTGTTTCTCTCACTCATATGAGAAAGAGAAAAGATAAAAGATATTGTAGCAGTGTTTTATCTAAAATAGGTTTACTGAGCGTTTATGAATATGGGCGTATGGCTATAACATTCGAACGCATGAGCATTGAAGTCATAGCTCTCCCTTACACGATGCCGACGCTTCGGCACAACAACAGAACGGACATTCAAGTGTACCTAGGCTTAGGCTGCGTTTCCACTGACGCAGAGCTGGACGGAGTGAAGTGGAGCGGAGCGGAGTAATGTTGCGGAGCGGAGTGGAGCGGAGCGGAGCATACTTTTGGAATTGCGCATTTTTGCGCTGAGTTACACTCAATCCCTCAGAAAGAGCATACGTCATGTTGTCGTTTAAAAAGAAAAAAGCAATACTTTTACTTATATCTTTCTCTACTTGAAGACAAAGATCAAATGAAGTAGCATTGACTGTTGAGCCTTTTTTGGATTCCAAGAGAAAACCCCGCTGTCCTCCGCACTGCACCGCCCCGCTGTCCTCCGCTCCGCATCGCCTCGCTGTATTTTTATGAATATCCGTTCAGCTCTGCTCCACTCCGCTCGTGGTATTTCCATCGAAACGGAGCGGAGATTTCGAGCATAGTGGTTGGTCTATTCATGCACCGCTAAGCACCACTCCGCCCAGCTCCACGTCAATGGAAACCCAGCCTTAAAGTTGGGTTCCGCTGTAAAGGGTCAAATAAAATTTGTCATGGACTTAGAGTACATCCTGAGAAAGGACAAAGAAACTTAAAAAAATACATTGAAAAGATAATTCGTGCACGAATAATAGGAAGAATTCACAAAATGGTGACGGGGTTTCCTTATCTCTTTCTTTTCTATCAGCTCCACTGAATAGTATTTGAAATAAAAATATGTTTCTTTTAATATTTAATTTCCAAACAGTGACAGTTTATATTAACAACAAACTTTTAATGACTATGATACCGATGATGTTTTACAACCTCAGAGTCATACATGGTTATGGTGGCCCTACAACGCTGGCTTTTATTTTTGGAGCATGCCCACAAAGATTTTAAGCCATTTTTCTTTTGCTCGTAGAATCTGTACCCATCTGCCAGAAGAATTGGTTTCCCTCTATCTGATAGCGTCAGTATTAACTCTAAAAAAACAAAAAACAATAAAAAATTAAACCGACTTCAAAACACTTATCATCGTCATAACAGCCTATGATGTCCACTGCTAAACAAAGGCCTCCCCCAACGATTTCTAAATGGGACGGTAATTTTTTTATCGCTACACATCAGGTAATGTTTAGTTATTTGGCGTGTTTTGTATAAAAAGTCATGAATTACGTTTCAGGTATTTATTTTAATCCAATTCAACACGAAAGATATGGTTCAATGAAAATATCCCTTTCAATGTGTCGTCGGGGTTTAAATACTTTAACTATAGCTATATTTATCAATAAGGTACTTGTTTTTGAGAAATTGAAACTTTTTCCCCCTTATTATAAAACGCGGACTAAAGTTTCTTCTTCTTCTTCTTCTTTATTTAATGGCCTCTCGTTATTACGAATTTTGCCAATGTCAAAGTCAAAATTAATCTGCAAATAACTTGCGGCAACGTTGTACGGTGATTGGGCAAGACGAATTCGTTTTCCGAAGAAAACGTGGACGCCGGCCCGATAAAACAAAATGGATGCCGTCAGCCATAGCTGTGGATGCATACAACCTGTCGATTTCTTAGTCAGCCGACAACAACCCGGACTAAAGTTAGTCCTGGTCTTAAACTAATGCTGTCACTTTTATTTGTTAAAAGAAAGACAGTGACAGCGTCAGTTTTAAACCAGGACTTTCTTTAGTCCATGTTTTGTAATAAGGGGGTTTATGTCTATCTCAAGTTTGCAACAGCATCAATATCTGTTTATACATTTTTAAAAACCTAACATTATAAATTGTTTGTATGGATAATATAATTTTTCACAATATTGCTCGCACAAACGGCCATCACTTATTATTTAGTAAGTATATACTTTGGTCACTGTCATGCACGTTCTTTGGTACCATAAGCCTTTTGTGATGAGAAACAGTTAGTGAGTTGGATACTTGGATTGCTAATGTATAATATGCAGCGGATTTAAGACAGTTGCATCATACATAACTTTTTTATATTACAATTTTCTAAGTGACCATTATCAACTTGCCCACTAACGACTACGATATCTCGTATAGTTCTTTTATCTCACGAAGCAACTTCCACTGACAAACGCTTTACTTGTGGTAACCAAGTGTCAAACACGCTGCGAATGTGTACGTGAATACGAGTGGCGTTAGCACATAAATTTTAAAATATGGAAATAGGTATAATAATTTTATTATTATCAAATGTGAATGTGAATCTGTCAAACTTATTTTATTATAGTTTAGTAACTTAATAATAAATAAAATAAGTAAATAAAAAATAAATCATGATATTCTGAAGGTTCATAAACAATAAGAACAAAATAAAATAAGACCATGTTAGTTGTAGTATAGGTAATTAATTAAATAAATCAGAAACACTCGTTTCATTCGTTACTTCTTATTACTTCTTTATTTTTATTAATATCTAAACTATTCAACGACTCAAAATGTTACAAAATCAAGTAAATGATAACTAATTAAATAAATAATCAACATTTTTAATCGAAGAAAATGAAACTGCCTCTGAACTTACAATAGCAGTGCCAATATGCTATCATTTAGTATACATTATTACGCGGTTTCCCTAGATATAGTTAATATCATTCCCTTCAGCCTCTTAGTGCACAGTAGATAAATGATTATGATTTGTATTGACTTTTATAATTTCAGAGTTGTGCATGAGTACAGTAGCTCGGCAGCCCTTCGAATGATGCGTGGAGCAAGTCCACCAGGTTTTAGAACCACTTTTCTTCTTCGTGAAGAATCTATAGCCGTCTAACACAATCAAAGGCTTCCCTCTTCGTGATTTTGTCACTAAAAATACTGAAACAATAAATTTATGGGGTTAAAAAATCTCTAGTAGATTGTAACTATGGGGTATACCATTTGGACTCCGTGCTAAAATTATGGTGTCCAATACTTCATACTGCGTAGCTGTCGTTTCCATACGACAGTAGCTCAGAAGAGATAGTTATGAGAATGTCAAAACTCGTACTAGGGACTTTGGTGATAACTACAAAGACCCATGAAGGAAGACTTGGTACACTGCTGGGCACAAGTCTTCACAAAATGGTGACGTGGTTTCCTTATCTCTTTCTTTTCTATCGGCTCCACTGAATGGTACTTATTTGAAATAAAAATATGTTACTTTTAATTTTTAATTTCCAAACAGTGACAGTTTATATTAATAACAAACTTTTAATGACTATGATACCGATGACGTTTTACAACCTCAGAGTCATACATGGTTATAGTAGCCCTACAACGCTGGCTTTTATTTTTGGAGCATGCCCACAAAGATTTTAAGCCATTTTTCTTTTTCTCGTAGAATCTGTACCCTTCTGCCAGAAGCATTGGTTTCCCTTTTTCTGATATCGTCAGTATTAACTCTAAAAAACAAAAAACAATTAAAAATTAAACCGACTCAAAACACTCATCATCATCATCATCATACCAGCATATGATGTCCACTGCTAAACAAAAGCCTCCCCCATCGATTTCTAAATGGAACGGTTCTGCGCAGCCTGAATCCAACGGCTCCCGGCGACCCAGACCAGGTCGTCTATCCATCTAGTGGGAGGCCGTCCTACTTTGCGCTTTACGGTACGTGTCATCGGCATTTTCTGGGTACTGGCAAATGACTGCGACCACCAACCCGCCTGCCAAGCGTGGGGATTTCGCTTATGGCAAATCCCCTCAAAATGGCTAACACGACACTGTATCGGCCCCCAGTCCCCGGCGGCCCCACTATTCCGGACGGTAAGTTATAGGAAGTGCCCAATGGGACGTATATAGGATGGTGAAGATAGCTTTATTGCATGCAACCATTTAAAAACATACATAATCAATTGTTTTAGAATTACGCTGATAACCTGGTAAGCATCAGATTTTTATATTGTTATACACCTCCAGAGGTATAATGCCGCTTGACAGATTAAGCCAACGACACGTTTAGATAGTGACTGATACACACTTATCTCCATATCTTAAAAACTAATAAACGGACTGTCATAAAACTTGCACAGTTTTCTAAGTTGGCCTAATACCGAGTCCAAAAAAAAAAAGATTTTTTACCATCTTACTTAAGAACGACTAAGATCAATATAAATAGAATCCAAGCTAAATTAATATTAAAAGTCTGATCCGGAAAAGTTTGTTTATAGTAACGTTAGTATTGTCTTATATTTTCGCGAGCACTTTTGAAATAAAACCACTTTTCCGGATTTAACTCGCGTTTAATTAAATCTTACATTATTATTATACCCCCGACGACGTTTCGATTACTTTACAGCGGTCGTGGTCACGGAACGACTGAAGATGTCAATTGTCTTTGATAACCGCTTTTGTTATATTTTGAGCGGTCCGATTCACGCATATTAAAAATTGTTTGTATGGATAATATAATATTTCACAATTTTGCTCGCACAAATCGGCCATCACTTATTATTTAGTATATACCTACTTTTGTCACTGTCATGCACGTTCTTTGGTACCATAAGCCTTTTTGTGATAAGAAACAATAAGTGAGTTGGATTGCTAATGTATAATATGCAGCGGATTTGAGACAGTTACATCATACAGAACTTTTTTATATTAAAATTTTCAGCTACAAATTTCTAAGTGACCGTTATCAACTTGGCTACTAACGAATATGATATCTAGCAGTCGTTAGTGGCCTTCTATATTTACTTATTTTGTGAGGCTCTTTACTTAACTAATCAACTAATTTATTTTTCTACATTAATTTTATTTTTCCTATGTCGAAGAGTCCTGCGAAATCAAGACAAAACCTTTGGTTCAATTTTAACTCTAAACTCTCGACACACTGCTGCGTGTCTTTATTAAAAACATCAGTAAATTCACTGACTGTTCCTTATTCAATTTTAAATTCATTTTCGATATATATCTATTATATAAGGCTAAATCATCTCCGTGTCTAAAAAAATTAAATTTGTCAACGACTACCAATTCAAATATGCATTAGGTCAAGTGATTGCTAGGGTGGGATCAGCCCGCCTAGCATAACCACCGAAACGCGATATGATAAAGCTATTTATCGCTTTAAATTGTCAAAAATCATTAGATATAAAATTTTATCAAAACTGCGAACATGTAGGTATATATACAATACAAGTTCGGAGTTTCGATAAAATTTCAATTTGGCGGTTATATCCAATGATTTTTGACAGTTCAAAGCGATAAATGGCTTTATCATATCGCGTTTCGGTGGTCATGCTAGGCGGGCTGGTGACTAAAGAGCTTATCCACGTGATGTATATAGCGTCGAGTAACGTCATGAGTGTGACGTCACACGACGACAACATTAGCATATTATACATTATGCTTATTTATCTAATCAAGAGTATGGTCATTCTTGTAATAGACAATTTCATTATAAATAGTATGTATTGCTGCTTTACACCTGAGCCGAGTGTGGGAGGTGCATCTCCACCTAACCTTGGCGCCTCGCTCCCCATTCATTCGGAACCTGCAACCATCTACCAGCAGAATCTTTCTTCCTCTTGCGTTGGTTACGATCATTACGTCGTGGGCTAAAAATAGATAAAACATTTAGTCTGGATATTAGAGATTCTGTCCAATCTTGCTGGTGAGAAGGTATATATGTATGTTTATTAAGCTTTACAGTTTACGATTATCCTCCTCTTAATCTAATTTTTATTCGTCTTTAATTAGAATAGCATAAGGTTAACACTGACCGCTGGACTAGTATGAACTATGTCACACTGCCAGCGTCTTCCACCGTGCATGATACAGACGACAAGTTGATACAAATCTATTTTATAAAGAGTAAGCAATTGCCTCTTAGTTTTAATAACCAAAAAAGCATTTCTGAACAAGCGTGTTCTGCAAGTTCTTGTAGTAAAAAGAGCTATTGATTAGCAACAAATTAGTAAAAAGAGAGTTCTCGCCGGCAATAATTGTATCCGTTTTATTTATACGAATTTGTATATCAATTTTAGAAATAAATTAGTTACGAAATAAAAACAAACTTACAAATAATAAACAGCACCCAAATCTTGCGAAACAGGAAGTGTACCAATAAGGCTGGTCGCAATCGCTGAATTGCGAGGCTTAATCTTTGTGCGAAATGTATACCAGCCTTATTGTCACTTATGTTTGTTGTGTAATGCGACATAAATAAATATCTAAAAGATAAGTAATGAAACTAAAATTCACACACATCATTTTATTATTTAGATTTCTTGTAACTAATATAGTAATACTTTCAAATACCATTATTTTTCACAGATTGTATATGATGATGATCATTTACGCTCTTCTTAGGATTTTCAAAAAAATTAACTATTAGTGGCAAAATTAAATAAAAAGGATTTTTATGGAGCACGAAAACTTGACATGCAATACAAAATGGTGCCGCAGCTTCAAGTCACTGCATGCCGAGAAAGAAAACAGAGAGTAAAGTTTAATGAAATGACATATTTAAGTTAAAAAGTTAAAAGAGTGCTTACATACTTTTGCGTGTGTGCTAGCAGTTAAAGGAAAAAGATTAAAACAGACTTATGACTATTAATACTATAATTTACCTACTTTATTAAACATATAAAAATATTTGGTTTTTAGGAATATAAAAAAAACAAATTTTAAGGTATACTTCGAAAAAGCAAACTGTAAAAAATAAAATAAATTTTATACACAAAAAAAGAAGGTATAATGGTAAATCAGATCTAAACATGTAAATAACTATATTACTCACACTAATTATTTAGTCCAAAACAAGCATCTTATAGAGACTCCAATTTAAAAAAAAACTGTCTTATGGATATTAAACATAGATAAATTTTCCAAGTGTGCGTGAATGCCAAAATGCGAAACATAGAAAACTATAAACATTATTCTATTTTTAAAAAATAAATTTTCATATTCGAAATAAAATACACACACGGTATTCATTGCTATTGGGCGCTTTTATAATTTGTAACGCGACGATATTATCGTGGACGTCCACGGTACAAGGGAAGTAAAACGTGCACGTCAAAACGTCCACGTCCACGGAAATTTAAAAGCGTCTTCATATATTTTATAAAAGCGCCCAATCAATTAGAAACGACTGTTGGTTTTTTTATTTTTGGTGTTTTATAAAGTTTCAACTACCTAACCTTTAACTGGTGACAAGTGGTCTCACAGGCCGAGTGGCGTCAGTGAAACATAATTTGACCCCCTTCCTCGCGATTCCTATGGCAGGGCGCACGAGTAGCTTCGACATTAGTCGCACGCCGTAGAATGTGATAGCTGCCTCAGGCAGGCCCAGTTCACTAAGAAACGTGAATTGAAAGTGCGGCAGCGGCCTCTCAGACCTTTTGTCACCACTTACGTAACTTTTTAAAGTTATTTTACTGTATGGTTTTGATCCTATTTAAAAATTATATTCAGAATATAGGAGTTCGTTTTATTTTTTCCTTTATTATGTTATTAAACTGTTTTTGAACAGTGCGGTAAGGTACTATACTTAATCTCTGTACAATAGTCCAGATACGGTACCGGCCTCTCAGGCCGTTCAGTAAGTTACTCAAAAACTATGTCTGACATGGTTTTTGCGGAACGTAACTGGTGACTGGTGGTTAATGTTAAAAACCAATTGTTAATTACAAGAGTCGTAAAGGACATAAAAACATAGTTAGTGAAGTGAAGTCCTGACATTACGAGATCCTATTCCTCTAAACAAATCCTGAGGTGTTTGTTACATATAAATAGGTGCAGTTGTAGTATGATCGCTCCTATAATACACGACGTCACCTTGGAAAGTATGGACGGCGGCTTTGCAGCCGAACTTGGCATGGGTGGTGCATCTCCACCGTCTCTTGTCACCAACGCCGCCATTAGAACGATATCTGCATCCATCCCACAGGAGTATACATTTTCCTTTTTCGTTTTCGATGAATATCGGCTGAGATGCTGAAAGAAAAATATTTTAATAATTAGTAATGCCTACATCTACATGATAAATAAATCTTAATTTTTATATTCGACAAGACAAACAAGCATCTGATGGTGAAAGCGGATACCGTAGCCTATAGGTGGTCGTAGCATGTTTTCCTGTATTTTTTCTTTGTAATAAAAAAGTAACATTAAATTTTATAAGTGATTTTTTGTGATATGTTTCGACTGAAGTGTACAGTGAATCATAGTGCTGCTTATACTATTAGTATGCATTAAATCACAAAGAGCTCGTATTATTGATAACTAATAAATGTGCATAATAATATATTTTACTAGCTGAATAAAAAAAATGTCAAAAAAAAAATAGATAGTAGCCGATTCTCAGACATACTGAATATACATATAAAATTTTATGAAAATCGGTCAAGCCGTTTCGGAGGAGTATGGTAACTAAATTTGTGACACGAGAATTTTATATAATATATAAGATTATCTACATTTCTATTAATTATCTCCTTATTTTATTTCCATCATTTAATTTTTTATATAGTAAGTAGGTTCCTATAATTAAAATATATATTCTCATAATAATATGTTTAAATTTTATAATTATGTACTAAATAAATACACAAACAACCATGGCTAGTGAACAATATATTCGTACGCATCACACATTTGGCCCTTCCGTGATTCGAGACGAGACCGCTAGTTTAGTTGACAAAGCTACCACTCAACCATACGGCCTTCAAATTAAAATCACGGATCGAAGTATAACCAGAAATCCAATAATAGAACGTTTCACACAACCCACATGCACAAAAGGTTTCTCACTTGTACACACACAAACACCAATATTGACCACCGGTTGATCGAACGGTCTGTACCCCTTGCTATACAGGCTACTCGGTCAAGAGGTCCCGGGTTCGAATCCCGGTAGGAGCAAATGTTTGTATGATGAGTACAAGCATTTATTTACTAGTCATGGATATATTTATATGTTTATTTAATATATTTCTAGTATTTATAAACATATTATTACCATTATTTTATCCGTTATCTAGTATCCATAGCACATGCTCTTGGTATACAGGCTACTCGATTAATGATGCTTACTTTGGGCTGGATAATATGTGTGAGTGTATAAAAAAACGTCTTAAAATTTAGTTTATTTATTCAGTCACCCATTGAAATTGACAAGTGTTGAACAACTATTATTTTACAATTAAAGTAACACACAAAGATGATAATATTTTTCAAACTTAATAGGATTTCCCGTCTCAGTGTTACCAAATTAAGATTGTTTAATGGATACAAATTTATTTAAGTATAATAAACTAAAATTTAGGCAATTAAATGAATTACAATAAAAAAAAACTTAATTAAACAGTGATTCATATCGTCGCACAGTTACGACAAATAACATGTACTCACTTCTAGTTGTGCGTGACTCTTATTTCAGAAGTAGGAAGAAACAGCGAGAAGTGGATACCTGTCATTGCTCGTCATTGTACCAAACAAGCATAATTATTATCTGGTAGAAGTAAAAAATTTGACTCCTTAAATATTTCTTTAGCTTTTTAACAGAAGATGCAATATTTTATTCGCTGCAAAGCGATTTCTGTTTACAAAATCTAGGTAGAGCGTCTACCATATAATATTATCTAAGATCACGTTCCGTCTATTCGTGATGTGCTCATCCATTATCAGAACGACTTCGTCTTTCACCGTGTGCAGTCTAGCTTTGCAACCCTGCTTCTCATGTGAAGCGCATCTCCATCTGACCTTGTCTCCCGATGCCGTATTTACTCTATACTTGGCTCCATTCCAAAATAGAACTCGTGAATGTTTTGCGGTCGTGTAAATCTTCACCCGGTTCCCTGCAAGTTTTCAGTGTTGGATGAAAAGCAGAAATTCAAGTTTATTTTATGAAACTCTTATACCGATTTATTTTATTACATTTTATCTAAGTACCTATACAGAATACAGTTGACTCATCATTCGCAAAGAATTTTCTTTTTTTAATCATACGGTTAGAACAGCTATGCGATTCTCTAAAGTCAGCAGCCATGAATTCGTGGCTGTCGGCAGCCCTGGCGTTTATTTGACAACTACTTGACAATCGTTGGCGACACTAGCGTTCCGACGACAAGCACGTCGTGAGATGGAACTAAACAGCTGATTATTTTTATATCTTTATGTAAAAGTTAATCAACTATTACATGAAGTCATTGCGCTACATTTTAAATTAAAAACACAAAAAACGAAATCGAAAAATGTCGATTGTACTTCATGTCGTATATTCAAAACAGCGACTAACATACACAGCCACGAGATCGACGTAGAGATTAGTAAATACGCTCACGCGCAGAACTGCACTCAAACGTCAAAATCAATGGCGTCTTGTCAGTCATCAAACTCACTGCTGTCCAATGACAACATTTTATAGAATGTTACAGAATTCAGAAATAAAGTTTAGAAGTTTGTGTGTGTTTGTGTGTGTGTGTGTGTATGTGGTATAACTAAAGCTTCGGAACACACTGTATTATATACAGCATGCAAATTAAAGCATACAAAGTGAAATACATACCC
Organism: Nymphula nitidulata; assembly: GCA_947347705.1. Lineage (NCBI taxonomy): Eukaryota > Metazoa > Arthropoda > Insecta > Lepidoptera > Crambidae > Nymphula > Nymphula nitidulata. The sequence continues at coordinate 4,696,939 of OX374626.1, forward strand.
CTGGTAATTTCGTTAACCATTTATTCAATAAAAAAATATCAGGTATTGACAGTTTTCTTAACAATAATAAATAAATTCGTTTATCAACTAGGGACTTACTAATCAACCTTTAGAACCCTTTTATAATTACACAGTTTTGTAACGTTCATTAGAAAGACATGTTGAATTCGAACAAAAAGATGTACTCTATGTACTTATACAAAGCTTATACAATGATTTTTAGTAAGGTCATACACCTTTATATAACAAAACATAATAATATTCTTTAAATTAATTTGTCAAGACCCTTTTAGCATTTTATGATAGTCAAAATCCTGTGTCTGGAATGTTTGCATGACGTGACAGGTTAAGCAATAACTAAAAAATAATATCAAACAGGGTGGTGCCGTCTATACGACAATAAATTGAAACATGGGCTATATTAGCTCATAAAAATGGTTTGCCACTTTCAAAAACATCTTATTCGTTTGATAGTTTAATGACATTTCTATGAAATAATGCAGCCAATGTTATATTATTTCATACAAATGTCATGGCAGACCCTTTCTATGAACTAATATAATATAGGCTATGTTTGGATTTATTGTCGTATTGACGACACAACCCTGTATGATATTATTTGTTAGTCGCCCTAGGTATTTCATTGCATGTCTGCATTTAATCAACGGCCTAACGGCGCCTAATTCAGTGGCTAATTTAGCCAGATGGCTGCGACAAACACTAACGACAAAACCATTTAAAATTCACGTTGTAAAACTGCCAGTTATATTTTATTATGGCCTCGTTATTATAACAGGTGGTTGTGTGATTACAGGTGGATGTGTGTGGTGCTCAATTGCTACTACAATATTTCCTTCAATCGTGTGTATCCTGGCTGAGCATTTCCGCACGCAGCATCTCCATCTTATTTTGTTGTCTGACTCGAAATTTCTGCAATATTTGTATCCATTTAACAATAGCAACTTGTAACCTCTTGAGGTTATAATCACTGAAAAGAAAAACATATTGACAAAGATTAAACCGGCGTTATCACAGTGGAAAATTGTAACACCGAGTATCGGGTTGGATCAAGATGACCCATATTATAAATTGGTGTCATTCGAAGATATACGAGTATTTCAAGAAACTATAGGCTTGGTTAAAATTTTAATTGTAGGGGTTTTGGGTAAACTTACACATTTTTCCATGAGGTTTTTTTTATTAAAAATATAAGAAAAGGAAATGAAAAAAAAAATCACTATCAGTAACGTTCCGTCGTATAGGATTATAATGTAAAAAAAAACATTTTTTTTTAATAAAAATAAAATCTTGAATAGCACCTCTACATGAGATCTTAAATACAATAATTTCAAATAAAATGATAATAAATAATATATTTGTAATTTTGTCATCATTTTCTTACTTTATTTGTAATTCTTACAATAACTAGTATTTTAAGTATTTTAGAATTCGTCACTTTCACGTTGTCCATCTGCACTGTCAGCGCAATGTAACATTGCGTGCTAAGTGTATAAATATGGTTGTTCAGCTCTGACCTTTATTTTTAGTTTAACAAATTGCAAAATGCAATTCCTTTCTTGAATTTTGTTGCAAACATAGTCATCGTGCGTTTAATGTTTAGGACACAAATTATTTTATTAAAAAATAAACATGAAAATTACAAAAAATGCTTTCTAAAGCAGTAGGTATCCTATTGAGTAAATAATATCGATTGCCAATAATCTTATGCTTTCTTATTTTTAACCGACTCAAAAAAGGAGGAGGTTCTATGTTCCACTGTAGGTATATTTTTTTTATGTATGTTCACCAATTTCTCCTTCAAGTGTGAACCAATTTTCAATATTTTTTTTATGCGATAGATTATACTCTTGAGTGCCTTGAGTTGGTCTCATTGTTACCAAGTCAAAATCTGATGATAGGATCCCAGGGAAATCGACCCAACCCTCAAATTTTAAAGGCACGTATTACATGTTTTATTTTTTTTCTACAGCTATTCAAGTACTTGCTTCGGTTAGTCATCATCTCAAGTTATTGAGCTGGTGATGGTAGGTACATCTCCGTAACGGTTACCTTAAGAGAGTTGAAAGATAATTCTTTAAATATTATTGTCATTGTCGATATTTGTGTTCTATCGGGTTATTCGAGTGAACTGATGATGAAAGGTAAAATTCCGTAACCATTTGGAGTTAGATAATACTCTATCAGTGGTACGATACGATAATATAAAAAAATATTATGTATTTCAACCAAAGACTTATCGCATAAAAATTTATTTTTGGAGCTGGTTTTGTCTGTTCCAACAATAGAAAAAGATGTTTCCAGAAACAATAGAAAAAGAAGCACCGACTCCAAAAAAATTTTTTTATCATTATTTTTCCTTTTTAGTGTTTTGATGTCGGTTTATTATGTTTATTTTTTTTAAGAGGTCCTTTAATCGTGTTTCATTTCTAGACGTGTCTAGATATGAAGAAATGTATAACTGATTTTTAGATCCGTAAGTCGTTTCAGGGACATATGTCTTTACATATCTAAAGCACACAAAAATCACCTTTATATACTTAAAGGTGATTTATTTTATGTAACTTTTCTATCACCTTGAATTGTATATGTGATTTTCCAACCATCAATATTCGACTTTAAAAATCAACAGAATAGCCGTACGCATTATCAAAAAATTGACAATTACCATCGTAATAAAACATAACAACAATATTTGTCTGAATTGATTTATTTAAGTACATTGCTAACATAAATACTTCATATTATTTCGATGAATCAATCACAAATCAAAGATTTATTCATGTACACATACAATATTTAACGACCGTCTGGTCGAGCGGTCTGTACCCCTTGCTATGCAGGCTACTCGGTCAAGAGGTCCTGGGTTCGAATCCCGGTAGGAGCAAATGTTTGTATGATGAGTACGAGCATTTGTTTACGAGTCATGGATGTTTATATGTTTATTTAGTATATTTCTAATATTTATATACATATTATTATCAATATTTTTCCATTATCTAGTATCCATAACACAAGCTCTTAATGATGCTTACTTTGGGCTAGATAATAGGTGTGAGTGTATGAATATTATTATTATTATTATTATTATTATATTTAAAAAGGTATCTTAAGGGCAATCAAGTGCAAAGGCACTTTGTTTATTTACATAAAAAAAAATGTTTTAAAAATCTATGTAGACCCGGCCAGGTCTATGTACACTATACTTAAAAACTGCTAAAAATATGCAGAACAGTATCCGTTTGTCTATTTTCTTTTTATTTGCTTAGTTGCGTGGTACAAAACAATATTTTTATATATATATTTTTAGCATAATTCGTTATGATGTGTCTCGACTATGTGCTTAATTCGAACGCAGCAATAAAACATGAATAGCTAGGTCTTCTTTCTAACTTAACTTTCATAGGAAATGTATAAGTGAGATATTGCATTAGTTTGAATCTGGCCCTATTTTTCACAAATTCGGAAAACATTCGCTCCTGTTACCCGTACCCCCTGTACCTCAAACTTTAAAGATATGGAATATTAATGAAGATGTGCTGTTTACAAAATTTTTCCAAAATGTATCAAAAATGTTAATGATATTAGATTGCTGACATCAATTAAAACAACTATTATTATGACGACTATAAATAAAAACATACATATTAAATAGTGATTATTAATTATGTCAGTATGCCCATACATCTTTTAGTAATACAGGAACGTGTGACGTCACCTGTTTTGTAGATTTTCTATGAAGCGTTTTCGGACGATGCGCCCCCCAACACATCAAACATACCGCTATATCTGTGAAACTACTGATCCTAGGCATACTGTGTCTTTTGCAATATTTCTTATTGAGTTATATAATTCTTATTTGTGAAATAAAAAAAAATGAAAACTATCCTATTGAAAAAGATCTGTCCATATTTTTATTCATATCACCTTTATTTTTGCTTTGCAGCTAAGACACTTTCTGTGACTTTATTTGTAAGTAGCATTTCTTTTTGTATTTGTACACTCATCAGCTAAGGTAAGTGATCTGTTGACACCGCCTAACCGTTATTTCTCTAGGAATAAGGGTTTTTTAGAACTGACTAATGAGCTTCATTGTAACACGTAAGGCAATAGCTTTTATTGCATTTGTCGCACCTCGTGGCTATTCTTTTAGCGCGAAGCGCAGCATCCGTGTATTTTATGCCGCTGTTGACTAGGTTTCTGTAACAGCCAACACAACGTCTCCTTAACAGTTTTCCTTTACTGTTCACATCGTTGTAGACAAGTTTGTGTTCGGCCGTAACAGTTAATGAAGCTTTAATCCCTGTAAGATAATCAAAAATATTTTTAAGAAATTATAGTAAGACTACAATTATAGGAAGACGGACAAATGGTCTAGCTAGGTCAGGCCAACTTCGAGAAAGAAGTAAATCGACGAATCCAACTCGGATGGGCAGCATTCCGATAATTGCGTAAGATTTCTCGTTCACAATTCCGCTGTGCTTTAAGTCGAAGGTCTTCGAACAGTGTGTGTTGCCAGTGGATGACGTAGGCTGTGAAACGTGGTCGCTTACTATGTAACTGTGCAAGTTCGCAGTCGCACAACGAGCTATGGAACGAGCTATGCTAGGTGTTTCTCCGTAAGAGAACCAAAGTCACTTCAACTTACTAATCCTATGAGCTATGTCAGCTCACAGAATTACTAAGATGAAGTGACACTAGACAGGGCACATAGCAAGCAGGACAGACAGCCCGTGGGGCGTAAAAGTTCTAGAATGGCGAGGGCGTATCGGAAAAGCGGAAAGAAGGACAGCCTCCCACTAGCTGGAAAGACGACCTGCTCACCTGCTTAGGGTCGCGGGGTGCTGTTGGATGCAGGCTGCGCAGAACCGTTCCATTTTGAAATCGATGGGGGAGCCCTTTGTTTATAGCAGTGGACATCATGGACGGGTATGATGATGATTTAGTAAGACTACTAAATTGTAGTTTTACTAGATGGTAGTCTAGTTACTGGGCATGGAAAGCACTTCACCTTAAGCTTCGAAATTACAACGCACCTGCAATACATAAGTATTTTTCCGTGTTCTTGCAGTGTCCACCTATATGTGACAGTTGCCACTTACCATCAGGTGGGCCGTCAGCTAAAATTGTTACTAAGCACAGTTTCCCCTGAGGAGCTTGTGAATGCGCTTTGCTATTGTCAAAAATTTCTTTTTAAAAACTTTATATTTGTCTCTTTTGTTTAAACAAGACGGTTATGGAAAATAAAAGTATACATGTCTCCGCCATCTGGTCGGACTGGCCGCTTAATTAGATGCCTAGCCAGTTGATTAAACACAGGCATCCAATTGAATGCCGATAGTTAATTGAACTAGACTCACTTACACCTTTAACGACTTGGCGTATTGAAAGGATCGTCTTGTACTCGAGAGTTTTGGTTTGATTGGTAGGTTCAAGGTTATTTTTATGGCCATTTATGACCGACATCGTTTTAGTTATATGTGGTCATAAAATATAACCTTGGACCTACTAATCACTCAAACAGGTACACAAAAGCTCTTCGATTTAAACAACTAGCCAAGGCGTCCAATGAAAGGCTAATTTAACCAGACGACTGCGACATACACATGGCATAACCTACAAACAAAAGCATAGTAAATTTAGGATCACTGGAAGTATAATTGTAAAATATCTCATTTCTATTAAATTTGTATTAAGTAATTCAATAAACAATAAATATTAACATAATACATACAAGACATAAACTTATGACACAATGTACAGATATAATATTTGTATAGGTAATTAACATTACATAAGTACATGTAGTTTTCGGCTTAATTTTAGAACATGATCTATTTGAGGTAGATCTATTTTTATAAATACTTACCTACATTTTTATTTATTTATTTTACATACATATTATAAAATATTTCATATAACAAGCAAGAAGTTTTAAGAACAGTGTGTACAACACCCCGAAAAAAATAAGGGTGAGGTTGTGTCCCTTGTCAAGAGTTATCTCTGAAAGTTTAACATCTTTCAGACCACTTTTACTTTCCGATTAAATTAATAAAACCATTGTCACACCTGCTCGTGACCACCCTCAAAAATTGCGTACTATCGCGTGTTGTACGACACACTACAGTTATATCACACACACATAACCCGCACATACTACGATATTTACCCCCGCAACCCGAGAATTCCCAATTTTATACAGTGGTGCCGTCAATACGACAATAAATTGAAACATGGTCTATATTAGTTCTTATAATAATAATAATAATAATAATATTTATACACTCACACCTATTATCTAGCCCAAAGTAAGCTTCATTAAGAGCTTGTGTTATGGATACTAGATAACGGAGAAATAATGATAATAATATGTCTATAAATATTAGAAATATACTAAATAAACATATAAACATCCATGACTCGTAAACAAATGTTCGTACTCATCATACAAACATTCGTTCCTACCGGGATTCGAACCCGGGACCTCTTGACCGAGTAGCCTGGGGTACAGACCACTCGGCCAGGCGGTCGTCAAATAATAATGCTTTGCCACTGTCAAAAACATCTTATTTATTTGATAATTTCCATATGTTCACATATGTTAACCATATGTTAACATCACAATATATTTTATTATTACAGTTTCCCGTAAGGCCCAATTCTGCTGAATTAGAAACGCTTTACTTACAACGTTTTTGTATTCTACTAACTCAGCGCAATCAAAAAGTAGCCGAAACGCATCAGTTTGGTATTCTAATAACAAACACGTAACGCAAGCCGTTCGGTTCATTCATTGTTTGATATTACGCAAAATATTTGACATTTGCGGCGGCTGAAACGCATCGATACTTCTTAGTTAGGTAGAACTGTCAAAAGTTAACTATTTTTGTTTCTTGCAACCTTGCTAACGATTTTCCAGACGAAGTTTAACCAACAGAGAGCGCTTCATTAGCGTTCCGGCTATCTATGCAATGACTACCAGAATAGAATACATTTTTGCATTACAACCGCATTAGTAACAATACCTAACCGCTGCCGATCCGCTAAGGAAAATAAATAGCAGAATGACCCCCTATTCATTTTTTAGTACCAGCTATTCAGCTAAACTTGAGCTTTTCATTTCATTTCATTTCTTAATTTGCTAGTTACATGGTTACATATAGGTGTTACATTGAGTAAATGATACATTGGACACATGACACCCCGTGGGGGCACTGCAAACATAAAGCAAGTGAGCGCTATCACTTTATACAATTTAAAATTAACAATATAATTCGGCATCAAATAATTAGATATTTCATTATAGGATTAAATTTAATTAACATTTTATTTTATTTTAGTAGAGCATTAGTAGAGATACATTGACTTGAATGTATATCCACTAACAATTCCTTAGCGTGACAGAATATAGTTGACATCTTTTATGTGTCATTTAAGAACTCAGTGAGGTCATAATATGCTTTTTCTATATGATGCTTTTTCAATTGTCTAACAAATGCTTGGTTATTTTAGCTATCAACACTGTGTAATTTTGTTACTATTAATATAGTTATTTTTATAGTGAATGCATTTATATGATTGGTGTAGGTAATATTGTTTTGTCTGTTTCTTGTAATAGGGACAATTGGATAGTTATACTTATTATGGGGTTTAAGGCGAGTATAATCCCGAAAGTGGCAGTGGTATTTATGAACTTATATAAAATCATTGATAATTATAATAATTTTGATAAAATACCAATTCTGTAAGGCGCAGTATTTTTAGAAGCCTTTATAACTTTTTTACACAATCGTTCCTAGTAGTAACACAGATGTAGATAACGGAAGTGTGAAAATGGTTTGCCATCAAAATCCTTACCAATAATTTCATATTTATAAAAAACACAATTTTCGGGGCTATATCGCCTTAAGGCAATTGAGCAGAGAGAAGCGGTGTTTTCACTCTGTATGTAGCACAGATTAACTGTTCAACAATAACATTAATCTGCACTGGACGACAATACCAACAAACCAACTAAATACAACGAAATCAATCAAAGACCATTCAGAATAAATTTTGAAGCAATAATTTACCGAATGTCCTCACCGCTCTCTCGCTAGTTGACACTTGTTCAAAACTATTCGAGAGTAATGACTACTATTTTTTTAAACTATTTGTAATTATTTAAATTTTGGTTAATTTAAGCGATCTAAGCTTTACAGACTCACATTTAAAAGTAGTTAATTGTTTATAGTTTATCTGAGCCCGTTTTTGTACATATTTTACAGGTTTTTTTCTCCTATACATTCTTGTAGTAAGGTAGACATTCCTTGTTTTCAGTGCTTTCATCATCGAAGGGTCTTTTTGTATTATTCAGCTTTTCAGATCCAGGCAAATTAGAAGGCGTAGAATGATTATGTACCTCTTGCATTCTAGTGATTACGCCTCGTACCACGTAATAGTAGGCGTTGCATCCTCGCTTAGTACATCTCCACCTGACCTTGTTAACGCCTTCCACTTGTTTGTAATACTTACACGACTTGTACCACATTTGTTCTTTTCCAGCCGAGGACATTAGGAAAACGGCTGAAAGAATATAAACGTTTGTAGAGACGTTTCTTTCTCAAAAGGACTTTTTGCTTCATAATGCGTACTCCCAACTTTGGAGTCACACTAATCAGTTAGAACCCATGTTATAACAAATCTTAATGAAAAAATAGTTCAAAAGATAAAGTTTTTTATTAAATATATAATATCATTTATTATTGGACCAAGGCCGTAGAATTTGTCAGTAACATTCACACTTAGGAATCTATTGTTAGTGAATAATTATTATAAATTCAATGTAATATAATACGTACTCGAGCAAACATCTCAAGTACAGACCGTATGCTATCCACTTCCACAGCAGTGGCACTCTCTGTGTACGTGTTAGTTCGAGGGCCGGTGACCTTGAGCCGAGCGAGTGTAACACTAGGGTTGATACCAAAAACGAATTCAGACTTGTGCTAAAGAAAATTACTTTAGGTAATGTAAACTTGTACAAAAAATAGTAGATAATGAAAAAAAAGTAGAAATAAAAACGCTAGAATGAAAAAAAAAAATTTTCGTTTTTAGCGCCTTCTGAAAAGTTTGTCCTTTACGACATTTCAGCCCAGAGGTATCGATAATAGCACCTACCTACTGTGTTCAACCAAGAGAAAATTAACTTTTTAATGGAAATGTTTTCCTACAACGCTCACAACAATTCTGTCAAAGGTCCTGACAGAAGCCCGGCATTTAGTGCTGGTTTTTTTGGAGCAGTACCATCTGCACAGGCCATCGATTCCTTCTCTATCGCGCGAACCTCTCCAGTAAGAAGCACCATTGAACACCATTTTATAGCTCCCCTTTCCGTTCATTACAAATATTGGATCTGAAAATTAATAATAATGTTCTTCTTTATTTCAATCAATCGAATACTCAACATTTCACAACAGGACATTCACATATTAAACAATAAAAACAAGAAATAAAACAATTCAATAGGCGGCCTTATTGCTTAGCAGCAATCTTTTCCAAGCAACCAAGAATGACAGAAAAAAATACAGAAGCAAATAAAGAGAGTCGGTGCAAGACAGATATAACATTATAATATATTTACAGGGTTACCTCGGAGACAAAGCGCATTTTTACCCCGCATGATTAGTATCGTAAATATAACATATTTCAAGAACAAAATAAAAGGTTTTTTTTATTTTATTTATCGACTGCAAAATTCAACAGTTATAATAATTCTACAGTCTACGCATGGTGGTGAAAGGGGTAGGTTAGAGGAAGCTCGGAGTTGACAAGTGCGGTGCGGCGCGGGTTTAGTGACATTGAATTAGTCAGCGCAACCATATAGCAGATTGAATATGCTGAGATAGATTATGATATGAGATGTTGACTGATAAAGTCAACAGTTTGTGAATGGAGCGATATCTGTTACCGGGTTCATGTGGCTGTTAAATTGTGAACAATAGAAATGAGATGAAAAAAAATAGCCAGGGTAATTTTAGGTTTAGTTAGTAAAAAATTACGAAGGTGACAGAGAGAGAGCTGTACGCCGCAAAAACTTTTTCCCTAAATTTGTCAACTTGGGGCTTCTATAATAGGCAATGATCAAAAAATATACAGGGATTTTTTACAGTTTTGGCATAAAGAATAACTGTGGCACTAAAGTTAATAGAAGACACATACTCAAGATCAATCCTTGAGATATAATAGCCCATAGGCTACCGATAATTGTTGTTTGGATCTTACTTGGGCCAAATGATTCACTCCAGTTTTCAACAATTTGGAGAACATCATTGTTTAGCTCATTCGCACGAGGTAAATCGGATAGTGACGCTTGCGTTTATTTTGATCAAGAACTTGATATATGAGAGCCAATTTCGATATTTCATTTTGTGTTTGAAATAGTTAACTGAAATGGGACCAAACCGGTATCATTTTTTTCATTAATTAGCTAGGGTATGATCTAACTGTTCTACGTAATATAAAATAGTACTTACCTACTGTATTTAACTTAGAGAAACGTAACTTTCTAATGCACATGTTCTCCTGAAATGCTCACAATATTCCCGTCAAGGGTCTTAATAGAAGCCCGACATTTAATCCTGGATCTTTTGGAGCAGTACCATCTACACAGGCCATCGATTCCTTTTCTATCGCGTGAGCCTTTCCAGTAGGAAGCACCATTGTACATCAGTTTATAGCTCCCCTTTCCATTCACTACAAGCCTTGGCCCTGAAATATTAATAATGTTCTCCTTTATCTGTATTACGTTTTATTACTATGTCATAAATGTTGTTTTAAATACGGTACATTATCAAAATATGTAGTACCAGATTGGTCGTATTTTAATTTGTTAGTAATCTGATGAAGACCTTTAGGGATAAAGAACGAACCCCCACGATTAAAAAAACAAAAAAAGTAGAAAAAAACAGAGTATGACTTTCAACAAACGACTAACATACAGACATTTCGATAATGCTAATGGACGTTGGATATTCAAGACAAAGCCTTAAAAAACCGTAAACAAAACTAAAAATCAACATCACCAGCCTATATACGTCCCACTGGTGGGCACAGGCCTTCCTACATGGCAAAAACACATGCGGAGTTTGGGCCATAACACCACCACGCTGGCCCAATGCGGGTTGGTGGGTTATAGCGGTTGCAGGAACAACCGGGACCAACGGCATGACGTGCCTTCCGAAGCACGGAGGAGCTCGAGATAACAAACTTTGATTGACCCATCCCAGGATCAACCATGGAGAAAGTTTGCTTTGTTTTTCGTATCGAAACCAGAGCGCTCAAACCAATACGCCACCGAGCTCCTCAAAAAAAAATCAATATACAAACATTAAAAAGGCCTTTATAGTGATTTAAGTTTCTGCCTTTTTAGTTTTGATGTCGTTTTTCAGTTTTGTTTCAATTTTGATTTCAATGTTGATGTTGTTGATGTTAGGTACGTTTTTTAAAGTGAAATTAGGTAATAGTTTAGCGCAAGCACGATAGACACAAAAGAATGGCTCCATTTAAGTCATAATAGAAGTGCACACACTGAAGAGAAGGAGTTACAAATCAATGCAAACGAACTTGACTCGAATTGACATCCCTATACGTACGCGTCTTTGTGTGCGTGCGCTAGTTTTCGTTCGTCATATGGAGCCGGTCTTTATTTTCTGCCTAATTTTACATTTTAGATTATTTCAGACATATACCAAACCGTTAAAATTGAGCTTTTATTGAGCTTTTAGCAACTACTAATTTTAACCACACAAATATTGCGCATCTGAAAACGAACCAATTACTCGAAATCTCCACATCTCATTAATATCCTAAGCGGCGTTATGCCTCTGGGGGTCTATGACAGTTGAAAAATCAATTGTGTCTGGAATCTGATGCTTGAAGGGTTAAATAAGTAGAGTCTGAGATTGTACTAAAACAATTTATTTGACAGTTTGACAGATCTATCTTTAGGTATACATGTCTTTTAATCGTCAGTAATTCTAGATCCATTTTTAAAGTATAATAAATTGCCTATGATTTTTTTATACATACAATGATTATTATAATCCACAGAATATAATGTAAAAAATATATATTAAAAATACATTCAATTATTTATTACGGTTCGTGATTATGTTCTCCGAGCACGGCAACTACGTCACAATCAAAAGTCTTGACTGACGCGGGACATCTCTTGCTCTTCTTCTTCGAGCAGTACCAACGGCAGCTCTGTCTTTTGCTGAACAAGAACCTGTCACACCAAAACGTGTGGCTACCGTAGCGCAGCTTATAGTTCCCGCTGCCGGTGGGCAGAAATTCCACTGGAATTAAAATTGTTACTCAGATAGACATATTTATAGAGTAAAAAAAAAGTTGGTATTTTTTGGAGATGGTGCTAAACTGCTGCCAAAAACAATAGAAAGTAAAGCAGCGACTTTCAAAAATTCTACCTTTTTATGAGTTATGCTATTGAAATGTTAGGTTGAATTTGCCGCTTAATTAGATGCCTAGCCCGTTGATTAAACGCCGGCATCCAATGGAATGCCTAGCCCGATAGTTAATTTAACTAGACTCACTTAACTTTTAATGTCTTGGCGTATTGAATGGATCGTCTTGTACTGAAAAGTTTTGGTTTGATTGATAGGTTCAAAGTTATTTTTTTTTATCACATAACCGACATCGTTTGGTTCTAAGTGGTCATAAAAAATAACCTCGAACCTACCAATCACTCAAACAGTGACACAAAAGGTAGTTTTTTTTATTTCTTTTTTATTCCTATTGAATAAGAGAAAAAATAATAATAATAGGTATGCTTATATCATCTGTAGGTAGGAACTTTTCTAAAAAATACTTAAATTTTTCTCTGATTGTAGACACCTAGCCCGTTGATTGAACGCCGGCATCCGGCTGAAGGACAACTAGCCAATTCATTGAGCGCAACGTTTAACCAGATAGTCCTGTTTATTATTCGGATAATAAATACTTTACCTTATAAGATAATTTATAGCACAACATTTAGTAGGGTTAAGTTTACATACCAACACGCAACTATTTTGCAACTACCGGGAATTGAACTCAGGACCTCTATGTAGTTTGGAAGACAAGGCATGTAAGCACAATATGAAATCTCTGACAGCCGGTCATCAATGAATTAAAATACTTTTACTTTTATCACTTTATTTTAGGTAGGTACATTGGTTTCATATATTTTTTTTTACAAATACAGACTAGAATTTATGTTGACTAATTAAATCTAGTTAAGTAGGTATTTGGCAATTGCGTTTTATCGTAATCTTTCATCGCTTAGCAGCCCGCCGCCGCTCAAATACAATAGAAAATCTGCTGTGTTATCGGTCAGTTTAAAAGTGTAACCGAGGTCGATACTGATCAATTTAAGAAAAAAAAAAACCTTTTTTTTAACCTTAACGGGGTAACTCTTGCCAGTTGATATGATGATGATGATTTTATATCTCTAAATGGACACCATAAAAGTCTTTCGAACCGACTTCAAAAAAAGGAGATTATTAATTTAACCCGTACGGTAGTTATTGTATTATGTTTGTCTATAATAGCTTCTAAACATGGATTCCAAATTTCAGCGGTATGCTTGTCCCCGCGTATCTCAAAAACTAACGGCCTGGCCACGGGAACGGTCGGTAGCGGCGGCGGCGTCTGTCTCGATGTCGGCCTTGCAGCGCGTCGTCATGACCGCGCAGTGGTTGCCGAGACGACGCCGCCGCCGCCCCTTCCCGTGGCCAGGCTGTAGGGGTCAGATTGTTGAAATTCTTTTCAGTTGGACTAGTCTAACTTAGGGAACTGTGCAAGTTTCATCAAAATCGATTTTTTTAGTTTTTGACATAGAGAGTTATGTGTGATAACTGTGATAAGTGACATTAAGAAAACGTTTCGTTGACTTTAACAGCGTGATTTTAAAATATGTCATCTCAATCATCTCATTATACATGTTGGTTTAACGTTTGCATGCAGTTAGGCTGCTCTAGCTTAGCGCAAATGAAGAACATAAAAATAAATTTTAAAAAATTAAACCGTCTTGTAAGCACTAAAAAGAGTAATATATAAATTGAAGTAACGTATTTATCTCATGAAAAGGTATTTGGTTGGTGCTAACCTGTTTTCAGAAACATTAGAAAGAAAAACAGCGACTCCAAAAATTATCTACCTTTTTATGAGTTGTGTACCTATCTAAGTAGGTACTTCAATTTTACATTTTTTTTGTTTTAATGTTTTGTAAACTGTTTATTTTTTTTAAATTACTTTTTATCTCAATGAAAAATAAATGTGTTTTCGTTTGTTTTAAATATTATGCCTATTTTGTTTTCATAGATAACAATTTTGTTCCATTGCATATTATTCCCACAATTCTAATAAAGTTCTAGATTTTTCCTCAAGACTAATCGGCTTTGCGTTTGTTTATCCAACATCATTGCCTATCAGCTGATATGATGATGATTTGATATCGGTGATGATAGATAGACACTATTTTTGAGATCCTGGCCTAAAATTCTAATAGGATGTCGAATTTCTGTCTTCGGGGAAATTAAGGCGATTCCTGTTGTTTCGGACAGAGTTATGACCTCTTAGTGCGAGAAAAAAGACAACAATAATTATGTTTTTTTTAACTAACAGATTTTTGTAAATACTACCTTGAGAATAATTAAGACAGTTTGATGCCTCTAATAAACTAAATAAAAATTATACTTTAGTTTTATTCTGTCAATAAAATTGTGCCCATTCATATTTTGGCTTTATTTTAATAATTTATTGATTAATCAACTCTAAGATATTTGATAATGAGAACAGTAGAAAAAGAAAATAGGATTAAATTCTTATTAATAATAGCAAATATTCGCGAGGTTTAGCTTTAAATTCATTTTCTTTTTGTTTTAATTAGTAGACCCTCATAAATGTAAAAATAAAAATGTCTTTTATTTCACCAACGTTTTTCTTATTACTAACATCAACTAAATGGTAGTCTGCACACCTTTGTAGTTGAAGAGATCAATATACTAAAAAAAAATATAAATATTTTTATCTGGATCACATTTCTAATATGATTAAAATTAATATATTTGGCAAAATATACTATCAATTAATTATTTTCACATCGAGATTTGGCACATAATTAATAAAATGTTACCTTGTAGGTAATATAACAAGTTTAAGCCTGATGAACAAAAAAGGAGCCCAAATTGTTTCCTTTACGGCCAAATGTTAAAAAGCTCCTTAAGAATAATAATAATAATAATAAAATATAATTGAAAATATAATTTCAATTGAATTCAAATTTCTTCAGAATATAAGCCCAAAAAATAACTTCTTTTATTGAACGTAACTTCTATTTGTTGTCATCTTCTGGAGAACTCGAAAAGGATTTTAATATTCAAAACTAGGTACAACATTTACACAAACTAACGAATGATTATTTTATCAATTTAGATCTGCAACTCCATCACACACAATACTTATAGCGGTAGTTTTCTGGGATATGAAAATGAAGTTTCTGCTTTGAAAATTAAAGAGAATATTAGGAAGACATTATGAGGAAAATGTTATTAAATTTGACTAAGCGACCTTTTTGTAAAGCAACAAAGAGAACCCTCGAGGTTCCCTAAATACTTCATTCTAGTACAAACCACTCTTTTGCTAGTAAAATATCTACACAATATTTTTCAATGGTTATGATCTCCGAAAACTGCCACAACTCTACCATAAAAAGTTTTCAAGCTGGCGTTACATTTGTACACCTTTCTTTTGGAACAGTACCATCTCCTGGTGGGCTTGTCTTCAGCTGTAGTCATCTTGTACCAGTTGCACCAGTAAGTGTTATTTCCATACCGTAGTATATAATTGCCACTTCTTGTGGGTAATAACTCCACATCTGGAAAACACAGGCTTTCAAGCATCGAGACTCACAGAAACTATGACTGCAGGAATCATTATACAGGACGTGGATTTTGAAGTGAAAAATGGTATTAAATAAAAAAATATATTAATGATTTTATAAATTACAATTGATCTAGGAATGTGACGACAAATAAATCTGATGAACCTACACTCAGGAGAGTTTAAGAACATAGAGGGGTTCATACCCACCTATTTTGGCTTGATCTAAACCAAATAGGCTTAATTTTTTCAGATCTATTTGATCTTGACTAGAAATTCAAAACACCTATTATAAAATAAAATAACTAGGCCGTTCATTGCAAACGAGCACACCAGTATGTGTGTATTAAGTTAATCAGAATGAATTGAATGAATTCATTTTTATTATAAATTACGTGATCCAAAACTGCTCACTGGAACTGAGCTAGACCCACTTGATCACCGTGACTGACATTAGTGATGGGCGGTGGGCGAGAACCGTCACGTGATGGATGTCCAAGACAAACATACTACCAAAAGGACATTAAAAAAGTTATCATAACATCCAACCTCTTTCTTTGTTAGATAAAGATCCTCCTGGACTTTATTCAGGTACCCATTTTTCTCTGTCATAGACAAAGAGCCAGCAGTATTAGCCAAAGAGCCAGTAATATTAGCTCTTTGCATGTTTGATTTTAAGTAACAAGTTGGGACTACAATAGAAATTATGCCGAAAAATCCAAATTATTCGTGTAAATGTTCTCCAACGCGTTGCATAATTACACGGTTGAACATTCTGACGGAGGCTTTGCAAAGTTTCCTCGTCCTCTTTGAACAATACCAAGTTGTTCTGCCATCAATTTTTCTGTAATTCGTCGAGAAAGTGTGACCATCCAAATATAGCAAGTAGCCTCCCCGAGGCAACATTACGATTTGCGATTCTGCAAGCATTTCAATTTTCATGAACAAATTAATAATAATTTAGATAATTTGACTGAAGTTTTGAGCAGAAAATCAAATAAAACCATTTTAGTAAGGACCTTTAATTTCTTTAACATTCTGAACTTCTAAACAGTTGAATATTAATTTTATTCCTGCGGAATATAAGTCCAAAGCAATTACAAGCATGATATATTTATTTTATTGATTCTATCCTCGCTAGGAGAACACTACCTAGATTTATTCTGTAATTGTGTAACAATTATTTAACACATAATAGTAAACTATGTGTTTTTGTTACACTATTATTACTACATTTCAGAACTCTCGAATGTAGTGATAATGGTGTATAACAAAACTTCCTTTAAATGAGTATGTATGATTATTACGTATAATTATAATATCTATGTGTACTTACGTCTTACAAACACACACTAATAATATTATTATATTTATTTGACTAGACATTTGTCTGAATGGGAATATTATTGCTAGTATTTTACTGAAGAAATAGGACGCGTGGATATACATTCATGTAGTTTGAAAAGTTACCAGACTACTGTGGTTTCTTTTCAAATAAGATTTGTCTAAAGACTACTTAATAAATAGCTGCGTATGCGATAGGAGTGAAAGCTTTGTCACTCAGACGGACGTAACATTCTGTGCCAGGATGATTAGCAACATCATTCACAATTCTCCCTGTTAGCAACTGGCTGGATCATAGCACGGTACTGCTAGTGTGATTGCGCGAGTGTTGGTATATTGACTCTTAGTGTACGATGTCAATTGTGCAGTTGTTGTTTTTACTTTTATATTGCATTGCATTCCATTTTTAACCGACTTCAAAAACGAGGAGGTTCTCAATTCGGCCGGTATGTTTTTTTTTTTTTTTTTTTCTATGTATGTACACCGATTACGCCGAGATTACTGATCCGATTTACGTGATTCTTTTTTTGTTCGATGCGGAATAGCTGCCATTTGGTCCCATAAAAATTTTTTCAAAAACAGTTGGGTACTTTGGTTTTAAATTAAAAAAAACTGAAATTATGAAATCGTCTACATAAGCGAAATTGCGAATTTTTGCTTTTCCAATGACTTTTTAGTGAAACGATACGATAGTAGGAAACAATATAAGTTGACGGTCACCCATCTAGCTTTGCCCGTAGAAAGTTATCACTAAAAATTGTGAAAAAAAAATTTTAAACAAAAATTAAAACCGACTTCAAAAAACTGAAAAGGATGAAATAATTAAATTTAAGTAGGTATTCATCCCCTAGAAACATATTTTTGGAGTTGGTGCTAAGTGGTTTCCAAAAACAATAGAAAGTAAAGCACCGACTCCAAAAGTATGTTTCTAGGGGATGAATACCTACTTAAATTTAATTATTTCATCCTTTTCAGTTTTTTGAAGTCGGTTTTAATTTTCGTACTACATCACCGATCGTTCATCTTCTTTTTATCATACAGTCCACTCTTTCGATTAGAAACACTCCTATCCGCACGGTTTTCGTCTTACTCGCTCTGTCTCTGTATTACGTTAGGTCTGTAACATCCTACAGACTTTTGACCAATAATGCGAAGCTCTACGCAAATTCGCCCATCATTTACAATTTATTGGGACGAAGTATTTCCAGCGGCCATGTTATACATCGCATATGTACCATCATTTTCACCGTGCGTATGCTCTCCTAATATTGTGATAATTTTACCATCATACATCTTCACTTTCACTTGGCACTTCTTTCTAATTCTTCTGGAGCAGTACCAGGTGATTCGACCGTTCATCGGTGGAAACCTTGAGTGGGTTGAGAAAGTATGGTTGCCAATGCGCAGCAATTGCCCACCGCTCGGCAGAAGCACGTACTCGGCTGGAAAAATAATGGAATATTCAATTAGAAAAATCTTTCTAAATTTATTATCTTCTTTAGCTTATTTATGACTTTCATATGAATGAAAATTTTTTGAAAGATATTTCGAACCAAGTCTAGATTTAAAAAAGATATGTGCAAAACAAAGACCTCTCACAATCCAGATAACTGCTTCAGAGCAGGACATTATGATAGGTTGTGGTTTCCCAACCGACCTTAGAGCCAAATAGAACAATCTAGACTAGAACTTTATCTAGACATTTTTCGACTTTTATGAAACTACACATCACTAGACAATAATAAAGATAGAAGCAAACCAAGAAATATCTGTAAGATAAAAACTTTACCATTCATTATTAACAACAGTTAAATTATAGTAAAATTCTGTAATAGTACAAACACAGTGTAGAGTCCATTCCGCTCAAGCAGCAGTAAAATGATATATTATGTTGTATCCATCTGGTTGAATTCTGGTTATTAGCAACGCCGGCATCCAATGAAATAGCGAAGCCAATAGTTAACTGAACTAGAATCACTCATCATTTAACAACCTGGCGTATTGAAAGCCAGCTCAATTGAACGCCTAGGCTGATCGTCTAATACTGAAGTTTTTGATTGAGTGATTTGTTTAAGGTAACTTTTTTACTATTTAAAACTAAAATGGTTTCTGTTTCAATATTGGTGGATGTAATAACGTGCCTTCCGAAGTACGGAGGATTTCATTGGATGCCGGCGTTTAATGAACAGCCTAAGCGTCCAATTAACCGGCTAATTTAACCAGATGACTGCGGAATATACTCTACGTCTCTTATTTCAATGCCAAAGGGATCAAAATCATTTATATCTTTTTGATGCTGACTGTTAATGACTAGTACAAAACGTACTCAAATGTCAAAATAATTAATAACACAAAGTTAAAATAATATATTAGTATTAAATTTATAAATCCAACAGCCTAAACAGCGCCACCTTTAGAAATTAAAAGAAATTCATCTTTCTCCTCAGATGTTCCTACATAATATAACTGTTTATGATTATGATCGAAATTAGCCCTTAGTATCTTCATGTCATCAGAGAGAGTGATTCGGCCGTGGCAGCCCTTGTGAGCGTGCGTCGAACACCTCCAATGTGATTCATTTTTTTTGTTCTTCTTATACTGCATGTAATATGTATATCCCTTGCGTAATATTAGAGGTTTACCTGTTCTGGACTCAATTAATTTGTATCCTGAAACAATCGATATTAACCTGTTAAGCCACACGTTCCTGACACAATCGGTTTTATATTGTCATATGCTTCCGGGAGTTTCACACGACTTAACAAATTAAAGCCAGATATAAAGATTTTTCGACATTTATTAAAGGAAGGTAAGTTACGATATTAGGTAATTCAAACTTTTTTTTTTTATACAACTAGATGACAAACAAGCTGACGGCCCACCTGGTGGTAAGCGGTTACCGCCGCCTATAGACACCTGCAATAACAAGGAAAAGCACTTGATATTGCAGGTGCGTTGTCATCCTGAGGCCTAAGATGAAATGCCGTCCATGCCCAGTAATTACACTGGCTACCTTTCCCTTCAATCCGAAACACAGCGTACTGTTTCACGGCTGAAATAAGAAAGGCGGTGGTACCTACCCAGGCGACCCTACATATGGTATCAAACCAAAATTTTCTTAGGATTCCAAGCATCAACTGACAATTGTAATAAAAAAGGATTACAATAGATCAGTAGTTACTACTGTACTAAAACCCATAACAAACGTTACGGCTTGTTTGGAGCCGAAATACCGATCGGAACGTATGACAGTCGGTCCGACATATGGCCGTGATCCCCTTGTCGGACGTGGTATGTTGCACGTGGTCGACTCGCTCGCGCATCCGATAAGCCGGCGGTCGTCCCACCAAATAGATACCGTCTGTACCTATTTGGCTTCGTTCTGACTAGTTGCGCAGAATATTGCGATATCAATAACAAGAAAAAAAAACATACCGACGAATTATCTTTTGGCTCGACGTATATATGTATATAACTCTTTTACATCTCAAACTTACTAACTCAGTAGAGGATAAGTGAAAAGAAACGAAACCCAGAGCTCTATCTAGCTCACTATCTTCTATATCTCTGACTCCTTGACTCAGTTGATGATAAGTGACAATGAAAACGATTAGCTTATCTAGAGAGATAAGATAAACAGTAAATACTAAAAGTTACATATTGTTTACATGAAAATGATATCATTTAAATTAAATAATTTGGCTTACACGTTATCAACTTATTCCAAATATTTATTTATTCAAGCATCTACGGAGGCACTGCATAAATATTCGGAATGGATATTATTTATAAGTTTTGTGTTCTGAATATTTATAATATACTGAATAAATATTCGGAATAGGTAGTTGGATTTTTCACAAAGCACAGCAAATAAATCAACACTGTCTGATGTGAAGCGGTAAGAAGAGTCCATAAGTCAAGACAGCTAGTGCAGTTAAGACACTGCTTTAGCCGCCTCCACCTTGCTACCCCAAAAGCTGCTTTTATTGCACGCGTCTTTTGAAGGAACCCATGTTTAGGTATTTTTATAGATTAGGAACAGGTGGAATAGGTCCGGATTTGAATCTATCCCATCCCTACACTGACGGTTGAATTTCCGACTGTCGGAGCGTCTGTAGGAATGTCGGAATAGTTGAATGGTTGGATCCTACAAAGTTGGAAAGTCTGTAACGGGTTGAACCTTCTTACAAGCTTTATCTTTCTCACATTTTTTTGTGTATTTTTTAAAATACAGACATACCATTATTAGGATGCTTAATCGAAAGTCTAAACTCTACGCTTGTTGTACACGTCAACACTTAACATAGAATCCTTTGCTGATGACGAAGGTTGGAGGGCGATGTGTATGATTCAAATGGGACCTCACAATAGTGCGCTGCGCATCATTGGCAACGATCAAACGAGACCTGCAATTGCAGTTGGTGCAGTTCCATGACTTCGTTGATTTATTCCTCGTGTGACAGTAAAACGTGAAACCGTGGAGAACTGCTAGCTCTTTACCACACGGCTTTTTGATCCATATAACTAGAAGAGGAAATCCATATATAAAATTAAAGGTTTTTAATACCATAAGTACCATTACCATAGTTTAAGAAAATTGACCATGAAAAGGTCAATTTTCTTGTCTCCTAAAAGTTACATATTATTTACATGAAAATTGTATCATTTAAATTAAATAATTTGACTTACACGATATTAACTTGTTCTAAATATTTATTTATTAAAGCACCTACCTAGGAAGTTACTGCATAAACACTCGGAATGGTTATTATAATTAATATTCATACACTCACACCTATTATCTAGCCCAAAGTAAGCATCATTAAGAGTTTTTGTTATGGATACTAGACAACGGAGAAATAATGATAATAGTATGTATGCAAATATTAGAAACATACTAAAATAAACATATTAACAGCCATGACTCGTAAACAAATGCTCGTACTCATCATACAAATATTTGCTCCTACTGGGATTCGCACCCGAGACCTCTTCACCGAGTAGCCTGTATAGCAAGGAGTACAGACCACTCGGCCAGCCGGTCGTCAATTAATTATAAGTATTGTGTTCTTTATACAATACAGATTAAATATTCGAAATAGGTATTTGTTATTTTTTACAAAGCACGGCAAATGACTCAACACCGTCTGATGTGAAGCGGTAAGAAGAGTCCATGTGCTAAGACAGCTAGTGCAGTTAAGACACTGCCGAGCCACCTCCACTTTGTCGGCCCAAAAGGTGTTTTTTTTTGCACGCGTCTTTTGAAGGAACTCATTATTATGACGTATTTTTATAGATAAACAACAGGTGGAATAGGTACGGATTTAAATCTATCCCATCCCTACACTGACGGTAGAATTTCCGACTGTCGGAGCATATCGGAATAGCTTTTACGTTGGCCCCGCCTTGGTTGAATCCTACAAAGTTGGAACGTCTGTCACGGGTTGAACCTACTTACAAGCTTTATCTTTCTTACTATTTATTGTTGTTTTTTTTGAAATACAGACATTACCATTATTAGGATGCTTAATCGAAAGTCTTATACGCTTATCGTACACGTCAACACTTAAAATAGAATCCTTTACTGATGACGAAGGATGGAGGGCGATGTGTATGATCCAAATGGGACCTCACAATAGTGCGCTGCGCATCATTCGCAACGATCAGACGAGATCTGCATTTGTAGTTGTTGCAGTACCACGACTTCGTTGATATATTCGTCTTGTGGCAGTAGAATATGAAACCGTGGAGGACTGCTAGCTCTTTACCGCACGGCTTTTTGATCCATGTAACTATAAGAGGAAATTTATACATAAAATTAAAGATACCGATCATGGAACACTTTTCTAGGAATGATATAGAATCTACTGCAACACTTTATCTATATAATCATTGCATGAGTTCCACATTTGACATCGATGAATTCCACATTTATTTCAATAAAGTATAGGTAATTTTCCTTTAAGATTTCCCTCCCTTGCGTATAAGGTTCATAATGATTGCTAATTTGCTTGGATGAGCTTCCAAGAAAATTGCAATTTTTCAGGAAAATGTGTAATAAAACTTACAAAGGACATATCAATGATACGACCATTTTAATATATATATTTATTGAAGTGTATGATGAGACACATCTTTAAATATCATTCAGCAAGACGAAGTTATCCTACTATATTATAATAAGCTTGCGATCAATAATACCTCAAGATGCCTACATAGAATAGGCACAAAAGTCATCAAAAAGAAAAAATGAGGAAAATCACTAATCGAACTACGGATTTATATATCGTCATGAATGGGTACTGCTTAGAACCTATTAAAGCTTTTTAAAAACGTAAAGGTGATTGTGGAAGATCTTCCACCTTTAATTAAGTACACCAGCAAGGTACGCAGCCAAACTACACTACTTTAGGGTAATTTCCACCGCGACAGATATGAGCAAAGCAGTGCTTTCTTAAACAAATATATGTATTAATCTCCTACTTTATTTCTTAAATAATTACGTTATTAATTTGAATACTAGTGCCAACCGTAAAAGAGTTACAGTAAATGGTGTTCTAAAACAACGTAAGTAGGTGTATTTTCGTTTGTTAAGAAAAGGTCCGGGCCAATCGTCTTCGCTCAGTGGAAACGCACCATTTGAGTGTAGTGTTCTTAGTTCCATCAGTTAGTAAGATGGTCTAATCTCTTCGACAATTTGTGTTTGAGTTCACTTTACGTTCATTTTTTCATTGGTAAATAAATGCTTTAGGTATGTAAATGCTATAAAATAAATGCCTTAGTTTGGCTTACTTTTACAGTTCATAAAATAGATGTCAGCTAATCCCGCAAAAACTGAATGACTAGTAAAAATTCATAGGTTCTTTCTTTACAACATTTATACAGGGTGGTGCCGTCAATACAGCAATAAATTTAAATATGGGCTATATTAATTCATAGAAATGGTTTGCCACTTTCAAAAACATCGTACCTATGCATTTAAATGCATTACGATGTTTATGAAAGTGGCAAACCAGAATTATCAATAATTTCATGTCATTTCTATTAAATAATGCAGCCAATGTTATATTATTTCATACAAATGTTATGAAATTATCAAATGAATAAGATGTTTTTAATAGTGGCAAACCATTTCTATGGTTTAAGTTCTATATAGCCCATGTTTAATTTATGTCCTATTGACGGAACCACCCTGTATACCGCCTTTCTTAATTCAACCGTGAAACCATGAAACAGTTCGCTGTGTTTCGGATTGAAGGGAAAGGCAGCCAGTGTAATTACTGGGCATGGAAGGCATTTCATTTGAGGCTTTAAGATGGCAAACGAAACTGCAATGCCAAGTAATATTTCCTTGTTATTGCAGGTGTCTGTAGGCAGCGGTTACCACTTACCACCAGGTGAACCGTCAACTTGTTTGTCATCTAGTCGTATAAAAAATATACCTTATGTTACAAACTAAGAATATTTATTTCTTATTTCATTACATTTAATGTAAAATCATTTGAAACTAGCATTTATTCATCTTTGTAAGCAGTAACTGAGGAAGGAATTATACTGACTACCTTTCCCTTCGTTGTCGTTTTTTTATATTTTTAGTAATGGTGGCATGTCACCATTACTGTTGCGGTCTTCACTTAGCCTACTCTGCTAGACCCAGCCTGCATAATGGACTTGTACATTTTTTTTCGGGGAGGAATCCGCTTACTAACCTACTCGCCGCTGGCAAAGTGACCGAAGGGCGTGTGTGGGGTTTTCCAACGCGTGATTATAATAGCACTGGGAATGCCCAATAAAACTCCCTGGTAACTCTACTACCCCCTTCTCTGCCGAAGCAGTTTCACCATTCCACCCCCAGAAGATGGACCACCACCCAGTAAAGAATAAGCTGTTAATGGTTTTTCCTTTAAACAAATTAACTTATCCGTCTTGATCAATTAACATGAGATCAAGAGGGATCTTAATTTTATTATTGTCTATGGTTCCAGATACCATAAAGCAGACCGTATTAATTGCTTTCCGCCCCTTTATCGAATAATTCAATCTTCGTTCATCAGACATGATTACTTTCCCCATGCGAGTGATATCCAACAATATTAATGATTCTCCTGTGATGCATCTTGACTCGCACTTGACACTTCTTGCTGATTCTTTTGGAACAGTACCATGTGACGCGACCGTCTAATATTTTCATGTTAGTTGAAAAAGAATGGTTGCCGATACGCAGCAAATGATTACCACTTGGTAGTGGTACCAATTCGCCTGAAACAAAGGACCTGTCATGTCTTATTTTACTTTATGATAAATTAGAACACGATAAATATGATTCAAACGAATCTACTGTCATAGGTAACTTACGGTGTACATTGCCACAATAATAGTAGTTGTAATTTTTCGTGATAAATATCCTGTAAATTGATGGAGCAGCTTCATTATGTTTTGGTGATGGCATTGATTATTTTTAGATTATTTTAAAATTTTCTTTTCAAAAACTAACTTTTAGGTTCTGTGACCCCGCAATTTTTTTAAATGTTGTCTATTCCAAGAGCAAGTAAAGTAACAAAACATTACATTATTACATTATTTTTAATAGAAAATATTAAAATAATAATTAATTTAACATAAACTTCTAAAACATTTAATAATCATAAGAACTAACTTTATATATGCTTATATTTGACAGGTGATAAAAATCATTTGTTATGTTCCTCCTTGATTCTGCCCTCCCTGGGCAGGAGCGTTGGTTTCCTCGACATGCATATCCTGACAGCATCTTCTGGTGTCAGGTGGCTGTGCACAAATCTTCGCAATGTCGTCTTTGGTACGGAATATACTTGCACAGCCTTCTTTAAGCCCATTTTGTGTTCCCTCAACGCCTTTATTGCATTTATCATGTTTTGCTGGTTCCACAGTCTTCTTTGCTTCCCTGGGCGAAATTCAATTTTAAGATAATCTGAAAGCAGAAGTAAGTCAGACTTTTGACAAATTCCTTAGAATAACCTTAAACTATGAATAAGTTGAAATTATATTTAAAAAACCAATAACTTTATGCTCCATCTACTTGGTACCATTTTGTGACATAGGGGCAACACAAAAACGAATAGCATTGGATAGTCAAGACCAAGAGTCATTATCTGTCAAAAAATAAAAGAAACCAAATTCAAGATAATCAATTATCAAGGGGAAATACTTGCATAGGCAACTTAAAATACTTACTTGCACACCAAAACTTACTGATTGCACAACAAATAGATATTTTGGTGTATAATAAGGATTTTTCAGATGTGCAGTTAGTATTTTTGTTGGTTATTTTAGTGTGACGATCAAGTTAAAACCCTAATTATAGAAGACGTTTATTAAAAAAATATTTTACATTAGTCATAACATTATACTTTTATTTTTAGTTTTTACATGACCCATTCGATACAGGATCCTGTTAAAATAATAAATAGGAAACATAAAAACACATGTTTTACTAATCATCTCAAAAAACTCTAATAAAGAGTTTTATTGGTAAAGCTTTTTCATTATTTCCTTCAAAGAAGTTGAAAAGAAATTTTCGTTCCACATTCTCACCTACCTTTATTTCTAACCAATTAATGATGGTGATGTCATTCTTAAACATAAATGTTGAGGTTTCCGGCACTTTTGTGATATAAAGGATTATTTTTTTCAAGAAAACTTAAATTTTCACATATTGCCCCTCATGAATAAAATATTTGGCTGGAGGATGTGTGTGATTGTTCTCCAGTCCGATTATTCCAAAATTCTCATCCAACTTAAGCTTAGCATTACAGCCCCTACAATTATGCGTTGAGCAGTACCAATGGAAATATTTTGTTTTCTTGCACTGCTTTTTGCAATAATACGTGTAATCGTTGAACATCACAAGATGTTTCCCTGAATACCTGGACTTCGCTAGTACCATCACTGAAATGCAAATAAACTTGTTTTACTACTGCTCTTGTAACTGAAAGTCATACAGTCCGTAAATGCGTGGACAACGCAATGTTTTTAATATTGTTTCTTCTGATCATCACTCTTATCTGTTAGAATATTAAAATAGCGTACCCATAGCAGCTATCTTAACGGCACAATCATAACGAAAACTGCAATAAATAAAGTAAAATGCTGGTTTCAAAATACCGTTTAAATACATTTATTAACTCTAAGTTTTCTCGATGTAACGGATATCAAAACCCCAGCTGCTGGTATTGCAACTATTTACTTCAAATATGTCTTTTTATAGTCTAGACGTCTTACTTATAATAATATTTATCATCAGTTCAAAACAGTTTCTTATGCATATTCCAACCAACAGTGTGTCTGGATTTTGGGGTATGACAGGTTGATTTTCATATAAGCTTTAGGTACCGACTGTACACTAATTTGTCAGATTTATTTCCAAAATTTAAAAACAAAGACATTTGTGATTTTGACTAAACGAATCATATTAAGCTTAAATTTTAAAATATTGCCCATCACGGATGAAATATTGGGCTGGAGGGTGAAAATGGTTCTCTTCTATGGAGATTAGCCTAAAATTCTTATCTAATTTAAGTCTAGCGTTACATCCCCTGTTATTGTGGGTGGAGCAGTACCAATGGGAATATTGTGTATTCTTGCACTGCTTTTTACAATAGTACTTGTAGTCCTTGTACATGACATGTTGTTTCCCTGAACGCCAAGACTTCGCTAGCACAATCACTGAAATGCAAATGAATTTGGTTACTGCTGATTCTGCGGTTTTTTTTTTGCTTAGATCACGTGAATAAAATGGACGCCTTGATCTATTTCACAAGTAAATTTAAGATTTTTCTGATGAATTTGTTGAGCGTGCCTGTAAAAGTCATTGCTCATCTCCACGACACGTGTAATACAGCCAGGTAAAGGTAATAACAGCTCTGTTATATGACACCGCTCCGGTAGAGCAAACGAACTAGCATTCAAATTTTAAAAGCCGTGCTAAGTATGTAGATGTGAAAAAAAAATAAGTAAAAATAAAAACCGACTTTAAAAACACTAAAAGGAATAATTAAAATTAAAATAGGTACTAAAACCCTTAAACATATTGTTTGGAGTCGGTGCTTCTATTTTTATTGATTCTTCTTTTTAGCACCTACTTCAATTTAATTATTTATCCCTTTCAGTGTTTTGAAGTCGGTTTTTATTGTGAAAAAAAAACTACTATCGTATCGTTTCACTAAAAATTCATAGGAAATCAAAAATCCGCAACATAGACGACCTACTTATTCCAGTTATTTTGATATTTTTTATGGGACCAAATGGCAACTATTCCGCATCGAACAAAAGAGAATCAGATCGAACAGAAATCACGGCGTAATCGGTGTACATACATAAAAAATAAACCAACCGAATTGAGAACCTCCTCCTTTTTGAAGTCGGTTAAAAACCAGTCCGCTTGCCGTTGCCGTTGCCGTTGCCTGTATTGTATAATGTATCTACGGACCAGCCCCCTTATTCTCAACTGTCGGATCACGGATTCGATTCGAAAAGTCACGTGCCGTCTCGCTTTGACGCAATGCGATAAAAAGTGACAGGTATAGAGTTTCCGAAATTCGATTATTTTCCGACAGTTGAGAATAAGGGGGCAGGACTTTATTTGAATGTTCGTTCGGATGCTGTGCCGGAGCGATGTCGTATAAGTGAGCTATTACGACCTTTACCTGACTGCATTACACGTTTTGTACACTTTTAGGTACATGTTGAACCTCGTTCCAGATTCTTACCTACTTCTTTCAGATGAACATTTGTTTTAAATCCATAGAAAATATTGCTGTTAGCTTTCCAAATAAACTGGAATAAAAAAATTTAGAGTAAAAAAAAACCTGGGAAATAATCTAATATTCATTACGTCCCTTGTGTGTTTCCTTACAGTGTGTTCCGAAAGTCCAAAATAAAATAAAAGGGGATGGCTGTGTTAGTTCGATACCACTACAATCGATTTGGAACCCTAGAACTATAAATTTTATTTTGAAATTCTTTAACACCAGGTACATCCTCAGGTACAGCTTTTATAAAAGCTAATTTATTTTAAAATATTTTACAAAACAAATAAATAATTTACACACTAAAAAAAACTAACCGAACTTATAAATAAAAACAAACACCACCTAAATCTTGTGAAAAAAGGAAGTGTACCAATAAAGGTGGTTTTCCACCAGAGGGGCGAGACGAGACGAGATTTAAAATTTGTATGGCAAATTTCCAATCCTCGTCTCGCCCATCTTTGGTGGAAATAGTCGGGATTGACGAGGATGTGCGAGGCGTGAATTGAAATATTTGTTTGTGTAAAATTGAACCATATTGCTTCCAATATAGAGTATAAATTTGAATGTGAAATTTGATATGATTTCGAACCCTAGGCGATTTTCCACCAGAGGGACGAGACGACACGACGCGAGACGATAATTGAAATTTGTATGGTAAATTTTCAATCCTCACCTCGCGCATCTTTGGTGGAAATAGTCAGGATTGACGAGGATGTGCGAGGCGTGTATTGAAATATTTGTTTATGTAAAAATGAATGTACCGTATTGCTACCGATATAGAGTATAAATTAACTCTGCAACAGAAACACGCTTCTCGCAATAGTTTTATTGTTGTGCGATTTCAATCCTCATCTCGCCACTCTGGTGGAAAATCATCTCGCGCGAGCTCACGCGGGCAATTTTTAGTGGAAAAGGGTCAGTGCGATTTCAATTCTCGTCTCGGCTCGCCTCGTCTCGCTCACTGGTGGAAAACCACCTTTAGACTGGCCGCATTAAGGTCTATTTACACATATCAGTGAAGCCACAGTTCCGTGACAGTACCGGCACAGTGCGAAATATTATTTTATACATTATCTATGAACATATCCCCACTTGTCAGTGTCAGTGACGGCACAGTGCTCTCAGTGTCCGTGCCGGCACCGGCAAGCACGGAAGTGATCGTTGACAACGATATTTTTTGTCGGATCACGGACAGATCACGGACGCTGCTGACGCTGGAGCATAAAAAAAACAAAACTCAAAATAATTCCTTTCATCTTTAACAAATTTTTTGTATATTGTCATGTCCTGTCTCCCTTAGTTGCCATAATTCATGCACCCATTTTCTCTTTTTTCCTTGATGCTGCTCTTCTTCTTCGTCTAAAGCAATAGCCATCATTGCTAGCTCCGTTGTACTGAACAGAGCCATAGCAACAATCACGATTGACGACGGACACGTTTTCACTGAAGGGCCGTGAACTGAGCAGGCACTGACATGTATGAATTGAATCACTAACGCAACACTGTAGCACTGATACTGAACTGTGCCGGTACTGTGTCGGAACTGTGGCTTCACTGATATGTGTGAATGGACCTTTACCCCGCTGAATTGTGAAGCTTATTCTTTGTGCGAAATAGATACCAACCATAGTGTCATTTAAATTTATTTTAATTTCTTTTTAGTTAATGAAAGCGACAAACTAGTATTATACATACAAATGGAAAAAAACATTATTACTCAGCAAATTAAGTCAACTTTAAAAGCGCAACTAAAGAATAACACTGGTAGGCCCGTATGTAGGTAGCTAGGTACCACCGCCTTTCTGAATTCAGCCGTGAAACAGTTCGCTGTGTTTGGGATTGAAGAGTAAGGTAGCCAGTATAATTACTGGCCCTGCACCAAACCTGCAATATCAAATTACTTTTCTTCGTTATTGTAGGTGTCTATAGGCGGCGGTAACTGCTTACCACCAGGTGGGCCGTCAGCTTGTTTGTCATCTTATTGTATATAAAAATATAAGTATAAAAAATTGTTGCAGTATATTTTTAAGGCAATAATTAAGCACAAAGCCGATGCCTTTATCAAAATATTAAACTAACTAAACTAACATATTAAACTTAAATTTTTATGTATTTTCCTTGATGGAGAAAATATTTGGCTGGAGGATGAATGTGTATGTTCTCCGTGGAAATCAATCTATAATTTTGATCTAATTTAATTTTAGCGTTACAACCCTTCCAATGATCCGTTGAGCAGTACCAAATGGAATGTTTTGTATTCTTGCCCTGTACTTTGCAATAGTACTTGTAATCCTTGAACAAGACATGCTGTTTTGCAGATGGAACATACTTCGCTAGTACAATCACTGAAATACAGAAAAAAATATATGATTCCAGGAAATAATTCTACTAGACCTGTTAGAGGAATAAGACGCAGATAGGTTTTTTACCCAACAATACGAAGACGATGTTCCAAATTTAAAAACATCCTATCTATAATGAGTATCCGAACCAAAAGTGGTTCGAACTCTTTTATAAAGTTAAAAAAAACGGTACTATTTGCTTATGATGTACAAGTAGAGTTCCTTCCTAATCTGTCAAACGGTGTCGTTGTGTCTGGAATCTGATAATTGAAGGGGTAAATTGTTTCTTTATGATTACAATGCAACTATCGACCTTTTTTTAGCCAGAGTCAATAAGCATCTGACTGCATTACCTACACGTTTATATACATTTTTGTACACTTTTAGGTATATATTGAAGTTCGTAATTATCTTTCAGGTGAACATTTATTTTTAAAACCGTTGAGAATAATGCCGTTAGCTTTCCAAATAAACTGGAAGAAAAAATGATGAATAAAAAAATCCCGAGAAATAATCTAATATTCATTACGTCCCTTGTTCTTATACAGTGTGTTCCGAAAGCCCAAAATAAAATAAAAGGGGATGGTTGTGTTAGTTCGATACCACTATAATCGATTTGGATAAACTATGAATTTTATTTTTAATTTTTTAACACCAGGTATACATCCTCATACAGCTAATTTATTTTAAAATATTTGTGGTTAAAGAACATTTATTTCTCATTAGAATAACAAATTGAAGTACTGACAAACTTAAATTATTTTAACATAAAACATAAAAAAGGAACAATATTCGATACTACCGACATTTTTTTAAATATTTATATAAAAAAATGTCGGTAGTTTTACAAAATGTTACGACCAGTGGCGGTTGATCGAATCAGCAATGAATGCGAACATGGATGCACGATTCGGTTGAGCGTACTAGCGTAAAAAAACACCACCTTAATCTTGTAAAAAAAGGAAGTGTACCAATAAGACTGGCCGTATTACCTCGCTGAATTACGAAGCTTATTCTTTGTGCGAAATACATACCAGCCTCATTCATTCAGCCTCAGCAGTCATTTAAATTTATGTTAATTTCTTTTTATAGTTAATGAAAGCAACAAACTAGTATGATACATACAAACGCAAATGAAGAATAACACTACTAGGTGGTAGGCCCGTATGTAGGTAGGTACCACCGCCTTTCTTACTTCAGCTGCGAAACAGTTCGCTGTGTTTGGGATTGAAGCGTAAGGTAGCCAGTATAGTGTAATTACTGAGCCTGGACGGCATTACATCTTAGGCCTCCGGATGACAATGTACCCGCAATATAAAGTGACTTTTCCTTTTTATTGTAGGTGTTTACGGGTATACAGGATGGCACATTTAGATCGGTCAGAACATGGGAAAGTCTGAAACTGTAAGACATACGAAAATCTCTTAGGAACCAAGTCATCGATTTTAGTAATAAGAAAAACTGCAATTATACATTTCAAAAAAACGTGTACTCAGCTCGGGAATCGAACCCGGACGTTTTGAAAAATAAAACTAACACTATTTGTATTATTAGATATCGATTGTGTAGCAGTAAACGTTTCTATGCAACATATTGTCTAAAATGAATAAAATGCATTGTTTTCATATCCTTTTATTTATTTTAGTAAGTGCTCGAAATTACCACCATATGAGGTTTATCACGTCTCTGTTCAAACCAAGACATTTTATTTTCAAAAGAGGTTTATGACGTCTTTGTATCTACATACTCATTCTGAGTAGGCTTTTTAATTAATTATTAGTGTAAGTATGATTATGATTTATGATTTTAGTATGTCTTATAGTTTCAGACTTTCCCATACTGACCGATCTAAATGTGCCATCCTGTATAGGCAACGGTACTGCTTACCACCGTGGGCCGTCAGCTTGTTTGTCATCTAGTTGTATAAAAAGTGATAAAAATTGTTGTTGTACATTTTTAAGGCATTAATTAAGCACAAAGCCAATGGCTTTATCAAAATATTAAACAAAACTAACATATTAAACTTAAATTTTTATGTATTTTCCTTGATAGAGAAAATATTTGGCTGGAGGATGAATGTGTATGTTCTCCGTGGAAATTAATCTATAATTTTGATCTAATTTAAGTTTAGCGTTACAACCCCTCCAATTATCCGTTGAGCAGTACCAAACGGAATGTTTTGTTTTCGTGCCCTGTACTTTGCAATAGTACTTGTAATCCTTGAACAAGACATGCTGTTTTCCTGATGTAACAGATTTCGCTAGTACAATCACTGAAATACAAAAAAAAATCATTATTCCAGGAACTGATTCAACTAGACCTGTTAGGGAATAAGACGTAGATAGGCTTTTACCCAACAATACTTGAGAATCTAATTTGAGAATCCGCACCAAAAGTGGTTCGAACTCTTTTATAAAGTGAAAAAAAAACTGGAACTATTTGCTTATGATGTACAATTAGAGTTCCTTCCTAATCTGTCAAACGGTGTTTTACCTCTGGAGGTCTATGACAATTCAAAAATCAATTGTCTGGAATCTGATGATTGACGGGTTAAATTGTTTTTTTATGATTACAATGCAACTATCGACTTTTTTAAGCCAGAGTCAATAGGCATCTTCTAGGCAAGTATGCCCCACCGTGGGCCGTATCATAAGGTAGTATCACTGCGACACGCTTGCCTATTCTTTGGAGAAAATTATAACTGCACAGGTTATTAGAAATTTACACCAGTACTTGTAATCCTTGTACAAGACATATTATTTTGCTGATGGCACAGACTTCACTAGTAACAATAACTGAAACAAATAAAAAAACAATTACTGCTCTTTGCGTTATCCGGATACATTTTGGTACATACATCACTTGATCTTTCGAATACACGTTGGAATTCCAATAACTAGTTCTACTTGACCCATTAGCGCTGGGCGACCCCCACATACGCTCGTCGCCTATCCAGAGGTGGAAATCTGTAATCAGATTTCTCCTCCAAAAAAAGCTCTTAGCATGACAACGCACCAATAGCAGATGATTTTTCCCCTTGTTATTACAAGTGTCTATAGAGGACGGTGGCAAATTGTGTAATAAATCACATATTGGTATAGAATGCAAAAAAGTCTACCATAACTGAGTTAAATAAGCTTTTCCTAAAACTGGTGAGCAAAGCAAAGAATAACTGGACTACTGGAGGACTACAGTAGGAAGCAGGAATCTGCAGAGCAGGATTTTCATCCTACCTGTAACAGGTTAAAAAGTTATAAAACTTATGGAGCCGAAACGTGGAACTTCATGTCGCTCAATATGCAATGGAGAGATCAATGCTAGAAATTTTGTTATTCGCCTAAAGACCAAAGCAGTTGATATAGGTCAATGAGCAGATGTGATCGGGCACATCTATCGCACAACTGATGAGCGGTGGAGTAAGTACGTCTCGAATGGAGACCACGTTTTAGCAGACGTAGTGGAAAGTAACCCACTGCTAGGTGGACCAACGACCGGAAGACTACGACGACAAAGTTTAAAATCCTATATTAGTATTAAATTTATTAATCCAACAGCCTAAACAGCGACACCTTTGAGAATTAAAAGAAATGCGGCTAAATGATTTCTTAATTCAATACCATTTAATTTTCTCCTCAGATGTTCCTACATAAAATAACTGTTCATGATTATGATCTAAATTAGCCCTTAGTATCTTCATGTCATCAGAGAGAGTAAGTCGGCCGTGGCAGCCCTTGGTAGCGTGCGTCGAACACCTCCAATGTGTTTCATTTTTCTGTTCTGCCTATGCTGCAAGTAATATGTATATCCCTTGCGTAATATTAGCGGTTTACCTGTTCTAGACTCAATAAATCTGAATTCTGAAACAAACAATACTAACCTATTATGCCGTACATTCCACACACAATTAGTTTTTAATTGTGATATGCTCCCAGGAGTTTTACGCCACTTAACAAATTAAAGCCAGCTAGAAGGATTTTTTGACATTTATTAAAGGAAATTAAGATAAGATAATAAGTAATTCAAACAATAATGATTTCAAACATCAATTTTCTTAGGATTCTAAACATCAAATGACAATTGTAATAAAATAGGATTATAATAAATCAGTAGCTACTACTCTACTAAAACCCTTAACAAACTTACGCTTGGTTGGAGCCGACTTATCAAATGGAACTTGTGGCGGTCGGTCCAACATATGGTCTTGATCGCTATGTCGGACGTGGTACTATATGTTACACGTGGTGGACTATAAAAATAATGGTGGTGGCCGGTATAATAAAAATGTAAATAATGTACCACCAGCAACTAAATACAGATTTGCTTTTTTCCCTCGTTTTTCAAGTCGTAAAACATGTCAAATGCACCTATTATTGTAAATATTTTAAGTTTTTACTATAGTTTTAGCTACAGCTCTATATTTTAAAAGTAAAAAGTAGTGGTTGTTATATTAATTCAAGAACAATACGCAAAAAGTAACTATAGTATGGCATTTTCATGTTTGTCTTAAAAATAAACGGGGTCTAGAAAATATTTTTAATTACACTTAAAATTCTAAATAATTATACCTACTCACCCTACTTAAGTAGGATTGCTGTTCAAAGTTAAAATTATTTTAAGCCCAGGCTTCATACTTTTGTGGTCCTCTCCTTCCCCATAAATGAGTAGTTATTTTAATATATTTTTAATTTTACTTACTTTGAAAATACAACAATAAAATGTGAAGTAGTTCCAGTAGATAATTGGGTAAGGTATTTATTTTTAACGCCTCCACTAAAGACTGATTTTGGTTAAAAAATTGATTTCATACATTTTTAAGGCACTAATTAAACATAAAGCCAAGGGCTTTGTCAAATCATGACACTAAATCAAAATAATAACTTAAATTTTCACATATTGTCCTTCATGGATAAAGTATTTTCCTGGAGGGTGCAAGTGTATGTTCTCCGTGGAAATCAATCTAAAATTATGATCTAATTTAAGTTTAGCTTTACAACCCTTACTTTGATCCGTTGAGCAGTACCAAACGGAATAGTTTGCTTTCTTGCCCTGTCCTTTGCAATAGTACTTGTAATCCTTGAACAAGACATGCTGTTTACCTGATGGACCCGACTTTGCTAGTACAATCACTGAAATATAAAAAAAAAATCAGAATTCCAGGAACTAATTCTTTTAATAAAACTGTTAGGTGAATAAGACGCAGATTGGCTTTTCACCTTACGTAGAAGATGTTCCAAATTTAAAAACACCCTACCTATAATGAGTATCCGCATCAAAACTGGTTCGAACTCTTTTGTAAAGTGAAAAATAAACTGGAACAATTTGCTTATGATGTACAAGTAAAGAGTTCCTTCCTAATCTGTTAAACGGTGTACCTCTGGAGGTCTATAAAAATTAAAAAATCAATTGTGTTTGGAACCTGATGACTGATGGGTTAAATTCAAGTTCAAAGAGGCAATAGGCATCTTCTAGGCACGTATGCACCACCGTGGGCCGCATCATAAGGTAGTATTACTGAGAAACGGTTGCCTATTCTTTGAGAAAAATTATTACTGTAAATGTTATCTGATTTTTAAATACAGTAACCAATTTGATAATGTTGAAAACAAAATTATGGTGATACCTATCCAAGAGATAAAAGTTACCTGAAAAGGAGTCGATAAGTTGACAACGCAAAATAAAAACTAGTATAAATTTACACATTTATTACACTATTCTTGCTCTGACATAGATTAGGTTTCAATAAATATCTCGTGTAGTAACTACTTTTTGTATACAGGTTTGACAGCTGATACGCCATCGAGGCGTTAAAGGTGCTGCCACACTGCTGTTTAAAAATGTTTACAAACGTTAGTAAACATTTGTTAAGAAACATACGATCACAATGTTAGAAAATGTTTTAATGTTAGATAATGTTAGTAAACATTTTTAAACTATCTAGTTAACAAATTGTAACAAAATAAAACATTTGTTATCATTTGTTTGTAAACATAAAATCCAGGCCAAATGTTATGTTGTTAAATAATTTCAAATGTTTATAAATGCTTGTAAAAATTTTCCATCAGTGTAGGAGCACTTAAAACATTTAACAATTCCTAACAGAATGTAACAATTCCTAACATTTGTTACTTAATGTATTAGTGCTAGAAAATGTTTGCAAACATTTTTAAACAGCACCTTTAGATTCGAAACTAAACGCCTCGATGTCGTATCAGCTGTCAAACTTACACTCGGGTTACTGAATCTACACCCAAATTGAAATTACTTATCAACTACGTATAAATACAATGAGACCAAAGTAGAGTCAGTGTGAAAAAATAGGTATTATCATACCTATCCGTAATAGGTATGCTAGTTCCTATTTTAGATTTAAAAAAATGGTTTTTCGTCTTTAATTCATTTGTTTCATTGCTTAGTAAGTCTGTTATTAATGGAACATTGAGCCTTTCTGTGTTTGTTTTTGCGATGGAAAATATTTTAATGACATAAAGACAAATTCTGCCGTGTTTACTTGCTATCTTGTTAAAAATATACAGATTTAAAACATTTTTTTATTAATTTTTTTGTAGATTTTTTTCTTGTTTACTAAATAATTTTCCTATAAACAACAAGTCTATAAAAGGTAACTCATAATATATTTTAAATTAATTCACAATGTTATTAGATACCTAATATCAAAGAAAAAGAATTTTGGGTGAAATTGTTGGTATTCTATACAGTTAAATAACAGACGTAACCGCATTAATAACAAATCTTCCTATTCTTAAAATATTTGGACAAATTTTTTACCTCACACAATAAACCGCGATCGTAAAAATTCTCAACAATTAAAAACCAGTGGTACAGTGGACAGCACGTCAAACGCAACAGGTTGACCTTGAGATCGCCCTTATTGCGTTTGTAATAGAGTCGGCTTTCGTAGTGCAACTGTTACACTTGATTTGCAGTCGTGTTAAAACATATTCGAGAATCTAAAAATATTTAAATTAAATTGAATACAGTACGTATTAATAAATACTAAGAGCCATCTCACAAACATGTGTTAATAATGCTTTAAAACGTTCCTTTGTTAAATTCGTAACCAAATACAGTTACTTAAAAATTTATTTCTCTTTTT
Source organism: Nymphula nitidulata (assembly GCA_947347705.1). Classification (NCBI taxonomy): domain Eukaryota; kingdom Metazoa; phylum Arthropoda; class Insecta; order Lepidoptera; family Crambidae; genus Nymphula; species Nymphula nitidulata. Next base: position 4,735,467 of record OX374626.1, read on the forward strand.
TTTAAATACAGAAAAATGACGTCACAGTTCGAAACGGCAATTCCAAAATTTAAATACATAATTACAATAATTAACCATATTATCTTTGATATGATTGAATTCGAAAATCAAAATGAAATGAAATAAAAATAAAAATAGTAAGATGCGACCTTTTAGTCACGTACCCTTGAACATGATATGGTATCTTATACAACTTGGTATGTACATACCAAGAATCGCATTTCGACACACTTAGTATGGTTGTATGATTACGATGAATATCGTTATTTAATAGGAAACCTAATATTTTCTCTGCATAAAAATTAAGTTAACACCTTAGGTAGACTCCATTATCGATGACAAATGACGGCGGTGCATGTAAATGAAGTAGACAGGCCCTGACCAATGAACGCCGTTCGTCTATGGTAGTGGTGAGTCGACCTTTGCATCGCCCATTGGTGCATCTCCAAATATTCGTCATAACATTTCTCTTGTGTAAATAGAATGTATACCCGTCGACGATTGCCAACTCTTTGCCGCTGGACTTCCGTACCCAAGTCACTGAAAAAGAAATACAGTTTTTAAATACCAGTAAATTTACCAGACCGCTGCATGTAGGGTCGACTGGGTAACACCGTTTTTTTTCGGCCGCAAAACCGATCGCTGTGTGTCGAATTGAAGGGAACGGTAGCCAGTGTAACTATTCATGTCTAAAGATGAAATGCCTTCCATGCCCAGGTTATCTCAAGATGACAACGCACCTGTAATACATAGACAAAGAAACCTACTTTCATTTCTAAATTAACTATATAATCTGCACTCAACTGACTTATGCATATTAAAGGTAACATCGATCGATTGGTATGTGAAATCGAATTGAGAGGAAAGATAATGGTTTCAACTATCCAAAATTTGCACTATCATACTCTTTGAGTACAATCATTAAGTACAAAAATAATAATAAAATTACATGATTAATAAATAAGCAGCCACCTTGAGTATGCCAGTTCTATCTGGAATCCATGCTATGGCGTGTATTCATTAAAATTGAACAGACACAGAGGAAATTCACGCGTTTCTTAAATTATAGGTTCAAGATTCCGAAGGTCTCATTCGACGAGTGTTGTGTTAGATTTCATCTTTTACCACTAACCTCCAGACGTGACATTGGAGACATCTTACTGCTTCTGAAAAATAGTGAATGGTACTGTTGATTGTCCAGATCTACTGAACAATGTTTCCCGCAACATCGTTTAAAAACCATTTAGCGTTCCTTTGACTCACACCAAAAATTGATTACATTTATTGCTGTAAATCAAAACTAAATCTAGCCATTCAAGCACAAAAAAACTGTAAGGTGTCACTCTTACTTCCAATTTGACATAACACTATTTTTTTGCGCTGTAACATGATGTAAACTATTTGCGCTTCATGTTATTTAGATAACATTTTAGATAGCGTCCTATATCAATGAAGTATTGTGAAGGCACATGGCAATGTGTCAAGCGGGATCTGACAAGTGATCGGCCGATATCATTGGTGATGGTACGACGGCTCTTACACTTCCCGTTGGTACATCTTCAAAAGTTAGTTTTCGAGTTCACCTTGTGCATATGAAATGTAGAGCCATTTACAATGGCCATTTCTTTTCCATATGTTTAGTGGACGCTTGTTACCGTAAGTCCGTCTATGATTTGGTTAGTAAGATTAGTTCATTGTTCATCATACGAATAGTTTTTTAAAACTTTTATAATCAGGCACCTACACCTAAACTTTATATGTAGTTAAAAAGAACATAGTAAAATAATATTAAGTAAATCATTCTTCATAAATTATTTATTTCACGTAAGTTTGCCTGGAAGAAAATTATTTTAGCAATAAGGTCACCCAATAGCACTGTAATTGTGCTTCTTGTCCTGGTGTGCAATAATATTATAATTCATTTATCATTAAAAGGTAAAAAAGGAAAGGAGTGGTATGAAAATAAATACAAAACAATATTCCTTTATGGATATTTATTGGTTATCTAGATAAAGACTCCCATGCATTATATTTTATTTTAATATGATTAAATACCAGTTTTTTCAACTATACTGGGAGTCAAAGTAATATAAAGGTTTGGTCATTAGAAAATGACTACGGTAACATTGTCTTACTTACTATTAGCATTATTAAATCACTTCAGGTTAGATAATTATTTTTCTGTGCTAACTAAAAATCGTTCATGACTTAAGTGAATTTTACGTGTAAAATTCAATTGGTTGGCCATCGTTACGAAATAAAATGAAAATATCCTAATTTAATTAGATCCCATAAAAGCACTTTCGGATCGTCAAAAATGAATGACAATAGAACAGATAATCTACGATTATGATATGACTAACAAAATACATCGAAACATTCTTATGAGATCTACCTATAAGTGTTTGAGCATTTTTGTAATACGAGCTTTACAAAATCATAGGTAAGTTGACACATTATAATTTCTCGTTTCTTTGTAAGGCATAAGAAAAAGTTTGTATTCATATGTAAATAAAAAAGTTCAATGACCCTAAAATGCAGACCATTTCAGTACCTATTTTGATCAATTAAACTATTATCAATTAAACTTTCATTGTAATATATTGGTTTTATGCAAATTACACAGGTTAACGACATTGTATCTAAGTACCCATATTTTAATCATTTATTACAATAGAGCTAGCAATTTTCTTAAAACTAAAATATCTAAACTAGAAAAATTTCCCGTCCTGAGGCGGGGATCGGACCCGCGACCTTTCACAATCCGGGCGACTGCTCTAGCCACCTGAGCCTTCCAGGACTTGGTATATCCTAGCAATTTATTACTAAAAGCTTGAAAAAATATTTTGCACCTGGCGGGCAAAGTTGGGACTTTTTTGGAAATTTTCGCATCGTTATCGTATCGTCATCAAGGGTGACGATGTCGTTTGTATAGGAAACATTACATTACAAACAATAGCATAACGCTATTTTAATTTTTCTGTCAAAGATTCGATAGCCATTCAAAAAGTTTAATGCTAACATCATTTGTACCCCTAGCACAAACATTTTTGAATTTCGAATTGTAATCATATCGTTCACGCACGCTTAAAATTTTAAACAAAAGCTGACGTAACTTCTTGATACGATGGTGATTCGAAATTTGAAAGTGTTCGTGCTAGAGGTATTGTTATACGTTGACGATATGAAAATTTCAAATGTTCATGCTGGGGGACTAGACCACCCATATGTGTTTCATTAAATCAAATTACTATTAAAATCATCGTGGTTTATGAGCGTTAATACTTTTTTTTTAAAACGCCACTTTTTATAACTATTTCTTACACTTATTGTATATGCCTTTTTTGATATAAAACGAGGGGGGTGGGTGCGCATGATTCAGTATGGACCTTATTACTATACGACTTGATTGATCAGAGTCATTAGTGATTGTGAGTCGGCTGGGACATCTACATTTGGTGCAACGCCAAGTATTTGTACAAGAATTCCTCGTGTTACAATAGAATGGATAACCTTTAACTATAGCTAGTTCTTTTCCGCATGTTTTGTGAACCCATTGCACTGAAAAATAAATATCTGAATAAAGATAAATTCATTCCACTTATGTTTAAAACTGTAGATACAAAAAAACAGAATAATCAATACAAATTTTTCAATAATACACCATTTCTATACTTTTTAGTTTATTTGAAATTCGAATTAGGACAGATAATTGTACAGCGTATATAATGCGTAGAAGTTACATACAAATTGAATGCCAACAAAAGCGCATTGTAAAACTGTAAGAGGTTACTGTAGCCTATACATGGTCGTAGCACTATACAGGGTGGCACATTTAGATCGGTCAGTATGGGAAAGTCTGAAACTATATGACATACGAAAATCTCTTAGGAACCATGTCATCGATTTTAGTAATAAAGAAAACTGCATTAATACATTTAAAAAAATGGTTCAGCACGGGAATATTAGAACCCGGACGTTTTGAAAAATAAAACTAACACTGTTTCTATTTAGATATCGATTGTGTAGGTCTTAAGCAGTAAGCGTTTGTATGAAACATAATGTCAAAAATTAATAAAATGCATTGTTTTCATATCCTTTTATTTATTTTAGTATTTTTTCTGTCAGAGTTACGATAGCCTTTCAAAAAGTTTAATGCGGCCATCATATTTTGTTCTCTAACGTCATCGTATGGTGCGACGATGAGAGACGACACGTAAATTTCAAATGTTCGTGCTAGGGCAACAGATACAGACCACCTATAGTCATTTGACTGAATGAAATTGCTATTAAGTCATCGTGGTTTAGGAGCGTAATTCTTTTTATTTTTATTATAAAACACCACTTTTCATAACAATGCCTTACACTTGCTGTACATGCCCTTCTTGATATAAAACACAGGGGGTGGATGATCGTGATTCAGCACGGCCTTTACTACTGTACGACTTGACTGATCAGGTTCATTAGTGACGATGAGTCGGCAGCGACATCTGCACTTGGTGCAACACCAAATGTTTGTACTTAAATTCCTCGTATGACAATAGAATGTATATCCGTTGACTACAGCTAATTCTTTCCCGTTAATCTTATGAACCCATTTCACTAAAAAATAAATTTAAAAAATTCATTGAATATTTTGTTATTTCTACATATTAATTTATATGAAATTCGAATTAGAATAGCATATCGTCGCTCAATAGCTCTGTGTTTGTGTTTGTTGTCTCTAGTGTACAATAATATAATTATTAAATTATAACTGAAAGCTGCAAAAGGAAAAGGGTAGTTTGAAAATAATGGCATAATAACATTCCCATTTATTTATTGGTTATCTGAACAGATAATTTGTCTGAATAAATATTCATTTAATTTGAAAATACGATTTAATTGAAGTTTTTCTGCTATACTGGGCACTCAGAGTAAGTAAAAAAACTTTGGTAATAAAACAAATGACTATGCTAACATTGTCTTTCCTAACTGTAGCCCTTTGCATCTCGCACTTTTTAAGGGGGAATAAATGTACTTCTCTGCATCGTGGGTAATGCAGGGATACGTAGAATTCTTCTGGCTAAGATGTATACGTCGCCCCCGTGTACCGCTCTCGCACAAACAGATTTGTGCTATTGTACAGTTGCTAATGTATCAACATTGTGTCATCATGACCTTAGTTGTATCTGCACCTGAACTGGGCACAGGCCGTCTCACAGCCGGCCGTCCCACAGCTGGGCTCTGGCCGTCCTACATGGGAAACAAACATAAGAATTTCGGCCCTAAGACGACCCGCATTTTGTCCAACTTCCACTTTTAAATTTTCAGTAGGTAATTATTGACCTTACGTATTCAATCAAAGTGATGTGTAAAATTACAAGGTTTATAACTAGTATTTCTGAATCACCATACTTCTATTGCGAAACACATAATTACGGTCACTGTAAAATTCACTTAAATGGTCAGTTGTCCATTGTTATAACAATATTTCAAAAAAACTTTCTTAAAAAAATCTACCAATAAATGTAATTCGAATTAATACAAGTAAGCAGCCCAATTCCTATACGAACATTATAATCATTTAGGATTAGATCACAATCGTTTTAATTTGTAACAAAAGGCAGTTGAATGAACAGACAATGCAGACCATTTTAGCTCATTTTATTTATTGAACTGTTCCATTAAAAGAGATAGGTTTTATAAAAATTACATGGGTTAAAGTAAATCTATATTTCACACATTAATTACAAATAGCTTTAAAAAATACTTTCACAACAAAAATATTCTTCAACTTTCTAATGCTAAGCGTGTTGTTCTCTGAGAGATTTCATAATAAAATGTACACACGTACAACTCTCTGCTACGTATAAGAACAATACCCTAGCACAAACATTTCAAATTTTCTTATCGTTATCGTATCGTTAGGTTTCGTACGAAAATTTGAAGCCGTACCTTCATCAAAGCTAACAATAGCATTTGTATGGGAAACATAACATTCCAACGATAGCTTGACGCCATTTTCATTTTTCTGTCATAAATTCAATACCCATTTAAAATACCACCATCATATTTTACTCTCCATATTGTCACCTTATCGAGCGACAATTCGTTGATATTACGAAAATTTCGAATGTTCGTGCTAGAGGTACAGACCACCCATAGTCATTACATCAAATCAAATTGCTGTTAAAAAGCATAGTGATTTATGAGCGCAACGTTTTTTTACATTTTCAAACACCATTTTTTTACATATATTTATTACACTTATTGTATATGCCTTTTTTAATAAAAAACAAAGGGGGAGGATGCGCATGATTCAGCACGGCCCTAACTACAGTACGACTTGACTCATCAGACTCATTAGTCACTATGAGTCGGCAGGGACATCTGCATTTGGTGCAGCACCAAGTGTTTGTATAGGAATACCTCCGGTGACAATAGAATGGATAACCGTTGACTATAGCCAGTTCTTTCCCGCAAGTCTTGTGAACCCATTTCACTGAAAAATAAATAATTCGATTATAAATCTAATTCACTTATTCGTAAATCTGTTACTAACTAACAAACAACAAAATTAGTACCAATTTTACAATAAAACACCATTGTCAGGTTCAGGTTAAAATCCGAATTAAAACAAGATCGTACACCGTATACAAAGGTAGCAGCTGCATCATAGTGACTACATAGGCAGTTAGTATCGAGTAAGTGTTAAGCTACTTCTGTGATCGTACCTACTAAATTATTATGTGAGGATAGCGCTCATGTTCACAGTATCCTATAGACGCTCGTAACACTGCAGATTGTCGTAGCACTGCAGATTGTCGTAGCACTATTAATTGTCATAGCACCACGCAAATTTCCAAGCAACCTTAGTGGTTTAGGGGTGAAAACGTAACAGACAGATAAGCAGACATAATCACTTTCCCATTTATAACATATTAGTCCCTTAATGCATATCCATCGATTAGTAATTTCCTAATTACCACTGTTCAACAAGTTGTTACGGACTCTTTGAACGACCACACTAGTAGGTAGAGTCACACAGCTCATTTAACTATTATTCGTCTTGAGTACTATGTCACAATCAGTCGACTCCTACATCTGTACCCCTAGCACGAACATTTTAAAATTTCGAATCGTAATAGTATCGTTCAAGCACACATAAAATTTCAAACAAAAGCCAGACAAAAGCTAACGTAACTACTCGATACGATAGTGATTCGAAATTTAATAGTGTTCGTGCTAGGGGTACTGAAACAGCTCCAAGTAATGGTATTTAAGAACCTCTTTTGACATTAGAATGGATAACCGCTGAGTATGGCTCTCTCTTCTCCGGTACCCATAATATAAACTCATGTGACTTTTAAAAGAAAAATAACTTAATTAAAATGAATTTTCAGTTATTCATAACAGGCATGTGTGCCTGTTTTGCTTTATCGCGTTGATGTGAATGTTAATTTTCTATATTCATGAAAAAAAACCTTATTTTTTTTATAGAACTAGATTACAAAGAAGCTGATTGTCCACCTGGTGGTAAGCGGCTACCACCGCCTATAGACACCTGCAATAACAAGGAAAAATCACTTGATATTACAGGTTCGTTGTCATCCTGCGGCCTAAGTGAAATGCCATCCATGCCCAGTAATTACACTGGCTACCTTTCCCTTCAATCCGAAACACAGCGAACTATTTCACGGCTGAAATAAGGAAGGCGGTGGTACCTACTAGGGTTGCTGAGGATTCCTCTTCCGCTTCCTCATAATGCGGAAGTTCCGCAATATTTTGAGTTCCTCATCCGTTTCCGCTTCCTAATAAATAAAAATAAAAAATTCCTCTTCCGCTATCGCTTCCTCAAAATTTAAGAGGAATCTAAGAGGAATTTTACTGCGCATGCGTTATCGTATTCCTGACAACGCACACGCCGCGCAGCACGATGCCGCATGCCGGGCCGAACGGTCAGCGAGCGAGCCAACCCGTCTCGCCACCCGCGCTCTTCCTTGCTTGTTTTGTCAATTGACATAGCGTTGTTGGGAAATAGTGACTGAAAATCATCATTCAACTTTGAGAGAGATAGCCGGCGAACTTTCTGTATCTCACGAGTCGATTCATACCATTTTAAATCATCACTTGGGTATGAAACATGTTTCCGCTCGGCTAGTCCCATATGACCGGAATTTTCTCCAAAAACTCAATCGCATGAGAATCGCTGCGGACATGCTAGGAGCCTAGAACGAGTCAACTCCGACCATCAAGAAACGCATTTTCACTTGTAACGAGACGTGGGTTTACGAGTTTGACATGCAAACTAGTCAACAAGCTTCGGAGTGGCGCCTTCCAACTGAACCGAAACTGAAAAAACCACGCCAAAGTCGATCAAAAGTCAAAGTCATGTTGACTGTTTTCTTTGGCTCTCGCGGTGTTGTGCACTCGGAATTCTTACCGGAAGGTCAAACGGTAAATAACAGTTATTTGTTATACAAGAGTGCAAAGTTGCTTTTTAACCGCGTGCTCAATTTTGATGACCGAACAAGCGAAGGAATCAAAGAGCATAAGGTGAAAAATCTTTGCACTCGAGTGCAACACGTAACTTTTCATCCCACCTCAACGAGGAAATTACTAAATGCAAAAAAAAAACATTTGCGCATTATTAACAGTTTCAGTCAATTCTGTTGGCGTCAAATACACTTCTTCGTCGCTAGAATCACTTACTTTAGGTTTTTTACTTGTTTTCAAGTTTCTTCTTTTAAGCCTATGCTTTTATCAAATATGTCGTAAAAAGAAAATGGCGCGCGCAAAGCAAATTAAACAAAAATTACACCAAGAAGGTGCCGAGTCTGAGTTTTTAACAAGTTAAAAAAGGTTGTATGATAAATTCGGCACCATGGAGGTAGAAGTAAAGTGGTTTAATGACGTTTTGAATTCACAAACTTAGTGCACACGATGTTCTAAATTCAATTTTACTTTATCCTCTAGCGGATAAAAACGGCTTTTGCACTCAGATATCGAAGAGCAAAAATACTCTTCCCGAGATGGGGGGATGAAAAGAATATTATTTGAGCGTTATGCGGCGTTTAAGAGAGCAAATTCGACGAAAAAGGCCAGATTTGTGCAAAGAAAATTCTTGGATTTTGCACCACAATAATGCGCCTTCGCACAAGGTCATCATTGTGAACGACTTTTTGACCAAACACTCAACAAATACCATCAAGCAACCATATATTCACCAGATATGACTCCGACTTCTTTCTTTTTCCTAAACTCAAATTGCCACTTTGTGGCAGCCATTTTCATTCGGTAGAAGACATAAAAAAGAATTCGCGGCAAGAACTGAACTCAATTCCGGAAACAGCGTTTAAAAAATGTTTTGATGATTGGATTATTCGTTAGGGTAAGTGTATCGTTTCTAAAGGAGCATACTTTGAAGGTGATAAAATAAATTTGGATGTATTATTGATCTTTTCCCGGTACTTTCTTGACAGAATAGTATTTTTCATATCATCCTCTTCCTCATCCGCTTCCTCTTCCGCTTCCTCTTCCGCATCCTCTTCCTCAATAAAATATCCTCATCCTCATCCACATCCTCTAAATTTGTGTTTGACACTTCCTCTTCCTCCTCCTCTTCCTCATAGTCACTTCCTCAACAACCCTAGTACCTACCCAGGCGACCCTACATATGGGCCTACCACCTTGTAAACATTAAAAGTATTCAAATTCTTAGAGGATGAACGACGAATTCTGTACGAGATGTTTATTTATTTTTCGTGAAGAGTATCTATATGATTAATTTAAAAACAATAAATATTTTTTTAGTCTCTACGGCTCAAAAGTAAACACCTGTCCAAATTTTATGTTTCTAGCTTCAGTAGTTTCAACTGGGCGTTTTGAAGTCAGTGAACCAGCTTCTTTATACGGAGTGCAAGGGGGAAGCCCTCGGAAACGAAGGCAGATGGCAGTGCTGGTCATCATAATCACAAAATTGAAATTGCGAAAAAATATCAGCTGTCACATACTAATTGTAGTACCTACACGATCTGCTTGTATGTACTAGCACTGCCATAATGCCTTCGTTTACGAGAGCGTTACTTTTACGGGCAATACCTAATACTCACGGAGTGGATCTAACTACTGAACGACCCAAATGAGGACACCTGATTTTTTTTTCGCGATTTCAATGTTGGGCCCATTGTGAAAGTTGTTCAGTTAGATGTCCAGTTCCACCCATTGTGCATTACTACTGCCCATTTTATGTACAACTTGCATATATAGCATCTTTAGAATTAGATGCTCTCTGGCTCTATTGAACTAATCACCATAGGAAAGACGCAACGGAGTAAAAGAGACCGAATTCTGTTAATTTATCTCTTTCGCCAAAAAAAGTATCTCCAGTCGACAAAGCTGGTCATCCAAGGTCATAAAATAAGACTGAAGGTCGACGCCTTCAGTGTGATGCTGAGTCACAGAACAATTTTGTCACACAAGCGTTCATCGCACATCCGTTTGTCGAGCTGGTGTAGTACAGACATCAAGTGAACAGTTGCACTACGAAAGCTGCCTCTATCACGAACGGCATAAGGGCGGTCTCAATGTCAAACTGTTACGCTTGATGTGCTATCGACTGTACATTCACGAGCGTTAACACCTAGGTTCTGGGAGTATTGTAATAAATAATCAAAGCGCACTGGCAGACTCATTTATTGATAACATGCACATAACTACATTACGTAACTTTTCCTACAATACGGAGAGGTAAGTAACACACTACGCTATATCACTATTTTTACTGACGAAGTGTTTTAAATTTGGCTATTATAATATTGATTTCCGTACTTAATGTAAATGCCATTTTGTATTACAAACATTGGGGGTGGGTGAGCGTGGTTTATCACGGCCTTTTGGACCATACGTCTTGAGTCATTAGTGACTATCAGTCGGCAGGGGCACCGGCATTTCGTGCAGCACCATGTGTTTGTATAGGTATGCTTCCTATGACAATAGAAAGGATAGCCATTGACTATTGCTAATTCTTTACCGCAACTCTTGTGAACCCACTTAACTGGAAGAAAAACAAACATTTTATAGAAGCACATTCAATCATAAAATAAACAGTAGTAAGATACCGAATACATATTATGTAATACTTATTTAGCATTAAACGTCTGGAAAATATGGTTAAATTGCTACTCTGATGCATCAGTATCTAGTATATAAATGTTGTATAGAACTATTAAGTAGGACGTGTACCTATAACTATATTATCCGTTTTTATACAACAAACAAACAAAATACTTTGTCGTTAGTCCTCTCCATATTTTTTCCATGAAGCACGTCAGAGCACGTCCGATCCTGCAGGGCTCACGGTGCACAATGACAAACGTTAGAAGTCTGGCCGACGCCTGTCGGGTGAACTCGTGGAACCCATATAAAAATCAGCACAAAGTACTAATAACTTTGCGCGGTAAACATGAATTTTAATGTCCTATAAACAGATTTTGCAATAAAACATTATCTCCATTTGGATGTATATTTTTATTTACATCCATAAACATACCTCTATGTTTATGGTATAAATGTACAAAATAAATGTGTACCAAACAATCAGAAACATCGTGGTTTTGAAGGTTCCAATGAAAATCTTTTAGGGTTTAGCCAGACTGGGGCGAGACCCGGGACGCGAGTGGTGGCTATTCGATCGCTCGTTTATCCGCTCAAACTAACGCGAATTCCCGCAGGTCATTGTTTTATTTTTTTAGTAGGACAGGATCGAGGAGACATTGGAAATATCTTTTCGTTCGCTCGAAAATAAATGTATGGCAATATCCCTACTAAGCACGCGCAGCGCGCGCGTGTTTCTGATTTCTGACGCGCAGCGGCCACCGGCGCCCTCGCCAGTCGCGCCGCCGTCGCCGCCGCCCGTTCCCGTGGCCAGGCCGTTAATGTTTTTCTTTATATTAAACTTCTCGTAATTTTTATAGAAATATTTATCTGTGCGATTTGTGTTCTTACTTCACATTCTTTTCCAAGTATAATGTCTCGGGCTACTTTCGAAACAGTGTCGAGACAACGATGATGTGTGCATTCTAGCTCTCGTTTTAATACTGATCGCAGCGACTATTTCGGGTGAAATTCGCTGTGGGCCAATATTCGACCTGCCGCCGTCGCCGTCACCCATTCCAGTGGCCAGGCCGTTCGCCCATTTACACTGCGTTTTCAAGTAGTCTTACTATGACTGTCTGAATAACTCGAGGTGTAATAAGTACCATACTTAGTATAAATGCCTCTTTTAATATCAAACATAGGGGGTGGATGCGTATGAGTCAGCACGGCCTTTACTACTGCACGACTCCGATCATTAGTTACTATAAGTCGGCAGTTACATTTACAGTTCGTACACCTCCAAGTATTAGTAAGGGAAAACTTTCTATGACAATAGAAAGGATAACCATTGACTATGGCTAGTTCTTTACCGCAACTCTTGTGGACCCACGTGACTGAAAATAAGCAATTAAAATTAAAATGTAAGTACTTAGTTTTATGTATGCACAAAACTTCAGGTACAGAGATCAAACTCACATACTTTGCAACAAGAACATCCACATTGCTGATATACACTTTTTGTAGATCTGTGTAATATTATTATAATCTAAAACTATAAGTATCTTTAATATTTAATAAAAATGGCCTACTTACCGACATTAGGCGATATTACCTAAGTCATTGTTTTCAATGAAATAGATATCAGGGAATCAGGACAGCCTGTGCACATAGGAAATGAGTGGAAGATGGCACTACGAAGAATAACTTGAAGAGTGAGGTTGGAAGAGGAGCGTAAGGTATGGCATGAGGATAATCTAGTTAGAAGCTATTTCCAGGTTTATTTTTCCAATTTTCGGTAAGAACATGGATCAGTAGCTGCATGACAACACGCGGAAAACGACCTTAATATTATAGAAGTAAGAAAGTCAATTTGCTAAAACGTGTAAGATAAGAGATAAGTAAAATTCGCCGCCGATAAGTAAAATTCTACAACTATAATATGACGAAATGAAACAAAACAAAATTACAGTATGATATAATGAAAATGTTCTACTATTGTACGAACTATGACACTTATTGTCTTCTACTTTACGACTAGAATTCACACTTTTTAATTACGAGAAATGTTTAAGAGATCCCGGAGGAGTATGACTTCTACGACTTACACATTTTTTTGGTAGAGATGGTTAAATAACATGAAGAAACGTTATAATACACATTCCTATATACCGAAGAGCGCTGATAATATAGGAACACTACAATGTTAAGCGATTAACTCAACCCACCCTTAACTAACCCACCCAAAGATATGAGTTTTTAAGTTTAGATTCTTTTTCAATCTTTCAAAGATTTATTGTAATGTAAAAAATAAAATAAATAATAAGCGATTAGCTCGCAAAATGAAAAAAGAACACATGAGCGTAGTTTCAGTAAAGCGGGTCCAGTCACCGGGACCCGCTCGAATATAATATTGACCCGCGGGCCCGGTCATCGGTGCCGGATCGACATATTTTGATATTTTTGTGCCGGCAAGTAGGCCCGCTATCAATACACACAGAAGATCTATGGTTTAGATCGAATCCTATTACTATTGGAAGAAAAAAACAAAAGCAACAAAGCCACCTAGCCAGCCAGGCGGACTTAGGAAAGCCCTGCCACCAGCCAAACCGACTACCTAAGAACAGAGGTGGCTAGGGGAGGCTCTAGCCACCTCTGTTCTGAGGTAGTTGGTTCCAACCACTAGACCACAGAACCATTCGCAATCCTGGTGTCTGTTAACTATGAATCTCTGAGCCACAGAAGAATTGGAATTTTAATAACCCGTCCAGCTAGGACGGGTTTCAAAATGTCAATTTTCCAAAGAAATGCCCGCCTTACCACAGATTTTTCTGAGATCTTTCAGGCAGTGCGTTTGAGACCTATTCTATCTTGTACTCTGACACCTTATCGATGTCGTGAAAAAAATATTTGTAAATTCTTTATATCTCACTGAAAAATAAGAGTATGGCTTTGTAAATTTTCTGGGATGTAATTATAAAAATACAAAAATGTTCCCAAAGTGGTCTAGGTGAGGCACAACAGGGGTAGAAAAAAATGTGTTTCTTGTCACCACCCACGTGACAAAAAACACATTTTTTATCGAGTTTTGGGAATATGGTAAAAATATGGTAAAAAAATTTTACCTAAGCATTTTGCATTTAGCTAAATTTGAAAGTGGTCTATGAGAAAAAAGTCTAGGGACCTCTGTTTTACGGCATCAATTCCATCTCACAACGCAAAGGGTCATAGATAACCATTTTGTATTACGACTAGTAATGGAAATAGTGCAAAACGGCCGTCGTCGATTAATTACAATATTGACTAGTTGTAGACATAGGTATTTGAATATTTTCTGATATCAAAACTCTGTTCATCATCACCAACCTATATACGTCCCACTGCTGGGCATAGGCCTTCCAACATGGGAGAAACACATGAGGAGTTTTTGAGCCATAACACCACCAACCACCACACTGGCCCAATACGGGTTGGTGGATTTAAGCGGTTGCAGGAACAACCGGTACCAATGGCTTCACGTGCCTTCCGAAGCACGGAGGAGCTCGAGACAACAAACTTTGATTAACCCATCCCAGGGTCGACCATGGCGAAAGTTGCTTTGTTTTCGTATTCGAAACCAGAGCGCTCAAACCAAAACGCCACCGAGCTCCTGAAACTCTGTCAACGGTGTTTAAATCGGTTTAAATTAAAAAGGCATCGTCCCTATCATTAGATTTTGTAATAAACCCCATTTCTAACGACGAACTTTGGCGGTGGGTGAACGTGATCCAAGTGCGATTTTAAAGCTACATTTTGTTCGTTCAGTATGACGCGCGCCCGGCACGGTGTACCCCTCGTGCACCTCCAAAGCCGGGTGGTGCTGGATTTCACAGCACAGTAGTAGGTGTAGTTATTGATGATAGCCAAGGCTTTGCCACACTTATTCGTCACCCATTTCACTGCAAAATTACACCACAACGTGAGTAAGTTTTCAAACAATCGCAATATATTTTTCCTTTATGATTTTTTATGCAACTAAATGACAAACAAGCTGACATCCTACCTAGTGGAAAACGTTTATCGCCGCCTATACACATATTGCAGGTGCGTTGTCATCCTAAAACCTAAGATGAAATGCCTTTTATAGCCTATAATTACAGTGGCTACCTAAGAAAAGAAGCATTATGACAATTAAAAACCTATTCTGTGTATGGAATTTATGGCTTGGAAGCTGCTATCAGAAGGGACTATCTGTAGAACACATGATCTTCTTCTATCCTTAGCTGGTTCCAATAATCCTTTCTTTATAGTATTCGTGGGTGCAAAACCTACAATTTTTTGGCCGTTAATGTGCTAGTAATTCACAGGCAAGATTGTTTTAGTACCTAATAAATTATATTTCAATTGTAATCCACAATTGTATCAGAATATTTCTGTTCATTGACCACAATTATCGTATTTATACGTATTTACGATATCATCATTTTCTAGTTAGTCTTTTGTGGAGTGAAGATCAAATAAAATTTGAAATCGAAAACACTCATTTATTTACTATGAATAAGACAAGTGATCTTACAGTAGATAGTATTATTTAAAGTTAAAGAGTAAACTTATGTTTAGTCAAGGAATCTCGCTATCAGTTCTGATCCAAGAGCCACCGACATTACACCGAAGAAATCCCGGACGTCAACCTGTACTATATTAGTGTAGCCCTCAAGCAACTAAGAACAACAAGGCACCAGGGGACGACCGAATTACTGCAGAGTTTCTAAAAGCGGCCGCCCGCTTTCAGAAGGTCTGGTGCTCAAAGTCTGAACTCACCTTACACCGGTACTTATAGTCCTTGAGAGGCTTTTCAATTCCATCATACTCGACTGTACAACGCTAAAAGCGCGGAGCGGAGACCTGGTGGTATTGTTCTTCAAAAAGGGTGACAGAACCTTATTGAGGAACTACAGACTCATCACGCTTCTGAGCCACGTTTGGAAGTTGTTTTCGAAGGTTATCACGAATCGTCTCGCAGGTAGGTTTGACGACTTCTAGCCTCCTGAACAAGCCTGATTTCGTAAAAGCTTCAGTACCGTAGACCATAAACATACGCTGAGGCAGGTTATACAGAAGACCGAGGAGCCGAGTTTGTCGGCTACGAGAAGATCTTCGATTCGATCGAAACGTGGGCCGTGCTTCAGTCCTTTCAGAGATGGCACATTGACTATCGGTATATCGAGGTGATGATATGCTTGTACGAGTCCGTTGTTGCCGGAGTCTTCTCGGTAGTTCAACTTTTGGAACCGGTGTAAATTTACACATGATAGACAGATTTACAATAAGACATTGTGAGACCATTTCTTAAATAGATATACATAATTTGTGATTTTTGACGATTCGAAAGAGCTTCTTAGGAGCCTACTTGAATAAATATATTTTTGATTTTTGATTTTACGAAAGCGCCACCATTACGGTCCGTGAATAGATTCAGTATAGAAACCCATCCAACTGCAGGGAGGGGTAAGACAGGGAGATGTTATATCTCAAAAACTGTTTACCGCTGCGTTAAAATATGTTTTCAAACCACTGGACTGGACAGGACTCGGCATCAACATTAAAGTCGAGTACATCACCCATCTTAGATTTGCCGATAGTATAGTAGTCATGGCAGAAACCCTAGAGGAATTGAGCATGATAATCGGTGACCTAGACAGAAGTTCTCGACGGGTGGGTCTAAAGGTGGTTTTCCACCAAAGAGGCGAGACGAGATTTAAAATTTTAATGGCAAATTTTCAATCCTCGCCTCGCGCATCCTTGATGGAAATAGTCAGGATTGACGAGGATGTGCGAGGCGTGAATTGAAATATTTGTTTGTGTAAAAATGAACCGTATTGCTTCCGATATAGAGTATAAATTAATTCTGCAACAGAAACACGCTTATCGCGATAGGTTTATTGTTGTGCTCAATCATCTTGCAATTTTTAGTGGAAAAGGGTCAGTGCAATTTCAATTCTCGCCTCGCCTCGCCTCGTCTCGCCCCTCTGGAGGAAAACCACCTTAAAAAAGAACATGGAGAAGAATATAATGTAATTAGTTAGTATAGGTGCGATACTAATTACAGTTGGGAGTTCTGGTCACGAAGATGTTGACGAGTACTTTTACCTTGGACGAATGGCTCAGTTATGTAAATCCAACTTCAGCAGCAGCAGCGTTCGCAAAATTTCGTATCTTCTCGTCCGAAATTCCTCAGTGTTTCAAGATGAAAGTCTTCGACCAGTGTATGTTGTCAGTGTTGACATAGGACTGTGATTTACAGTCTCCCAACGAGCTATAGAATGAGCTTTGTTAGGCGTTTCCTAACGAGATAGAATCATAAATGAGGACATCCGTAAGAGAACTAATAAAGTCACTGACATTGCTCACAGGATTATCAAGTTAAAGTGGCAGTGGGCAGGGCACATAGCACGCAGAACGAACGGAGAAAGCAGAAAGATGGAGCATTAAAGTTCCAGCATGGCGACCACGTTCCGAAAAGCGCAAAGGAGGATGGCTTCCCACTAGATGGACAGACCCAGATCCCTTTGCGGGAAGCTGTTGGATGAAAACTGCGCAAAACCGTTCCATTTGGAAATCGATGGGCGAGGCATTTGTTCAGCAGTGGACTTCATAGGCTGATATGATGATGATTCTTTAAAGTTTCATAAATATTTAATAGCTATAATTTATTTACTAACAAAGATGTAAGTACAGTTACTTATCAAGCATAACTCGTTAGTTGCAAAATGAGTCTTATTACAACGCTCTCAGCTGTCACAAATATCCAACACTTGATCTGCCGTCCGTCTAACATCAAAATAAAGCAGCGACGACAGCGATATTTTTAGCTAACTTTTGTACATAATACCTTTACAACTATACTTCAGCCAGCTTAAGCCGCTGTCATTTTGTACGATTGATGAACAAGAAAGGTAGCCAGTGGAAGAGACAAACCTATACAAATTGAAATTTAGTTTGCTTACATTTATTCTTTATCTGACGGCCTACCTGGTAAATGGCTACCGTCGTCATCTATAAACACCTGCAATAACAAGGAAAAATCACTTGGTATTGCAGGTGCGTTGTCTTGCCCGAAAATTGCACTGGCTATCCTTCTCTTCAATACAAAACACAGAAATAGGAACTTGAATTTTCTGGGAATATCGAAAGAAACATATTCCTACAATCTCAGCTATTGGCGAAATGCTGATTCAACTAAATCCTTATATAGTAACCATCTTGTATAACATGCGGCGGTGGAGCATGATTATGTGCTTTGTTAATGTTTATTATCTCCATAGCTTCTGACAGTATAATACGAGCTCTGCATCGGGCCCATTTAGTGCATCTCCAGGTGCTTCGACTGTTGTACTTCCTGACTAAGTAATGTGTATACCCGTCGACCATGGCCAAGTGCTTGCCATTCCTGTGTTGGACCAACGAAACTGAAAATACATACCAAGCATTAAAACAAAATTTACGGTCATTACAATAAAGAGAGATTTGATCATGATTCTATGGAGTCACTTATCAAAACGATCACCTGAAGAGATATTTGCACATACACGATATATAATCGCTAAAGCACGTGCTTACACCCAAACACACACCGTCATGTCTTTTGTAATGGCCTGGCCACGGACGGCGGCAGCGCGACTGGCGAGGTCGCCGGTCGCCGCTACGCGTGGCGTGCTTAGTATATTGCCTTACATTACATTCATTCGGGCGAATAGAAGCGCGAATATTCGCCGCGGCCAATTTCCCGTGGCCAGGCCGTAGCACAGGGTTGGCAAACAAGTATTTGGTTTGCCTAATGGTACGATGCTGTCACCAAAGCACTGCCCTGTGGGTAGTGCCCAAGTTACTGTCTTGTAACTTGGGCACTACCCACGCGTTGTTTATCCTTTTAGTCAAGAGAAAGCGTTAAATTGACAGGGTAGGAGACGCGTAGGAGACTACTCAACCTGCAATAAGATTCACTAACAGAATAAAGTAGTGTTAGCTGCGAAATTGGAGTGGTAAATATCTCTATGCCCTACCTATTTAGTAAGCACCTTTCAAATTCAGTTCTCATTGAAATAACCAATGTTAAAACCATTTTATTCAAAATATTACAATTAAATAAAAATAACTTTACTTATCATCTAAAAAACAATTACAATGGTCATCAAAGTGAGGAAATAATTGAACAGTCGACAGGACATCAAGCTCAACAGTTTAAGCTTAAGACCAAACTTATGTACTGCGTTGGTAATAGTGGCGGCTTTCGTAGTGCAACTGTTCACTTGATGTGCTGTCGTGTGTACTTTAGGGTAATTAATACTTCAGCTAACTTGGATGAAAAATAAATGTTAACAAATCTCTGCTATTTTGTATAAGTTATGAGCAAAAAGGTAGCGAGTGAAAAGGACATACCTATACAAAATGACATTTGGTTTGTTCACATTTCTTATACAGGGTGAAGCCCTGGGAAGGACATAGGATACGTTTTGGAGCTATAACGGATTCCATCGAAAATAAAATAAATAAATCCACGCGGGTGGAGCTCCCGGTGGTCACTAGTATTTCATACAGGTTGGTGTCGTCAATACGACAATAAATTATAAAATGGACTATATACCAACCATTACTATGAACAGTAATGGTTTGCCACTTCAAAAACATGTTATTCTTTTGATAATTAAATAATATAACATAGGGTGCATTATTTCATAGAAATGTCCTAAAATTATCAAATTAATATTATGATGTTTTTGAAAGTGGAAACCGTTTGCATGAACTAATATAAGGCCATGTTTTAATTTATTTTCGTATTGACAGCACCACTCTTTATAAGTTCGCTGAAGTATAATGCATACTGGATGCAGAACGAAAACTCCCATACCTTCTTTATCATCAACTCATTGGACAAGGTCTTGCTCGACATAGATTTTACACTCACTTATTTCTACAGCTAATTCGTAACGACGTTAAAAGACATATCCTGCGGATGCAATCCACGGTCTTCAACAATCTGGAACATTAAATTGTGGAGGTGGAGAATGCTTTGTGTTAATTTTAGTCTTTCCATTTTACAATATGACCTGCCTCCAATTTCAGAGTGTCGAAATCGTTACATTTCACCGAATGCGAACTATTCCATCCCAGAATATGTCTTTAATCTAAACAGGAATAAGTTGGACATGTATACAGGCTGGTGCCATAAATACGACAGTAAATTAAAGCATGGGCTATATTAGTTCATAAAAATGGTTTCCCACTTTCAAAAACATCTTATTCATTTGATGATTTCATGGCATTTCTATGAAATAATGCAGCCAATGTTATATTATTTCATACAAATGTCATGAAATTATGTTTTTGAAAGTGGAAAACCATTTCTTTCTTTTGACGACCGGCTGGCCGAGTGGTCTGTACCCCAGGCTACTCATTCAAGAGGTCCCGGGTTCGAATCCCGATAGGAACAAATGTTTGTATGATGAGTACGAGCATTTGTTTACGAGACATGGATGTTTATATGTTTATTTAGTATATTTCTAATATTTATACATATTAATACATATTAATACATATTAATATCATAATTTCTCCGTTATCTAGTATCCATAACACAAGCTCTTAATGATGCTTACTTTGGGCTCGATAATAGGTGTGAGTGTATAAATATTATTATTATTATTATTTCTATGAACTAATATTGCCCATGTTTCAATTTATTGCCGTATTGATGGCACCACCGTGTTAATTCTGTATTTGTAGATTAAATCACTTTAATTTAACATTGACTTGTCAAATATTAATCAAGTTTTAGAAGGAAGGTGTTATTTTTCAATTAATACTTAGGTGGTGTACCTAAGTATTAATTGAAAAATAACACCTTCATAATAAGTAAAATATCATTCTTACTTATTGATTAACAATCTTTATACGACGAATTAAAGTTTCATGTAAATTCCGTTGCGAACCACGTATTTAGCAGGTTCGTGATTGTGTTTCTTCCTCCTGATATTAATTTTTCCCGATTCCTGCAAAGTGAAATACGCGTTACAGCTACCACCAGCTGTGCAACGCCACGTGAGGGCTTTGAGAGACTTTTTGTAAAAAGTGAATCCGTCCATGATAATGTATTCTTTTCCTGACGCAGTTCTCACGAATTGCACTGAAAAAAAGAACTGTGATATTAGGAAAATCGCCATCATCACCAGCCTACATATGTATGTCTCACTGCTCGGCCTTTCAATCAAATTTTGATTGGCCCATCCCGGGACCGACCATGGCGAAATTTGCATTGTTTTCCTAATCGAAACCAGAGCGCTGAAACCACTACGCACTACGCAGCCGAGCTCCTCAATCCTCCTCAATATAAGTATAATAAATATTCTCAAAGCGACCGCCTAACTTTGTTGGTATGAACTTAAGTATGACTTATGACGTCACATTGTCATATAGAAATCAATTACGACAATAACTGACGTGTGAATGTCATACTTGCCTTCTGTCAATGTCATACTTAATGTGACGTCATAAGCCATACTTACGGTTATACCAATAAAGTTAGACGGTCGTCCAGCAGACTATGAACAAGTTTTAAGAGAAAAATCAATCTTACCTACAAAAGATATAAGTACGAGTAATAAGATTCTATGTTAGGCGTTTCTCTGCGAGATAGAATTAGAAATGATGGCATCCGTAAGAGAACCAAACTCACTGACATAGCTCATAGGATTAGTAAGTTGGAGCCGTTGGATGCAGGCTGCGCAGAACCGTTCCATTTGGAGATCGATGGGGGAGGCCTTTGTTCAGCAGTGGGCATCATAGGCTGATGAATAAGATTTGAAATTGCACTTACTGACTGTGTCAAGTAAAATAAGTACCAACAATAGTTACAATTAGCGTAAAAGTATTTCTAAATGATTTATATTAAACATTAATTTATTTAGCGTTTGTGTATTTAGCAATAAAAATATTAGGTACAATTTTCAATATTTATGTTTATTGTTACTATTTCAGTTCACACATTAAGTATATTAATAAAATTTAAAGCGACACGAATAAATATAAAAATCGACACGAAAAGATTAGGATAATGTACTTCCCAATTTTAATTGCTCCCACCATTAATCGATTTTGTACCTTTTTTTGGTGTAAATACCATTTCTTATGATATATTGTGGAGGTTCGTGTGAATGTTCTAGATTTTTGTTGTATATTTCGGGGAAAAGTTCATTGGGAAATTTAAAAAATCGAGCTTTGCATATGCGGCCACTAGTACATCTCCACACCTCAGAGGATCTACTCTTGCTATGTCTGTAAAATGAGAAGCCATCGATAATCGCCAGTTTCATCCCTGATTTTTTACTAACCCAAGTAACTGAAAAAAAAATCAAACAATGAATATGTAGAAATAATACTTAGGTATACTTATTTAAAAAATATCAGCGTACTGGAAGAAATCTCATTTTCAAGTCTCTATGTGCGCCATACACCAATAGACCCTCACTAAAAATCAACTATGATTTAATTATAGAACAAGCTTCTGCCCGCCGCTTCGTCTGCGCAGGATAAGTACTTCGAGTAGCCTTCAGCGAACTAAATTATAGCCTCTATAATATTATGATGTATGAGCTAAATTTTTCTTTTAATCTTAACGGGGTAACTCTTGGCCTTCATTTACCTAATGGTAAGTGAAGAGAAGACCGACGATGGAAGCGAGCTACACCCGGATTCCTCAACCACAGAAGAACTGGCTATCTTACCTCTAACTGCCGGAATACAAACATGCTGTTAACATTATTGTAATGGCGGCAGATTTAGGTAAGATGGTGGTAGCTAGCCAGGCGGACTTAGAAAAGGACTACCACCAACCAAACCAAGCAGAAAATTTCTGCCCCCACGGGAGGAGAGGTATGGGGTTCGATTCCCGTGGGGGCCCACGTGAATCGAACCCCAGACCTCTAGATCTGAAGCATGTGGTCTTAACCACTAGACCACAGAGGCGGTTCAAAATATTATTGTAAAGTTTCAGTTTTCAAATCCATTTAGTAATTTTTGCGTGAAAGAGTAACAAACATACAAACAAAATTTCGCGTTTATGATATTAGAAGGATATCAATCATTATGAATTGATATAGACAAACAATAAGATAAGATATTAATATTAAAAAGATTAAGAAGTAAGTACTTACTTATTAGAAACAAATAGTTACTTTATTGTGACAATTACAAATAGAAAAGAAAACGCCCCGCCTATGGAGCATATATTTTTCTCTTTTTTTAATTTTTACAATAGAATAGGCGTTTAAACGCATCAAAAACATAAAATGTGAAACAAATACTTTAATATGTTACAATATATTT
Source organism: Nymphula nitidulata (assembly GCA_947347705.1). Classification (NCBI taxonomy): domain Eukaryota; kingdom Metazoa; phylum Arthropoda; class Insecta; order Lepidoptera; family Crambidae; genus Nymphula; species Nymphula nitidulata. The sequence continues at coordinate 4,758,903 of OX374626.1, forward strand.
TTTTTATTTTCTTACTTACTTAGTTATTATAGTGCGTGGTTTGTGGCAAATAATGCTTGATTTATGTCAAAGAATAACTAACATTGAATCAATAAAAGTCACTACATCGCGTAATCATCTTTACTTCACACAATAAACAATCACTAGAGATCATTGTACTTATTTGACTTAACTAGATAAATAATAATTTAAATATTTTTTTCTTATACTAATTCCTGTCAAAGAGTATTGTAATATTCTATTCATTATTTATTTCATTATCCTTATTTATGATAATGTCAAAGCATTTGTGATTTATTGCATTATTTTACATAATTGCTTATGTACCAATATATTTATAAATACCTAGATAATAAAATGAGTATTTCCATAAACTGTGAATATACTAACTTTCGATCAAACAACGAAGGAATAGAGCTAATTCTCTAAGGAACGTTCTTCAATAACTATTGTAATGAAGGATGTTATATCATAATTTTTATCGAATATTCTCTCAAAAGTACTTTTGTGCAAGTATTATTTTATTTTGTACGAAGACACAGTGCCATGATTTTCATTTCGCGAAACAATTGTTGTGCGAGTTACGGTAAAGGTTTGGGCCAGCTCTTAAGCACCATTTCAGATTATAGACAATAATGTACTGAATAACATGGTTTGCATTAAATAACACAAACCTCTTTTATTTTGATGCAAAAAATAACGAAATAAAATAAGTATTGTCTAAAATGGCAATATAGAAGTGCCCAAAATTGCACAGTCCATAGCCACATTAAACGCTGTTAAAAAGTTAATTTGAAGTTAATATTGACATTTATTAAAAATGGCACTCCGTATTTTCAATCGTGAATGTTTTTGGTGCGCTTTAAGTTATTGTTTTTTGTTTTTTTTTGCTATGAAGAAATAAAACAACAATATTCAAGGTAAAGTCCTAAAAATAAAATTGACATTTTCTTTTCTTCAAAAGGCGTCCTCTGTGGTTTCTCAGCAAATTAAAATATTTCCTACCACTTATATCAGTCAAGATATATAGAATTGATGGAGTAAGATAGATTCTTAACAAATAACTGTACGAAAAAATTGTGCTCATGAGCTGGCCCAAATCCCATAGAAACTTTTACTATCTCCTTTGAGTTTGAATACCCACTTGAACGTTACGTCGTCAGTGAAAACGTACCATCTCGCCAAACATAGTGAAGTGAGTTCTCACATTAATTTCATCGCACAAGAGTTGTATAGTAATAATTTTTCTTCGTCTTATGCAATCGTACAATATAGTATGTACTCATTTGAGTGTGATAAGATACTTTTCGGTGATTTGAGGTTTCTTTTAAATAAAGGAATGTATAGCTTAAAAATACAGGATTATAAAACGTATAAAACATAATAATTTAATAAATACTATGATTATTCTGAATAATAATAGTCCTTTTTATTCCATTTATTGTGTCCCTGCCACAAACGGTAATTCCAGCATAGCAGAGTATTGCATAAGCGTAAATTTTCACGCAGCAGAAACTTTAAAATTCAATCGATGATCGACTACCGCCATCAGAACCATCTTAGGTATCCAATCTATTGGAGGCTAGCCTCAATCTAACTAATGAGATTGGTGAGTCGTTGTCAAATTGACTAGATTCAAAACTAAATCGCAAAACGTGGGCCGCCTTAGTTATACTAACACACTGTGAATCGACGACCAATTTGCACAATTTAGGTGTACAATTAACTCAAAATATAATTTGGTATTCCTGAGAAAAGCTTAAATCTTAAAATAAACACCGTCTTGCACAACGTACTTCGGCGGCTTGTGGTCATGGTCCAAGTTGCCTTTGACAATCTTCCAGTCAACCTTGGACATGGTGAACCTGGCCTTGCAGTTGGAGCCGTTGGTACACCTCCAGATGTCCGTTTTGTAGCCCTGTTTATTACAGTAATACGTGAAGCCGTTAACGATCACCGCATGCTTCCCATTGCGATGCTGCACCCATGTCACTGAAAACATATAAACAATGTAACAGCTGCCTGTGTTTTAAAAAAATGGAAAGATATTACAATAACTCTTCAAATTATTATTGTTAAGTAGTTCCGCCTCAGTAGTGTAACAAGCGGGAGGGAAAATCTATCCTCGACTCAAACTTTTTTATGGATCCAATAATATAACCAATTTTACGGCAATTTTTAATTTTAATTTTGTGTCCTTTTAATAGCAAAGGCTCTGCGAATAGTCTGCGCTTACATTAGTTATATAGATGACTTTATCATGGCATACAATTGACAATTATTGATGCAACTGCTGAGTTCACTTCAGTATAACCTTGTGTCTTTTTTATATTTATTATTCTTTATTTATTTGTGTTTTTTGTTATTCTGTTAGGTACTTAATCTGTTAATCAACTGTTTCATCTGTTAATCAACTGTTTCAACTCAACACAAATTGCACCGTCACAAACCTAAGTGGTTTTAATATGCGATTAGCAGGTTAAATAAATGAAAAAATATTAGCCTAATTAATTTATTAAGAACTGCCAATGGATTACATAGAGAAATACCCAAATTGCTTATAAATACAAAGTACCTATTTAACTATGAACATACGGTCTTACATACAAACGTTAATTAAACTTATTTAGTTAAGATTATATTTCAATCAAAAGTAAAAACCCACTTCCACACTCTATAACGGCAAAAAGTAACTGTTTACGTACAGTCGACAGAACAGCAAGCGTAACAGTTCTAACTTAAAACCTTACTCAGTCCATAATAAAGGCGACTTTCGTCCTGTTACACTTGATGTGCTGTTGTCTGTACATGTCTAATTTAATTCATGGTATTTTTAAGGTATTTCGTATTTATAGGTGGTGGTGGTGGTGGTGGTTCGTATAGGTGTTCGTTTCTACTAGGTGGTAGACCCATATGTAGGGTCGCCTGGGTAGGTACCACCGCCTTTCTTATTTCAGCCGTGAAACAGTTCGCTGTGTTTCGGATTGAAGGGAAAGGTAGCCAGTGTAATTACTGGGCATGGACGGCATTTCATCTTAGGCCTCAAGATGACAACGCAACTGCAATATCAAGTGCTTTTCCTTGTTATTGCAGGTGTCTATAGGCGGCGGTAACCGCTTACCACCAGGTGGGCCGTCAGCTTGTTGTCATCTAGTTGTATAAAAAAAAAAAAAAAAAAAAAAAAAATATTCTGGAATCGTTCTAGCTTCAACTCCAAAAAATACTTTTAATTGAGAAGTGTTTTGAGTTATATCGGTTATTAGTTTTACATATTAAAAACAAGCTTTTGCCTGCAGCTCCAGCCGGGTAGAAGACTTTTAAAAATTAAATACTTGCCCACTCTGAAAGTCCATTCTAAGTAAGTATTGGAGAAATAATTTTTGAAGACGGGTGAGACGTTTCGGAGATTACCTCTTACATCGACACTAACAAACTTTACCTCTTTATAATATTACGTAGATAGATTTAGGTTTTCCCAATTATCAGTAATAAAATTCCAAAGTCAACAAGGTATCTTGTAATACCTTTTTTATATACAAATTACGGCAAATGACTCAACACCACCTGAAGTGTAAGGAGGTCTATATGCGAAAACAGCTAGTGCTGCTTTAAGACACTGTTCCAGCTGCCTCCTCCTTGATTGTTGCGGGTAAAAGGTGCCTTTTAAAAGTTGCTCTTTGTAAGAAATTGTGTCATAGGAAGGTGTCACCTTATTTTTCTTACTATTTCCAGACTGTCGTTTGTTTAGGAATTTAATTCTCTATCTCCAAAGATATGTTCACCAGATCGCTACTATATTGAAATGGGACAAATGCGATGGTATACGAAACCGATTTCTATATGTATTTATTAAAAAAGACATGTACAGAAATCGGTTTTGGATTTGACATAAATATCGCAAAAATATACTTAAAAACAGCCAAATTCAGAACCAACTCCTTTTTTAAAGTAAGTTCAAAAAACCGTTAAAACATGTTTTGTTTCTGTCGAATTAAAAAGGCATAAGCTTGTTTATCGGTGCTCTAACTAAAAAAGGTTTAATAAATGTTATATATAAAACCATTGTTCTTTATTAAGCTGCCACAGCATGCATTGTGGTGACAATAATATTTACTTATTACTTATGGTGATTTTACTAGCTAAGTAGTAATAATATGGGTACAGCAATTTCATTTTATTTTTCTTCACTATATTTGATAAGTGCCTATTAAATATCAATGAATAAATCCTCTAATAATAGCAAATTTAAACTGTATTGAACATTTTATGCTTATTGCATGGATTTTTCTTTTAAAATTTGTAGGCACATGGGAAAAAAATAGTAAACATTTTAACAGTGTAAGAACTACATATAATAATTTCTATCTATGTTTTATTAAATCATTACTGATTAGCATTATTATTTGTTATAAAACATAACATTTTTTTCGGATACACCCTACCGTCTTCACCTCACTAATATACTCAAATACGTTTATGACAAAGTAGGGAATGTACGAAAGTGTATGTGTACCTACATTATATTTTAAGTATATTTTTACTAAAAATGAAAAAGATAATAAAACTTAGATATCTATACTTATATAAAAATTACTTACTTATTTTTAAACGTATAAGTATTTCACTTAAACTTTTTTTGTTGGTTTTTACTGTATTATATTTTTTTTTATCTTTTTTTTCGTTTTTCTTAGTCTAAATTACTATTTATTCTTATTAATTAATATATTGAGATTACTAATGGAAACATTACTCAAAGACAAGATAACCATCAAACCTTTTTTGTTTTTTTTTGTTTCTACTTCATAAACTAACTCAAATCGTCCTCATCATCAACGTTCCAGAGCTATCCTTATTCACAATTTCGGAATAAGTTTTCGATTCGACAACGCCTACTTAATAGTCGAATTCGTTGCTATTCAATTATCTGGCCCTTGATGTTGACCTCGAATAAAGGAGAGGACCTCACTGACCATTCATTACTCAAGATTCAAAATTAATGTGGAATCATCACCCAAGGCTTATCCTTAAATCTAATACAAGTTTGCATTTGCATATCAATCTAAACTATGAAATAAAAGTACCTAATAATCGTAAATATAACATGAATATTATCCGAATTAGCACTAAGGTCTTAAAGTTACAATCAAGAGATACTTGCGGTCGATAAACATTTATTTTATGACCTGAAAATAATCATCCAATAAGTTTTATAAAGTGGACCATTTACACACGAGAGTATCCACTAAACCAAACCAATAATGGCATCGTCTACATAGAGACAATCCACTGCATTCATTTGTCCCATTTAATATAATCTCTATTTAGACTCTTACTTCCCAAAGTGGTCCAGGTGGACGTTCAGGGGTTCATGGGAGACTCGAGGGTGACGTTGGCGTGACGTGAATTTCCATAATTAGATATAATCTTCACATTGTTTGTCAAGTTTTGGAATATGGAAGAAATGCAGCTGCAGGGAGCTCGGAACCAGCTGAATTTTTAAAGTGGTCTATGAGAAAAGAAGTCTGGGACCTTCTGATTTAAACGATACCAATGAATCAATATCCGATAAATGGTTTGGTTGGTTTGGCTTTGTGGATGTCTCCTGTATACATGGTTCATCTGTAAGGAAACCGTTTAATAAAAGTATGATTAAGGCATCTTAAACTAATTGTTTTAAAGTTTTTAAAAGTATTATTGTATCTTAAAATAATACATTTTACTGGAAAATGAAATGAAAATGTAAAATAATACCCTTACATCTTAGCTTGGCGAGAAAATCCAAGTTTATGTTGTGGCTTTTTATTTCTTCGGGCCGCCAATCGGCTGACGCCTCGGTTTCATCAAGACCCCATCTTTGATAACAAATGGGGGAGGAGGATGGTAATGTACAGTAAAGGTCTGCATCAGTTCCAAATTCTTGGAGACCACTAGACGTGCTTTGCATTTTGAAGAAGTAGTGCACCTCCAGGTATCACCATGTTGTTGGCACCGGTCGAAATAATAAGTATAGTTGTCTAGAATCGCTACCTTCTTGCCGGACTGGTTAACGACCCATTTGATTTTAACTGAAAAATAAGTATGTAATATGTGAGTAACAGTTACGGCTCTATGGAGATCCCTACTTTAAATCATTATTTCTCTATGAACCAATCAAAAAAGAAAATTTCATAATCGCAAAAAACAAATATTGTTAGACTTTTCAAACTATTATTTCTTCGTCAGTCGTCGATAAATCTATTAAATTACCTGAAACAATAAAAAAAATTTGGATATTACAAAAATATCAACACGACATATTGATTTATTACTGAAATAAGGTACCAGTACAGTAGTATTTGAAAGATACACACTTTTATAATATAAAACTTATTCATACTGTCACAATATAGGTCGGAACATAGGTACTGAAGAACTTCACACACATTAGCCAAGTGTGTCTGTACATTTTGGCTGATATGTGTGAAGTTCGTATTTAATGAAAAACCAATGTAAGCTTCTAATACACCGTATATTTTTAATATGTTCAGGACAGTTCGTATGAAAGAGCCAGTTTTAATAAGGATGAAAAAACTCAGTTAAGATGTTTTTATAACACTAAGGTGGTAATCAAGCATACGGCCCACGGTATGCGTTTACCGTAGCCTAAGAACGCTTGCAAAACCAGGGCAGAATCACTTACACGTTGTCGACCTTGTAAAATCCTTTACACGCCTTTTTCTAAGGACCCCATGCTGTACTCGTTCGAGAAAACCTCTGCAGGGAGCTCATTCCACAACCTGAGTGTACGCTGAAGAAAGTTTCTAAGAAACCGTACAGTACGCGTCCACTCACGTATTTACTTTCTTTCTTCTTTCCCTTTGGAAGGATGAACTCCCTGCAGGTGTTGAGTAACATGATAATGTTATTATTTTTTATAAATGCAAGGAAAACGACTCAACACCACTAAAAATTATAAGTATTGAAAATCATGTGTGGTGGAAATCGTAAATTCTGGTCAGCTTTTCAAAGAATGTTTTAACATTTGTCCCATTGAAACTTGTCGCTCTGGACCAAGAAGGGCTCTCATGTTTTCTGAGTGACAAATCTTTGTGCCTTTTCATAAAGCCATGAAGCCATTCCACAGACGCTATTTTGTCATCCTTCCATGTTTGACAGATATTGTTTGCCTCTGCATACTGAAAAGCTAATTCTCTTGTTTGTTTCTTTGTCAAGCCATGGCACATTTTAGATGCAGTTTTAAGATATGAAACTAATAAATCTTCTTGAGTTTTAGAAAAAATGCGCCTGTTACCTATATTTGGTCGATGCACATACTTCTCCAAAGTATTCTTATTCTGTTTAATTATTCTCGCCAAATATGATCTTGATATTCCATACGCTTCTGCCGTTTTATTTATGGACCGCTTAGCAGCAATCACTTCTCTTACAGCCTCTTCTACTGCGGCAGATGTAGGCCTTTGTCGCTTTTTATTTGTTGATAGTCGCGAAGACATTTTTTTCACCTCTGAATTATAAAAAGTATTGAATGAGAATGAGAAAAACAGAAATGTTACATTTTCCTCCCTACAACATCCGACTCTCTTTGGACTCCTCTTCCACACAAAAACGTCACTACCTATTCTATAACAGCCCCCCGTTCTACATTAGAAGACATGTTACCTTATATATGTAGAACGGCGTTGTTGAGGAAGAGTGTTTTAAGCAATGCTCTTCGAATTTACAATTAAATTCCAGCGTCTATCCGAGAGATTACTGACATTTTTATTTTAAAAAAAAGACCGCATGATTTCCTCGTGCAAAAAAGTTATTATAATATTCAAAAATTTTTCTCTGATAAAGCTATTCTAGGTGGATAAATATATTATTAAGTAGCTTTGTTCATGACTTTAATTTTCAACATGTACACCTAAATTTAATTCATCAGTGAAGTTTATATTGCATAACATTTATTGGAAGCACCAATAACAGCCTGCTTTCTTTGCATAGCACAGACAGTTGGCTTTTTCAAAACTATACAGAAAATATACATTTATCAATTAATTCAATAAACTTTGTTTTCAGATATAAATAAAGATAACGCAAAAAAAGTAAGTTTTTTGTATCTCTAAAAATTTTGATGCTCTCTTAAGGCGCCATTTGTTGCCAATTTTTGTAAGTAACAGGTAAGCCTGACTGTTTTATGGTTACTCTCCATCTTACCCTTCCTTCCTCTGTGGTAGAGGAATCCGGGTGTAGCTCGCTTCCATCATAAGCCTAATTACCACTAACCATCAGGTGAGATGTAGGCTTGGCCATAGCCACCCCGTAAACAATAAAAATAAAAATAATTTGTTATTAATAAATGTATAAATAAACGCTATTTGAAGTTCTACACGGATCAGGCGGCAAAATATACATGTGTCAGTTTAATTGACATTTATGTCTAAACAAGTGATATTTAACATTTTCCAGTTTTTACGTAATTACTGTACATTTACAATACCGCTCGAAGGAGTTTTATTTTTAAATTTATTTTACTTAAGTATATTATATAAAATTTCTTTCATCGAAAAATTATCTCTAAGACCACAGCTAATGGGGTGTGTTATCAAATGAAACTAATTTTAAAATATGACGAATGTATTAACTCATTCATAGTAAATCTTCTGGCCACACTGGCAATAGGGATGCTAGTTTTTCACAGATATTTCGAAAATACGAGTTAGTAATGTAAAAGTAAATGCATTCGCAAAATATGATGAACATTAATAATATGAAATTCTGTTACGCTTAAATTTTACCAGGATCCCATTTTTGACATAACATTCCGGAGCCGGATGATTATGTTCTATCGAGGTCTTCAGTATGTGCATGTCCTTGCTAGCAACAAATCGAGCTTTACACCTAGATGAGGCGGAACACCTCCAATTATCAATGTAGGCCTGCCGTCTGGAGCAATAGTAAGTGAAATTATTTATAACAACCACCTTTCTGTCTGACTCATTGAACACCCATTGGACTGAAAAAAGAAAATTACTGTAAGTAACAAACGTGTGATTTTCTTTTTAAAATATTTTTCTTTATTAAAGACATTTTTACATTGTTTGGTATTAATTTATTATATGGATAGGTACAAAATATGCGGTAAGAAGAGTTCTTATGTGAGCCAGTTAGCAGCTTCAAACACATCCTCTAGGCGCCTCCACCTTGCCGGCCAATAATATGCCTGTTTTGTATTTATGTTGGGATCACATAGGGTCATGTATTTCGCGCTTATTAATTCTTCTTCTCAGTCGGACACTCTTTTCAGAGTGGTCGTGGTTGCACAGATGAGGTACATAAAGAGATGTTCGCTGGATCGCAGACTTGTATTCTTAATTGCACGGTTGACGAAAGTCGATCTTTAATACGAAGCCCTTTAAGGATGGAAACTTTAGTGCGGAACGCTGTCTATGGGATCTTTAGGAGGCGTCTCCAGCACCACATCTCCAGTGAGTCGATTTTACGGCGGTCCTGCTGTCTCAAAGAGCAAGTTTCGGCTCCATAGAGAAAGATTGGAAAGACAGGCATTTCATCAGTCTGACCTTCGTCTTCTTGGTCACCCTCTTGTCCACCCAAATCTTTCCCAGCCGCTCCACTGCCAACCTGGTGATGGCACACCGCCGTCTGATCTTGTCGCAACATCCTCCATTACTGGATATAGTAGAGCCGAGGTAGATATAGCTCTGTACAACTTCGCAGTTAGCTATGCTTTGTACGTTGGTTCCAATTTGTTCAGATCGGTCTACTATCATCATCTTCGTCTTGTCACGGTTGATGGCAAGTCCGAATTTGAAGCTGGTAGTTTCTAGACGAGTCAGAAGATTTTCCATGTCTTCTCTGGTTTGTGTTAGAAGGATTGTATCATCAGCATATCTAGCTAAGGTTATTTATCACGTGCCCCCCAACCGACACACCCTTGCCCCATTCCTCCAAAACAATGCGCATGTTATACTCTGTGTAGATGTTGAAGAGTAGCGGCGACAAGATGCACCCTTGTCGCACACCAGCCTCGGAGTTAAAGTTTTCAAAAAGGGTATCATCCACTCGAACCGCTGCAGTACCGACTTCATACAACCTCCTCAAAAGGACTATTAGGTGTGACGGTACACCCATTTCTGCAAGTATCTTTCAGAGATGTGCCCATATGACTGTGTCAAATGCTTTGTGGAAGTCTACAAAGCAGATGTAAAGGATTGAGTTAAACTCTCTGGCCTTCTCAATTATTTCAATAGAAAGTTTCACCTTTTCTCTTACTATTTTAAATTTATCCTTAAATCATCAGATAAATCTGTGTGGTCTAGATTGATCTTAACGTAACCCTTTGACGATATTTTGTGTGGGATATTATGAGTTTATTACACACATAGACATAAAGATGTATACATACATAACAAATGTATTTATTACGATCATGCACACTCCTTTCTGCAGCCACACTGATCTTTTTTTTCTTTTTTTAGTTTGCATTTAATAATAATTTACTTTCATTGTTGAAATTACCTGAAATTTCCTCAACTATAATATTCAAGAATTTTCCAAAAATTTTGGTGCACTCTTAAGGCACCATTTGTTGCCAATTTTTGTAAGTGACAGGTAAGCCTGGCTCTTTTATAGTCACTCTCCCCCTTATCCTTCCTTCCTCTGTGGTAGAGGAATCCGGGTGTAGCTCGCTTCCATCATAAGCCTAATTACCACTTACCATCAGGTGAGATGAAGGCTCGGCAATAGCCACCCCGTTAACAATAAAAATAAAAATAATTTGTTTTATATAAATAAACGCTATTTGATGTTCTACACGGATCAGGCGGCAAAATATACATGTGACAGTTTAATTGACCTTTATTCCTAAACAAGTGATATTTAACATTTTCAAGGTTTTACGTAATTACTGTACATTTACAATGCCGCTCGAAGGAGTTTTATGTTGAAATTGTAATTTTTCGACAAAACAAATTTTATATAAGTAAAGCTACTTATATAAAATTTGTTTCATCGAAAAATTATCTCTAAGACCGCAGCTAATTAGGTGTGTTATCAAATGAAACAAATTTTAAAATACGATGAATGTATTTACTATTTAAAGTAAATCTAAACTATATAAAAGTTACACCGGCAATAGGGATGTTGGTTTTTCACAGATATTTATATTTCGAAAATACGAGTGAGTAATGATGAACTTTAATAATATGAAATTCTACTACGATGAAATTTTACCAGGATCCCATTATTGACATAACATTCCGGAGCCGCATGATTATGTTCTATTGAGGTCTTCAGTATGTGCATATCCTTGCTAGCAACAAAGCGCGCTTTACACCTAGATGAGGCGGAACACCTCCAAATATCACTGTAGGCCTGCCGTCTGGAGCAATAGTAAGTGAAATTGTTTATAACAGCCACCTTTCTGCCCGACTTATTGAACACCCATTGGACTGAAAAAAGAAAATTACTGTAAGTAACAAACGGTGTGATTTTCTTTTTAAAATATTTTTCTAAAGACATTTTCACAATGTTTGGTATTTATGATGTACTTAAGATGCGGTAAGAGTCCATATGCGAGGCAGTTAGTGCAGCTTCAAACACACTGTTCTAGCCAGCTCCACCTTCCCAGCCCATAATATGCCTTTTCAATATTTTTGTTGGGATCAAATAGGGTCATGTCTTTTGCTCTTATTAATTATTTCAATATAAAGATTTACCTTATTTAAAATTTATACTTAAGTCATCAGATAAATTTGTCTGGTCTAGATTGATCTTGACGTAACCCACAGACGATATTTTGTGTGGGATATTATGAGTTTATTACACACATAGACACAAATATGTATACTACAAAACAGATGTATTTATTAAGGTATAATTAGTAAGACTTAAAGAATATTTCTTTATAAATAATTTTGAAAATTATTAGTTTAATTTAACTTAAAGTCTTACATGTAAAAAAAGTGTGGCTGCAGAGAGGAGTGTGCGGCATGCACACCTGAAAATTATTATTTTTTCTTTTTTTAGTTTGCATTTAATATTAATTAACTTTAATTGTTAAAATTACTTGTAATTTCCACAACTATTTAAAAATGCATCCTACTACGTGGGAAGGCCTGGTGACCTGTAACACAGGTTTTATCTTAAATCTATCTCAGGCACCAACCTCTCACACTCTGGGATCATTCCTAAGATCAAATATATTTTATCTTAAGTAATTATAATGCATAGGATCCTATTGTGAAGAGGAAAAAAATACATGTGTTAACTTTTCTTATTTTTATTTATATGCAACATGATGAAATCGTAATATCTAAAAACTTTGTTAAGTTGCGGTCAAACTCAGACTTAATCCTATCGTCCTGGGCTGACATGATCATAACATATTCTATATTATATATATATTTATATTTATTCTATATTTAATTTTATAAAGTATTTTGAAAGTATCCGAAGATAAAGTTAAGTAGATCAGTGTTCAGAGCAGTCACCTGATTTTTTTTCCACTTGCTACCTTTCGCTACAAACCGAAATGTATAGAACTGTTTTACGGCCGAAATAGGAAAGGCGGTGGTACGTACCACCCAGGTGCCCCTAATGGCCTAGAAACTAGTAAAATTAAGAAAATATCTAAACTTTAATCAAAACGCCGCTCCTGATGACAAAGTTAGTCGGGTCATGGTTGTGATCTGTAGATATTTCTAACAACTTCATATTTTTGTCGATGTAAAAGCGAGCTTTGCACTTGGAGCCCCGAGTGCACTTCCACAGATCGCTGAAGGCGCCGTCGTTGGCCTTGTAATAGGTGAAGTTGTGTATTATAGCCACCAGCCTGCCTGCCTGGTTGTGTACCCATTGGACTGCAAAATAAAAATATCATTGGTGACTTCTAACACGGAGTTTCCCAAAGCCTATCTCAGGCACCAGTCTCTCACACACAAGCTCAGAGAACAGAATTACGTGATATACGATAAGAGTTCAATAGAATACCTTTGTTGTTATTGTAGTACTTACTGTCTTTAATTTCGCAAGCACTAATTTGGAATGAAACCAATTTACTAAATTTAACTTACATTATTATTATATACCCGACGTTTCCATTACTTTAAAGGTCTATTCACACATATCAGACAAGCCTCAGTTCCGGCACAGATCCGGCACAGTTCCGTATCAGTGCGAAATATTATTTCATACATTATCTATGAACGTATCTCCACTTGTCCGTTCAGTGACGGCTCAGTGCTCTCAGTGTCCGTTCCGGCGTGGTTCCGGCACGGAAGGTATCGTCGACAACGATATTTTTTGGCGGACGGACCGATCACTGACGGATCTCGGACGCCGACATCAACAAAAACAAAATAGAGGACGAGCGATTAATAGAATTGGTTCGTGAATATAGAGTTTTATCTCTATTTAGAGATGATTTATCTCATGCAAAGTATATGGATACGAAATACAATCACGATTGACGACGGACACGTTTTCACTGAAGCTCCGTGAACTGAGCGGGCACTGACATGTGTGAATTGAATCACTGACGCAACTGATACGGAACTGTGCCGGATCTGTGCCGGAACTGTGGCTTGTCTGATATGTGTGAATAGACCTTTAAGGCGAAGGGTAAGGAGAATATACGAAAAAAAGGTGTTTTTGAGCAGTTTTTCTGGCGAAAATGCTGCATAGAGAATGTTGTAATTGATATATTATGTAACATATATGTTGAATTTTAGCCAGTAGGTTCTAAATACTAGTAATTAGTTCTTATTATCACTCAAAATTATTTCAAAGTGTCGCGATCTCGATCTCGCTTATACGAATTTGTATTTTAAACGAGGTATTTGTTTAGTGTCAAACGCGGTATAGTTATTCATAGCATTCGTGCCTTTAGCAAGTAGGTCCATTTTTTTCAAAAAGCCAACAAATAAAGGATATAAATTGTTTTAAATGGATTTCAACCTTTGCGCCTACGATTACCACGGACGGATATTTTGCTCGCAATAATGGTCAGGCGTTCGTTTCCATAGTTAATATATCCCCGTGTTGTTTATTGATTTACAGTCAGTAAGAGTATTTAAAATAGCTAGTTTAAGTCTCAACTTAATACAACAAATGTTATCACCAACAATAATATAGTGATTCAGTAATAAAACGCAATGACTATCATAATACTAAAATAAGACAATACTTGCATCTAGTGATATTAGTTAGTGGCTGGCAAGAAGAAATCAAAAGTGGCATTTTTTTTCAACATTTAGAGGACTGTGTGAAATTTTACTAAATATAGTGCAACAGAAATATATTGAAACCGTGCAGATATTCAACCACCCTCTTTTTAGTAAATTTAAATACCTTATTTGGACAATTCAAATTTAGCTTCGGTGGTGTATTTATAAATCACCCAGCGTAACGATCTGTGTATCAAGAATCAAAACCGAATATACATATATTTTTTTCTATATTCTTTTAGGTTTGCATTTTTTTTTATTCTTGTTGACCTTTTTTTAGGAAATATGAGTTGCTTACATTCCCTTGTCTGTATATTTTTGATATTTGTTTATTTATGTACAAACATAGCTATTTGTTTTAAGTAATTAGTCAAAATCTTCGTTTTATTAATCGAAATCTTCGCTTTATGTATAAAACAAACTATACATATAAGCCTTCAGCTAAATTGACGCTTGTAACTAAAAAGTGTAGGTATTTTTTTTTTAATAAACTAAGTATCAGATGACTTTAAAAGTCCAGCGTTTCCGAAATTTAGAAAAATAGTGAAATATTGGCTAACAAAAAAGTGTTTTTATCGTGTACAAGAATTTTTAGATTATAAATAGGTAAATATTTCGTTGATTGGGTTTTGTGTATACATCTGAAAAGGTAGGAAAAAGTGATTCTTGTTTTAAAGTTAAGACCAAAAAATTGTACCTTTTTCCATGCTTATAAAGTTTATAAAGTAATAAAGTTATTGTAATAAAGTTCTATTATATTCTATTCTATTCTGAAACCACGGAAAGGCGACGTTGCATGTCCGCGGAACTGCCGCGCTACGTTGCCGCTCTGCCGCATGCCGTACCATTTCCAAATTTCCAATTGTTCCGTGCGGGGACCGAACTAAACGAGTAGGTACCTACCTATATTATAAAAACTAGTTGAAGTAGATTAATAATAATAATATACACTCACACCTATTATCTAGCCTATGGATACTATGGATTACGGAGAAATAATGATAATAATATGTACCTAAGTATATAAATATTAGAAATTAACTAAATAAATATAGGGTACAAACATCCATGACTCGTAAAAAAAATTGAAGAGTTATTGTTATCTATATGTACTGAATACTGAAACGTGAACTTATTAGTTGCTGCAAAATATAACTGCAGCAGCCAGCAAGAGGCATTGATGGACGAACGGCTAATAAATTTATACTACCTACCAAACGTAAGTCAATGCCTGGCTGTGGCCAAGGCTTGTTTAGTAGGTAGGTACTTTTCTCAAATAATGCGCGGAAATTAAAACTAAGTAGTACCTAGGCAGAACTTTTTATTTGAAAATACAATTACTTTTCAAAGTCAATGATGAGCCGGATATGAAGCTAATTCAATTCACAAGGAAGGTACTTCTAGCAGACGCTCACCGACGATTACCTACTAATCGTAGGTATAATAATCGTCGGTGAGCGTGCAAGACCGCGTAAAAGCAGTTTGCAATACCGTGTATTTACAAAAGTCGCAAAATTGAAATATCGCGCCAGTAGGCTATTAGCGTTGATTCGCTTATGCTAGATTCTCATTAAACAACACCCAGAAAATCCTAAACAAGTTCAGTCAAAAAACTGTGTATACTTTTTTCTTCAATATTTTGAAATAAACAAAAAGCACATACACGGTATTGCAAACTGCTCTTATACCGTATTATATGTATATGTATTATTTTTTAACCGACTTCAAAAACGAGGAGGTTCTCAATTAGGCCGGTATGTTTTTTTTTTTTTCTATGTATGTACACCGATTACGCCGAGATTACTGATCCGATTTACGTGATTCTTTTTTTGTTCGATGCGAAATAGCTGCCATTTAGTCCCATAAAAAGTTTTTCAAAAACAGTTGGGTACTTTGGTTTTAAATTAAAAAAAACTGAAATTATGAAATCATCTACATAAGCGAAATTGCGAATTTTTGCTTTTCCAATGACTTTTTAGTGAAACGTTACGATAGTAGGAAACAATATAAGTTGACAATGAAGTTGGTTTTAATTTTTGTTTTTCTTGTTATTACTGGTGTCAAACAATTTTCGGCGAAAAGGCAGGATCCCGTGTACGCCATCTATCGGTACAGCAGCATGACTATTCGATATTTAGACTGCTTGAAGTATATAGTATTATCCTAGGCACTGAATAGATGTCGCTTGGTGTTGTACCTAAATGCTCAAGGTCCCTTCAGTACCCCTACGCCTTAAGGTCGAGTGCCGGATCTGTGCCGGAACTGAGGCATGTCTGATATGTGGGAATCGACCTTAAAGGTCTATTCACACATATCAGACCAGCCACAGTTCCGGCACAGATCCGGCACAGTTCCGTATCAGTGCGAAATATTATTTCATACATTATCTATGAACGTATCTCCACTTGTCCGTTCAGTGACGGCTCAGTGCTCTCAGTGTCCGTTCCGGCGTGGTTCCGGCACGGAAGGTATCGTCGACAACGATATTTTTTGTCGGACGGTGAATTGATTTATAATAGCCACCGTTCTGCCGGCTCTGTTAAGTACCCACTGGACTGTAACATAATATATAAAACTGTATGTATGTACAGTCGACAACATCAAGCGTAACAGTATGACCTTGAGACCGCCGTTACTGCGTTCGTAATAGAGTCGGCTTTCGTAGTGCAATGTTACACATGAAGTATAGTTGTATAATAGTAATTAAAATAAAAATTAATTGTAACCATAAACCTGTAGATATAATAATAATATTCCATGGATATTGTTCAATCATCTCAACTAAACATAATTTTACAGTTTAATCCCTAAAAGAAGAGGGCTTAGTTTAGTTTATAATTATACGATTTTTGAAGATCTATTTATTTACTACGCGAGATCGAGTGATATAATAATATATGTATATGTCGGACAAAGTGCACGTTCGCCTTGGGGACTTTTGAATGTGATTTACAAACATATTTAATTCAGTTAACTTGTTTTGGCATCGTCAGTCTTTTTTTGTTAATGCAAACGCTATCACCCATCAATCCTCCTCGGAAGAAAACCCCGGGAGAATCAAACAAAAGACTAACAAAAAAAATATAGAAGTCCTCAATTACACTAAACCTTTTTTGGTCACAATACAAGTTTTACATTAATTCATGGTGTGTTCTCTCTAGGTATAACTACAATTAAAAGCAGTCAAATTTTGAATCAACCATTTTAATAAACCATTTCTGTATTATGTTACATAATACGTAACCGTTTAACATCAGGGAGGCCTTATGATTGATTGCCACCTTAGTGGTCTTTGATGTTATGTTACATCGAAAAAACTTAGCGAATAAATGCTATTTAAGTAGGTTGCTAAATATAAAATATTCAAAAACAAAAATATAACAAAGTTCTAGAATATTACTTATTTGTTCATAAAACATGCGTGTAGTATAAAAAAACAATCCATACACATGGGAGGACTACCAGGACATCCTTTGCACTCCAAGGTAGTCTGCACTCTCATTTTGTTACAATAACAATTTTTGCAATTCCTTCTAGCCGTATAATGAGTTTTTCTTACATTTCCTTCTCCTTTTCTTGTACGTTCTAGAATTTTAGCGATTTTAGTCAACTGGTGTCTCTGATGTAGCTTGTATTTTTGAAATACGTTTAGTTCAAATTCTGCAATTCCAGACAGGTTCTTAATAAATAATAAATCTATACTTTACATTATAAATGCGAAAATTAGTTTGTTCGTTATACTTTCACGCCTATACTATTCAACCGATTCAGATTAAATTTGGTAAGGGGATAGTTGGATACCCTGGGAAGAACATAGTATAATTTTCGGAGCGATAATCAACATCCACGCGGGCGGAACCACGGGCGCAAGCTAGTACATAACAATATGGCGTTAGTGGGCAGATTGCCGAATCACGCTTCGTAACTTTTACTTAGTCATGCTGTAGTGTTGTGGTATGCAACACTACCTTAATAAGCTACCTTTTTATGTGAATCACGTGTAAATACTGTTAAACCCAATTACCTGTACAATCTCTTTATTTTGTCACTAGATTTTGGAGAGGCGCGGAAGTCGTGCGAGGAGGGCCCGCTGAGCAGCGGAAGAAGAAGGTCGGAAGAGGAAGTGGCAGCAGTCCCTATCACCAGCAGTCTCCGGGTCCTCGGCGGTTCCTGTGCTGCGGGCCTCGGCTGGGTACCTGCTGCGTGTCTGGCACGGGCCTCTATTTCGTGTCCTCCGCTGCTCAGCGGGCCCTCCTCGCACGACTTCCGCGCCTCTACTACGGGCCTGCCGCGCGCCTCTACTACGGGCCTGCCGCGCGCCTCTACCGCGCGCCTCTACCGCGCGCCTCTACCGCGCGCCCCTACCGCGCGCCTCTACTGCGCGCCCCTACCGCGCGCCTCTACCGCGCGCCCCTACCGCGCGCCTCTACCGCGCGCCTCTACACCGCGCGCCTCTACTGCGCGCCTGCCGCGCGCCCTTGCTGCCCGTGCCTCAACTGCACGACCGCGCGCCTCTACTACGGGTCTGCCGCGCGCCTGCCGCGTGCCCCTACTGCGTGTGCCTGCCGCACGCCTCTTACGCGCGCCCCGGGGTGCACCTGCTGTGTGCCTACTGAGCTGCCGACTGTGCGTCCGTCGTGCCGTGTGGCGCCTCGGCGCATCCACTTAAGACTTTGGCCCTCCCTTAAGTGTTCTTTTTTATTTATACTTTTAATTTAGAGTAATTGTGCCACTTTCTCCGACGTGTTGCTTTAGTTCCTTGTAAATAAACTTGTTAATACTAATTATCTTTTTATTTCATAGAGTTTCATGACAATGCCACTCAAGATGGTTTTCGAAAGCTGTTTCCCTTTCCTAGAGGATAACATGAGAATTTTTTATTCTTGAACGCCGGCTAGAAACTAAAAGTTCTAAAAGAAGAAACATTACTACTATATGCAACTCGATATCGAGACCCGGGTCATATCAAGTTGCTACTTGCGCACTCGACGACGAGTAGGGGAGAGTATTTTTTTATACAAAGCACGGCAAACGCCTCAACACCACCTGATGTAAAGCGGTAAGAAGAGTCAATATGCGAAGACAGCTGGTGCAGTTTAGACACTGCTCTAGCCGCCTCCACCGTCCACAAATTTATTTTTTCACACCTCCTTTGAAGGAAATGTCATAGTGGGGTATTTGCCGACGCGGGGTAACTCCGGAATCCAGACAAGGCCGTCTACATGACGATAAACATGCTCAATGCCAGGCACTGGGTTCTTTGGGATGGACCCACCTCTTAAAATCGAGACAGTAACCAAGATTATCGAGTTTTTTTTATTCAACTAGATCACAAACAAGCTGACGGCCCACCTGATGGTAAGCGGTACCGCCGCCTACAGACCCCCAAGGGAAAATCACTTGATATTGCAGGTGCGATGTTATCCTGAGGGCCAAGATGAAATGCCGTCCATGCCCAGTAATTACACTAGCTACCTTTCCCTTCAATCCGAAACACAGCTAACTGTTTCAAGGCTGAAATAAGAAAGGCGGTGGTACTTACCCCGACGACCCTACATACGGGTCTACCACCTAGTAAATAAGATCATCAAGTATTCTTATTTATCTAGGTAAACGGCATTATCCGCAATTACCCCACTCTCCCCTAAAACGCAAACAATGTGTTGAACTACTAAGAAATTATTATTAAATATAAAGATGCACTCAATACCTACTTACTTAGTACTAAAAGGGATAGGCTACATGTAACTACTAATTTAAATAGGTATTTAACTGCGACACAGCCCCTGATTACTGCAGTTATCAACGCTATTATTGTTTATTTCTAATAAATAAATAAAATTAGATAGTAAAGAAATATGTGTTTAATAAAGAAAATGTTATACTACAAAACATTCGTACATATTTGCATGAAATTTAGATAAAATCTATTTATCACGTTCATTATTATTTTATTAAATCACTATAATATTGCAAGTTTCGTCTTACGTAGGAATTGTCAACAGTACACCTAGCATGAACAAATTTCGAAAAGCCATCGAGAAGTTACATTAGGTTTCGACTGGCTTTTCTTTAAAATTTTTAGGGTGCGTGAACGATACGATTACGATTCGAAATTTTAAAATGTTCGTGCTAGGGGTACAGAAAATATTCCATGCGTAATCCGAAGAGGACCTTTACCACTAGCACAAACACTTTAAAATTTCGAATCGCCACCATATCGAGTAGTTACGTTAGCTTTTGTCTGGCTTTTGTTTGAAAATTTAAGCTTGCGTGAACGATACGATTACGATTCGCAATTTAAAAATGTTCGTGCTAGGGGTACTGTCAACACAAGCTCGCGATCATTCGTATCTACAAAAGCTGACCTTCAGTTACGTTCATCAACACCTAATAAAAATGCCGTTACTGATATAAAACCTCGGTGGATCATGGTTGTGGAAGGCAAAGCATTTTAAGATTCGGCCACTGGTGTTGTCGATGTTGAATCTTGCTTTGCAGGCGCCCGCCATGGTGCATCGCCACGATTGTGTAGTCACGTTGCCCTTGCTCAAGTAGTATGAGAAACCGTTCATCAGGCCCAAAACCTTGCCTGAAGGTCGTCTTACAAATGAAACAGACGGAAAACCTGGAAACATTATAAAACATGTATGAATAGAAATTACCTTTTTAGAAAGAAAAGACACAAAAAAATAATAAAGATCGGGTATCACTAAATAAAAACTAATATTGCTAAATTCCATATGCTTGTTAAACACTACATCTGATGCCTTTTAGTCAGCAATAACTGTTAGTCAATCAGCAACATTATCAAATATCTAGGCTTCTTAATCGCTTCCTTAATTATTGTTTAGGTAGTATAATTAATAAAGTTAACTTCAAAAAGATATACACAATTTTAATCCCCATCGCAGTGATAGAACAGACAGAAGTATATGTCACAGCAATCTGTACCCCTAGCACGAACACTTTTAAATTTCGAATCGCCGTCGTATCGAGTAGTTACGTTAGCTTTTGTCTGGTTTTGTTGAAAATTGAAGCGTGCGTGAACGATTACGATTCGAAATTTAAAAATATTCGTGCTAGGGGTACTGGATCCATTAGCAAGTTAATTGGAAGCCTAGGCTGTTATATGTATACATCATTTTGAGGCTGACTGTAGTCGCAGGTGTAGAAAAAGGTCACAAACTACAGAAACGTTCAAGTCAGTTTTGTTTTTTGCCAAAATATTTCAGATAGTTGCGTTATTTTATAGGTATTTGTAATAAAAC
Organism: Nymphula nitidulata; assembly: GCA_947347705.1. Classification (NCBI taxonomy): domain Eukaryota; kingdom Metazoa; phylum Arthropoda; class Insecta; order Lepidoptera; family Crambidae; genus Nymphula; species Nymphula nitidulata. Next base: position 4,780,402 of record OX374626.1, read on the forward strand.
CATAGAATATAAGACAATCTATATTATTAAGTGGGTAATTGGATCTGTGGTGCGATTTCTAAGAAACTAGTTCGATAATCACATTTACATATTCGATTTTGTGTTTTTATAACACCTACTTTAAGAAATTTTATAAATACAGATAAAGAAAGAAAACGATGGAAAAATTATACGCTCCAGGCCTCCGAAGCACTAAGTGTAACACCAATTTCCTAACCGCTTTCTTATTCTTAACCTTTTTATAGCAACGTTTATCTCAATACTCAATACTCAATATTTCTTACTTTCAATACTCAATATCTCACCACTCATTGAAGTTTTACAAGCATCATCATCTCATTGAGGTTTTTTGCCTCATCATTTTTTTTGTCGTTCTCTTTCTTTATTTGTATTTCTTACAACCAGATGGATGTTTATTTTTTTATACATAACGTTGTTTTTTTCACAAGCAACTTGCCATGCCACAAAAGCAGTCTTTATATGTATACTTTTTATTATTTCTTTATATAACACTATGACAGTGATACCAAAGAGTCACAAGAATTCAAAATCTAAAAAGAGTGTTATTCTTGATGATAAAATTCTTAGGAGGATGGTTGTGGACAAGATTCGACTTTGAGACAATGCTACTGTCTTTTATTATATAGAAAAAGGCTTTGCAACCGCGCCCGGTGGTACATCGCCAGAGGACTTTTCTGTCGGCTTTCCTTGCATTGCAATAGAAGGTAAATCTGTTTATAATAGCAAGCGTCTTTCCGCTGGTACTATTAACCCACGTTATTCCTGGAAAAAATATTTTCGTGTAAATAAAAACCGGTTAAAAGCAAGAAGACTATTGGGATGTTGCATAAGATTGAATCTGGGACTATTTTTCAGAAATTCGGAAAATATACGCTACTGTTACCTATAAAAACCATTCAAAATTAAAAGATATGGAATATTGTTGAAGATATACTGTTAAGAATTTTTTTAAAATGATCAATTTTTTTTCCAAAATTTATTAAAAATGTTAATGATATTAAATTGCTGACATCAATTTAAACAACTTTTATTAAGACAACTATGAAAAAACATACATATTTCATAGTTATTATTAATTTTGCCAATATGTTTTTTTATTATATCCATTTCTTAGTAACCTAGGAACATGTGACGTCACCTGTTCCGTAGATTTAATGCACTGCCGCGCCGCTAGCGCGGAGAGGCGCTGGCGAACTCAAGCGCAGACACCGCCCGCCCCTCACCCCTGCTTCAGCACCGTGCGACGACGGGCTCCTGTACGTGGACTCCACGCCACGACCTCACTTTGCTCCAGCCAGACTCCGAAGAAGACGCCCGCGCTCGCCCTCCCTTTACAATATTCAGTGACGAACTACATAATTGTAACTTATATCGTAGTATATCAGTAATTATCCCAGAATCGAATTCTTATTGCTCCGCCACGCCTTCCCACGCACCGTTCCCCACCTGCAGGTTCATCCTCACACGTTGGAGCCAGAGGTCGCGCACTGTACGGCTCCAGAGAAACTTTCTCCCAAGTACGCTCAGGCTCTAGAATGATAGCTACGGATGTTTTCTCAAACGAGTGCAGAACTGCAGTACTAAATGGTCTTCAAAAAGGGCGTGATTAACCTTTACAAGACCGACAACGCTCAAGTGATGCCCCTGGTGTTGTAAGCGTCCATGATAGCCTACGGTAACCACTTACCATCAGATGGTCCCTTTGGTCTTGATTGTAACTTTAGTGAAATAATAATCTGGAATTCAAATAACCTAATTATTTTTTATATTAGTCTGTACTATCAAATAAACTGTTTTTTTAGTAACAAGCATACAGACCGCCTGACGGTCAGCTGTTACCGTAGCCAATAGATGCTCGATCGTAGCACCATATCGTAGCACCCCAGGAACTATTCATCTTCACTCCACTCCGCCTGTAACCTGTTCCACTCAACTTCACTCCTGTTAATTTTACGACATATTTTTCTCTTCCTGTTAACTCCTGTTTATTTTTATAGGGTAAAGTACAGCTTACCCTGTAAAAAATTACAGGAAGCATTATGCTTATCGGAGAATCTCGGTTATATGTTATATATATATATGTATACATCATTTTGATGCTGACTGTAGCCGCAGGTGTAGAAAAACTTCATAAACTACAGAAGCGTTCAAGTCGTAGTTGCGTTATTTTATGGGTATTTGTAATAAAACCATAGAATATAAGACAATCTGCGTGGATCTGTGGTGTGATTTGTAAGTTGGATAATCATATTAACATGTTCAATTTTGTGCGTTTATAACGCCTACTATATTGTAATCGTAAGAAATACAGATAAAGAAAGAAAACGGTGAAAAAATTTGTATGCTCCAGGCGGCAATAGAACCCGCGTCTCCTGGGGTCCGGCCAGACGCGATAACCGGTACGCCACCGGACCACTAGGTGTAACACCAATTTCTTAACCGCTTTCTAATTTTCAACGTTCTTATAGCAACGTTTATCTTACCACTCATTGAAGTTTTACAAGCATCACATCTCATTGAAGTTTTTTTGCCTGGATCATCCAATTTTTACATGGTTTTCTTTCTTCATTTGTATTTCTTACAACCAGTTGGATGTTTAATTTTTTTTGTACATAACGTTGTTTTTTTTCAAAAGCAACTTGCCACTGCCACAAAGAAAAGCAGTGTTAATATGTATACTTTTTATTATTTCTTTATACAACACTATGACAATGATACCAAAGAGTCACAAGAATTCAAAATCTAAAAAGAGTGTTATTCTTGATGACAAAATTCTTAGGAGGATGGTTGTGGACGAGATTCGACTTTGAAACAAACCCACTGTCTTTTTTTATAAAGAAACAGGCTTTGCAACTGCGCCCGGTAGTACATCGCCAGAAGAGGCTTTTGTCAGCTTTCCTTGCATTGCAGTAGAAGGTAAATCTGTTTATAACAGCAAGCTTCTTTCCGCTGGTACTATTAACCCACGTTATTCCTGGAAAAAAGATTTGTTCTTACTTTGGTAAATATTGTTACTGAATGTCTGGAGTAAACTTAAGCCCATTAAAAAGTGACAGTGGCACTAAACGGATTTTTTTCCGTTTTGATCCAGTGGCATACAACGGAATAAATGAATAAAAACCGTTAAACAGCAAGAAGATAATTGTTTAACATGATGCTCATGGGCTCTTTCCAGAACCGCACCGTTTGCCACCTGCATGTTCATCCTCACACGTTGGAGCCAGAAAACTTTCTCCCAAGTACGCTCAGGCTCTAGAATGATCGCTATGGATGTTTTCTCAAACGAATGCAGAACTGCAGTACTACATGGTCTTCAAAAAGGACGTGAATAAGCTTTACAAGACAGACAACGCCCAAGCGATACCCCTGGTGTTGTAATCGTCCATGATAGCCTACGGTAACCACTTACCATCAGATGGTCCCTTTGGTCTTGATTGTAACTTTAGTGAAATAATAATCTGGAATTCAAATTACCTACTTTTTTTTTATTAGTCTGTACTATCAAATAAACTGTTTTTTTTTTAGTAACAAGCATACAGACCGCCTCACGGTCAGCTGTTACCGTAGCCTATAGATGCTCGATCGTAGCACCATATCGTAGCACCCCAGGAACTATTCATCTTTACTCCACTCCGCCTGTAACCTGTTCCACTCAACTTCACTCCTGTTTATTTTAAGACATATTTTTCTCTTCCTGTTAACTCCTGTTTATTTTTATAGGGTAAAGTACAGCTTACCCTTCAAAAGAAGCATTATGCTTACAGGAGGAGCTCGGGGGCGTATTGGTTTAAGCGCTCTCGTTTCGCTACGTAAAACAAAGCAACTTTTGCCATGGTCAATCCCGGGATGTGTCAGTCAAAGTTTGTTATCTCTGTTTGTTATATCTGTTGAAACAATTGCCGTGCTTTTTAGTTTTTTGTATTACAAAAAACTAGTGGCGTGGATAGGATATTGCGCCAAAAGATAGCCGGTGTCCGTTTTCAGGATGTAATAACATCAGCTCAGTTCACCTGCTTAGGAGTGATAGCCAGACAGACATACAGAGTTACTTTAATTCATAATATTAGTAAAGATATGATTTATTAAATAGTTCTATGTAATACTAATATTTGGATGCAAGTTCGGGCCGAAGACCAACAACCAAACGGTACGCGTGTCATCTCTTTGTAAACCATAGTTTTATTAAAATAAAAGAATCAGAGAAAGTCATTCATAAAACTCTTTCCATCAAATTTAATTTGACTTACAGTATACTATTAGTCAAATTAAATATTGTAATATGTGAAGGGCAGTTTGTATGACTTCGAACGTTTATTCACTACGTTTGAATTTTTCCCATCTGTCTGACTACTGAGCTCCCAAGATATTTGGAATATAGAACATATTTGCAAAATAACATTGACGGAGTATTATGTTTAGCAATATGAATACCGACACCACAGCGCACCAGTTCAATATTGCAACCCCAATACACAACTATCTTGCATCTGCCTGGGGTCGCATACCTGTGTCGAAATTGACTCGCAGCCAATAGTGGACCCTATATCAACGACTCAAGATTGTCTTTTGTATGTAATATTAACGTGTTGTCTTGTTAGGTCTGTCGTGACAGCTGTGTAGAAAGAAATAACAACACTAACTTTCTTTAGGACAGAAAGTTGCAAAAATAAATAGTTCGTAAAGATAACATAAATTTTGGAAGTGTGTTCGAACGCTTGTAGATCATGCGAAACATTTTGACATTTGTGGGTACCTTAATCCGTTGTAATAAGAACCATTTTACAAATGAAGTGTTATGTCTATTAAACTCTTTGCAGAATTAGTTCATTATTCAAAAGTATTTATACATTTTGTAATAATACACACACAAACAGACTCACCATCATCTGGAACTGTCAAAGATATGATAGTTTCGATCATCGATGGATCGATAAAACGGTAAATTAACTTCACATCACACTTAAGTATACACATTTCGTTTCTTCACTTTTTTATTTTAAATTGAGCAAAATTACCACAAAAGTGGGTACACCAACAAGATTTACCAACACTTTGTTAAGTAAATGTTGTTAAATAGATACTTTAAAAACAAATAATTAGCTAACATTTCGTCTCTTACTAGCCTGCCGGAACTTACGCACAACAAAAAATTATTCAAAGATTAAAATTACCTACATACAAAAACGGATGCAAAAAGCATTACCTAATAAAAAGGAAATATAAAGACATTACATAATGGCGGATTGTAATGCCAGATCGCGTATTACAAAAGACGCGGCCGCAGCGTAGCGAGCGAGCGAACTGTGTGATCGCTTGCGGAGAGCATTAAAAAAGCTAAGCTAGTATGAGCTTTATTATATGTATAAATCATGATCATCAGCCTATATACGTCCCACTGCTGGGCACAGGCCTTCCTACATGGGAGAAACACATGAGGAGATTGGGCCATAACACCACCACGCTGGCCCAATGCGGGTTGGTGGGTTAAAGCGGTTGCAGAAACAACCGGGACCAACGGCTTAACGTGCCTTCCGAAACACGGAGGAGCTCGAGATTATAAATTTGATTGACCCATCCCGGGACCGACCATGGCGAAAGTTGCTTTGTTTTCGTAATCGAAACCAGAGCGCTCAAACCACTACGCCACCGAGCTCCTCAACTATATGTATAAATGACATTTATACCTATGTATAAATGACGACATGGATAAATTATGAAAAATAAAGAAGCTGTGTTATAAGATTTGGTTAGTAAGTAGACAGGCTAAACAAAAACGACTATCATATCGATATGCAAGAATGTAATCAAATGGACTAAATAAAATAATTAATTATAACATTTCCATGTTTTTAGAAATGGTTTTTAAATAATGCACAGTCATGTCAGAATAGACGTACATACTTAAAAGCTTCAAAATATGTAAAACATAATTATGCGACTCTATTATCATATTAACAAGGACACATTCAAGGAGACGCGGGGCGTCTAGCGCCGCAGTTTGCGAAGCGGGCCGCCGGAAACACAAACGTCATGTCAGAAAAGACGTACACACTTAACAGCTCCAAAATATGTATAACATAATTATGCGACTCTATTATCATATTAACAAGGACACATTCAAGGAGACGCGGAACGTCTAGCACCGCAGTTTGCGAAGCGGGCCGCCGGAAACACAAACATTCGGCAATGTATGGAGCGTTCAAGAAGAAGCGTTTTCGTACGCTCTGGTTGATGAAGCGACGGGCGACACCGCGAAGAAAGAGGTGTGGGGTTTGCGGTGGTGTCGTTGGAGGATGCAAGAAATTTGCAGTAGCCGCAGTGGGCGCCGCAATGGACGACGCCGTGTCTGACGCTGGATGTAGTCCGTAGTAAACCGCAATTTCGTATGCCCTGCCCTTTATAAACGAAACCAATAATTAACAAACAAATGCGTGCAAAAAACGCATCTTCTTGAACGCTCCATACATCGCCATATTTTTGTGTTTCCGGCGACCCCCTTCACCCTCCGCGGCGATAGACGCCTCGCGTCTCCTTGAACCGCGTCACTTATCATCAGGCAGCCTTTGTAGTATCAAAAATATCAATCAGCAACAGCCTGCATACGTCCCACTACTCGCACCGCTGGGTAGAGACATTTCTTAGTGAAAAACACCTAAAATTTATAATATACCCCATTTTCAATGGTATATCTTCCTGCACCGTGACTGTGATTAAGCGAAGCCCTCAGTATATGGTTATCTTTCGTCGTGACCAGTCGTGCTCTGCACTTTTTGTGTGTAGTCTTTGAGCAGCACCAGTTCATTGTCGCGTAGTGCTTGCGCTGACAGTAGAAGGAGTAGCCATTCACTATCAAGACTTCTTTTCCCCTGATGGTGGTGGCCCTTACAACTGAGAAATTAAAAAGAAGAAATTTAATTCTTCTAAAAACAGGAAAGTTGTGTGACATGATTAACGCACATCCTGAAAAGAGGTCGAAGTACTCATTAATATGAACAAACTTTACTAAGAGACCAACCTAAATAGACAGACGACCTGTTCAGGGTCGCGGGGAGCCGTTGGATGCAGGCTGCGAAGAAAACTGCAACCAGTTATAGATTTTTTAAAGTGACAAGGTTTTTATTAAAAAGCAGGGTTTCGTCATAATTGTGTTACAGGGTAGAGCTGATAGATGCTAAAGTATGCTTAGCCTCTGTATTTCAGTGTAAGGTAAGAGTAGGAGTTGACAGTATCTGACAAGCAAGTTGCTGTTAGATAGGAGATGCAACAGGACGTCTTACCCATTCAACGATGGTTGACAGGTGAATGTCAACAATTGTATTCGAAGTGTGTTTGTGTTCTGTTCTGTATTTCTGTAGTGAAATATTATATAATTACCGTCTCGCTTTGACGTACGGGAATGAATAAGGTATGTTTTCCGACAGTTTTAAATAAGGGTAGAAGTCGCTAACGAGTAGGTGAGTGGGAGGCACTGCCCCACACTGCGCTTTCTGATACTCATAAACATAATACAAGAATAACAAATGCTCATTTTCTAATGCCAAACAAGAAATTTTATTTTATGATTAAATATTATATAATAAAAATTTATGGACCAAAACAGAGTTATACTACTCTTGGTGCATACTACTCTAATAGGGTATAATATAACGAAACACCTCCATGTTACAGCTTCCAAATAACACTGCTGTTACAGCTTTGTGTTGCTGCGTTGAGGTCGCCAGAGATCTTCGAGGAAGCGTTATTTTGGGAGACGGGAGCTTGTCTGATATTGCTCGTTACTATGGTAACCGCTGACTAAAGCAAATAAGACGGGCCGTAAATGCTCGTTTGTCATACTCATCACAACTTAAATTATGTTTTTCTTTTTCATACGACTAGATTGCATGCCACACCATTTCATAAGATCCTATTAAGTATCAATGTGATAAAAAAATAATAAATTAATAAAAAATATCTATTTCAACAACAAGTTTGTATTGTTATGGAAGGAGAATTAAATGAAGCTTTTGAATATAGTCTAAGAGGAAGCATCTTACAAGAGATGTATAAAAAGCCTTGTTCGCTGTCGCAGAATCTAAGGCAAATGATTTGTCGGAATAACGTTTTGCAATAGTTTTATCAAAACGATATTTATCGAATAAATTTTCATAGTTCTTGGAATTCTTTGCCAGCACATGTGTTCTCTCCTTACTATAACATACGTTCCTTCAGAAGAGGCGTGAAAAAGCACCTTATGGGCCGGCAAGGCGGCTAGAGCAGTGTCTTAACTGCACTAGCTGTCTTCGCATATGGACTCTTCTTGCCGCTTCACATCAGGAGGTGTTGAATCATTTGTCGTGCTTTGTATAAATATAATTATACGTTAAATATCTATTCTAAAATCGACATCACGGTTCCTTGCAACATTTTTTCTCTGACTCTTGGAATGATATCCCATGACATACTTCCTCATGAGCCTCCCACTCAAACTCCCACGTCACACACTTCACCTTTACTTCTTTTCAATGTTTTATTTTTATTACTATCCGAAGTCTTGATGTATTCTTAAATCTTATATAGGTGCCCATCATATATAGTAAATTTAGGTGGAAGGTGTGGGTGTTCAGATACGGCCCTCAACATCTCTCCATATTTAGTGGTTGTAAATCTGGCCCTGCATTTGCCAGTCCTGGTACACTGCCAAAAATTGGTGCTCATCCTTCTACCATCGAGATAAAATGTGTGCCCCTGCCAGACAGCGATAGGTTTCCCCTTCGAATTCTTGACGTAGATAACTGTAACAAACAAAATTGATTACAAGGCCTCAGAATATTAATTTTTACAATTCTATCTCATGCCAGGTTTCTTACATTTAGTTTAGTTTTTTTTTATGTAGAACTAGATGACAAGCAAGCTGACAGCCTACCAGGTAGGTAAGTGCTACCTTCACTTATTAGACACTTGCGATTATTATTATTATAGCCTCTTTATTTCCTTTAAAAATATACATTTTCATTTATATAAAGATTGATTCATGCATTTACTTACAATAAATATTATAAGTATATTATTCTAATAAAATTTTTATTTTTTTGTGTGTAAATAATTTTAAATCAAATAGCTATATAAATATTAGAACTTCAAAATGTATATTATGTTTTAATTAATAGCATGAAATTTGTAATATATTCTATGTGCACGTGCAATAACAAGCGAAAATCACTTACTGTCATCCTGAAGCCTTACCATCTCTATCTGATCAGGTTTGTAGATTTGTAGGAGTCAAGTGATGGGTGGATTCTCTCACTCGGGAGGGTAAGAGCTCAGTGGTTTGAGCAATCTGGTTTCAAAGTACAACAAAACAACTTTCGCCATGGATCCCATTCTGGGATCCGCAAACTCAAAATGTATAATCTCGACAGTCATTTCGCCGTTTGACCCTTCGCCGATAAAACGTTTCGACAGAATCTTTCACCGAATAACGATTCGCCGACAGAACGTTATTCGCCGACAGAAGTACGTAGGCGGGAGTCGTATAAAAAAAGAAAAAAAAATAACCATGAAATGTTTCCTTACATTTCGTGTTACATTTCTAACCTACCACGGCCGTGTCGGGCTTCCGCAGACAGCTCTGATCTCGTTTAATGCCCACCCGATGGCGAAACGTTCGTCGGTGAATCGTTATTCGGTGAAAGATTCTGTCGGTGAACTGCCCGATGACGAAACGTTTTGTCGGCGAAGAGTCAAACGGCGAAATGGCTGTCGGAGATACGTTGTGCAGCCGCTTTTTCGTGCATCGGATGGCACATTCAGCCGTTGGTCCCGGTTGTTACTGCAAACGCTTTAACCCACCAACCCGCATGCAAGCGTGGTGGTGCCATGCCACTAGGGTTTGGGTCCTGGGACGTCTCCTGGCTCGAAGTCCCGGGACTTTTTGTAAATTTAGTTGTATCTGATCCGGAGACTTACAGGTCGAAACTAGACCGAGACACGATTGTTGAAATTGTATTGTAATCAGCAAAGAAGTGAAAAAAGAAGTGAAGTCTGTTTGATATTTAGATTATTGTATTACATAACAATTCTGTGATTATGAGAATTACCAATGTTATGATTATATTTATGAGTGATGACTAAATACTGGATAGTACTTAGAGGTGCAGAAAGCCACAAAATTTTGTGCACCTCCAAATATTAGTCTTTAGTACCTTTTCCCTAATTGGTTCGTTACGAATTTCACTGAAAATCAATAAGAAATTTATTATATTATATTAGATAAATACAGATAACATTGCATTTATACTGTACAATTTACGAAAGTGAAACTTGAAAAATATAAAGCCGAATTACGTTACTAACTAGTTTATTATGATTCCGAATTACAACTACAACTTACAAATTACTAAGATCTTTATTTATGTCAGAAACATTAACTGGATAATACGTGGACCAATTCTAATCTCTTTCTCAATACTTGCGTAAAGGAAAGCGATACATAATAGGTACAAACACTGAGAAAAATGACAACAGCACCCGTACCACCATCTTTTATCGCGATTTCGTTTAGGACCTAAACTGAGTAGAATCGTTAATTCGTACAACGACGCTATCTACGACTTGACAGCGATGCAGTTTAGGAACCAATACTGAACCGAGCGAAATATGAATCGCTTTTAGAAAGATGGTAGTAAGGCCCCTGAACCAACTACATGTAGCTCAAAAAGGTGACTATATAAGTAGCTTATGGTAACACCTAGCCAAAATAATGTTGCTGAAAGATGCTTTAACGTTTTGTTAAATCAAATAAACTGAAATTACACTTCGCTAAATTTTGGTAACTTATTATAAATATGTTGCAGAAGTAGTTTGGTTGATCTCTTTTTTTAGTGCAAATAATAAAGTTATTAAAAAGAAGTTTAAAAAAATACAACAGGTAATTTTAAAAGATGTAATTGGGGGAACATTTTAATATCTCGTCCATTATGATCGAAAATTGAATACACGTTTTTAAATGTATACTTACAGCATGGTGCCGTCAATACAACACTAAATTAACACATGGGCTTTATTAGGTAATAGAAATGGTATGCCCCTATAAAAAACATCTTATTCATTAGATAATTTCATGACATTTCTATGAAATAATGCAGCCAATGTTATATTATTTCATACAAGTTTCATGAATTTATCAAATAAATAAGATTTCTTTGAAAGTGGTCAACCATTTCTATGAACTAATATAGCCCATGTTTCAATTTATTGTCGCATTGATGGCACCCTCCTGTATGACAGCTGTCCTTTTTGCATTCATACTGAGAGAACGAAATGCAGCACTTTAACATTTAGCGTGTGTGTACTGCAGAATTTGGCCCATAGTTACATTAAATATATTACTAGATACTTAATTTATTAATTTAATCTTGACTTAATTATATTATTTGACTAAACTTATGAATACAAGCAGCCCTTCTTGGACATTCTGACTAAGCAGCCGTTTTTGACGGTAATAGTGGGCGGATCATGCGTGTGCGTCAGAGTTGTGATTCTGATCACTTCGCCGTAGCTTGTGGCTTTAAATCTGGCTTTGCAAGGATACCCACTGGTGCACCGCCACATGCCCAGCCCATTAGAAAAATCGTTAGATCCCATCCTGCTGCAGTAGTAATATGTGTATCCGTCGACCAGCGCCAGGCGTTTACCACGCGCGTTGTACACAAATGACACTAAAAACATAGTCATAATGAGTACCAGAAACAAAGCCTAAATAATATAGTAAATTTAAAACAAATAATCATTTTTACAGACTATCATTTAGATTCTAGACGAAGGCATGCAAATCATCTCAAGAAGCCAAAACGTTCAAGAAAATAAATTGTGATTTCAAGAAAGACAAAACGTTCGGGAAATCAAATTGTATAATAACAACTATAGATAAATGAAGAAGTTCTTATAATTCCGGTGTGGAAAAACAAAAAATGGACGATTTGAAGAAAAAAATACCGCTAATTTATTTCTGGGACTGCTTACAAACAAATCCGTTTAACAACTTAATGAAAAAGTTTAGGAATACTCTGATAATACGAATATATGTAGTCACAGCATTTATAATATTAAGTACTCACATTTACAGCAATTTATGCATGCCAGGAAAATACAGAATTCCTATATACCTGGCATTCAAATATTAATCACATCCAAATTCAGATTAAGATGAAAAAACACCGTTCCAAATTATTTCTTATTCTTTCAATCCTTCTAATTTATGGTAATAACAAATTCCACCGGAAGAGACAAAAATATTTGGCGGTGGGTGGTCATGTTCTAAGACGTAACCAATGACTAAATAGTCTTTGTTGGTAACGGCGACGGCTTTACAGCCCTTATGGTACCGACAGCAATGCCATCTCCAGTTGTTGCCCTTCGCCGCCTGCCGTCTGTTGTACAGATACCCTCCAACCTTCAGACTATTGGTTCCTCTGGCCATTTTAACAATTACACCTGAAGCATAAATTGTTTTAAAATTAAGCACAGTTATTTACCCTTTACCCCTTACACTAAATGTAGCGTAAGTTGGAAGTCAGGCATAAAACAAAGAAGCAAAATCATTTGCTTAACTAGATTTATTTAGGCAAACAAACATACCTTTAAACCACAGTATAGCATTTCATGATTACAAAACAGCAATACACGGTGTTAGATCTTAATCAAGTATCTTTAATAAATCTAACTTTTGCAAGAATATAACCAAATCTACATTAAAAAAATATGTAAAAATACCAAACTCGAGAGCAGAAATGTTCTTACATAGGTATCATACATACGAACATATTAAGTATTATACGTTTCTATTTAATGATAGAACCATGAAATGCTTATCTATTACAGCAAGGTTTTTACTGTCATCAATACAAGTTCATAACATTCATTTATGACTGTACAAACGACAGCACATCAAGTGTAACAGTTGCACTGCGAAAGCCGCCTCTATTACAAACGAAACAAGGGCGATTTCAAGGTCAAAGTGTAAGGCTTGAAGTGTTGTCGACTGTACGACGATGATTTTATTTTGTTTAATTTATACATAGTCTGGCCATAAATACTGTTACAATTAAAAATAAACAAAATATTACATTTGAATTTGGAATCTGTCATTTTTATAATGATTGTTCATTGAGTTTTCTCATTTTGGCGCCAATACATTGTACAATATTTTGCGATATTAAAACGGAGTGGGGTGATAATCAGAACCGAATCGCTGTGATTGCAATACACAAAGTAGGTATAGAATGAAGCCAAATGCAATTTTGAAAACTCTCCATACGCTTGGTATTAGTAAAATGTTTATGTACCGGACTATTATTAGGTACAATGAGACCTCCTCTGTTTGTGACAGAAAAAAGATCTGACCGAATACATAGTGTTCGTACGAAAAAGGTGGTCAAAGCAGTAAGAGAAAGAATTCGTAGAAATCCTGTCCGAAAGTAAAAGATTTTATCTCGGGAGATGAAGATAGCACCTAGAACCATGTCGCGTATTTTAAAATGTTTTATATTTATGTATTAAACTAACACACTGTAATAGAAGATTATTAATCAAGGGGATAAAGCAGTGTCTTCTGTCGCGGGTGACGATTTAAATCGCGAGCGTAACGAAGGACTCGAGGTTTACTCCCGAGCGTAGCGAGGGTGTTAAAAACTTAAATCACTAGCGAAGCGAGGGATTTAAGACGAGTCCTGAGTGTAGCGAGGGATTTAAGTTTACCCAAGACTAAGACTGCTTTATCACCGAGGAAAATACTCTACTTTTCGTACCATTTGCGAAAAAATTAACACAATAATAATGAGATAAGCATTTATTAAAAATAATGACAATTAAAAGTAAAAGTTAACATTCGAATCATTGGTCCAATTATTGATAGAGAGAGGTTACATTTTTGTGCGTATTCCTTTTTCAAAAAGATGTATAATGCTTTATATACAAACTTAATAGTGTAAACACAGATGTAGTTCAGTATAAATTTCGGTAAGTATTCCAAATTTAAATCACATTCTCCCCCTAGAGGATGAATAAAATTCAGTACAATTTTCTTTCCCTGTTTTTAACAGATTAAAAATGACTATTGTTATGTTCGCTTTTTGTGGCATAGAATGTCACTTTTTTGAGCAAGTGGTACGAAAAAGTAATTAATGTTATTTGCAATAGAATTTTTTTTTCTTTCTTTGTTTCAGTATTCATGGCAAGACTAGATAAAGCATCCTCGAATAATTAAGAAGTATTAAGAAAGAAAATGTGTTTTCTTAATTTCATTTTTACCTTATAATGTGTAATGCATATCTGGAACAATATGTCCATAGAAAACATCACATGAAATATAAGGTAATGTAAATGTCCATTTATGTAGCAACAAGTACAGGGGCCTTACCACCATCTTTATAAAAGCGATTCATATTCCGCTCGGTTCAGTATTGGTTCCTAAACTGCGTCGCTATCATAGTCGTAGATAGCGTCGTAGTACGAATTAACGATTTTACTCCGTTTAGGTCCTAAACTGGATCGCGATAAAAGATGGTGGTACGGGTCCAGGAATCACGTCAAGTGGACACGAATATTCAAAACGACTGAGACTTTTGTAAGAAACAAGACATGACACAGCAGGTTATTTGGCAAACGTGTTCTTTAAATTAGAATTCCTTTTGACCTCAGATTTTTGTTCTAAAATAAATTCCTCTCGCGCCTCTAAAGTACGACGAAGGTTCATGGTCATGTTCTCCGGAGCTCTCCAAGGGAACTAACCCGTGGGTCGTCACCAAGGTTGCTTTGCATCCTCTGTGATATTTATTACAGTACCAGCGAAGCCTGTTCAATTTCGAAGGTCGTTTTCTGTTATATGAGTGGTTTTTCCATAGTAGAATGTCAGCTCCATTGTAAAGTTTGATCATTTGACATTCTGAAATGAATTAATCTTATTATAAAGAGTAGAGAAGAAGGAAATCCTCCTTGAAATTCGGTGGCATGTCGGAAGCCCAATATTTTTTTATTAAATATTCCAAGCACGGCTAATGACTCCACACCTCCTGATGTGAAGCGGTAAGAAGTCCATATCGCGAAGACAGCTCGTGCAACATGAACACACATGACACACAATTTCCTGATTTTCTCAGATATTGTACAGACGACAGGACATCAAGTGTAACAGTTGCATTACGAAAGCCGCCTCTATTACGAACGCAGTAAGAACGTTCTCAAGGTCAAACTGTTACGCTTGATGTGCTGTCGACTGTACATACACCTGGCCGGACATGAAACATCTCCTTCCTTTGTGCGTGATGTTGATTTGGAGACAGTGAATTGACAACTCCTAAGGCGCTGGACACACAGAAAGGACGCAAGACGCAGACGGGGCGTGGACATAATCCCCCTTATTATAAAACGCGGACTAAAGTTAGTCCTGGCTTAAAACTGATGCTGTCACTGTCTTTCCTTTAACAAATAACAGTGACAGCATTAGTTTTAGACCAGGACTAACTTTAGTCCGCGTTTTATAATAAGGCGGAATATGTCTATCCATCTTCTTACGTCCTCTCTAGTTGGTTCATTTAGATATGATCTTCTTTAATTTTGAATAATGCGGTTAGGCAGACCGAATTACCTAACCACGTCGATGCAGGTAAACCTGAAGCTGTATAACATACAGTGTATGTGATAAAATTGTGGTAGAAAATACATGGACCTGTGTTACCAATCAGACAAATATTTTGCTATCTTGCCAACCTCTGTGTTTGAGGCTCTTTTATTATTTAACTAATGTTTTGCTCACTTTAAATAGTTAAAAAAATAACGTTGAAAATAAAGTAACTCAACATCGAACAGTTATAAATAGCACTGAATTATTTCACAACTAAATCAATCGGTTTATGTATAGGTTTTGGTAGTTTCGGATAAATTTACGACTTTCTTTGCTGACCGCACGATAGGCCTCAGTTAGTATAATAAGTCATTACCTTTATCGTCCCTATCATTGGTACATATTTTCTTTTACCTTGCCCGTGCTTTATAATATATTCCTGACATGTGTCTGATATATGAAGAAGGCTCATGTTTATGATCGCCAAAACTTTGTACAGCTACTAAGTCTTGGGTGGTGATCAGGGTCGCCTTGCATCCCCGGTGGTATTTGTTGCAGTACCAACGCAGATTGTTATGCTTTGAATTTTGTTTTCTGTTGTAAGAGTAGCCTTTCCAAAGAAGAATATCTGTACCGTTGGATAATCTAATTAATTCGCACTCTGGAAGAAATAAAACCTTGTCAATTATATACAAAATAAATAAGCAAGGACGCCATTTCCATTTAAAGTTCTATAGTTACGTTCTATGTTACGTTAATAATTTAAAACGAAATTTATACATTTTAAGATGGTAATCGATCTTAGTATACCAATATTTTAGTTTCAATTTAACATGATTATACAGGTTGCTGACGACAATACGACCTTAAATTAAAACATTAACCTTGTTTCGCAAAGACAATAAAAGTGATAATTAGGTCGTTGTCCCTGATCAGAGAGTGAATGTCAAATATGACGCTAATATATTATAACACTTATTTATAGTGTTGTTCTCCTGCGGTAAGATCGGGAGAAACCGTCATGTTGGAGACAGGGGTCATCATTTCCTGAACTGTTAACATAACGGTTTCTCTTGAATTTTATAGGATAGCCAGCGCTAGAGTAAGGTGCTACGAGCGCCTTTAGGCTTCGGTAACCACTTACCATCTGACGAGCTGTACGCTTGTTTGACACCCTTGTCGTAGAAAAAGAAACAATATTTAAACTAGTTTTGGACAACAATTTTGTTTTTGGTAAACCTATCTCGATAAATACTGGGTGATTAATTTTAAATTATATAATAAGAAACATAAAACGCAATAAGTACAAGTTTATTTTTTTTATAAAATTATCAATAAAATATTTTGGTTCCACTAAAGTCAGCCATTACCTGTGTAAAGAATCGAAACATCGTTAAAAGTGTATATTATTATTATTATAATGTTGAGAACATTTTCAATGTTATCAAATAATACTTATAAACTATTTAATTAATAGTATTAAAATTTATATAAATATATTTTTAAATTTTGATCACATTTCGTTCCTGAATTGTTTCCAAACCATATAATTAACTTTACAAATCAAAAAAGAAGAAACGACCTTTGGTAGGTAATAAATTACTATAACATAAATAAAATATTTGTATACAAAAATGTAACAAAACTTTAAATATATTTCATTGGACTGGAGGATCCAGAATTGAGGCTATTAATTATGATAATCGAATTTCATGCGATATTAAAACTACAATATTATGCTCATTGTAGGTAATCTGCCCAAAGCACCTAAGTACTTAACTTCGATTCTAACATGATTCTAACCGTAATGGGCTTCATTTTATACATCAAAGTTTTGCAGGGTATCAATATTCTTTTATCACTATATTATGTATTTGTGTAAGTAGGTGTAGGTATGTGTGATTACGTATAAATTTGGAAAAATTAGACATTGCATAGCCCTACAATTTATATAAAAATAACATAATTACTACAACATAACTGCCTCAAAACGAAAGTATTTTGATAATTATATATCTGTGTTGCAAATAAATAACTATATTATTATATGAAACCCATAATGATTACCAAGGGGTGATAGCTGTACCTCTAGAATAAGTTTCACTGGAATAAAAACGTTGCGGACGCATTAATTGCATTTTAAAAAATCACCATTCTATTTGTAGTCATAAAATTTCAACTAAAAAAATCACCTTTCTAAAATTTTAGTAAAACAAATATAATTTTGATCAAGTAAAAAAGCAACCAAATTTTATACGTCGTTTTTATACGACCATAAAAACTTAATACCTACTTAACTACTCAATAAGGAATCCTAGTTTTCCAGAACATTAATAAAAAAATATATAGGTATCTAAATCGCGTGGAATGTCCTAATAATAATATTAAATTTTAACATTCAATTGTATAAAAATATATTACTCTTATATAATGTTTCGACATAATTAATCTATTATGAAAAAAAACTTAACGCAACACAATTTTACACAACTAACCGTTTTTAATACTTTTAAAATATATGATTTAAAATCTTTGTCTTTGTAATATCAGGAAATTCTTTAGCGTAATTTAGAATTTTCTTTGTATACTTCTTTAACAAAAAGTATAAAAGAATAATTTGATATTTATTAGTCTCACCTCAAAAGGGTGTAGGGACCCGGTATGTATTTAACTATTTTAGTAAGTCAGATAGAACTTCGTTCCTTTTTTACGTTATTTTAAACAATTTTATTGAGCCATTGAATCTAAGGCATCAGGCTGAAAACAGATATTTGTTTAATATTTGCATGATCATTAATAGAAATATCAATTATATAGTTTAGCCACATGGCGAAGAATATTAAAAATTGTGCTTGTACACACATACAAAAACAAGTATGGTAAAGGTAAGGTAAATAAACATTTATATCATTGATTTTCTAAAAAGACAATATCTGATTGGCTTTTGTTTTACGTTCTTTGACGCAACTGCACTTGGGGCAATAATCTATGTAACGATAAAGTCCAGAGTACGGTTACCGGCGCACTATGGGCCGAGAACGTCCATTTCGTCTCGAAAATGCATTTTGTAAATCTTTGATTTCATCAACCTTTTTAAAACATATTCTTAATAGAATGTTAGAAGTACCTAGAAATGAAATAAACATACACATAAACGTATTTTTAATATTCAAAATATTAACTCTTTTTAACCGGTCGAAATATTATTTTATTATTCCTGTAGCGAAACTTTTAGTAACAATATCGATGCTGAGTCGGATTTGAATGGAAAATGCATGTATTATATATTGTTAAAAAAGCAATAACTTACTCTTTCTTAATACATAATATAAATGTTTCATAAGTTCTTGTACAATGAGGTACAAAATTAATTACTCGGTACTCCGAATTTTTCTGCATTTATGATTATTTTTGAATAAACTTTTGAGAGTTACCGCCGCTTACCGCTGTTAAGATATGTATATCAATAAATTAGGTATCTAATAAATAATACGAGGCAAAAGTTGTTTTTTGCACGTCTATGCCCCTTTTCAGATAAAACGCATTTATGTTTAGAGGGGATTAAATTTAAATTTTTATAAAATTTATATAACATTTTTTTTGTTACGAATAAATATTTTTTTGAAATTAGTATTGCTGCATTATATCTAAGTATGTTCAACCTTTTTGTTGCATAATTATTTAAAAGCACCTAGGGTGTTTTTGTGGTCGAAAATATGGTAAATTTTATAAAAAAATAAATTTATTCCTCTTTGAACTTAGTTGCGTTTTATCTGAAAAGGGACAAAAACGGGCAAAAAATTACTTTTGCCTCGTATTATTCATTACATACCTAATTTATTGATTTAAATATCTCAACAGCGGTAAGCGGCGGTAACTCTCAAAAGTCCATTCAAAGTTATAAAATAAGAAAAATTAGGAGTACCAATTAATTAATTTTGTACCTCATTGTACAAGAATTGATAAAACATTTTTTTTTGGTACGCATAAATATTTTGCTGAAATTAGTATTGCTGCATTATGTCTAAGTATGTTCAGCTTATTTGTTGCATAATTATTTACAAGCCCTAGGGTGTTTTTGTAGTCGAAAATATGGTCAATGGCGAAAGTCCCACGGTAAATGACAATTGTTATTGGCACTGACCGATAATATTGATTTCTATAATGTAGTTATAGGAGTGCAAAATTGATAACAATTATGCACACATCACTTGAGAAACAGCACTATTATTTGTTTTAATTTTATATTAGTCTTAACAGTTTAACTACGGTATTCACACTACTCAATTGTTTCAATTTGATTTTCTAAAATGAGTGAATTCGTCATTTCTCGTCGTGAATTAAGTATTTTTTTTTATAAACAATGGCACGACACGAAGCCTTAAGACATTCAGAGATATTTGGAAGAAAATCATAATTTATCGTCTGCGAGAAGTCGACAGATAATGGAAAGTATTCAGAGATAATTTCTTTCTAAATACAATGATCGTTAGGTTATAGCTAATAGAATGAAAGATAGATTTATAATAACCATGATTCGTGGCTGAAGGTGGCCAGAAGATGCCTAGGAATCAAGAAATAAAGACTGTAAGAGAATAAAACTAAGCCATGCTAGAAAGTGTTTAAGGTCAGCACCAATGAAGATGTTTTTCATGCGCTTTTATTTTCATCTGATCCGTTTATATCCCGTCTAAAAAAACCTTACGAAACAGTTCCGAAAGAGTTGTTTGAAGAAGCTAAATGCCTTCTAAATATTTAGGTATACTACGATATTTGTTAATTTTGCTTAGAATTATTGTTAAGTTTTAAATTTTTACAAAAAAAAAAACAATATATAAACATAACAAAAAAACAATATGTATCCATTTAATATAGTTAATATTTGTGGAAAACAAATATTTTAACTTTAAACCATTTTTTATTCACATCTAATGAAATATATTTATAACGCGAATGTTATTATTTTGAAGTCTATATATTAGAGATAATATGTAAAAAAATCATTGGATTCTATCAAGTACTTCAAAAGTTTCAGATTTTCGAGACGATAAGCACGTCTTCGTCCCATAGTGCGGCGCCTAGCTTTACCCGGGCAAAACCTAGTTCCGTTGATAGTTTCGGTGTAACTTTCGACTTTATCCGTAACGTTTCCACGGACCTTTGTACCAGAAATATTGTTTTATTCCTCTCTCTTAAATGTCTGCATCATTAAAGAGACCAGGATTGGACTTTCAGTTTCTTTTTTACTTAAGGAAAGTATCTTGTGTAATACCGTACATTTTAAAATTAGAAAACCAAATATTCCGACATAATTAGACGCGATACAATTGAGATAGTATTATATCGATAAGAAAGATTAATTATTTTAAAATTTCTATCACATGTATCGAGGAAGAGATCAAATTTTCTTGTTATTATATAAAAAAAGTACTGCCCATGTGGCGTTACTATAGTACAACAGATGGCATTCCATCTCACTTCAAAAGGCACGTTGGATCACCAGGTACGAAAACTACTGTATGAACGTCTGGTCATAAATGTCTCAATCAAAAAACTTACTTTTAAGTCAATCACAGATAAATCGAATTTTTTAGTCGACCACAAATGATTAGTAAGCTTAAGAATATTGTTTCCTGTTTAAATCCCTGCATGTCCCTTATGCATGTGAATGTAGACCAGTTGTGGACACCACTATACCGTCTATGGTGACCGCGGAAGCTTTGCACTTGTGCTTGTGTTTCTTAGAGCATGTCCACCTGATCCTGTCCCCGATGAGGGATCGTGAATGCCTGAAGTATTTGTGACCTCCAATGTAAATATTTGTAGACTCTTTTGCGAAGCGAGCACGCAGTATCGCTGTAACGATGTCTGAAAGTGCAAATATTGTTGAAAATTACATTCTATCTTTGCTAACTTTCAGATTATTAGGAGTGCAGTCGCGATCAATAATATGTACCCACATTTAGCAACTCGTGACGCAGAATGCGAAGAAAAAATATTATTGCTCGTGACTGTACCAAGTGGTATTTGACAGTAAAAGTCTAAGTTTTTATGTCAATTGTATAAATTTTAACAGTACTTTTAGTCTGTTCCCTTTACTTTACACTACTATATTGAATCCACTGAAAGCGAAAGCACTTTTATAAAGCACGCTATAGCAGCAAACGGATTCCGTACGAAGTTCTACCCCCTCATTCTGAACTGTCGAAAAATATTCGAATTTCGGAAATTCTATACCTGTCTCTTTTTATAGCTGTGCGTCAAAGCGAGACGGCATGTGACTTTTCGAATCGAATCCATGATCCGACAGTTGAGAATAAGGGGGCTGATCAACTGTTCAAATCAGATGACGCAGTAGACGCTATCTGATCTGAAAGGGCAACACACTGGCTTAGTTCACGGGTCATTATGAACTAAGTGACGTTTAAGTTTGCTTGGTTTTACAGAACTGAAATATAGAATAGAATTTGAAGTACAAACACCAAAACAAAATAAAACAATTTCGAGCTATAAAAAAATCAAGTGCAATGAAATTGGTCTAGTAGTAGTGACTATTTATTTCACTGGCGGTTTAAGGTTTTTTAACAACTTAAACCAAACCAAAATCCACAAAAAATTGGAATAAATACGTATCAACCTAATTCCTAGTATGAGCTCATCAATTAAAAGTTTAAAAATGTATAAATGGTACAGAAATATATGGATTAAATCATTAGGACGTGAAGACAAAAAAAACATATTGTTATTATTAGTTTTATTTATTATAAACTATATAAATTAATAAACTATATTTTAAAAATTATTAATACTTGTTACAACAATAATCAAAGAAGGCACAAACGAATACAAGATTAACAATAAAAAAAAACGATGAGATTCACCAATTTACTGTATTCACCTGTCGAGAAAATGTTTGAAAGGTCATTCGATGGTACAGACGACAGCACATCAACTGTAACAGTTGCAATACGAAAGCAGCCTCTATTTCGAACGGAATAATGCCGGTCTCAAGGTCAAATTGTTACGCTTGATGTGCTGTCGAGTGCACAATGCAAACTATCTTCTAAAAATGCCAATTAGATAAACCTAATGCTATTAATTATATTGCTACCAGATTTAACCTGATGTGCAAATGCATTAATTTAACTCATTTTAAATTATAATCAGATTAAATTTACAAATGAATTTAATTTTCGTTAATCCATGTTATTATAAATGTGAACGTAACTCTGTCTGTCTGTCCTTTTCACATTTTTAAGCTTAAATTTGTGAAGCGGATTAATTTGGTATGGAGATAGTTTGAAGCCCTGGGAAGGACCTAAGATACTTTTTGGAGCGATAACTCACATCCAATAAACGACTTACGATAAACGACGAAAATAAAATAAATAAATCCACGCGGGTGGAGCCGCAGGTGGTAACTAGTATGTTATACAGGATGGTGACGACAATACGACAATATATTAAAACATAGGCTATATTAGTTCATAGAAATGGTTTTTCACTTTCAAAAACATCTTACAAATTTGATAATTTCATGACATTTCTATGAAGTAATGCAACCAATGTTACATTATTTCATACAAATGTCATGAAATTATCAAATGAATAAGATGTTTATGAAAGTGAGATACCATTTCTGTAAACTAATAAAGACCATATTTCAATTTATTGTCGTATTGACGGCGTATATAGATATGAATTTATATAACATTACCTGCGTTATTTTATATAAATGTTACAAAATCATCAAATAAAAAGATGTATTTGAATGTTGCGAAACATTTTTTTAACAACTTAGCTATGTTTTAATTTACTGTCGTACTATCTACCGTCACCATTCTGTATAATGATATAGTAAGTTAGTAAATCTTTTAACACTTGTTGTAATAAATAAATTCTGCAAAATATTCTTCAAACATTCCTTGTTCCATTTAACTGACAAGCCGGACATTTCAAACACAATTGGTATTTACTCCCGGGTCTACCCCAGGAGCATACGATATGATCATACATAACCTATCATATATGATGATACCTACATAACAATCATTTTTTTAATGACTACTTTGCGGACCTGTAATAGGGTTTTTGAGTAAACAGGTAAAATTTAATTAACACTTTAAAATTGTTGCTTTTAAATGTAGTTAGGTTTTAGATAAACAATAATTTAAATTATTGTGTAAATAACACTGTAGCTTAATTTATAAAATCAAAATAAACATTGAATTCGTCCGTAGTAGTGGCACTCATGTGCTGGCATCTGTAAAGTTGCCAGTAGCAATTATAATAACAAATTAAAGTTTGACAAAAGACCCAGTGGAAGTTCTAAGGTAAGTTGGTGGTTCGTGAGAATGTTCCTCGAGCAATGACACCAAACGCCCCTCTTTATTGGTTCTAGCCTTTGCAGGACAACCGAATTTCTTTTTAGTACAATACCAGTAACAAGGATGGTATTCCGAGAACGTAAACCCGTTGATCATTAACATATTCTTTTTGCCATTCTTGTAACGACTTGGTATCGCAAAAACTGAAAAGCAAAATATTTTATAGTATTACATTTCATACTGTGGACCTTAAAGTTGGACCATGTAAAAAGCTTTTACCCAAAATACTTACGATATTCATCATCTTATTAGAATAAATAGATTCGAATGCGCACAAGCACAGGTGGTGGAGGAGCTTGGTGGCGTAAAGGTTGTATCGAGAGCGGTTAAAGCAACTTTCGCCATGGTCGGTCCCGGGATGCTTCGAGATGCTTCGGAGGGAAGCTATGAGATGATGCAGAAGCATAGGTAAATACATAAGAAACACACAGCTCCTATTCGCATCACTTCGAATGCCTTTCATTACAAGAATATTCGTAATTGAATTTCGGGATGAAAATCTTTCATAGTGCAAAAGTATAGGTAGTTGGTATCGGTAAAGTTACAGTTAAAGTTATTTTCATCTAGACTTTGAGCGCAAACAAATACGAATATTCTGAATAGTCAACGATAATTTGTAATGTTCATGTTGAGTGCTTTTTAGTTAAAATTACGGGGTTAGTAACTGCTCGGAACATATCGGCATTAAATCATATTCTTTATCAGTAGAAAGAATAAAATTCCGGCTTACCTAGAAAGACGGCTCGCGTTTTATTGACCGCTACAATTCGCCATAGCATGTGTTTTGTGACACGTATCAATTTTTGCACAAAACTAAAATAAAATCCTATAAGTATCATTACATGATTTATTTCCATTACATATTTACATTTACTACAAACGCATTTACAACAACCAAAAAAAAAAAATTTTTGATTGATTGCATTTCCACATAGAGGTTTTTTACTAAAGTCGCATTCTTTACTAGTTTTATTTTTGCACTGAGGTCGGTAGCAATGTCTTCTATTTCTTGGTTTTGCTGCTACTGAATATCGCAGCAACATTTGATGTTGCCTGCAATCTGCAATAGAGTTTTCCTTGTGGACACTTGGTTGACTGCTTAGTCATAGCTATCGGACGAAGTGAACTTCTTTGGAGAATGTAATTTATGTCGTTCTTTTAAATCATACGTTATGGTCCAACCAACCAATCAAACGACGTGAACTTTTTATTCTAATTAGCTCGAATAAGAAATGACTGTAGAGACTATTCGGTGACAGTGTGATTCGTTCGTGCTAGGGGCCTAGCACGAACATTTTTAACTTTCGAATCGTTATCGTATCGAGGAACAAACGTTACCTTTGTATGAATTTTTTAGGAGGCGCCAACGTTACGGCTACGATCATAAGTTATAAATTTTCAATCTCGCACTTCAATAAATCGTATTTATTACACTTGCATATTTCAATTATCCTTCTATAATATGCTCTTTATCATTCCACTAGATAACAAGCAAGCTGACGGCCTGGTGGTTAAATGAAAAAAATACTTTGTATTGCAGGTGCGTGTAATGCATTTCTTCCTTGCCCTGTACTACCTTTCCCTTCAATCTGAAACACAGCGTTTTACGGCCGAAATAGAAACGGCAATGGTACCCTACCACCTAATACTTAAATATACTTAAATTTTAATTTATTGACTATTACAATAAATAATTACTTTAAGGATATCTTGTCTGCACTAAAAAAAATGTTTAACCGAACTACGTCGTTTACATTTGTAATTGTATTTATTTATTTATTGATCACCAACATAATAAACATCAAATAGTAAAAATAAGGCGTAAAGACAATGTATGTTTTTAGCTTAATGTTATTACAATTAGAGGCGAAGACTGCGTGCGTTTTAGAAGCAGTAAAAAACTAATAATAATAATAATAATACAGAGAAACAACAAAACTATTACACTAATAAACAATCTAAGTATAACAAAAATTTGGTGAGGTCTATCTTTATGAGGATCATATCGATTTAACAAAACGGTGCATCTCTATGCAACTTTATTTTTGTCTTTTGCTTCGGTAGACTGCCCTTATAGCCATTGGCAGCAACCCCGATAAGGGCAGCGGAATTACCGGGGAGTTTTAGTGGGTATTTCCAGTGCTGCTATAGACCCCCCCCCCCCCCCCACACGCCATTCGCTTAGCCTGCGGCGGGCGTCTGTAATCGAATTTCTCACACTTTATTTAGTTACAGGTAGTCGAAACTTCAAGTTTCATTTTTTCAGTTTGTCGACGACGAATGCTATTATAAACATAATACTTTCCATCGTTTTCTAATTGATCTGGTTGACATGTATGAGCCATTTCTTTAGTAACGTATAAATCAGCGAACGTGCTTAAATAGGCAGTACAATCTCTTCTCTTAGCACATCTCCATACTGTTTCTCCACTTTTGTTTAGGCGTTGAAAATTATATCTATAGCCATGTCTCAAAAGAAGTTTTTTACCCCGTTCCGAAGTAATTACGGTCAGCTCTTCAGGTCTTCTGAGTGATTTTACTTCCGATATACACATTATTTGTTGGTTGTCATGATCTGGAAAAAGCAAAATACCTCAGGTCATCTTCATAAGAACAGGGAAACAATATAACAGTACCATTTATTTAATACTTTTCCATTATATAATGATATCGTGATATATGTAAATTCTGTAAAACACACGCTTTCAATATGTATACAAATATATAATTGAAGATTTTAAGTGACCCCCGGCCTAATTAATCATCCATCTCATTGAGACTATCCTTATGAGCCCAAAGACGCTAAGTATATCTGCTGTAAGTTTCTGAAGAATTGAGCATCCCGCAGACTATTTGATGATACAGGATCAGCTCAAAGTTAGCATGTCTTGGAAATACCACCGAAGTAACAGTAAACCAAATTTAATTAAATTAAGGATTTCATTAATTATGCTTATTATTAATAAGTTTTATTTTGACTTTGATCATTGATAATAATTGTTGTCAGTGAGTGAGTCATAATAAAACAATTTTTATATGACATTTTTTTTTAAATACCTTTAGTATCACAAAGTGAAATATGAACAATGATTGTGAGGTGTGACTTTGACCACTTGAGTACCAACAGTGACTGCTCTAGCCGTGCAACGTTGATTCCTCTTAATACAACGCCAAGTAGTCTTCCCCTTGTTACCATAAACCTTACTGAAACGATGACCATTCAGGAGCAACATCATGTTACCACCACGATTAGTGAGAAACTCAGCTTCTCCATAGTCTGTAATACAAAATAAAAAATCAGAAACAAACAAGATAAAAAAGACGTAAATAGGCTGTTGATGATGAAGTGGATGAAGAAGAATACCATCTAGAAAATCGCAGTAATATTGTTACGTTTGATTGTTGTTGGGAGAAACGTGTTTGCAGTAGAGGAACATATTCCATTTCCTGCAAGTGACACGTTCTCGTAATCTTTACTGAGTCGCTAATAATTAAGTGCACGAAACCGATTGTACAAAGAAAATTACAAATACAGCTTAGGCGATCTACCTAAACGTGGTTTCGGCCGAGATAGATAGGGTTCGAGATATGACGGACTCGGCGGCAAAAAAGCGAAAATGCACAAACTATGTTATTATAAAATAACTATAAGGATTACAAAAAAAACGCTTCTACAGGATTGTGAATATTAATGATATTTACTATTTAAAGTAATTTTCCATTGAATACAAATTATCGTTTAAGTTTCCTTTTTTTTAAGAGGACTTTTCGGTAATAAAATGTACCATCGCGGCAAAAGCTTTTGATCGTGTTTTTTCTACTCGTGTCTAGATAAAGATAAGAAGTAACGTATATCTGATTTTCAGATCCGTAAAATCTTTTAGCGACCAAGACATAACTTTAAAAAGTTTTTATTCAAGGACACCTACGAAATCGCGCAAATGAAATCAGCTGTCCCTTAAATCTATTTTTATTTTGTGTAGGACACTTTTATTTAATCTTTGCTAATGTAAATTTATATAATCATTTGACATAGTTTTAGTCAGTGCTGTTTTATTTTTATTTTGTTTTTATGTTTAATGATGTGGATAATGTGAATTATGGAATGACATTCTGAAATAAAATGATTATTATTGTAAAGTGCAATACCTACTTGACGCAATGTAATGAAAGGGTGGTTGCTTTTCCGCGATTTCGTAGTTGTCCTCATAGTAAAAGTTGTTTGTATTGATGGGTAGAATAAGCCCCTAAAATATGACTACACCTTATTATAACCCCTTGTATTAGGAAGACATTTTCCTGGGTTGATTTTTCATCATCAACATTTTTTATACAATTAGATGACAAAAAAGCTGACGGCTCACCTGGTGGTAAGCGGTTACCGACGCTTATAGACACCTGCATTAACAAGGAAAAATCACTTGATATTGCAGGTACGTTGTCATACTGAGGCCAAAGATGAAATGTCGCCTATGCCCAGTAATTACACTGGCTACCTTACCCTTCAATCCGAAACACAACGGTTTCACGGCTAAAATACGAAAGGCGGTGGTACCTACCCACACGACCCTACATGCGGGCCTACCACCTAGTAAAAATAAAAACATGATACTTAGATGTATGTAAAAACGACAATGATTGTCTATCTCGTGTCTAACTTTCATAAGACTTTGTAAAATACAGAATAATGACAAATAGCAATCATCAACATTTTTAAATTGAAATAATTAATATTACTACTTAAAATGAAATCTTTATTTAAAAAATTATAATTCCGAACTGAAAATGAACAATTATTAAACTTTCATTTAAACCGAAAAGTAATTAGATAATTATTATAAAAAATCTATAGTAGGATTCAATTTACACTTCTCATCAATAAAATCGAAACATCTTGTAGGTTGTTTTGTAAGGATTATCAGGAAAATAAATATGATTTTTTGGGATGAACGTTAAATTTTGAATAATTACTATTATGGGTAGCATTAGACTTATACTACTCAATATTAATCAACATTTAATGTTTGCAAGCTATTTCCACCAGTTTTTGATAATCCTAACAAAACATAAACTTGCAAGGTGTTTCAATCTTATTGATGAGATGTATATTTGAAGTAAAATCACGGTTCCAAAGATTCTTCATTTAATGTAGTTTAGTTTAGTAAACTTACTATGAAACTATTTAAAAAAAAAAATTTAAAGGAACATTTGTAGATTATGTAAAAATAATTATCATTCAATAAAAAAAGGCAAGTAAAAAAGTTGGATTCCGATTGCTTCTGCAACCGTTATCACCCACCAACCCGCGTTGGGCCAGAGGAAGGCCTGTGCCCAGCTGCAGTGGGACGTATACTTATATAGGCTGTTGATGATGATAGTGAATTATCATTAGGCTATAAACGTCCCACAGCTCCCAGAGCTAGGCACAGGCCTCCCTTATGGCAAGATTGGGCTATAAGTCACCACGGCGGCCCAATGCGGGTTGGTGGGTTGTAACAACTGCCATCTTACGACGACAACCGGGACCAACGGCTTTACGTACCTTCCGAAGCATGGAGGAGCTCGAGATATTTGTCTTTTTTAGTAATGTGGAATGATATATTATACTCATTTTGAAATATATTTCTGAACATAGATTCACTTAAAATTTTATCATTTGAGCTTTAAAATTCCTTTGAATACAGTCTATAAATATTAGATACATTTTTTAAATCTTGACGAAGATAAACTCTTCTTGTTTTCTTTGTATTATAATGAGATGGTTCGGCGGGTAAGTTTTCAATAAAATCTTTGGCTTGCGTCTTGGCAAACTCTGAATACTAGTTTGAAATATGGCGCTGACGCTGATCTTTTTGAGCCATTTCGCCTTTAGAGTTATTTAGAGTATACAATAAAAATTTTTGGGTTATATCTAATGTGTTGAGTATAAACTTTTGACATACTTTTTGGTGGTCTTCACCATTGTCGAAATAATATTCATAAGTGATATTTCTTCTACTTATAAGTGAATTAGTCCTTTTTCTTGCACAAGATACAACGCGTGAATTTCGAAGCAACCAATCTTTTCGACGTTGTAAGTCTAAACTCCAAAAGAAATCAAATAATGAAGCTCGTCTCTCTTCTGTGATGTTGTAACAACCTCAACCTACATTGGTTAGGAAGACAAGGATTACTTTTCATTTTCTTCTCGGGTATAACCTTACCTTTTTTAGTTTCATATTCTTTCCCCTTTTCCCTGTCTTTTTTCCAATTTTTCTTTTGTTGACGTTTAACGTGTTCGTTTTCTTAATTAAATCCTTTCCTTGTTTTCTGATTGTTTTTAACTTTTTGTTATTTTTTCCAGCCTTAAGAGCAAGACGACAACAATAGTTAATAATTTATTAAGTCGTATTTGCTAGTACATTATAAATTATCCCTGACTAAAGGCTGTATAAACAATTTCTTATAAAAGCGTATTATCAATGTTGAGTCGTAAGTGCAGGTCCAGTATACGTTGCATATCAATTTAGGGAATATAAGAAAGTATTTTAAATGCAAGGGCTACACGCCCTTGCATTTAAAATACTCATAAATACCCATTTTCTGCAAAATAGGCTAGTCCATTATAAATGGTATATCAATTGCAGAGGTAAGTGAACATAACTGTAAGTATATATTGTGTGAAATATTGTCTGTAGATAAATATTATTAATTTTACTTAACAATTTTTTTTTTTTTTTTTTTTTATACAACTGGATGACAAACAAGCTGACGGCCCACCTGATGGTAAGCGGTTACCGCCGCCTATAGACACCTGCAATGACAAGGAAAAGTCACTTGATATTGCAGGTGCGTTGTCATCCTGGGGCCTAAGATGAAATGCCGTCCATGCCCAGTAATTGCACTGGCTACCTTTCCCTTCAATCCGAAACACAGCGAACTGTTTCACGGCTGAAATAAGAAAGGCGGTGGTACCTACCCAGACGACCCTACATACAGGTCTACCACCTAGTATTATTATGCGTAATAGTGGCATAGTTAGTTTACATTTTGAATCAAGACTGAGTCGTAATCCATTAAATAGGTACCTACCTAATTGAAACACGAAGGTTCGAATCCACAATAATTGTTACTAAAAAGCTAACAGTGTTAAATCATTTATTTAACACTTCACATGTTCACAGATTTTAACCGTCGTCTTTCGTATAATGTACTTAGCACTTGAAGTTTTGGATTTACGACGTCGAATTGAAATTATGTGTATATAATACGTTTATCGCGTTAGGACGTAAAATTCATTTACATAGAACCTCGAATTTTACGCCCCGAGTTGATAAAAAATATGGTTGTTACATCTTAAGAAAACTACAAAAAAATATCTGCTTTTACATTGATTGAATTTACCTATTATAAGACGTTATGACCAAAAATTTGTATAAACATTTATTTTTTCGAATTTCTGTATTTCGTATATACAGATCGATAGAGAAAAATTTCATGAGAAATATTGTATATACAACCCAATTTGGCCAAAATGGTTTATACGCCAAATGAACCCAAAGGTATCGATGTATAAAAAGTGGTTTCCAATAATTTACAACAAAAACTTTTTCGTTTCAATTCAATGGATACTTACACTAGGGGCAGAATATGATGGATACTTACACTAGGGGCAGAGTACGATGGATACTTACACTAGGATCAGAGTACAATCATCTGCCTTCGTATTCGAGACACACACACGAGACCTACAGTGTGTAAAAATTAGTACCCTTAATTTTGACCGTTAGCTAACTTACTTACCTTTGATAGATTTAGGTGACGAAAGCAAGAATGTGGTTGATTTATGGAAAATCTTGAAAAGGAAAAGAAAAGGTTTTTCACTAACATAATAATTTTTAGTTTAATTAAAAATAACATATCTTAACTTATAACATGACTTGTAGTTATATAACATAATTTATAACAGTTTTTACAGTTGTTTTTGCACTACCTAATTAATCATTTTGGACTCAACTTTCCAGTTGACTGGTAGGGAACGCATAATGGCATTAAGTCCGCCAAATTGTAACTTATTTTGTGCATTAAAGATTAAATAAATAAAACGCTATTAAAACTTGGATGAAAAAGGAGGAAACCTTAACAACATTTATCATTAGGTATATCTGTCAAACACGGTACCTTACTGTACTCGTGTGATATAAGGTTTGCTTTTTACAATTTAAAAATGTAAAACCAAACTAAACAGCATTTATTGGAGCTACAAATAAGAACAATAATATTATTGAAAAAAAATAGAAGTAAAAAATAAATACATTTAATATTTTAAGATAGCTTTATAAATTAATGATTGTGATTAAGCCGTTGCTTAACAATTCTATTGTAGACTGTGACGGCGGAGGCTCTGCAACCGTTGTTACGCTTGCCACATCGCCAGAACATCTTATCACCACACTCTCGGTCCTTGTTGAACCTATGACCGTTAATCAAAAGAACTGGATTACCCCTGCACGACCTTGCTATATAGTATTCTGAAACAATATGCAACAATATTAGAATTTACACTTTGCGTTCTCATCAGTGAGATGTCCGAAAACCTGTGAAGCCTTGTTAATCTGTACCTATAACATCAAAAATACATATCGAACTTCGGAAATGAAATACAAAGTACGAATCCATCATTCTGAACCTTTTTTTATATACAAAGCACGACAAATCACTCAACACAACTTGATGTGAAGCGGTAAGAAAAGTCCATATGCGAAGACAGCTAGTGCAGTTGGGGCCTAAAAGGTGTTTTTTCATGCCTCTATTGAACGAACCCATGTTACAGTAGGGTGGGACCACATTTTCTGGCAAAGAATTCCAAGTTATGGAAGCACGACAAAGAAACAGTTACTTAATTTCTTTGTGCGTAATGTTGAGGTGGAGACAGTGAATTGATGACTCCGAAAATCGATACGCTTGCTCCCGAGTAGGAAGGGGGGCGGTGGGGTAAGGTCGAAAAGTTCTTCAGAGCACGCTCCGCGATATAGACGATAAATGGCGTTAATCGACGCAATATCTCAACGCAATTGTAGAGGTTCAAGGTTATTCGTGACCTCTACATCGCCAACGATACGAACAGCACGACGCTGCAATCTGTCCGGGGCATCGAGGAGGATTTTGGCGGAGGCTTCCCACAAGTGCGAGCAATTCTCCACGCAAGACCGGACCTGAGTTTTGTAAAGCAGGCATATTGGTCAGGCGTGAAAAATCGACGCACCTTGTTCAGGATACCGAGCTTCCGTGAGGCTGTTTTGATCACGCTTTTGATATACTTCCTGGAAATTAAAATATAATAAAACTAGAAAAATTTCACGTCCTGAGGCAGGAATCGAACCCGCGACCTTTCGCAATCCGGGCGACTGCTCTGACCACTGAGCCACCCAGGACTTGGGATATCCCTGTGAAATTCTTCTAGTCTATCTGTATTTGCGTTTATGAGCTAACGTCCACCCTACAATGTCGAAATATTCTATTTCAACATCCGAAACGAGTATTTTTACAAATACCGACGATTCGGTTAAGTTGGGGCAGTGCTTTCAAATATTCTTAATTTTTAACTAAGTAATTTTTCAAACATTTATAATAATGTTAAAATCAAAAATTAAGAATATACTTCCTGGAATTCAGATCGCAACATATCTCCATACCGAGCAAGTTTAAGAAGCCTATTTATACTTATAAACTATATTGGGACACACAAAACATCGGGTTTCCTAATATTTTTAAAATATTTCAAATTAATTCAAATGGGTAGCAAACGTAGCCTAGAAAAGTTAATATTAACAGCATAAGAAACAAGTTCTCCTCCCTATCACAACACTTCCTCAGTAAAATTTTTAAAATGTTTTAATATAATATATATATGCGTCGCAGCCATCTAGTTAAATAAGCCAGTTAATTGGACGCCTAACCCGTTCATTAAACACCGGCATCCAATGAAACTGCTAAAGGACCACTAGCATTGAGCGCGTTTAACCAGATGGCGGAACTAACCATCTGATTAAATTAGCCAGTTAATTGGTTTTTGAGGCTTTTGACTGAGGCGTATGACTGTTTATATGATTAGTAGATTTAAGGTTCTTTTTTATGACCACTTATAAACTAAATCGATTTGGTTAAGAAGTGATAAAAAAATTACATTAAACCTACCAATCACAATCAAACCTCTTCAGTAAAAGACGATCCACCAGTGATGTGAAAGTTGTTAAACGTTGAGTGAATCTAGTTCATTTAATCACTGGCGTTTAATTAACGGCCAAGGCATCCCGTAAGCTGACTATTTTAACGAAATGACTACGACATACGTTATTAAATTAAAATACGTTCCGCAATTAGTATTATAAGTGAGTAGAGGGTGAAACGGGTTTAAGTCAATGGCTCTCATTTTGGAGAACACATGCTAAATCTAAATTTATGTTCATGCATCTCTCTCTGTCAACATGAAGACAAGAGCGATGGCTGTCATATAATTTGACATTTAGAAACGTCTGTTCAATGTTCGACCTTATTGATCGTGATGAAATGCAGTATTTGGGAATTACCTCCATACACGCGGTCCAAAATTGTCTATTGTGTATATGGCTTCTTTAAAATCTATCTAAATTTAGTTGACAGCTCTAAACAAAATCTTGCTATCTTTTTCCTATTCTATATTGCGAGGAATAGATAAGATATACTGTAGGTACCTACTTAAATTTAGATTCAGAATGTGTCTTTAGGATGAGGCCCAGTATATTTCTTGGCTTATTTAGATTAAAACAAGCTCGGTACACAAATGAGATTTTAATTGTAAAAAACTGATACATTATTTTTATTCAACTAGATGACAAACAAGCTGACGGCCCACCTGATGGTCAGCGGTTACCGCCGCCTCTAGATACCTGTAATAACCAGGAAAAATCACTTAATATTACAGGTGCGTTGTCATCCTGAGGCCTAAGGTGAAATGCCGTCCATGCCCAGTAAATGCCCAGTAACTTAACTTAAATAATACATACGTTTTTTACTTTTTTTATCACACACGTAATTATATACACACACACGTATATCATAAAAAAATTCCAAAGGTTATCAATTCGGCTGTAACTATGTTTCTTATCTCAAACCTCTGTCATTAATAAACCGATGTGGAAAATTGTTATATAATTGAAAGTGTATAATTTTAAATTCGTCTAAATCGATTAAGTAGTTTGGTTTTGAAACGAAAATAACTGGAATAATGAAGTCATCAATGTACCTTAGCGATAGTTCTGTTTTCTTTTGCTTTTCTGTGACATTTTAGTGGTGATTTTGATGATTATATTTGTATTGGAATACTACCAGGTTGGTCCACGTTCACCCATCTAGCTTTTGACCTACGAAATTTACCAATAAAATTGAAAATGAACATTTTTCCACTTTCAGTGTCTTGAAGTCGTTTTTTATTTTTGTTTAAGATCATTTTACAGACTGTTTCATATTTTCTCTTTTTGATATCTGACTTTAAAAAAAAACTAAAATAAAGAGCAATGACACGCAGTAGCAACTCTATACAGGATGTTGCTGTCAATACGACAATAAATTGAAACATGGGCTATATTAGTTCATAGAAATGGTTTGCCACTTTCAAAAACATCTTATTTATTTGATCATTTCATAAAATTTCTTTGAAATAATGCAGCCAATGTTATATTGTCATACAAATGTCATGAAATTAGTAATGAATATGATGTTTTTAAAAGTGGCAAACCATTACTATGAACTAATATAGCCCATGTTTCAATTTATTGTCGTATTGACAGCAACATCCTTTATAATTACGGTTGTATGCATCCGGTCTGCATCAACTGCATCTGCAGCTAAATCTGACAAAATCTAAAACATGGTGTTACCGAGGGATATTAGGTAGGACGAGCACTGTAACTAAAATGTGATAGTGAAGCTTATTTATAGCTAATTAATAAACGTATTTGAAAATATATTCATTAACCTTCTTAGTGATTATGATAATTGTTGAAGGTAATAACTTTTCCTTCCACGGTGATGACGGTGCATCTGCAGCCCATTTTTCTTTGGGAACACCTCCAGATATTCCGGACCCCATCCACGGTTTTGTAGTTGTCTCTATGGAACTTATAACTGCCCATTATCATCAGCGGGTGGCCGAATCGTGATTGAATGAAGGTTACACCTGTAAATATTTTGTGAATTAGTTTTACAACTTCCGGAGTAACTCTTGGCCTTCATCTCGTCTGATGGTAAAGGCCGAAGATGGAAGCGAGCTTCATCAGATTTCTCAACTACAGAGGAACTGGATATCTTACTTCCAACTGCCGGAACACAGCAATGCCCTCACCGGATTGAGGTAGATAGTCTCAACAGTTGTTGACCACAGAAGCGGTTAAATTAATACTGAATAAGGTCAATATAAGAGTCATTTCGTTCGCGATATGGACCAATCGCTATTTTGACCGTTAGAGACTTTGACTTATTCAGACACTGTACCGGTCGCGACGAATGTAATAAAAATATGTCGGAGGGTCTACGTCAGCGCTATGACACCTCCATTTATTCATGAAACTTCAACAGTATGCCGTACGTATGGTTTTACCTGACTGCATGCGGTCCGGCTGTATGCGGTAAATTAAAATTATAGTGATAAGAAGAAGAATCGGAAACCGGGGAGAGGAGAGGTCAGGCGAACACTCTGGTTACACGGGTTGCTGAGTCCCGGTGAAATTTTTCCATGGTTTTTGGCATGGCATAATTTTATAATTCCTTCAAAATAAGCTCACTCTTTATTAACTATATATAATATATAAAAATAAACTTGCTGTTCCAAGTTTTAGACTTCACAAGACAAGTCGCTCATTCATGGGGAAATGTATACACATTTATAACGAAGTCCCACCAAATGTAACTGAACTGCCTTTTCACAAACTTAAGTTATATGTCAAACAAACTTTAATGAAAAAAGGCTACTATAAGGTCCAAGAATATTTAGATGATAAGAATGCGTGGACACATTGAAATTCCTAAATGTTTTATAAGGTATTGTCTTACATTATTATATGTTTATTTACGAGTATTATGACTATTAACCTCTATATACCTATATTGTGATTGTGCATTGTCAGATAGCTTGAATATAACGATAATACTTTTGACATTGGATACCTACATTTTTGGTACGTTGATATACATTCTCTTCTAATTTTAATTATTATTTTCGCTGGGCGGCACTGCACTGCTAAAGGTTATATTTTTTTGACTACAAACATTGTAATTTATTATTTGAAAAGAGTGACTACACGAGTTTGTTGCCGGAATCTTCTCGGTAGTTCAACTTTTGGAACCGGTGTAAATTCAGACATGACAGACAGACAGAGACTATGACGTTAGTTAATAATTATGTTTTTTGTGATAGTTGTAAGAATGTGTTTTTTTTTGACGATTTAAAAGTGCTTCTTTGTGGCCTATTTAAATAAAATATTTTTTCTTTCTTTCTTTTTTTCTTTCTTTTTTTCTTTCTTTCTTTCTTTCTCTCTTTCTTTCTTTCTTTCTTTCTTTCTATAGGAGCCTCAATAATAAGATCAGCTTTATCTTCTGCTTGGTCGTCTTTAATTTACTTTCAGAAGTATTAATAATTGGAACACACACTATTAGAAAAAAATAAATAGGTACTTAACAAAAAATGATACAACAACTAACATAGAACTTGAGCAAGCTGTTACAATATGGTGATTTTACAAATTTACACAAAATACAAACAAATTGCCGAATAATACTTAGACAAATTAACTACTACATGTTACTTCTATTGGACAAGACTTTAAATAATTTTTTTTTTTTTTTTTTTTTTTTTTTTTTTTTTAATATTAAACAATGTTTCAACAGCATTTTTATACATATAATACAAATTAGTATTACCTAGACATGAGCCAATTATAGAAACACATTATGTTTATAGCAATGGTAGTTTTTATGGTAGATAGTTGAATAATATCACATATTACAATTAAAATATAAATACATAATAATTATAAAGAAAAACAACAGTTGGCAGGTATACAGTTACAAGAGAAGAAACTTAGTTAGCTTATGATTATGAGACCATGAATACAGTGTAATTGTGAGTGAGTGTTGAGTGTTGTGTGTGTGTGTGTACGCGCGTGTCAAAATGCGTGGAACAAAAGTGCTGCTTAAGGATGGTTTACATGTACTCTTTATTAGTTAGCAATTATCTATTAATTATTTGACTTAATGTTTAATACTGACCTATAATCTTTGATTACCCAATTATTTATATTGTTAATTGTTCAACTATTTCGTAATTTAATAATTTAATAATTCAATTATGCAATTATTCAATACTTTAATTATTCAAAAATTTAAAAATTTAATTATTTCATCATTATCATTGTGAATCATTATTATTGTGAATTCCCTGATATTCTAAAATAAGTCTCCTAACTGCAGTCCTGAAAACAGGTTTGGATGCATTGAATATATCAACATCTGAAAACAATTTATTATACGTTTTTGGTAACCTAGTAGACAAATCATTCGCCTCATAATTAGTACGAACCAATGGTGTATGAAACAGTTGAGTTGAGTGTGCCGAGTTCTTTTACTGGGAGCATTTAAGTTAAGTATTCTATTAGATAGCTGAACACAGTCAATTCTTCCAGAGCATATGTCATGTAATAAAGACATGTCCTGTAAATGGCGCCTCATAGTAAGTGACATTAAACCATGTTTTCGACATGACTCAGAATAGTTGTCACATTGGTAATTGGATCGAAAATTCAAATATCTCAAAAATTTCATCTGTATACGCTCTATAGCGTGGTCATGCG
Source organism: Nymphula nitidulata (assembly GCA_947347705.1). Lineage (NCBI taxonomy): Eukaryota > Metazoa > Arthropoda > Insecta > Lepidoptera > Crambidae > Nymphula > Nymphula nitidulata. The sequence continues at coordinate 4,819,275 of OX374626.1, forward strand.
TTACGTACTGTGGATTCCAGACATTACAACAGTATTCAAGAGTACTACGTACATAAGCATAATATAGAACTTTTATACAAAAAATGTTATCAAAGTCCTTGGTAGTTCTGAAAATAAAACCCAAATTTTTATAAGCCTTGTTAATAATGTGCTCAAAGTGAACATTGAATGTTAACTTTGAATCTAAATACACCCCTAGATCTCTTACGGTATCGGCCTTATTGATAATAATATTGTTTAGTGTAAAATTGTATTCTATGGGATTTTTACGCCTCGTAAATTGTATGTGCATACATTTTGCAGCATTAACTGTAATTCTATTTTCAACGTAGTACCCTGAAAGTCGATCCAAATCTTCCTGTAGTCTCAAACAGTCATGTTTGGAATTAATTTTCATGTAAATTTTAGTATCATCAGCATAAAGTAAAAGCTTTGCATGCTTCAGGCAAGAACCTATGTCACTTATAAAAGCTATGTAAAACAGTGGACCAAGTAACGATCCCTGCGGCACACCAGATGGGATAGCAATGTAATTGGAACGATTACCACCTACAACTACTGCCTGTTTGCGGTTGGATATATAAGATTTTACCCATCTTAACAAGTCGCCATGTATGCCGAGATGATAAAGTTTTCGTAATAGTATGACGTGATCGACACGGTCGAAGGCTTTTTCAAAATCCGTGTAGACCACGTCGACCTGTGATTGATATCCCATATCCCCGTGCACATCTCCAATGAACACACCCAGATTAGTAACTGTCGATCTCCCCTTAACAAAACCGTGCTGCTCGTCAGGTATTCCCTTTTTGATTAAGGGGTATATTTTACTATAGACGGCTCTCTCCAAGCATTTACTGACAACATTCAAAATTGATATAGGACGGTAGTTTTCTATAATGCATTTAGACCCCTTTTTGTGAATTGGGACGATGTGAGCTTCTTTCCATTTAGACGGAAAGACTCCTTCTGAAACAGAGCGGTTGAAGAGCAAACACAAAGGATAAGAAAGCGTTTCAGCACATTCCTGAAAAAATTTTGGTGGGATTTGATCGCTACCGGCACCTTTATTAACGTCCAATTTCAGAAGTAGCTTGCAAATAAATTTTTGAGACACCGAGATAGAGTGAATGGAGTCATTAGAGTCTGTTTCAGGGCCATCAGAATTTGGGGCATTGTATTGACTTACCGGTTGAATAAACATACGCTGAAAGTAATCGTTAAATGCTGCGCAAATAGTATCACCCTCAGTAAGTTTCCGGTTTTCATATGTCATGGAGCTAGGGTAAGCTGTAACACCTTTCCGCTTGGAATTAACATATGACCAAAGAAACTTAGGGTTTCTCTTAATATTGTCCTGAGAATAAGACACGTATCTATGATAGCACAGGTCTTGCATAGCTTTCGACCTTTTCCTGAGCATAGAGAAAATATCATAGTCTATCGGGTTTTTAAAACGCTTCCAACTGCGATGCACTTTTTGTTTTTCTCTTAACAAACAAATTAATACTCGATTGTACCATACAGGACAACGGCTAGAATATGTTGTGTCCGCTGTGGGAACAAGCTGACATATAACTTGATTTAATACGGAATAGAAACTGTCAACAGCTTCATCCATTGTACCACGAGAAAGCAATTCCTCCCAGTTAGTCCTGCGAAGTTCCGCATTCATAAGGCCATAGTCCGCCTTAAAGAATAGAAACCTCTTTCGAGGACATTTTGGTAAGCTTTTTACAAAAATATCGGTCACTTTAATTTCGAGGGTGTTGTGCTGAATGTCTTCTCTGACTAAAGGAAATTTAGAAATATTTATGTCAATGTTAAAATTACTGAACAAAAGGTCTAGGGTATTGCCGGCATTATTTGCATAATAGTTGTACTGATGAAGCCCAAAGAAGCTGGCTTGGTTTACTAAATGAATTCCGGAATTTTGTAATTCTACGCTCCCTTTCTTTAAATGCACTGGCCCAGACAAGTCCCAACTAATATTAAACAAATTAAAATCACCTACCAGAAGAAATAAATCATCTTTGTGTAACCGAGCAACGTCTTCAAAGACTTCTATACAGTCATATATGCGAGTAGGCAACTTTTGACCTGGTGCCATATAAGCCAACGCTATATGTAAATCATGTTTGGAGCCTATAGTTCGCCCCTCCACCGTGACCCACAGGCACTCGACATGATCGCGGTGCCACTCGGTGCGCGTGCGAGCGTTCAGTCGCCGGGAGCACAACACCATAACGCCACCACCGTTTGATCCGCGATCCCGACGGAATACTTCATACCTACTATCGGCCAATTCTGAGTCAAAAATACTGTCATTAAGCCATGTTTCCGTTATTAATACAATATCGTGGTCCGAGTTTAGTAAATTATTGTAAAATTCCAATGTTTTTGTTCTGAGACCACGAACATTTTGATAAAAAAAAATTCAAATGTTGCATTTTAATAAGTAAATTTCTAATCCCAAACTTTCAAACAATAATATTATAAAATTATGATAATCAATATTTTTGCCAGTTACATTTATAACAAGGAAGCAGCATTTCAATGTGGCAGTTTTCAGAAAATTCAGTTCATTACCTATCACAAGAACGATTAGTAGTGTGTTACATAACCTATGTAAGTAGGTATATATAAACATCAGGCCATCGTATCGGTGATCAAGCATTGGTGTGTTAATGTGAAGTGTATGTTGAGTATATGTGTATGATCTGAGTGATGTTTTATGTGGTAAGTTTATTATTTTTACATTTGACAACAATAACATGAAATGAAAGAATAAATTGTTTATAAGAACAAGTAAGTGGAATTCCGAGTTGTTGAACAAGTGAGAAAGTATTAAACAATTTTTTTTAGATCTTCCTCGCAGGATATTAGAATGTACGGTGTGTTTTCTGCTTTTCTTGTATATATCCGACAGTTTTTTGTCCATACAAATCTATAGTGATTTATTTTAGCCTTCTCCTTGACGTTATTTAGCAGAAGTTTATTTTTTATAGATAAATGTTCATTGATATATATAGTCTTAGGCTCACCCTGCATTCCGACATCCCTCGAAGTAAAACCACGACATTTACGAGCAGCAGATAAAATTTCGTCCTTTTTAATGCGATTTTTGAGACGGACTATTAAATTACGCGGTATCCCTTTCACTTGTCTTTTTGCTTGAACGCGGTGAATGAAATCCACATCATTAGCATGCAATTCCACTTTTAGTTGCTTCATGATTTTGTTTACAACATCCGGGAGGTACTCGCCGCCAGCCTCAGGAACACCAACCACCTCAATGTTCTGTAGCCTGGCCCACTGTTCTTGTTTCAAAGATGCTTCCTCGATGTTAATTACCTTGGCTTGTAAAACCTTGAGTTGGCTGTTGAGGCTGCTGTTTTCTGTCTGCAGCTTCTTGATGATGATAGAATTTTTGTCAACCGTACTCTTAACAGAATCATACAAGCCGCTCAATGCTGCTACTGATTTTTCGAGTTCTTGAAACTTAGCTTCAATACCATTTATCACTGATTTAGTTACTTCAGCTAAGAATTTTGGTAATTGACGTTGAAACGCAATTTCAATCTCTGCACGCATACTTTTTAGGACGTCATTGGAGCATTCGCTATCATCACGAATGGTGGAATGTGTCCTAGGTTTTGTGTTGACAAAATCCTCAATAGAACTGGAGGAGTCCTTCACAGGAGTGTTCGTGTTGTCGCCCCGCCGTTGCTTGGCTTTGCATTCCGGACACATCCAGGATGATGCTACAACTGTATCAGTCTTCTTTATGCCAACACAAACATTGTGATATTGGAGCCTGCAAGTTGATCTGCAGCACGTTAGTATGCTTTCTTTAGCTTTTAAATCACTTCCACAGGCACTGCACTTGACCATATTGAGGTTAGTATGTAAAAAATGACACGATCACAGCAGGACTAAGATATATATGGAGATTTATGTATTTGATATTAAAAATTACTGTTATAAATTAGAATATTGTAAATTGATGCAAAAATTAGGATAATTAAAATATTTAAAATATAAAAATTCGAGAGCTTATGTGTGGAGTTCAACTTTGTCTTCTTTGTCTTCTCAAATTTGTGATATTTTTTTTATGTAATTGGCTGGTGCGGATATCACAACGTCTGAGGTTGTGAATCTATATCTATCACAAATTATTAGAAACATTAAACAAACTATTATTAGAACTTATTAGAAAATATAATTTCGAGAAAATATATTTTATATACTTAAATGACTCACTTATAATTTTTAGTGATTATGATAATTGTACAAGGTGATAACTTTTCCTTCCACAGTAACGACGTTGCATTTGCAGCCCTTTTTTCTTTGGGAACACCTCCATGTATTCCGGAGCCCATCCACTGCTTTATAGTTATCTTTATGGAACTTGTAACCACCCATTACCATCAGCGGTTGGCCAAATCGCGATTTCGTGAAGGTTACACCTGTAAATATTTAGGAAATAATTTTCCAGTCTCCAAAATTAAAATCGAAATTAGATTTGCCGTTGCTGAATCCGGGAAAAATACTAATAATTAGTTTTCATTCAAATTAATATTTATTTATTTGCAAACATTGGTCTCCATAGGTGGATTACAAAATAAGGGACTTTATTAAATTTAGCCTTTCTGCGAGCTAATATTACATCCATTACACTTCAACATATTTAAATAAAACAAATTTTTACTATTAAAACATTTAGAACGTTTTGCATCTAATACAATTAACAAACAATACAAGAAAATGTATAAAAATAAAAATATGAAAACTTTAACAATTGTCAACATCATCATCATAACAGCTAAAGGACACCCAATGTCAATCCAATTACTTGCATTTTTTTTAATAGATGACAAACAAGCTGACGGCCCACCTGATGGTAAGCGGTTACTGCCGCCTATAGACACCTGCAATGACAAGGAAAAATCACTTGATATTGCAGGTGCGTTGTCAGGCCTAAGATTAAATACCGTCCATGACCAGTAATTACACTGGCTACCTTTCGCTTCAATCGGAAACATAGCGAACTGTTTCACGGCTGAAATAAGAAAGGCGGTGGTACTACCCAGACGACCCTACATACCTTGTGAAACTTGCATTATTGTTACACCATTAGTATTGTTATTATTTTTCATTATTTCAAAGTCTAGTTTTACACCAATGTTATGATCCAATTCTAAACCATATATAATCATCATCATCATATCAACCGATGATGCCCACTTCTGAACAAAGGCCCGGAAATTTCCAAATGGAACGGTTCAACATCTCACCGCGACCCTGACCAGGTAGTCTGTCTGTCGCCGCCATCTGGTAAAATTCGTCGCTTAATTGGATGCCTAGCCCGTGGAAGAAACGCCGGTATCAAATTGATTGCCTAGGCCGATAGTTAATTGGACTCCCTTAACGTTTAACGACTTGGCGTATTGAATGAATCCGGAAGACTTTTAGTTTGATTGGTGCGTTCAAGGTTATTTTATGACCACTTATAACCGACATCGTTTTGATTATAAGTAGTCATAAAAAAATAACCTGGAACCTACCAATCACTCAAATAGTCACACAAAAGCTCTGGTTAAACGTTGCGCTCAATGACATGGCTAGCTGTTTCATTAGATGCCCGGCGTTCAATCAACGGGCTAGGCATCAAGTTAAACGGCTAATTTAAACAGACTGCTGCGACATGTCCAGTGGGAGTCCGTCCTACTTTGCGCTATCCGGGACGTGGTCGCCATTCTAGAACTTTAACGCCATACCGGCCATCTGATCTGCCTGCTATGTGCCCTGCCCACTGCCACTCCAACTTGCAATCCTAGCATCTCCTATACCCTAAATACTAACAAATTACCAGATAGTAATAGTTTTAAGACAAATTAAATGCCACGTGGGCTTCTGTTAAGACATTAAAAATGCTGATATTTTTTATGTGACTGGTAAAACAACTAGCTTCTCTGGTTCTTTGGTCTCTCATAGGATAAGATTTTCTTTCATATCATCTACTAGTTCAATTATATCATCCTTTTTAACATATAACTATTATTTTGTGTGGCATCGATTTAACCAACACTCCACTCTTCGATTTTTTTCCATTCTCTTTCACTCTCTCATCTTAGGACTTCATATTTCGTTGAATTCTTTTTTACTTTCTCGCGATATCTTTTTGCCCCTTTTACTTTTATTTAAGTTTTTGAGATAATTCAAAGGTATATAGTAATTAAGTAAGGACTTAATTCTTTGTTTCAATCGTGATTATGTTCTTCGTTGCTTCTAACAATAACATTGTCTACAGTCATTATGCTTCCCTTACACCTGGTCGTTTTTCGTTTTCGGCACCTCCATTCTACTTTTGATCCCGAATCCCTTTCCTTGAAATAAACATGACCGCCATAAACCAACCTTTTCCCTCGGAACGAATCCAGAAAGTATGGTTCATCTGTAAATATTACCAATTTTATTTATTTAGCATTTTATCACTAGCGACTCGTAAGCACGCCGCGCCGTCAGCATAAAAATACTTTATCCTTAGTTTTGTTTTAAAATTATATAAGTAAATGTTCAAAATAAAAAAAAATCTTGAATATTTGATTTTCTTGATTTTCATTTCTATTTTTTTTTCTCCAATACACTTTCAGACTTTTTTGTAGTTCCAATACCTACTTTTCTAATACTTAGAATTATATTTAAATGAGCACAAACATTTTTACTGAAATATTACAATTTATTACTTTCAAGCAAACTTGCTTATTTTTTAAGTCGAATTTACATCAAGGGTAACCTTGAGCTTGAGACCACCCTTTATACTATCGTAATAGAAGCTTTCGTAAATTATCTGTTACAATTTATGTGCAAAGACCAATAAAAGTCGAAAAACACACTTACAAAATAATTACAGTTAAACTCCGGTGACAAAAGACAAAAAAAAATTACAATTGGGAAATTAAGCCATTTCCTAATTGTAATTTTTTATACCTTACGCCATCTTTAACCTACGCCAGCCCATTATTAAATTGACTCTTTCTTCTCGTTGCTTTGACTAGACAGTGGCATAGTGTGTAAACGATTATGACATAATATATCTCCCAGTTACTTGTAGCAAAATGAGCTAAGCTCGAGCTTTTAGACTAATGAAATTATAGTCAATATCGATATTTCAATATCTGGATAATGGCCTTAATTCTGTAGAACACAAGCTAAACCTAAATTTAAGATCGGTGCATGACGTTCTCTCAATATGAACACAAAAAGGATGGTTGTCATATAGATTGACATTTAGGAACATTGTTCAATTTTCGACCTTATTGAACGTTATAAAAAGCAGTGTTTAGAAAGCACCTCCGTAAGTACTAAAGAAATTTGGCATGTACATGCCGTCTAATAGTCTATGGTTTCTTTATGACAAACAAGCTGGCGGCCCACCTGGTGGTAAGCGGTTACCGCCGCCTATAGACACCTACAATATCTATCTGAATTTAGTTGACAGCTCTTATATAATTCTTGTTGTCTTTTTTTTATACATAAATTTAAATTCAGACTGTCTTCAGACATGTACATGCCGTCTAAAATAGTCTATGGTTTCTTTAATATCTATCTGAATTTAGTTGACAGCTGTAATATAATTCTTATTGTCTTTTTTTATACATAAATTTAAATTCAAACTTAGGCCAAATGGAACAAAAAAATGTATAGCCAGTATCCCTAGTACGAACATTTGAAATTTTGGTATCGTTGCCCGAGATACGATGATGATAGAGAACAAATTATAGTCGCAATAAAATTTTTGAATGGTTATGAAATCATTGACAGAAAAATATAAATGACGTCATACTATAGTTGTAATGTAAGGGTCGGTCGAGATCTAGACAGGATTTTCGTTCTCGGCCGAGACTGACACCGAAAAATTAAAAATGAATCTCGGCCGAGAATAGATAAATCGTAAAAAATAATAAAAAAAAACAATCCTAATCAACATCTTAATCCCGTACTTAAACAGGGACGAACGTGAACAGGCGTGTTTAATTTTAATCCCATACCGTCGATTTTTTGCCGAGAATGCCGAGACCGAGTTCTCCCGTTGGATTTATATAGTCGAAAATGCCGAGACCGAGATCTTGGTCGAGCCTCATTGTAATGTCATGTTTCCTATACAAATTAATTCGTCACACGCGACCATACGAAAGTTTCGAAAAAATGGTCCAGGCTCTACCAGCGTAAGTTAAATTGTAATGTTTCAAACAGGAATGCTCATTTATCGAGGCGAGAGACGCCTACTGATGGACTTAGGCCTATCCCAATTATTTTTTTAAATTAATTTTCAAGTTGATATCTCGAACTTCAATCACACTTTGCATAATAACGTTTGTCCCTTTGCAGGCTCTACAATATAATGTGTATTGTTTGAATTGTGAGTACTCTTCACAGTTCAAATGAATATAACAAACGTATTACAACTACTTCTTAAAATATTTGGAGGGCTTTTAGGAAAACCAAATGCAGGTTAGTCTTATAAATAACATATTATCTTCAATGTCAATACAAGCATAATTTAAAATTAAAATAGGGTGTTTGACAACGTTTTTTTTTATATTAAATAGTTTGTCAATATTGTCAGTATAAATAATGTAGAAGTAAGAGTTACACCTACAATTAACAGTTTCTTAGATATATCGATTCGTTTGATGAGCTGTTTGAAGTTTACAAAAAACGCTCCATAGAAAATAATGCTGAACTGTAACGCCACCGAATTTGTATGGGCGCATGGACAATTTTTTTTAAATATTAATTTAAACGGTTTAAATGAAATTTGTAAGACTTATTTAGCCAGTTTTAGACAATTTCTATGCCACATAAAATTTATATCATAAGTACTTACTTACTTAAAAAAAATGCTTTGTAAAGCGTTATAAGTGTAAGATTGACCCGGCAAACGCTGTTTCGCCATAAAAAAATCTGGAGAGGACCACCCAAAGGGTGTAATACCTAAGGCTATAAAAGCTATTTTTACATAATATATTTTTAGACCTACCAAATATACACAAAAAAAACAAAAATCGGCCAAGCAGTTTGGAGGAGTTCGATAACAAACACCGTGACACGAGATTTTTATATAATAGAAGAAGATAAGATAAGATAAATTGTTGTCAAATTCCCTATTGTATTAACCTACCTTACCTACACATATTACTCTCACAATTTATACTAACCTAAATTACCCGTTTTCCAAGAAGAATAAATTACTTAGTTATCATTTTCGACCCTAGTTACTTAATAGTCTTCTTTAGCTAACCATTCATTATTTTTAGTGCGTTCACTTCTTTGGAGTTATTAAAATTAAATTTAATAGTAATAATGTCAAAAAAACATTCAACGCAGTTAACGTCAAACCCTCTTGGTTGTATAGCCAGTATGAGCCATGACAACCAAGAATTGACTAAAATTAGATTTTTTGCAACTTTAAGTCTAACCTTACTTTATACTGAAGTTTTGTTTATACTGGTATCGTCAACATAGAAAAATAAAATAAAAGTCACATCTTGAACAACACCCCTACCCCCTACCATATAAAACGCACTCAAAGCCACTCCCTTCGTCAATTCGACGAACAAAACAAAAAATTAAACAAAGAACTATTTCTTAATTTTTGATTTAACCATTATTATAAATGTTTGAAAAATTACTAAGTAATTAAAATATAATAAAACTGCCCCAACTTAACCGAATCGTAGGTATTTGTAAAAATACTCGTTTCGGATGTTGAAATAGAATATTTCGACATTGTAGGGTGGACGTTAGCTCATAAACGCAAATACAGATAGACTAGAAAGGTCGCGGGTTCGATTCCTGCCTCAGGACGTGAAATTTTTCTAGTTTTATTATATTTTAATTACTTAGTAAAAAACTATTTTCTTTTTCTGGAGTAGAAACATTTTTTAAAAAAATAAATGTTACAAAAATATCTCCAAATAATTATTGTTTTTGCAGCGAATAAATATTACAGGTGAAGATTAATTTTATAACTTATCCTCATCTATGCTTTTCAACCGTACCTACCATCCTTTTTTAAAACATTTCCTTGATTTTTGAAGATTAGGTACCTTATTCTTGAATAATACCTATACAGAGTGGTGCCGTCAATACGACAGTAAATTGAAACATGGGCTATATTATTCGATAGAAACGGTTTCAAAAACTTTCAAAAACATCTTATTCATTTGATAATTTCATGACATTTGTATGAAATAATTAAAACATTGGCTGCATTATGGTGCTGAAGAGGTATCGAACATGACAGAACAGTAAGTTCACACACAATAAAAGAATGTTGATTCCTCATATTATTATTGTAAATAGTCAGAAGAGTTACTTTGACAGTCTTTGAAACACCAAATCTAAATTTCTACTGAGGCAACACTTATTTTGAATATAAACATTGATATTATTGCTGTGGTACTGATTCTAAACCACGTTTCTTTAGTTATACTGTCTCATTTTTCTTAATACAGCATAAAAGAGATAGTTACCTATACTTTGGTCATAAGAAAACAAAACCATTGGTTCAGAATCACCAACATTAATCTTTTTTAAAAGATGTTAAAATTGTTTGATTGGTCTTGACAGTTGAACTAAATTAACTCTAACATTAACTGATATTCAGTATGTATAAAATGGATAGCAGCTGGTAAACCGGCTTCTAGTCAAATTAAGCTACGATTTTTTTCTTGCAATGTCAGAACAGAATTTAAAAAAAAACATCACTTGTGATACAGCGACTAATACAGAGACTAGCTTCTAACTTGGCCTAAGGTGATAATATCACACATTCATAAACTTTTATTGTATTCCATCGTCACAAAAATAAACTTCAAAATGGGTGGTTATGATCCTGCCTGATCTTAATGATGACATTGTCTATGGTCATAACAAAGGATGGGCAGCCAGAGTTCTTCTTCACACATCGCCATCTTACTTTGAGACCCTCGTTCTGATGGACAGTAAAGCGATTGTTGCCGATGTCAAGGCACCGTTTACCAGATGAAGTGAAGCCAAAAAACGCTGAAAGTAAACAAGAATATATCAGATGAGGCTTGGTTATTTATATGAGTCTTTCAATATTTAGGTATACAAGGTGGTGCAGTCAATACGACAATAAATTAAAACATGGGCTATATTAGTTCGTAGAAATGAGTTGCCACTTTCAAAAATATCGTATTCATTTGATAATTTCATTCATTTCTATGGAATAATGCAGCCAATGTTATATTAATTCATATAAATGTCATGAAATTATCAAATGAATTAGATTTTTTTGAAAGTGCAAACAATTTCTATGAGCTAATAGCCCATGTTTCAATGTATTGTCGTATTGACGGCACCACCCTGTATATACTCGTATGGTAAGCTCACATCAGTTCCCTATACGGGGTTTGCCAGTTTATCTATATCTTCCAGCCATCTGGTTAAATTAGCCACTTGATTGGACGCCAAGGCTGTTGATTAAACGCCGGTATTCGGTTGAACTGGAATCCCTCAACTTGGCGTATTAAAATTCATCTCAATTGAAAGCCTAGGGCGATCGTCTTGTACTGAATTTTTGGGTAAGTAGTAGGTTCAAGCTTATTTTGTATGACACTTATAACCAAATTACTTCGGTTTTATGTGGTTATAAAAATAAAACCTAATTATTGGTAGGTACCAATCACACAAAACTGTTCTTAGGTACTAGACGACATTCGATGGCTAATTTAACCAGATGGTCGACAAGACGTTAAACGTTACGCTTAATGACTTGCCTATTTCTCTTTCAGCCGTTTCATTGGATGCCGGCGTTCTTAAACAGCCTAGGCGTCCAGTTAAGTGGCTGATTTAGCCAGATGGATGTGACATATACAGAGTATAGAAGAACGCTATCGAAATCGAAGATAGTTGGATGTTGGTCATACTAAGTCTAAAAATGCCTTGTCGAAAAATATTTCAGTCAGTTATGGCTACCAATGCGTGAAATAATGATCAGGCAAAGACAGATCTTATCCTCGGACTTCGTTACCAGACTGCTCCTGTAATTATCCTTGGAAAAGATGCCACCTTTGAGAAACTGTTATATCACGCGTCGCAATGTATTTTTTTTTAGTAATAACAATATTTTATAATTAATAATAATCAAAGGATTAAGTGTAAAGATGTCACGATAATGTTACAAAATCACTTTTTTATTATCGTATAACATTCGAAACTTAGGGCTCGATTAGACATAAATAAATGCAAAACTGAGACTGAATCTTCAAATCGCCGAGCTAAAAACCAATGAACCTATTATACTTCATACGAAAGCAGATATTGTAGATAGGCGTCGCTCATCTCAGATGGTCCGCTCCGAAAAACAAAATACTTACGACAACGATTGACAGTTTTTCACGAAAATTGCTTTAAAAGCTATTAAAATCCGATTGTTTATTTGTAAGTTTCATTTTTCAACACACTTATTTGACGATTGTCAACTAAGTTATCCATTGAATTGCAGATTTTACTTGTCTGCTCTGGTACAGTCGAGTACTTTAATATGTATCCATTTCAAAGCTACAAAATAATGTATGCATTTTGAAGTATCCACTTTAAATTACAGTCACCACGGTAATTATTTTATGTCCACACTTAATGTGCTATATTTATTTAATGTACACAGCAATAACGACTTTATTACAATGGATACATATTATAGTAATCGACTGTACATTATTATTATCTACCGAATGCTGAAATCTCAATCTTTAGTGCTTGAGAGATTTATAGCAAGCATATGGAAAAGCATGAACAAACACTAACATATTGAAAAGTTCTAACATAGTTGTTAGTACTTTATATCAAAATAATGGGCAAAAAAGAAAAAAAGTCTCAAATTTGTATATTTTATTTTTAATAATTGCCATTAAAGTCTCAATAAAAATATATGTGTAAACAAAAACAAATAAGCGTCGAGTTGTTAGTGTCAAATAATCAATGATTATGTGTCCCATTAACTTTTATGACAACCCCTTCAAAGGTAAGAACTCTTACTTTGCAACCGTGCATTTTCTTAGTGCACGCCCAGTAGCATTTGCCGCTTGCCTGTACTTTATTCCTCATGAAAGTATTATTTTTGTACATCAGCCTTTGACCCCCCCTACGTGTGGGCATCAGGAATCCTTCTGCATATAAGAAATGTTGTGATTACAAAACTAGATAGACTGCATGGCGAGTAGTGTCAAAAGGGGTTTTGGGAACAAAAAATAGACGTTTAGCTAACATTGAATAAAATAAAATTTTATAGGTGACTAAAACGAACACAAAAAATATGAGCCACATTTCTTTATGAACAATTTAAAAATGTAGGTAAAACACTTCGAATCGCTGTCTTTATGTTTCGGAATCCTTCTCATAGTCGGGATCACTTTCATGGTTGTGCTTCCCGCTCACCTTAACAACACTTTTGTCAACAGTGATGGCAGTGACTTTGCAACCTTGCCTTTTCTTACTGCAAACCCAGTAAGTGCTCCCTTCCTTGCAGATTTTATTTCTGATGAACACGTATTTTTTTATGTGTAGCTTCATACTGCCTCGGCACGTGGGAACTAGTACAGCTTCTGAAAATAATAAGCCAGGGGTGAGTAATATAAGAGCACAAAGTATATCTTTAATTCAATAACACTTATATCTCGTTTTTTAATACAACTAGATGCCAAGCAAGCTGACGACCCAACTGGTGTTGCCTATAGACATCTGCAATGATAAGGACAAAATCACTTGGTTTTGAAAGTGGGTTGTCATCCTAAGGCCCTAGATGAAATACCTTCCACGGCCAGTAATTACACTGGCTACCTTTCCCTTTGATCCGAAACACGAAACACACTGAACTGGTTTACGGCCGAAATATCAGTACTCACTGCAAACAAATTTCATAGTAAATTTCCCAAATATATTAATTCTAATGAGCATGAAAGTATAAAGACCTATTTATCAAGCCTCAAGATAACGAAAATTATGTCACACACATATACACATAATATTCCAGATTTCCAGTGGTCCAGTGGGCCTGATTCTTAAGACGCACTCTAATTCTAAATTTAAGTACAGTATATCGCTTTCTCACAATATGTAATAGGAAAAAGATAGCATGAATTCGTTTAGAGCTGTCAATTAAATTTAGATAGATTTCAAGGAAACCATAGACAATTTTAGACGGCATGTACGGATGTGCCTCCTAAACACTGCATTTTATCACGTTCAATAAGGTCGAAAATTGAACGCACGTTTCTAAATGTCACATTATATGACAGCTATCTTTTTCGTATTCATTACGAGAGAAAGAAATGCACTGGACTAATATTTACTCTTAGCATGTTTTCTCCAGAATTAGGGTCACTATTGGTTTTTATATTGTTTCAGCCCGCCGTGGGTGTATTACGGCTTGAGAGATTAATATTATTCTTAATTTTTGATTTTAACATTATTATAAATGTTTGTAAAATTACTTAGTAATTAAAATATAATAAAACTAGAAAAATTTCACGTCCTGAGGCAGGAATCGAACCCGCGACCTTTCGCTTTCCTTTTCTTTTTTTCTAGTTTTATTATATTTTAATTACTAAGTAATTTTTCAAACATTTATAATAATGTTAAAATCAAAAATTAAGAATATTTGAAAGCACTGCCCCAACTTAACCGAATCGTAGGTATTTGTAAAAATACTCGTTTCGGATGTTGAAATAGAATATTTCGACATTGTAGGGTGGACGTTAGCTCATGAACGCAAATACAGATAGACTAGAAGAATTTCACAGGGATATCCCAAGTCCTGGGTGGCTCAGTAGTCAGAGCAGTCGCCCGGATTGCGAAAGGTCGCGGGTTCGATTCCTGCCTCAGGACGTGAAATTTTTCTAGTTTTATTATATTTTAATTACTAAGATTAATATTATATTTCTAGTTATAATAATAGAAATAAACATACATAAATATAATCAACCATGATTCGAAGACCCATTTCTGAAGACAATGATTGACGAAAGCAAAAACTAGATCCACTGCACTTAAGTGGTTTAAAATGTAGAAAAGACAAATCAAATGTGTTATCAGAAAATCTTCACTTGATCAAGATTATGTAAAGAATAAAAGATTTTGGTTTCCTTATACTTCATTTAATAAAGTCATATGTAATTACTTATTATTTTCTTATCTTTAACGATATCCCCGACATGAAAATCAGAAAAAATATTACATATCATGACTTTAAGGTACACAAGAGCGCGCGGCTGGATACGGCATCTCCAGCACGGTTCAAGGTCATGGCACACTATACCGGCACCGCAACGGCACCGCCCCAACCCAGCAATTAACTTGCCATTCAAATTAGAGCATTAAGTTGTTAGTTGTACAATATATTTTGCAATATTAATATGAAAAAGTCAACGGCGAGCAGACCGCGTTCTTACAGCGAGCCGGCTGCGTCCTTACTACGCGCCGACTCCGAGTCGCCAGCAAAACAACAACGTAACCGAGACATAATGAAAACGTGAAAGTCCTAGGCGTGTTCAATCACAAATGTCATAAACAGCAAGCTTGGAGCTTGCGGCCGACGCGCAGACTGCGGGCTTGCACCTCGCGGCCGGCGCGCGAGCTTTGAGCTTGTACCTTCCGGACGACACGTAGCTAGCGCGCTGGCGGCTAGCCGTAGCCTGAATTGGGATGTTGCCTAAGTTTAAATTTGGAAAATATACGCTACCGTTACCCATAAAAACAATTCAAACTTAAAAGATATGAAATATTTGTTTAAGTTGTACTGTTTTGAAAATTAAAAAATAGTCATATTTTTTAAAAAAAATTATCAATAATGTTAATGATATTAGATTGCTGACATCAATCAAAACAACTATTATTTTGACAATTAATAAAAACATATTTAATACATAGTTATTATCAATTATGTCAGTATGCCCATACATTTCTTAGTAATATGGGAACATGTGACGTTATCTGTTCCACAGATTTTCTATGGAGCGTTCTTGGACGATGCGCCGCAACACATCAAACATACCACTATATCTGTGAAACTATTGATCTTAGACATAATATTTCTTTTGCAATATTTCTTTATGAGTTATAAACTTCTTATTAATGAAAAAAAAAAGTTGTCAACTACCCTATTCGAGGCGACGCTGTGCTGCAGCCGTGCTGTTGCGGAGCGGGTATAGTGTGCCATGACCTTGAACCGTGCTGGAGATGCTGCAAGTAGCTTGCGCATGTTGAGGAACCTGCGCAAGGTTATATGCATCGTGTAAAGAAGTATAACAATAATATTTTAATAATGAATTTGAAATGAGAAGTTATACGTTTTTTTTGCACTGAGCAAATAACTAGTGCATACTGCTCGCACAAATAGTCCGCGCTTTTACTTGCTCCAACTACTTGCATCGAGTAGAAGCACCTTAATTAGATAATATTACCGTAATCTTACGGAAGATTGCAGCCAATATGATTTAGGATTATCTCAATGCATGATATAAATATTTTAAATAGGTAAGTACTTATTATTGCGAATTTGCGACCATCTTATCTAAAACGCTAAA
The DNA here is from genome assembly GCA_947347705.1 of Nymphula nitidulata. Lineage (NCBI taxonomy): Eukaryota > Metazoa > Arthropoda > Insecta > Lepidoptera > Crambidae > Nymphula > Nymphula nitidulata. The sequence goes on from OX374626.1 coordinate 4,835,891, forward strand.
TCAGTGCATACTTACTCCCGAAGAATAAATAGAATGATGCCAAATAAATAACCAAGCAAATAAATAAATAAATTACGCAAGATTTGTGAATGAACTACCTACAACCAAACCGCTTCTTATAATAAATATTTGAAGCGCTAAAAATATTTTTGCGCTACCTTACATAAATGTTAACACAGAGTGGTGTACGGAAAAATCCTCCAGAGTTTATGTATACCATTACAGAACATGTAAATGTATTTTGTAAAATAGTAAAATAAATAAATAAATAAAAAACTTCTTTGTAGCATAATAAAAGGAAAGCTACAAAAAAGGTGTCTTGATTAGGTCCTCAGAACTAATAGGAAATATGCATGAAAAAATATACTGGTTTAGTACATTTATAAAAAATATAACTATCTAAAATTTTACTTCTAATAGTGAATATATAACTGAATTGAGCCAAAAATCCTCGGCATTTTTGATCATAATTCATATTCAGTTACCAATATTATTGTTGAACTGCTGTGACATTTTAAAAACATAACATAATAGATTTATATTAAGATATAAATTAAACTCAGAATTCAAATAAATCAAATCAGAAAGATTTCTTCATAACACACGATATAAAGTTCATTTCATAGCACACATGCTATGTAATGAACTTTATAGACCCAAATTTACAAGCAAGTAATAAATTGGAATGATACAATATACTTTATTTAATAACAGTTATAATATTAGTGCTACTACTATAACATCAATACATATATTTTTTTTTTAAATCGATTGGGTAGTTTGCTTTTTAAATCAAAATAACTGGAATAGTTAAGTCGTCTATGTATGCAAAATTGCGGATTTTTGCTTTCCTTTGACTTTTTAGTGAAGCGAGTCGATATTATGAAACAATATATGCTGACGGTCACCCATCTAGCCTTGATCTTAGAAAGTTATCACAAAAAAATGTGAAAAAAAATAGTATTTTCGTTGGTTTACTGTCAAAATCTGTTTGTACTATACGGAACCCTCATAACTAGGGCATATTATTTTGGAATTAGTTGGCACGAAATTGGAGTACGAGTAGTCCACTTTTCAGCTGAGGGTGTATATTGATGTTTTTATAGGCTTTCAGCGTTTGTAGGGATTATTTAAATCTCCTTTAAAATAGAATCTTTTTACGCAAATTAAAAGCAAGTAACGAAATGAGAGACTAACGTACACGTATTGAATTCTAAAGACTTTCGCATTAACCGCCGTTAACAGACGTGGTCTGCTAAAGCAACTGCTAGTTTTGCGCGTAGCCAAAGCCTGGACTAAGGAGTAGGAAGATTCTGTTCAAATGCTTTTAGCAGCATTTTATGCCTAATACAAACATTACTCAGCTGGGCTGCTTAACAGCGTACGATATTTCCGCTTAGACAACCTTGATACTCGTATTTATACCTATTACATACGGTTACATGTTTAAGATTTATTATTGCTTTATTTTGGACAAAATGTACGCTAAAATGTTGCTTGGGAAGGTATCTTTGGTTTTCTCTCACTTCATAAATGTAGCAGATCTGGAAAGGTTTAATAATCTGTAACAATTTAGTAGAATATTATTATCTATGGTCCAAGCATATTTAAGGAATCCATTTTGACAGCTTAGCTCTCTTTCCCGATCTGCTCGGCTTCAAATATACCTAGATTAAAAAGTGAACACTAATGTTATAAAATATCAGAAATATAGAACGCATTGGCATCTCCGACTTCTGGTGGTTTCATTGCTACACGACACTACATTAATTAAGATATTTAGCATATTATAATTCTTGCACCCACTTTCTCTGAAATCTTCTACTTATTTCTTTTCCCTTTCGGATGCCTGAAACGGATTACAAAGCTCGAAAGGCCCGTGGCTAAACCGGCGACTAGTCGCTGCTGGCCGCTTATATTTCGATGTAAATTAACCCCGTATTTGACGCTGTTTATTTAGTTATGAGTGTGACAGTTCTTTATCTGCACAATTTCATTGTTGTAAGTAATAATTTGTGCCTTACAAGAGTGCTTCCTTAGTTTCACACAACGCCACGTCAGCCGTTGCCCATTCCTGTCTGTCCTCTTGTTATAACGGTGACCTCCAATTTCGATGACTGGCTTCCCGAACATCGACTTGCGAAAAACTGGTTTGAGTTCTGGGAAAACAAAATCATACATAAATGTTGAGTTCTTTGGGATTTTACTTAATAATATACCTTGACTTTACAATCACAATACTTTATTTTTTAATCATCACTTACAAAATCAACATAGTCATAAACCTAAGACGCCATTATATGAGAGAGCTACCGGAAATCTTGCATGAACTAGGGATGGGACTAGACAGTAGAGATGTGCATTGTATCTTAACAATAAATAGATACTGACATAACAAAACTTTTTCAGTCATTCGGTCATCATTTACGTTTCATACATAACATAGCCTGTTCACGTAGCGTAAAACATGCAACGCGACAATTACGTTCTGACCCAAAACTTAAGAATGCTGAATTGTTTTTAAACACAAGCATTTACGCCTTTTACTTTATACACACATATGTTAATTAATTTGTATATAATAATTATGTGATAGGTAATAAATGTTAGTAACTGGACATTGGTGTTGTTACTCTGTCGGTAGACCCTTCGACCTGACACTCATCAAATCCTCTCACTGCGGCCAGGACACCTGTAGCCGTCAGATACCTTAGTCTTGTAAGCCTGCTTGACTGGCAGTGAGAAAATCCAACATCATACCTTATTCCTTACCACTTTCCGTCTGTTACCTTAGGTCGCATGGTACAGACATTCCGTACTATTTATATATGTATTTATCAAACATATGGTTAGGGCTAGGGCTGTTAGGGCAGTTAGGGCGTTAGGGTTGTCCGTAGGATACAGTCTTCCCCTTTCCAATACATGTATAGTCTGCTAAACATAGACACGTAGTTGACTATACAGAGCCAACTAACGAATGAACTATTAAATGAATAAAGATGACTTAAAATGAAACGTTTCAGATTATATTAGATAGTAAAGTTTATTAGTTATAATGTAACAATGATAATTATTTTTAACCTACCTATTCCACCTTTTACTTGTTCTAATGTATATGTTACTTCTAAATGTCAAAATTTGACAAATCTCAGGATTTATCAGCTAAAGCACATCACCAACCCAAACTACCGATAAATGCTAGGAATAGCCGATAAATCCTAAGATTTATCATACTTCGGGACTTCAGCAGTAGCAGTAGGTAACATATACACCTAACATAACTTGAGCTTTCGCAAGTTGATAGTATTGCACGCAGTAATTAGTAAGTGTATTAGGTGCACTGTAAAATAAAGTGTAAAGTGTTAAAATTCAAGGCCTTGTCGGTGTTGTTTATATTACCTATTTCCATCAGTATTAACCACGACAAACCTATCCAAAACTTCGTAAGAAAATGCAAAGTGTTCTCCTATGACTCTCAATCCAAATACGAAGCGGATTCGGAACAAAACAATATCCGCCTTGTTAGTTAGACCTCTTTTATGGGCAATATCATCCTTCAAGGGGGTAAAAAGAGGGGTAAAAGTTTGTATGGGGAATCAATAAACGCTAAACCGAATCAGATAAAATATGGCATGGAGATAGTTTAAGACCCTTGAAAGGACAAAGAATCTCTAGCTTTACTTTTAAAACACTCTTTTGTGGCAATGTAAAATAATAATTTAATAGTGAGATCAAAGTTCATTTGGGTTTTGATTTTAAAAAATCCTTTTTAAGATATTTAAAAGGCTAGATATGAATAATTACGAAGAAATATACCGACATTAAGTGCTCCATGCTCTTGATTATTTTGTACAAAAATTGTTAAATAGTTGTTAATTTGAAAATATTTTTAAAAAAATAATAAATATTTACTGCCATAAATTAGACAATTTTTTTTTTTTTTTTTCTATTCTAAAACTATTTAAATAATTGCCCTAAATTACGCGAATACTTCAATAAATATCTAACATTACTTATTTATAAAATTATATTCAAATGGAATCGTTGTTCATATTGATGTTTTGCATACATGTTATGCTAATTGGCCATCATATTTACTTAACAATAATCGGTGATTTTGTAAATGTTAAATAGTAATCGCATAGCTTTCACTCGTTAGGGACGACGTTCAAAATATCATATGGATTCGGAAGTTAAAAATATTCGCTCTGAGGCACAGTAACTTTAATTTGACGAAATTGCATATACGCCGTTTATCTCCGATTAGGCTGATTCAGTGACAAACTAGTTTATTGATGATTTACTGCTTCGTAAGCTGGCACCCATAGATAGACAATGTGTCTACGCTGATAAAAAATATCTCACACATTTTTTGGCATTCGATTTCAAAATGCCAACTGATGGCAATCGAAAGACACTTTCAACTAATGGGGCTCTGGTGGAGCTCCGAACTCTACTGAGAAAACCTACTTTTGCATTATTCCCTACTCACGCTGACGATATAATACCCATACGATCATGCCAATAGAAATATAAGAAATTGTCATAATATTACTAGGTGGTAGGGTCGTCTGGGTAGGTAGGTAAACCCACCGCATTTCCTATTTCAGTTGAAAGCAGTTCGCTGTATTTGGGATCGAAGGGAAAGGCAGCCAGTGTAATTACTGGGCATAGAAGGCATTTCACCTTAGGCCTAAGGATAACAACGCACCTGCAATACCAAGTGATTTTTCCTTATTATTGCAGGTAGAGGCGACAGTAGTCACTTACCGGTGGCTACCGTCGCCTCTACCAGGTCACGTCAGCTCGCTTGTCTTACGCAGGTTATGCATGATTATGACAGTTTCTTATCTCCACAACATCATTGTGTATAGTGATCAGTTGCGCAGTGCAGAGCCGCCTGCGTCGTTTTACACAGCGCCACGTCACCCTCAGACCATTCCTGTCTGTCCTTTTGTTATATCTATGGCCTCCAAGTTCGATGACCGGCTTCCCAAGTATGGATTTCCCGAATACAGGCTTTAGTTCTGGAAACAAAAATATTATAATTGCACCATTTATTTATGATACCGACTTAGCTTACGGTAAGGATTTAAAATGAAAGTTTCACATAAAGTTTGTTACAACAAAAAGAACGTTTATTTAGCTAAAATTTTGGAATGACTGTTTCATCAACAATTACAATATTATTAACATTTATTAAAATAAATATACTATACAGGATGGTGCCGTCAATACGATAAAAAATTAAACGTGGGCTATATTAGTTCATGGAAATGGTTTGCCACTTTCAAAAACATCTTATTCATTTCATAATTTCATTTTATAAAATAATTTTTGTTTTTGAAAATGTAAAACCATTTCTATGAACTAATATAGGCCATATAAATGAAAAAAATATTAATTATTATTATTGCAAAAAATAAACACAAAAAAAATAATTTGTATATAAAACGTAAATTTTACTAAGAAATAATTATTTTTCAATTTTCAGACATTTAGTTTTAACTAGAGAACAATTTTGACGTTTCTATAGATTTCTCTAGATTAACTTGTCAAAGTTATGCTCTGAATATGTGTCATCTGAGGACAGATTTTTTTTTATACAACAAGATGACAAACAAGCTGACGGCCCACCTGTTGGTAAATGGTTACCGTCGCCTATAGGCTGCAATCACAAGGAAAAAATCACTTGGTATTGCAGGATCGTTGTCATCCTGAGGCTGAAGATGAAATGGTTTCTATGCCCAGTGACTACACTGGCTTCTTTTCCCTAATCTGGCTCTAAGTAACTCAAAATAAAAATTACATATAATAACAATAACAGACCCATATTAGTAATTAAAATAGAATAAAACTAGAAAAATTTCACGTCCTGAGGCAGGAATCGAACCCGCGCCCTTTCGCAATCCGGGCGACTGCTCTGACCACTGAGCCACCCAGGACTTGGGATATCCCTGTGAAATTCTTCTAGTCTATCTTGTATTTGCGTTTATGAGCTAACGTCCACCCTACAATGTCGAAATATTCTATTTCAACATCCGAAACGAGTATTTTTACAAATACCGACGATTCGGTTAAGTTGGGGCAGTGCTTTCAAATATTCTTAATTTTTGATTCACATCATGTTCATGACATACACATGACACATGTGTATCATGTTTTTTGATTTTTTTTTTAAGAATTTTACAGGGATATCCCAAGTCTTGGGTGGCTCAGTGGTCAGAGCAGTCGCCCGGATTGCGAAAGGTCGCGGGTTCGATTCCTGCCTCAGGACGTGAAATTTTTCTAGTTTTATTCTATTTTAATTACTAAGTAATTTTTCAAACATTTATAATAATGTTAAAATCAAAAATTAAGAAGACCCATATTAATTATTTTAAATACATACAAGGTGTCTCAGAAATCACCAAAAAAAAATTCTTTATCGTAAACTCAAAATGAAAATGTCACTACTCTAATAATTGGCCTCTAGTAATATTAGGTTGTACTTTAGTAATTTTAGGTAAAATGACATTAACACCCGATTACTAGAGTAGTGACATTTTCGTTTTGAGTTTTCGATAAAGATTTTTTTTTTTTTGGGTAATTCTGATACACCTTGTATAATTACAATAAAAGACCCACATTAATTATTTTAAAGCATTAATCATACATCTACTACAGGATGTAGTGGAAACGCTTTCGATAACACAGGCGGATGGTAGTACTGGTCATCCTCAACAGAACCCCGATCGCAATAATTTCCAATGTATTTACCAAAGCTAAACCAAAACGTTCCGTTGCGCACAATTTGTGTTGCGCGAAGCATTTAAACGGCTACTACCAATAAGCTTTCTTTCGGAACATCCGTTGATTTCTTTGATTATAATTATATTACATATTTATTAAGTTTAAATTACATGAATTAATATAATAAAAACTTTTTAAATTGAGTAAATATATCGATCGATTTTTGTCAGCATCTATATACTAAGACCTTACTATGGCAACGTATTTTCCGCTGTCCAACAAACATTTTTGACATTTTTTGAAAATTTGCTTAAGCAATTTTTACATTTGGCTAAATTCAATTAGACTCTGAATTTAGCCAAGTGTAAAGCGATTTAAGCATAGGTAATGAATGCGTTTAATAATTGTCTGCCAGTTTGGCGGGATTTGGTGGTGTAAGTCAAGATTCTTGTTTAATGTATACGATGTAATTAGTTACTCAAGAATTCTTTGAATTGTCCAGAGTCCAGATTTAAATCTTACATCTTTCGGTTCTAATACATTAAATAAATTATTTGTTGTAGACAGATTTTTTTAAAAGCCAATATTTTTCTACCCGACACATTCTGCGTCTTTTTTTAGTAATTAAAATCGAACGCAACCAGCCCTATCCTTTGACACAGCCTTTAATGTTTTGATAGACTCATGCGAGCGCTAAGTACGTGCGACACGCTCGGAATTCGCTGCTATACTGTTTTACCAAAGACTATATTACCAACTCCGTGTGTTTTACCCAGCTAATTAGCTCAAGGTGTAAAGAGCAAGCTCTTATTCGCCCACGCTCACTGTCTGAATTTAGCTGGCCTAAATTTAGTCAAATGTAAAGACTACTTTATTAGGCACTAACTAAATCAACAAACATCCCATAGATGGTTGCCATAGTAACATCTTTGTATCTAGATACTGTGAAAAACCGATCGATATATTTACTCAACTTAGATTTTTTTTATTAAATGAATTGATGTAATTTAAACTTAATAAATATTTAACATAATTATAATCAAAGACATCATCGTATGTTCCGATAAAAAAACTAATTGGTGGCCGTTTTAATGTTTCGTGCAACACAAATTGTGCGCAGCGGAACGTTTTTTTGCTTTGGTAAATACAATGTAAATTAGCGCGATCGAGGCCCAGGGACTTGTTGAAACATAATAATTATGAAGTCGCGAAAAAGAACAGCCAGCCTTATTTTTCGAGAGCGAACAAAAATGTGTGCCTCAGTCACCGTAAGGTTTTTGTTTGTCTCCTATTTAACAAAATTATTTAAATTGACTAGAAGTTAATGAGTGAGATCTGTACTCTCAACTATCTTATTAATTCTTATATTATATTTAATAGGATTCCTACCATATATTACAATCATACATTACGAATTTACAGAAAATGCCAGTCTGAAAAATCTACAGGCAGGATTAGAACAAGGCACATGGCCTTACCTAATATTTTCAATACATTTTCTTTTTTTTTAGAAGCAACCTGACTTATTTAGACAAACTTTTTTTTCTGGTTCTTCGTCACTTTAATTAACTATAAATTTATATAAGTGCTACTTTGCATGTAGGTAGCGATTTGACTCGTTATTCTCTTCTTGATTAACTTATCTAACATTCAGTTTTGTAGATACATTATATGATACAACCGGCATAACTTTATCCTGGTCCTTCGAGCCGGATCGATTTTTTTTTATGTCGTTTTATTTACTGAATTCGTTTTATACCTACTTTGGAATGGATAACCTTTTTATGTTTTATTCGACTTCAAAAATTTAAAGATTATACCGCTACAAATTAGTGGTTGTGACAATTTTTAAGTCTAAGCAATTTATTGCCTATAGTGATGGCGGTGGCTCGACACTGCCTATCTTTCTTGATGCACACCCAGCTGATAGTAGGCCCTCGACTATCACTCCTTTTATTATATCGATAACAATCGATTATCATTGACGGATTGCCAAAACGGGTTGTGCTGAATTCGGGGACCGGCAATTCTGTAAAACAAACAAATTATTATGACCAGTCTTACGCAGGCCAAACATTTTAGGCCGATTAATTAAAATCAAATTATATAAGTAATTACATCGCAGTACGCAGCATTATTTTTGACAATTATTTCCAAATAATAATCCCTGATAAATTCATAAAACTCTTTATTTGAAATGAACTTATAATATTAACAAATCTTCAAACTTTGTGAACCATTTTTGGACACATCAAGGGTGGTTATGGAAGCCATGCATTTTGATTATAGTCCCATCATTAGTCAGGGTCATGAGTGCAGCCGTGCACCTTAATATGGTTCCTTTCTTGACACAGACCCACCTGGTCTTCGGCCCTCGCTCACGCTCCTTGCTGAACCGAAACCGATTTACGATAATTACCGGATTGCCGCGATTCGACACAGAATATTGGACATCTGTAAGTATATGTATGGGGCATCGTTAGTGATGAAATTATTCAATATTACATTGATGTTAAAATGAATGTTAAATATGACTTAAATATCAATATTTAAGTCATATTTAATATTCCATGGATTTTCATGCTCATGTATGTTTGTATATTTAGTATGTTTCTAATAGTGTACGAACATATTATTATTATTTAATTTGGTTACCTATACCAAGGAAACAAATACAATTCGATTTTCTTCTCACGAAAAGAGTATAATATGGAGAGCTTAATATGTGTAAGAATAAAGTGTAAAATACTGTTTTGCACTCTTTTCTTTTCTATTTACTGTAAGACCGCCCCACCGGGCTGGCTAAAAACAAGAATCGATAGGTACTTAAAAGCTCTTGTATTTCAATAGAAAAATAATAATATATATCTCAGTTAGTTAAGGTTTGTAAAGTTTGGATTACAATCTAGATTTAAATTGTATAATTCTATGCTAAGTGTTTGTATGATTGTAATCTGTTTTATGTAAAAACTAACAATAATTTATAATTAATCTGAAGAAGAGTAAACAAAAAATAATCAATAACAAACACACTTGAAGCTTTAGTTCACTTTACTAGAATATTTTTAATTGTCCTAATTTAAATTTTTAATAAATTTTAAAATACATAACTTTGTTAAAGAAAGCAATGTTGGTAATTTTTCACACTTCTTGATGATATAATACGTAAAAATCAAATAATGGAGCTATCTGCATTAATACGTATAAAGAATCAACCAACTGTTTATTTTTAATATAAATAATATAAGAGCCAATCAACTAGATAATCTAGACTTCATAGGAATGTAGGTAAATACTGCATATTCACAAAGTCATAGCTTCAAAACCGAGTTTTCTGCACCTAAATGGAGAGTCATCAAGTAATTACCATATTTTTGAACACATAAAGGAAATACTTAACATGAATTATTGTTTTGGATACAGGACCCTATTCTCGTTACACTGATTTAATCTAACATTGAGTATAGCGTACAGTACCATTTTTTCCATATATGAACAGAAAAGGTAACGATTTCTTTAGAAATGTCATCATCATCATCATCATCACCAGCCTATACACGTCTGGGCCATAACACCACTACGCTGGCCCAATGCGGGTTGGTGAGTTAAAGAGGTTGCAGTAACAACCGGGACCAACGGCTTAACGTGCCTTCCGAAGCACGGAGGAGGTCGAGATAACCAACTTTGATTGACCCATCCCAGGATCAGTCACGGCGAAAGTTGCTTTGTTTTTCGTATCTAAACCAGAGCGCTCAAACCAATACGCTACCGAGCGCCTAGAAATGTCAAACGATTCAAATTCAAACCGCTAATATTACAGACATCTTTAGAATGCATGTAAGTAGGGAGTGGCTTCCTTCTACAGCCTTGCTGAAAGAAAGAAAGACGTGCAATGTCTGTACATTGCAAGTGGAAACGCCAGCACTTCAAGAGTAGTAACATTTGCACTACGAAAACCGCCTCTATAACCAACGGAGTAGGGCGCTGTTACGCATTATGTACTGTCGACTGTACTATCTAGCTCCTCACTCACGGTAGATCCTTAAGTTTAAGTATTTAGTGAATTTAAACAATATTTAATAAAAAATGCAAATAAATCACTCTCAGATCACGCAACAGCGAACACCAATCTCAGTGTATTACGTCACTTGTTGTTAGCATCAGAAGCTGTCAAAAGAAAGCCATCTAAATCACCATAGCAACTTAGCAGTGTTTAGTAACAAGTGACGCTACTGCGTTCACGTGACATGACCAATGATCGCCTTTCAATACGACAATACGTGCAGGATAACTGTTTTTACATTAGGATTAATAATATAATATTTTATTACGGTTTAATTATTCCAAATAAAGCGGAGAATATTGAATTTCAATAAATGGTTCAGTTACATTACGAGTATTGCTTCTGCTTTCCACAGACGTTGGACCATCCTAACCAGTGGGACAATTCTGCTATTTATTTGCCACTCCATAGAAAGCCAAAACGCTAACAAAACATTATCAGTTGGTTTAACTTCGGCTGGATAATCGTTAACAATGTTGCAATACAACAAACAAATATGGTTTAGCTTAGTGAGTTGACAGCTGTTAACTTTTGACAGTTCAACCAAAGAAAGATGGATGCGCTGAGTTATCAGAATACAAAGACGTTGTTATTGTAACTAAAGCATTTCTGATTCGGTTCAGATCAGAATACTACGATAATTATTATCACATACTTAATTTAGATTATAAGTGATTATCATTGCCGTATTTTTAATGATCTCTATAACCGTCTTTTTTGAAAATCATTCGTAAACTTTATTACAACACTTATGGCGCCATCTTGTATCTGAAAGAAGAGTTATTTTGCGAAAAAAAATCTTATGATTCTCGGCTTTCAGTCTTGAAACTTCTTAAGCTATAAACTATACCGCGAAACAATACCAAAAGTATCACCATATTTGCCGCACATTAATTTTGAATGCCTATTTAAGGTTAAGAAGAAAAAGAAGGTTAGACTAGGCCCATAGTCCCACTGGTCATGTCCTTTGAAACGGAATTTAATGAACATGATTTTTAATAAGTGAAAAGCTGACCTACTTTGCGATTTCCGGTACGTGGTCGCCTTTCTAGAACTTTAACGCCGCATCGGCCGTCTGTTCTGCGTGTTTTGTACCCACTGCCACTTCAACTTGCTAGTCAGTTCAAGAGCTAGGTATGTCAGTAAAAATAAAATCTTTATCTTCTAGTTAAATGTATGTGTGTATGTTTAAATAGTCACATTGAAAATAGTCATGATCACTATTGCGGACTATAATAGACCTAATAATAGTTTTTTTTACACCAAACACACATGAAACACTTTGCCAAAATTTGTCAACATACATAATGGAGCCGATTTTAACGACTGCCGTAATACGAGCTTACCGTACTTTTAGCAAATACAAGACGATACTAAGTATGCTACTTTTCCCAATTTTTCAGTCATATCTATGCGTATGCGGCCCTTTGGTTTTAATCAATTCCCCAGCATACGTGGTCAAGGAAGCGGAACACCTCATGGAGCTTCTTCTGCTACAGACCCACCAGATCCTAGGTCCCGACTCACTGTTCTTGGAGTACTTATAACCATGATGCCACAGATGACTTCCACCGTCTTCTATTATTAATTCTGCAAGAAGAACAGAAGTCAGCAGCACGAGAAACGTAACAATTTGGAGGATCACTCATATGCAGACATAACGATTGTCATTTATAGACTCATTCTCTTCTTTTATACAATTAGATGACAAACAATCTTGCGGCCCACCTGGTGATAAATGCCTAACAAATACCTACGACAAGGAAATAATTAAGTGATTATTTCCTATTTTAAATTGCAGGAGCGTTCTCATCCTGAGGCCTAAGACGAAATGCCTTCCATGCCCAGTAATTACATTACTGAAATATAGAAATAGAACTCTGCTTGGATATTGGTAAAATTATATATTTATTTCGTCATAGCAAACAGATTAAAATTACATTGCAAAAACAATTAAAATTAAAGATTATACAAAAAAAAACAGCGAATGATTAAAAATGTTAACTTAAGGCACTAATTTTAATATAAATGTAAAGCAAATTTAATTTACCTAAATATAAAGGTGTACAAGATGTAACTCAGATTCAGAGATTAAAGTTCTAATAACGTTAGAAAAAGCTTACTGTTAACACATATAAATGTTAAAATTACTTTTAAAAAAATTATGACTAAAGAGATATTATAGAATTTCTTTTTTTTATTGATTTTTTAAAATTATTTTAACTTTAGAAAGATTAGATTTAAAAATAATAATAATAATAATATTTGTCATATTTCATTAAAATGCTAGCTATAACTACTGTTTTTTAGAAGATAATATTATTTATTACTAATCTAGCAAATGTATAGATTGTATGTACAAGAAAACAATAGATTTTAACACGATAAAATTATTGCCCATTTTATTTTTATTAATTGGGATATTATAATTTTTCATGATTGCCTTTAAATAAGTCTACGTTTAAACTTTGCTAGAAAATCCATTTATATTCCATGAAATTTCTTGCACAAGGAAACATACAATTGCAAATAGTTTCATAATAAAGTATACCTGTAAGGAAGAGTGGTCGAAGATTATCTGACCAAAATATATCTTAAGATTTATTTTATTTTTACTAATAATATGGATTGCTTTAATATTCATCGCTACTTATTGTAACACGATCCAGGAATCATTGGAGTCTTAAAATGCGCTCCTAATATTAAAAACGATACAAATAAGTAATAATTGTTATGTCTATTTATTATTGCTCCTACAATTATTAGTACGAGATGAAAAGTTTTTAAAAAATCTGGTTTCATTAAATCCGTCAAACACAAACAAAATTGGAACCTTTTTGTCCCACTTTTTGAAATAAATTTAAACACATTATACTGATAGAGATACACATATTTTTAAAATACCTCTGGAAGAGATGTCTTATAGAGATGAATCCACTGTTGCTAACTTCTTTATACATTATTTATCTGTTGTAATTTTTTAAGAGAAATAAAGAGTACAATCATATTAAGTTAGAACTGCGACCCGAAAGACGAAAATAAAAGTGCTAGTTTTCTACTAACCCATCTAACGGTCTGGCCACGGGAACGAGCGGCGGCGGCGGCGACGGCGGCAGCGCGACTGGCGAGGTCGCCGGTCGCCGCTACGCGTGGCCTGCTTAGTACATTTCCATACATTTATTTTGATTCGGTCGAATAGAAGTGCGAATATTCGCCACGGCGAATTTCCCGTGGCCCGAAGTTAGCTTACTACAAACGGGTTTGTCCTGCAGCACCATTATACCAAACTAAAATAATTCTTCAACAAATCTTATATTACAATACCTACATAAAGAAACAATGCAAAATGATCTACTTACTATCTGGAGATATAAGAGTTATTTCCGTACAATAATTTCAAGGAACTTTAATGATTATGCTGCAAGTTGAGCCTCTCGACACGATCCTGGGTGAGCCTGATGCTAGCCGTGCAGCCTTTGGAACTTCTCTTGATGCAGTGCCACCAGGACTTGAAGCCGTAGTAGGAAGTCCGCTTGAACCTCTCTCCGTTCACCATCACCACTGGGTTACCCTTCTGCGACATGCAGAATTTTACTGGAAAATTAAATTATAAAGTTAGTGTCATGATGAGTACATGAACGCATGAATCACAAGCTTTGTACTTCGAAATAAGATTAAAGATTTATATTTATATTACTTAGGTAATCGCGTCTGGCCGGAAATCAGGAGACGCGGGTTCAAGTCCCGCCTGGTGCATATATTTTTTAACGTTTTCTTTCTTTATTTGTAATTGTTACAATAAAGTAGGCGTTTAAACGCATTAAAAAAATTAAAATGTGATTAAAATAGCTTTTCTCACCTTAACAGGAAGTTTAAAAATATTTGTAGAAATATTCTTTCGGATCATTAGAAGTGTTAACTTCAATGAGTGGTGAGATAAACGTTGCTTTAAAAAACGTTGGAAAAGGAAAGACAGCGGTGAAGAAATTAGTAGGTTATACCTAGTGCTTCGGTGGCGTAGTGGCAATCGCGTCTGGCCGGAAATCAGGAGACGCGGATTCGAGTTCCGCCTGGAGTATATATTTTTTAATCGTTTTCATTCTTTATTTGTAATTGTTACGATCAAACAAGTTGAACCCAAGTTAGGCTTAAACCAGACAAGCGTACGAATCTTTACTGAAGGTAAATTCACATTGATTGGAACAAATTTAGAAAAGGATAAATTGTAAGTAATTACCTACCGATAATAAATCATCAGTGATCAATTTACAAAATTATAAATCTATCAACGTGTCACTTATTTATATATTTTGAATTAGTTTATGAACTTAAGTATATGTTTCTCCCATGCAAGAAGGTCTGTGTCCAGCAGTGTTAGTAGTGTGAAGTGAATTTGTAAAAAAAAAATAGTCATTCCCATTTAAAATGGACATGATTTAATAATTCTAGAATCATTAAAAGTAAGTTTCTTATGATATTACAGACGACATCACATCAAGTGGAACTGTTGCGCTATGAAAGCCGCCTCTATTAAATCGGAGTAAGGGCGGTCTTAAGGTCAAACTGCTACACTTAATGTACTGTCAACTGTACCTAGATATGACAATAACGCTTAAAGCTTGAATTAAGACAGTTCACAATGTCAGTCTATTTTAGTGACACTGAAATTTTTCGTTTCACTTTTTTGTTTTTATACTTGTTCTTGAAGGCGTGGTATTTGTAAAAGCATTCTCCGATACACAACCCTGGTCCTCTTGGACATTTCGGACAGTGGGTGATGACGTCAACACGTTTCCCACTATTTGAACACACGACACATCGTTTTCTCCGCCTCCTGGTGTCGTGATGCGGTAATTTATCTATGAAATGTATATCTGTAACAAAAAACAAAATAACCTTAGTTCTTTTACATATTTCTTTAGTTACTGATAAATAATGTGTTTAGTTTTAATCAGTAACTAAAGAAATATGTTGTGTAAAAGAAACAACGGACACGTATTTCTATTTTTAATTTTTTTCTGTATCCGGTAATTTGTGTAACACCCACAAAGCAGATACAATTGATTTTCTATTGTAATAATTTTTTCATACATTTCGACCCTTTCTAGCTCGGAAAGGTATGAAAAAAGTTTATTTTTATACGCACAAGATTACTTATTGCATAATGAGAAATATAATAATATTATATTTTTTGAAACATTAACTCTGTGTAGGAAACGTTATATATGGTTTTCTATTTCTAATATTAAAAAAACATTATTTAAAAATAGATATTTGCCTCGTCTTATTTCGTGTCATAATATAGTCAGAATACATAAAACTGAGCCTAAGGCATAGAAAGCCGTCTCTTCGAAACACTTTACTTATTTAAAAAGCCCCTGCTTAGGATAGCTCTATTCCTTTGACTTATCAATATTAATAATTTGGAAAGATTTATAAATAACAAATTTTATTTTATATACAGACTATACAGTTATACACGTTAATATTTAGAAAACCTCTACTCCGACAAACATTGTCATTGGAGTATGATAGCTCTGTAACTTTATTACATTACTAGAATTTATAATTTAGTAACATTCACAGCAACTTTTACTTTTTTACTTTGTAAATAATTATCAAAATATAATTAATCTCGACAGGACTTTACCTTGATACGACACTGTCCACATTTCTTTATTATTACATAACAACAATTTACAACCTACAAAACGCTTCTTCGATGAACACAACTTAACTTTTGGCGGTCCAACACAAAAAATACAAATAAAGTCTTTATTTATTCGCATATTTACATTACATAACATATGAATCAATCGCGAATTTCGCAATAGTATTAACCCACTAAAAAACTCAGAACTTTACAATGCATGAACTACTTATTGTTAATACCAGTGAGCTGTCCCTTTTAGCCATTTTGTGGTACCTACCCATTCCTTGACGTTATAAAATTTGGATTTAATACTTCGGTGATTATTCGTTGATCAAACGGGTTTGACTGTTAATCAAACAACTAATTTAATATTAGATAACAATTTAATATTATATTTATTTACATCAGAAACACATAACTTTAAAATAACGACATTAAACTCAACCTCATAATTGTGTATACTTAGGTAACAAATAAAATACATTTGCAACAGCGAAATCAAACGCTCACATGGTTCAGTGACGTCACCACTTATTTTACATTAAACTAAATACTTGAATAGTATTCCTTTATTTATAAATAATAACAAAACAATTAACAAAATACCTACTAAATATTATCCTTCGGGACAAAACAAATCTTTGATGCCTATCACATGTTGGAAGCTGGCTATTATCGCACCATTTTATAACAAATTTTCGACACTATTCTTCCTTTTGAAATGTCAAAAAAACCAAAAGGCTTGGGCTGTCAAGTCAGTTTTTACTTCACTATCTGTCTCTATATGAGCAATATAAGATACTAAAATATTCATAATTTTATTTCATATCCACAATCCAGCTGACTGCTCTTAGCCGGATTGGAGAGCAGTCAGCCGGAATGTCTCGGGTTCGATCCCCGCCCAAGGACGAGATAGATATTTTTCTTTGTAAATATTAAAGTATGTCGTGTAAATTGTAAAATACGTGTTTGCATCATATGCATTTAAATTAAATTTTCATTAAGTTGTTAATGATTGCTCTCTTATCGTGTCTGTTTCCGAATCATGTGTGTGACATAAGTTTTTTTTTATAAGCTCGCCTTCAACGGTGTACAAGGAAGCAGAACATTTTTTCGATAACCTTTTGATACAACGCCAGTAGGTTCTCTTTCCCCTCTGTTTATTCATAGAGAACCTAAACCCCTCGAACCACATGTAGGCACGCCCGTTACGAATATCGTAAACGACTGGAAAAACAACAATAAGCGATTAAAGTCAAAACAAAAATGTCAGTAACTTCGATTTGTAAATAATAGGAAAAAATGCTAACTTTGCCGCCAACTACCTACATAATGAAGCAAAAAACATATAAAAACGAATATCGTAAACGACTGAAAAAACAACAATAGGCGATTAAAGTCAAAACAAAAATGACAGTATCTTCGATTTGTAAATAATAGGAAAAAAAAACTACTTACCTACATAATGAAGCAAAAAACATATTTAAACAATATAAGGAAGGCGCAGGTTTAGCGGGATACTATGGCATTTTTGAAGTGATGTACAGACGACAGCACATCAAGTGAAACAGTTGCACTACGAAAGCCACCTCTATTACGAACGGAATAAGCCCTCTCAACTAGGGTTTCCAACCGTCCCACTAGACGCGGGACGTCCCGTTTCTCAGACCCGAGGCGTCCCGCTTATAGTGTGTGCGGGACGCTAAATATTCCGCTTTTTGGAATAAACTACACACGCACATACATCGACATAGACTTTTGCTCTATTCATTATCTATCATTGATAGCCGAATGACAGACTGGGAAAGCGCGCTGAGAGCTGAACGCCGCGTTCAAAATCTCTCTGATTTCCAAAAAAACTTTACTTTTTTTTTTGTATTCTAAACAAAATTAGTTGGATCCCGCTTTTTAAACCCTTGTCCATTTTAAAATATTATTCGCCGCAAATTCGTATTTTGAAGTTGACAAGCCTATTCTCAAGGTCAAACTGTTACACTTAATGTGCTGTCACCTGTACATCACTTCAAAAATGTCACAGTATTCCTCTGAATACTATTACATTGATGAAGATATTGGAATTTATGGACGTGTCACAGAACATGTAGGTACCAAAAAATATATATTTAAAGATGTGACAAAGTTTCATGCTTTGAAATCAGATAGTACCATCTGTAGGTAAAAATAACATGTGAAGATAAATAATACAATAATTATATTTCAATTCAACATATTTACGTAGGTACTTTAACTATGTAAAAAATACAACACGTGAGTACGACTGCTGAGTTATTCGTCATCTCGCCCGACAAAAACTTGCCCGATAGGGCGACTTGGCACCATTCAAATTTACCTAATATTTCTGTCGTCAACTCGCCCGACCATAAAAATGTGAGGTAACGACCATAAAAATGTACAGTCAACTACTCAGTAGCTTTATTTTAAGATTTAATACAATGTCGTTTCTGAAATTTAGTTTCAAATTTTTTACCTGGCTGTACTTTGTAAGGAGCGTGTGAGTTGACGACAGAAATATTAGGTAAATTCGAAAGGTGCCAAGTCGCCGATTGGGCGAGTTGTTTTCGGGCGAGATGATGAATAACCCCGACTGCTGCACATACGTGACAATATATAATAAAGTGCTCCGTCTTTACTTTATGCATATAGTAGTATTCGTATATAATTTTTAAATATATTTTTAATTCACCGTCTCCACCTCAACATCACGCACAAAGATACTTCATAGTATTAACACAGGTATTAGCATGATTTTATACAAGATGTTTTGTACATGGTTATAATATAACACTAGGCATAATATAAAAACTAAGGTATTAGATATGTGTTATCAAAAGTTAGAAATTGTAGAACTAATTTTGAAGCTTCCCATTCTTCCACATTATGTTTTACTGACCAAACTATTTATTTTATAACTCTTTAGTTTTTATATGTATAAGTGTTTACATGTGTGCCCGACTGTTATACCATGTACCAAACATCCTGTATAAGTTTCCCTTTGTTTCACATAACAACGTTTGATATAATTTCCTTAGTACCTCTATCGTTTAGTATAATTTATATTTGGTATATTTTTGGTTCGCACAATTTTTGTTTCATATTTTTTTTTTTTTATTTTTTATTTATTTATACACTCACACCTATTATCTAGCCCAAAGTAAGCATCATTAAGAGCTTGTGTTATGGATACTAGATAACGGAGAAATAATGATAATAATATGTATATAAATATTAGAAATATACTAAATAAACATATAAACATCCATGACTCGTAAACAAATGCTCGTACTCATCATACAAACATTTGTTCCTACCGGGATTCGAACCCGGGACCTCTTGACCGAGTAGCCTGGGGTACAGACCACTCGGCCGGCCGGTCGTCAATATTATAATGGTCGTCGTTATTATAATAACCGTTGATTATTTATTATACATTATAATAACAAAAGATTATTTATAGATTTATTTATAAACTTTTTATTTGATGATATATTATTTAAATGTTTGATTTTTGTGCGTTTATAACGCCTACTTCGCGTTTGGCCGGACCCTAGAAGACGCGGGTGCGATTCTCGCCTAGAGAATACAATTTTTTCATCGTTTTCCTTATCTAAATTCATATATTATTCTATAAAATTATCTCTAGATGTATTAATTAGTTCAACTAATTTCTACAGAGATCTGCGATAAAAATCATGAGTACCTGAGTATTGTCGAAGTAGTGGTAGTCCAGTCCAATAAATTGACTGGCCTTTTCTCAAACAGACGTTAACTACTACAGTAATCAGTACAGTTATCTTGTAAACTATAATATTAGAGACTCAAGTCAGTTCTAATCGAGACATCAGTGGTATCATTACCAATTTATATCTATGATGCATAATATCACTTTACATATCATCTCTGCCAAGCGGAGTAGAGCATTACGTCGTTCGTATTAAAGCGTTATTTTAAAAACGCTTATTGAGATTATTGAGATCATGTCGGATGCGTATGAGTACCGTAAACCCTTATGACAATATCATCCATAGACACCAAAGAGGCAGTACACTTCATGCGACGTCTGTGGCTGCATATCCACCATGTTTTGTACTGACAAATTTTATTTTTCGAGTATCTGTAACCGTTGTGCCAAACGTACACACGGCCGTTAAAATTCTCAAAATATGTTTCTGAAATCAGCAAAAATTGATAACATTAAATATTTTACTAGACTACCACTATTATACGAGTCGCTGCATCCGAATAGATTTTCTTAGATTTTGGTAACTAAAAAAAAGAAAATTGCGAGGATGCAGCGACGAAATATAATTGAAGGTTAAACTAACTTACCTGAAGTGAAGTGTGACCGTAATTATACGAGTCGCTGCATCTGACGAGATTTTCTTACTTACCAAGTCTAAGAAAATAAGAAAATATCGAGGATGCAGCGACGTAGTATAATAATAGCTTTACGTAACCTCGGCGAGTACGTTTACATAGGACAAATGTTCCTACTAAATAGATCCAACTTATAGAAAGCTAGATAGATCCAACTTATATAAAGGATCGGATGCCATCAAATTTCTAAGATCTTCTCATCCGAAGTTACACACTGCCTCAAGTCGAAAGTTTCCGACCGGTGTCTCATGCGATGATATGCAGCTGTGAAACTATGTCGCTTACCAAGGGCCTTCTACGCAGTCACTCAACGAGCTATGAAACGAGATATGTTAGGCGTTAATCTGCGACATAGAATCAGAAATGAGAACCATGCGCGAAAGAACCAAAGTCACTGACATAGCTCATTAGGATGAGCAAGTTAAAGAGGGCAGAGAGCTGGGCACATAGCACTCAGAACGGCTGGCCGACGGAGCGTTAAAGTCCAACATGGCGACCACGCACAGGAAAGCGCAAAGTAGAGCTGCTTCCCAATAGATGGCCAGGCGACCTGGTCATGCTTGCGGGGAGCCATTAGAAATACTACTAGTACCTGCTAGATGCACTGGAGAGAGTGCAGCATTCGACATGCTGCCAATCCCTACAATTTGGCGTAGTAGAAGTAGTTCATGGCAACAGCCTTAAAACTCTACAATAAGTACGTCGCTTAGCGCCTAAGGCTTTTGGACCACCACCACCACCACCGCCTTTGTAAAGTTATTTTTAGGAAGTTATAAAATGGTAAAGAATACAATATTTCTATGAAAATATTTTATTCTAAGTAAGAACTTACAAACAAAATATAAGGATGGTAGAAACTTTATCTTGATAATATCGTTTTGCAGATTTTCCAAAATGTAAAAAATATTTTTTGCTACAAAAATTTCGATAATGAACTCCATTCCGTTTGTGAGAAAATCTCTAAGATATCTAAAATTAATGATTATGAGTGCTGTTCACTTTGACAACCTCATCAGCACATGTATTGACAGTCACCTTACAACCGTGCTTCACTCTGTTGCACGTCCAATATTTCGTGTAACTACCGCTGTACTTCAAGTTGAATCTAAACCCATTGATTTCCAGCAAAGGTTTACCACGACTTGATGTGAAAAATTCTATTCTCTGTAATTCTGTAAGAATAGGTGGGACTTTAGGATTTTTGGTTATTACACTATTAATATATTATGATTAAATGAACATAACTACCAAGTGAAGTCCGATCATTATTTTTTATATGAGTTGCTTCATTAGATGATATAGACCTTTTAACCTACAAGGTATAGGAGGACTACGTGGTTGTGTCATAATTACAGTTCGCTGCTTCATTCTTTAGATATGGATCTAAAGAATAAAGCAGCGAGCTGTAATTATGATTTAACGAACTTGCCAAGTGAAGTTCGATCATTATTATATGAGTTGCTTCATTCTTCAGATAAAGACAAAACCAGGTAGTCCTCCGTTGCCTTGTATATCAAAAGGCCTCCCTGGTTATATCTGAAGAATGAAACAACGAAATATAATTCAAATTTATCTATAGATCTAGGAATGGGGTAGGTAAGTAAAAGAAAAATATCACAAACAATATTTATTAAACCACTCTATTTGATAGTATTTATATATTAGTAAAATAATTTAGTAATTAAAATATAATAAAATTAGTAATTTTAGTAATTAGTTATTATAGTAATTTTTCAAACATTTATAATAACATTTATAAAATAATGTTAAAATCAAAAATTAATAATAAAATAATTGTTTGAAAAATATTTAAAAAATTTAGTAGACTAGGAAAAGTTAGCTTATAAAGTAAAACAGGAATACTTTAAAAAAATACAACGCGTCCTAAAGTCGTCATTAGGTCATTAGCAATCATCAATGGTGAAGATTACAGAGACCTTTGATCTTCCGATTTGGGTTCTCGACAGGCTTTAGGCTTTTGGTAGGTCCCTGGACAGTTTTCTCTGGTACAGTCACTTTAAATGGAATAAGAGTCACGAACAGCGAGAAGTGGTTAAATGTTATATGACTGTCCACCTCGTAATATGCCTAAAGCACTGGATGTCTCTCCCTCATTCATTATGAAAAGAGAGAGAGTAGATATACTTATTGTTTACACGTACCTACTTAATTGCTTCTAAAATTCTTTAACTAAAGACCCATTGGGATATTTTTTTTTTTTTTTTTTTTTTATACAAAGCACGGCAATTGACCCAACACCACCTGATGTGAAGCGGTAAGGAGAGTCCATATGCGAAGACAGCTAGTGCAGAAAAGGACAATGCACTAGCTGCCTCCACCTTGCCGGCCCAAAAGGTGCTTTTTCACGCCTCTCTTGAAGGACCCCATGTTATAGGAAGAAGGAAACACATGAGCTGGCAAAGAATTCCAAGTTCTGGAAGTACGACAAAGAAACGGAGAACTAAATTTCTTTGTGCGTGATGTTGAGGTGGAGACAGTAAATGGATGACTCCGAAGACCAGCACGCGTGCTCCTGAGCAGAAAGGGGGAAGGTGGGATAAGGTCGAAAAGCTCTTCAGAGCACTCTCCGTGATAAAGCCGATAAAAGGCGCTAAGCGACGCAATGTCCCGACGCAATTGTAGAGGCTCAAGTTTGTTCGTGACCTCTACATCGCCAATGATACGGACAGCACGACGCTGCAATCTGTCCAGTGCATCGAGGAGGTACTTTGCGGAGCCATCCCATAAGTGCGAGCAATATTCCACGCAAGACCGGACCTGAGTTTTGTACAGCAGGCATAGCTGGTCAGGCGTGAAAAATCGACGCACCTTGTTCAGGACACCGAGCTTCCGTGAGGCTGTTTTTATCACGGTTTCGATGTAGTTTCTAGAATTGAGATCGCAGCATATCTCCATACCGAGCAAGTTCAAGGAGGCCTGTGCCGAAAGAGTAGTGCCCTGAAGAGAGGGAAGGGGAAGGAACGGCGACATTTTGGCTGTAAACGCACACACCTGTGATTTCTTAGCATTGAACTCAACAAGATTGTTAGATCCCCATTCAGATACGAGGTTCAACACCCTGTAGAGCTCAATAGGTAGATTCTCCCTCTCTTTCTCGGTTTCAGCGCGCCCAGCCCCTGGGCGACCGTAATATCCCCCATGCACTGTACTGTCATCCGCATAACAATGAATGCTTCCTAATGGAAGCATATCATTGATATGAAGAAAAAAGAGTGTGGGGGATAAAACAGAGCCTTGTGGTACACCAGCATTCACAGACATGAACCGCGAAGCGCATCCATCTGCGAGGACGCGTATTCTCCGCTCATGTAGGAAGCCGGCGATCCAGTTGCAGAGCTGATCGGGCAGACCGTATGCCGGGAGCTTGGAGAGAAGAGCCTTGTGCCAGAACCGATCAAAAGCTTTGGCAATGTCAAGGCTAACAGCCAGTGACTCACCACGTTTATCAATAGCTTCACCCCAGACATGCATTAAGTACGCTAGAAGATCACCCGTTGACCGTTTCGGCCGAAACCCGTACTGTCGATCATTAATTAATGAGTGACCTTCTAGGTATCGGATCAGCTGGTTATTTATGATCCGCTCCATGACCTTGCAAAGAACTGAGGTGACAGCTATTGGGCGGTAGTTTGCTGGGTCTGATCGGTCTCCCTTTTTGGGGACCGGTTGCACATTGGCCTCTCTCCAAGATTCAGGCACACACCCAGAAGAGAGAGAAAGGCGGTATAGCCGGGTTAAGATGGGAGACAACTCCGCTGCGCATTTATTTAGTACTATCGCTGGGATGCCATCAGGTCCACTAGCTTTCCGGACGTCAATTGACTGCAGCTCCGCACGTACATCACATTGCCTGACACGGATATTAGGCATAGTGTGGCCACAGTGGGAGAGTGTTGGTGGCTGTGAGTTGCAGTCATCGATTCGGGAATGAGCAGCAAAGAGTTTTACCAAAAGATCGGCTTTCTCTTGCGGCTTGTGAGCTAGCGAGCCGTCAGAACATCTCAACGGGGGCAGCGAGGGTTGACAGAAGTTGGACTGCACGGCTTTGGCCAGACGCCAGTAGCTACGGCTTCCCGTAGGATGCGTGAGTAGTTCTTGGCCAACTCGTGCAACGCGCTGTGCATCCGCTCTGATGAATGCCCTCTTGCAGGACTTGGTGGCGTTGTTATAAGCTGCTTTCAGCGAGTCAATGTTAGGATCTCCGCAAGCTCGACCCCTGATCCAAGCGCGGTATGCCGACTGTCTGTTCTCAACAGCTATGGCACACTCCCGGTTGAACCAGAGGTTACGCCTACCCCTACTGATGAGATCGGAGTGAGGGATATAGTACTCCATCCCTAACATGATCTCATCAGCAACAGCAGTAGCGCTAGCGCTCGGGTCCAGCTCACTGAAGCAGCGCTGCCTCCAAGGGACAGATGCGAAGTAATCCCGCATACCATCCCAATCTGCCGACGCATAGTGCCAGATGCGGCGTTTGGCAACCATAGGTACCGGTGGCGACGCCCTTGGCACCCCAGCGGATATCAGGCAGTGATCCGATGTTCCCAAAGGAGCACGAACCTCTAGCCGATATCCGTCCGGACGAGACGTCAGCAGAAGGTCTAACAATGAGGGCGCGTGACCGACAATGTCTGGAATCCTGGTGGGCTGGTTTACCAGTTGTGTCAGGTCGTGCGTGAGAGCGAAAGCGTGGGCAGTTCTACCAGCATGGTCAGTTTTAGGGGAACTTAACCACGACTCGTGGTGAGCATTAAAGTCCCCTAAAAACACCAATTCCGCGGTTGGATACTGCTCCAGCGCAACATCTGCCACCCGACTAAGATGTTCGAAAAGTCGAGTTGTCTCCATGTCACCGCTGTGAGATCTATAGAGGCACACGTAGACACGGCTATGTGTGCCCAGGTCCACATGCACCCCAAGAATCGAGTAGGAAGGGTCCTCCAAGCAGCGCAGACGGCGACAGCAAACATCCGCCCGGACAAACAAGCATACCCCGGCCTTCGCTTTGAAGGACTCCTCAAGAGCGTAGCCGGGGTAATCCAAGTAGCTAGTGTCAGCCGGGCGAAGTATTTGCGTCTCCGTCAAAAACAGCATAGCCGGTCGAGCCGTCTCGAGATGTTGGTGGACGGCATTGAGATTAGCACGGAGCCCACGGATGTTAGTGAGCCCGACCTCAAACAGCGTGGTTGTGGTGGGGGTGTGCACCGCTGATCGACCGTTCATGTTCTTGAGCGCTGCCATAAAAGATGATGTAAGGAGGAGAGGCGTGAATTGAGGGAACGTTGCCGCGATGTAGACGGTCAAAGTGTGAGGCCTGTTTCCCCAGTTAACAGCCGACAGAAGAGAAGCGCTGACCCGCCGAACGGAAGGGCCCCCGAACCCCCCCGGGAATGGCCGCCGGGACCCCACCACCCGGTCACCAACCGGCACGACGGACCACCCCAAGATTATGCGTGGCATGATAGGGCAGCCTCACGAACTGGTTAGGTTCGCTTGGGCCCCTGTACTGTACCACGGGCGGCCAGCGGAACAGCCGTTTCTACGGGTCTCCCTGGTCGGCGGGTCAACGCAGTCCACCTGGCTCTGGTTAGACGGAAGCCGTCACTGACCGAATCCATCGCCGCAACGTCTCCCCAAGCTCTGGTTGTACGCTGACTGATCCCGGAACGCGACCACAAGTGATCACTTGGCGGGTTTTACGCCATGCGTACGGTGGTCACTAACCAGACGGGTGTTCAGACCCTACCACCAGTCGAGCAGTTGGTAGCTCGGTAATCCCTTAGTCGCCTCTTACGACACCCACGGGAAGAAATGGGGCGGTGAATTGTATTCTTAATCCGTCACCGCACGGATAAAAATTAGCGTTCTGTTACGATTTTTCTTTTCTAAAAATTTTTTAATTGAGATATTAGTTAGTTAAATTTTAATCCAGTCAAATTAAGGGCTTTACCTAGGAATGAGAAACAATAAGCTGAAAAAACGTGTACAAGGTGTATAGTATAGGAATCCGCATTAATTTAATAAATATTAGTCCAGTCAAATTTAGGGATACCTAGGAAAGAGAGACAATCAGCTGTAAATTTTGGCATTCAAAACGATGCGACTGACGGTAGTTGGAACGGAAAGGTCCTCGAGTGGCGGACGCGTACCAAGGTACACAAGATGAACCGAAGATCTAGTGAGGGTTGCGGGAAGCCGATGGATGAGGGCAGCGCAGGACCGGTTTGGAGATCCTTGGCGGAGGACTATGCCCAACAGTGGGCGCCTCTCGTCTGATATGATGATGAAGCGATGCAAAGTTTCAAAACTATCATAAAATCTCGTGTTTTCGTCATCAGTTATTCAAGGTCAAATTTCACAAAAATCGCAATTATTCGAGATTATTTAAGTTTCTATAGCTCCAGTGATGTAACCATGTATCATAAAATTGTAGGGCTTAAACCAATTTTGTGACAAATATTTTTTATTCGCTCAACCGTTTGAGATAGACGGTGGAAAGCAAGTAGTGCTACATGTGTATACATACCGTTACGGCGGTTTACCTAGAAGTCAATTTTCGCGGACTTGGACGACGTTTTCAGAAGGCTGAAATGCGTTTTCAGGCCATTTCAGAAGCCAACTAATCCAATGACACCATTTCTACCCCTTTTCATGAGCTTTCAGGACCCCTTATGATTATTTGACGGCCTAAGTAAGATTCCATAAGAGTGAAAACCTTCCGGTCGCGAAAAGACAGCGCCTTATATTACACAAGAACAGATTGAAGAACCTTCGAAAAAGAGTAAAAGGGACAACGCGCTATACTAGACAAGGACAAACAAAGAAACTTCGAGAAAGTAGTGAGCGAGATAGCATGGTATTCCATGATATAAGGAACTTTCTAGCATTCTCGATTGAACGAAGTAATATTGTGGCAGCTTCGAGAATTGTCAAGTAGTATTCGGCGGCTATATATACCTAAGCACTTGTGTAACGGCCGGCACAGGCATTCAACCTTCAGATTTGTCACTCCCTCATGGCTCGAGACTTTAAGCGTCAGCAGGACACCTCCCCGGAGGTGATGCCTGGCGATTAGAAATCCTTGCAGGCGAATCCGCCCCTCAAGGCTTGAGGACTCACCAAGATTCTCGCCTCCTTAAAACTCCGGTTACGCTGTAAAGGCCATCTGCGGCCAACAGCAATAGTTTTTATGATACATGTTAACATCGATACATTAAAAACTCACGAATAATTTACTTTTTCTTTGGATCTTGAATAACTTACGACACAGACATGAGACTTTTGAGACAACTTTAGAAGACCAAAATGAAGGCGCATACGAGTTGCCAACTTATTATCTCTCACTCCGAGATTGTCTCCATTTTATTAACTGGAACGAGGTATATGTTGTTGCAAAATATATTATATATATTTCAATGACAATGTGAATTTTTCGTGTGCGTAATAAAATCTTCAGTCGTATAGACTTTGACCTTACAGCCAGTTCGGGCCTGGTTGCACACCCAGTAACGTCTCATTCCACTCGTGTTGACCAAATTGTACTTATTCCCGTCGATAATAAGCACCAATTTGCCGTGCTTAGTTTCGATAAACATGGGTCCTGTTGGCAAAAATCATTAAAATATTTAGAGCTATTCTTCTAAGGTGGCAGTCTTCTTTTAAGAGAATTATAAGTTATATTTTTTTCCATTATTACCCGAAGACTTGTTCTTACAACAAAAAATTTACGCTATAAAGTATGAATATTGTCAAATCAGCGTGATGATTGTCAGTACTTTTGTAAGAGATTTATGTCAGGAAAACAGGACACAGGAAAATATTATTGTTTTCTCTTTGTCTATTAATAAAATTATTTTATGACTGTCCGACTAATCTGTTACTTACATTCATTATTTAGTTTGCGCTGTGATTTATTGTAATCCTACAGCGTCGAATATAGCACACAAAATAATTAGGTTTGATGATAAAGACCGTTACGAAATCGGACATCGCTATTTGTTCATATTGAGTTATTTTGCACTATAAAAATAAATAAGTAAGTAGTATCTAGCCTAAATCTGTACATACTGGCAATAGAAAAACAACAAAACACAATAAAAAAAATATATTTGCAAAAAAAAGATAAGATAAAATTTTCATTTTTATCGATTTGTGTTATACACATATTAAATAATTTAGGTGGTCGTTAAAAATTTTTAAAAAAAATTCTTTACGTTCATTGCAATTCATCATCATATCAGCCGAGAGACGTTCACTGCTGGGCATAGGCCTCCCCCAAGGATCTCCAAACCGATCGGTCCTGCGCTGCCCTCATCCAACGGCTTACCGCGACCCTTACCAGATCATCGGTCCACCTTGTGGGGGGCCTACCAACGCTGCAATGCAATGCAATTATTAAGTAAAAATTGTTAGAATTATTAGAAATAAAATATTTTATTTCAATTATTTTACACATAAATTACATATTTATTTCTAATACCTAAGCTAAGATACACTACAATAATAATAATTTTACACGCAAGTGATTTTTAGAATTATGTAAATGTAATGTGTATGTTTTTAGAGTGAGAGTGCAGATTTTTATTTAAGTCCATTATTTTCACATGATTAAACAAAAATTTAAAATAAGTTAATATTTTTGTTTAAAAGTAATTTAACTTAAAATGATTACCATATTCTAATAATTTTAGGATAAAATTTACCAAAGAACTGTAGTTCTTAATAAAATTGATATATTATCCAGATGTTCGTTTCTCGCTGTGCCTAAGACTTGTATAAAATGTCTATATTATTTTAGTAAATATTTAAGTGATCCATGATCATTGGGTAATAAAAAAGGTAACAGAAAAAAGTACTCAGTAACGCCTGTTGATTTTTTATTCTACTAGAGCTAGGCGATAATTTTAATTAATTACAATAAATAATAATTATAACTAATGTAATAATAATAATGATAAATTTATCAATACTAATTGAAAAAAAACCACTACACTATCTTTATTTAAAAATAAACAAATAACCACATTTACAAGTCTTGAAATGAACAACTGAATCTCTTTGGTCGATTATGTTTCAATATACTTTATGTTTGAAATCACAGTTGTTATGAACTTCATTAATGCTGCAATCATGAAGGTAGTCCACAACAATATGTTACGTTTTTAATTAACATTTTCCGCAATCTTAGTACAGTAGTTAGAGGGACTAAAAATACATATAATCATCTACATAATGACAATTATGAGACTGCAATTTGACTATAAGTCCAGCACTATTAAATTGTAAGTATTATTTAATTGGACACAGTAAAAACCTCCATACAAAATTACCCAAAGCCCTTTGACTGTAGTAGGCAAGTGAAAGAAAATCTATCAATATTCTGTTATATGTGATTATGCTCATTACTTGTTTTGATAATGACGTCATCATAGGTCACGATTGATACCTTACACCCTTGCGGAGCCTTGTTGCACGACCAGTAAACCTTTGGTCCTGCAGTCCTCTTACAGTTGTACCTGAACTCGTTTATTTGAAGGAGAGGTCTGCCTTTCCTTGTCTGGAGAATAACAGGACCTGGAAAACAACATATTAATGTTATTAACAAAAATATCATTCGTCAGATGGTGCTCAGCCAGCCACAAGCAGGTAGGTCGAAATCAGAATAAAACGGTTAATTATAGCAGATTACTCGTTTATTCAATCTAAGCTACTCAAGCCCTGATATGAGGAAGGTATTATGGCTACTTCTTTTGGCCATAGATTTGGAACTTAACGCATTCATTTATAACCAACTGGTAAATATTTGTAATTTTAAACAATGTTCCGTGCGAGAAGTAAAATTTCACGTTACAAGAAATTTAATTAAATGGTCGTACCAAAAACAGAAAGCTTGCTAAAGATTAGGAGATAGTGCTATTAGTATTAATTTGCAATGCTCTTATGTTGGTTTTTTTTTAATATTTTTGGGCTACTTTCACATACACTCAGACACCTACATACACTCGCATTTTCAAAACGTCCGAGTTCGATTCCCGAGCTGAGTACATGTTTTTTTTAAATGTATGAATGCAGTTTTTCTTATTACTAAAATCGATGACATGGTTCCTAAGAAGAAATTTTCGTATGTCTTATAGTTTTAGACTTTCCCATACTGACCGATCTAAATGTGCCACCCTGTATATATGTCACATAGATATACTGGATTCCCCCGAACAGAGTGGGCGATCTTTCAAGGATACTTCACGATCGAGGGCCACAGTAACGTGTCTTTCTTCTTAGGCTATCTAGTACTGCCCGAGACTTGAGAGATAGCTCTTCCTGTGTCTAGAATATAGATGCCATTAGCCTTACTATATCTTAAGGCAGAAAGAGCCTGTAGTACTCTGGCTTTGGATATGCCACTTTCAAGGCTTATTATGGTTCTAGCCAGAGCATCACATTAACATAGGAGACGAATCATTGATCCCTGGCATTCACCACATGCTCGACAAAGTTGAGTTGGGGAGAGTTGCATTTTGTGAAGCATAATCTTATGTAAAAATAAATAAATAAATCTAAAAAAATAATAAATCAATCTCAATTTGACATAATGGATAGTCGACTTTTCGACGTTTACTTTTCATTCTCTCCATACTGACGCTACTTGAAGCTTTTTTTTTATATTCAACTAGATGAGAAACAAGCTGACGGCCCACCTGGTGGTAAGCGGTTACCTATAGACACCTGCAAGAACAAGGAAAATCACTTGATATTGCAGGTGCTTTGTCATCGTGAGGCCTAAGATGAAATGCCGTCCTTGCCCAGGAATTACACTGGCTACCTTTCCCTTCAATCCGAAACACAGCGAACTGTTTCACGGCTGAAATAAGAAAGAAAGGCGGCTTGAAGCTTGGACTTGAAGCTTAAATACACATCCTGTGCTTACCCACCCATTCGCAGCGTATTTGTATACTAGGTTACCACAAGTAAAGCGCGCGGTAAGGTAATAGTACAAACAAGAAACAAAACTACAGGTAAGTAGGAATCAGATAAAAATAATAACATATTTTAGAAAGATTCTTTAAATAAAAATTCTTTTTTGAAGAAAAATGAAAATTCTTTTAATATTGCTGTACATAATCAGTGATGAGAATGTGCATTTCTTATTTTGACTATTTCGTTGTTATACGTAGTGACAGTGGTTTTGCATCTAGGCACATAATGCGAGGACTTCACGCAGACCCAGGTAGTTCTTGATCCGTTGACTCTATGACGGTTAAATCTGTACTTGCCCAGACAAAGAACGGGATTCCCAAACCGAGTCGTTGTAAATATTGCCTCTGTAACCATACATTTTTCTTATAAAACCCTTCATCGAACGCTGTAAATTTCAATCCAGTGGTGACACCCATACTAGTGTCAACGGCAAAAGGTGTGTGCCATAGAAATATTTCGGTGGTGCGAGCCAATTTTCTATCTCCGAGACTGCGGGAGCTGCAGAGACTATCTGGGTAATATCTGCCTTTTCAACAGTTGCAGCTGTCGATATAATTCAATCAGTAAGTTGACTAGTTAAATTATCACATTATACACTTTAACGGACAGTATCTGTTATGTACCTATTTATTAACATAACTTACCAACTTACTGATAGGAAAAAAATTTTAAATTTACAATGGAAAACAAAATAATAGTAAACTTAATATTTATTGCTCAAAACAGGTCTCACATAACAAATACCAACTTAATAAATTGTATATTGTCAATTGCATCAGCAGAGCTCGCAAAAAATATACACATAAGATAGGATAAGATAAATGATACCTGCTGCTGTCTCATCCTCGATGATGATGGTTTTACTAAGGTAGTTTTCCTTGTCACCTATGGGAGTCACATAAATTTGATGTAATACCCGATCGCTCCCCATACTAACTTACCGCTCTATTATCTGTGGACTTCATTCGTTTCTTGTCGCTTGTGACGTCTACGCTCCCTTAAAATAAAATAAAATTTGCTCTATTTCTACATCAAATAGTGACCAATCAGTTAAAAATAATGGGAAAACGCAAGAGTTTGAGACGACTTGGCAAGACAACTAAGAAGACTAAGAAGAAAAAATGATAAATTAGAAAATAGAACACCAAACGGTTAGTGTTGACCGGCAAAACGCCATTACTTCTCAAATAGCTTCCATAACAACTGAAATAATATAAGTAGCGTATATATTATACGTAGTAGTATAAGTAGATATAATAAGCGGTTGAACATAAAGGCCATTGAGCCTTTTACTCCAGCCGGAGGTCAATTCTGTTCTCCCATATTTTTAATGGAGAAATCCAAAAGATTTTCGATTCAATCTTAATCTCAAATAATTGCAAAATTAAAAAATTTTAAGTAACCCCCGGCGTCATTAATCATCTATCTAACACCATCCATTAAGACTATTCATAAGAGCCCAAACACGCTATATCTGCTGTAAGTTTCTGAAGAATTAAGCATATCGCAGACTTTTTGATGGTATATGATCAGCTCAAAGTTAGTATGTCATGGGAATGTCATCGAAGTGACAGTACACGGAATTTTAAATCAATCGGATCTGTAAAAATTAGTAAAATCCTAATATCATGTAGAAAATGAGCTGATAGTCATCAAACGCCTGAACTGATCTTCATAAATTATAGCTAAGAACCATCGTAGTGACATCTGCTTTCAAACAAATAAAAAAACCAATCAAAATCGGTTCATTCGTTTAGGCGCTACGATGCCACAGACAGACACACAGATACACAGACAGACACGTCAAACTTATAACACCCCTCTTTTTTCGTCGGGGGTTAAAAAATGCATAATAAATGGTAATCATAGCAGAGGGCTCCAGAAAATACCTTCGTTTCATTTTCAAAGAAAAACTATACCCTTTGGTCTATGTACTGCACCTTTTGTGTTTACTAAAATTCTTAAACCTATCCTAGTCCTAAGGAAGAGAGGAATCAGACTAGTTCAATAGATTATAATGACTGTGTCTTAGCAGAATCATATACACAATGTAAAAATTACGTCAATTGCATAATAACACTTTTTGTGAATCTGGGTTTTCTAAAAAATTATAAGAAATGTAGTAGCTTACCTAAGCAAAAATGCAAATATTTAGGCTTTGTTTTCAACGCGAAAGACATGGCCATTTCCATAGACCAAAGGAAGAGACAAAGATGCTTAGAATTACTTTTAAAATTAGATTCAAGTTTTTCAATTATACTTTTAGCACAAGTTTTAGGACTTCTTGTTTCAGTATGTCAGGCAATTCAGTATGGCATATTGTACACGAAAGGTTTAGAAAGAGTAAAATTTTTATCATTCTCATCTAATAATGAAAATTATGAAGCTATCATTACATTATCCAATAGTTGGATTGATTTTGTTGACATACCGTTCACTTACTTACCGATTGGAGAAAACAGCAGGCAACTTAATTTCTCCGAAACATTTTCTTGTAACACTTAATTTTCAATAAATATTTAAGTTTGAGTTTGAGTTGTCGGGATGATATCAACTGGTGGCTAAAAAACTTGAAATCAGCTGTTTGTCCTATAAGAAAAGATATTTTTTCTATGGAAATTGAAACTGATGCTTCTCTAAGAGGATGGGGTGCCACATGTGGCAACAAAACCACTAGCGGACCATGAACCAAAGGAGAGGTCACCCTCCTTGATGATTCCAACAGAATAAGGGTGGGTGACCCTTATTCTGTTGCAATGAAAAAGCAACAGCCCAACAGCACTAAATGAAGTCCACAGACGATAGAGCGAAAAGTTAGTAAGGGGAGCGATCGGGGATAACATCTTTTTTTAAAGATTTAAACATATGTGATGCCCATATGTGACTAGGAAATTACTACCTTAGTGAAACCATCATCATCTTCGGACGAGACAGCAGAAGGAATAATTTCAATCGAACAGCGCTTACAGGTAAGCTAGTTTGATTGTTCAATTTTTGATAATATTTTAAGGTCACCCGATATGTGAATTCGCGCTTACAAGGATTTGCTTAATGATGTAGATGGTAGACGGTTTTGCCAATTGTAAATTACCTAAAGGCCAAAGTTTGGCTTTAGGTAAAATTTTACATTATATTAAGAACGTAAAACAAGTGTATCCTAATGGTAAACGGTGACCATAACCTTATAGGCTTGTAGCACTATGGATGTTTTTAAACCCAGTGATTTTACAGGGTTTGATTCGGTTGACAATAAACCTAGTAAACAATACTTTCTAAGCATTTCATGCAAATCTCACTGTCAATCAACCTTTACAAATCATTGTCATTAAAAGTCTACAAATAAGTAGTTCGAGATTCAAAGCATCTGCTCGTTTAAAAAACGTCGTGTGAATAGGCCTCACACGACGTTTTTTAAACGAGCAGACGGCGCGCCTTTTTGGTACGCGTGTACAGTCACGCACGAGCAAAAATATGTACCAACTTCTCGCTGTTCGTGACTGTTATTCCATTTACAATAAGGATCACGGAAAGCGAGAAGTCGGTACTACTCTGTACATGTTATCGTTCAAAAAAGCGTCGTCTGCTCGATTTAGAAACTTTCTGTGAACAGGCTATAGTAGGTATTTTATTGTCTACTAAGTATTATCTTTCTTCCTAAAATTTATCAAAATATAAGAATTAAATTACTCCATAAATATACGGTGGTGCCGACAATTCGACAATAAATTGAAACATGGGCTATATTCGTTCATAGAAATGGTTTGCAACTTTTAAAAACGTCTTGTTCAGTTGATAATTTCATGACATTTGTATGAAATAATATAACATTGGCTGCATTAGTACATAGAAATGTAATGAAATTATCGAATTAATAAGATTTTTTGAAAGTTGCAAACCACTTCTATGAACTAATATAACCCATGTTATAATTTATTATCGTATTGTCGGCACCACCCTCTATAACTTTTTCTGTAGGTACAAAAATATCAACCGATTTAAAAACCTCCTCCTTTTTTAAAATCGGTTAATAATCAGAAATGAGTATGTACATTGTTCATTTTGACTATTATGTTGTCGCACGTCGTGATGGTGGCTTTGCATCTAGGCACATAATTCGAAGACTTCACGCAGACCCAGGTAGCTTTTGGTCCTTTGCTTCTGTGATAACGGTTGAATCTGTAGTTGCCCAAGCTAAGAACGGGATTTCCATAGCGAGATGTCGTAAATACTGGCTCTGTAACAATTTATTTTTCCTATTAAGGCATCTACTCGAACGCTTCCAATTTAATTCAAGTGGTGACACTCCATAGCAGAGCCGAACGGCATCAATAAAGAGGATATTCATTATGTCCTTAATATAAAATACGTGGACCGAAGTTAGTCCTGGCTTAAAACTGATGTTGTCACTGTCTTTCTTTTAACAAATAAAAGTGACAGCATGAGGACTCGCCATTCAGCTTAAGTGTTACATTTATCTAAAGTACATATAACTAAATTGAATACTTTAGTTATTTAATCTGTCAAGCGGCGTTATACATCTGGAGGACTATGACAATTGAAAAATCAATCGAGTCTGGAATCTGATGCTTGACGGGTCAAATATACACTTTCGATACATTTTCAACACTTTCATTTAATAAAGTGTATCGCTTTCATTTAATAAAGATGTCCATATTTATTCCAAAACTAGTGTATATTAAATTCATTAATTTAGTTTACGAATGCACGCCTGCGTGCGTCAACATATTAACTAGACTGCAGTCTTTCTGAGGAGGCTCTAAATCTCTACAAACTCTACATGATAATTGAAAAATCAAACAAAGACGTCCATCCGTATTGATTTTTGTTGACATACTTACCGTTCACTTACTTACCGATTGGAGAAAACAGCAGGCAACTTAATTTCTCCGAAACATTTTTCACAATTCAAAGTTAAATTTAAAATGTAAATGAAAAGTTTTTAATTACAAATTAATCTTTATTTTAAAGTAACCCCCGAACAGTTGAACATAGAAAATATAGATTTTATACCTATACAGACGAGAGCACATCAAGTGTAACATAAGCACTACGAAAGCCGCCTCTATTACGAACGGAGTAAAGGCGGTCTCAAGGTCAAACTGTTACGTTTGATGTGCTGTCGACAGTACACAACAATTACTAATTTATTGAATTGTGCTTCGTACATGTCTGCCAGCTCCCAACCATTGAGATATAAAGTATTTCCAACACAACGCTATAACTGAGAGTGCAATTGGGATGTTGGCTAAGTTTGAATATGGCGCTATTTTTCACAAATTCGGAAAATATATGCTACTGTGACCTATAAAAACAATTCAAACTTGAAAGACATGGAATGTTGTTTGTTGTGTTGTACCTACTGTTTAGAAGATTTAAAAAATGATCCATTTTTTTTATCCAAAATTTATCAAAAATGTTACCGATATTAGATTGCTGACATCAATTAAAACAATTATTATTATGACAACTATGAATAAAAATATACACGTTTCATAGTTATTATTTATTTTGTCAGTATGCCTATATACATTTCTTAGTTATTTAGGAACATGTTCCGTAGATTTTCTATGGGGCGATTTTGGATGATGCACCGCAACACATCAACAATACCACTATATCTGTAAAACTATTGTAGACATACTATTTCTTTTGCAATATTTATTTATGAGTCATATACTTCTTATTTATGAAATAATAAAAAATTGTCAACTACCCTATTCTGGCGTACATAGTATTTCTCTCATACATGCATACGCAAATCTCTGTCAGTGATTGTGTCTGTTAGTTGCTCTAACTATAATATTATCCAGCGTGGTGAGGGTGGCTCTGCATCCATACGTAGACTTAACGCAGACCCAAGTGCCTTTGGGTCCTTTGCTCCGATGATAACGGTTGAATCTGTAGTTGCCAATTTGAATCACGGGTCTCCCGAAACGAGACGTCGTGAATATTGGGTCTGTAACATAAATATATTATCTGATAGACATAATGTCAGGCATCTACAAGCAAAGCGTCATAATGAGAAACACCTCATTCATGGGTTTAAGTTGTGCGTTGCGCAACTAACGATGCTTAATGGATTTAATTAGCCGCTCCATTAATTACCAGCACATGTGTTCCCTCCTTTTTCTAATATGGGTTCCTTCAAAAGAGGCGTGAAAAGGCACCTTCTATGGCGGCAAGGTGAAAACGGCAAGAGCAGTGTATGTGTCGCCGCCATCTGGTTAAATTCGCCGCTTAATCGGATGCTTAGCCGGAATCCAATCAAATGCCTAGCCCAATAGTTATTTGAACTAGACTCACGTAATGTCGTATTGAAAGAATTCTCTTGTACCGAAAAGTTTTGTTTCGATTGGTAGGTTCAAGGTTTATCTTTTATGACCACTTATAACTGACATCGTTTTGGTAATGTGTTCAAAAAAAAATTTTCCTTGAACCTACCAATCACTCAAATAGTCAAACAAAAGCTCTTCGATTTAAACGACCTGCCTAATCGTCCGATTGAATGGCCAATTTAACCAGATGGGTGACATGACGTTCAGCCATCTGGTTAAAGGTTGCCCACAATGACTTGACTAGTTGTCCTTTAGCCTTTTTTCAGGTAATGTTCAATCAGGTGCCGTGTTTTTGATATGAAAAAGTTTGGCGTTGCAAATTTTTTACCCCCAAATTAGATTGTTGAAAATGACTGTCATTTCCAAGAGATTTCTATGTTGTCGAGTCGCTGGTAATTTTAGTGTAGTAACTTAAAAATATGAGGAATAATTTTGATGAAAAATAATAAGATTTTTAAGTATTCTTAATTTTGATTTTAACATTATTATAAATGTTTGAAAAATTACTTAGGTTTGGTCAGGACGTGAAATTTTTCTAGTTTTATTCTATTTTAATTACTAAGTAATTTTTCAAACATTTATAATAATGTTAAAATCAAAATTAAGAATATTTGAAAGCACTGCCCCAACTTAACCGAATCGTCGGTATTTGTAAAAATACTCGTTTCGGATGTTGAAATAGAATATTTCAACATTGTAGGGTGGACGTTAGCTCATGAACGCAAATACAGATAGACTAGAAGAATTTCACAGGGATATCCCAAGTCCTGGGTGGCTCAGTGGTCAGAGCAGTCGCCCGGATTGCGAAAGGTCGCGGGTTCGATTCCTGCCTCAGGACGTGAAATTTTTCTAGTTTTATTCTATTTTAATTACTAAGTAATTTTTCAAACATTTATAATAATGTTAAAATCAAAATTAAGAATATTTGAAAGCACTGCCCCAACTTAACCGAATCGTCGGTATTTGTAAAAATACTCGTTTCGGATGTTGAAATAGAATATTACAACATTGTAGGGTGGACGTTAGCTCATGAACGCAAATACAGATAGACTAGAAGAATTTCACAGGGATATCCCAAGTCCTGGGTGGCTCAGTGGTCAGAGCAGTCGCCCGGATTGCGAAAGGTCGCGGGTTCGATTCCTGCCTCAGGACGTGAAATTTTTCTAGTTTTATTCTATTTTAATTACTAAGATTTTTAAGCTTAAATTATACATACACCTAAATGTTAAGGGAGTAAAAAGATAAATATATATTTAGTTTGGGTAAATAAACAGTATTTATTTACAATCATGAAAGGAAAATTAATTCATTTTAATTACTACTACAATAAAATTACAAAATATAATTTCATAAACAAGAAAAAAGACATTTATAGTTTTAGAATATATTCAAGAAAGAAAATTATAAGCAACCTACGTCTTAGAATTTAAATTTCTACACGGTTTTAGCCGTGTAGTAACTTGGAAATTAATTGAATCATTTTATGTATTACCTTGTAGAATGGTGTTCACAACCGAACCACTTTAAACGTCACATACTACTACCGACTTTATTATACCACTAAGTTAATATTACTATTTAGAACTCTTTAACACTACTAGTGAAAGTGTAGCATGGTAGGTCTAATATGTATTCTCTGGTAAGCATAGTAGGTCTAATTTACATCACACGACACCATTGTTACGATCTTATTAATGAACATGTACTAACGGGACCAGCCGACATTGAAGTGGACGAGCAACGTGATAGTTTTAAATCTTTCATTTCATTAGTTATTGTCTATATAGGGTGTTTGGTACATAGTGTAACAAGCGGGCACCTACCTATTTTAACATAGACACATAAATACTAAGGTGTTATCAAAAATTAAAAATTGTATAATAAAATTCAATTTTAATAATTATAATAAATTTCTCCATATAAATCATTCGGTCTCTTTAACAAAATGTAAGTAGGTAGGAAATTTCAAAATTAATTTAGAATTTTGAACTTTTGTTATACCACTGTCGACAATACATCAAGCGTAACAGATTGACCTTGAGACCGCCCTTACTTCGTTCATAATAGAGGCGGCTTTCGTAATGCGACAGTTACGCTTGATGTACTCGTTTAACACACCAAATTGCAAAACGGCGCGCCCGCGGAGCTCCGGATTGATTAACGCTGTTCAGTCGTATTGTAGTAGCGAAACTCTCTACAAAGCGGCGTCCAACGTTGAGGCCGATCGTAGAATTTAGCAGTTCTATATTGCTGCTGATCGTCTAGTTCTGAATATTGTTTAAGTGATTGGTAGGTGCAAGGTTATTTTTTATGACCACTTAAAACCAAAATCATTTAGGTTAAGAGTGGTCATAAAAATAACCTGAACCTACCAATCAAATAGACAATCTTACTAATTCACTATTTGCACGTATATTATCAACGTTTGCACTTCTAATTTGATTTCAATGTTAATTTCACTTAATTTTTAAAGCGTATCGACGATGCGCCCACTATAAAAGCGGCGTATCGACTTAGCCACTTTGACAATCGCAAAGTGCCCATTCAATGCGGTGCACTTCATTTCAGCCGTATTGAAATCGGGCTGATCGTGAGGTCGCCGCACCACATTACGGCGACGATTTCATTTCGGCGCGCCGTTTTTTAATACGGCGTATTATACGATACGGCTGCGACATAAACACAGAATGGAAATATTCACCTAGCTAGATTGTCAACTTTAATAAAGCGACCTTCAAATGAATTTTTTTTTTAATTTCTTTCAAAAGAGTATGAAGAACAAAGAACAATTTTTCTCTATGGTTGGGGAATCGCTAAACTTCAGGTGAGATGGCTACCCCGTTCAGAATTTTTTAATAATTTGAGTGCCCTATGGAGTAGCACTACCTTACTGAAGTTCGCAGCTAATTCTTTGTAACATTGCGTACTTACCTGATGTAAGTCACCAAAGCTCTTTTAGAAAACGTTATGTTGGGTTAGTGGCCAAGGTGCTACAGCGTCTATAGACTATCTACTGAAACCGCTTAAGATCAGGAGGGTCGTGTGCTTGTCTGCCACCCTTATTGTATAAAAATAGGAAAGGAAAAGAACCAACAGTTTTAATTACAACGACTTCATTAAGCAGCATGGGCCGTGAACAAAATCTCTCTCCGCCACTTATTTCCACTTATTAGGAGACATTCTTTTGTCCACTCCCTAGGAAGTTTGGTATTCCACGGAGTCCGCTCATTCTAGTAGGTAGGTACTATATTAAATCAAATCAACTTTCATGTAAAGAGAGAATGACTTTTCAGTGGTTGTGAACAGTGTTCTCCTTCAATATGATGTCGTTAAAAGTGGTAATGCTGGCGCGGCACCCGTTGCTGACTCGGTTGCACACCCAGAGCACCTTCGGTCCGGTGCTACGATTATTTTTATTAAATCGATACTTGCCCACTTGAATCGCTGGCTTTCCGTAGCGAGAGGTCGTGAATTCTGCAACTGAAATCGTAAAATTTGACATAAAACCAATTCCAAAATTTATAAGAACCTTTAGATGGAACATGAAGATACCCACACTATCAATGTTGATCTAATTTAAGATATTCAATAGGCATTTAAAATAATAAGAATAGGATATAATTAAACAGATTACTTAATGAATTTTTGTATTAAAATAAAAAATAATAGCAACGTATAATGTAAAAATTCAATAACATTTTGAATTAAGGATGATGTTGAGGATCGTGGTATGATCCACATTAACGGATGCACTGGCCACTATACTTTATTGTGGTGTATTCTTTGTGTTGTCATATAGTTTCAAATTGGATAACTATTAAACAACGATTACTTGTTTGTACACTGAATAAAGAACTTTTGGCGATTCACGGTGTTTCAGATGACGCACAATAAGTATTTCAATATATTTTTAAAATTTGCGTTTTCACTTTGCCCAAGAAAATATGTACTAATTCATGATGACAACGCACCAGCAATACCAAGTGATTTTTTCCTTGTTATTGTAGGTCTATAAGTAAGCTGCGGTAACAGCTTACCACCAGGTGGACCGTCAGCTTGTTTGTCATTTGTATAGAAAAAACTAATTCCTCGACTTTTATTGAATGTTTTGTAGAAAACGACAAATTATTGTAATAGTAAACACAATTATTGTTATTTGTTTAAAACCTATGAGTTATTTGGTTATAAATTTTCTCGCCAAAATCGAGTACAGATAAATGGACGAAATTACTTGGTAAGAAAATGGAATATTTTTATCAGAAATTTAATTTAATTTAGTTTAGTTTGAGATCATGTTGTGATTATGTTTAAAACCCTGTTTATCGTAATATAACATTAAGCTACGGCTAGAGTCGGATGAAACGATCTCTTGCAGAGATGAATTACCTTCTACATGTTTTTATTCTTTTGCCTGATTTACAGGTAAGCAATTAAGGATTTATTACAATAATTAATTCTTCGGGTCTATTTTCTAACTTATTATGACCGTTAAAATCATAACCATTTTAATGCGTATACAATGCTGCGTTACAAGGCTATTATATCACAAAGCCGTCACAGTAAAGTAGTACTTAGAGGTTGGCACTTTAGATGTTACCCGTCAATAATCCTATGGTTTGTTAACTAACAAGTTTGGTTTCTTAATGAAAAAAAACTCTCCTAATTGCGAGGTGTGCGAAACTATTGCAGATATCCATCATTTGCTGAAGGAATGTGTCTGGAATGAAAGTCAGCGACAGACACTGATGATTACTTTAAACTAAACTAAATCGAAGAGATTCCAGGTACATTCCAGGGCATCTTGGCAGAGCCTTTGTCGGAGTCAGCTAAAATGCTCTGTTATTTATTCACCAGTTAATGTTTTTTTTATACTACTAGATGACAAACAAGCTGACAACCCACCTGATGGTAAGCGGTAACCGCCGCCTATAGACACCTGCAATAACAAGAGAAAATTACTTGATATTGAAGGTGTGTTGTCATCTTGAGGCCTAAGATGAAATGCCGTCCATGCCCAGTAATTACACTGGCTGCCTTTTCCTTCAACTAGAAACCCAGACGACCCTACATACGGGCCTACCACCTAGTAAAAATAATGTTACGACAGAATAAGCAATAGTAATAGTTAAGATAGAATTGATACAATGATAGCAACTTATCCAGATTACGTTATGAAAGGACTGTCATGTCTCATTAAGGCAAAAGTCATGAAAAAAATAAAAATGAAAAAAATTACCATTCGGCTACGTAGGTATTTAGAATGGAACTCAATTACTTTGAATCTATCAACAGTGTACATCATCAACATCTATAAGTTAGACCTATAAAATAATTGGTCGATTGTTTTTCAATGGTTAATGGGTATGTTCATTCTTGAAGTGGACAATGACATCATCGCAGACTGTAACGGAGGCTCTACATCCCCCCTTCCTCTTGCTGCAGAACCAAGTCGCTTTGACGCCACTGCTACGGTTGTTCTTATAAAACCGATAGCCCCCTACCTCTACGACTTTATGTTTGCCGGAACGTGTCGTCGTAAATGTTGCATCTGTAGCAATTTGCATATTCTTTAGCTTATCGCCTTACGCATTATTGATTCTTGAAATTTATTCTTCGTAAGGTGACTTTATTGAAAAACAATCAACCGAATGAGTCAAACATTTTATTTCTAAAATATCAAGCATATGGACTAAATAATAAGTACCTTTGTATTTCATCATCTACTGTGATATTCAGTGAAAATTATACGAAAATACCAACTGTAAGTACATCTAAAAATCCTTATTGTGTAACAGTTGCACTACAAAAGCCGCCTTTGTTACAACCGTAGTAAAGGCGGCCTCAAGGTCTAACTGTTACACTTGATGTGCTGTCGACTGTCATCAAAACACCTATATGTTGTGCCATCAGTAACCTTGATGAGCAAAAACGGATTTTATCGATGCCCATTTAAATATTTCCTTAATAATCCCATCAAAACCCGATAAACCAGACACAATTAAATTTTAATTGTTATGGCAACTTATGTTGCCGTCTGGGCATAGAGGGATTAATAATGGTATTAATTATATACTTACTTATTTTCTCTAAATTTATTTTAAGTCGAAGGAACAGATGATGAGTTTGAAAAATTACATAGCCACGCTGGCATACCTACAGCGGATTGATGGAACTTCCAAAACACGAAGGCGATTGAGATCACATCTAATTAATTAAACCATCTGAATACAAATCTGCCCCCTTATTCAGAAACTGTCGGATCACGGATACAATTCGAAAAGTCACATGCTGTCTCGCTTTGACGCACCGTAATAAGAAGTGACGGGTATAGCGATTGCGAAATTCGAATCTATTCCGACAGTTGTGATTAAGGGGGCTGGCCAGACTCCAGAAGACGC
Organism: Nymphula nitidulata; assembly: GCA_947347705.1. Classification (NCBI taxonomy): domain Eukaryota; kingdom Metazoa; phylum Arthropoda; class Insecta; order Lepidoptera; family Crambidae; genus Nymphula; species Nymphula nitidulata. The sequence goes on from OX374626.1 coordinate 4,880,486, forward strand.
GAATTCGATGACCGCCTGGAGCATACATTTTTTTATCGCTTTCTTTATTTATATTTCCTACAATGGCGTTACATGTTTTGTTTTAGTAGTCCAAAACAAAGCGCTCATTAAACTGCGCCAGTGAGTTCAGTATTTAATGTTTATCAATATTTGGAAACGGCTTGTGAGTGTGAGTATTCTTAAACGAAACACAGACGTCGTCGTAAATAACGACGGACGCTTTACAGCCAGTCGACCGCCTGCTGCAGAACCAAGTGGCTTTGGGGCCAGTCGTACGACTAGTGTTGTAGAACCGGTAGCCCCCTACATTTACAGCTCGTCTTCCGAAGCGAGTGGTTGTAAATCTTGTCGCTGTAAATTATTAGCAATATTATAAACAACACATTATTGATTTCATATATTTGATTGGCTAAAGTCAAAATCAATTAAACAACACCGCTGCGGCACAGCATGCGAACGAACATCAAAATATAAGCTTTAAGTCCTAAATACACTTTACAATGACAAAACACTATACGGGAACCAAGCAGACTTGCCTTTGTAAGTTATATCTGCAGAGCACGACTTTAAGACCACATTTGAATGTTCGTTTGGTTACCTCAATTGGTCAAGGAGAAATACTTTTCATGATATATGTATCGTTGGTTAATAATAGCATCTTTGTTAATAAAAACTCTGTGCTAATTGTATTGGATAGATAAGTATGTGTAATATTATTTATTAGTTATTAGATACCGGTCCGTGAGAGTGAGTATTCTTGAAGCTGATACAAACGTCCCTGTATACTAGGACGGAGGCTCTACAGCCTCTCGTGTTCCTGCTGCAAAACCAAGTTGCCTTAGGGCCATTGCTACGGTTGTTCTTGTAGAATCGATAGCCCCCTATGTCTAGAACTTGTTTACCGAGACGAGTTGTGATGAATGTTGGCACTGTAAGTAACAATCAGAAATGTTATGGATTAGAAAATAAGAGGATTGATTTGATTGGTAAATAAACAAGGAAAAAGTCGTGATTTGTATGAATTTGAGATCAAATACCTTTTTGGTTATGTTGTTTGTACCTGGCTCGTACGTTGAGATTAGAACCTTGAGAAAAAAAACTTTTTACAGATATTGTCGATGCCGTTTATGGAAAAGTCTAGCAACATCGGCATATGAGTACTTAAGACACTGGGACAATATTTAATTGTAAGAATATAGTAATATAATAATAAACGCTAAGCCTTTATTTTACTGCCGCGGCTTCATGAGAGGAGTCTACAGCAATATTAGAAAGAAAGAAAGAAAGAAAGAAAGAAACTTTTTATTAGCTTAAACACTACAATATCCCTATTACACACTATAGTATACCTATTACATTATTATATGAAATCAATAAAATAACTAAAAAGCAAAATAAACCGTAACTCCCGTACTCAGAGCATACTTCTTAAGAGAAAAAAAAATATTACTAATCGGCTATGTAAATTAGGTCATAGAAAAACACTCTCTGTTCTTTGCGCTTAATAATTATAGTATAGATTCGACACCGGTTGATGACAATGAGTATTTTTAAAGCGGATGATTACGTCATTGCAGACTGTGACGGAAGCTTTACAGCCACATGACTTCCTATGGCTGCAAAACCAAGTCGCTTTGGGGCCGTTGCTGCGGTTGTTCTTGAGAAATCGATAACCTCCTATCTCCAAAGCTGGTTTTCCGAAACGAGTCCGTGAGAATATCGGCGTCGACTCTGCAAAATATCGATATCCATAGTAAAAAAAATATTCATATAATATCATCAATATAACAGTATCTATAATTAGGGTGAGAGAAAACGAGTACTTAAATTATTTAATAAATTATAGTATAATATTATTCAACTCCATTTAAAGTAATAAACGCCTCTGCAACGGTTGTCTAAAAACCTCTTTCACTTACTCCGACAGACGTCGGCACCATCTTGAATGTTGGGATTGTAAATAATTTGATGTCTTTATTACTGATTTCTTAAATACATTGTTATGGTTATAAAAATTCTTGTACTTTGACTTATTCTAAAAACAATAATCAGATATATTCTTAATGACCTGTTCAAAGAACCCCTCTGTTCGCGACATACATTCATGTACAATATTTATTCGACATTGGATTCGACATTGGTGCATGACAGTGAGTATTTTTACAGTGGATGATGATATTATTGTAGATGGTGACGGAGGCTTTACAGCCTATCCTCCGCTTGCTGCAGAACCAGGCGGCTTTGGGGCCAGAGCTACGGTTATTCTTGTAGTACCGATAGCCCCCTACATCTAAAACTCGTTTACCGAGTCGAGACGTCGCGAACACTGGTACTGGTGCTGTAAATAATGAGAATAGTAGGCATTAGTATTCATTCTCACATTAATATTTTTCTATCTACCTGTAAACCTTTGTATTTTTTACAAAGAATTGACAGAAAGCTACTATTTCATACCAAAGTTTATTATATTATACACATAAAACAAGGCGGTAAACAATGAAGGTAACGGGTTACCGTAGCTAGAGGGCTTTGTAGCATCAAAAGTATAATATTCTCACGCGTTGAATACCCTGCAAAAGCCAAAAGCTGACGTTTTGTTAAAAGTTTAGGTGACATGTCCCCATTCTCTCAACAAAACGCTTCACCTCGCTTCTTTTCAATGAGCTCAGGAGACCTGGGTGAGTAAAGGCAGAAACACAGTGTTAAGTGGCTGTGATACAGAAGTCTAAAGTGCAGGTGCTATCTCATTCAAATTGTTTTTAAAATCAAACTCGGATGGGCAGCGTTCGGGGAATTGCGTACGATCTTCTCGTACAAATTTCTACAGTGCCTCAGGTCAAAAGTCTTCGACCAATGTGTGTTGCCATGGCAGTGATGACATACGGCTGTGAAACGTGGTCGCCTAATATGGGCCTTCTGTGCAGATTTACAGTCGCCCAACGAGCTATGGAATAAACAAGCTATGTAAGGCGTTTCCCTACGAGAATCAGAAATGAGGACATCCGTAAGAGAACCGAAATCTGATAGGATTTACAAGTTGAAATGGCAGTGGCAGAACACATAATGGGGCGTTGAAGTTCTATCATGGCAACTACGTAAAGGAAAACGCAAAGTAGGACGACTTCCCACTAGATGGACAGACGACCTGGTCAGAATGCCGGGAGCCCTTGAATAAAGGCTGCGCAGAACCGCTATTTAGTTATTTTAGTTCAAGTAAAAAAGGCTTCCTCCATAATTTGAATGAGGTGTTTATCTAAAGGTAGCTATGCATTAAGCTTGAGACAGATATGTAATGTAACTAGTGAATAAGTAGAAGTATCAATGTGATAGCTGTTGGCAAACCAAATAAATAAATGATATAGTTTATGTACCTACCTACTTTGTCAATTTCTACGATAATGAAAGATATGATGAAAGTAATAAGTATACGTTTATAATGTGATAATAATGAACCACTTATTAATAACAACTGTTTTGCTATCTCACGCAATAAATTATTACAAAAATTACTTAAATAATATAAAAACATTTTGTAGTAAACTTCCATTGAAAACCTATAATTAATGTCAAATGAAGCCCATTAACCCGTCAAGCATCAGATTCCATACACAGTTGATTTATCAATTGTCATAGCCCTCCGGAGGGATAACGCCGCATGACAGATTAATATTTCCAGTGAAGGAGTTACGTAATTAGCCGCCAATTCTATCGCTCGCTTTTATACTTGATTTCGTTATTCACATTGAATTCTGGCAATTTTATTAAATTCAAAGTAGCACAAGCTGATGGCAGATACATTTTTATAACATAGGTAATACTCCGACAATACCCGACATAGTTATGGAATACATCATTATATTTCCTAACTCTGTCGGGCATGTTGCGAGGGCGAAGAATCAATGGAACTTCTTTTATGTCAACGCGATGCCCTAGGTAGAATCAGAATGAGTCTCCTGGGTGTGGCACATACATCCAAGCCACAATACTATAGGACTACTTTTTCAGCTCGAAGATATAGTGAAGCCTATGGCAGCTAATCCTAGGGACACAGGAAGAGTTCCCAACGGGTCGAAGTTTACCGTGACATACTCACAGCCCCATAATAATATAACATAAGATTATGATGAAATCAGTCTTTTAGAATTCGAGTTAAAATGTTCCAACAATGATTGCGGTGTATTTCAGTGGTTGTGGATATCGTATATCTTAATGATGGCGTTATCATATGTGCTGATGCTGGCCTTACAATTCCTGCTACGAGCACTGCTGCAGGCCCACCAGGCCTTCTTGCCGCTACTACGGTTGTTCATGTTAAACCTATATTTGCCCATCTGTATCACGGGCCGGCCAAAGCGAGATGTAGTGTATGTTGGACCTGAAATTTAACGCCGGAACAAGCTTTATGATAAACTATCTACTAGACAAAGTTTTATAGCTTTTAACGCTTCTATAATTAACAAAAACGCAAATTAATTCAACTTTTTTATTTTCACAAAATTCACACGAATCCAAATAATAATTTATTGAATATCAAATAAATACAAACATCACAAATACATTCAATAATAAAATACGAAACTACAATTTATGTCGAAATTAACCACAGATTTGATACATCGCCTGTTTTATCTTTATCCTTCATAAAAAAAAGTATTTTTAAAAAATAAACCGGCTTCAAACTGTAATTTATTTATTTAAAAATCTAAAAGTAAATATGCCAACTATTTTTATGAGGTCGGTGCCAGTTTCCGTACTTGGAATAAACGTTGTCTCTCGATATTTGGTAGTCGAGATTTTTGAAACATAAATCTTTTTTAACTCCCTTTATCGTTATTATTTAATTAGATTACAGTTTTAGAGTAGGTCAACTTTTCTATTTAAATAAGTGATTACTTTTATATTTCTTCATTTTAAAAATTTTGTTTCGTGCCTCAAACGCATGTAAACGTGCCATATACTCATAACATGTTTTAGAATTACGCTGCTAAGCCAATGACGCGTTTTCTTAGTGAATTATACCCTCTCTCTACCTTAAAAACTACTGAACCAACTTTGATAGTCCAACTAAAAAATAATATTTGCGATCTGAATTATAGTTTTTGTGCGGGGACAAACATACAAATATACAAACATAAACACCTATGAAATTTGGCACCCATTTTAGAAGTTGGTAGACAGTAACATACCTATACAAAAACTACCATTCTGTTAATATTACATACATAAGAATTGTAAACTTCCTTTTTCTGAAGTCGGTTTAAGTTTTAACATTACGCAGGAAAACGAGAACAAGGCGTGTTGCTTTATATTGATTGAATACTACACAAGAAACTTTCTGAAAACGACAGCGTTGGAGATTTTAAGAGACTAAAATTTACAAATAAACAGGGTGGTGCCGTCAATACGACAATAAATTAACATGTTTTAATGCTGTTCTATAGAATAATGCAGCCAATGTTATATTATTTCATTCAAATGTCATGAAATTATTAAATGAATACGATGTTTTTGAAAGTGGCAAACCATTTCTATGAACTAATACAGCCCATGTTTTAATTTATTGTCGTATTGACAGCACCATTCTGTATAAACAGTACCTCTAGCTCGATCACTAGTAAATTACGAATTGCCATCGTACCGAGTAATTACGTTAGCTTTTGTCTGACTTTTGTTTGAAATTTTAAGCGTGCGTGAACGATACGATTACGATTCGAAATTTAAAAGTGTTCGTGCTAGGTGTACTGAACACTTGACACACACACATACTAGTTAATGATGGCTACAAATGTGACATTAGTAGTCCACTTCAGCTATCTTAATGATTATGAGATCTATTAATCTTAATTACGGTGGATTCTTCGGTTATCAGGGACGCCCGGCACCCTGAACTAGCCCACTTGACGCATCTCCATACACTGATACCGTGCTGTCGCCATTTGTACTGATTGTACCGATGAATACCAAGTTCTACCACCGGCTTCCCAAACCGGGATACCTTGAACACGAGCTCTGTAAAGCGAAAATGAGAATGCAAAAATACTCACTGAATATTGAACTAAAGACACGGAAAATTCTACATCCACAATTAGAAAACGGTCAATTCAAAAAGTCTTTCTATTCTTATCATTATGAAGTCGAAGGATGTCTTCCTTTTCTTCGACCTCATTATGTAACATATAAGAGCTCTTTAAATATGAAATTGTATGAATGCTGACGTTTTGCCGTTTTTCCTTAAATCATTTAAAAATTAATGACTAATTAAAAAAAATATTCAAAGTTCAGAACATATTCAAAGTGCAGTATACAAGCAGGATTTTACGAATGGAATGATAAACTTTTGAAAATAAAACACAGTGCAGAAATAAGATAACTTTTTTAACTCCTCTTCACTCAACTGCTCAGCGAGTATAGGCGAATTGTTTATAGTAATGTCGCAGGGAAATGAAGTTTCCTGGAAATGCGGAAACATCAATCGTAAGTACATGTTGCGTTTGTTTGTGGATTTCAATAATAATTTGGTTTAAAAAATAACCAGAAATACTTACGTTTCCAATAAACTATCCACAGAGAGAGATAAGTATGCTAAAGTTTTGTTGCCTGGCATTTTTTTATGAGCTGTAGTAAGCCTATCTATATATGTGAATAGAAAATTGGTAATGGTCGTAACTTATAAAACTGGTACTTACCTACAAGTAAAGACAAGTAGAACTGAAATTGAAAGCTACAAAGAAAAGGATCTTTCGACGTTTCCGCGATTTCAAGAATCTTAATTTAATAAGGTTACTAAAACTATTTAAGCCCTTTACCTAGGGCTTAAATATGTAAGGTAGGTAAGTCAGGCGTTATGTTGATGATTATAATAAAATGCAAAACTCAAAAATTTTAACATTTATTTCATTAATTAGCTTCATGTTATCAAGAAGCATAATTTCTTAAACATGTTATTATCAATCATCTAAATAATATCCAGAACATGCATGACTATTATTTATTTAGAAATTTTTAACCATTTCACGGGGATATCCCAAGTCCTTGGTAGCTCAGATGGTAAGAGGTGCGTAAATACTAATGACACCACAACTCAAAGTCAGGAGAAAATATTATTATCATGCTAACAATATAAAGTTCCTAACAAAAAATTTTCGCAAATACGAATCTGGAATTGTTTTCATGGGTATATCAAACATAAATATCTATCACAAAAGGTTCAATTTTACAATTTAATTAAATACAGAATATCCTCAATAAAGGCTGACTAAGTATATTTAAATTCCAATGCTATTTTAACAACAAATACTTACACGTTAACTTTGTTATAACATAGATGGATGTTTAAGAAAAACTCTACACTACGTTTTTCGTTGAGACTGTCGAATAAAAAGAAAAAAAACAAGCACAATATAGTTCTATTGTAGTATCTATTCTAATGGGTATGGGCATTCTTAGAACTCACTACAACGTCTTCGATTGTAGTCAATACAGCTCTACACCCTGCCGAGGTCCATTTGCCACAATGCCAGACCTTCCTAACACCGTTAACAGTGTGTTGACTATATCTGTACGTACCAATCTGTATGATGGGGTTACCTCGCACGGATGTTGTGAATACTCCTCCTGGGAAAGAAAAAAAGTGTAAAATGTCATGGAATTACTTAAGCTATGTGCCCATTATACCAATCAAACCTTTTTTACAATTGAATCAAACATTTAAACATATTACAAAAAATAAAACTAATAAGAAATCTAATTTCCAGATTCCAATTTATTGTAAAATCATACCGTAACGTATCAAATTAAATAACTTAATCTAAAACCTAGTCACAATAATGTCACTCAGGTGCGATTGAATCGAAATGAATGTCTAAAATATTCACGTAGCATGATCAGTGGTTGTGAACATTGTGAATTTTAACAATGACTTCATCGATCGTGGAGAGCGAAGCCCTGCAGCCCATGGTGGTCCACTTCTGGCACAGCCACTGCGCCTTCGGACCCGACTTTCTGTGGAAGTGGAACCGATGCCCAGGGAGATTAAGCACTGGCTTATTACGGCTCGACATTGTGTACCACATGTTAACTGAAACAAAATTAAAACACTGGATTTTATTCCTAAACAAAGGACATTGAAGAAGTCTGAAATAGACTTTGGTATTTATTAATCATTAAAAATAAAATACAAAAATAAAAAATATAGTTATTTATTTGTGCCTTTAATTATTAAATAAAAAATAATTAAAAATAAGTATACGCAATGATTTCAGATCACGACAACAGAAGGCCAGTAATTATGTATTTAACCCATCTAGAAATAAGAACTAGAATAACAGGAATTTGGACCATGGTACTCCTTACTTTACACCTACTGTGTTTTGTTACATTCTATCATAAGTTACAAATACGAGTAAAACTATGGACGTTTCACTTCAGATTGCAACTGTTAATAGTTATGTGCGTTATGATTTTTTTATACAACTAGATGACAAACAAGCTGACGGCCCACCTGATGGTAAGCGGTTACCGCCGCCTATAGACCTGCAATAACAAGGAAAAATCATTTGCTATTGCAGGTGGGTTATCATCCTGAGGCCTAAGATGGAATGCCGTCCATGCCCAGTAATTACACTGGCTACCTTTCCCTTTAATGATCGAATTGCTCAAAAAAATCTAAACTGGAAAAATTCCGAGAAATAAGTATCTGTACTAGAAAATAATCATGTATGTACTGCGTTTAAATGTTTCAAACATTTATGATGATATTCTTAATTTTTGATTTTAACATTATTATAAATGTTTGAAAAATACTTAGTAATTTCACAGGGATATCCCAAGTCCTGGGTGGCTCAGCGGTTAGAGCAGTCGCCCGGATTGCGAAAGATCGCGAGTTCGATTCCCGCCTCAGAACGTGATTTTTTTCTAGTTTTATATTTTAATTATTTATGATGATGTTAAAAATAAAATTAAGGTTCACTCGTCGATCACTAATAAAGCGCAACGAACTATGGGTCTTGAACACTACATCAAATGATTATGAACACCGTGTATTTTAACAATGACGCTGTCGATTGTAGTGATTGATACTCTGCACGCACGGCGGACCCATCGCTGGCAGAGCCACTGGACCTTCCGACCCTTGCACCTACTGCGGGGGTGGTACCGGTGACCATCCAAGTTCAAAACGGGTTTTCCGCGATTCGATATTGTGTACCACGCCTTGTCTAAAAAGAAATAGTTTCATAAATAAACAAAAAATAAACGACTTCAAAACACTAAAAAGGAAAAAATAATTAATTTTATGAAAAGTAAGATTCTGGAGTTGGTGGACATTTCCTATTGTTTCTGAAAACGACTCAGCACCAACTTCATATATATTTTTTTATGAAATAAGTACCTACTTACATTTAATTATTTTTTCCTTTTTAGTGTTTTGAAGTCGGTTCATTTTTGTATAATTATTTTTTTCACAATATTTAGTGATAAATTTCGAAGGTCAAAGCCTCATCGGTGACCGTGGGAAAAATCCGTAATTTCGCTCACATTGATGACCTAAAATTATTCCAGTTATTTTGATTCCAAACTACTGAATCAATTTTAAAAAATATAATATAATTATTTTAAATTGACTAATTTAAAATAATTTTGGTTTATAAACGGCACAGTTCTGAGGTAACGAATATAAAAAAAACAACGACATACAGCCGAATTGATAACCTCCTCCTTTTCTTGAAGTCGGTTAAAAAGTAGAAAGTATTTCATCATACTTGTAAGACATTACTCGTAACAAGAACTTAAACGTGGAAAGAGATTTAAAAGAAAGTCTCGTGCAGTTGGTACCATTACATTAATTTAGTAAATAATAATTTTTAAAAAATATTTTGCTCACCTTTCAGCAGGACCATAGAATTTGTACGGTAAATATTTATATGTTAATGGGAATGACGTAAATGTTATACAAAGTCAGATTACCACCCACGAAATAGTGGTAAGATCTATAAAACTTTCGTCTAATGTTGTGACTTATCTTATTAGTATTCAGAGAAATCACCGAAAAGGATGCATGGTCATCACTATCCTTTGAGCATTATGGTATAGTATATGTCACCCCCATCTGATTAAATTCGCCGCTTAATTGGATGCCTAGCCAGTTGATTAAATGCCTAGGCCGATAGTTAATTCACTTGGCGTATTGAAGGGATCGTCTTGTACCGAAAAGTTTTAGTTTGATTGGTGCGTTCAAGGTTATTTTTTATGATCACTTATTATAACCGACATCGTTTTGGTTTTATGTGGTCATATAAAATAGCCTTGAACCTAACAATCACTCAAACAGCCACACAAAAGCTCCTCGATCTAAACGACCTGCCAAGGCGTCTAATTAAACCTCATGTCAACCGTCTGGTTAAATTAGCCAATTTAACCAGACGGTTGACATGAGGTTCAGCCATCTGGTTAAACGTAGCGCTCAATGACTTGGCTAGTTGTCCTTCAGCCGTTTCATCGGATGCCGGCGTTTAATCAACGGGCTAGGCGTCCAGTTAAACAGCTTATTTAACCAGACGGCTGCGACATTATAATTTAAGCAGGGGTCAGGACCATTTTTTATTTATTAGAACTAGTTTTATGTATTAATTACTTATCCTTCGTTCTAGTCAACATGAAAATGTTGGTTCGATACGTTTTTAAATGGAACTCAAGTTTTGATCGAATTGTGGGCCTAGCAGCGTTTTACGTTATTATTATAAAAACTACCATGACTGAACTTATCTCCGACTCAAGTCGCAATGTTCGTAGGTATTAAAGGTTCGTAGGTTCCGAGCAATATTGACTTGGTAAGAAATGCGGCTTAATGGAACGTCTCCAATTGGCGGCATACATTCGGGTTGAATCCTTCAGCAGAAGCTATGGAATAATAACAGTTGAATTGAATGAAACAGTGCTGGAATAACATAGGAATATATTTCAGGAAAATTATTTAAATAATTGTTATTACAGTACCTAAATCTGTATTAAGTAAATTACCATTGACACCATCACATTAAACTACCATTTAACCTTTCGTCGTTTAACAGCTGACACACAATGGAAAATCTGTTGTGTTGTCTATGTCTGATCGGATGGTGTAAACCTATACTTTAAATGTATTGAAGCCTTGACGAGTAAGAGTAAGTCCACAATTTAATGAAAAGTAAGTCCATCAGTACTCCACATTCTTTTTCTTTATTTTATCTATAAGTTTTTAGTTTATTCTTCGAACATTCGATAAAGGTTGGTATTTCCTTCGAATACCATTTATTATGTACGTATACCGTAAATATGTATATTTCAATAAATTTACAATTATAGCTAGAGCACCCTTGTTCCCGTTTGACAAATTATAAAATAATACATTTTTGGCTAAAAAAATATTAAAATCGGTATTGTCAATGATTGTGACTCTTCTGTGGCATAATGATTTCGCCTTGAACAGTATATAACGATGCTCTACACCCAAGTGACCTCCATTTAATGCAAGGCCACTGTATTTTAAAGCCGTTGTTGCGACTACACTGGTAGTACCGATTTTGACCCACTTGTATCACCGGTCTACCTTTCCTGGAGGTAGTGAAGAAAGCTGAAAATAAAATTTATTATTCTCCTCTTTAACGTACATTAAGCTTAGCTAGTGGTGTTTCGCTTACTCCAGGGTAAAGAGTATATTCAGACAGAGTATAGGCCGACCTACACAAATGCCATGATATCATACTAATATGTTATTACAAAAGTCAACTTAAAAATAGACCCCTTTGAGAATTCATAGACACACTAGCTAGGCGATAACGGTAATCAGCTATCAAACGTGAAAGATAAAAAAAAATAAATCTGTGGGCCTACTACTAAATTTTCCGAAGTTTTGGACCAAAATTAAGCGTTTATTAGAAAACCATATTCTGTTTCCTACAAAAATATCCTCTATTGTTCCAAATTTAAAGATTCGAAAACGTGATAATATTAATTGCATTTCACTATTTCATTCGTCGCCTTTAGATGTTTTCAAGGAAGGGGTGCTGACGTAGATGTACAGATCAAAAATACGAGTATCAGCCACCAAGAAGGCGATAAAAAAACTAATGAAATCAACCCATTTTAAATAGATTAAAAACAGACAGCCCTAAAATTGAAATTAAAAAAACCTTAATTTCAAAAACGGATTTATATTTCTATACTAACGATAAAAAATTCACTACATACGTCTACGTCCACGGTTCGAGAAAGATATCTTTGTCAACCAGAACACAGATGCAAGATCTTAACATACGGGGACTTACTATAACAAACATGAATCCAACTTTATCCGATTCTTTCATAGTATTTATCAAGCTATGTCCGACTATCGGCCTGACCACGGAAAATTCGCCGCGGCGAATATTCGCGCATCTATTCGCCCGAATGAAAACAAATGTATGGAAATGTACTAAGCAGGCCACGCGTAGCGGCGACCGGCGACCTCGCCAGTCACGCCGCCGCGCCGCCTCCGTCGCCGCCCGCTCCCGTGGCCAGGCCGGCCGTACCGTCTGCTAGTGATTGTGCTCTCCTTTAATCTGCAATATTTTGTCATCGAAAGTGAACACGGCAGCGCGACAGTTAAGTCGACCCCACTTGCTGCACACCCACTGCACCTTCGGACCACTGTAGCAGTACCTGCGGTGATACTTGTACGGCCCCATTTGTATCATTTTTGTGCCACGGTTCGACGTTGTAAACACCAGTTCTAAAAAACAACATAATTGGTTAAGCCACAGGAAGACTCCCGGGAGTCTATGCCGGTTGTGGTCTTACGTTTGCGCATTAATCATAGAAACCAATAATAATAATAATCATCATATTCATACACTCACAACTTTTATCTAGCCCAAAGTAAGAATCATTTGTTTGCTTGTGTGAAACTTGTGTGAAAAATGTGTGGCTTCAAGGAAACCAAGTAAAATTCCTCGAGTCTTCAGGAATGGAGAGCAAATGAAATGATAATCGATTCAAAAATAATTTATTTAATACAATACTAGTCATATTATGAAGTACATACTTGAATGTAAATTCAATGATTATAAAAAAGTATACCTATCTATCTATCTATCTAGACTAGACAAAAATCATATCCTGGGGCGGAATTCGAACCTGCGAACTTTAACAATCCGAGTGACTGATCTTACCCCTGTTCTACCGAGGAAGGAAATGAAAATATCTTTATTCAATCAGGCCCCCAAAGAAACTCTTTCGAACCATCAAAAATCCCATATAATATGTCGCCATCTGGTAAAATTAGTCAGTAAAATGAAGATCGTTGATAAAACGCCGGAACCAGATTAAATGCCTAGGCCGATAGTTAATTGAACTAGACTCACTCAACCTTCAACAACTTGGCGAATTGAAAGTCAGCTCAATTGGACGCTTAGGCGGATTGTCTAGTACTGAAGAGTTTTGGTATAATTCGCAGGTAAAATATTTTTTTTTATGACCACTTATTAACAAAAAGATTTCGGTTAATAGTAGTCATAAAAAATAACCTTGAACTTACCAATCACACAAAATCTCTTCGATTTAAACCACTTACCTAAGCCTTCAATTGCATGGCTAATTTAACCAGATGGCTGATATGACGGACGTTCAGCCATCTGATTAAGCGTTGCGTCCTCAGATAATTTTCTATAATCTGAGCTTGCGCCTGACTTGGCTAGTTGTCCTTCAGCCGTTTTATTGGTTGGCAGCGTTCAATCTACGGCGTAGGCGTCCAATTAAGTGGCTAATGTAATTAAAATAATTAGTAAAAGTGCGTATGTTTGTGATTTTTAAAAAAAATCTAAATCGTTATGCTGATTTGAGCTTAAGTCCCGCTGTCCCAACAAATGTTTCCTTAATAAGGTCTGACGAGCTTACTCGCATTACAAAGCCGTGTTATTTAGCTGCAATCTTCTGTACGTTTATTAAAACTACGTTTTCTTAACTAAATCTATCTCTTGGAGAATACTATGAATTTTCGAACGGTTTCCTAAATAAAAAGAATTAGATTCAGTCAATGATTGTGAAAGTTTTTATTTAATATAACCTGTTCGCCCATAGTGTAGATAGATGCTCTACATCGCGTTCTGCTCCAACAACTGCAAATCCATTGTACCCTCTGGCCTTTGGCTGTGGTCCGGCGGATAAAATTATATTTTCCCATTTGTAACATCGCTTCCCCGCATTCGGACGTAGAGAACACAGGCCCTGAGAGTACACAGTAATTATTAAAATAATTCATTTGGACCGTTAAAATTGACAAAACCGAATTCGAAAGTAGAACTAAAAAGTTTTTTCATACAACTATATGACAAGCAAGCTGACGCACCTGGTGATAAGTGCCTACCGCGGCCTATAGACACCTGAAATAACCAGGAAGAAATCACTTGGTACTGTAGATGAAAGGACTCATGAACTATCATGAGCATTAGCCCCTTGAACGTGCAAAAACCACATAATATTAATTGTAATAACATCTCCGATAAATGATTTATATATTTTATTCAAATACGATTGCTAAATGAAACCAGTAGAAAATAACATTAGTTATATTTTATTTATAAATTGTTATACCAATGCCGATTTTGATACAATAGACAATGTTATGACTATTCGAGAAATCTATAGCATCTTATCTGATCTTATTGTGAGGTCATGACTAAGTCATAGTGCACTTCGACCCATTAGGATCTTTTGTGGCTCCCCTGCTTTTACTCCTCCTGTGTCCAGAATATAGTTCCCACTAGCCTCACTGTATCCTTGGGCAGAAAGAGCCTGTAGTCCTCTGGCTTTGGATATACCAATTCCAGAAGGCTCATTTTAGTTCTAGCCAGAGCATCACAATTACACAGGAGATGCATCATTCATTTCTGGCATTCACCACATGCTCGACAACATTGTATTGTAGTGAGTTGCATTTTGAAAATCATGTGGTTAGTAGCGCAATGCCCTGTGAGCGCCCCAATTAAGAAGCGAGCTGGTGTTCTACCGTTTGTATAAATGAATTTACTCCATCCTCCTATACCTCCTCCCCTAGAAAGGATTTGAAGTGTTTCAATCCCGATATTTTATGCCATTCAACCTTGTGTCTGGTTTCGACTTGCTTTTTCTATAGCATAGAAGTCTTATTCCCATATCCTTGATTCCAATCAACCATCAACATCTTTGGATATTTTACTGCCTGAAGAAAGTTCTTCAGTTGAGAAAGTATGTGAATCTTTGCTATCTCGAATAAGTATTCGAGATGGCAAAGATTAACATACTTGCATCTCGTCTGATGGTAGCCAACTGGTAAAAGCAGAGGCCTACTCTTTACTCATAGCTTTCGTGTATTGTCCTACTACAACACCCATAATTATCGGGTAGGCTCGTCAAATAATGAACAGTACATTGTGCGCTATATTTGGAGCTTCATATTTTTCTGGTGAATTAGAATGTAAAATATTATCTGCGAGGAATACACTCTCAAGACTTGTGTCGAGAATTTGAGAGAATTTCCTAAATATGTCATATTTCATATCGCCAAAAATCCTAAAAGGCGGTGCATACAATTAACAAATCAAGAATGAGTATGGTTCATATTCAACCTAATAACTTGGTCTTCAAAGGTGTTGATTGAGCCTCGACACCCCGACGTCCATTTCACGCAAACCCACAAACACTTGGGATTCCCCTCCTTAAAGCTGCTATGTCTGTAATAACGATAGTGTCCAATTGCTAGCATCGGCTTGCCCTGTCTTGATACAGTCCTGACTACAAGATCTGAAAGAGAAAAAGTTAACAGTAATATAAAAAAATGTATTGACGCATTTGCTGATTAAATAGTGTTAGTAGAGAGTTTATCAGAGTTTTACACACTACCTACACTATGCTAACGGAAAACCATTCCTTTTTTTTCAGAGTGGCACCTCGACTTGTCCGAAATCCTAACCCAGTCGCGGGTTAAGTTAGGAACTTGAAAAAAAAAATATTTGTTCCGAACGTAATCATCTTCGGAACCTGGCCCGACGTATCCTTCCTAACGTAATCCGAATTACGAGAGGTATAGGTAGTACAGGAGTCCCTACCCTATAGCCGTTTCGGGTCAGGTTCGGAATAATCGTTCTTTCTATGTATGATTGCCACTTACCATCACGTCAAGTCACCCAAAGAGCAATGGATAGGGCTATGCTTGGTGTTTCTCTGCGTGATCGAATTAGAAATGATGAGATCCGCGGGGAAAACCAAGGTCGCTGACATAGCCCAAAGAATTGCGAGTCTCAAGTGGCAGTGGGCAGGTCACATTGCGAGGAGGACTGACGGCCGTTGGGGCGGAAAGGTCCTCGAATGGCGGCCGCGTACCGGGAGACGCAGTGTGGGTAGGCCTCCCACAAGGTGGACCAATGATCTGGTAAGAGTCACGGGAAGCCGTTGGATGAGGGCAGCGCAGGACCGATCGGTTTGGAGATCCTTGGGGGAGGCCTTTGCCCAGAAATGGGCGTCTCTCGGCTGATATGATGATGATCACGTGGGCCGTATGCATATTTGCCATCTTTGTCATATTATAACAACTAAAGAAAAACTAGTGCAGTTCGACAATCATTTAATAACAGATATTACAGCTCAGCTGGACTATTTGAAACATCGCATATCCAATTATTATGTTTTCTAGTTCACTAATACTATAAAGCTGACTTAAAATGGTTTCAACTTTTAGAGTAACACGTCAAAAAACATAAAATTAAACTAAATTATTTGACCTCTCCTTAAGAGGGAACTATAAAAATATAAACAATTCAGCTTAATTAAATATCTTAAGGCTTGACATATGTCAGCGAAGAAATTAGTAAATGAAGTCATTCAACTTACATCTAGAAGATTTTGGTCACACTTGGTACCTACAGATCATCGGAATAATGCAAGTAGAAACAAATATTATTATTTTTTGCACAAACACATAAAATGGTGGGTTAAGCCCTCCTTGTGCCAGAAGGGCTTCATATCATACTTCACAACAAAAATTATTTATCTGCAGCAATTTCAGAAATTGTTGCTTTATTATTAGGTACTACCTACTACTATATTTAATTTAATTTATGCACTGTACCACCTCGCTTGTCAACAGGATGATTTTACGTGAGTCTCATTTAGATACCCGTATCTACTTGAACGAGTATTGTGTATATTTTATGGTTTGTTTTTTTATTTATTTATTTATTTCAACAAACACCTACAATTACAATTTAAAGAAGTCTGCCAAACTACGCATGCAGTTTGTCGGCAGCAGTTCTCCTCTTAAGTTAATTGTGATGAAAGATATTGAATTTTTAAAAGCTTTTTTCACATTATTAGTTTATAGACGTTTGCTCGAAGGAATGGTTCAGAATTGACATTTAGAAAGTGTGCATCGATTACTAGTACTATTATTATTTTAGAACTTTACTGTTCATCAACACATCGACAAAATGTAGATCACTTATCATCATCATCATTATTTCAGATGATAATTCCCCAAAAGATCCACGACGGTCATCCAGTGGCTAACTGCGACCTTCACCAGACCATCGGTAAAAAGAGTAACTCCGTTTGTCTTTCTGTCTGTTACATTTTCATTCCTAAGCCGCTGAAACGATTCAGCTGAAATTCGGCAAGATTACATACTGAGAAAGGACATAATGTAACTTTTGCCGCGATAACCAACGAGGGTACAGCCTAGCACTAGTCATAAACTTAAGTGCCAAAGATGAATAAATAATTTTTGCTTTACTTAACTCAACTATTTCCAAAGCTGATACTAAGTAATGGTAATGGTTTTGATCTGAAGGTCCCTTTCAATTGCTTTGCGTTACAAGGCAAGATATCACACTGACGTTTTAGTAAAGCAGCTTTGATTTACAATTAACTTAAATCAGACGGAGCCTATTGACATCACCAGTGATCGGAGTGGGAAGATTGATTTTCGTACTTGCATCATAATGCATAACGTGGGCAAGCCATTTCTTCGTCAAGTTGACAGGAAGGTAGCAAAATGACGCGTTAACTTTTATAAATACTTGTAGTAAAACCTTTTCTTAATCTTTGTCCACACAACATAGGTTTTCAGTAAGTGAGATTCTACTGATTTTTTAATATTTAACTAATTCCGGAATTAGGGAGGAATGTCCATGTTAAAATATACATTTCAGATAATTGACCCTAAATCAATGTACCCACTCCGATCACTGCATGACCGTTGGAGTAACCTAATCACAGGGCTGCCAAGTCCACTCCTCGACGAAAACTCTAAACACGTGTCACAGAAGAAATTATCGTAAAAGCTATTCCATTGTCCACTGCTGACACTTGTTTTAAAGTATATCCATCAAAAATCTATTGCTTCATCAACTCAAAGATGAGTATGTTGATGATTGATTTTAATAATTTGATCCTCAAAGGTAGTGATCGAACTACGGCAGCCAGTACACCATTTCACACACATCCAAAAACACTTTGAGTCGCCTTCCTTAAATCTGCCATGTCTGTAATAACGTTTGCTGCCTATTTGCAATATTGGGTTGCCTTTTCTTGATGTAGACATAGTTATTTCTGAAGGAAAAGTGAGAAAAAATATATTTATATTAAACCCAAACACTTATAAGTTTAAGCAAATATTATGGTCACTAACGGCCTGGCCACGGGAACGGGCGGCGGCG
Source organism: Nymphula nitidulata (assembly GCA_947347705.1). Classification (NCBI taxonomy): domain Eukaryota; kingdom Metazoa; phylum Arthropoda; class Insecta; order Lepidoptera; family Crambidae; genus Nymphula; species Nymphula nitidulata. The sequence goes on from OX374626.1 coordinate 4,899,187, forward strand.
GCGACTCGGCAACCACTGCGCGGTCACGACGACGGACGCGCTGCGAGGCCGACATCGAGACAGCGCGCAGTGGTTGCCGATTCGCAGTCGCAGTTCGTGGCCAGGCCCTACGGGTACCTACGGGGAAAGAAGCGTCACTTAAACATGTGTACTCGTAAAGTCACCCGTGGCTATGTGTGGGTAGCGGGATGTGCAAAGGGGCTTGCGCGGGGCGTTGTACGTTGGGTCGGTAAATTTTCAAGGGATGTCTCAATTACACGGATTACGCGATGTGACCTATGGACTCCACTTATTATTTAATACGGAATATGCATGAAAAAAATGTTTTTTTATGCATTTATAAGAAGCTACGTAAAATTATGTGAAAACAGTGAAAACCTATTTAATTTTAGCTAAAATATACCCAAATATATTTAAATTAAAAATCATAATATACCTGTCTCTTTCTAAAGCAGCTTTAAATATGACCTTTAAGTGGTTTTCAGTCAGGTACTTATCAATACTTTCCACAAATACTTTCAGTTTTGTAAATTTTAATTAAGTAGTTTTTATTTTAAGGCAAAATAAAAAAATATGCATGTTTCCCTTAATTGTTGTTTGTGGCTGTGGTAATAACCAAAAACAAAATACTTAATAATAAGAGTGTTTTTTCTTTGCCTGGCGATCCAGAAAAGCACTTACTCATTATCAACATTCTATTACCCACCAACTGTATTACATTGATCAGTTCTGAATACAGCTTTGAGAAAATACTTAGGTAAATACATGCTATGCCTATGCTTTTGCTAAAAAAAACTGAGACTAAAAATTTTCGCAGTCATAATATTTCTTGAAATGTTGAAATTTATTAATTATATATTTAGAGATTAACAAATGATTACAAATGAAACTTACATTTTTACCTACCATTTTCTTGCACATATTTACATGACATAAAACTTTCTTTGGCACAAGTCTAAAATGACTTAGGTATCAACCCTAGCGTGACAGCCGCCCGGCTAAATATTAACGGCAGTCGAACTCTCACTTAAAAACAGTGTCACCCCCTCAGATCAAAGAAAGAAGGTCACCCCACTGGTATAAGTGCACAGTAAGATCCAATAGACAACAAACTGAATTAGCTGATATAAATAAAATAAATAGAATAATATAATATATTAATAATTGAAATAGAACTTCAATATCCACAGTTGCCAATTGAAGAACTGGTTATATTCTTATTAGAGTTTTAAAATAATAAGTAGCCTTTTCATCTTTTTATCAATAAAAGTAAAATAAAAATATTTACGGCAAAAAGGCGAGAACCGAACCCGCCACCGTACGTTTGGTATAAAATAATAATACAAAATATAATCAAACACGAGATAAATTCTGTAAAATCGTTTAATAGCAAATGTGTGAGTCTCGCGAATATAAGAGAATATTATATATAAAATAAATAAATAAATAATAATAATAATAATAATATTATAAATATTAATATATTATCATTTCACTTTAAAACTGGAAAAATTACAAAACTAAATTCTACTTTTAATAATATTAAGAATTTAGATTTTTATTGCACATATTTACCAATAATAGGCGTATCATTTGAGCACAGAAAATAGTTAGAGGACACCACTAAAGGTGGTAATTTTGAAATCTATGTATATCTATCTATCTATATCTATGTTCCAATATTTTAGTCTTGAGAGTTTGTAACAAAAGACTTGTGACGAAAACCCTCTTATATTATATTACGTGTTAAAGTCCATTAAAAAGAAACAATATTCTCGATGGACAACTCTAAAATCGTGAAAATCTCTGCTGTTCTATACAAATAAATCATTCAGATCTTATACATTACTAGCTGTGCCCACGACTTCGTTCGCGTGGATGTCGGAAAATAACAACGGTGGGTTGGTAGGCTAAGGATTTAAATCATGTTTATAAAACACCTTTGAAAATTGACAAAGTTTCATACAAACTTTTATTCCCTATTTTAGAGTAGAATTAATCAAAATCCTTTCTTAGCAGAATATAAAACAGTCCTAGATAGACATTAGGGCCATGACAATAAAAAAAACAATTGTCTGGAATCTCATGCCTGACGGTTTAATATTCAGATGACTTTATGATTACTATTAAGATGACTCATGATTACTTCAGCTGTCGCTTTATAAGTACCAAGCGACCACAAAGTCATCAAGCGATTAGTCGGCTTAGTAAGCCGACCTGATTTCTTCCGTGGTCGCTTAGTACTAAGACGACTGAAGATTTCTTACGTGAACGCTCAGTAATAAGATCACTTATAATGACTTTGTGGTCGCTTAGTACTAAAATAACTTCATGATAACTTCAGTGGTCGCTTAATACTAAGACGACATAAGATTTATTCAGTGGTCGCTTAATATTAAGATGACTTAGGATTACTTTAGTGGTCGCTTAATATAAAGGTAACTTATGATTACTATGGTAGTCATATCTTCTTATGACGTTACTGTCTATGGTGACAATTGTGCTTCTGCAGCCTCGCCACCAATTCCCGCAACGCCACACCGCTTTTAAGTTTTTGTCGCTGTACAGATTATAACGATGTCTACCAACTAACAAGACAGGCCGTCCGTATTTGGATAATGTGAACTGTATGTCTAGAAACATAATAGAAATACAACAAATCGTTATAGAAATATAGTTGATACTGAGATTTTTTTTTACTTGTTATTAGCAGATGCAAAGATAATCATAACTACTAAAATTAATATAACTACCGATTCTATATTTGAGGTACTAATTACTAATTTTTATAAAGATAGGTTCGATCAATAAAAAGACACTTCACTATTAAAATTTATTCGATGATAATTCAACTTTAAATCCAGTTTAAAAAGTATTATCTGTAAGTTAGTTTTACTTAAGTGTAATTTAAACTTAAACATATTTGAAAAAAAAAGAAATATTACAAGATAGCTTTATGTGTGATTAGACTTAGATATATTTGAATAAAAAGAAACATTACAAGATAGCTTTCTTATATAAACTATCTTGATATTTTACATACCCAAGCAACACATAAGTAGACTTACAGCTTAAACTTTGATCACGGCTTTATAATGGTTTTCACGAAGTGCTCTAGCTAGTTTATAGTTTCATCATTAGTATCATCATACCAGCTGAGAGATCCACGAGAAATCCAAATATTAAGTAAAGAATTGCATATATCATCATCATCAGCCTATATACTTTTGTATAGAGCTTAACCAGCTCTTATAAAGAATAAAGCTGGATAATACGTTCTCTTTTGCACTTAAAAGAACTGTACAAGCGTTTAACCAGTACTTTAAACAGCACCGTAAGCCAGCTTAAGGAATAGGAAGAATCTATTTATCAGTTATTTTACAGCCAGTGTGTGCTGCTTGGGTACGAAGTTGTATGTTTTGACCTAAGGTTAGTTTACCGTTTTGTTAGTTATGTCACGTTTTATAAATATAAATTCATAATTTATCTTCTGTTTTTATGATGAATTTAACTGTAGAATATAAGGAAACGAGCTACGAATGAGTGTGCTTGTTTCTAATCTTAATGATTTCGTTTCCGCTAGTGGTGATAGCGGCACGGCACCCCAATTTCCATTTGACACACACGAAGTAACTCCTGTCGCGGTGGCTGCTGCTGTGCTGGTTGAAACGGAACCCATTCAGGCTTATCGCTGGTTTTCCATTCTTCGTGCGACAATATACCAGATCTGAAAAAGACTAGGAGCTATAAAAAAACAAAGAAAAAGCTAGAGACACTCAAAGCTAAAGACATTAAAAAAAATAAGTTTGAAAATAAATAAAAAGTAGAAATTATTAAATTTAGATCTGTTTTTATCATTATAAAAAACATGAAAATAACAATAGAGCCCCGATATTAAAATATGTCTGTGGGGGCGTTACTCTTAGTAACATGTAGCAATAACTGGCAAGTCACAAATATATCTTTTCAGGTTTCAAGTATGCCCGAAACAAAAAATAAGAAAAATTCTCTTATATAATAAACTATTATTTGGTAGAAATGATCATGCGTCTTTTTTGTTCACCTTATCATTTTATGGTAACATTTCCTATTAACCCGTTAAGCATCAGATTCCAGACTAAAATGAAATAAGTGGCATCTTATCTTACTATAGGGCCATGACCAAGTCACAGTGTACTTCGGCCCATTGGGATCTTTTGTGCCTCCCGTGCGTTTTCTCTTCAGTGTGCAGAATATAGATGCCATTAGCCTTATTATATCTTTAGGCAGAAGGAGCCTGTAGTCCTTCTACAAGACTCATTCTGGTTTTAGCCAGGACATCACAAAGACACAAAAAATGCGTCATTGATTCTTGGCATTCACCACATGCTCGACAAAGTTGTGTTGTGGAGAGTTGCATTTTGTGTAGCATGTGGTTAGTATAAAAATGCCGTGTGAGCGCCCCAATTAAGAAGCGAATTTGTGTTCTACCATTTGCATAGATGTATTTACTCCATCCTCCTATTTAAAGAGATAGGGAAAGCCTTAGGAAAGATTTGGAGTTTTTTAATCCCGGTATTTTATTTCACTCTGCTTTAAGTCTATTTATGATTGCTTTTTAATGACTGTCCAAAACTTTGTGAAAGTGCTAGAAAGGGCTCTGGATCCACGTATGTGTTTTCTGAGCCCTTCCTTGCCAATTCATCAGCTTTCTTATTGCCCAACACTCCCACATGGCCGGGCACCCAAATCAGTCTTACACTGTTATGCCTACCAAGCTTGTTTGGAGCCTACTATTATACAAACAAAAAAGACACCTTAAAAATGATTATGCTCGTTCTTAATACTTATAATCTCATTTCTATGAGTAGTTATTGAGGCACGGCAACCGTTACTGCGTTTAACACATACGAAGTATCCCCTGTCTCCTTTGCTAGAGCTGTGCAAGTTGAAGCGAAAATTATCATACAGGATCACCGGCTTCCCAAACTTGGAGTGAGAAAATACGGGACCTAAAAAAAGGATGGAATAGAATATTGTAAACCCTTTCAATTATTCTTAACGTAAACCATCCGACAGACTAAATGAAATGCATAGGGCTTATGAATTTCCCTTTAGGTAAGTGACCCACCTGGTGGTAAGTGGCTACCGTTGCCAATAGACACCTGTAAGCACAAGGAAAATATCACTTGGATTGCAGGCGCGTTGTCATCCTAAGACCTAACATTTTGTGATCTTGATTAAATGATGAAAATGAAGATGAAGCCTTCCATGCCCAGTAATTACACTGGCTACCTTTCACTTCAATCAGAAATATAACGAAATGGTTTAAGGCCGAAAAAGAACAGACGACCCTACATTTGAGCCTACCTAGAGTTATTTATACTTGAGTATATACTCAAGTATGAATAACTTGATATTGTACCACATCGTACCACGTCTTGTACCACAAAAAAAGCAATTCAAAAGAAAAAGGAGGATTGGAAACTGTTCTGTATATTTTTGCATTTTTTTAATTTAGTAGACCTGACCGGGTCTCCATACATTTTGGGGACAACTCCTTTGGCACGAAGATACATTATCTACATCCTGAGAAAGAACATTGACTACCTTTTGAAGCTACACTTAGCCTACAACCACGTGGGCGAAGTCCCAGGCGGCCACAAGTAAAATATTCATCATCACCAGCCTATATACGTCTCACTGCTGGGTACAAGCCTTCCTACATGGGAGAAAAACATGAGAAGTTTCGGTCATACATAACACCACCACGCTGGCCCAATGCGGGTTGGTAATATTACTAATCAGTAAAATATTATTATTTTATTATTACCATGCAACAAAAAAAAAACCTTGAGTAAAAGTGTCATAATTGAAATACACTTACTTTTATTTAAAAGGATACATACCTAATCGAAATTTAAATTTTATCTTAAATTGTCTACGACACACATTGAATCTAATTAAAACACTCCATAAAATACCATATTCTAAGCCAATCATTAAAATCTATTTAACCTACATTTATTTTAACCTATGAAGTAACACAATTATCATACACGGTTTTTTTATTCTGTGTAAGCGCCGCGCCCGCCGGCGGGCTGGCAAACGACCAATATTAAAAGTAAAACTTTATGAGACTATGCACACTGCGATTTTTAAGCGCGCCACCGACGCACTTACGGTCTGGCCAGGACATCACCGCACGCGCGTCCTGCGTCTCGCGTCTAGGCAACCACTGCGCGCTGTCTCGATGTCGGCCTCGCAGCGCGTCGTCGTGACTGCGCAGTGGTTGCCGAGACGCCGCCGTCGCCGCCGCCCGAGCCCGTGGCCAGCCGTTATATCACTTATATCTTATACAAACGTGCGAGTCACCTGCGCATAAATGGGTATATCTGTCGCTGCCATCTGGTTAAATTTGCCGTTTAATTGGATGCCTAGATTAAACGCCGGCATCCAATAGAATGCCTAGCCCGATAGTTAACTGAACTTGATTCACTTTACGTGTGACGACTTGGCATATTGAAAAGATCGTCTTTACCGAAGAGTTTTGGTTTCATTTGTGCATTCCAGGTTAGTTTTTTATGACCACATATAACTGACATCGTTTTGGTTATATGTGGTCATAAAAAATAACCTTGAAACTACTTACCAATCACTCAAACAGTCACACAACAGCTCTTCGATTTAAACGACCTGCTTAGGCGTCCAATTTAATGGCTAATTTAACCAGACGGCTAAAATGACGTTCCGCTATATGGTTAAAAGTTGCGCTCAATGAGTTGGCTATTTGTACTGTACCCGTTTGATCGGATGCCGGCGCTCAATCAACGGGCTAGGCATCCAGTTAAGCGGCTAATTTAACCAGACGGCTGCAAGATAACTAATAACGTCGGTATTTGTTTTCTTTCTTTTTTTTAATTAATATCAAATCGCATATAATAAAGTGCTATCTCTACTGAAGCCATCCTGCTACTACTGAGAAGGTTCCGCTCAAGAACGCTATTGGCCACCGCGATTGTATCGATACAAACGCGAGTCTAGAATAACCCTAGTGTAAGTTTTAATCTAATCGAAACACAAACGATAATCGTCGTGTTTACCTCTCAATAATGAATTATTATAGAAACAACAGAGGTGCTGCTGCCGTTTTCATACAATTTGACAGCTGTCATGACGACGAACGTTTTCGTTTCAATTCGATTTAAACTTACACTAGGAGCACATGTGTGCAAAAGACTACCCGGCTTGGCCACGACATCACCGCACAAGCGTCCTGCGTCTCGCGTCTCGGCAACCACTGCGCGCTGTCTCAATGTCGGCCTCGCAGCGCGTCATCGTGACCGCGCAGTGGTTGCCGAGACGCCGCCGCTGTCGCCGCCGCCGCCCGTTCCCGTGGCCAGGCCCTACAAGCTACGTAACTTCCATGCGTATCACGTTTGTATCAATACGACAGCGCGTTAAAAAAAAGGAAGTGTGCCTTTCCTCACCAATTATTCAATAACTAACATAATGGCAGACCCGTTACAGACTAGTTCGTTAAATATGTATAGGTCGTTTACGATTATTCTGAACCTGACCCGAAACCCTAACCTAATGTCGGGTCAAGTTCTGCTGTTCATGCATACCTTTAGACACGATTTACTTTTACAGGGAACATATTAATAATTATTAATTCCTGTTCTTGATTCACTTAGAAAGAAATTTAAAATAGAACACAGTATAAAATGAACTCAATAGAGAAAGAAACATGATTTAAGCGAACGGTAATAGCTACTGATCGTGGTAAAATCATGCCGAAACCGAAAGGAAATATTTTAATCCGTTTGGCACAATTCTAATACAATAGTAAAACATTTTTGTGTCGAACGGTTGTTAATTACTTCTGGAGTCAACTTAATGATTATGCTTATTTTTCAACATGATAACTATATTATTCTCAGTGACCAGTTCACACCTGCACTTGCTCCCCCATTTTACGCAAAACCAATATCCCCTGTTTGCTTGCATCCTGTTCTGATAAAACCGGTATTTTCCTATAGCGATGTTCATTTTTCCTTTCCGTGACCTCATGAACACGGGTCTCAATTCTGGAAAAGCAATTTTATAATTAAAATAAAATAAACTCGTAAATTACGCTTCAAATACCATGCAAAATGATCACAGAGTCATTAATATAAAATGCAATATATGGCATGTAAATAATAATGCATTTCTTTTTATTCCTGCATAATTTTGGTTTTGTAGACGTACGCGACTTTAAATAGTAATGTTACGAATGTCACTTTCCATTGAACTGGTTAACCTCAAATTCCAGATAAAACATCTTTCCCTTTGGCAAGCTGTAAAAATCCCTTCAATATTAAAGGAGTCTCATAATGTGAACATAACCAGAAAGAGATATTTTGTTTCTTCTTGTTCTAGAAGGTTGCTGCTGGTGTCAGCTGCTAAGTAGACAGTTAAGCAGAACCCGTAGCATGGGCTGTGGACAAAATCTCTCTCCACCACTTATGCTCACTTAGTATGAGACAAAATATGTTTTATCTCTTTCTTTCTATTAGTCAAAGAAAAAGAAAAACTTTTATCCGCCCTCCTGGGAGTTTGCAATTCAAAGGAGCAGTAGTGCGAGTGTATGACTCTCTACGAGTAAAATTGTGACCATTTTGTCTAGTTGTCAAAGTTTGTATGGTAGAAACCATTATACAATTTTTTGACAACTTTAGTCGATCTGCATAATTAATATATATCCATGTTTGCGGGGTAAATACGACATGACATGATGAATAGTCTATAAAAATTATTTACAGTTTATTTATTTACTTATTTATTTATTGAACTGTACTTTAATGCAGCAAACTAGTAAATTACGTATGATTATGCACTAATCTATACTGTATAACAGAATCCTCCAGAGTAATGACGGTAGCTCTACATCTTCTGTTTGCCCATTGAATGCATCGCCAAGTTTTTTTAAAGTCACTTGGTTTCTTTAAGCTGTATCTGTGCCCATTGCAGACCATTATTGTTTTGCCTCGTCGTGAAACCCCATATTGCAGATCCAGACCTAACAAAAGAGATCATTGTCGTTAAACTTCATAAGATCTTTACCTGGATCTGTAGTTGCTATTTTGTCTCCAAACATTAAAAAATACAAAAATATACAGGTTATAAGGGGACGCTCTCGGAAACGAAGGCAGGTGGCAGTGCTCGTCACCTTAAGCACGACGGCATTATCTTATGGGGAAATTGTTGTGACGTAGATAAAGTATTTAGACTCCAAAAGAAAAATTTAGTCGATCTACATAATTAATATATATCCATGTTCGCGGGGTAAATACGACATGACATGATGAATGGTCTATAAAAATTATTTACAGTTTATTTATTTAAAACTATTTTTTTATACAAATAAAAAGCAAAACAAGCAAACTGTACTTTAATGCAGCAAACTAGTAAATTACGTATGATTATGCACTAATCTATACTGTATAACAGAATCCTCCAGAGTAATGACGGTAGCTCTACATCTTCTGTTTGCCCATTGAATGCATCGCCAAGTTTTGTTAAAGTCACTTGGTTTCTTTAAGCTGTATCTGTGCCCATTGCAGACCATTATTGTCTTGCCTCGTCGTGAAACCCCATATTGCAGATTCAGACCTAACAAAAGAGATCCTTGTCGTTAAACTTCATAAGATCTTTACCTGGATCTGAAGTTGTTATTTTGTCTCCAAACATTAAAAAATACAAAAATATACAGGTTATAAGGGGACGCTCTCGGAAACGAAGGCAGGTGGCAGTGCTCTTCACCTTAAGCACGACGGCATTATGGGTATAAAAAATTAAAATAAGAATTTTTGGACTCTACTTGATTTTAATTTACAGTTTGATCTTAATTATAATGTTATTTGACAATAATTTGATTGTTAAGAAATATTCTGATTTATAATTTAAAATCTGAAAGTCCTTAATTTACAACTGAATCGTAATTGTAATGTTTATTAACAATTATTTATTTGGTATGCTATTTTAATTTGAGCACAATATAAAATTTTTTTTTTTAGAATATTTGTAAAATTAAGTTCTAGAATTATGTATGTTCATAACTTAAAATAAATTTGTTAGAAAATGTAAAATTTATGTATGTAAGTAATTTATACCTAGCACTATTTGCCATGCCCTTGCAGGGCGTCACATGTAAACCTTTTTAAATATACCACCTCATATTTATGTCATGTGACATTCAATAAATAATTTGATTTGTTGGAAAATGAATTTGAAATCACGAAAAAAATTAGCTGTTCCATATAAACAGCTGGTTTTTTTTTCAAATTTATTTTTAAGCAAGTCGTGTTTAGGGTGACCAGCACTGAGACTTACCTGCCTTCGTATTCGAGGGGGTTCACCTAGCAACTTGTATTTCATCATCTCCATTCTTAACACATCTTACTTCAAACGTATAGATATTTATTCATTAAATAGTGACCTTTGTAACAATATCATAAAAACCTAATTAACGGCGCGTTTTGAGTACAGGTTGTAATCTCAAACATGATGCGAGTGTGCTTTGTTAAAGCTAATAATTTTATTGTCAATCGTAACTATTAAAGATCTGCATCCTCGAAACCATTTGCTGCACCTCCATCTCTTCTTATTAGAAAACTTGGTAATTTCGCACTTCAAACTATACCGATGACCATCGCACTCGATCATAGTGTTACCACGACGTGATGGAATGAACACCGGTATAGGGAAGCCTGAAAATGAAAGTAATAAATTACCAAAACTAATCTGAAACAAAGAAACAACTTGAAAATATTTTATTCTCATTTTTTTATTATTCTTTTTTTCTATTTTTTTAAGGACTTTGGTCTTTGGTCTTTAAGAGACATGACAGTCCTATCATAACCTAACCTAGATAAGTTACTATTATTTTATTCCATTTTTATTGATTGAAGATGTCATAGCATACATGTGGTGCGGTGCCCTGAGACCTGGTGAGCTGGAAAAGCATTAAACAAACAACGTCAATTAAATTGCTGCTTACTTTATTAAGAAATGTTTATAAGATTCCGACGAACAAAGAACATAATTTTAATTAAAGAACCTAATGAAAAAGGGATTTAAAACGTGGAGCACCACGGTGTTCCTTGATTCGTTGACGACAAACTCTTACTTATTCACCATGATAATGATGGCTGCTAGTCATGATGCGTGTGTATATTATTAAACTTAATGATTTCATCCTCAGCGGTAAGTACTATGGACCTGCATCCTTTATGCCATCTGTTGCATCTCCATCTTTTGATAAATTTACTGCTTTCCTTCTTCAAACTAAATCGATGACCATCCCACTCGATTACAGGAATACCATGGCGTGACTGAGTAAACACTGGAGTGGGGAAACCTGCAACAAATTAAGTATTAGATGCTTTCTCGTATAAACATTTTTTTTTTTTTACAAGTATCGAAGTTATTTATTTTCCTCCTGGCAAAAGTATCGCTTACATAGGTATTATGATTTTATTAATTTCATTGATGAAAAAATATATGATATATCCACATAACGTTTAACTTTATCCAGTAATTGACACAACACGGAACATTTATTGTCTATCCTGGATGGCTTACCTCAGATGTTAACTGTGAAGTATTTGATAAGCAAATAATACATTTTCTATAGTGTGTTAAGGGCCAAGGGACAGGTTGATTCTAGTCCCAATGACGGAGCAAAAATATAAAAACAAGGGTTTCTTGAAAAAATTATCTCTTTATGAAAGTAACTAAGATTTATACCTATCAATTAAAAAATTTACTCAATGATTACAGAAGCATATTTTCATAAAGAGTCGATTCCGAAGCTACAATCAAAAATATATTTTTTCTACATTGTGAAACTGAAATAAGTATCATTTTTACAACAAAAATTTGTCTGTGTCATAATTGGTCTATCTACCATGCACAGAATTAACCAGAATCCAAATGTATCAAACTGGATTACCCATTAATCATCTTTAATAAACTTTGATCACAAGAACAACAATTCAATGATTGTGGGTGTTGGTATACTTGATAATGACGTCATTGTACGTGGTGATGGCGGCTTTGCACCCCGTAATGGTGCTACAACAGACCCATCTACTCCGGAGACCCTTTACAGAGTGTTTATGCCGACTGAATCGGTATTTTCCTATATTAATCATACGATTGCCTCGCTTCGAAGTAATGAATTTTGGTGTCTCTGCAAAAAGAATCAACAACAACAATAAAAAGGTTCCAGTTTAAAAATATAGCTGGAAAACTACCCGCGAATTCGTACGAAAATAATCACGTGCATATTTAAAATATATGAGCTCTTAGTACCGCGCTAACATGAATATGACATCGCATGTAATGTTTCACGTTATCGCCCCTACTGAACAAGGTTGTTTCATCCATCGCTATACTGGAGTAACAGCATAGAAAAGTAATTACTGCTACGATGGAGCGTATGCTGCACTGCAAGCGTGACACTCATAATGAGCCCAGTGAGTGAGTGAGTTAGATAGTAGTCAGACCTGCGAGACCCGGACTAACGTGATTTCATGCTTATCCTTCAGCTACAGACCTTTATTCACAATCAAGTAAAAGCCCTCCCTAATAGTGGTTTAAATTTAACTGTCAACGTCAAGCAAGAAGTACTCCTTAAAGTTTATGTTGAAGAAATTCTTTCGTGTCCAGTGTTTTATTGGCCTAAACTCTAAAGTATAAAGGTTCGCGATGCCTAGCAAAGGACAACCTCCATAGAGAATCACTCCACGTAATGAAGTCTTCGTACGTATTTAGGCAATTCAAAAATCTTGACAAATAAATAATATTATTTTATCTGGTGTAAGTTTCTAATGTACAGTCGACAGCACATGAAGCGTAACAGTTTGACCTTGAGACCGTCCTTACTGCGCTCGTAATAGAGGCCGCTTTCGTAGTGCAACCGCTACACTTGACGTGCTGTCGTGGTCATGCATGATCGCCAATTGGCAAACGGTTACCAATTAACGCACTCTTAAAAATCAATTAAATAAATACCAGTCGAACTGTTATTCAGTAATTGTATTAATAACATTTTTTATTTTATTTTACATCATGCACGTGGTCACCCCTGACGGCGACTATGTTACCCATCACGGTGGTGACTATCGCTTTGAAGATTAATTAACTAGATGACAAACAAGAAGATGGCCCACCTGATGGTAAGCGGTTACCGCCGCCTATAGACACATGCAATAACAAGTGAAAATCACTTGAAATTGTAGGTGCGTAGACATCTTGAGGCCTAAGATGAAATGCCGTCCATGAGCCGTAATTACATTAATTAGTAATTAAAATATAAAACACACACACATTCATTATTATAACGATGATATAACAAGCATGTATGTAGGACCCTTTAGAATCTATCCCTACTTTTTCATATAAAAAGCACAGGAAATGACTCAACAATGATGGAAAGCAGTAAGAAAAGTCCATATGCGAAGACAGCCAGTACAGCATGGACGAAGGAGATGACACGTGGTTGTTGTTCGTTTAACATGGCTTCCTTTAAAAAGGTAAGTATTATAGATCTGCATCCTTTATGCCATTTGTTGCATCTCCATCTTTTTATAAATTTGCTGCATTCCTTCTTCAAACTGTATCGCTGACCATCGCACTCGATCATAGGAATACCATGGCGTGACTGAGTAAACAATGGAGTGGGGAAACCTGCAACAAATTAGGTATTAGGTGCTTTCTCGTATAAACATTCATAATTTTTTACAAGTATCGAAGTTATTTGTTTTCCTCCTGGCAAAACTATCGCATACATAGGTAATATGATTTTATTAATTTCAATGATGAAAAAATGTATGATATTACCACATAAAGTTTAACTTTATCCCGTAATTGACAAAACACGGCACATTAATTATCTATCCTAGCTTACCTCAGATGTTAACTGTGAAGTATTTGATAAGTCAAATAATACATTTTCTGTAGTGTGGTAATGGCAAAGGGACAGGTTAATTCTAGTTCCAATGACGGAGTAAAAATATAAAAACAAAGATTTCTTGAAAAAATTATCTCTTTATGAAAGTGACTGTCTCAGAATTTAGAGATTTAAACCTATCAATAAAAAAAATTAACTCAAGGATTACAGCACCATATTTTATAAAGAATCGTATCCCGAAGCTACAATCAAAAATATTTTTTTCTACATTGTGAAACTGAAATAGGTATCATTTTTACAACAAAAATTCGTCTGTGTCATAATTAATTGGTATTTCTAACATGTATACAATTTACCAGAATGAATCAAACTGGATTACCCATTAATCATCTTTAATGAACTGTGATCACAAGTACAAACAATTCAATGATTGTGGGTGCTGGTATGCTTGATAATGACGTCATTGTGCGTGGTGATGGCGGCTTTGCACCCCGTAATGGTGCTACAACAGACCCATCTACTCCGGAAACCGTTCACAGAGGGTTTATGCCGACTGAATCGGTATTTCCCTATAGTAATCATTCGATTGCCTCGCTTTGAAGTAATTAATTTTGGTGCATTTGCAAAAAGCATCAACAACAGCAATAAAAAGGTTCCAGTTAAAAAAAATAGCTGGCAAAATACGCGGGAATTCGTAAGAAAATAATCACGCACATGTTTTAAATATATGAACTCTTATTACCGCGCTAACATGAATATGACATCGTACGTAATGTTTAACGTTATCGCCCCTTCTGAACAAGGTTGTTTCATCTATCGCTATACTGGAGTAACAGCATAGAAAAGAAATTACTGCTACGATGGAGCGTATGCTGCACTGCAAGTGTGACACTTATAATGAGCTCAGTGAGTGAGTGAGTTAGATAGTAGTCAAACCTGCGAGACCCGGACTAACGTGATTTCATGCTTATCCTTCAGCTACAGACCTTTATTCACAATCAAGTAAAAGCCCTCCCTAATAGAGGTTTCAATGTCTGTCAACGTCAAGCAAGAAGTACTCCTTAAAGTTTATGTTGAAGAAATTTTTTCGTGTCCAGTGTTTTATGGGCCTAAAGTACAGAGGTTCGCGATGCCTAAGCAAAGGATAACCTCCATAGAGAATCACTCCACATAATGAAGTCTTCGTACGTATTTAGGAAATTCGAAAATCTTGACAAATAAATAATATTATTTTATCTGTTGTAAGTTCTAATGTACAGTCGACAGAACATCAAGCGTAACAGTTTGACCTTGATACCGCCTTTACTGCACTCGTAATAGAGGCCGCTTTCGTAGTGCAACTGCTACACTTGACGTGCTGTCGTGGGTACTAGATTGTGTGTCGTGATCGCCAATTGGCAAACGGTTACCAATTAACACACTCTTAAAAATCAATTAAATAAATACTAGTCAAACTGTTTTTCAGTAATTGTATTAATAGCAGTATTTTTTTTTATTTTACATCATGCACGTGGTCACCCCTGACGGCGACTATGTTACCCATCACGGTGGTGACTATCGCTTTGCAGCCTTGCGCAACTTTCGTGCACACCCATCTTTCCTTGGGACCTTTATACCGAGCGTGTTTATTGTATCTGTGTCCATCTAAAAGCATTACAGGGTTACCATATCGTGTCGTCGTGAATGACATATTCGTGGCTGTAAGCAAAAACAATAACAATGATTAATTGCTTACATAATTATTATAAGGATGATATAACAACGCATGTTATATATGTAGGATCCTTCAGAATTTATCCTCACTTTTTCATATAAAAAGCACGGGAAATGTCTCAACAATGATGAGAAGTAGTAAGAAAAGCCCATATGCGAAGACAGCCAGTGCAGCATGGACGAAGAAGATGGCATGTGGTTGTCGTTCGTTTAACATGGGTTCCTTTAAAAGAGGTGTGAGAATTTCGGTGAGGCGGCTAAAGCCAGCTGGGACCATTTCACGTGCTCCAAAGATGCGCTATGAGAATTGTTGAATTTGCTTGATTTGTTAAGCTTTTGCAATCTGTCATCCACATCACAAAAAATCTTTAACTTGTTACACAATTAAAATCCATCTGTTCTTTTCTGTTTTCTCGAGCACAAGAAGCCTACACTTTATTGGATTCGTGTAAGCTGTTCTTTGGAGACCTGTTACGGCCTGGCCACGGGAACGGGCGGCGGCGGCAGTCGCGAATGCGGCGGCGGCAGTCGCGAATGCGGCGGCGTTGGCGAGGTCGCCGGTCGCCGCTACGCGTGGCCTGCTTAGTACATTTCCATACATTTGTTTTTGCCAGTCGCACCGCCGGCGCCGCCGCCCGTTCCCGTGGCCAGGCCGTTTAGAGACAGGACACATAATGGCACACAAAGGACAGACTTTTATATTGTAATACTTAAGATATATTTATTTTCAAGAAAATTTTCATATTAGGTACATTCATTACTTGACATCATGCAATATCCTATAGTAACGTTTATAATATGTTATACAGCACATATATTTTTTCATATTAAAAAAGTATTAATACAGGAAAAATTCATGTCCTCAGGCGGAACTGAGCCCGCGACCTTTCACAATCCGGGCGACTGCTCTAACTATCTGAGCTACCGAATACTTGGTTTATATAGGTATTATACTTACAGATATTATACAGGGTGGTGCCGTCAATACGACAATAAATTGAAACATATATAACTTCATACAAATGATTTGCCACTTTCAAAAATATCTTTTTCATTTGATAATTTCATGCCATTTGTATGAAATAGTATAACATTCGCTGCATTACTTCTTAGAAATGTTAATTTATTGTCGTATTGACGGCACCACCATGTATAAAGTTTAAAATAAAATTAAGAATTTTTAAAACAATGCCCGACTTAACCGAATCCTAGATACAGTCGACAGCAAATCAATCGTAACAGTTTGACTTTGAAACGACCTTTACTCCGCTCGTAATAGAGGCGAGTTTCGTAATGCAACTATTAAACTCGGTGTGCATAACTATTTGAAAACATACTCGTTGGGTGTTGAAATATAATATTTCTACATTGTGTATTAGGTAGGCTATTAGCTTCTAACGGAAACACATCATGGACTGGAGGAAATTCACAGTTTAAATACTTTTCTAATATTTCAAAATATATTTTACACTACAAAATAAATATTTATTTATACTCGTGTACGTGATCACCCCTAACAGTTACTATCTGACCCTTAACGGTAGTGATTGTCGCCTTACAGCCTCTGCTTATCTTGGTGCATGTCCATCTTTCCATCGGACCTTTATACTGTGGATGTTTGTTGTACCTATGTCCTCCTAATAGCAATACTGGGTTGCCATATCGTGTAGTAGTAAATGCCATATTGTTATCTGTAAGTAGAATAAATAAATAATTATATAATTAAAAATTAATATAAAAGTATTGATATTGTTCCAGTTTTGGGTCTACTTATTCTACCTTCTGTACTTGAAATACAGTTTTTATAAACTTTAACATATATATTCTAAGATTGTGTCCAAGTATTTTTGGGTGGTTTAACCAAAGACGCATTATGTGTTACATACCTACCTGCAGGTAACAAAATGACAATAGGAATGGTAACACATTTTAGGTGTGTTTCGTGTCGTGTACAAGTACGTAATATAGCCCGAAATATTCATAATAATTATTTTAATACGACTAATGATTTCAAAATCATGTACTTTAAATTCCGTTTCAAATTTCTTTCCGAAACTCCAATATATGTCACGTGATCGCCGTGAAGTCGCTTGTTACCAAACACTGCTAGGTTGCCAAGGTGATTTAGATGGTTTTCTTTTTGATAGCGTCTGATGCTAACAACAAGTGACGTTATTAAAAAAATGCATGGACGGCATTTCATCTCACGGCCTGGCCACGGGAACGGGCGGCGACAGTGGCTACGGCGGCGGCGGCACGACTGGCTAGATCGCCGGTCGCCGCTATGCGTGGCCTGCTTAGTTCATTTCCATATATTTGTTTTCGTTCAGGCGAATAGACGCGCGAATATACGCCGCGGCGAATTTCCCGTGGCCAGCCTGTTGGGCCTCAGGTGTCTATTCACCTCTTACCATCAGGTGGGCCGTCAGCTTGTTTTTTTTTTATACAACTGGATGACAAACAAGCTGACGGCCCACCTGATGAAAAGCGGTAACCGCCGCCTATAGACACCTGCAATAACAAGCAAAAATCACTTGATATTGCAGGTGCGTTGTCATCCTGGGGCCTAAGATGAAATGCCGTCCATGCCCAGTAATTACACTGGCTACCTTTCCCTTCAATCCGAAACACAGCGAACTGTTTCACGGCTGAAATAAGAAAGGCGGTGGTACCTACCCAGACGACCCTGCATACGGGCCTACCACCTAGTGAATGTTTGTCATTTAGTTGTATAAAAAAAATGTCGTCACTTCACTATCGCATTATGTTATCCTGTAATGTAACGCAAACTTGCAACTAAGTTTGGGTGTAAAGAAATAAATCAATAATTTAGAAAACTATTACATATATGAAAAATATTTCACTAGGAAAACTCATGCCCTCCGGCGGAATCCGAACCCGCGACCTTTCGCAATCCTGGTAACTGCTCTAACCATCTAAGCTACCGTCCTCGGAAGCTAAACGACCCTGCCTGACCCTGTGAATTTTCTCGAGTCTACTAATATCTCGAGTATTTGCGTTACCAGCATTCGTTTACCCTTTAAAAGACAGACGAGACATTGCGTCGCTCAGGGCCTTTTATCGGCTTCATCACGGAGAGTGGTCCGACCTTATCCCACCTTCCCCCTTCCTACTCAGGAGCACGCGTACCGGTCTTCGGAGTCATCATTTCACTGTCTCCACCTCAACATCACACACAAAGAAATTTAGTGACTCGTTGCTTTTTCGTACTTCCAGAACTTGGAATTCTTTGCCAGCGCATGTGTTCCCTTCTTCCTATAACATGGGGTCCTTCAAGAGAGGCGGCATGGTGAAGGCGGCAAGCCATTTACTTAAACGAAGACGATATCGGACATCGCAACAAAACCCATGTAATCATGCATATTGTAACGATAAATCGACACATACGAGACACAATTAAATTTTATTTGTTTATGACAAAGATCTATGCCGGGATTAATAAGGCGAAGTGACGACTACGAGACTCTTCGACCTTTGTAGTGCCTAGTGTAATGCAAACCACATATATAAGATTCTCAATTTAAGATGTGGTGTATAATATTAAAAACGATTTTGTAATACAGCCTTACCAAATCAGTCATTCTTACAGGAGTCTAAAAGTAACAAGTCACAATTATGTTCACACTTAAATTGTCAAAATAAAAATATTGTAAGCATAAGTTTTTTGTATTGTTAGCTTGTTGTTATTTCAATTATTCATGATTGTGAACATTATTAATGCATATGATATGTTCTTGAAACGAATCAATGTACGCTTTACAGCCGTTTCCGATTCTGGTGCAGACCCAGCGCTTTCTATCGCCCTTGTATGTGCTACTTTTATTAAATCTGTATTGGCCATATACTACCGCTGGGTTCCCGAAACGCGTCGTGGTGAATATAACCTTTTCTGCAATATAATTAATAAAAACTTAATCAATATACTTCCTTTAATCTTTTACAAAACAAAGCCTTAACTTAAAAGCCTGCATGGTCTAGAATGAACAACTGTAGATGTGGTATAATATAATCAAAAGCAGCAAGAGACATTATCTAAGACACGCACAGTAAATAAGAACAGAATGTACGCTACTTACAAGGTATTCCCGCCGTGCCTACCGTAAAACTTACAACATGCTCCACTGAAGTCCAAATGCGGATTAAAAAGGATAAAACTAAGCAACTTTGTTGATGAAACTGGGGACAACAACTTATTTACGTCGCGTTTTGGTCAGCGTTTGTAAACCCACGCGACCCATGCGTCACCCTGAAGGGTATGTTCCCTGTGAGCCTACATATACAGACTGTAAGGGGAAGCCAGAGGGCAGTGCTCAGCACTACTTCCTAGAAAAAATATTCATATAGCGGGAAAAAGCTGTTTCATACTAAATGATAATACCTACATTACCTGTTTGTATGTAACAGCTGATTTATTGGCGATTCAATTTTATTTTTTAACAAATCATGTTAAGGTTCACCAGCACGGCCATCTGCCTTCGTTTTCGAGAGCGTCTCCCTTACATCCTGTATATGTAACCTCACAGTGCACAGTTTATTTACGGTCTACTTTTTGTACTCCTTTTGTACATACGACAGCACATCAAGTGTAACCGTTGCACTACGAAAGCCGCCTCTATTCCGAACGCAGTAAGGGCGGTCTCAAGATCAAACTGTTACGCTTGATGATTAAAATCAATTTTCTAGATATCAGATAGATATATGGAATTATCCACTGCTTACTGCCCTTTTACAATATTATTTACTCGTACTTAATTATGTATAGCAAAACTGTAGTAAAATTACTAAAAAATAAAATTACAACAGGATAGAAGATTATCACTAGTAATAAAAGAAACAACATATTTGAAATACTTGCTTAGTTATAATATTTATTTCCAAGCAGATTGAATCGACACACATTTTTTACATTTCTTAGCAAAGTCCCGTTAAACATATATTTATGAAGCATCTAGTTTTTCTAAACATCTACTACCTAATCAACAGCCTAAAATCTCGAGCTGCCCCGGGCTTCGGAAGGTACGTTAAGTCCACATTGAACCAACGTGGGGGTGTTATGGTCCAAACTACATGTGAGAAACACACGAGGAGGATGTGCACTCTTATATAGTCTTAACCTATTAAAAATATAATTCAGTAAGCTAAATAGTTCATGCGAGTTTTAGGATACTTTTAATTATTCATGATTATGAACATTATTAATTGACAGGATAATTTCCCGGAACGAATTGATGTAAGCTTTGCAGCCGACTGCGACTTTGGTGCACACCCATCGCTTCCTATCGCCCTTGTACGTGCCACTCTTATTAAATCTGTACTTGCCGTACTTTAACGCTGGGTTCCCGAAACGCGACGTTGTGAATATTACCTTTTCTGCTGTAACAAATAATAAAAACAAAATCAATATTCCTTCCTTAACACTTTTAACAATACTTGATGATATAATGTGTGGGTCACATTATATCATATCAGTATTGTAAAAGTCAAAATTTAAAGCGAAATTCATTTTGTAGGTATCTAACACCCGTATGTGCCCGTATTCACAAACGATACATAAGTAAGTAAAGAAGCAATACTATGCGAAGTAAGGCATTTCTCAGTGCGTTCACTTTGACAAGCCTTTCAATTCACAAACAATACTCAAACGAATATTTACTATGAGGACGCATAGCGTTGAATATAGCTCTGTGACTGGTTGATTAGTGTTACGTGGTTCACTTCGATGACTGACATTTCAATTTTATTGTTTGTCTTTTTAACTCCGTAGTGATTACATTCTCTTTGGTGAGCTCGACACTACGCGTTGATTAATATAGCTATCAGGCTCCCTTAGCTAAGTGTTCATTATGACAAACGCATAGTGCCGATTGTCACTCAAGTAGTGTTTATGAATAGGAATTTGGCACCCTGTGCGTCCGCGGGCACTGTGAGGCCTCATAGTGTCGTTTGTGAATACGGGTGTAAAAATAGTCTTATATAGTTAACAAGTGGAAACGTGCTGTAAATAATAGTAGACATTTTACCTATCAATAAACAAAGGAATATAAATAAATATACCTCACAAGATATAGCTGTTGTACTACAAAAGGTACAATACATTTTTATACTGGGATCCGAACCCAGAATAAAAATGGAACAATGCTATAAAACTTTGATCAATAAACTTGGGGTTTTAAACATTACCACTTCATTTAGCGTTTGACGATCCAATGTGACCCATGTTTCCTCGCGAGTGTGAAACTGCGCTGACGAATCTTTCGTCGATGACCGTTCCGTTGACAAATATTTAACAAAATATCCGACTCCACTTGGTCATTAAAAAATGATCCTCTAAGACTCATTGTGTTGCAATGAAGAAATGAGATTATGAAAATGTCTATTGTTTCCTGTCCTTTAACTTTGACAGTTGTTTTATATTATAACCTACTTATTAAAAGGCTGCAGCAGGTATATATTAAAAAGGTAATAAAAAATTGGGAGCAGGGTAGTAAAAGAAATAACATATTTGGAAATCTTTGTTGTAATATTACATATTTAAAAGTAAGTACAGTCGACAGCACATAAAACGGAACAGTTTGACCTTGAGAGCGCCCTTACGCCGTTAGTAATATAGGCTTTTGTAGTGCAACTGTTACACTTACATGCTGACATCTGTACATATTTTAATACATTTTACTACCTTAAAAATTATCCATTACTACATCACAATAAATGAAAATTACCATGACAACAGCGTTCTTACTATTAATAGGTGTAATTGTGATTGAAATTAACACTAGCAATGCCTTATTCCCATCTGCAACCTTCACAACTGTCGCAAAAGAATCAAATATCGGAAACTCTATACTGCATGTGACTTTTAAATCGAATCTGGGATCCAACTGTTTCTGAATAAGGAGGCTGGTCCTTTTGCCTTGGGATAGCCGAAGCCACTCATAGTTTAGTTCCATTAACGGAAATGTTAGCCCCTGACGCAAAAAGAGGGGTATTTTAAGTTTGACATGTATGTACATGTCTGTTTGTCTGTGACATCGTATGGTCCGATTTTGATTCTGTTTTTTTCTGTTTGAAAGCTAACGTAATCAAGATGGTTCTTATCTGTAGCTTATAAAGATCTGTCCAGTCAGGTGTTGAAGACCCTCAGCTCATTTCGCACTTGACAAAGAAGTATGACTAACTATCACAGATATGATTGATTTGTAATTTAGTGTACTGTTACTTTGGTTGTATCACGAATAGATAACATTGTGCTGATGTTGTAGCATAAAAATAATAGTTTGCGGGATGTTCAATTCCTCAGAAACTTACAGCAGCTATAGCGGTTTTGGGTTCATAAGAACAATCAAAATGAGTAACTGTTATATAGATAATGATGAAGGCCACATGGTAAAGTTAAATATAGCTGCTAAGACATACCTACATTGTCCTACGTTTTAATAGTACTAAGTTTCCCAAATAAATCAATTCATAATACGGCCTGTCGGCCACTAAGGAGTTTTCTAAACAAAATAATTAACAAAGCACAACAATGTTCACTCTTAACGTATTATATGTATAGATAAGTAATGTTGTTAGCTAAACATAACTAAATAACGTGCAAGCGAATTTTAGAAAAAAAAAAACATTATTTATGATTATGAACATTATTAATAGACAGGATAATTTCCCGGAACGAATTGATGTAAGCTTTGCAGCCAACTGCGACTTTGGTGCACACCCATCGCTTCCTATCGCCCTTGTACGTGCCACTCTTATTAAATCTGTACTTGCCGTACTTTAACGCTGGGTTCCCGAAACGCGACGTCGTGAATATTACCTTTTCTGCTGTAACAAACAATAAAAACAAAATGAATATACCTCCTTTAACACTTTTGCAGAAGTCATATAAACTAGTATTTAAGTAGATCACGTGTAGACGAAAAGTAATCAATAGAATATTATCATAAGTTTATAAAACGGTAATACCAGTAAATGGCGTTGTGGACATTATCATTTCACAGCTGAATCAGTTGCACAGTTCCTTTCATTGTGTACCATTCAGCTAGCTGTGCAGACGTTTTGAAGTGTGTGCTTGATTTTCAAAGACTAAGAGCACGATACGTCATAAAGGAAAATTTGTTTATGGAAGTGGTGGCAAATTATTTCTCGATGCGCCCGAAGGAACTGTACATGTGTAGGACAATTCTCATGTCATGATTTTGACAACTGTTCGTGCGAAATACAAAATTGCTGTATCAGTTTTTTTTCTTCGGCAGCTGCTACCAACGTTTTTAGAGGGATGCCGAACGGCTCATTTAGCATTGAAATTTCTGTTAAACCTTTAAAAGATTGATCAACCGAAGCGTAATCAAAACACTCACAGAAAAGCCTAAGTTTTCTGTGCAAGTAAAATAATCATCTAAGATGAATGCACAATGGCTAAAAAGCGCATTTGGGGCGTTCAATGGAACTATGAAAAATTTGATCTGGTCGATCTGCCTGGCGACTTCTGCAAATCACCACCCTCATTTTAAATTCGACCACTGCCGAAATAATTGCTTGCCTCACCAAATCATCAACTCTGCGGCGCAGCGCTATTTGAAGAAACGTTATCTGACGGTACTTATCTACATTTCCATAATTTGTTTTCAATTGGTCGAACGGAAGCATATTCGCCGCGGCGAATTTCCCGTGGCCAGGCCGTAAGACAACATTTAATTTTAATGATTCTGAAGCGGTACGAAGTTTGCCGGGTTAGCTAGTTGTCAAAATAATAAATACATTGTGATGAGAAGTAGATGAAGAGTCAATAAATCCAGTATATACAAGAAAATAGTTATTAATTATTATTATAGTAGTAGCAAAGTTTCAGAAAATAAGATATAGCAATGACTTTAGTACTCCGTGAGATATAACCAGTTTTATTCCAATAAATGACGCATATCGAAATCGTATAATTAATACTGAATGTGTGTATAATATCTCAATTATTACTAAATCACTACAAACAATCAGTATAAGGAAATGAAGCTTAAGTTGAAAACTTTGCATACATGATGGAAATACTCGCAAATCTCAAAATTATAGTGTTTGGCAAATTGGCAAACACAATTACCTACAAAGCTCCAAAGAGGTCCGACGTCATGTTTTATTCATGGTTATGATCGTTATTGTACTTTATAATTTCATTTCCTACAGTGTACACGGTCGCCTTGCAACCCAAGCTGACTCTAGTGCACACCCATCTTCCTCTGCCACCGTCACCCCATGACGACGCCACCGTCCTGTTGTACCTCCTCCGTCCTATTTGCATCACCGGTTTCCCGTATCTTGACGTGGTTAGAACTATTTCCGCATCTACAAAACGACGTACATACGTACACACGACAGCACAACAAGTATAACAGGAGCACTACGGAAACCGCCTCTATTACGAACGCAGTAAGGGCAGGCTCAAGGTCAAACTGTTACGCTTGATGAGCTGTCGAGGTTATGTAATAGGTTGGGGAAAAAGTTTCTTCGCATTTTTTAAGAAAATTCAAAACATTCTTTAATATAGCTTATTTACATTTAACTAAAGTATGTAGGTACCATTTTGTTTGATAACTTTTTGCCATCTTGTAGGTAGGGTCATGATCCCATTGCTACAAGTGGTTTTGGCAGTCCTCTCGTGATGTTAACCTGACACTGCCTAGAGAATTCTGAAGAGAGCGAAACAGGTGGAAATCTGAAGGTGTAAGGTCAGGACTATACGGCGGATGCATTAACACCTCCCAGCCAAACTCTCTTAATTTTTGCTGAGTGGCTAAAGATGTGTGAGGTCTAGCGTTATCATGATGAAAAACCACACCCCTTCCGTTGATTAATTCCGGCCACTTTCTCTCAACTTCTTGCTTTAATCTCATCAGTTGTTCGCAGGAGAGTTCAGAATCGATGGTCCTGCCTGGTGGTAACAGCTCATAATGAATAATGCCCTTCCAATCCCACCACACACACAGCATCACCTTGTTGCGAGTTAACCCGGGTTTCGCCACAGTCTGTGAAGCCTGACCATCCATTACAAGTTCATACATACTATAATGCGAAAAGACTTTTTCCCCAACCTAATATACTGTTTTTTATCATTTAAACTTGGAAGCTCACCATATTTCAATGTTAGATAGATTATGTGAAAAAATTTGCTAAAAATATTCAAAGCTATCATGGGTACAGAACAATGGGCATGTTCGTCAAAAATAAATAATAATCAAAGATGATAATAAAACTAGTTGTGCCCTGATTCGGTTATTTTTTTTGTACCAATAAGGTGGCAGTCAAGCATACGGCCCACCTGATGGTAAGCGGTTACCGTAGCCTACGGAAGCACCAAAGCACACCAGGGGTATCACTAGCGCGTTGCCGACCCTGTAAAAACCTTTTTACGCCTTTTTTGAAGAGCCCTATGCTGTAGGTAGGTACTCATTCGATTCTGGGCATTCGGGAGCTCATTCCACAACCTGAGCGTACGTGGAAGAAAGTTTGTCTGAAACCGTACAGCAGGCTACCACTTTGGTTCCAATATGTGAGGATGAACTCCCTGCTGGTGGCGAGCGGTGCGATGATAGAAAGAGGCCGTGGGCATCATGTCAAATAATATATTATTTTACAACTGTAATCAATTATTTAATATTTTGATGGCATATTTATTTTTTGACTTCAATATTTTTAGCATCAATGATTGTGATCATTATTGACATAAATAATGTCATCATTCATGGTGGTCACTGTCGCTTTGCATCCAGATCCAGTTCTTGTACATATCCACCTGGCTTTCTCCTTACCTTTAGACCCGCAGTACATATTATACCTTTTGTCTCCTATTTGCAAGACTGGGTTCCCGTATCGTGAGATCGTAAACATAACTTCTGTCAACAAAAAAATGTAACTATTATGTTGTAGATAATGATTTCAGCAGGAAACATTGGTCAATCCCCTCGCAATGACGTCACATGCCCATTAGCAATCCTAATGCTTTGACTATTAAATCTAAGGTAGGTATACAATCATTTTTAATAGTTTGATTTCACTTGATTGGAATAGGGATACTGTAGCTTATCTGAAATATCGTAGAGTGAATGATACCTCCTCTGTTTCGAGGCTGTTTTATGCCAGAAACTAAGAATCTTTTGTTTAACAAAAACTATGGGATCAAACCCGGATCAAGCAATCTCAGCACCTACATTTTTGGAATCGTATTCGAGCTGTATTAAATTAAATTTATGTATTTCATAATTATTCCATTTTCAAGAACATATCCTAAGTTTCCTGTGCATGTGATAAATTTTAACATGAATCCAAAATCAAAGAAGCTCTTATAGCGAAAGATAGTGTTTTCCATTGTTGAAAGAGGAGATATATATATCCACTCTATGTTTATCATTTCCTTGAAGTTAAAGAAATTATACTCTTCTTCCGACATCTAATTATTAGCCACTCAAGAAAACTTATGAGCCAAGTATATACATTGTCTGAAACTCTAATTATAATATGCGCAGCGTTTATAACAAAAACCATTTTTTTACTATTGAGTATCCATTTACGATGTACCGTATATGTAAATCCGCGTGAAATTCATTAGATAAATAACCCATCGAGTTATTTAGAAACAGTGTCGAGTCATGCAGAACCACTGTGAGCTTGTAATTGCGCTTTGAGAATGCACTGCTGGTGTCAGAAACCTATAGACCTACTTATATTATATTATTTATTTTTCAGAAATCAGCCCCGAATTTTCAAGAAACCTAGAAATACAGTAGTCCACGTTATCCGCAAAACTGATGATTCGGCAGACGCGGAGTGGGACGTCCTTAGGCTTGGTGGAGTGATGATCTCGCAGAGTGGCTTGCATTACGAGTATATCCTGGACGAGGCTAGCTAAGTAACGCACAATCAGAGAGGCTTTTGTCCGGCAGTAAACTTTCGAAGACTAAGGATGATGATATTAACAAAAAGTGTCAAATAACAGAAACATACCACACTAACACAGCTTTTATTTGTAAAATTTTGTGACAGTAATGTATTCGAACGATATAAAAGTTTTACAATTGGTTTAAGAAAGAATAACTTCGTAAAATATGGTTATGGTCATTCATTACAGCAACTAATTATGGTTATGGTCATTAATCACAGCAACTACTTCATATTTTATAGTGCGCACTGTAGCTTTGCACCCAGACGAGGCCTTGGAACATTTCCACCGGACATTTTGTTCCATTTTGGAACCGAAACATCTATAATACTCGTTGTACCGAAATCCTTTTAATATCAAGACTGGTTTACCAAAGCGTGATTTGGTGAATGTTGTTTCAAAACCTAGAAATAACAGATCGATTAATAATGAAATCATCGCACTCGGAGCTCGGACTCGGAAACGGATGGGTTTTGCGCAGTCTGCATCCAACAGCTCCCCGCGACCCTGACTAGGTCGTCTGTCCATTTAGTCCTACTTTGCGCTTTCGGTACGTGGTAACATGCTAGAACTTTAACGCCCCATATGCCGCCCGTTTTGAGTACTTATGCCGTGCTCACTACCACTTCAACTTGCTAATCCTATGAGCTATGTCAGCATATCTCGTAAGGAAACACCTGACATAGCTCGCTCCATAGCTCGTTAGTTTTTTTTCAAAACTAAATGACAAACAAGCTGAGGGCCTACCAGGTGGTAAGTGATTACCGTCGCCTATAGACCCTCGCATATAACAAGGAAAACATCACTCGGTATAGCAGGTATGTGCTCATCCTGAGACCTAAGGTGAAATGCCTTCCATGTCCAATAGCTACACTGGCTACCTTTCCCTTCAATCCGAAACACAGCGAACTGCTTTACGGCTGAAATAAGATAGGCGGTGGTACCTACCCAGACGTCTCTACATACGGGCCTACCAGCTAGTAAAATGTAAACTTGTACAGAAGGGTCTTAGTAAGCGGCCAAGGTTTATTAAGCCGTGAATTATACAATATGCGACACAAAATTTAAAACACTTACATCGTCGTGGTCCCTTTTTAAATAAGAAGAAATAGTGGCCGTTAGCTGTCCTCTTTTAATCTTTGGTATTAATTTTCAAATTTTCCATTTAATACGTCTGTACCTCGTACATAAAATTAACAAAGTACTGTTTTTATACAAATTACGGCAAGTAACTCAACACCACCTGGTGTGATACGGTAAGGAGAGTCCATATGCGAAGACAGCTAGTGCAGTTTGAAACACACAGTTCTAGCCTCGTCCATACCGGGCCATAAGGATTCCTTTCACGTCTCTTTTGTCAAGTTGTTGGCAAACAAATCCAAGTTTTTGAAGTAAGACAAAGAATCTAATTACTAAACTTCTTTGTGCGAGATGTTGAGGTGGACACAGTGAATTGATGACTCCGAGGCGCACGCTTGCCCCTGTGTAGGAAGGGGGAAGGTGGATAAGGTCTAAATGTTCTTCAGAACACTCTCCGTGATATATATAGCCGATAAATGCAGAGGATTAAGGTTGTTTTAGACTTTTACAACTAACTCTTAACTAAAGATACAAATGAAAAAGAAAAATGTTTTGTCCTTAGTAAATTTTGTTTAATGGTCAACAAACGTTATGTTCGTGTTAATCACACAAACATCTGCCGTTACCGCGACTCAAACCTTATAATTCTGTTTTAATGATAAAGTCACTAATCGGACTTGTCAAATCTTTTAATATAATCAAAACCTTTTAATATAAAAAAATCAAAACTTTTAATATAATTAAATACATAAAAAAATGTTTGTATTTAATTATTATTACCAGGCTTTAGCTAATATAGACCACTAATTTATATTCGACTACCATTTGGCGTTCTATCAAAACGTGGCACGTGCTTCAGTCCCTTCAGAGGTGCCACATTGACTATCAGCATATCGAGGTGATGAAACGCTTAAACGAGAGCGACACCATGACGGTTCGTGTACAGAATCAATATACGAAACCCATCCAACTGCAGAGAGGGGTAAGAAGACAGGGAGATGCTACTTATATCACCGAAACTGTTCACCACTGCGTTGGATGATGTTGTCAAACTACTGGACTGGACAAAACTCGGTGGGTAGGTATTTTTACTCCTACCTACGATGTCGAGTCCTCGTCCGAGCGAGTATTTTTACTCTCGTTCGGATGTTGAAATAGAATATTTCGACATTGTAGGACTATAGTATCGACTAGAAGAATTAAACAGGGTTATCAAAAGTCCTTAGTAGTTCAGACGGTTAGAGCAGTCACTCGGATTGTGAAAGTTTGATTCCCGCCCCAAGACGTAAAATTAACTAGTTTAGATATTTTCATACGTAAATATATTCTTCAAACATTTATATTAACGTTAAAAATTAAATAAAGAAAAATTACAAAGCTCCAAAGAGGCATACGACGTCATGTTTTATGCGTGGTTATGATCGTTATTGTACTTTATAATTTCATCTCCTACAGTGTACACGGTCGCCTTGCAACCCAAGCTGACTCTAGTGCACACCCATCTTCCTCTGCCACCGTCACCACACGTCGATGTCACCTTCTTGTTGTACCTCCTCCGTCCTATTTGCATCACCGGTTTCCCGTATCTTGATGTGGTTAGAACTACTTTAGTATCTAGAAAAATTAAAACTGACTTCAAAAAACTGAAAAGGATAAAATAATTAAATTTAAGTAGGTACTCATCCCCTAGAAACATATTTTTGGAGTAGGTTCACTATCTATTATTTCTGGAAAGAACTTAGAACCAACTTCAAAAAATGTTTCTAGGGGATGAGTACCTACCTAAATTTAATTATTTTATCCTTTTCAGTTTTTTGAAGTCGGTTTTAATTTTCGTTTAAAATGTTTTTTCATAATTTTTAGTGATAACTTTCTAAGGACAAAACTAGGTGGGTGACGGCAATTTCGCAGACATAGTCAACTTACTCATTCCAGTTAGGTATTTTGATTTAAAAACCAAACTACCCAATCGATTTTCAAAAAAAATTTTTGGGACCAAATGGCAACTAAGTATTCCGAATCGAACAAAAGAGAATCATCAATATTTGTTCACCCAGTCGAAAGTTCTGAAATAACAAACATAAAAAATTCAGTCAAATTGAGAACCTTCCCCTTTTCTGAAGTTCCTAAAAACGACAAAAATACTTACATAACTTACTAATATGATGTAGGTTATGTATACTGGTTTTAGCCATTGAAACTAGAGCCTCACCTGGTGATATTGAAGAAGTATACATCTGAAGTAAAATTATCTATATTTCAATGCTAGGTATATTAATGTGAAAAAAAATACTAAAACTCTTCAAAGTTATCACGGGGACAGAAGAAAGGAGATGTTTGTCACAAATAAGGAATAGGTACTTAAAGATGTAGAGATAATAAAAAACGATGATAAGGTATACTTAAAGATGTAAACAAATAAATTAGATAGTAAAACTAGTATTGTACCCCACTGCGGAAACAACTGTACTAAATTATTTAATATTTTGATGGCATATAAATTTCTTGACTCCAATAATTTTACACTGCATCAATGATTGTGATCATGATTGATGAAAATGATGTCATCATTCATGGTGGTCACTGTCGCTTTGCATCCAGATCCAGTTCTTGTGCATATCCACCTAGCTCTCTCCTTACCTTTAGACCGGCAGGACTTATTATACCTTTTGTCTCCTATTTGCAAGACTGGGTTCCCGTATCGTGAGATCGTAAACATAACTTCTGCCAACAAAAAAATTAAACTGTTATGTTGTAGATAATGATATCAGCAGGAAACAAGGGCTGTATTACACCCAGTGCACCACCAGTTATTTATACAACTAGATGACAAACATGCTAACGGTCCACCTGGTGGTTAGCGATTACCGCCGCCTATAGGCACCTGCAATAACAAGGAAAAAGTCACTTGGTATTGCAGGTGCGTTGTCATACTGAGGCCTAAGATGAAATGCCTTCCATGCCCAGTAATTACACTGGCTACCTTTCCCTTCAATCCGAAACACAACGAACTGTTTCACGGCTGAAATAAGAAAGGCGGTGGTACCTACCCAGGCGACCCTAAATACGGGCCTTCCACCTATTGAATCGTTAATCTTAGTTCCAAAATTATTTTCGAGATCGTCAAAAAACGGAAAATTAATTTCGTCTCGTGTAGATTTATTTCGTAGTCTTTGCAACAGCTGAGCTGCAATTTTGCATAAAAATGTAAACTGGTAGGTAACCGTGTTGAATGCTGTCAAACTTCACCTATAAGTCGACAGTTTGACAGCCACTGTCCCCCACAGTCAGAGAAATGTTATCGTAGACCATAGGGTGTACTTACATGGAACACTATAATAGACGACCTTTTAGTTATTTGCTGTGTTTAATTTATAATTCATCTGGTGTCAGTATATTATAATTATAGGACATGTTTTTCATGTGTTTGTCACAAACAACAACACACAAGAAATGCTGTAAGATGAGAAATCAAAAGCAACGTAAGTATATTTTTTTATTAATAGACAAATTTTATTCTTAGAATAACAATTTTAAATAAAATAAAAATAAAGTGCCAGCTTAAATATAAGACTAGGTCAACTCCGACACAATAGTCACGCACACACTTACAAAAAAGAGTAACTTAATAATACTTAATTTAAAAACTTTGTACATTCACTGTATGTAAGAGTATATGTTTATTGTGAAAGAAGAAAAAACTTTCCATGCTTATTTTTTTACAGTTGATATTTCACAAATTGTTACAATCAAGACACACTCAGGTTAAAAACATTCTGTGTCAACCCGTTAAGCATCAGACTCCAGACACAATTGATTTTTCAATTTTCATAGCTCTCCGGTGGAATAACTCCGCTTGAGGGGTAATGACGACTAGATCAATAAAAGGAATGTAATATTTTAAAATAGAGCAATTGATTTAAATAGCTACGTCAGGTCATATTATAGTAGGTAATATTATTATTTTCTATTCAAAAATGCCACCCAACTTTATAGTGTAGAACACAACAAAATTATTTCAGTGGAATAATGACGTATTCTAAATAGATAAGAGAAAACAGTGACTGAAAAATGCTGTCAACATTTGTTTTGTCGTGTAGCTTAGGCCTATGCCCAGGTGGTGGGTGCGAGAAGGCGGGCGGCGGCGATCGCCCGACTTCCTGCACCCAAGGCGCGGCCCTATATTATATTGCCCTATACCTATATTGCACATGCCGCCACGTCTGGGATTGCCCAAGTGACTCTGGGTAATCCCCATCGGCGCGAAACCTGGCCGTAAGGTCGGGTTGCCTGGGGGTGGGCTAGTGAAATTGCTTCGGCAGAGCCCAGGCTACCCCCGCGAAGGGCAGTGGAGTTACCGGGGAGTTTTAGTGGGTATTTCCAGTGCTGATAGCGCTGGATAACCCTTACAAACGCCCGCCGCCGCCACCGCAGCGGCGGATAGGTCTGTAAACGGATTTCTCACCGAAAAAAAAAGGCCTATGCCAAGGCAAAGCTGGCTATTTTTTTTTCCTGAAAGAGCAAAACTTCAGCATAGCCCAGGTTACACTGACAAAAAATGTCTACCATACCACAAGGACGTGCGGTAGAAAAAAACCGTTATATCTACGAAAAACTGGGTCAGGGCCCCGATCGCGCTAATTTGCCAGATCAAAACCAAACGCGTTCCGTTTAGTCCAATTTGTACGGCGCTTTTTAGCAGCATTTAGATGTAAAGACGTTACTATGAAAACCATTATTTATGTGAAAGTATTTTCCGCTGTCCAAAAACGTTCGTCCGACAGCGGTAAATACGATCCCATAGCCATAGATGGTTCCCATAGTAACGTCTTTGTATCTAAATGCTGTCGAAAACCGCTCGATACAATTGCACAACTTAGAAAGAGACATTGATAAAATATAAATTTATGTAAATACTTTCTACCAAATAAATATGTAATATAATTTTAATCAAAGACATCGAAATCTGCTCCGGAAAAAAGATAATTGTTGGCCGTTTATGTTTAGCGCAACACAAATTGTGCGCAACGTAACGTTTTTTGTTTCGCTTTGGTGAATACATTAAAAAAAAATAGCGCGATCGAGGCAAAAAATTTCTACAATGTAAGTACTATGTGACTAGTAAACATTATCTTATTATTCTAGTTAATTTTAATTATGTGACAATTACTTACTCATAAATCGCATAATTTAATTTAATATATAGTATTTAATAAAAAGTTACGATGCACTTTTAACGTGAAAATACGTAACAATAACAAATAAAGAAAGAAAACGATAAAAAAATTATATGCTCCAGATGGGACGCGAACCCGCGTCTCCTGATTTCCGGCCAGACACGATTACCACTACGCCACCGGAGCACTAGGTATAACCTGCTAATTTCTTCACCGCTTTCTACCCTTTTTGAACGTTTTTATAGCAACGTCTGGCCGGATATCAGGAGACGCGAGTTCGAGTCTCGCCTGAAGCATAATATAATGTTTTCATCGTTTATTTTCATCGTTTCTTTCTTCATTTGTAATTTTTACAATAAAGTAGGCGTTTAAACGCATTAAAAACATTAAAATGTGGTGAAAATACGTATTGTAGTGTCTGTACTTGTCAAATAGTTGCTTACACGAATGATTTTGAATTGTCTAAGGAGAGAGCGGTGAAGATAGGGGAGGGGCGCCAATCCTTGCAAGAAATCCTGGACTCATTATTCTGTGCGGTCGGTGAAAGATTGCGGTCGGTGTTTGATTATGTTATATTTAGTTCGTTTTTCGGTTGTCGTCCAGTGCAGTGCTATGTATGTACTCTTGTTGAACAGTTAATCTGCGCTTCATACATACCTACATAGGTACGGTCGACCACATTAGTAGCTGAACACTTTAGCCCTATGTCACAATAGCTATGGCGTTAATATAGTCCGGTAGAAACTATGATACGAGCGCAATAGTCGCTGTGACATGGTTCTAAAGTGTTAAGATACTTCTGTGGTCGATTGTACATAATAGAGGAAACACCGCTCTTCTCTGCTTTATAGGAAACGCAACCTTGAGGCGAGTATAGAC
The DNA here is from genome assembly GCA_947347705.1 of Nymphula nitidulata. NCBI lineage: Eukaryota > Metazoa > Arthropoda > Insecta > Lepidoptera > Crambidae > Nymphula > Nymphula nitidulata. Next base: position 4,933,919 of record OX374626.1, read on the forward strand.
CAGAAAATTGTGTTTTATCAAATATGAAATTATTGATAAGGATTTTGATGGCCAAGGTGCCATATAGGTATTTTGACACTTCTGCTATTTTCGGGAACTACTTTTAACCCATATAATCAACTATCCAATTAACAAACGGTACAATACGAATACCATCACAAGATCAGCTTCATGACAAACTACAATGGTGGCACGAAATATAGGTCCGACTTGAATTTTGTACATCATTGTCAAATCATAAAATGAGACGGATCACATGAATATAAAATATATAATATACAGAGGTACATCCAAAAGTTAAATCGAGAGTTTTTAATATTTTTCAAGTTATAGGTACTTACTTACTTAATCACCATCCGTTGACGAACATCATTCAACATGAAAGTGTAGGACACAAAACTGGAGTTTCAATTGTGATTATGATCATTATTGACTTTGACAATGACGTTATCTAATGTAGTGATAGCAATCTTGCATCCAGACTTCTTCTTGGTGCACACCCACCTAGTTTTCGGCTCTTTGCTCCGATGATATTTGTTGAATCTGTGGTTACCTAACAACATTACCGGGTTGCCGTGTACCGTCGTCGTAAAAGTTGGAACACACTCGGACACACCTGGAGAATAGTCAAAGCCATATACTTTGTAATCGGAGCGATCTGTAATATACTCTGCGTCATCTGGAACAAACACATTGTTAACTTTTTCTGCTATATTCCACTGTCTAATTTAATTAAGCTGATAAACTACCATTGTTATAAGCGTAATGTGTTTCATTACCTCATGTCTAGGTAATGCTAATTTGTATTGATGTATAATATATTCTGTTGAAACATTGTTTAATAAATAAAAAATTCAAATACCATTGTACCAAAACATATAAATAATGTTAGGAAATATTAGACAGTCCAAATTCACACGAATTTTCAGATCAAGTGGGGTGACATGAAACCGAATGAAACTAGAAACTGGTTTATAATAATAAAAAACTTTTTTATTTTGTACTTTATTTATACGAAAGTAAAAATTTTATTTATAAGAAAGTGTTTGCAATAAAACACTTACTTACGAAAAACTTACATTCACTGTCTTTTTTTTTTTGAACACTTTAATAAAATTTAAAATTAGTTAACATTTAATAATTTAGTAGTACAGACGACAGCATATCAAGTGTAACAGTTGCACTACGAAAGCCGCCTCAAAGAACGGAATAAAGGTCTGAGGATAACAGCGCACCTGCAAAACCAAGTGATTTCTTACTTGTTATTGCTGGTTACTATTGGCGACGGTTACCACTTACCACCCCACCTGGTGGAAATCCACACTAGAAAAACGACATGTCGTCCTGAGACAGGAACATTCAAACATTTATTTAAATCTAATATATGTATAAAAGATAGCAAATTGTCCGTACAGCAAGTAGATCAAGCTAAACAGTAAAATATGTTAATACCTTAGTCCCTCGTATAATATAACAGTTAGTTTTGAAATTACGGTTCACGCCTGATGCGATGTCGATTTTGCAATAAATAACACATTTGCTTAGGATCATTTTGCCACTACCTATTTAGGAAATACTGGACATTAAACAAATAGACATAACAAATCACTCCTACATTGTTCTACACTCAATGTTATCACAGATTCTGTGCTCTCACAATTGTTATGATTCTAAAAGACAAAAATAATAAATTAAGTATAAATAAATTATTATGATTAAATTAAGTTTTACTCAAACGATAACAAAACATTCTCACACAATTTTGACTATACGATTAAGAGGAAGGGGGCCTCTCCGTTCCTGCAAAACTTTTCTGATGATGTTAAACCATAAGTCGTTTACCAGTAGAAAGGAACTCTCAATAACCGCAGAACGGGAAGAAATGGAGCGATAAAATGTATTCTTAATCTGTCACTGCAAAAGTTTGCAGGTGATATCAAAACATAACGAGTCACTGGTGGCTGGTCGTGGTAGAAATAAAGTATAATGCAAAGGTCCATATTACATTCAGCGCACATTCATGCTCTTCGCAGTCTTGACAGTGAAGCCGGCAGTAAAATTGTTTCCCTAAACATAGATGCAGCACCGTGACGCCAAAATAAATTCTCACTTTAGGACTGGCTGTCTTAGTTACCTTAAAACTATGTAGATGATGTTAAAGCATGATGAGTCGTTTACTTGTCGCTTGTCGTCGAACAAACGACAAAGTCCTGTCGTCAAGTCGATCGATGGCTGTAAAAGAGAACTCTCAATTATTGTAAAACTTTGCAGATGATCTTAAAGCATAATGTGTCGTTCACCAGTGGAAGGGAACTTTCAATTACCGCAAAACTTTACAAATGATGTTAAAGCATGATGAGTCGTTACCTTGTCGCTTATCGTCGGTAAAGGAGACAGAGTCCAGTCGTCAACTCGATCGATGATTGTAGAAGGGAACTCTCAAATATTGCAAAATATTGCAGATGATTTTAAAGCTTGATAAGTCGTTTACTAGTAGAAGGGAACTTTTATTTGCTAAAAACTTTGTAACTGATGATAAAGTATGATTAGTCATTTACTTATCGCTTGTCGTCGGCAGAGGAGTAAGAGTCCAGACGTCAAGTCCATCGATGATTGTAGAAGGGAACTCTAAAATATTGCAAAATATTGCAGATGATGTTAAAGCTTATTGAGTCATTTACCAGTAGAAGGGAACTTTTATTTACTCAAAACTTTATAGATGATGTTAAAGCATGATGAGTCGTTTACTTGTCGCTTGTCGTCGGCAAAGGAGTCAGAGTCCTGTCGTCAAGTCGATCGATGATTGTAGAAGGAAACTCTCAAATAATTCAAAATTTTTCAGACGATGTTAAAGCTTATTGAGTCGTTTACCAGTAGAAGGGAACTTTTATTTACTCAAAACTTTGTAGATGTTGTTAAAGCATGATGAATCGTTTACTTGTCGCTTGTCGTCGGCAAAGGAGTCAGAGTCCTGTCGTCAAGTCGATCGATGATTGTAGAAGGAAACTCTCAAATATTTCAAAATTTTCAGACGATGTTAAACATTATTGAGTCGTTTACCAGTAAAGGTAATTGAGAGATTAATTACCGCAAAACTTTGCAGATGATGTTAAACCCTTATGATTATTTTAAATTATAATAGTGCACAATCATGCCTCATTATTTATTTACTGGCGCTTGTGGAAGTCCCGGAAGCAGCCTAAAATACATAAATTTTTGTTGCACTCTGCACACTTATAAGTAGTTCTTGATTTTTTGCAGAAGCGGCAACGACCACGCTTAATTGATGCAGCGACCGGAAAATGGTCTCCTTCTACGTATGAGGTCGTAAGCTGAGTTTGTGCAGTCATAGTCGTTGTTTGATGTCCTTTAAAAAGTAACCTGGGTTCAGTCGTTAGGTCGATTTTTTTATGAATTTTAAGCAAGTCCTCTGCTAAAACCTGTCTAAATTTTCTATGTCTGAGTTTATGTAAGCCTTTACTCGTAAAAATGACAAAGCAATTAAATAGTGCCGCGTTATAAAGACGACTAAAAAGTTTTTTGCACCAGACCTCGTTGTGGGTCCGTGCCATGGACTGACCCGCAATAAATTGATCCTTCCGGTACGCCCCGCCCATTGACTTGTTGTAATCCAAGACAATGGAAGGTTTGTGTGCTGGTCTTTGCTGGGTAGTTCCGACCCGGAGGGGGTGGTATGTTGAGATCATGCTAACATAGTTAGCATCTCGCCATAGCATCACCGCCAGGTCGGAACTGTAGGTCACCACTACTTCACCGTGACCCAAACTGGCTTTCGCGGTCCTCAGAGTCTCGGGAACGAATTCCCTAGACAGCCTAAGGGCCCCATAAACGTCAGTTTGGCCATCACTTTTGAGGCATCGCGCTAATAACGGAGAATTAAAAAAATTATCCATTATTAGTGTGTGCCCCTTATGAAGCAGTGGTTCCAGCAAATAATAAACTATCGCAGACTTAGCTTTAGTTGGTCTAATCTCGACGTCATTCTGTCCGTTATTACTCGCTGTCCTGTCTGGTCCACCCTTGCTTATCTCGTCAACAAAAAACTTCCAGAGATAGCCACTCTGAGATTCGCATAACTCGTATGTTTTGATTCCGAATTTTGCTGTATTGTTTGGAATATTTTGGGAGAAGCCCAATTTGCTCCCCCACTGGAGCGGCGATTCCTTTATGGCTATCTCTCTCTGTGGCATGTATAGGGCGGAAAATTTTTTGTTCAAATAGTCAAGTATTGGTTGAATATTATTCAGTTTAGTGCTGTCTGTCGTAGTCTCATTGTCCATGAAATTTTGGCAAGTCTTTAGGAGAAAGAAACGGTTATAGGACATTATACGCCCAAAATAAGGAGTGGTACCGTAGCCATCGTAAGAGAAGTAAGCCTCCTCCTTTACTTTGGGGTATAACCCTTGCAATATTAAAATAGTCAAAAATGAAATCATTTCGTCATGGTCTGTAGGTGTCCATCTGTCAAATCGTGAGTATTTAGTTTTAGTGTCACTTTTCAGTCGTAATTGTCTAAGTTTTCGTTCGGCGTAGTGGTTGGTCTCAGTCACAAGTAAATCAACAAAAGTGTGGTCGAACATGTGATAAAAAATGTCAGTCGGTCTTGTAACGTCCGTTACCGATAACGTGGGCCCTGGCCATCCGGTGAACTCCTCTCTTAGTCCTGTGAATGTCTCTTGGTTATTAGTCCATGTAAAATCAAAGTAGTCCTCGTTCGTCGCTAGAGTCTGTATATGGCCGTCTGATGCCATCTCTTCCTGGCGAAGCCTAGCCAGGTCTGCCACAGAGAGGCAAGTATCGTCAGCATGTTGTTCTTGCGCAGTCCGTGGTGGTTGTAAAGTCATTAAAATTTCGTCGGGTTTGTGTATGTCAAAGTCAGCCTCAGTCATGTCTTCGTCGTCTATTTCAGCTGTCTTAGTCGTCAGCCAGTCCGTAACGATACGTTCAAGGTTGACATCCAAGAAAGCTGAAACAAAAAATATGCATATTAGACATGCAATATTTCAATAAATACCACAAGTACAAACAGCAACAATCTTATCTGCCCGTTCGAGACGCAACAAACAGACAGAAAGGTAGAAATAGTTGAAATTATTTGTACAAATAATTTCATCTCTTTCTACCTTTCTGTCTATTGCGTCTCGAACGGGCAGTTAAGAGTGTTGCTGTTCGTACTTAAAGTTTCAGTACCCCTAGCACGAACATTTTTAAATTTCGAAACGTAATCGTATCGTTCACGCACGCTTAAAATTTCAAACAAAGGTCTGACAAAAGCTAATGTAACTACTCGATACGATGGCGATTCGAAATTTAAAAGTGTCCGTGCTAGGGGTACAGCTCAGTAACAGTCTAAAATACTTACATGCGGCTTTCGGGTTACGACGACTTGTTGAGGGGATGGGATTGTCAATTGCAGTATCTGTGAAAAATAAGACACATTTAGTTGCTATCATTAACTGCTAAAATAATCTAAGTAGAGACATCAGATTTTTCTTTATCTAACATGCAGGCATCTTCAGAGAGCAAACCAGTCCTTTACACGACTGTAATTCAATTACCTTTTTTTTTCAATTTATTGGAATCACAAACAAGTACATCGTAATGCTTATGTTGATATTACAAAATCATAACTGTTACTAATTATGCAACCAGTAGCGTTATTCACGAAGTAAAGTATGTAGGTATAACAAGTAAGAATCAGAAAAGGTAGACGTCCCAAATGACTCGTCTATCGGCAACTCTCAAAGATCAGCTCGTGGATGTCAGAATCCACGCAAAATTTTAAACGATTGCAACATTATCAAGTCGAATGGCACGCTCGTTACGGCACGCACCTTAAAGTGGGCATTAAATTAATCTGAATTGTTCGCGAGATAACTGAAACAAATCTGAATCCACAAAATAATAATTATAAGAAAATAATGCACTATACGGTCAATGCTTCTCAATGGAACGCGTTCGCCTGTCATACTGCCCTAGTCCTGCACAGTGTGGTTTCAACAAGTTTATGCCCATAAGTGTCACGAAAACGGCGTGACCGGCTTGGAAGGCATAAAGGCGGCTTGGAAGTACACTCAATTTGATTCGTAATAACTTTATACTAGAACATCTGGTCAAGAATTATTCGCCTTGATTTTAAAGACAAATAATAGTCCTTTCCCATAAGATCATTGTTGGTATGATGTTCTTTTACGAAAACATTTGTAATGAGTATAACGTTAAAATGTATATTGCACCATCTCAAGTTGGTCATCATATTTTTAATATAGAGGATTCCACCCTACTGTAGCATATTCCAATTGTAATCTAACAAGCGACTGGCGAACTATCTTTCCGGGTAACCAATTATTAATAAGTATACAAATATGTTCTTAATCTAATGATAGGAGATAACAAATAAATGTTTGTAAAACATTAATCCAGACAGACTAATGTGTATGGTTTACATCGGATTTCACAATTTCGTCACCAATCGTCTTCAAAGCGGCTCGGCATTTTGGTGATTTGCTACAATACCAGTGACCAATAACTCCTTTGGACTTGTTGGACTTATTAAATCTGTATCCTCGAATCTTGATCACAGGTCTACCGTATCTTGATAAAGAGTATATTGCATGCCCTAAAAAAATATTTATTCATTTACTTTTTTCATAGAGTACAGTGGACAAGGACTCTGTCCCACGCGCTTTATAATATATCATATCATGGCAGAATAATATAGGGATCAGAAGCTGCATACAGGAAACACGTGTACTGTTCGATGTTTCATTTTATTATGCTAATACTTATAAACCATAAATATTTTTATACAAAACACGAATATTTATTTTACACCACACGATGGACTAAAGAGAGGTCCTTATACGAAGACAGCTAGTGGAGAAAGTTCTAGCTGCCACCATCCTGCCAGTGCTAGCCCATAAGAAAGAGAAAACACGTGTGCTGACTGCTGGTAGAGATTTCCATATTTTGGCCTTATGACTTTATGCATAATATTGAGATAGAGACAGTAAAACGATAACTTTGGAGACCAGTATCCATGTATGTAATAAGTAAGGGGGAAAGGTGTGATGGAGTACGGATTAAAAAATTCATATACCGTGCGCCTAATACAGCACATCTTGTACAATACTCAAGAATCTATAGGCTACGGTCACACAAGTTACCTATAGATCACACCGTGTGGATATATTGTGTTTTTGTCATACAATAAAAATAATCAAATATAAATCTATGATGAGGCAAATCTTTATTATAAAGATGCTCTGAGGAATGAAACGAAGCTTTTAATACATTTCTCATGGTAGAGTTACATAATTATGCTATAAATTACGGCTTTATAAAATTAATTTTCAGCACATTTGCTCGAAAAATGCATTTACGAAGTCTGTATACACTGTTCGAAAGTAAAATATTACGCAACATACAACGTAGCGTGCAGTAAAAAAGGTAAATACCTGTTTTGCCGCATGCTTCGTTGTATGGCGCTGTGCGTATTCTTTAAGGGTTTTTTTTTTAATTTCCTTAAACAATATATAAGAATTCCACCAAGAAGTTTCACATTATAAGAATAAATAGGCTGAATGATCAAACCTTTTTGGAAGCGCTTTAGCTCAATACAAATGTCACATTTTAATACTAAAATGAAAATGAGATGAACGATGTAGTTCTAATTTTCAACACACGCACGTGGCGCCATTTGCAAATGTGCGCCATTTTCATATAGGAACGTCACGGTTATTTAAAAACAAAAAATTTTACTGTTGTACTGTTTTCTCGCAAATCTGCTGAAAAACGTTGAATGACACTCGTGCGGATATTGGTTTTTACAAACTCGTGACTAAGCCCTCGACTTCGTCTCGGCCTTACATTTGTCTACTCTTTTGTAAAAACCTACTTACCGCATTAGTATCATAAATAACTATTACCGATTTCCATTCGCCTATATCAAACACAGTATTTGAATGAAATATATATTATATGATACTACTATAAAACTAATAGTAACTATTAGATCCGAATTAGATCCGCGTTCAGATAAATTACATTTAAAGCTACACGACCTAACTTAATCCAGCCAGCCAAAAGCAACACCAAATAAAAGTCAAAACGTTAAGCAATTCAATGTGTATGCTCTCGGAAGACTTTGATGATTTCATCGTCATATGTTTTTAAAGTGGCCTTGCATTCGGGATACTTGGAACAAGTCCAGAGTGCTGTGCGACCTCGCCTAGCCTGGTGCTGCTTGTTGAAACGGTACATCCCCATTACTATCACTGGTCTGCCGAACCTCGAGGAACTGAACACTGCCGACGGGACTGCTCCTGCGCAACAACCATCATGTATGTTAGTGCTATTTATCACTAAGCCTAGATCACAATCATAGTTACCTGCTAAGTATTTACTTAGGTTAGGTAGCAGGTTATATGAAATACTAATTATCTGCACTAAGCTCTTTGCTTCATTATTTATGATGCGCATACCCAGAGATTGGATATAAGTAAAAGAAATCGGTTGAAAATATAATAAGTAGAAAATTACAATTAGAATTATATTCCAGATATTGGGGACAAATTTATTATAACGAGTTCCCGATATTTCGGCGCATATTGCGTGCGCCATGATCACGGCTACTTTGTTGAAACTGCATGTAGAAGTCAACTTCATTACGAGCAGATATATCAATTTACCCACTTTCGTTGACGCTTGCTACAATCAATGCCCTTACTATAAGACTCTGGAGCTCGGTGGCATAGTGGTTTGAGCGCTCTGGTTTCGATTACGAAAACAAAGCAACTTTCGCCATGGTTGGTCCCGGGATGGGTCAATCAAATTTATAATCTCTAGCTCCTCCGTGCTTCGGAAGGCACGTTAAGCCGTTGGTCCCGGTTGTTACTGCAACCGCTTTAACCTACCAACCTGCGTTGGGCCAGCGTGGTGGTGTTATGGCCCAAGCTCCTCACGTGTTTCTCCCATGCAGGAAGGCGTGTGCCCAGCAGGGGGACGTATGTAGGCTGATGATGATGATGACTATCAGACTAAGTCACACGGTCTACACGCACTTGTCCACGACACACAACACTCACAGTATCGAATCGCGACACTGACGCTTTTGTTATACAAACATAACACCGCATTCCAGACACTCGACTATTGGCCCTGGTTTGGAAATCAGTGTTACGTTTCTTGCGTTAAAGTCTGCCCGGCATGAAGTTGACTTCTACCCGGAGCATCAGCAGTTTACCCGTGATCATGGCGAATATTGGGAACTCGTTACAAACAAATTGTCCCGAATCCGGAATATAATTCTAATTTTATTTTTTCTAATATTAATAACCATGAAAGTCTATGTGCGATATACTTATTATATTTTGGCGCATGCAACTTTGTATGCGCCATGATCACGGATAGACTGCAGAAGAACTCAAGTTCATGCCATGCAGACTTCCACACAAACGTAACACTGGATTCCAAACCGGGGTCAATCGTCGAGTGTCTGGAATGCAGTGCTATGTTTGAGTGTCACGTTCCAAATCATCAAGGACTCGTTCCAAAAAAATTATGGTAAATATACTTATAATTCTAATTTAATAATAGTATTTGGTTTAAAAGTAATTGAAATGACACCAAACCAACTCAGCTACTGTAAGCATATGTAGATAGTAACACTAATTATAATATTGATTAATTGTTATGAGTTTTTACCATAATGAAGACTGGGGTGCCAGAGGGCTGATAAGAGATAAAAGTTTAAATACAATAAAATAAAAAATAAAATTGCACGCATCATTAATATCATTATACTTTTATAAACTAATAATTAGCTTTCCCTATAGTCCCAAATGTTTCCATGCGTGCTCGTGAGCGCAAATTCGCCTTAATTCGGGCGACCTAATGATTATGCGGTTTCTTTTCGATGACAGCATCTTCAAAGGTGACTAGCGTAGCTTTACACCCGGAATGAACCTTCACACAGGTCCACCTGCCTCGCGGACCCTTAGTGTCAGTCCGTTTGTTAAATCTATATTGCCCCATTTGAATCACCGGACGACCATTGCGTGACAACAAAAAGACAGGTTCTGCAAGAGTAACAAATAAATCTTGAAAGTACTTATATGAAGGTACTTCGCCTTTCGGGATTTTCCGTATCTCCTCCATAAAAATTGTTATTTCATGTTGATACCTATTAATGATAAAAAATAATTATGGTATTTTAAATAATCTGCAAGAGAGGCAATATTAAATTCATACGTGCAATAATTTTTTTTATATCTTTCGATTACTGATGCGGTTTTATGTGTAGAGTCATTAAGATCTGGGGTTTCTGACACGTGTTAAGAGAAAATATCAGATTTAAGGTCCTGTCTGACACCAGCATCAAAAACCTATTAATGTCCCACTGCTTGGCCTTCCTAGATGGGAGAAAAATAGTAGTTTACATAACCACCACGCTGGCCCTACGCAGGTTATCTAATACCATCTAGACACCATTAAATTTCGATAATGGATTTTATTTTATCTATAGATGGTAATTAGTACCATAGTAAAGAGCAATAAAAGTCAGTTTACAGTTTACCTTTTTAATAATTTTAAATATATTATACAAACAATTAATCTAAGAATGATTATGATGGTTTACATTGAAAACTATAGTTCTGTCCACTGTCAAGATTCTAGCTGGGCAGTTTTTTAAGCGTTCCTTAACGCAAGACCAACGTTCCCGTGTTCCACTAGAACTGCTTTTCTTATTATACCGCTGGCCTCCGAGTAATAGCACTGGATAACCATAGCGAGATTTTGTGAAGACAGGTTCTGGAAAACAATGAAAACAATGTTGTACATTCTGTTATCCATGCTCCAAAGCTGAATGTTTGCTACGATTCAGAAGAAAGGAAAAAGTAAAGGAAGGAAAAAAAAGGAGAGGCGGAAGAATGGTCAATCCCGGGTGGCTCAATCAAAATTTGTAATTCTCCGTACTATGTACGTCAGAAGGCACGATAAGCCGTTGGTGCCGGTTGTTGGTCCAACCGTTATAACTCACCAACCAGCATTGGGTGAGCTTGGTGGTGTTATGGACCAAACTCCTCATATTTTTCTCTCGTTAGGAAGGCCTGAACGTCTATTGGGTTTGGCAGTGGGACGTATATATGCAGGCAATAACGAAGAGAAGAAAGAATGACTTGCAGAAACTTCATGTTATTTTTCATTTAGCTAGCCCATTAGATTTTGACTTATTTTGGATGTGAATCCGCCGACGTCAACCTATTACAATGAGAACTAAATCGTGGAGTTAAACGAACTAGAGCAGATGCTGTCAAGATAATTTTTGCACATAGACTTGGGGTACGGTGTGCCAGTACTCCTCAGTTCATGTTTCATTTGTCTGACGACTGTCAATTATATCAATCACGTCGACGCCCACGATTTCGCTTAAGATGTGTGCTGTAGTACATTTTGACCCAATGGCTAAAATCACACACGCTAACGCCTTTTAAACTCTCATTAGAAAGAAAATGTCACTGATGACTACTGATGAGGTCAAATGAAATTGTCATTTAACTCTGTAAAAAACCATATATAAAACCCATAGTAGGGTGTTCGCTTACGCAATATGGCCTTCACTCAGAAAGTGCACTCAATTTCCAAATTAACGGTGCTCTCCCTACGCGGATTAAGAAATGACCTGATGCCGTCCATAAATTAACTGTATGTATACGTTCGTACTGAAAACTTTTAGTGCTTATGTCACCCTGGTTCAGCCAACACGCGAGATTAAATGATAACTTAATACAACAGACAGTTGCGAATAAATTTAAACTACATTTTAAAATATTCTGTATTGTGGTATTTAAACCCCAGACGAAAAAAGAGAGCTGTTACAAGTTAGAGGTGTCTGTATGTGTATATGAGTGTCTGTCTGTGGCATAGTACCTCCTAAACGAATGGACTTAATGCCTGCTTGTTATACCATGTACCTACCAGTCAACTTGTAGATTAATTGAATATTAAAAAATGAAATAATGCAATTTTTAAATTAACTGTACACGTTCGTAAAACCAATTTTAAGTGCGTATGTCATCCTTGAGTGCTGCTCTACCTGGTTTAGTAAAACAACAATAGATAGTCCTAATTTTAACTCTTTATTCTGAAAGGCACAATTATAGTATAGGAGTTATATAACACTATGTACTTAAAACATATTATATATGTATAACTTATATTTACTTAACTATTAAATAATAAAAAAGAATAAAGAAGATTTAATGATTGTGTACGTCATAATACTTTTGTATGACATTATTAAAAGTGACTAGTCGAGCTCGACAACTGATCGAAGTACGCTTAACGCAGTTCCATCGTATTCCGTGCTTTGACATGCTGTTTCTGACGTTGAACCGGTGCCGACCAATGAGAATGACTGGTCTGCCGTACCTTGAAGTAGTGAACACGGGAACACCTGTAAGGGAAACTTTGTTCAGAGGGTTGACTTTTTTATTTCTTTTTCAATGCATCCATACCAATGTTTTTTTTATCTTCATTTCATTTAGGGGCTTTTATCCATTAACAGGAAGCCCCATCGTAATCTATAATAATATTATAAACGCGAAATAACTACTAATGTTATAAATGCGAAAGTAACTACATAGTTACTTTTCCCATGGACAGAGTCCGTGCTTCTATTGATAACTGGCCTCAACGTTTAAAGGACTGTATTGCAGCCAATGGAGACTACTTCGAATAAGCTTTTTATATTTTAAATTTTTATATTTTAAAGTTTCAGCGCAGCGGTTGAGGAGTAAAAGCAGTGAAAGTCATTAATCACTCCTAACGGCATCGCATTCGTAGTCGATATAGCTTTGGCTAACCTCATCCCTTCAGGAATAGAACTAATGTTCTCACAGTGGGTTCTCCAAGCCTTTCTCTTTGCTTTCCTAACCGCAGTACTATATCGTGTTAGTGCCTTGCCATACTCAGTGTAATCATTTCTGGCCTTCGCTATGTTAAAAGCTTTCCTTGTCTCCTTTCTTATTTTGGCTAACTCAAGGATTGTAATTTTTCTCTGGTTCTCAAGTTCCGCATGTTACGCAAGTACAGTCAGCATCAGAATCATCTAAATTTCAGAAAAGCAATTCTGATGCTACAGTGATAGAGTCGTATGTTGTTTGTATCATGATTTAGATCTTGAAAAAGGCGATTCTAATGCTGTGTTACTCCAGCATTAGAATCGCCTTTTTCGTCTGCTTTTCTACTCCTGAAGCTGGCTGATGGTACATAGGTACGGTCAGCAACTGGAGTCGATTAACATTTTAGTACCTTGTTAGTCTTGTACTACGGCAATCGACAAGAGTATGTCAATATACAGGCTGGTGCCGTCAATACGACAATAAATTAAAACATGGACTATATTATTTCATAGAAATGGTTTGCCACTTTCAAAAATAACGTATTCATTTGATAATTTTATACTTAACATTTCTATGAAATAATGCAGACAATGTTTTATTATTTCATACAAATATGAAATTATTAAACGAATAAGATTTGGAATTCCTTTCTCGGAATAGGGAGACGGTATTAATTGCAGATGACACCTCATCAATTTTTAAAAAAGATTGAGGTACTTATTGCAAATGTTTAGGCTAGAAAAAACACGTAATTGTTTTGGAATGTATAACTACAAAATTTATTATTAAAATTCAATTAAATGCAAAAAATAATAATTACAATTATAGAAACCGAGCAACACAAAAACTGCAATAATAACTAGTTAAAATTATTAACAAATCAGGTCACTTAACAATACTTACGTCAAAAACTTTCAAGGCGTTCGTTCGTTTAAACATGTTGCTTATACATTTATTTATTTAGTCTATCTTGTACAAAAAAGTACAATGGGCTGACTTAACGCCTAAGGCACTCTCTACTACTCAACGGTACATGGTATTTCTAAAATAAAATAGCGGCGGATAAAGAAAAGTAATTAATTTCATAAGCCTCTTAAAACCCCCTCTAATCTGTCAAGCGGCATTATACCTCTGAAGGCCTATGACAATTAAAAAATCAACTGTGTCAGGAAACTAATGCGTGACGGGTTAAAAACTTTTGACCTGTCAAGTTAAACATTCCAGATACGATAGGTTTTTTTATTGTTTGCTCACTGTAGTCTTGAAATTGGCATTCACTGGCGAGACATTTGGCCCAAATGGCTCCCCAACTCACAAAAATCCGCTCGTGAATGTCGAAATCCATGATTCAAACCCCATCGTGCCCAGTCGCGCGTCGTATGGCACGCACCTTTACGCACCTACAAATCAATCGATTGCCGATAGATTTGATGAACCAATAACATGCCACATTGCCTTCGTGTTATTGGTTCACTGAATCCAACACAGCATGTAGGCGTATTTGGAAAGTTCACAAAGAAATACCATCTTTTTAAGAAAATAAATTGCCCGTTAATCGTGGGTCATGGTTGTGTCCGCCAGTAGACTTAACAACCATGCCGTCTATAGTCTTCAGTGATGCTTTGCATTTCTGTCGCCCCTTCTCAGCGCACTGCCATCTTGTGAGCCTTCCTGTCACTTTCTCCTTATAGTACCGGTAGCCTGCTGCTATTAAGATCCTAGTACCGCGACTCGACAAAACATATTGGTAATCTGAAATCATTTCAGAAAATACTAAATGTGCGCTATAATAAAAATGGCAGCTATTCCGCATCGAACAAAAAAAGAATCACGTAAATCCGATCAGTAATCTCGGCGTAATCGGTGTACATACATAGAAAAAAAAAAAAAAAAAAAAAAAAAAAAAACATACCGGCCGAATTGAGAACCTCCTCGTTTTTGAAGTCGGTTAATAAAACCAAGCATATCTTGCAGTGGCCATCACTTTAGCCGTCACAAAAAGTTAGCGAACCATCACGCAAACCAGAGGGCCTGGACAAGATGCCATTTGACAATCGCTATCGCTATCGCTAAGTTGCAAATGTATGGGATTTGACATAAGACATCGAACGACTTTCCATCATAAATGTCAAATCCCATACATTTTAAATTTAGCGATAGCGATAGCGATTGTCAAATAGCATCTTGTCTAGGCATGTGTCTACACCTAGCGGGATCCCCATGTCTGAGAGACTTATGAGTGATACATAGAATTAGATCTGGATTTGTTCTACTGAATTATGCTGTAATCAGAATTTGTTTTTCTCCTAAGGACGTTATTAATGCAACGACTGGAGGTTTCTTTGCAGCTTGATTGTGACTGAATTATGGACGTTAGAAGAATGATTTTTTTTAATGAACATGCACATATATAGATCTAAAAGTTGATACCAATTTATAGTTCATCAGACGTAGTTTTGGTAAATATCCCGCTGGCTGGAGGTCGGTTAGAAAAGCTTATATTTCCGTTTCATATGCGGAACAAATTCTGATTTCAGCATAATTCAGTAGAACATATCCAGACCTAATTCTCTGTATCACTCATAAGTCTCTCAGACATCGGGATCCCGCTAGGTGTAGACACATTGTCTAGGCCCTCTGGAGCTTTTTTGCGGTCAGTGCTAACGCGAAATACATGTTTCATTGAGTCACAAACGATGGAAACTATAATTTTACCTGAATAATCCCACTAACCATTTACGAATACCTAAACTTGAATACTATCTTACATTTAGACAAAACACTTTAAGCATGGCACTTAAAAGGTCATTTCACTGGTGGTTGCCGATTCTTGAAGATTAACTAAGAATAAAATAAAATGTTTGTTTTAAAATATTCCACAATTTATTATGGCTTATAAATTACGTAAAACAATTTTATTCATAAAAATACATAACAGCGAACTGTTATAGTCTGTCTCTTAATAATTCATTACTATTGACGTCAACCATCACTTGGAAAAGTCCACGTTGAGTAAAGTATGTTTGATTTTTTTTTAAATTATAAATACGTCATTTGTGATTGTAAATAAAGTGAACTGTATGTACATAGCTTCTCCCTTTAAGAAAGAAATGGTCTTCAAATATCAGTGGTTATGCACATTATAACACATCACAATTGTTTCGTCGACAGTAATGAGCTTGGCTCGGCAACCGCTGTGGTCTTTATTGCAGATCCATCGAGACTTAACCCCTCGGCTGCCACTCCACCTATTGAACCGATACTGTCCCATTTGAATGACGGGTTTGCCTCGAAGGGATATTGTATAAATCGCTTCTGAAATTAAAGTTATAGTCATTTAAAAAATATTTTAGGGGACTAAAACGTCTTATTGTTTGTTTGACTTTTGGATAGTTACATTAATTATATGGCCATTACGATTATTTTCTTTCTTGTATAAACTATACTAGTGCTACATTTTACAGCCCTATTTGAAATATCAGTTCAATTTTATTTTTTTACTATCTATCACATTGGTTTTCTGTTTTGTTTTGAGTACTTTTAATGTAGACAAATTCACATATGATTAATGAAAGTATTTTTAACAAATTTGTGAATATTCCGGAGCCAGACACGATAGGTAATTCTGTTCTTGAGGAAACGTTCGGAAACCCCTAAAACTTTATGTGTTATTGGGGGTTTCATTGCAAATATTTAGGCTAGAAAAAACATCTTAATAGTTTTGGGATGTAAATCCACGAAAATTTATTATGAAAGTAAAGTCAAATGCACAAAAATTACAGACAGTTCTAAAAACCGAGTCGGATTAAATAACACAAAAATTGACAAAATAAACTAAGGTACCTAGTTAAAGTTATTTAAACCATCAAGCATAAGATTCCAGACTAAATTGATTTTTCAATTGTCTTATGTCTCCGGAGGGATAACGCCGCTTGACAGATTAATAAATGAGGTCATAATTAACAATACTTAATTATGTCAAAATCATTCGTTCGTTCAAACATTTTGTTCATACAAATCTTAATTAACTATTTATAATAAAAGTTTGTAACATAAGAGCAACTAAATATTATTATAATAATTTTATCCATTCATCACTGTAAATTTAAGCAATCGAGGATTCACTGTGCCGGATTCTGGTTACATTCACTAAATCTAATTTTGAATACAGTACATCTCTTTCTCTCAAGATTCATATAAAATTGATACGCAAATATGAGTGTTGTCAAATTACTAAGTATAATTTAAAATAGCTCTTACAAAAACCATAAACAATTTTATAAAACATACATGTAAGGAATTGGCAGAAACCTAACATAATTACTGTATAACACATTTTTCAATGTACAAAATAGAACAAACATTTTAATATTATGGGATGTATCGTATTTCAAATTTATATTTTGTGTGATCCAGAATATAGCCTATTTTAACACTAAGATATTGAAGCTAATTGTGAAGTTTTTTTATTTCAAAACTATATAATTTACATGCCTTCAATTTTTCAAATTCAATAAGAAAAGTCTATAATGTTTCTAGAAGCGCAAAATTAATCAATCTATAGATCAAAGGTTAATGCACATCTGTGCATTCACTTTGTGGCTAACTAGCCAGAAGGCGTCTCTCTCATATTTATTCTGTAGTAGGGGAGCATCTATTGTGTCTGGTGAAAAAGATATAAGTTGTCACTTTAGTTAGATACTTCAAATAACTTAATCTGTCACAGAAACTGAACATAAAATTGATTTTAGACAATATATAGGTACAAAAGAACATTGGGTCATGAATAAATCCATGTGAGTGTTTGTGTATGAAGGAAGTGTAAAAAAATAGTCACATATTCTCTAACAGTTAACTGTCACTCAACAGGATCAGATAGAGATACCAATTATGTTAAACTCATGCAATCATGACTTATTTTGTACTTCTTCTTCTTACAGTACTTCTCATTACACATTAAGTATTTTATATAATAAGTTCTGTACGAGTCAATCGTTTCTGTTGACACTCACATAAGTCGATCGATAAAAGACGATAAAATTAAATAGTCCCATTTCGATTAAAAGTACACAAAGTACTGTTAAACAATTGTTAGGCACTTCATTGCCTTGTTATTTAAATAATTCAAAATCAATATAGACTTTGTCAGTCCAGAAGTTTGAATATCAATTAATAATTAACAAACTAACTAGGTATTTAAAAAACAAATTCATACTCGGTTAACTAGATCAGCATATATTTAGATTAAAGCTAAATTATCTTAAGTTAATTTAAAAAATACGGCCAAAGATAAATTCAAAGGCCGCATAGTCGAAAAATATTCCTATTATAAACAGAAATCAAATTCTTATTTTAAAACAACCAGTGAGACAACCAGCCCCCTTATTCTCAACTGTCGGATCACGGATTCGATTCTAAAAGTCACATGCCGTCTCGCTTTGACGTATAGCGATAAAAAGTGACAGGTATAGAGTTTCCGAAATTCGAATATTTTCCGTCAGTTGAGAATAAGGGGGCAGACCTAAAGGATTCACTGTACTGAGCATGCAATGAGAATAATATTTGTTTAGGCGCCTTCTAGAATGAATAGGATTTTAGGAAAGATCGGATTGGTAAATGATTCACCAACTGCATTGTCAACAACTGTCCACAAAGGTATCTATTGTAAGCAGGATCAAAGTGAGCCTCTCTACCGATACCGATAATTGAATCAGTAGGTAGATCATAGTATGATCTGAGGTAGGTCTAGCGGAATCCTCTAACAATTAGTGACGCCTATATTACGTCTAATGGTTGTGGTCACCAAACAGTTGCACTATGACGTCATCTATAGTGATAATCTTCGCCTTGCAGCCGTAGCAGGTCTTCGCGCAGACCCACCGAGCCCTAGGTCCCCGGCTGCCAACCCACTTATTAAACCTGTGTTTCCCGATTTGGATCACAGGTTTTCCATATCTAGAAGTAGTAAATATAGCTTCCAGTACATTGTCTGGAAAAAAGAAATGATTTAATAAATTAGGTTCTTTATTTCACTTAATTTTATTACTAACATAATAATAAAAGTTATAGAACTTCAACCCATTGCAATGTTATAGAAAACACTGAATCGTATCGCGTTGTGTTTTGTATGAGATTTCATAAGGAACCGCACTGGCTATTTTAAGACCCTTTCATACCATACCATGAATGATTTTCGGCGCGCATTTCATAGCATCATAACGCGGTTTATGCATTTTATTTTTCATTGTCCACGGGCTTTAGACTGCTACAGGATAACACAAAATAATTGTTACTAAAACACAAGAAAAGTTTTAAATACTATTGAAATATATTTAGCTACTCTTGTATCAGTAAAGAAACCAAAATTAGATTACACTGTAGTTAAAACAATTTATAATACTTAGTGACATATTATTTTTATCACAACATCACATAACTAACATAAATATATACAATGAAGGTACAATTGACGCTCATAAAAATAAAGATATCACAATCCACAAAGTGTGCAATCATCAGAGCAGCATATAAATTATTATTATGGTAAATAAAATATACGAAAATTAGAATCATATATTGCTATTCTAAAATACGCTTAGGTACTGGCGGTTAAATATTTTTCAATACAGTCATCATTTACTACTTTATAACTATAAATAAATATTAAATATTAAGGCAAACTTTCAGCCTTAAATCTACAATAACCAATTTTTTAATTATTTTTTAATTTTATGAACAATCATTTATGGACACAATCATGTTAAAAAGACCATGAATAATCTAGTAGCTACATAGAAATTACAGAAGCCTTCTGATAACATTAGCCAGTGAATTGAACGCCTAGGCAGATCGTTTAGTACGAAGAGCTTTTGTGTGGCTGTTTGTGTGTTTGGTAGGCTCCAGGTTATTTTTATGACCACTTACAACCGACGTCATTGGGATTATAAGTGGTCATAAAACTAATAACGTGGAACCTCACACCAAAACTCTTCAGGACAAGGCGATCCGCATCCAATTGAGCTGACTTCCAGTATGCGAAGTTATTAAACGTTGAGTTATTTTAGTTCAATTAACTTGATGAACGGCCTAGGCGTCCAACTAAGTGGCTAATTTAACCAGATGGCGGCGACATATACATGGCTATGACGTTTCTATAAGGAATATTCGATATAGAAGACTAGACAACGCATAAATTCTAGGTTTATATCAATTATGCATAACTAAAGCAGACTGATAACTGTAAATTTCTATAATATTATGCTCGTTATGCTTAATATCTACAGTCAACAATAAAAAAAGATAAAGAATAAGCAGTTAAATATATATGTCGCAGCCGTCTGCTTAAATCAGCCGCTTAACTGGACGCCTAACCCGTTGATTGAACGCCGGCATCCATCAAACGGCTGAAGTAAAACTAGCTAACTCATTGAGCGCAACGTTTATATTAGCCATTCAATTGGACGCCTAGGCGGGTTGTTTATATCGAAGAGCTTTTGTGTGACTGTTTGAGTGATTGGTAGGTTCAAGGTTATTTTTTATGACTACATAGAACCAAAACGATGTCGGTTATAAGTGGTCGTAAAAATAAACCTTCAAACTACTAATCAAACCAAAACTTTTCAGTAAAAGACGATACATTCAATACGCCAAGTCGTTAAACGTTAAGAGTCTAGCTCAATTAACTATCGGGCTAGGCATTAAATTGGATGCCGGCGTTTAATCAAGCGGCCAGTTGAGCAGTTGATTTAACAAGACGGCGGCGACATATATATTATTAATACGATTCCAATATAAACGTAACATATCACAGATGTGTATGTTCATTCTTAGATCTGACAATCATGTTCTCGACGGTTGTGATGGTAGCGCGACACCCTTGCTGATTCTTAATGCAGGTCCACCTGATGTGAGGTCCTCTGCTCCCACTCCACTTATTGTAACGATAGCGACCCACGATAATCACGGGGTTCCCGAAACGAGTAGTTGAGAACCTTGCCACTGGAAAGGAACATAATTTCATTAATGTTCATTTTTTCACATTATTATCGATCTTTCAAAAATTTGTAATTATGCTTGTATACGAAAACAGACATGCCAAAAGAAAGCATTTCACCTTCAAAGTGTGCTCTACAACCTTAAGCGCGAAGGACTTGGGTCCCATGTGATTTTCGTCTAGTCCTTCTTCTAGCTTCTCTTTATTTTTGATTATTTTTCAATCGCTATCTTAATAAACAATATGATCAAAAATAAAAGAACATAGTTTTTATGGAACATATTTAATTTGTTGGTGAACCTGAACCGTAAGGCAATTTATTGGCTCTGTGTGATGTATGATTTTAGGTTATTAAATAGAATATTACAACTAAAAATAAATTGTTCCCTTAATACCTTAATACCTATATGAAAACGTGAAAAAAAACAGAAATTATTTACGTTCTAATAAGCAACTCATCATTAAAAATAATAACATGGGTAAATTTTGAGATGCGGTGTGCCTGTATCATGGCTATGTACGTAACCGTCCTGAAACGGACGTAGAGAAAGATATTGTTTTATATTGTCATATCAACCGATTTCTTTCCCTGTGGGAAGAATAGAAAACTTTAAAGTGGATAGATAGGTGAATATTCAGTATGTTTTCTCAAAAATCAAGCTTCTTTTAACTTTTCACCATTTCTCGTTCAGGCTTTGTTGTATTTAAAAATTTGATACTGTCTCATCTCAATTTCTCCTCTTCATAAAGTAACTATCTACTAAATGTATGTGAGTATAATCGAAATCTCAAAGCAAATTTTAATGATTGTGGTTGTTTTTCGTCTTGACTATAATGTTGTCAATCATGATTACGGTGGCCGTACACCCGAACTTAGCCCTAACGCAGTTCCACCTGATCTTCGAACCCTTGCTGGAGCTGTGCTTGTTATACCGGTACCTATCGATGCAAAGTGCCTGCGTCCCTCGACACGTTTCCTCGTAAAACATACCTAGGGAATTCAAGAAGGGACAATTATGCAATGAAATTCTTTCAGAATCAAAATTACTCATCATACAAATCAACTCAGCAGCAGAAAGTTAACTGCCTAGGCGAATCGTTTAATGCTGAAGTGTTTTTTGTGCGCTTGGTAGGATCATGGTAATGGTTTATGACCACTTAAAAGCAACATGATTTCAGTTTTAAGTGGTTATGAAAAAACCTTGAACCTATCAATCACACAAACAGTTTTCGTACTAATCACGCAAAAACCCTTCGTACTAGACGATCTGCCTAGGCAATTGAATTCATTTCAATTCTTTATTGCAATAAAATATGGTACAGTTATAATAATTACATTAGGCAGAAATGAAATGATATGCCGGTCTCAACCACCCGCCTTGAACGTAAAAATTATATGTGTTTATTGTAATATTATAACCAGAACCTGATATCACTGGCTAGCTGAACTGAACTGTTTCACGGCAATATGATAGGCGGTGGTACCTACCCAGATGACCATACGGGCCTACCACCTAGTAAAATGTATTAAACGCTGATTGCTTTAAATATATTTAGAATCTCAAAAGTGGTACATTAATGCTTATGACTACTGCGTAGGTTTTTTATAAGACAAGTGTGGCCAACAAGCGTACGGCCCTTCTGGTGGGAAGCGGTTTCCGTAGCCTAAAGTATAGACGCTCGAAGCTCGTAGCACCTTGGGCACTACTCAAGCATTGCCTACCCTGTAAATCAAGAGAAGGCGTTATGTAGACAGTGTAGCAGACCAGTCCCCATACATCCAACGTAACGTTATGTGGACAGCAAAGGAGACAGGTCCCCATACATTCCACATAACGTTGGCGACTTTATTCACCGCAGGAAATTCCTAACGCGGGGGTAACTCCGAACGAGGCCGTTTATAACATGTTAGAAAAGGATGAAAAGCTGCTAGGTGCCTGACATTGAAGATGGCCTTTCCTCTCAGCCGGTAGAAAGAGATTATCAACTATCCTTATGTTGACGGTCCCGCTTCCATCGTGATGTTCACAGCCAAGTTGAAATCAAAACTACCTCATTCTTCCCTACTCCTTTGTTACGATGGTAAAAGCTTTTATAGCTACACAGAAGCGAACGGGGCTGACACTGGGTTATGATGACTCTCCAGAGCTAGTAACACTTTTTGATAAACCTTAAAATTTTGTATTCTTATATAGGCTGTTATTGTCACTGTCCAGCAATGGACTTCAATTCAGCTAATGAATAATCGAATGGTAAACATTTGGTAGATATTTATTAGATACATAAAAACAATAAGATCAAAGATACTTAAGTAAATTCACGACTTCATTTTATCGCAATACCAACATAACTAAACAATGCAACAAAGGAACGGTTTTCATTTCCCTGAGAAATAAATTTATATTCTAATCTACATACATCTTCTCAGCAATTAAATGGTCCCAAATCCAACATAAAAAAAAGATTTTTTTATGTAATGTCGCTGCCGTCTGGTTTAATTACCCACTTAACTGGATGCCTAGACCCTTGATTGAACGCCGGCATCCAAAGAACGGTGAAGGACAACTAGCCATATCATCGAACAACGTCTAACCAGATGACTGAGCGTCTGGTTAAATTTGCTATTCAGTTGGACGCCTAGACAAGTCGTTTAAATCGAAGAGCTTTTGTGTGACTCTTTGAGTGATTGGTAGGTTCAAGGTTATTTTTTATGACCTCATGTAACCTAAACGATGTCGGGTGGTCATAAAGACCGCTTAGCCACAATAGCCTTAAACCCACCAATGAAACCAAAACTCTTCGGTATAAGTCGATGCTTCTAATATGTCAATCGTTAAACGTTAAGTGAGTCTAGTTCAATTAACTATCGTATCGGGCTAGGCATTTGACTGGATGCAAGCGTTTAATCAACGGGCTAGGCATCCAATCAAGCGGCGACTTCAACTAGATGGCGGCGACATATCAATGTCTTATTAGTCTCAAGACATTCAGATTAATGGTCTAAGTAAGCTCGGTTACTTTTTGCAAGATATCGAAGTTTATATCTAGTGTATTTTTAAATACGAGTTTACACCTATATCTCACTAGTATAGGTGACAAACTATAAGCTCTTTTTCATTCTTATATATCTTTCTTTTCATCTGGTCCATTGATTACTCTTATTCCGTACCTTGTCTCCAAAGCCGGAGGTCCCGGTTTCTAAGCCCGGAAGGGGAAAAAGTTTGGTATGTAAGAAAAATATATATCTAAACTCTTATTGTCTCACAACTACTCCCCGAAAAATATTGATGTTTTGAATTCCTTGTGTAATGGCGTCAGTGATTGTGCGGGTTGAACATTTTGATAATAATGTCTTCTAAAATGATGATGGTGGCTCGACAGCCTCTCATTTTACTGGTGCATATCCACCTTTCTTTAGGGCCTCTAGATGAGCTATGTTTGCTGAACCGATAGTTACCAAAACATAATATTCTCCTACCGTTTGAAGTCTCTACAAACATCATATCTGGAAAAATTGCAACGAATCGTTTAAAAACAGATTTTCAATACCTACCTACATTGAGATTATTAAGTATGTTTTAGTTCCGAACTGTCTTTGGACATTTAGGTTTATAAAATGAGAAATACTGGTAAACATTGTAAAAAATCAATTTTATTTTTTACACCTAAAAACTTATAATAAATAAATAATACGATTATTCTCATAGGTCGCCTACATAAAATATTTATTTAGATTCAAGAATATTCAACGTAAATGAAAAGTTAATGATGGGGATGATAATCATCATTATCATCGCCACTGCTGATCAAAGGCCTCCCGTTATGTGATAGATAAGTGTAGACAATTGGCAATCGTTCAGAGGTAGACTTAATACGACTATTATTAAGTAAATCTAATATCAGTCTCACAGTCAACAATCCCCCTTTCTGATTCGGTTACTTTAAGTCCTGAACACTATCTCAAAAAATCAGCAAAAATCTCTTGAATCTGGGAATAATACTAATAATTCGTTTTCATACATTGTTTGTACAAAAATTGAAATATTTCTCGTCGATTTCACTGTTATTCAATATGGCAGTATAGCAGTCGACATAAAATTCAACTAAACGGCACCAAAGTGAATATGAGCCATGATGAATATTTGGCTGTGTTCCAGTTTTTTCTATGAAAATTCTTCTTTTGTACCACGCAACAAAGCAAATAAAAAGAAGATGGACAATTAAACACTGTTCTGCCTATTTTTACCTATTTTTCAGTATAGTATACATAGACCTGGCCGGGTCTCCAAATGTTTTCGGAACATCTCTTTTTAAAGCTTCCTTCAACACTTCTTTGAAAACAACCTTCAAGACTTCTTTTCGACTACGAGACTTTTCATCAAAAGTAATTCGACATCGTGCCTACACTCTACTCGTATATTTGATAAAAAAAAGTGAAAGAACTAAGCTAATAAGTATCACATGGAACTTGCCTAAGCAGGATATAGGTACATCTAGCTGTTTTGCTCTGCCTAATAAAGGAACTTCGATCAAAAATAAAAGCAAATATTAGTTTCGCACCGTATAGAAAGTAATCATTATCACCAATCTATGCGCTTCCCACTGCTGGACACAGGCCTTTCTAGATGGGAGAAATACAGCTTCTACATGGGAGAGTTTCGGTTATAACACCATCACGCTACCCTAATGCCGGTTGTTGGGTTAAAGCAGTTGCAGTAACAACCGGGACCAACGGCTTAACGTGCCTTCCGAAGCACGGAGGAGCCCTAGATAACATTAAAAAAATTATACCCATCCCGCGATCGACGTTGGCGAAAGTTGCTTTGTTTACGTGATCGAAACCAGAGCGCTGAAGCCACTACCCAGCTCCTTAATAGAAAGTAATGCGTAGGTATAATTGTCTACATTTTTACCATTTTGTTCTATTTATTCAAGAAATACGTCAATTTAAAGCGATTTATATTTAATAAATTTGAACTTCTTTTTGTTGATCACAGTATCTTCTAGTTCTTTGGATTTATGACTGTGGGAAGTTGTGTTCAGTACTGTTAAGGGAAAATCTTTAATCTTAATGGATGCATTACAAATTCCTTTCCTTGCACAACGCCAAAGTTCTGTTTGGTCCTTATTTTTTCTCTTCCATATATACTCATATCCATTGTGATGTAAAAGTCGATGACCTCTTCTAGTTATTCCAATATACACTGCTGAATTTGAAGCCTGATCGTTGTTCACTTCGATAGAGAATGCTACAAATAATAAATCAATACATTAATCAAAGTATTTTGTGCAATCAAAATTAAAAACATAAACACAACGAGGCAGATATCTATTTCAAGGTCTAATAGAGAAGATATACTTACATGTTCGAAGATAGTTGCAGCACCGTGGTAAAAAAAACCAGCCAAGTGCGAGTCGGACTCGCGCACGAAGGGTTCCGTACCATTATCTATAAACAAGTCTACCCGTTGCCGTCAATATCGAGCAAAAACAAGCAAAAAAATAACGTTTGCTGTATGGGGGCCCCCTTAAATATTTATTTTATTCTGTTCATTAGTATTTGTTGTTATAGCGGCAACAGAAATACAAAATCTGTGAAAATTTCAACTGTCTTACTATCACAGTTCATTAGATACAGCCTGTTGACAGAGGGACGGACGGACAGCGGAGTCTTAGTAATAGGGTCCCGTTTCACCCTTTGGGTACAGAACCCTAAAAACAGCATGAAACAGGCACGGGCACAGTTTTAAAATATGAAGCGATAAGTAGTGATTCAAAGCCCGAGAAACAAATATATTTTTATAGTGTATTTCAGTAAACATTAAATGCAAAAAAAAGGTATGGTATGGTTTGGTTTGGAAGGACATTGACATAATTTTAGTGATAGTGATACTGCACGATTGATTTTAATTCAACATTTAATTTAATGATTATGTACATTTCTATATTTAATTACGAGGTCATCAAAGGTTATAATTAATCCCCGACACATAGTTTTCCTGTTGGAACACCTCCAGCTAGCCCTTAGCCCGTTTTTATGGTGTACATAGAACTTGTGGTTGTCATACTCCAATATCCGGTTCCCATGTCGCGACACTACAAATTTCGCTAGAAAATAAAACAATGTTAACACAAAGGATACTACATTTTTTAAAATTTTCAAAGTACCTACTCCTGCATCAAATCGCGACACAATACCAAGGCCTACCAAAAGACACCTCGTAAAGTAGGCACGCCCAATCTCCAATAGGATAACATCGCCACTGCTTCACAACATTTTACAAGGTATTGTATAAAAATAGTAAACAATATTCACATTAATATTTATTAGTAAATATCCTAACTAATATAATAAATGCTATATTGTGTTTTTTTGTTATGTTTTCACGCCTGAACCACTAAAGTAAACCGTTTAAGATGAAATTAGGTATAGAGATGGTTTGATAACCTGAGAAGAACGTAGGATACTTTTTGAGCGATAACCGTCATCCGCGCAGCCGGAGCTGTCTGCAAAAGCTAGTGTTAAATAAAACTGTAAACAATTTATTTATACGATCAATTTTGTTTTCATGTAAGTACGAAAGCTCAAAATAATGCCTTCGGAAAGAAATCAATCAAAATCAATATTTTGATATACATTTAAATCCTTGAGATATAGGTATTTAAGGAAATAATTAAAAGAACTTATAATATCAAATGTTTTTAATCAATCATAGAGACAAAACCTACACTTCGAAGAAATCAAAATATTTTTACATGTAACAAAAATAATATTTATTTACTTATTCTTTTTTAACATTTTCACAACCTTTTATGTTAATGATGGAGCAAGTAATTTAAATTTCAAATATTCATGTGTACAGTCGAACACAGAATTAGCTAAACACTTTAGTACAATGTCACACTGACCTTGTGCACGTACTTTATAGTTGCTACCGTACTATATTGACGCTAGAGTCGTTGTGACATGGTATTAAAGTGTACAGCTACTTCTGAGGTTGACCGTACACGAGCACTAATATGTACCCACTTTTGACAGAACTGTTAAAAGTGGGTCCACACGACAGCGCATCAAGTGTATCAGTTGCACTACGAAAGCCACCTCTATTACGAACGCAGTAAGGGCGGTTTGACCTTGAGGGTCAAACTGTTACGCTCGATGTGCTGTCGACTGTGCATAACTATTTTCCGCGTGACTGTGCGGATATTATGTGTATAAATCCTTCTCTATACAATCCTGCGTATAATGTCGAAAACATACAGAAAAGCTAATTAACTAATGATAATATTAGCATGTAATGTCACATGAATTTAAAGGTAAACCAATCTTAGTCTTTTTCTTTAAAAAAATTTTAGCTTTCACTACTACTTTATACCAAAAACTTACCTACTAAAGTAATAGTAAGTATTTTTTTTAAACAAAACAATCAAAACTAAATCGAACTTTT
Source organism: Nymphula nitidulata (assembly GCA_947347705.1). Classification (NCBI taxonomy): domain Eukaryota; kingdom Metazoa; phylum Arthropoda; class Insecta; order Lepidoptera; family Crambidae; genus Nymphula; species Nymphula nitidulata. The sequence continues at coordinate 4,962,286 of OX374626.1, forward strand.
ATATCCTATAAACTAGGAACATTTCACAGCCATTTAGTTCCAGAGGCATATTTTTTTATTGTTGCTTTTAGTTACAGTCTTCTAACCACTAAAATAGTAATATTGTATTTTTAAAAGTTTTGACATGAATATTATGCGTGGATTTTTATTTATCACGTCTTTTATGCTAAGTAGGTAAAGCCATAGACACAGTTCAAAGAAATAGTGTCACCATCATACTCACTTGAAATGTATCTTCGAATATACATTATAGTATTTCGGATATTCGAAAATACATTTCATGTATCAACTTCGACAATAATTGATTGTATTTAAGCCTGCAACTGTGTCTTTAAACAAACAATTTACAAATATACAGAGTGGTGCTGTCAATACGACAATAAATTAAAACATGGGCTAAACTAGTTCATAGAAATTTTTTCCTACTTTCAAAAAATCTTATTCATTCGAAAATTTTAGGCCATTTCTATGAAATAATGCAGCCAATGTTATATTATTTCATACAAATGTCGTAAATTATCAAATGAATAAGATTTTTTTGAAAATGGTAAACCATTTCTATGAACTATATTGCTATTTCTTCCACTTTACTTTTCTATTTTTCTTTATTTCTATTTCTATCCTGTATAGGTTTTTTAGAAAATTCACAGCCATTATGCCAAAACTTGTTTAAGCCTCCTACCCAAAAAAGCCCTCCGACAATTCTCTATAGCCTAGTCTAGTCTACTTCCTCAAAATAGAAAACCTACTGTATTTATTTCTGATTCTCATTTTAAATGAGTGTATACATTCATGAGTGTAAACAGTCAAAAATACAATATTTTCTTTAAGTGTGTTATGATAGGTGAAGTAGAAAGACAACTCAATGGTCAACTTATGACTAAAATTTATAGATAAATCTAATAAAAATTTAACGAAAATAAATCTTATCTTCTGTAACGTATAAAAACAAAACGAAAATAGTTATTCCTATTTTTATAATCAACAAATACAAATCACATAAACTTCTAGCGTGAAACATACGAATACCTTATAAAGTAACTATTTTACTTATTTTTGAAATAAAAAATCTATACGTACTAAAATCACATATTCTTGTCAAAAAAATATCTTAATTATTGAATAAAAATGTAATTAGTGGGATCCGTATCTCGAACTGATTAATTGCAATATTATTACAGATTAGTACCTATAGGTACATCATTTTTATGTTTACATTCAATGTGAGAATGGAAGTTTTGAGCCAATTAGTTACATCATGTAACTAGTAGACTGGTTTGTTAATTTTTGTTTTTTTTTCAAAAAAGATACATTAAGCAACTGATATATATCCAATGAAAACCTATTTCAATAAGTTACGAAAAATATACATTGAAAATAAATTTCTATATAATTTTACTGCTTCAAAATTAGTCAGTCTAACTAGTTACTTCAATGCATTTAACTAAAAATGTGATGAGTGGAACAGAGCTGGTTTATAATACTTATTGATAATGTCCATAAGCTATCTAATATTTGACAAATTAAACTGCCATGTATAGCTGTAGTTCGGACCAAATTTATCGCAAGGTTAACAAAAAAGCCTTTCTCACCTTTTCTTAAGAAACGGAATTAATTTCTCATGACAACACCTCATTTAATTTAATATTGAAGTTTCTGAAATTTTCAACATTAATTTTTGTAATGTTGTCAAATAGGTATTGTCGATAGTCGGAATCATCACGATAAATAGATAATTATAAATGGTTATGTTCACAAGAAGTTTTTACTATGATATCGTTTTCTGTGTAAAGAGTAGCATTACAATACCGCGTCATGCAATGCCAACTCTTTTCATTTTTGCGAGACTTCGTGTTTCCCATTAAGAATTTGTTCTTCCCGACCTGGATAACTGGTCTGCCCCGACGATTTAGGCCAAATACCGGCACTGTAATGGAGACAGAAGAACTTGCCAAACAAAAATAGAAAATAAAAGTGAAATCAAATGTCGCCGTATCCGTGTTCGTTATTTCTAATTCAAATGAGTCTCAAATAAATCATGCAAAGAATATAAATGGTTGATCGGATAAAAATAACCAATCACATAGTAATTAAAATATAAAACTAGAAAAATTTCACGTCCTGAGACGGGAATCGAACCCGCGACCTTCGCGCGGTGGTCAGTTTTATATTTTAATTACCAAGTAATTTTTCAAACATGTATAATAATGTTAAAATTAAGAATAACCAATCACATGCTAGAAGTCGTAGATAATGAGCATATCGAATTAATTCTAACACTAATTTTAAGTAACAGTAAAATACCAGCCGAAGAAGAATTTCAGCATTGTATCTTTATTGAACGGATACGACAACATCTATTTATAAATGACAAGCATATAGAAAAATCAAATAAAGCATGCAGCAATCACAACTAAGAGGGAAAGTAAATTAATACATGCAAAGAATTAAAAAGAAAACACTAATAATAACTACTACAACTACAAATGAAAACGTTAATTGAATAACTTTTTACTTTTTAGTATTAAAACAGACAGTAGACTTTATAATATGATTAGCCATGAACGAAAAGTTCTAATAAAAGAGGCAAAAGTAGCAGGAAAGAAAAATCAACAAATAAAGAGAGATACAATTTAAAAGTTACACAATAATAATATTTAAGCCACTAAGTACCGGGTCCACTGTGCTGTGCAGTGCTTTTAAAATGCATATTTTTAACGGTAACACTTGACCGCCAAATTTTGTGTCCAACTTTTATTACTTACTTAAAATGGTACGTTATGAATAATATACAGCACGAGCAATATGTGAAACCGGTCCAACTCTATACCTAACTAATATAAGTAGGTATAACAGCATGTAATACTCTATCCACACATTCAATTTTACTCGATACGGCGGCGTTGCCCTTCATCTTACTAGGCAAACTATCGAGTAAAACGAAATGATTAGGTGCACCAAAAGTCATTGCACTTGAATATTATTAGGCAATTACTTATGCTCAAAAAAGCGGCACCATGCTTAGTATTTTCTTATTCAAAGACGCTTGTCTAACTTAAAACTAAAATACTATTTAAGTTCCTATCGCTTTGTTTTTTATATTATGCTCAATTAAGCAGACAGCACCATTGAAAATTTAGGAGTGTACTACCAATGAGCATAAGCATTAGCCTATAATTAAAGCTAATGCTTATGCTCATTGGTAGTCTTGACGATAACGTCATCAAGGGTGATGAGGGATGCTCGACAGCCTCTGCTTTTTCCCTTAGAACAAATCCAACGCCTCCTTCGGCCATCACTGGATACCGACTGCCTTTTAAATCTATAGGGACCCACGTCTATCACCGGGTTGCCGTAACGTGTCATACCGAACACAATCGCTGTAACAAAAAAATATCTGATGAAGTAGGTTATAGATACTTGATTGAATTGTAATATATTATAAATTATAATGTAGGTACAGTTTAAATAACACATAATATTTTATTTGGCGCAAGACCGATCAGTTTGCAGATCCTTGGGGGAGGCCTATGCCCCGCAGTGGGCGTCATTCGTCTGATATGATGATTTTATTTGGAATATTTTTATGTGTTTCATTATTTTACGTAAGTACCTAATGTAGTAGCTACAGAAAAAACCTTGCTGTCAGAAAGTTTCAGCGCTGAACTTCGGACCTTACTATCAGAAATGATTCTACTGAGCAATTGAGCTGTGCCATTTTTCTGTCTAATTTTACTGACTAAGGAAGATTTCGTTTTTCAAAGAAATTTTCACGATTACAAACAATGCCGCTACATCAATTAGCTTAAAGGTTTAAAGAAAGAAAAATAGGGAGATATTTTTATTGGTCGAATAAAAAAAATTACAATTTATGAAATTTTTCATCATTAAAAATAGGTGTGGTAAATAATAAGTAGATATTTTGCATATTTGTTTAATAAAAATTATTATTGCTATTACAATTATTATCATCAAGTACTTATTCAGACCGCACAATATTCTAAGAATACAAAAATACTTCAGGTTTCCATTTATCGTTAGAAGGAAGAGCAGCATAATTTTTTCATAATTATATTACATTTAAAAAAACAAAGATATTCTTGAAATTTTACAGCCTAATCTAATGTAAAATGCATGTGAATTAAGTAATATCAATCTAATATTCAGACAAACTATTTAGGAACCAAAATTTATGATGTTTATCAATCTAAGAACAACATATATAGGTACATGGAACTTTTTATCCCCTCAAATAGCTACACCAAGTCAAAGTGAATTATAAAATATGCGAGAAAAATTTTACCATTTACCTTATAAAATATAGAGATCAGACTATCTCACTCGTTTGTGTTTTTTCATTAACTTTTTATCAGAAACCCTAATCCTGCCTGAGTAATAAAAATTTTAAGTTTATAAATAGTAATAAAATATCAAATGCTAAAAATATTCCGGTAAGTACATCATTACGTTAAAAAAAAAAAAATAGCTAGCTCACTGCAATATTAGTAAGCTGTGAATTTATCACTATCATATACTATAGATTTTCTATTGTATGTAATCCCTGGCCAGGTTGGACAAGTTAACAAGCATATTTATATATTCATATGTATATTCTATCAGAAATAAGAAAAAGGAATTTCACGGCAAAATTTCTACGAAAATCTATAAGGAACGCTATACGTTTTTTTTCTTACTCAGGACGTCATCATTTTCTCAGCAATAGAATATTGTGTATGGATAGTGGCTGCTTCACAAATTACTATTATTTAATATATTTTGTGCCGATAACGATGCTTTATTATAAAGCAAGGTAGTGCCATTGCTTAGGTCATAAATTGCATTACTAAATAAAGCATTTATTAGGCGGAATAAAACCAACATAAAAAAGTAATTACAATGTGAGCCTCATAAAATGAGGCATCGTATACAATTTTGTAAAATAAGGAAGAACTTTCGATCAATAGGGATGTTGCCTAGGTTTGAATATGGCGCTATTTTTCACATATCCAAAAAATATATGGTGTTTTTACCCCTGAAAAGAATTCAAACTCACAAGTTATGGGCTAATTTTAAAGTTGTACTAGTTGGTTCAGGAAATTTATAAAAATGGTCAATTTTTTTTTTTAATATTATCAAATATATTAATTTTATTAGATTGCTCACATCAATTAAAATAACTATTATTATGACACCTTTCAAAATAAAACTTACATATTACATAGGTTTTATTGATTTTGTCAGTATTCCCACACATTTCTCAGTAAGCAGCGCTAAGTACACATCAAACATATATACCACTGTATCTGTGAAACTATTGATCTCAGCCATACTATTTCTTTTGCAATATTTTTTTATGAGTTATATACTTTTTATTTATGAAATAAAAAAAATCTTTAAACTATTTCTTTTTAAAAACTTAACCCTTTTTATCTGAAAGGAAAAGAATGAGATATAATGGCTTGACAGGTTCCCTGAAACCATTGGAATGTTCAGACTAAATATAAATAATAGTGTTTCATAATTATAAGAGAGAGAACGAGTTATATTAAAATATTGCCAATCATAAGCATCATCATTAGTTAATAAAATCATTACGTAAAACTGGTATTCAAATCATTTAAAACATAAATTAATTCCATTAATGTATGTGAATAGCTGAAAACTAGATACGTAAGTGTGATTTTTTTTTTAATTTATACAACTAAACGACAAACAAGCTGACGGCCCACCTGATGGTAAGCAGTTACCGCCGCCTATAGACACCTGCAATATCAAGGAAAAATCACTTGCTATTGCAGGTGCGTTGCCATCCTGGAGCCTAAGATGAAATGCCGTCCATGCCCAGTAATTTCACTGGCTACCTTTCCCTTCAATCCGAAACACAGCAAACTGTTTCACGGCTGAAATAAGAAAGGTGGTGGTACCTACCTAGACGACCCTACATACGGGCCTACCACCTAGCAGCCTTATTAATTCAATAATATTTATACAATATCAATTTTCCTACTCTATTCTTGTCTTATTAATATTAAGTATTATAGGTATATTACAGATAGTCACTCACTATCACTAAACTTATTTATATCAATTCCGTTGTTCTATTTGAGTAAGTACAGTCTACAAGTAATGCTAAATATAAAAACTTATTTTCTATGGTAAAATCATAATCGTATGTCATTGTGATGAACACACTCTATGATAGTCATTATTATACGATTTTTTTATACACAGAGCACGGCAAATCACTCAACATCACTGGATGTGAAGCGGTAAGAAAGTTCACATGCCGCCTCCGCCTTGCCCACCTATAAGGTGCCTTTTCACGCTTTCTATTGAAAGACCCAATGTTTTAGAAAGGAGCAATTTCAAATTATGGAATGTACATGGGTCTCTCGAATTGCCAAACTGCCCACTTACTAACTAAATTAAACAAAGTCACTATGATGACTCGTAAATGTCCGACAAATGTTACGCGTTTAATGGTTATGCTCATTTTGTGTTCTGATGATGACGTCTTCAAGAGTGGTGAGAGATGCTCGGCACCCGGCAGGCGTCTTGATGCAGGTCCACCTAATCGTCGGCCCCTTGCATCGGTTCACGCGGTTGAAGCGGTACGGGCCTATTTGGATCACCGGGTTGCCTTTCTTCGTGGTACCGAAAACTGGCACTGTAACAGTACATCGCCAATGTGATATCTATTTTCATAGCAATAAGACTTCTCTAATAATGTTATGAAAAAACACATGCGCACAATATCGCTCGTTTATCACTTTCCACTATTTAAAAAAATAAACCTGTTATCATACCCAGCTTGAAAAGGTGAAAAACTTTTTAATATATTAATTATGTAATTAAGATCAATAACTTAGTACAGCCGGCATCAGAATGATATATGCACGACTCTTATGTCGATGCAATGTGGATCAAAATCGTTTATACATTTTTGATGCTGACGGTACATAGTATAAATAGAATCGCTAAGTTACTTTACTTTGTTATACCAAACACAGCACCAATATGACACAAACTCTCTTCAGACATATCTTTAAGCATGCCTTGCCCGGAGTTACCCCGCGTCCGAACTTACCCCAATAATTTTAAGTCCGGGTACGAGTTTCCTAATTTATTTTTAGGTTGTTTCCTTTTCCTATTTCGATACTTTTTTCAAAGAATGTAAGTAGGTACATAATAGCATATAGCAATTGGTCAGTCAAAAAAAAACAAAAAAAAATTAATCAAATCAATCATTGGTCAATTAAAAAATAATAATTTAAACATATCTCTATTCTATGATTTGAAGTACCATGGGGTACTTAAGAGCCAATTTATTCCTCCACATGAACTTGAGCCTATTAACCTACGTCAACAACATTGTTCGAATTTGAGTATTTTTTATATTTAATATAACTAGATGACAAGCATGCTGGCTTCCCACCTGTTGGTTAGTGGCTACCGTCGTATAGACACCCGCAATTACACAAAAAAAAACCACTTGGTATTGCAGGTGCGTTGTCACCCTAAGGCCTAAGATGAAGTGCCTACCATGCCCAGTTATTACACTGGCTACCTTTGGCTTCAATACGAAACAGCGAACTGTTTTTAGCCGAAATAAGAAAGGCGGTGGTACCTACCTACCCAGCCTAGTTAAGGAAGTAGGGGAGAGTGGGATCATTTCGGACGCCGGGTAACTCCGGACAGGGCCGTTTATCATTGTAAATAATGTTACTTGAAAAATCTATTTCTGCCTTGATATTTAGAGGTGTGTCCACCCCAAAGAACACGTTTAGTGCCTGGTATTGAGCATGCTTGTCATGATATGAACTGCCTTGCCCGGAGTTACCCCGCGTCCGAACTTACCCCAATAATTGTAAGTCCGGGTACGAGTTTCCTAATTCATTTTTAGGTTGTTTGCTTTTCCTATTTCGATACTTTTTTCAAAGAATGTAAGTAGGTAGTAAGTATGGTCGACCACAGAAGTAGCTAAACACTTTAGTACCATGTCACAATAACTATAGCATCCATATAGTATGGTAGCACTATTAAGTACGAGCGCAATAGTCGGAGCGACATGGTACTAAAGTGTTAAGCTACTTCTGTGGTCGACTGTACATAATAGCATATAGCAATTGTTCAGTTTCCTGTTTGGACACCTTGGTACAGTAATTGGGATCGATTCTGAAAACACACTCTAATCTAAATCATTTTGCGTTCATATTGAGAAAACGAGACGCACTGCACTTAAATTTAGAGTCAGGATGTGGACAGTCGGCATCAAAATGATGTTTACTTATATTGTGTCTCTTACGTCAATGCGGTAGGGATCAAAATCGTTTACATCTTTTTGATACTGCTGTATTTTTAGGATAAAAAAAATTAAAAACGTTTTTAAGTTTAGTATTAGTTTATCCACAAAAATATGTTTGCCTACTTAGTTTCACATAGGTAAATACTGCCAAGCAGGTCCTAGGTCCTACATATTTTTAAAAAGTAATACATCGTCAAAATGTTTAATTAGCCTTAATTGTAAGTATATTATGTCTCCGCCCGATGATTAAACGCCGGCATCCAATCGAATGCCTAGACCGATAGCAATTGAACAAGACTCACATAACGTTTAACGACTTGGCGTATTGAAAGGATCGTCTTGTACTGAAAAGTTTTGATTTGATTTTGACCGACATCACTTTGGTTATAAGTTGTCATAAAAAAATAACCTTGAACCTACCAATCACTCAAACAGTCACACAGAAGCTCTTCGATTTAAACGACCTGCCTAGGCGTCCAAATGAATGGCTAATTTAAACCAGACGGCTGACATGATGTTCAGCCATCTGGCTGATACATACGTTACGTACGTTTAACCAGATGGTTAAACGTAGCGCTCAATGACTTGACTAGTTGTTCAATCAACGGACTAGTTAAGCGGCTAATTTAACCAGACGGCTGCGAAATATACATCGTTTTAGATGTGACTGTCCTTACATGGTTGAAAAGTATTATTCGGAATCGTATAATATTACATTAACTTCAACAATAATAATTAAAAAAAAGGCATACTTGTACAAAAAAAAATTGCCTAAAGAAACTGGACTGAAGTAAAAAATAAATTTAAAAAATAAGCGACTGTTTTATTTACTTAAACATCATGATTATGATGATTAAGCATTGTGACGACATCTTGATCTATTGTGACAACAGTGGCTCGGCACCCGTTTGGAGTCTTGACGCACCTCCACCGTCGTCTAGTCTCGCTGCAGCCGCTGCGAAGGTTGAATCTATGGGGTCCTAGCTCCAGAACAGGGTTGCCATAGCGCGTCATTTTAAATACAACTAAAACGGAAGAATGTTTACTTGCAATAAATCTGTGGAAAATCTTTATAATACGATACCTAAAACCGAATAGAAATTCTTTTATAACGCAAATTTTATATAATAGTTAGCCAATAAATAAATACATAAGGCTCATTTAACCGATGCAAGTTTCTTGCCGGTAGCATACAATTAAATTGAAGTAAGAAATTACTTCCATAGACTAATGTGTTGAGCATAATGGCCCTAATTCTAAGTCTAAATTTAAGTTCAGTGCATTTCTTTTTATCAAAAGCAATACGACAAGGATGGTTGTCATATAATTTAACATTTAGATACGTGCGTTCAATTTGCGATGTTCAACCTTATTGAACGTGATAAAATACAGTGTTTAGGAGGCACCTCCGTACATGCCGTCTAAAATTGTCTATGGTTTCTTTGAAATCTATCTAAATTTAAGTGACAGCTCTAAACAGATTCTTCCTATCCTTTTCCTATTACTTATTGCGAGAAAGAGATATACTGTACTTAAATTTAGAATTAAAGTGTGATCCCAGAATTAGGCCCATTGTAAGATGCGTTAAATAAAGATCATGATTATTATTGCATATTTTGCATTATGTTCTCACTTCAGGTGCAGAAAATAAAAAGTCAAGTAAGTTTTCTATAGAAAAAATATTAATGAATAGAATAGAATTAAACAGTAATAAACATTAAAAATAAAATAAAGGATAACCTAACACATATCATACTACGATATTCCTCAATTTGCTCACTGAGATTTATTTTTAAATTGTAATAGTAAAAAATTATCATGTAGGCACCAAACCTACAAGCACGGATAAACAAAAAACAAAAACAAAACAAAACTCGATAAACAAAATTTGACGTTTCAATGTCCGAAAACCATTTTGTAGCGTTCTAATTCCAAAGTTTGTATGAAGGAATCCTTTAGGTCGATTAAATGTCTGTTGACATTGATCGCAGGGCTGATATTTTAGCTTTATTTTCACTGCAATATATTTTTTAAATTCAGTATATTTGTGCAGTCAGCAGCAAAATGCCTTTACATTTTTTCTTTTATGTCAAGCCGATAGTGATCAAAAACGTTGATATATTTTTGATGCTGACCGTAAACTAATTCGTGAATATTTTACTTGTCTAATTTATACCACTAAAGCCGCAATCAAGTATACCGCCCACCTGATGGTATCAGAAGCTACCATAGCCTATGGAAGCTTGCAAACCTGTAACTGTAACAGTTTCGCCTTTTTCACGCCTATTCCGTATAAAAAATTACAAGCTGGCATTTGGGTTTTCCAGATATCAAACATTTTCAAGTCTTCAATGGTTGTGGTCGTCACGTACTTTGACAATAACATTTTCGACGGTCGTAATGGAGCACCGACACCCACTGGGTTTTTTAATACACGTCCAACGAACCTTGTGAGTTGAGCCTTTGCTGTTCACGTGGTTGAAGCGGTTCCGACCCAATATCAACACAGGATTACCGTATTTTGTTGCGCCGAAAACAGGATCTGAAATGAGTTTGCACATATCAATTATATGATTTGGGGTGCATTATGAAATATTATTTTCATTTAAAACCTATTTGACCCTTCTATCAAAGTTGATACTTTTATTTCCTTCGATTTTATTTGAACATAATTAACTAGCTTTTGCCTACAAAAGTTTAACGTTCATACCAAATTTCATCCTAATCGTTCCTTTCAAGCCCTCAGTAGCTAAGTGGTTAGAGGAGTCACCCGGATTGTAAAAGGTCGCGGGTTCACATCACTTTTTTCTGTTCTAGTTACATATTTTTCTAGTGTTTATCGTAAAGCAAAATTTGAATAGCCTGACCGGAATGGAAATACTAGTTCATTATAATTACATCCCTTTTAGATTATGGTAACTTTTAAAATTTAATTCAAATACGACTATATTCTTGAATAAGACTTGATTCGCTGACAAACTGTTTTGCAGTTTGGCAGATTGTGAAAATTGTTTCTTACTTTGTCCAAATATTTAAAAAAAAAATAAAGTTACACTCTCTCTGATTACATTTATCGTATCACTTTGTTGAAAGTGATGCGACGAGATTTCAATATATCACACAGCAAGCTAGCTCCATTGTAATTTTGGACGCCTTACAAAATATTGTCCTGTGAAAAGTCTTAGAATCTCCGTTGCCTGCCTTTCTAAAAGGCAGGCAACGCAATCATCTCGCAAGTAAAAGGCTTTTTCTGTCCCCAAGTAGTACAAACATCAGAATATAGCATCGGTCTTCTGGAGTACCAGAAGATTCCTGGTAATGCTGATGCTACAATATTATGTTGGAAAAAAAATAATTTGTAGCTGCTTTTACGGTGGTGGATGGAACTTAGAGCGCTAGAATCAAACTAATAGCTTCTCAGGACGTCATTATAAATACGGGTAAAATGAGTCATCATAAATGTGCTAAAATAAGCCACATCACTGCGCAACGGTAGTGGATCATGCTGATTATAAAGACAATGATTTGATCAAAAAAATGATAATCTATCGGAGTGACATGGAAACAAAAGCAAATTTATAACGCCAGTCAATTTATTTACACTTGAAGCAGATTTAAATTAGATAAAACTTAATTACAGTATCACTGTCACGTGCACCTCAATGAAACATTGCAAACAATACGCTCTATTGCATTTGGTACAGAATGTCTTAGTTTTTTTAACTTTATTATCAGCCTTCTTGCTAGACATGGTTAATCTTAGCTTAGCGTAGCATTTGACACAATTTTTCCTTTTATCGGTTTGAATCAATTTATGATGCGTTCTATTTTCTGTTTCAATTTCACGGTTCCCTGCAATAAACATATATTATTATTTACTTACTTTATAGTTAACAACTTTCAGTTTTTTCTCTCTGTCATTCGTTTTGTACATTTGGCAGCCATCTGGTTAACCTACCCACTAGTAGATACCACTACCTAAATTCAACCGTACAGCAGTTTGCTGTGTTTCGGATTGAAGACTAAGGTAGCCAGTGTAATTAATGGGCAAGGAATGCATTTCACCTAAGGCCTCAAGATGACAACGCACCTGCAATACCAAGAGAGGTTTTCCTTGTTAATGCAGATGTTTTTGTACGACGATAACCAATTACCACGTGCGCCGTCAGCTTGTTTGTCATCTAGTTGTATAACAAAATCAGCTGCTCTGCGACATATACAAGTAAAAAGCAAATACAATCGGCGTTTTTACATGATTTTTATTACTTATGGAGTCGATAATATTGACCCGTTTCGTGACGCTCACTTTCTACGGTTGAAAGACAACAAAGCGAAAATTTATTTTTAAAATGTAGGCATAGTGTGGTAGATGCCGAAGCAAGGCTCCACACACAATGCGACACTACATGATGAACACATGTATCTCGTTTCTCTTCTACTCTCTGTGAATTTCTTTGTGTTAGAGCACACGTGACATTTGCGAGTCGGTCCAATTTTCTTTCCTGTGGCTGGAATTTTTGACGGAAAATGTCGACTAGTAAGCCGAAGTGGGTTTGTGGTTTGAACAGAAGGTCCGTCGGTATATTTTTCTATGTCATATTTTTCGATTAAGCCTGCAATGTAAAGAAAAGTAGGTACTAGATCAATGCACCTCATTTTTTCAAAACTATCAAATCCATCGATGCAATCAAATGTTTGCTAAAAGATCTAAAAGATAAGTGAGTGCTGATTAAAGTATATTTTAATCCGTCAAGTACCAGATTCCAGACACAATTTATTTTATAATTGTCATAGACCTCCAGAAGTATAACGGCGCTTGACAGATTCATACGACAAGAACTTATGTAGGCATACGTCGAAGGTGAATGGTACCTGTTAGATGCCGGGAATTGTTTTTAAAATGCTAAGTTCAACTTTTGGTATGATTTTGAAGTATTTTTATGACCACTTAGAAACCTGACACCACAAAAAGCTAAAATAATATCCTAAAAGTAAAAAATAGGAATCATAATTGTATTAAAGCCGACTCTCTGGCGTTCAGACCATCATAGTAACATCTTTCACTGTGGGAGCAACTCAGAATTCGCGAAAAGCTAAATTAATGACGATGAAATTTCTTACACAAATAAAGTCTTTTATAAAGAAAAAAAGAAAAAATGTTTATTTGAAACACACACTGCAAAATATAAAATGAACTAAAATTAATACAAATTATTTTACGAGCAACAATGTGAGGTATCTGCTCCTACTATGCTTGTCTCTGCGGATGGCTCAAAATTAACAACACAATCTCCTTCTTATGTCATTAATTGATATAAAAAATGTAAATCAAAACAACAGTTCCTAAATGTAACGAAAAACCATTTACATGTCATATAATTATTTGACTAACAGCGGACTCCTCCCAACACATTATTCTTACATTTATTATTGCAAGAACTCTTTTGAATTGTTTGTTACCTTAAACCTGTAGATACTAAAAAAACATGAACCTTCAAGAATTACAAAAATACAATAATATATATATTTATTATAAATCCGAAATAAAATTTAGGTTGTGTTCCTTGTCAAGAGTTTGACACCTGTCAACATGTCCTGTAAACATTTTCGTTCTCGGGACAACCCTAAAAATTCGTACTATTGCGTATCGTACGTCACACTACAGTTACCGAGTATACCACACACAAATGCACAAAAAAAACCCAGGCCCATACTATTATATCGATCCACCGCAACTCCTGTATTCTAAATTTTATTTCGGTTTTCTATAACACCCGGTATAGACATAGTGATAACATAGAGATTACATACATTTTAAAAATAAATAATGTTTATTCCATTGCTGTCTGTTGAACGTTATATGAAATAAATTTCATGTTTCAATGGTGTCAATGGTTATGATCATTTTGTACTCTAACAATAACACTGTCTATGGTTGTAAGAGTACAACGGCACCCGCGGGGTTTCTTAATGCACGTCCAACGGATCTTGGGACCCAAACTATTGTTGATGACGCGGTTGAAGCGGTACTGACCCACTTGCATCGCGTGGTTCCCTGACCGCGTCGTATCAAAAACTGGATCTACTAAAGTGAATTATTAATTACCATTACATTATTTTCATCCTAGATACATAGTACTTAGATGATATTTAGTTGTATAGGTACACCTGTTCCGATTTGACCAATTTGTAATGATGAAAATATATAGGTACATGTTGGTGGCGAAAGTACGACAGTAATTAAAACATTGGCCATATTAGTTCATAGAAATGTCTTGCAACTTTCAAATACATCTATTCGTTTGATAATATCATTACATTCCTATGAAATAATGCAACATTTGCTGCATTATTTCATAGATAAATTTAAAAAAATTATCAAATGAATAAGATGAATTGGAAAGTTGTAACACATATCTATGAACTAGCATACCCATTTTTAGGCTTCCGTAACCAAAGGGTAAAACGGGACCCTATTACTAAGACTCCGCTGTCCGTCCGTCCGTCTGTCAGCAGGCTCTATCTCATGAACAGTGATAGTTTGATAGTTGAAATTTTCACAGATGATGTATTTCTGTTGCCGCTATAACAACAAATACTAGAAAACAGAATAAAATAAATATTTAAGGGGGCTCCCTTACAACAAATGGGTTTTCCTTTGCTTGTTTTTGCTCGTTATTGATAACGGCAACAGGTAGACGCTTGTTTTTAGATAATGGTACGGAACCCTTCGTGAGAGGCCCACTCGCACTTGGCCAGTTTTTTAAATTTATTGTCGTCACCATCCTGTATAATAAAATGTAATATGTATATGTATATATTTTTTGTGGAAGTGGCACCAGTTGATGAAATCAATGAAAAATAAAATAAGAGTAAAAAAAATGAATAATGTATATTTTCATAAGGTAAAAGGTAAAAGGTTGAATGTAATTATTACTAACATAAATTAAAAGTACGAGTTTTGTGATACATTACTATTGTACTTATATTATCCTACTTTTTGCGTACATAATAATGGCAATGATGAAGAAGTACGTTTTATGACAGAGATGATGAGATGATACAATGTGTTTTCCGCAAATTTTACGATAATGTTGATATTACTCTTTATAATACTCTTATGGTAACAAAAATACGAATCATTTAATTTTCGTGTTTTTACTAGGGAGAAGGCTCGTGTGCAGGGTCATCATCTCGGCCTATCCTATTTCTACTAAAAAACAGTTCTCTGTGTTTTGGATAGAAGGTAAAGGTAGCCTGTGCAATTGCTGGGCACCAAAGGCAGTTAATCTTAGGCCTCAGGGTGACATCGCACCTGCAATACCAAGTATTTTATTCGTATAGTTATTGCAGGTGTCTATAAGCAACGATCGCCACTTACCACCGTTAGATTGCTTGTCATCTATGCTGCTGGTAATCTGCTATCGTATCCTTGAAGTATTGACGGTTAATTGTAGTTCGCGTTGTGCCCATCCTGTACCAATCAAGAGCAGCCATTGTGCAAGTAGCGTATTAGGTGTAAGACCCGTTGCTCCCAACACTAAGCCAGCTCGGTGAGTTCTGGTGACCTCACTTACTCAAAAGGTTATCGTTTCTTCTGCAGTAGCGCGTTCTGAGTGGCAAATACCACTTTGCTCTATCTTCCTTATTGCTACTAACTTATGGAGCATTTCTACGGATCATGGTTATGAGTGAGGTCGCGCTTCAGTATTGTCTGTTGATATGTAATAAGGTAAGCCTTGCACCTAGTGCGGGTCCTTGTAGTGCATTGCCATCTGCTTTTCAGTCCCATCTTGTACGCTCTGGAAAATTTGTACCCGCCCGCCATTAGCATATCCGTTCCTCTGGGTGTATGAAGCTGTATTACTGAAAACATCATACCTATTATTAAGAAGCCTGGTCACTCACCAAATTCAACTAAATTTTGTTACAGTACACATCTTTTTCTTAATGTCAATATCAATAGAAAAGTTCTTTATACAAATTAAAAGACTCAACACCACCTGATGTGAAACGGTAAGAAGAGTCCATGTATGAAGACAGACCATGCAGCATGAACTCTGTTCTAGCCGCCTCCATCTTGCCTGTAAGGTACCTTTGCATGCTGAAGATAGATACCATGTTGCAGAGAACACATGTGCCGGCAAAGAATTAAAGTCCACCTAGACTAGTTCCCAAAGTGGTCCAGAGAGTCCAGAACCCCAGGGGTCCATGAGAGACTCGACGGTCTACGTTGGCATGACAAAAAAACTCATATTTTGTCGACTTTTGGAAATATGGTGGAAATGTAGCTGCAGGGGGTCCACCGGAACCAACAAAATTTTGAAAAAAGTCTGGGAACCGTTGATCTAGACTCTAGACAAAGGCCGGGGATGCAGGGGATACAGAATTCCACGATGAACGTTAAGTTAGTTTTAGCAAGAGGCCCAACGGCCTTAAAAAACTACCAATCAACTGTAATAAAATTAAAATTACTTAACACACAGGCATATAGGTATGCCAACCCGAAGAAAAGCTTAAGATAGTAAAAAAAGTAGTGTAAAGAAAGTCAATATGTAACTTTATATAAAACATATATTTTAACGATTGTATAATCACATTCAATACATACCTAAGCAGTCAATAAAAATAGCATTATTTTACTATATTGACATGGTGGTCCACAAAGTTTGTTAAAATAGCACACAAACAAACAATTCTATATTCTAAAATGTTAACAAGTTATTCATACCATTTCGATAATCATTGTGATATTTTTAGTTGGTTAGGCTAGTTCCAGTTTAAGTAAGTATAACTTTCAAATACATAACGATCCTTAATGTTACATTTTTTTCCGCAATATTACCGCTTTCCGATCAGTGTCAATTTTGACTATAACACAAAGGGCCGGTTCCAGAACTGGAGACCTTGAAGCTGAGCAAGTCGTCTTAATTTATACTTAATTATTCCTTTACATAGGAAATTCTATTTCACATGAATATGTTCCATTCGCGCCGCACGGTTTTTAATACAAACCTTCAAGTCGGTTTGTTTCTTTCCAATATTTTCCACTTACAAGTTTGTATGAAAATTTGTGCGGCGTAAACGATCTTACGGCCTAACCACGGGAACGGGCGGCGCGGCGGTACGCGTGGCCCGCTTAGTACATTAGTTTTCATTCGGGCAAATAGAATAAGCGCAAATATTCGCCGCGGCGAATTTCTCGTGGCCAGGCACTGTGTAAGTGTTACATTATACAAAGCACGACAAATGACTCAACACCACCTGATGTGAAGCGGTAAGAAGAGTTCATATGCGAAGACAGCTAGTGTAGTTTAGACACTGCTCGAGCCGCCTCCACCTTGCCGGTCCATAAAGTGTTTTTCCCACCACTTTTGAAACATTTAAATAAGTTAAAGCTTAATTGCGTCTATTTTGTTTGCAAATTAAAAATATTCCAGTGCTAGTTTAACCGTATTCCGATCAGTGTTAATTCCAGAGTCCCACTGCTGGGCACAGGCTTTCCTACATAGGAGACAGGGTACATGAGGAGTTAGGGTCATAACACCGCCACGCTGGCCCAATGCGGGTTGGTGGGTTAAAGCGGTTGCAGCAGCCTTTCAAAACGCGAAGGACTTCGAGATTACAAATTTTGATTGACCCTTCTCACAGGAAGGGTCGAAGGTCCAAGGCTGTTTATAGATTACGGTAACAGCTTATTATCAGACGGACCTTACTACGCTTGTTACCACCAAAGTCGTATGAAAAACATACCTAGCTTCAATTTTCAACTCGGAAACCCGCCCAAAATCATATAATAATCGCTAACCTTTGCGATATAGAAACTCAAAGTTATAATATCATTCATATATTTATCGCAGCACTACCTTGTGTATTGTTGCTGCAGGGAGAATGACATCAAAGCTCAAAGCTCGTAAAGGGAGTATTGGAAGCAGGGAGAGTACAGGCAGTAGGCAAAATATCTCTCCACTCCTTATGTCGACTTATTAGGAGTCAAAATGCTTTTTAACTAAAAATTTTATTAGACGAAGAGAGTAACAAACTTTTGTCCACTCTCCGGAGAGTACGCCTTGCTACGGGGGCTGGTGTGCTTGTTCGCCTCACTTGCTGAATAAAAAAAAACCTTGTGATGCCTCCGCTGCCCTCAATACATAAAAGAGGTTTGAAAACATTTTTGTTTGAAATTTTGGTGATAACAGTCAACCAATCCTAAATTGGTAGTGAGCATCAATGATTATGGTACGTATTGCACTTAACCACATCACCATCTATGGTGGTAATAAAAGCTTTGCACCTTGTACGGGTCTTCTTGGTACACTGCCACCTCGTCTTGCCTCTGCGGCAGTTTTGCTTGTTATAACGGTATCCTGCGGCATACAGAGCTATTGCACCCTTCTGTGTCATGTACAGCATTACTGAAACAGATATAACCTTGAAATTGAAAATTAAATATTATGCATTTTTATAATCGTTCTAGTTATTTACAATTAATTATTGTAAGGTTCATAGGTATAAATGACCACACACAACATTGCAAGAAAGCATATAATGTTACTTACATTATATGCCTGCAAAGAAAGCTTTCTCTGAAAAATAAGAACAAGTACATAATAACATATATACACACATATTTAGGGTAGCGTGGGGTAATTAGCAGTGATCGGAGGAGGTAAATAAATTTTTCGTACTTGCATCATAAATGCTCATAGATAGCACAACATGGATAAGCCATTTTTCTTAGAAATTTAAGTTTAAAAATATTTTTTTTGTGGCTAGTCGAAAGCGACATAGTTATCTATAGTACACTATTAGTACACTATTTATACACATAGAGCAATAAGTTCATTGCCAGTAAAGGTAAAAATAGAATAAAAAACAGTAACAGCTTTACGAAATGTCCGATAGCCAGCGAGCACCGGATGTATGGTGGTCGCGGTAAGTAAAGGAGATGGTAACGTGTTGGGACAGCTCATGAGTACCATTTTAGATTGTAGACAGTAATATACTGAATAACACGATTTCCATTAAAAAAACACTAAACTCTTTTATTATATTGCAAAAATAACGAGATAAAATAAGCTTTGTATAAAATAGCAACATAGAAGTCATAAATGTGCATTGAAATGCATAGCCCTGTAACTAGGTGGTAATTTGGGAGGGTCCAATAAATAAAGCACCGGAATACGTAATAAAATAAAATAAAATAACAGAAAAAAATACCTTTTCACTTTTCACAATGATAATTATTACAGAACTCATCATACCCAAGCCCTTCAGGCTAACAACACCAAATGATACAAAAGTAAATGTTTTTGTTATTAATTTGTGCCGATTTTTATGTGTCTTTAATGAAAAGTATGATTATGTTTAAGATTCATCATATAAACTTCGTTATTTGTTGTCAAGATGGATGCTTTGCATTTAGTTCGCGATCGACTGCTGCAGCGCCATCTTGTTCTGTTGTTTACCATTCTATCTTTAGTGAACCTTTTACCCTCGGCCTCAAGCATCATTGTGCCTCTTTTCGTCCAAATCTTGACAACTGAAACTAAGTTAAACTTTATGAAAATTGTCAAAACAATAAATCTTGGCATTATAATATATACACAAACATGACCAGATTATCAGGGTCCAGCACCGTGACAAAACCCAGGATGCTGCTATATGCAACATTTAATACCAAAGCATACCGAAGCCTAATTGTGCCGATATAAATTTAAGTTTAAATAGTATTCAAATAAAGTTCAAAATTGCTTCCGGTTAAACTCCATTGCAGTATCCTACATATACTAGTTTGCATGAAGTTATTTCTTTCACTGGAACGGGAATAAAAATTAAAATAAAACAAAAAAAATATAAAAACCATAAATACGAGTTTATCTATGATGTAAGTAGTAAAATATGGAGTCGAGATAAACATTACTCATGATTTAAATACTGAATAAAAGCATTTCACTATTTTATCCACCACCAAAACCTAAGTAATATTTATTAAGTTAGTAACTTTGTAAGTGCATAAAGTGGTATTTTATAATAATAAATTGATGAAAGATTAGTCACTACGCTTAACTTATAACTAGGTCGTAACACTTAATTGCTACCCACCCTAAAACCAATAAAAATATCGCTTATACCACTATGTAAATTTTTCTTCAATAATTGCTTTCACTTATTACATGGAACGAAAGTAATCCTTCAATTTCTATTAAGGACTTTTGCAAAAGCAATGTCATTTGAGTAAGCACCTTGTTTTTAACATTACCAAAGGAGATTCAGAAGAATTTCAATCTTCTGTGAAACAATGTCATACGACTCGGAACGATATTTAGAATTACAATTTCATCATTTCATTATTACTTACAGTTAATACTTTGAGACTTGTGTGAGATACAATACGAAAATAAATATAGTGTATGTACTAAGTATTCTAATTACATTATAATTACGGAGTTTTAATAATAGTAATTTTGAGATATCTTAGTTGTCCAATAATATGGTTTGATATGATAGTTCATATTACATTAAAAATTGATTTTGTAAAAGTAAAAATTTATGTAAAAAATAATCAAAATGTGATAATTTCATTTCTATCATAAATAATCTAATGGAAAAATAATGTAAAATATATCATGTAATCGATAAATACCTAGTATTGAAATCTTTAGATAATTGATTTACTTATAAAAAATTTCTTAACATTTTTGAGAACTCAGTACGAGTATGTGTATGTATATTGCGACGTATAAAGCCTCATCAGGTTTCTATGCAATAAGTAATAATTAAATTAAATTAAATTAAATTAAACAGAAAAACAGCTTGGCCTAGTGGTTGAGACCATCTACCTCAGATCTAGAGGTCCGAGGTTCGATTCACGTGGGGGCAGAAATTTTCTACTCGGTTTGGTTGGTGGTAGGACTTTAGTAAGTCCTGGCTAGCTACCACCATCTTACCTAAGTGTGCCGCGCCGCCACAACAATAACGTTAACAGCATTGTTGTTCGTTCCGGCAGTTAAGAGTTAAGATAGCCAGTTCCTCTGTGGTAATGCGGGTGTAGCTCACTTCCACCTTCGGCGTTATCATCACTTGAAGGTCACTATGAAGGTCATGAACTAACCCGTTAATAATTTAAAAAATACTTTTAATTTATAATGATTTTAAGGTCCGACTCATAGTAAGTATGAAAAAAATAAGTCCCTAATGCAAGTAAACGCTGGTTTCTTCTGAGTAGGTTAGATACCAGAACGATTGATTTAAAGTGATACTAAAGATTTAATCGACTCAAGTCGAAAGTGTTCGACCAGTGTGTGTTGTCATCGCTAACCTAATGACATAATACGACTATAAAAGTGGTCGCTTAAAGGGCCTTCTGAACAAGTTCACAGTCATTCAGCGAGCTATGGAACGAGCTAGTTAAGTAGATGTTTCCCTACAATATAAAATCCGTAATGAGAACATCCATATAAGAACCAAGATCACTGACATAGCTTATAGGATTAACAAATTGAAGTGGCAGTGGACAACAGCCACATAACTTACTGTTCTCATATGGATGTCGAGGGCACATAGCGCGCAGAACGGATGGTCGATGGGGCATTAAATTCTGGTATGCGACCACGTACCGGAACAGACAACAGTAGGCGTTCGCCTATTCTTCATTTTTATTTTAACTTTATTTTAAATGCTAATATCTGAACTAGAAAAATGTCACGTCGTGAGGCGGGGATCGAACCCGCGACCTTTCACACCCCCGGTGACTGCTCTAACCGTCTGAGCTACCCAGGACTTGGAATAACCGTGTGACCCTTGTGTGTTTTTTCTAGTTTAGATATTTTTTTAACGTTACTATTCAATGAAGTGTGAATGTCATAATTGAATCCAATATGATGTCATAAAAAATACTTATGTTCATACCAATAATGGTAAGTGGACATCATCGGCTGATATGAGGATAATGATTCGACAAAACTGACTATATTACATACTAATATCCAAAATTTGTCACGAAAACTTCATGAAGTAAAATTATACTCATACGAGTAATAACCAGAGGTCGGAATTAGGTAGAGTTATTTATGTACTTACACTGATTTCAGACAGTGAAAGAACGAAGTGTATATGCCTCGTAACCCGAGATCAATTTAAAGTGTAGAAAAATGCCGTATTTGATGAAATAAAAAAGTTATTTACATTTACACAATTTAAACTACTGCACGCGCGACGTTACTAAATTTACTTCAACGACATCGGATATCCGATGTTGCAAATTTCCAAATCCCGGGAAGATCCATATTAATATCAACATTTCGATGCAAGTACATAAATAACTCTATCTTATTCCGACCTCTGGTAATAACGAATGTTACTATGTAGACAATAAAATTATATCTACCGTAAAAGAAATCCATATTGAAGAAAAGTCAGTAAGTACCTATATTATGTACAACACAAATTGCTATAAATTTTCAAATTGTCTGTGTCTACCTAAACATCTCACAAAAGCCTCATACAGTATTTCTAATGTTGATAATTTAAAACCGGTTAGCGCTTGTATGCGCTATGGGGTCGTGGAAGCCCCAGACGCGGACGATCGCGTTGTCCATAGTGTGGAGCGATGCTCGACAGCCCGCTTTGGCCTTCACGCACACCCATCTTATTCTGCTTCCATACTTATTGACACGGTTAAAGCGGTACTGGCCAATCATGATCACTGGATTACCCCGCTGTGACTGGGCGAAGACAGGGTTAAGGTCTGAAAGAACAATAACTACTTGAATATCTGACCTGTAAAGATTGGATAGTTATCCAAAGAAAATTAAAAAAAAAACATTTTAGGGCTTGCACACAAGCAGTTTTTCATAAAGTTTATCTTAAATACACGTTAACTTTAATTGTATATTTACACGTCGGTAATTATTATTTTATTTGAAGATATAATTACATTACTAGCGTTGGAAAAGCGGAAAAGTTACTAGCACCCAGCGATCTGTCAAAATTAGGACATGGAGTTAAAAATTGAATAAAGTACATTTCGTATGAACTTTGAAACAAAGAACTTTTTGATTTAAATTTTATGATGACTTGGTTATTTTTAAAACGGGCGCAAGTAGCGCAAGTCCTTATTTCGTGGTCATTCATGTTTTATTTTTGAAGGTAATAAACACACAAAACTAATGCTATTCAAAACATTATATTGAAACACGTTACATGTAATACAGTAATACTGCTGATTAAGCATAATATTCTATTTATAATCATAACAATTAGTAAGGGACACTACAAGATACAATCGGAAACGTTACTTGCATCTACATTAATTTATTATAACCAACTATAAAATATTCGAGATGATTCATTTCATTAATTTAAGACTAAACACTTTTGAACCGGTGTAAATTCAGACACGACAGACAGAGAACATTTCGATTTTTTTAAACAACACTATAAAGCGAACGTCTATAATTATTATCTCTAATTTATTCAGTTATAACTAACTTTTTGTACTTATTACATAAATGTAATGGAGTGCTGTCCTGTTGATATTATTCGAGCTACTACTAATCACTGCTACTTATAGGTACTGCAATCAAGAGATTGCTGTATAGTCTACTTCCCTAAAGGGTCCATGGGTATGGTAAAGCACTTATTACATTATCCCATTTCCTAACTAGAAACAGTTAGACACCTATGTAGAAAGCTAGCAATCACACTA
Source organism: Nymphula nitidulata (assembly GCA_947347705.1). NCBI lineage: Eukaryota > Metazoa > Arthropoda > Insecta > Lepidoptera > Crambidae > Nymphula > Nymphula nitidulata. The sequence continues at coordinate 4,986,300 of OX374626.1, forward strand.
CACTAAATAGGATCCTAAATCGGAGAGAAGACGCAGTCGTGATGTAGAATCGCTTCGAGTTGCACGAATGGATGACACCGTATTTATTTACACAGCCTAACAATAAATAAATATTAATAAATATTAATACTGTAATTAATATTGTTAACATGTTGCTCTATTTATAACTTAGTGGTCTATAAATATATTTATCAATACCACTGTTATTATCAGACATGATTTTTGACGGGGAAGAAATTTTAATTTAATTTCAAAATAATAATTATATAAATATATATGTATAATTATAATAATACTAATAATTAAAATAGAATTAAGAGAAAGTGCTGGGTAAAAGAATGTTTCTTATTACTAAAGAAAACGATCTAATATGATTTTTGTGTATACTTTATTCCTAACAGTTCGATTTTATTTATAATTATTAAGTACCAGTGGCCCGTGGATATGTGGTATCGCGCAAAAAAGTAGCCATGTCCTATCTCACGAGGAAATCTATCTCCATGCCAAATTTATCTACATCGGGACGGCGGCTTATGAATGAAAATGTAATATACAGACAGTTACATTTATAATACATACTTATCAATTCATTGTCTCGTTTTATAAAAAGTTCAATAAATCTTTGAACCGTGTAATATGGCCTTTTGAAAGCAGAGTGATCGGGGCCGTCGTAACTCACTAAATAGGAATCTAATTGTTCTCACTGCGATTACATCTTTCTATTTCCTAGTTAGGAAATCGGAAAATGTAATAAGCGCTTCAACGGCATAGTGGCTTGTTATAATACCAATGTATAGTATAGTATGGGTGAAGTAGAGTCTGTATAGTATGGTATAGTGTGTATGTATAGTATGGGTAAAGTAGAGTTCACTCCACCGTATACTCTATCAGTGTACAGTACCCCTAGCACGATCACTTTTGAATTTCGAATTGCCATTGTATCGAGTAGTTACGTTAGATTTTGTCTGGATTTTGTTTAAAATCTTAAGTTACGATTACTATTCGAAATTTAAAAATGTTCGTGCTAGGGGTACAACAAACTTCAGTTCTTCTTCTTCTAACTTGTGGTTTTTAAGCCTACCCTGAGGTTTCAGTTACAGCGCCACTCAGATCTCTCATATGGCTTGTTTTACCAACTTGGAACTAAATACCTTTATAGGTATTCCACAATTACCGCCACAGCCTATTTTGCCATATGGCCAATTTGTATCACAAACAAACGATAGCTTACTTTAAATATGGCATTATGCCAGTTATCACCTTATATGTAATGTTAACGGCTCTCTTAAACTAGTTAGCTTGTCCAGCGAATGCGGCGACCAATCCCGTGAAACTTTTTAGTCATTCACTAGTAGGCTTGTTGAAAAAGTATCGATATATTGATGTATCGATATTTTTAATTCAATATATCGATATTTTTAGCCGAAATTTTTGTATCCGATATATCGATACAAAATGTCCAATATCGAAAATTGTATGTCCGATATATCTCGTTATACAGCTGACACATTTTTGTTATGGAATTATAAAATGATGCCGATAATGATGATGATTATTTCCTAATAAAAAGGAATATTGATATAAATATCTTTATTTTTATTGAGATTATTGTATAATACTTGGAAATACTTAATCTACATTTTGTATAAAATTACTTTTGATAATATTGACCTAAATACAATGTTAGTTTAAAAACGCAAAATCTTTTGAAAATTTGATCGATATATATCGATTAATCGATATTTTTTCCTAGATATATCGACATATTTTCCTCGATATCACCACTCACTCACTCATATCATTCACTGTCTCCACCTCAACATCACGCACAAAGAAATTTAGTGCCTCGTTACTGCCATCTGCCTTTGTTTTCGATACGCTGTATATGTATACGTATATGAACTATGTGTCTGTATGTACTGTTAGACGACTCGGACGCCTTCGGTATGCAACTTTCACGCCTCCGTACGATATATCAAATCATATTATTATCTTGCTATGATACTTTCAATAGCAAGTATTTAGCAAATCTCTGTCGAACGGAAGATAATAATAAAAACTGTACTAATCTAAGTATTTAACTAGGGATTAGTTGGCGAAATAATTAAAGAATCTCTTAAAATGCTACCTTAAATACTTCCGACCATAGCACATGTCGCATCAGTGTAATGAAAGCAGTACTTCGACTGCGCCGCCTTCGACAAGCCTTGTCGTGTCAAGATTGCAGCAGTTGAGGCAGTGTAAGAGAGCCATAGGTTTCTTATAAACTAATACAGGGTGTGAAGGGAACCTTGTCGCAAACGAAGGCAGCTGGCAGTGACCAGTGACAGACACAATAAATAAAAAATGAAATAAGCAAAAAGAATCAATTATCAATCTACCAATCGACTGTTTCAAACTAAATTGTAATTCTTAAACGATCTGTATTTATGAAATATAGCTAACTTTATTTTCTCGATTTAATTTTTTTCAGCTAATCGTGTTAAGGATGACCAGCAATGCCATTTATTTTTGTTTACGAGAACGTTCCCTTACAGCCTGAATACCTACGTTACATATTCTATAATATATAGTGTTATTCATTTATTAATAATAACTTTTTTGTACAGTGGATAGCACATCAAGCGTAACAGTTTGACCTTGACATCGCCCTTACTGTGCTCGTAATAGAGGCGAATTTGGTAGTGCAACTGTTACACTTATGCTGTCGTGTGTTCATTAACTACATAAACAAAACACAAAATACACAGTTTTGATTAGTCGTCACCATTATTTACATTGAGTGCTAATGTTTTATTTGTCAGTTGGCATTACCTCTGCGTTTTGATTAAAATAAAGTAACCACTGTTCGTGTTCTTGTTCCTTCTATACTAAAGTAACATGTCAATATTGGAATAGCTCTAATTCTTTTACAACATTTCCCTAAAAAGACACAGTCAACAGTACATCTAGCGGAACTCTAGATAGCGCCGAAGTGGTTACTATGTATACACTATGTATTACCTACGGACACAGAGTAGCGTTCTGTATATAATATAATAGTAGTAATATTACTACTATTATATATACTCTGTGTCCGTAGGGTAAAGTCTAATGTTCAAAAAACAATTTATGTTATTTGAAAATACATCGCTACTAAGCCAGAGCTGTACAAAAACTTTATTGTTCACCTTCCGGAGAAGCTTGTCCAAAATGTATATATCCGTAAGAAAACCGTAGCAATAAAAATATAATTCTGTTTGAAAATACGAAATCCGATCATTAAGACTGTAGGTAAAGAGTTGCATGCAATTCATTGGGCATTTATAAGGTTTTAAAATAAAAAAGTTAGGTTACTAGTACTTTAAGACTTCTAGAACGTTATACAAACCACCAGCTTATCTTTGTGAGCATTCTGATAATAGTACTAATTCAATCACTTGATTATGTCGTTGACTGGTCAAAAATTTACCAGCAATGTTCAATGGTTATGCTTCCCTAGTGTCTTTACGATGACGTTGTCCACAGTGGTGATAGAGGCTGTGCACCCAGTTTTCTTCTTGATGCACGTCCAGCGAACCTTGGACCCCCAACAAGCATGCTTGTTAAATCGCCATTCTCCAATTTGAACAACCAAGTTGCCTCTTTGTGACAAACCGAACTTAGGTTCTGAAACAACTAAATAAGTGAATTTCTGCTAGTGTAACATTACGCATAGCATACAACTAAATATATTAATCATATGTTTATATTTGGAATATAAATGAAATAAGTAACTAAGGATCAAATTTTTTATTATCTTAGTAAAGATGAAGTAATACACATTTATAAGTACGTAGTTAACTTATGTCCTATAAGCGATTATTCTACTATAATATATTTTTGAAACAATATTTACCTACTATAGATTTGTCTCTTAATCATTTTTTCCCTAATTTATAAAGAATAAAATATTGTTTTTAGTTTTTTTAAATGTAACGATCATGTTGTTGTTGACGCAATTAAAGACATTTTGATAATATTAATTTTGGTCCGTGGGCGTCAGACAAATGGAGATAAAAAATATATCTAGACATATAGTAGGTATACAAATAAGAAGGTATGTAATCTAATATTTTGTTATAAATTTATAAATATTCCATAATGAATTCATAGTTGAATATACCGGGTGCGTGGGGAACGCTCTCGAAAACGATTGCAGATGGCATGCTGGTGAAGCTAAACACGATTTGTTGAAAAAAAAAATGTAGATGCGAAAAAAATCTGCTGCTTCATACTAAATTAAAATACCTATAAGATCCGTTTGTATGGAACAGCTGTTTATTTTCTAGCTATTTTAATATTTTTTACCAAATCGTGTATAGGCATTAGCACAGTCCTTCGTTTTCGTGAACGTTCCCATTACACTTTGAATAAATCACTGTTCAATAAAAGTCACTTAAAATGTAGCATCTTAATTGGTACCTTATTCGTCTACCTAGTCATGACATTTGACATTAAAACTTTTACGAAGTGTCGAATAAGCTTACAGGAGTCCGTGCTCGCACCACAGGAGCAATATGCTGACTGAACTAAGATATATTATTATAATAAACTCATACACATATCAACACACTACTTAAACTAATAATAAAAATAGCTTAAATATCGCATTAATATTTAATTACTACGATAATACCACACACTCAACTTATGAAAAAATCTGAATTTGGAACTTTAATCATCGTTCTTACCTAAGTATATTAGGGGAGAGTGGGGAATTACCGAATGCGGGGTAGTTTTGTACGAGGCTGTGTACATCACGAGAGCAATGGAGAGTTAATAATCTCTTTCTACTGGCTGAGAAGTGGACCATGTACTGGCGGAGAATTAAAATGTTTAGCAGGTTGCCGAATATTTGCATTTAGTCGTATATTAGCGATACACCAACAATTACGAAGAAAGTCAATGATTGACAATAATAGCTCTCATTTATTATAAAACGACAAAATAAAAAATCCTTGAATAACTAATCAATTAAATTCCCTAACTGTACAATGCCAGGCACTGATCATGGACTCTACATCCTTTTCTATCTGGATATAAACGACATAGTTCGTAGTCGTCCCGCGTGGGGTGATCCCCACTCTACCCTACGGCTTTACACAATAATCATAGGCAGGAGGTCACACCTTAATTTATAAAAGACAGTGGGCTTATTTCTGGAGACACACTCTAAATCTAAATTTAAGTACAGTATATCTCTTTTTCGCCATAAGTAAAAGGAAAAAGATAGCAAGAATTTGTTTAGTAAAATAAATTTAGATAGATTTCAAAGAAACCATAGACAATTTTAGACGGCATATACGGAGGTAATTCCAAAAAACTGCATTTTATCACGTTCCATAAAGTCGAAAATTTAACACACGTTTCTCAAAAAATTATATGACAGCCATCCTTTTTGTATTCATATTGAGAGAAAAAGGTACACTGAACTTAAATTTAGATTTAGAGTATGTTCTCCAGAATTAGGGCCAGTATGAGGATTACAAAACTAAACTATGAGAAATCGATAATCGATCTATGGATTCTTGGATTCAAATTTGATTTCAGAGATATGAAGTAAATCTGCTGTGCAAGATACATTCTTTCATCTGAGATGTTCATAAATTTTCACATAGTTATTTATGGGGAATAATCAGGCGTACCTCTACATCAACTTAACGACACTCATCTATATTCTATTTTAATATTAATCAAACTTGAAGTACATAATAGAAAATGGAGACCTTGTATACATTTTACTAATAATAAAACATCACCCCACTTTTAATCACCTTTTTATTTCTGACAAGTTGTTACATGAGTAAATTCAGAACAATCAACTTATTAATCATGAGATTGTGCAGTTAGTCTTCGTTATAAATCCTTATATGATTACGATTTCCACCATATTTAATAATTCAGACTTCTTCATTGACTCATGCAGTCATGCATATGTATTAAAACGTAGTATAACAATAAAAAATTTTGAGGCATCAGTTTTTAGGGTTGTCACAAGCAGGTGTGGCAACGTTTCTATTAATTTAATCGGTAAATAAAAGTGGTCTGAAAGATATCAAACTTTAAGAGGTAATCAACTCATGACATATAACACTGTATAATTTACACAGTGTTTTTTATATTGTGTTCAATTTAAAAATATCATTCCAACGAACGTAAAAAACACTGACTTATATTTACTCATACCTAAGGTCTAAGATTCGCTTTAAAAATTCTAGAAGGTTCTCCAATTAACTTAGTATTAAAAGAACGATGCTTCTCTAATGGCTATGCCACCCATTCATCTTAACAAGGCGGTCATTGACAGTGACCACAACGCACTTGCAGCCGATGGTCTTCCGCCCGGTGCACTCCCACCAAGTCTTGTCACGTCTGGTGAACTTCTTAATGAACCTGTAGTTTCCCCATGCGATTATGGGGTTGCCAAATCTAGTCGTCTCGAATTTTATCGCATTATTTGACGCCGCTGAGGAAAATATAATTAGTTTAACGGAAACTCTCAAAATGAAAATAATTCTAAAACTATTATAACGTGATTAATAACAAACATTAGATGGAGGAGAGAAAATTAAAAGTAGAAATGGTTTTATTATAAATAAATAAAAATACTGATCAAATAATCTAAATAGAAATATGTAGAGTCCAATTTAATTTCATTGCTTAAAGTATCCAGAAGTTTAATAACAATCATATTCCTGAAGAGTAATCAACAAACAAATGATATAAGATAAATTAAAAACAGCCTGAATTAAGTTTATCTATTAAAAATTTGCATCTACTATGACTCAGCTGTAATGTAGAATTTATCATTCACTTATAAACAGTGGGTATGCGAGATTCTCATCCTCACTATATCCTCGTTCTCGGTTACCACGAAGGCGCTGCACTTATTGTCTGTTTTGATGCAGAGCCAACGGCGTTGTTTACCCCGTGACTTGTTAAACTTGTACCTATGGCTTCCCATAACTAACACTGGATTACCGTACTTGCTTTTGTCAAAATAATAGTCCAACGTCTGTTTATTATCTAAAACAGAATAAGGAATAATCAAATACAAACTAACTTGTAATGAATTTACTCAATTTATACCCAGAAATGAAATTACCTTCATGAGTTTATTAATAGGTACGCGCTGTCGAATTGCAGAAAATACATAAATAAAATAATATGGGTAATTGTGCTAAGTTGTTCCTAGAAATAATAGAAGGTGAAGCACCGACACCGACGATAAATTATATATTTACAATGTTTGTTATATTGTGTTCGAATTCAAAATATCATTCCAACGAACGTAAAAAACACTGACTTATATTTACTCATACCTAAGGTCTAAGATTCGCTTTAAGAATTCTAGAGGGTTCTCCAATTAACTTAGTATTAAACGAATGATGCTTCTCTAATGGCTATGCCACCCATTCATCTTAACAAGACGGTCGTTGATAGTGACCACTACACACTTGCAGCCGATGGTCTTCCGCCTGGTGCACTCCCACCAAGTCTTGTCATGTCTGGTGAACTTCATAGCGAACCTGTAGTTTCCCCATGCGATTATAGGGTTGCCAAATCTAGTCATCTCGAATTTTATCGCATTATTTGACGCCGCTGAGAAAAATATAATTATTTTAACGGAAACCCTCAAAACGAAAATAATTCTAAAACCATTTAGACGTGATTGATAACAAACGCTAGATGAAGGAGAGAAAATTAAAAGTAGAAATGGTTTTATTATAAATAAATAAAAATACTGATCAAATAATCTTAATCAAAATTGTAGTCCAATTTAATAGTATCCAGAAGTTTAAAAACAATCATATTCCTGAAGAGTAATCAACAAACAAATGATATAAGAAAAATAAAAACAGCCTGAATTAAGTTTATCTATTAAAATTTTGCATTTACTATGACTTAGCTGTAGCTTAGTTCCATCTCAAATGTAGAATTTATCATACACTAATAATCAGTGGGTATGCGAGATGCTCATCCTCACTATGTCCTCGTTCTCGGTTACCACGAAGGCGCTGCACTTATTGCCTGTTTTGATGCAGAGCCAACGGCGTGTATTACCCCGTGACTTCATAAACTTGTACCTATGGCTTCCCATAACTAACACTGGATTACCATACTTGCTTTTGTCAAAATAATAGTCCAAAGTCTCTGTATCTGAAACAGAATTAGGAAAAATCAAATACAAACTAACTTGTAATCAATTTACTCACTGTATACCTACCCAAAAATGAAATTACCTTCATGAGTTTATTAATAGGTACGCATTGTCGAATTTACAGAACATAAATACAATAAAACAATAAAATAATATGGGTACCAATGAGGACCCGTAACGATTTAAACTATGAATGTAGGATTGTAGACAATTAAAAAACAAAATAAATGGCATTAATTTTTTTTTCTACGATGAAAATAGTCGATATTATGACGAAACAACGGATCGTTCCGCCAAGCAGCCGCCTGGCAGGCATGTGACGTCACTCGGCACTATGCAATCTCGGCATAGTACCGGCGCGCAGCGTTTCGTGCGAACATTTCTTATTAAATACTATACATATTGTTCTTGTTATGTAATAATGGTGGAAAAAGCTTATTCAAAAGTTTTAGTGCAGTTTGAGCGATGAGGAATAAACTAGAAATCTGTTTTATGCAAGGAAGGCCAATCGGCTAACCTTCCTATTGTTGATATTTTTACGCTGTCTGATTACTTTTGTACCCATCTAAAGATACAGAGTACACCAAAATTTAAAAAAATTTAAAAAAATACAATTGCAACAAATACTTTTTAACCGACTTCAAAAAAGAAGGAGGTTATATTATGTTCCACTGTATGTTTTTTTTTGTATGTATTTTCATCGATTTCTCGGTCAATTGTGAACCGATTTTCAAAATTCTTTTTTTATTTGATAGGGTATATTTCTGACATATTCTCATTGTCACCACATCGGGATCTGATGATGGGATCTCAGGGAAATCGAGGGCAAACCTCAAATTTTTTAGGCACGTTTGACATTTTTTACTATTTTCCAAAGCCATTCAAGTATTTGCTACTTTCAGTCACTATCTAATGGAAGGTACAACTCCTTAACGGTAAGGAGTTGAAAGATCATTCTTTAAATATTATAGGTACGTATTAACAAATAGAAGTGTTCTATCGGGTTATTCGGGTGAACTGATGATGAAAGGTACAACTACTTAGTGGTTAGGAGTTGGAAGATGATTCTTTAAATATTATAGGTACGTTTTGACGAATAGTTGTATTCAATCGGGTTATTGGGGTGAACTGATGATGGAAGGTAAAACTCCGTAATGGTTCTTGTTAACAGAGCAACATTATGTAGTTTAACTAAAGACTGAGAGACAGAAAAATCGATAGTGCTGACGGTTACCCATCTATCTTTGACCTTTGGTATATAGTCACTTAAAAGGGTGAACAACTTCACGTCAACGTGACCGACTTCAAAACACTCAAAAGGAAAAAATAGCCAAATCCAAGCACCTAGGCACCCATCTCCCAAAAATCTATTTTTTTTGGAGTTGGTGCCTCTCTTTTTATTGTTTCTGGTAAGAGTTTAGCACCAACTCCAAAAAACAAACCCCTAGAAGACCGGCACCTAGGCACTCAAATTCAACTACCTTCCCCCTTCAAGCGTTCTGAAGTCGGTTTTTAATGTGGTTACATTGACGCAGTGAAGAGCAATCATGCACTGAAAACAAATTTTATTGGGCGAAACCTAAGCCACGAGCTTAGGTTTCGCCCAATAAAACCACGAGGACGAATTGCTTCAATCGTCCGGTGGCCGGCTATTGGAGTGACCAGTGCCTCCCCCCACTGGCGCAGAGCCTCCCTCTGCGCCAGGTAGCGGACCCGCCTCACTTGGTCGAGGTCGGGACGCTCCCCCCGCTCTCTTGTCGCAACCCGGTGTTGATGCACTCTGGCCAAAACCAGGGCATCAATCTCCCACGGGAGCGTACCTGCTAAAACGCAGGCAGCCCCATGACTGACCATGCGGTAAGCCCGCACATCCCGGTGTGCGATGACCCTCTGTGGCTGTCGTAAGAGGGCCCGTGTACGGAGGGAGAGGCACTCTGCCCACACTGGTGCTCCATACAGTGCCATGGACTTTACCACCCCGTGGTAAAGTCTACGGCACGACGAGCTGGGCCCTCCCACATTTGGGAGGACCCGTCCAAGCGCGGCTGCGGCGGCGCACAGCCGAGGAGCGAGGAGCTTAAAGTGCTCCTCGAAGCTCCACCGAGGGTTTAGAACCAGGCCGAGGTATTTAAAGATAGATACCTACCTAAGTTTATACATGCGAATCAACCTACGTACTACGTACTAATCGCTTAATAAGTAAATCGAAAGGGCCAAAAGGCTTACCTTACTAGGCCTGCAGGGTAAGTAAAAACAATTCGAACTTTTGCTACCCAATCATAAAATAACAAAAAGATATCTAGGTACTTAAGTACCTAATAACCACAACGCATTATCATTGGAAAAGTAGACCAATAGACACTTAAATTTCATCAAAATAATCTTTACAGCAATATAAGTTATAAAGAAAGTGGAGTTTTGTTTATGTCTCTTCTTTCACTTAACACTATTTTTTGCGCATCTTTTTATCTGATGGTTTTTCTGGTGTTTTGGCGGTAGGATCCGTACATTTAGGCACTATACAGTATTTAAAAGACTTATATTGATCTAACAGCAATAATAATTCAATTTAACTAGACAACAACCGCTCCGAATGCGAGGCGAAACTAGCAATAGCTGTATGGCTGGCCGGCGGCGGCGCCGGAGCTGGCGGATAGTGCCTAGTGGCGTCACAGCCTTGCCGTAGAGCGCGGCGGATTTAATAAAATCAGTTGATGCAAATTGGTTTATAACTTTGTCATGAATCTCTTTAAGAATTAAAAGATAATTTAGTATATAGAGGTTTGTTACAAAGAACTAAAATAACACGTCGGAGAAAAGTAGAGCTTAAGTGGAGGGCCACAGCGTAGGTGGAAAGTGCAGCAGGGACGCAGCAGTGGCGCGCGGCAGACCCGTAGTAGAGGCGCGCGGACGTCGCGTAGTTGAGGCACGGGCAGCAAGGGCACGCGGCAGGCGCGCAGTAGAGGCGCGCGGTAGAGGCGCGCGGTAGAGGCACGCGGTAGAGGCGCGTGGTGCCACTTTCAAAAACATCGTATTCATTTCATAATTTCATGATTGATAATTTAATAATATAACATTGTCTACATTATTTCATAGAAATGTCATGAATATAGTTTTTGAAAGTGGCAAACTATTTCTATGAATTAATATAGCCCATGTTTAAATTTATTGTCGTATTGACGGCAGACGGCGACGACCCTGTATGTTCCACTGTATGTATTTTTTTTTATGTATGTTCATCGATTTCTAGGTCAATTGTGAACCGATTTTCGAAATTCTTTTTTATTCGATAGAGTATACGATGTGGTCCCAAACACAGTCAGGATCTGATGATGGGATCCCAGGGAAATCGAGAGCATACCTCATTTTTATAGACACGTATCAATCAATCAATCATATTTATTTGCGAATATGGGTATATACAATGGCACAAGTTACGTATGACATGTTTAACTTTTTTCCAAAGCTATTCAAGCATTTGCTACTATCAGTCCCTATCTTATGTTGATGAGCTGGTGATGGAAGGTACGACTCCTTAACGGTTAGGAATTGGAAGATAATTCTTTAAATATTATAGGTACGTATAGTTATATCCTATCGGGTTATTCGGGTGAACTGATGATGGAAGGTACTACTCCTTAACGGTTAGGAGTTCGAAGATAATTATTTAAATATTATAAGTACGTATTTTTTTTTTATACAACTAGATGACAAACAAGCTGACGGCCCACCTGATGGTAAGCGGTTACCGCCGCCTATAGACACCTGCAATAACAAGGAAAAATCACTTGATATTGCAGGTGCGTTGTCATCCTGGGGCCTCAGACGAAATGCCGTCCATGCCCAGTAATTACACTGGCTACCTTTTCCTTTAATCCGAAACACAGCGAACTGTTTCACGGCTGAAATAAGAAAGGCGGTGGTACCTACCCAGACGACCCTACATACGAACGAATAGTTGTATTCCATTGAGTTATTCGGGTGAACTGATGATGGAAGGTGAAACTCCGTAACGGTTTGGAGTTCGAGAATACTTTGTCAGTGGTACGATACAATATGATGACAGACAAGTGGATAGTGCTGACGGTCACCCATTTAGCTTTAACCTTAGGAAATCAATTGTTTCTGGTAACGCTTAGCTCCAACTCCAAAAAAGTCTTTTTTAAGAGATATTTTTAAGCGGTATCCTAAGGTTACCTTAAGGTTAAGCGGTACCTAAATTTAATTATTTTTTCCTTTTGAGTGTTTAGAAGTCGCTTTTATTTTTGTTAAAAAAAAATAACGTGTGTCTGTCTGTCTGTCATATCTGAATTTACGCTAACTAACAATGTCGTAATATCTGCCTGTCTGTCGTGTCTGAATTTACACCGGTTCCAAAACTGGAACTACTGTGAAGATGTCTGCAACAACCTCGTGCAGTCACTCTTTTCAAATAACTTGACTTTAGTGGTTGACTTGAAATGAATTAACGGCATGGCTTAATTCCCTTATTTTGACAGTTAGAACTATAAAAAAGAATCATTAAATCTTAGTTTAACTCTCAATAATAGTAAAATGAATGAGATTGACCATACAAAATTCTTCGGACTAACACTAGATACTCACCTAAACATAGTGATGAAACTTTAAGACCGATATTTAGAGAAAAATCAAATATTAACACATGTTGCATATACATTTTAGAAATTTTCAAACTTGTTAGGAGTCGTAAATCAATATTTCCAAATAAATCTTATTTAGAATAAGATTTGCTATTACCACGATTTCATTCAAAAATTCTCACGAAATGTACCTACGTGTCTGCAATATGCAGTATACGGATCTACAACAATTTGCATGTATTATTAAATGTTCTTCCTGATCAATAATTTACGAACTCTTTAAAAATTTGGCTCCTAAGTAAGTCATTTTATGATATAAACGAATATTTAAAGCAATATAAAAGCATGAATGTACTATTGTGACATTAAAATTAAAATTATAACAAAATTCTGACGAAATCATAGGATTTTATTATTGTACGCCCATTAACCGTTTGTTACTCACTGTACTGCAACAGCATCGCTAGCATTAAGTAACTTGGTAACAATTTGACTTTGACACATACTATAATAAAATTTATGCATTGTACACGTGGTTATGGTCGTTCTTGAAAGCAATCACTTCAAAGTCGAGCGTGCGAATTCGCGCGATGCACCCCGGCTTATTACACCTCCAAGACACACGGTTGCCATTCTGATAATTCTTCGAAAACTTATTGCCTTGGTGCACAATGAAAGTCGTCCCTTTGGCTGTATGGATAAATTGTAATTTACCTGCAACAAAACAGTTATAAGATGGATACCTGTACACTTTCTGAAATGCAGCTTTTGATAAACTGCTTAACAGAATGTTATTGATCTTCGTGCATCTTTTAACATGGAATGACAGTATAAAGCATGAGGCTGCAAGTAAACTCTCTAACGACCCTGATCGTAGTGTACCAAGTGGTTTTTTTTTTTAACCTTAACGGGGTAACTCTTGGCCTTCATCTCACCTGATGGTAAGTGAAGATAAGGCCGACGATGGAAACCACAGAGGAACTGGCTATCTTACCTCTAATTGCCGGAACACAACAATGCTGTTAACATTATTGTTATGGCGGCAGACTTAGGTAAGATGGTGGTAGCTAGCCAGGCGGACTTAGAAAAGCCCTACCACCAACCAAACCAAGCTGAAAAATTCTGCTCCCACGGGAATCGAACCCCGGACCTCTAGATCTGAAGCAGGTGGTCTCAACCACTAGACCACAGAAGCGGTTAAAATATATGTGCATGAAAGTCGTATTGAACAAACTGTCGCCACACCTTTTTTGCGCAATGACACATAAGTTGCCTACGCTATTGTTCCCGTTGTAGCGAACCTATCATCCACAAGAGTAATGATAGGAACAAGCTGCGGTGAAAAACGCTGAATTAAATTAATTTTTATAAGGATAAAAATAATATGTTCAAATAAAGTAATGACGTTAAAACTAACAACATTTTTATATATATTTCTAAATAGAAGTTCTATTTCGTAAAAAAACAAACTTCTTTGGCTAACTAGCAAATATAATTAATAAAATGGTAATTTTTTTTGTTGCAGATCTCGTACGTACGAATGAGTTACCTTAAAACAGTCTTTCCATTAACATCATTTGTTCAGTGTTTTTTTAAATAGTATGGATGGTTATCCTTACCTGCCTCCATACCTTAAGTTGCATATGTCTGTCTATTCATCTTATTGAAATTATTTTTTTTTTATTCTTTTAGAGAAATAAAAGTAAATGAATGTTGAAAGATACGTACTTCTGATTACCGATTTAATTTTTCATGACGTTTTGTAAACAAATTGTTTTTAACCTGCTGACCCTGATGCTGTCTCTTATACATTTACAACCACTCCACGTACAGAACAGATAATGCCTGCACAGTCTGCACTATGTACCTACTATCACATTGAGATGTTGTAGTTCATACCTACTCTTTTATTGTTTCCAATTTTACTGGCAATATTTAAATGTAATATAAATTTAAATTCATACTTTGGCACTTGATCCCGTGTTCCCTCTCACGAAATCAATATATTGCGATTATCATTTTAATAAGTTCAGTCCCAAAAGTCCATAAGCGGGGACATAACGGAAATTATGATATAATTATTGCAATATCAAAGCACTTTATTGTATATTATAAATAAGCCTATTTTATATCCTAGTTTATTCAATGTTTTAAGTGTTAAGATTTAAATTTATTTCGTCTTGTTATTCTATATTGTTGTTCTATATTGTGATATGTCACAATATATTTTATTGGTGTAAAATAATAATATTAATAATATTATTATTTTACACACCTTGTTTATTGGACCCTCTACACATTATAACGTTAAAATACTTTTTTTAAACCAAAGACAACTTTTCTTTTTAAGAAAACGATCGAAATCTAAAATAAAAACAAATCATCAATCACGTATTTATTTTGATTACACACAGGTGATAATTTGTAACAAAAATTTACGACAAATAATATCTTGTAGTAGTCTCTAACCTTAACTAATAAACAAAAATTAAAACCGACTTCAAAAAACTGAAAAGGATGAAATAATTAAATTTAAGTAGGTATTCATCCCCTAGAAACATATTTTTGGAGTCGGTGCTTTACTTTCTATTGTTTTTGGAAACCGCTTAGCACCAACTCCAAAAATATGTTTCTAGGGGATGAATACCTACTTAAATTTAATTATTTCATCCTTTTCAGTTTTTTGAAGTCGGTTTTAATTTTTGTTTAAAATTTTTTTTTCACAATTTTTAGTGATAACTTTCTACGGTCGAAGCTAGATGGGTGACCGTCAACTTATATTGTTTCCTACTATCGTATCGTTTCATTAGAAAGTCATTGGAATAGCAAAAATTCGCAATTTCGCTTATGTAGACGATTTCATAATTTCAGTTTTTTTTAATTTAAAACCAAAGTACCCAACTGTTTTTGAAAAAAATTTTATGGGACCAAATAGCAGCTATTCCGCATCGAACAAAAAAAGAATCCCGTAAATCGGATCAGTAATCTCGGCGTAATCGGTGTACATCCATAGAAAAAAAAAAAAAACATACCGGCCGAATTGAGAACCTCCTCGTTTTTGAAGTCGGTTAATAAAATAAAACTCACTCACGTGCATTTTACCTTTAAAGTAACTTATACTATATTTTAACGACATATTTCTATGCCATTCACTAAAACACAACTATCACAGTCATAAGGTTGAAATAAATATACCTACAGGAAAACTATGACAATGGAGAAACTTTCTCCCATGTACGCTCAGGTTGACGAATGAACTCCCCGCAGAGGTTTTCTCGAATGAGTACAGCATGGGGTTCTTCAAAAAAGGCGTTAAAAGGATTTTACAGGATCGGCAACGCGCAAAGCGTCCAAAGGCGATGGTGACCGCTTACCATCAGGTGGGCGGTATGCCTAATCGCCACCTAAGTGATATTTAAAAAAATAGGGAAAAGTACTCAAAGGAGAATAGGACCCGATTTAAATAACCCGAAATAAAACTGCATCATTGGATTTTTGAAAATAAATATTTTAGCCAGGAATGGAACAGTGTTTTTTTTAAAAGAACACAGCCTGTATTATTACACCGTTCGATAATGTCGCTAGTTTTTTTTTACAAGATCACTAGATTCGACTCGTGGCTAGGAACGTGTTATAACACCTCTTATCTCTTTCTAAATTGACTGGCAATATTTAAAAGTAAATATAAATTCAAAATTTTCGGTGTCCTCTTTCTAAAATCATTCTATTGCTGACCGTGAGAGGAGACGTCTCCTATTAACTTACTACTGTCTCGCTCTCGACGCCTGCCGTTAGCTTGAGCGATATTATATCATTTTATTATCGATATAACATTCATCTAGTCTCAAGGCACTTTTGCCTACCTTATTTTCATAAGCCCATTTTGGTATTTCGGTGTATTCAGATTCAGTGTTTTTAAGTTTATGTTATCTTGTTACAGTGTGTCTTTATTTTACAACTTAAATATAAGTACTATACATTAACGTACACCGGTGCTTATTTATTGGACCTACACACTCCTACGTTACCAATTTCTTTCCATTCCAATCTTCTTCCGATCGGCGATCGGGAGAAGATTGGAATTTCTGTTTCATCTGCCCCCAAATTTAATATCGGAGGAAGATGAAAAGAAAATTCCCATCTTCCTCCAAACGGGATCGGGAGAGTCGGCATCCCGATGTGGAAAGTGGTAAAGATGTCAGACGGTAGAATTTTAAGACCAATCGCAATTTGTTATAACAATCCACCGATGGCGTGCTTCCATAAGTCAGTGAGATAGTGCATTTATATTTTTGATAGCAATCGATAAATCATAATACATAATAGAATGAAACACAAGGTAGTGAAAGTAAAGGGGTTCACAGTTCAAAAATAGTCCATCAATGGTTTGTATGTTTACCGGAAACATCGACTACAGCTTCTCCGCAAGTCCTCAGTCTACTTCTGCAGCCGCGGGTGTGGCACGCCCAGGATATTACACCTGTAGGACTTCGGTAATTTAAGTAAAACGGGTACCCTTCATGCTCCACCGCAGTTTTGCCTTTGCGGGTCCGAAAGAACTGCAATTTACTCCCTAAAATGTGTACAAACATGTTCAATTTACAAGGAAACACACAATAGCATGTTATTTAACGAGTGAATACTCAAAAATCACTAAAATTTTAAAGAGTGCACTATTTGACGTATGTCCATAAAAAAATTACTGCCTATGCAATATTTAAAAAGGCTTCAAATTTCAGAAGCGTTTTAGTATTCGACGATTAGTCCTACTAAGTATTTATATTAGGCAAAGAGAATCAAACAAAAGAATAATAAGTAATTGTATTCATAAATTTTAAGACAAATTAATTAGTTGCAGCGCCTCTTTTGTAAATTATTGGATACCACTTCTTATAGATGGATCTGATAGGTGAACACGACGATGATGAATTCGATTGAAACTTACACTAGGGGGTACTGAGCTTACAATCAGTAAGAATTGCGATTTAGTTACTTACAATAGCTTTCAAGTGGAATGATTAAAAAGCTTTTTGTAAATTAAGCACAGTATAATTCATAATATTATGGAGCATTCATGTATAAAAAAATTATATTGTATACAAACATAACATAAGTAGGATTTTCTTAACAATTAACGTACAATAAGGCTCACAATTAATATAAAAAATATCACCAAAATTACGTATCGCGTTATTATATCACCACAAGCAAAGCTTTAAGAGTCAGCATAGTCATCGAAATATACAAAGATTTTAAAGAGATCAACAGTTTATGCTATTCAAAAGTCTAATTAATCACTATCAACAATATCCTAATAGAAGGTGATCAGTACATAATTGACAACATAAAGTCGGTACTTAATAATACTAAATAAATATAGCAGGGTCTCCGTGTTCTAAATAAAACGGCAACATAGTGTATATATACCTATAACATAACACGTAAGTACATATAAACGTTTCTGTCAGCTTGTTAATTACAATTTTGAATCAATATTTACAGCACGCCATTAAAACGCTTTACGTTTCAGCCGTATTAAATATAATATGTAACACTTTGTGCCATTGCAGAGAAAGTTAAAAGAGTAAATTTTTAAAATTTGCACCATCAACTACGAGAACCCTGCTGATCAGTTATTGAGTATGGACGGGAACATTGATATCATGATATAAGTTAATCGATATGCTAAAACGGTCATCAACTATATGAAAAGATCTATTCAATTATACCTATGATAGGAACAACAAAATTTTATTTTAACATTCTGTTGTTGTTGCTGAAAATACATAATGTTGTCAACTACATACTTCACTATTATTGCTATAATTATGCCAAAAACTGCATTTAAAATTCTTTTTTTAACTCAGGGTTAGGTGATCGAACCCACATGTCTGTTTTTGGGAGTAGTCTAGGAAAACTAAGGGCGTGAAGTGCTAGAGCAGCTGCGCTAGGAGATGGGAGGGGAGGCGGGAAGATGGTGGGTGAAAGGGATAGCGCATTGCTACGCGGGCGCAACTGCACGAAAGCGCCATTGCCGCACCTTGCGTGCGACGGTGGCGCATGGTTATGATCGTCTCCTGATGCCACCAGCTTCCCTGATATCATCCTGACGCGCGCCCTGCATCCGGTGTGCTTCGATGAACAGTAAAAAAACCTTCCTCCTACTTGAGAATACGTATAACCTTTGAGCACCAATATATATTTCCCCTTTTCCGTCGGTATGAACTGGACGTCTGAAAATTTGGATTTGGTTGTAATAAACTCGTCTGCATAGCTGCCATAACCAAAAGGCTCATAGCTTAGTAGATCCGTAGAGAATGAGGAATAGGTCGCTCTTACTACATCTATAGGCCTCCACCGGAACTATTAGCTATTTTAGATACTCGACGGGGCAAAAAAGTGGATGGTGAGGAGCAGAGTTCACATTTAGGGAACACACCATGGCACATCTTTCCATAACATCTACTTAGACCGACTTTGGAAATTATTGATCAGAGAGATTGCTAATCATGTGAAAACGCGATTATTGCAAGATTATTGCAACTTCATAATATCTAAAAATGGTCTTTTCTTAAAATTTGCTTGTTCTGTATTTCATATATTCCCACTATCTATATTCTTCTTACCTACTTATCAAAAAATTCAAGTTATTAATTAAATATAATTGAACTTTTTATGAATATTCATAAAAAGTTCAATTAAGTATATTTAATTATTAACCATTTAAGTAGAGACACGATCATGTCTCTACATAAATGCCGTCATTTTCTTTGACGTTCCACTCTAGATGTCAAGTAGGGCTACTTACAAACTTATGATGAGAACGAAACAAGAGGAATTCTCGGGTTGCAAGATCAGAGTTATAAGTATATGTGGTAATGCATTACCACTTCCTAGACAAGCTATCAAAATGTTTATTTCTTAATAAACATTTTATTTACAGACTTAAAATCTATGTGATATTGCGCTTTAATTCTAAATTTTGACACATTAGTGGCACAGTGGTGTGGACCTTGTCAGTGGTTGACACTTTTCGATGAGGCATAATAAGGCACCTTCTGGGCCGACATGGTGGAGGCGCCTAGAGCAGTGTATTTCAAGCTGCACTAGCTATCTCCGCTCTGGACTTTTGTTCACATCGGATGGTGTTGTGAAATTTACCGCGCTTTGTATAAAAAAATATAAAGAACAATACTTGTAATGAATGCTTTAAAAGTGGTTCGTTTCTTTACGGTTTCCTTCATTGAGCTGAGCTTACGTGGCAACCAAATATTTTTGTTATATACCTGCCCTATTTTTTCCTATCAACGATCAAAACCCAATTTTTCATGTCGACCTATCTACAAATGTCGCAATTACGTAGGCAACTATAAATATGAGCATATTAGTAGTTACGTTACAACTTCACTTTTTCAGAAACGATATCCATCGCCTTCAACATAAGGATAACCTTCATCATTATCTCAGATCGTCAACCTATCATATCTATTGACTCGCAGCATGTGAAGCATTTTCGCTCTTTTGTAATAAATAGTAAGAAACAGATTTTTATTTTCATTGGTACCGTAACCTGTCACGCACAAACAGTAGATTACAACCAAGGAGATTTACATTAATAATGTATACAAAATACGACAAGACTTTGGGTTCGACCGATTATGTAGTTTTATTGTAAGATCAAATTTGTAAGATAATAAGATTCCATCCAGGCCGCCGAAAAAAAGAAGCAGCCCATTGGCAGTATCTACTCTTTATGACATCACCTTCTTTTAAGCTATTATTATTTTTCAATATTTTGAAGAATATGAAATAGTCTCGTCACTTGACATGTAATGCACATCGTTAAATTATCCATATTTTTTAAAATAAAAAAGGATTTGAAATTATGCAGTCCCCATCATCTAGTCAAACACAAGCTAACTGACCCAGTTCTTAACCTATCAAGCCACGGATTACAAACACAACTTATTGGTTATTAATTGATATAAGTCCTCCGAGGTTGTTCTGCAGGTTAACAGCTTAATAAGCTCGTATGCATTTTATATTCACTCATTTAATCCTTACTTACGAGCCCGCTGCGCAGGCGCTGTAGCAGCATCGCAGCAACGTCTCCTCAATAACAGAATATCAGCCCCCTTATTCACAACTGTCGGAAAAGATACGGATTTCGGAAACTCTATGCCTGTCACTTTTTATCAGGGTGCGTCAAAACGAGACGGCATGTTACTTTTAGAATCGAATCCGCGATCCGACAGTTTCTGAATAAAAGGGCTGGTCTGGTTTGTAAGTAGGTACTTCAAAAATTAAAGTGGGTATAAAATGTGAATCTATTGGATTTATTATTTGTAATATAAATTTGACGAATTTAGTTATCCAGTAAATATTGGAAACGCAATCGATCAAATCGATAAAGAGTACAATCATCGCCCCAACAAAAAAAAAGATCCTTTGATAACAAGTAAGTAAAAAAATTCAATTGAACCTAATAGGTCATACCTTACCATCATCATCATTTTAGCCGAGAGATCCACTGCTGGGCATAGTCCTCCCCCGAGGATCTATAGGCTGATCGGTCATACCTTACATTAGCATTTAATATAATTTCCATCACTGCAGACATAAGCAGTTGGCTCATGTGTGTGGTCTGTACACACACGCAACACGCTTCCGTCTTCCATCCTGCGCACGCGCGCCTGGCACTTATGCGAGCGTGTCGACGAACAGATCCAACGCGGCGAATAGTTTATTTGAGAATACGTATACCCGTCAAGCATTAAAAGGAATTTCTTGCCTCTTCTCGATGGTATCATTATGCCGTTTTCTCCTATGGTAGAAAATATAATATGCAGCAGATTATACATATTGATACCGGCTAAGTACCTAGTGATTCTGAAATTATTTTTAAAATAAAAATAAACAGTATCATAGTCATCATAAAACCATTTATTATTATTTTATAATAGTCGTTTGAGCAGGTGCTATGATAATATTATAATGTTAGTCAACCGACCAACCAACCAATATGATTGACATTCAAGTACTTAGGTACCTAATTAATTTAATATCGGAATCGATTATCCAACTATTCCAATGGTACATTAGTTCGAAAATAATAAAAAAATAAAGTAATAAATGAAATTATTACAGAGCTAAGAATAAGGAGTAAAAGGTACAAGTGATAGGTACATTAAATATAATACAAATAATTGGATACAAAAAATATTTAAAACTGAAGAAATAATGTTAGAAGTAATTCATTACCTGAATTTTAAAGGACTCCCAAAGTATGAGCACTTGACGGCTAGGCGAGGCCCTTTATTCACGTTATGATAAAACTTTTCGCTGTGTATCGGATTGAAGGGAAATGGAAGGCATTTTATTAGGCCTCAGGATGTCAACGCACATGCAAAACCAAGTGACATTTTTCTTGTTATTACAGGTTTCTATACACCACCCGGTGGACCATGAGCTTAGTTAGTCGTCATCTTTTTTTATATACAACTATATGACAAACAAGCTGACGGCCCACCTGGTGGTAAGAGGTTATAGACATCTGCAATAACAAGGAAAAATTACTTGATATTACAGATGCGTTGTCATCCTAAGGTCTAAGATGAAATGCCGTCAATGCCCAGTAATTACACTGGCTACCTTTCCCTTTAATCCGAGACACAGCGAACTATTTCACGGCTGAAATAAGAAAGGCGGTGGTATCTACCTATAAAAATGGAGTTCGACAACCGGACAGCGCATAATGAATATGACAGGAGAGGAGTTATCTAAGTAACAGTTGTAACAGTAGTCTCTCCTATCTGTCTACTACTAATATTTATTTTTGTGTATTTTAAAACTCAATGATAAGCTTAGTGGATTTATTAATGTCTTTCTAAGTAAGTAGTATTTAAATAAAAAGCAATGGATCCATATATCTATTAGGTTTAGTTACTTAGTACACAAACATTGTGACATTTATTTTATTTTTTGTTTATTTAATCAACCACAATTGATACAACTTCCAATAATACTATACATACAAAGTTTATTTCGCTATTACTTATAAAATTAATTATATATAAATAGGTAGGTATTTGATTGATTATGTGTAAATTCACATGCTGTGTTTTTAAGCCAAATAAAATATACCTAAAAATGAAAATTCATTGGGTGTAAATCTAGTTAGGATTGCAAGGAGTTCGCTGACGTAATGATTTAATCGCTCTGGTTTCGATTACTAAACGAAGCTATTACCGCCATGGTTGATCCCGGATGGGTGAATCAAAATTTGAATCCCCTCCGTGCTTCAGAAGGCGCGTTAAGCCGTTAGTCCCAGTTATTACTGGAACCGCTATCCCACCAACCGCATTGCGCAATGAACCAAACGACCAACAGTGGAACATGTTATTACCTATTTAGGCTGCTAATGAAGTCATAATTCATTTATGCGGTATTACGGAGATGCTTTTGAAATGAGTTGACATTAACTATTAATTTGTATTTTTGCAAGACTTCCTCAACCACAGAGGTACTGGCATCTTTCCTTTTAACTGCCGTAACAGAACAATGCTGGTAGCATTATTATTATGGCGGCAGACTTAGGTAAGACGGTGGTAGCTAACCATTTGTAACCGAGCAGAAAATTTCTGCTCCTACGGGTATCGCACCTCGGACCTCTAGATCCGAAGTAGGTTATCTTAACCACTAGACCATGGAAAATCTAACGTGCAAAATTATAGGTTCTTTTAATTATAATTCTCAGCCTACGGAAAATTTCTAATCTTTTACAAGCTTCGACATTATACTTACGTCGCTATGAACCTACATGATTAAATAAGTAGATAAATAAAAGTTCAGTTATTCAATTATCATACTGTTTGGGTTCACAACAATTGGTCAAAAAACGAGAAAGCCGTTAGACCTTTGTATAAATAGCAAGGTCTATTGGCGAGAGATTCTAACTACCTTCGAGCCGGATATTGATTTTCGAATTTAGTATTTCCACAGCTGCACTCAAATTTACCCTTTTATAGCTTGAAATATAAGCCATTCCTATAAACATACTTGGGCGGTGAGTGCGTATGTTCCACGCTTATCCGTAATATCGTCCCGTCATTCATCCTGCGTATGCGCGCACTGCAGCCCTGCGCTTTAGACGAGCAACACCAATGCACAGAATAGTTGATTTGTGAGTATGTGTACCCGTCTAACATGAGCAGGAATTTCTTCCCGCTCTTTGTCGGTATCAGAATACCCTCAGAACATTCAGTGGCTTTACCTGTAAAAGTAAAAACACGATAAAGCCTACACTAAACATTTATTCAGTATTTTCGCATAATGTTTAATTAAGTCTGTTCTCTAGCGTGTTGATTTTATATGATACCATTTGACATCTACTCATTTCAGTAAGCCCTATGAAAAAACAAAGTGTTATTCGGCAACTTTTTTCTTTAATGTATAGAGAATAAAATCAAGAAGTTCTTTATTTAAATGTACCTAATCAAATTAGTTCTAGTATTATCTTATATTATTGAGAGAACTATAAATTTGAAATAAAACCACTTTACCAGATCTAACTCGCGTTTATTTAGATGTTACAGTCGATAGCACATCAAGCGTTGTTACGTTAGTCCTTGAGACCGCCGTTATTACGTTCGTAATAGAGGCGACTTTCGTAGTGCAACTGTTACACTCGATGTGCTGTCGACTGTACATTATTATTTTATACCCAACGTTAAAGTTTTACCATGTTAAGTTTTAATTATGTAACATCTTATCAAAGGCGAGTTAAATCCGTTAAAGTTTTTTTTTATTTCAAATCATTTATTTTATTTTATTCGTCAGACATTTTACCCTACCACCGCTACATTACATTGTAATGTCATTCTATTATAGGTACCAAAGAAGTAGCTTAACACTTTAGTACCATGTCACGCCTACTATTGCGCTAGTACTTAATAGTTGCTACAGTACTATATAAACACCATAGTTCTTGTGTCATGGTACTAGTGTTCAGCTACTTTTATGGTCGACCGTACGACACATAAAAAATATAGGAGTTAAAGTATGAAATTGCCGATTTATACTGAAAAATTTAAATCCTTTTTTTTTTTAATTAACCACATTTATTTCATTAAAAATATCTACCATTATTATCTATACATTGCTGCCATCTAATAAGGTCATTTATGCCTTTGCGATAGAACTCTGGTGATCTAGATTCTACAAACTCGGTGAAAGCATTTTGTACTGCCTCCTGGGAAGAAAACTTTTTATCACGTAGAAAATTGTCCAAATCACGAAAAAAATGGTAGTCCGTTGGAGCAAGGTCTTAGCGAATACGGAGGGTGACGAATGGTTCCTAACTGCAGTTCCTGTAGAGTTAAAACGGTTTCTCGTGCTGTATGAGGTCTCGCGTTATTATGGAGCAATAACGGTGAAGATCGATTCATGAGTCGGGGCTGTTTCACTGCAAGTTTTTCTATCATTTTTCGAAGTTCGGCACAGTAGACATCTGACGTTATTACTTGACCAGACCGGAGAAAGCTATAGTGAATAACACCATGCTGAGACCACTAAACAGTTACCATTACCCTTTTATTGGTAAGCTTTGCTTTAGGACACTGTTGCGTCGTTTGACCTGGGGTCAGCCATTGCATTTTTCGCTTACGGTTATCGTAAAGAATCCACTTTTCATCGCATGTCACAATTCGATCCAATATTTCTTCATTTCTGAATCGATTCAACAAGGCAACATAAGTTTCAACACGCGTTTCTTTCTGCAGATCAGTCAAATCATGAAGCACCCATTTTTCATATATTTTTTTTTTATTGATTTGACGTAAATGAGTCAATATTGTTGTTAAGGTAACGTTAAACCATGCCGCTAATTCCTGGGTAGTTTGGCTCGGATCGGCTTCCACCATCTCTTTCAATTCATTGTTATTCACCTGTGTAGGCGGTTTTCCACGTGGTTTGTTTTTCAAATCAAAATTTCCATCACGAAAGGGTTTAAACCAAAATCGCACGGTGCGTTCATTAGCAATCCCCTCTCCAAACGCAACATTGATATTGCGAGCTTTTCTGCCGCGTTAGCAGCGTTAGTTCCGCGTCGGAACTTGTATTCAAATATCACTCGAATTTTCGAAGTATCCATCTTTCTTGTCTAATCTGAATAAAAAAAACAACTGAAAGTTGATAATCGAATGTTGCACGTTTGTGAAAAAAGAACCTCGTACCATTTGAAAAAAGTTTCACTCAAAAATCTCAAACCATGAAGGTTCTATGTCAATTCGAAGTACCTATTACAATAAAACGGCAACTTCATACTTTAACCCCTACTTTAACACCTATTGGCAATATGAGCTCCCACGCATATCAGTTATCTTAAATGAAGTTGTTCTGCACAGTTTCACTTTTGCTGTAGTTTTTTTTTTATTTGTAATTGGTGAGTCTCTAATATCATAATTATGAAAGTTTGTTGTAAAAGCGTAGAACAATTTTGAAGATGTAGTTAGGTTCGACGCAAGTCTCTTGATGCTCTTTGAATGCGCTGCCTGTAGTGAACAGGTACACATTGCGCCATTAAGGAATTTTTTGTTCTTTGGAGTCGAGTTTACGTTTTGCCTTGTATTAACATTATGAGTATCATATTTTTCATAAAATTGTGTGATATTATTCTGTACAAAATTATTAAATATGTATTGCGTTGCGATGGAACAGTTAAAATATTCACCTCTTTTGAAAAAGACTGATGTAAAAGCAGTCTACCGACTGATGTATTTATTTTACTAGGTGGTAGGCCCGTATGTAGGGTCGTCTGGGTAGGTACCACCGTCTTTCTTATTTCAGCCGTGAAACAGTTCGCTGTGTTTCGGATTGAAGGGAAAGGTAGCCAGTGTAATTACTGGGCATGGACGGCATTTCATCTTAGGCCCCAGGATGACAACGCACCTGCAATATCAAGTGATTTTCCGTTGTTGATGCAGGTGTCTATAGGCGGCGGTAACCGCTTACCAACAAGTGGGCGTCAGCTTGTTTGTCATCTAGTAGTATAAAAAAAAATCATATATTAATAAGTAATAGAAATAAAACACTTAATAATTTTTGTTTACAAACATGATAAAAACCAAAGGAACAATATCAAACCAACATAAAAAACAGTAACAATCAAATAAAGGTGTTACAGAATTCCGAAATAAAATTTGGAATTCTGGGGTTGTGGGGGATCGATAACATAGTGTGTGTGTCGTACGATGTGTGTTGTACGACGCAATAGTACGCATTTTTTAGGGTTGTCACGAGCAGGACAGTGTTTATATTATAAGTAAATAAAAGTAAGAAAATAAAAGTGGTCTATAAGGTGTCAAACTTTCAGAGGTAACTCTAAACAAGGAACACAAAACACAACCACCATCTCAAATTTTATTTCGGACTTTCGGAACACAATGTACACACGACAGCACATCAAATGTAACAGTTGCACCACGAAAGCCGCCTCTATTACGAACGCAGTAAGGGCGGTCTAAGGTCAACCTGTTACGCTTGATGTGCTGTCGACTGTACATACATTATTACATAAGCAATACTAATGAAGGTTTAACCTAAATGGCACAATAAAATAGTTAACAAAAACAACTTATAACTTGGATAAAATATAATGTCTAAGAAAAAGTATCTCATCTAAAAGCACAATGGTCATTTAATCTGTCAAGTGGCGATATACCACCGGAGGGCTATGACAATTTAAAAATCAATTGTGTCTGGAATCTCATGCTTGACGGGTTAAATTTTGAAATAATACTTATTTAATTGAGCTTGTGGGAGGTTCTGGAGAGTCCAGTTACCGCTTTAGCACGTCACTAACGACTAATGACTAAGTGTTCCGGACGGAACATAGTCAAAATAACTGATGACACAGTTAATATAAACGAAAACTAACTTAACTTAGCAAGAATGCAATACGAAATGTTGCGGTATACGTTTCTGAATACAGAGGGTTTTTTCGATAGCCTTCTGGGTACCTACTAGCCCAGATCTATGAACTAAGCTTGTTTGACACCATTGTGATGTGAAATTGCAATGGGTTCCAGCCCATACTGCTTAAACGAATCGGAGCTGATAAACTGGTAAAAGTTACTGATGTAAACGGCATGAGATCATCTTACCTTAATTTAATTTAAAAACGTATGCCATTTGCAATGGAAATAATATTTCGACGAACAATCAAAAACAAAAAGTACCTAACTATATGGCACAGGACAGTTTAATAATGGGCCTCTTCTGGTACCTACCCTGGTTTACGAAAACACAAACAAATAGGAATAGGTATTGTAGAATTTGATCTGTTCACTACCCATCCAAGGTATCCAAGTAACACCACTGGTGTTAGCATCGTGCATAAGCTACGGTAACCCCTTACCAACAGGTTGCACATATTAATTATAAAGAGCCTCTCTCGATTAATCGGATCGATCGTTTTTATAAATTGTAATCTGATGTGACGTAGCGGACTCGTCATACATTCGAGAGCCTACATTCCTCATAGCTTCATTAAACCAATACATATTATAGGTATGACAGCGCTGCCGACAGCCACGAATAGAAGGCTGCTGAACTTTAAAGAATCGCTGTACTTTTAGTAGATAGCAAATAATCTAAGCTTCGATATTATCAGCAGTTTTGGGCATACAAATCACATTCATAAAATACAATATCATATAAATACATTGTCTTTTAGACTTATTTAATGGCACTAAAATAGTCCTACCATATCGAAAAAATTCACAACTATAACAATTAATAACTTAATGATAGGCACTTCTAATTATAAATTGTCTCCAGTATTTTCATTTACCATTCTAAATATTAATACAGGCTCAAAATCTTACTCCTAAATTATTTTGGTATTGTCTTACAAATTTTCACAAGCAATATACATTTGAAACGTGGAATAATAAATAATAATGTATCGTCGGATGTAATGCAAATGAAATCGAGTAATGGTTTTATCCTTAATTATTTGTCAGATGCTTCACAACCCGCAGCGAAAAAATATGCTGCGATATCTTCTTGGGCAAATCGAATCACAAACTTCTAACTATACGCAATTGAAATACAAGTACCTAAATAGGTACCAGCCTATTTCAGTTATCATTCTAATCGTCTTCTCTATGTTGCTCCTTGTTAACATTTACAGTGCCAGATTTGTCAACCTCTCCATTCTGATTCCATCTCCGAATCGTAGCTTTAGTAAAACCAACAAGTCTTGGATTTTAAACACTATCAGTCGCGAGGCCTTGTGATCTGTAGCACAAAACTGTTTCAGGCATCAGTCTTTCACAGCTTTAGAATTTTAAAAATAGCCCTTAAGAAAATATAGCTTCAAATAAATTTGTGAAGAAAAATAAATATATTTTGAATTGAACTGAATTAGGGCTCGGACTAAACTTGACGCGTCATTCATCTTCAGCCAAAATCTTGTTGGTCTCGATGAATATTTCTCCCCAAGCACAAAAAGTTCCACAACACTATTATTAGCTTTCTGATTTGGAGAACAGCCACAACAAACATTCGTATTATATTACATTGCTATCGTTACATTAACAGAAAAAACACTACGCTACTCAGCTTTTAATTATATAATCAAAAAGTTAATGTAAGTAACCACAGTGTAATTAGGTACTAATTCCTTGAATGGTCTCGAAATGCAATAAAATAAAACATTTAATATTTTGCGTCTAACGATACAATATTATTGTACATCTAGTATTGTGTTAAACCTATGGGTAAGATCACAAATTAAATCAATTAATTAGTGAAGTAAGTAATAATTGTAATAAATGTACAGCTATAAGGTAGACAAAGTTACTAAACGTAGTAAGGTTTTTGATAATATTCTCAAAATCACACCAATTATCTAGCCCAAACACCTATGAAATTTGGGATGATGATCTATACTTTTAAAAAACATAGGCCCTGATTCTGGAGAACACATGCTAAGTCTAAATTTAAGTTCAGTCCATTTCTTTCTCTCAAAATAAATACGAAAAGGATGGCTGTCATATAAATTGACATTTAGAAACGTGCGTTCAATTTTCGACCTTATCTAACGTGCTAAAATGCAGTGTTAGGAGACACCTCCGTACATGCCGTCTAAAATTGTCTATGGTTCCTTTGAAATCTATAAAAATTTAATTGACAGCTGTAAACAAATTCTTGCTATCTTTTTCCTATTACATATTGCGAGAAGGAGATATACTGTTCTTAAATTTAGCATTAGCGTGTGTCTGGCCCATAGTAATATTTATGTTTCATATTACTTAGTTCGATGTTGAAGACTAATGTTAGGAATTCAAATTGTGTAAGGAGCTCCTCCACCTTTCAGAAGATCGTAGCTAAATAGCACTACTTTTGTTTAGTGTTGTTCCAAGTAAATCTGCACAAGCTTAGCATGATACAATAAGGAGATGTTGGTAGCGTGTGCAACGTGAAGATATTTCCCTTGTCAGTGCTGTCTCTACCTACTACTTAGGGTGCAATGGATACGACACTGGTACCAAGTCCTGGGATACCGAAGGCCAGAAGGACGATCGGCACGTGAGTCACCGCTCTCCTACTTTGTCGTCGCTGCAGTCCTTAATCTGGGTGCTTCATGGGGTAGAAACGTTTGATACCCTGGTCTTATAATCATCTACAGTTAATGTTTACATTTGTGCTTTACCACGATAAGTTTGTTTGTTTGATTGAAATACAGGAAAAACAATAATTATGAAGAAATGCTTAAAATTACAGATCCAAAATTATTTAAATGGAAACTTTTGTTTAGTGAAAGAGTGATGTAAATATTAGACATATGCGTGTTGTGTAAAACATGAGGTTCTGTCAATCATTTGAAGATTAACAACAGACAACAATGTTAAATCGATAATTCAGTCGTTTGAACAATGGTGCAAAGCTATCTCTAGATCGTAGAACGAGTACACCCTGCCGTTGCTCATCAGAAGCTTCGTTCCCCCTGTAATTAGATATTTACTATTATGTTATATATGTATAAGTAAAACTGCTTTTATATGTTTCATGGAAGGTATTTAACTGATTCACCTAATGTTAGTTTCTAGCTAGCAGCTAGTTTTCTAGCTGTTTCACAGAAGGCACATAGCTGTGACATTAAAATTGATGATCTATCGTTATTGATTTTCGTATCGACACACGACGGTACAATATAGTAAATAAATAATATAAATATGAATCTGAAAAAGATAATAAGCCAATTATACAATGTGGTGCTGTCAATACGACAATATAAATTAAAACATGGGCTTTAAGAGTCCATAGAAATAGTTTGCCACTTTCAAAAACATCTCATTCATTTGATAATTTCAGGGCATTTCTATGAAATAATGCAGGCAATGTTATATTATTTCATACAAATGACATGAAATTTTCAAATGACTACGATGTTTTTGAAAGTAGCAAACCCTTTCTATGAACTAATATAGTCCTTGTTTTAATTTATTGTCGTATTGACAGCAACACCCTGTATCGGTGTTGTAAGCACAGCAAAGCATCACGCACAATTTAAAAAAAAACCTTCATTTAGATGCTGTTCCAAGCCATGCTAAAGATTCTAGTGTTGTGATTCTATGGTGACAAATGTCGTAAGAGCTCTTTGGCATTGTAAAGGAACACTGTGCACTAGCAGGACTTACAGCAGCTATTTTCGGGATACAGGAGGCTAAGGATCCCAAAGTATCGAAGTGTATCCACGGTACGCTACGAATGAAATCCTGCCGATAGGGTTTCGTTTTTACATGATCAATAATGACTGGCAATTATAGTTGGAGGCTTTTTAGGACAAACTAGTTTTGCCTAGGCTAAACCAGTTTTTCCTGTCGATGGAACAAACTGTTTTAGTCTAGGGTGAACTGATTTCTTCTTAGCCCGCTAAGTGTAACCAGTGTAGAACAGGCATTACTAATCTCTTCATCTCGTCAAAGAACAAAACAAACATCAAAATAAAATACCATTACTGTGCTAATTACAAACTTAATTATTGATCAAGTCTGAAATGAACACTTTTTATGTTTTATAAATTTTAAATATTTTATTAAGTTGGGTTATACCGATTCATCCTATCGCGTGTAGGTAGTGAGTGAAAGAGACAAACCTATACAAAATGATATCTATTTTGTTTACAGTTTTTCTTTATCTAACGGCCTGGCCACGGGACCTTCGCCGCGGCGAATATTCACACTTCTATTCGCCCGAATGAAAACAAATTTATAGAAATATACTAAGCACGCCACGCGTAGCGTTGACTAATTAAATTGCCAGTCTCGCCGCCTGTTCCCGTGGCCAGGCCGTAGGTTGGTAGTGTAGTAGTAGTAGGACGTAGGTAATCTTTGTGTCTTGAATTAGACTCTTATTATTATTTAGGATAAATTACTAAAATCATTTTTATATAAAATTTATTCTAACAAAAATTTTATCTCCAACATAAAAATAGATACAATATGAGACTTTTTATTAACATAACAATAGAAATATTAGTCAATTTTGTATATAAATAACAATGAATGAAATCTACCTACGTATGTAATTAAATAGTAACAAATTATTGCAGACCATAGATCAAGTAGCCATAGATTCAATATCTCAAAGTGTCGTGCAACATACTGCAGCAGCAAGACTTCAAATAAGGATTCCAGACTATTACCAATTTTAATAGCAAAATAGATATAGCTTTATTATTATTAGCAAAATATTATAAAATAGAACAAAATTTATATCTTTTCGATTCGTATAAGACAGCCCTTAATTATCATTCTGAATATAGATACCAATTAAATCAATTAAAAAAATATATTTTATTCATTCTGCTTTAAATAGATCTAGGCGCACGAAATTAAATCGTGTCGCAAAATAATAGTCAATGTGGAAAATATGGAGTTCTATATTACACACCACATTTACAATGCGATGCGATTTCCTTACGAATATTTTTTGACTGACCTTTTTAGTCTTGAAATTTCTTTTATGTAACATTAATAATTAGTATTTAGTAGACATATAATAGAATGCACATTCCCTTTTTTAAATTTACACCTATATCAGTAAGTATTGGATACCTACTCTTCTAAGATAAAATGTATTTATCCATAATTATGCATCTTAACAATATTTATTTTCATTATTATGTATATGTGTATTCACATGTTTAATTATTGTATATTTTAATTTTTAAAACAGTTGTTTTGACTCAACTTTCTTATTGGCTGGTAGAGAATGCCTCATGGAATTAAGTACGCCAAATTGTAACTCATTTTAAAATAAAATAAAAAATGTAATACGTTCTACTATAAACAAGGTCCGAACTACGGCGCACCTCTTTCCAAAGTGCGTGCAGGAATCATTTGCATATTTAAATTTTATTTCGCATATGCATGGCAAATAAAAATCGCATCGCAGTGCGCGCTTAGCCCTACTATTGTGTGTCGTAAAGCTTTATTATAGACAATAGCACTAATATTTTTCTCGACCTTAATCAATATAAATCAGTAAATGTAGATACTATATAATATATGATTAAACGAACTTACCAAGTGAAGTTCGATCATTATATATGAGTTGCTTCATTCGAAGATGTAGTTATATATTCTTGCCATTCTTTTTCATAGGAAACATTTGAATAAGTAGCTACTAAGACAAAGTTTAGGAATAAACTAGATAAAGTTTTTTCTAGTTTATTTTTCTAAAATTAAAATTAAATTCGGTCTTCCATTAAAAATGGTGGCCTACCTGATTTTTTTACAAACATGACCAATAAAAATATTCCTAGATTAAGTCAAGGAAAAAGATCAGGTGCAAATCTTGTAAAATAGAACATACTGACGCACTTATATGGTACTCCACTAACAAGAGCGTTAGCTCATAAAAAAAATTTTAAACAAAAATTAAAACCGACTTCAAAAAACTGAAAAGGATGAAATAATTAAATTTAAGTATGTATTCATCCCCTAGAAACATATTTTTGGGGTTGGTGCTTTACTTTCTATTGTTTTTGGAAACCACTTAGCACCAACTCCAAAAATATGTTTCTAGGGGATGAATACATACTTAAATTTAATTATTTCATCCTTTTCAGTTTTTTGAAGTCGGTTTTAATTTTTGTTTAAAATTTTTTTTTCACAATTTTTAGTGATAACTTTCTACGGTCGAAGCTAGATGGGTGACCGTTAACTTATATTGTTTCCTACTATCGTATCGTTTCACTAAAAAGTCATTGGAAAAGCAAAAATTCGCAATTTCGCTTATGTAAACGATTTCATAATTTCAGTTTTTTTTAATTTAAAACCAAAGTACCCAACTGTTTTTGAAAAAAATTTTATGGGACCAAATGGCGGCTATTCCGCATCGAACAAAAAAAGAATCACGTAAATCGGATCAGTAATCTCGGCGTAATCGGTGTACATACATAGAAAAAAAAAAAAAAAAAAAACATACCCGCCGAATTGAGAACCTCCTCGTTTTTGAAGTCGGTTAATAAAATAAAGAGGACACAGTACTGTAAAAAATTGGTTACGCTAACACATTTTCTTATTGCAATTTCTTGATAAATATAAAACACATATTTATAAATAAGTATCTATACTCCTGATAAGGATATCAGAGAGGACTCTGACAATTTATTTTTCGGAAATGCCGAAATAAAAACCCACACAAAAATCAAATACTTAAATATAGGTAAGTACAGCCATTTCACCTACAGTAGGTAAACAAATCGTCCTATGCATCGGATATAAAAGTTATTTAAGTTAGGACCGGTTTTTCTATCCTCATTTTTTATACAACTAGATGACAATCAAGCTGACCGTCCACCTGGTGATAAGCGGTTACCGCCGCCTATAGACACCTGCAATAATAACAAGTAAAAATCACCTGATACTGCAGGTGCGTTATCATCCTGAGGCTTAAGATGAAATGCCGTCCATGCCCAGTAATTACACTGGCTACCTTTCTCTTCAATCTTAAACACAGCGAACTTTCGCGTTTGAAATAAGAAAGACTGTGGTACCCACCCAGACGACTCTACATACGGGCCTACCACCTAGTACAGCGAGTAATGTTGACGTATCGACAGATTTGAAATAATAATAATATTTAATAATATTTATACACTTACACCTATTATCTAGCCCAAAGTAAGCATCATTAAGAGCTTGTGTTATGGATACTAGATAACGGAGAAATAATGATAATAATATGTATATAAATATTAGAAATATACTAAATAAACATATAAACATCCATGACTCGTAAACAAAATGTTCGTACTCATCATACAAACATTTGTTCCTACCGGGATTCGAACCCGGGACCTTTTGACCGAGTAGCCTGGGGTACAGACCACTCGGCCAAGCGGTCGTCAAATAGATTAACTGTCAACTTATTAAGTTTTCCTCTGTATAAAATTGATCTAAGTTTTGAAATATTGGTCCTTAATTTGTCATGCCACGTAATACTCCCGGGAACATCCGAGTATGAAAAAAAAATTTTGAACAAAAATAAAAACCAACTTCAAAACACTAAAAAGGATAAAATAATTAAATTCATTAGAAACATATTTTTTGGAGTCGGTGATTTTGGTTTAAATTTTTCTTACAGTTTTTTTGTGATACTTTCCAAGGTCAAAGGTAGACCGTCAGAATATATTGATTCCTACTACCGTATCGTTTTCGCAATTTCGCAGACAACTTAATTATTCCAGTTATTTTGATTTAAAAACCAAAGCCCCCAATCGATTTCTAATATTTTTTTATGGGAGCAAATGGCAACTATTCCGCATGGAACAAACATACATAAAAAACATGCCAAGCGAATTCCTCAAACTCGAAGCCTTCGAATCTCCTTCTTTTTGATGTCGGGTAAAAACCCATTCCCCTTATTATAAAACGCAGACTAAAGTTAGACCTGGCTTAAACAATAAAGCTGTCGCTTTTATTTGTTAAAAGGGGGTAGACCCATATGTAGGGTCGCCTGGGTAGGTACCACCGCCATTCTTATTTCAGCCGTGAAACAGTTCGCTGTGGTTCGGATTGAAGGAAAAGGTAGCCAGTGTAATTACTGGGCATGGAAGGCATTTTATCTTAGGCCTCAGGATAACAACGCACCTGCAATATCAAGTGCTTTTCCTTGTTATTGCAGGTGTCTATAGGCGGCGGTAACCGCTTACCACCAGGTGGGCCGTCAGCTTGTTTCTCATCTAGTTGTATAAAAATAAATCGGGAACAGCATCAGTTTTAAGCCAGGTCTATATTTACTCCGCGTTTTATAATAAAGGGGATTGTGTCTGGAATGTATGGGTTTACAGGTTTATTTTATATTAATTTACCTTGCATCGCTTTGGATGATAAAATCCTTTGATTAGCTTGGCCCGCTTTACGCGTCATGCAACATTTTGTTGCATGCCCACATTTGCCCACTATTTTTTGAGGAAATCTAATAAACTTATAAATGCCCATAAGTGCCCATAGCTGGACGTGTACAAGATACCTTTTATGACGTCTAAGATAATCCTATAATAATACAAATGGTATTAGAAGTATTGGATAAATTAGCTGTTATACAATTTTGCCGTTTCGATCAACATTATCATCTTATCAGCCGAGAGACTGCTGGGCATAGGCCTCCCCTAAGGACCTCCAAACCGATCGGTCCGTTTTACTTCAACTTAATTTATACCTACCTCTGACTTGGTGCCTCTGCTCTAGGTGATCCCGGGAAACGGGTAAATGGGAAGGTTAATCCTCAAAGAAGTTTCTAAAGGCATTTTCACCGCTTTATCATAGTTATAA
Organism: Nymphula nitidulata; assembly: GCA_947347705.1. Classification (NCBI taxonomy): domain Eukaryota; kingdom Metazoa; phylum Arthropoda; class Insecta; order Lepidoptera; family Crambidae; genus Nymphula; species Nymphula nitidulata. The sequence continues at coordinate 5,022,932 of OX374626.1, forward strand.
TTTACCATTGTAAAAAAGCTATCTAATTTCCTAAAAAAATACGACGGGTGACGAAGAGTTCCAGACTTGACCAATCGAAACCCTATGTGTGGATCTGCGAGCCTGTCCATCTTCATAATATCGCTATCATCACACTGTCACTGATTCAATTTGCGTTTCAGGCATGATTTGGCCTCCCCAGAGTCGAAACATTGTGAAGATTGAACCCACTTTTTATCACATGGCAATCCGAACAGAAAAGATCACAAAAATCATCATAAGGAAATGAGGTCCACGTAATTGACATTGCGCCTGTGTTGTAGAAATACCTCTTATTTGTTATATTTTCCCACAGTCCCAGAAATAGCAATATCACAGAAAAATCATTGTAGCACCTACTGAGCGGTCTTCCATATGTGTATACTTTGCATTGCCTAGACTGCTCTCTCCCACCTTTTCTCGCGCGCATTTCACAGGTTTTAAAGCCTCAACCATAATGTCATTAGAAAGAAAGAAACTAATTTATATATTGATACTGAAAAACAACTGAAATAACAAATAATTAAAACTAAAAATGTATTAATGTCGATGTCATTCCTGCATCATTACTCATTAGCTCATTTAATTCATTTCTTCTTAGGCCTCAGGATGACAATACCGAATGATTTTTTCCTTGTTATTGCAGTTAATCTTTAGGAACCGTTTTCTAGAGATTACCCGCCACTTACTACCATACTTGTCATATAGTTGTATAAAAAATGACTTCTATTACCTCTATACAATTCAAAATCGCTACCTAAAATGGGTTTTTAAATAGTTGGTATTAATTTATTTTATTGGTTAATATCCTACCAGGTACATAGATAATTATGATTAATGAATTATCAATTTTCATTGACTACGTTAATTGACTGAGTAAACCTACGTACTAACTTGGCCTAAATTTCTTATTAATATCAGTCTGACTAAAGGAATGTTGAATTTGCTACCTACTAAGAGAAATCTGGTTATGTATACGACTACAAGTATCATCATCATCATCATATCAGCCTATGATGGCCACTGCTGAACAAAGGCCTCCCCCATCGATTTCCAAATGGAACGGTTCTGCACAGCCTGCGTCCAACGGCTCCCCGCCACACTGACAAGGTCTTCCGTCCATCTAGTTGGTGGTCGTCCTACTTTGCGCTTTCCGATACGGGGTCGCCACTTTAACGCCCCATCGGCGGTTCGTTCTGCGGGCTATGTATTGTGCCCAGCCCACTGCCACTTCCACTTTCTAATTCTATGAGCTATGTCAGTGACTATGGTCTTCCCGTGTACCACACAGGAAAGCTTTTACGGATGGCCTCATTTATGATTCTATATCGTAGGGAAACACCTAACATAGCTCGTTGCGCGACAAGTGTAGGTAGGTACTGTACAGAAATATAAATTGAACTACATAAATTAATAACAATGGGCCTAATTCTGAAGACACTCTAAATCTTAATTTTTTTTTTTTTTTTTTTTTATACCACTAAGGTGGCAATCAAGCATACGGCCCACCTGATGGTAAGCGGTTACCGTAGCCTATGGACGCTTGCAACACCAAAGTAAGTACACGTAAAACAACTTCAACAACTTTCTATACCCCCAGTGTAAGTTTCAATCGAAACGAAATCGATCGTCGTGTTCACCTCTAAAATCCACATATAAAAAGTGGTTTCCAATAATGGCGCTGTTGCCGCTTTCATGCAATTTGACAGTTATCAAGACGACAAACGTTTTCGTTTCAATTCGATAGAAACTTACACTAGGGGCACAGAAACGCGTAAGACATGGACATTCGACATTAAAGTCGTCTTTGCCATGTTCATTTTTAGACCCACCAGTTCAAAGTGTTTAGTTCCTCCAGGGATTCTGCCATGTCAACTAAGTACCTAAAACGTCAGCAAATAAAAGGTAGATGATTTAGGTATTCGCCATGGATGCTTATGCCGAATCTTCAGTAGATTGAAAAGGTCTTCTAACGCGGAGGTAGTACACCTACTTAACTTTGTACCGAAGTTCTATCAGGGTGGTGAAGACAATACAAAAGACTTTAAACTAAAACATGGGCTTTACTAGTTTATAGAGATATTTTGCAACTTTCAAATAGGTACATCTTATTCATTTGATAATTCCATAACATTTGTATGAAATAATGCAGCCAACGTTATAAATAAATTTCATAGAAATATCGTGAAATAATTATCTATCAAATGAATAAGATGTCGCCGTGCCGTGCCGTGAGAGGTTGCAGAAAAAAGACGTGAAGAAACAATACTGGGCCGTACCGTGCACTAGCTCTGCGACGTTCCACGTTGGACCTGAGTCGATCGTGATTGATCGAATCACTTTGATTCGATCACTATTCATTCACGAGTGATCGGGTCGGGAGCCACAAAAAGATTCGATCACTGAAATCGATGTTTACGCGCTTAACTCGATCACTCACTTTGTTTCGAATGACAAAATTTTCTATTTACACAGTGATAAAATCTAATCATCGTGATTAAGAATTTGAATTAATAACACAAAGGGATCAAATACTTTATAAAAAATATTGATATTAAAATTTTATAATACGTGTTCATTAAATAACGCGCACTCGACACAAATCGTACACAGTACCCAAAAGATCCGAGACCCACGTTGAGACCCGTTAGAATAGAACCGAATCATGTGTTGGAGTGCGGCTCAAAAATACTTGAGACTCGCGATCGATCATTTGATCGAATCATTGTGAGTCGATCACCAACCTAATGGGTCGTGATCGACCCGGGTCGCGGGAATTGATCGATCGACACAGGTCTATTCCACGTTGACGACGTCTCGTGACGTGGAGATGTGGACAGACTCTAAGTAAATCGCAAGCGAGCCGACCGGCAGTCACGTGGGCCGCCGCACGCGAGATAGCGCGAGTTTCCCGCGCAAAACACAGCGATACTTACCTACGTAATATTATCAATAAAAATTTTGACTAACGATACTATGGTAGAATATTATAAAGTGGTTAGATGTCGCAGTCAAAAGATATGTACAAAAATGTCTTTTATTTAATTAGGTAGAAGAATTAGAAAAAGATTTTTATACGATTGTGATAATAAAGTGTTGAAGAAACGGCTGAGCCACCAAAAAAAATATTCCACTTTGCCCACTTTGTTTTTTTTGTTCTCCAGAAAATAAAACTTTATAAAACTAATCACACGATTCAAATATTTTCGATAGCTTTAATCACCATGAGTTCAAAGTAGTTAGAAAGAAAACATCGATCATGGCATAAAACTAAAAAACATTTAAGTGGGCGGCACTTCATTGCATTAAATTTATAAATAATAATAATTAAGTCTTAATTAATTTATCAATTTTGTTTAAATATTCTTAATTTTTTATTTTAACATTATTATAAATGTAATATTAATATTAAATGTAATGTTATTTTAATTACTAATTTTGTTTAATTTATGTTCTTACTATACAACTCATATGGCTTCGCTAGATGGCGCATTTACGCAGTGTACATGGGAATCTCGTTTCTCGGCACGCGTTCGTAGAGTATGTTTCTTGTCGCAGATTCTAAAAGGCTAATAATAATAATTCTAATAGGCTAATGTAACGTAAATATTTCAATTTTTATTTAAGAGTGATGTATCTGTTTAACTAAAATCTAATCTGTGCCCATGTTTAGATTTCATGTCGTATTGTCGTCATCATCCTGTAGTTAGTTTTAAAATTGAATTAGACGCTACTGATAATCCACTATATTTTTCCAATTGGCAATTGGCAGTAGATGCTCTAATACGTTAGTATATAGTTTCACGCTATTCCCAATTACTAACTTATTTTATTATTTGTGGAAATACTGATCAAAGCGACCCCACAAATAAAAATAGCTCTCGTAGTTATCCGGTAGATCATTCAAGACATCGTTCTAGCACAGTTCTGTTAATTAATTCCATGTATGCATGTGTATATAAAATAACCAACAAAGAGAGTAGGTAGCATTAGCACCATACAATCTAACTGTGCATCCTAATTATGTATAATTATAAAATTATTCACAAGCGTATAAAAAACAGAGACAAAACTGTCGTCTACATAACATTCGTTTAAAAGTTACTAAAAATAAATAATGATCACCGAGTCTCGGAAATAGTATCACGACTAAGCAGGGTATCAAACCACTTATTTAATTTTTGTTTTGCCTGCGTTCACGGACACCCTTTGATGATCTAATAATACGGCATTACACGAATATTTGCTACGAATTAACTATGATTATGTTTCCCATATTTCTTAACCACTACTCCGTCAACTGTAGTCAACGTAGCGATACACCTGTGTCGTCTTTTCCTGCCACAAACCCATCTGGTCCTCTGAGATAAGCTGCTTGCTATCCTTTCCCGTATAAAGTTCATACCTTCATAAATAATCATTGGGTTCCCTCGTCGCGATGTTACATACATCGGCTCTGAAATAATTCAATACATACGATAAAGAACTAAAATAAAATAAAAAAACTGATGACTTCAAGATCAGAAAACATACTAGTGCTGCCATCTCTCGACAACTTAAGCAAAATAATATAAATAGCCCTTCAAAATATTCTAATATCAACGTTTGAGATGGTAGGCAGTTTAGTTACGTTTGCAAAAAATATTATTTGTATGTTTTAATTAGAATGAGTTTCAGTTAGGCTAGGAAAGTTATTTAATTTTCTTTAGGTTAGCAGATAATACTTATCTTTTGTAATTTCCAAATGAGATTCATGTTTTCACTATATTTTTCTAACGAAATAAAATAACATTACTTATAATAATAATTGTTCGTAGTTTTATTATATCCAAATTCCTTTTATAAAGGAACACTAACACGTACTTAACATTAAATCCACACGTCTAGCGCCATCTACCAAAAGTTGTACAGACAAACAACGTCTGCTTAAAGTAGACGAGTTTTCAGTGTCGAGCCTACGCCCATTTAACGATTGGTGGCGCTACATTCTACTCATTCATAACTTTTTACCGCGAAGTAAGCTACCCAGCCGCCTGGTACTTAGAGTGTAGAGTACTACATCATTATTGAAACTGTTCAGCGTTGCTATAGTAACTTCGATCTCTTTTGGTGGGAGGAATGTTACGATAACAGGAAACTTCCCTGTTTATTACTTTGGATACAAATATAATCGATGTTTGGCTTGTGATGTTGTTGTCCTCGTAGATACGCACGTTTGTGTACCATTTGAGATTGCGTGTCGACGGCCGCGGCGTTTACAATACACGTGGAGATAAGGAGTCGATTCATTAGATTTTTTGCTACGTCATGCTTATAATAGGTAGCACCTAGCTACTAAATCTCAATTTCCTTAATTTAATGATTCTGACGATTATGTTTAGGTAGTTCAACGTAAACTACTTCATATATAAATCACAAAATGTTTTGTCCGAAATTACAAAACTTTATAATATTGCTTGATTAATTTTGGAAAAATAAGTGGATCTTACTACAGTAATATGATGAAATATTACAAGGGTCTGATGATATACATATTTCTAAACAGATAGCATTCAAAATATGTTATTTACAGTAGTCCATAACCATCGCTGAGCTGTGAACATGTTGAGAGCCAGCAGTGGGTACAAAACAATAAGTCTAGATAACGGATTGTGATGTGAACGAGCAGATGACGATAATAGCCCGTCGGCATTCTCACGGAACGCTACACGCGTCTCGACTGCTTTGCATGCAGTTTCTTCACAATAAAACATCCAGAAGAAATCTGTTCCAACCGCTACAACACTAGGAATTTTCTCTACTTGTTTTACTTAAAATTCTTCAAATGTTATGTATGTAGATGGTGTACAATAAAAAACTGTTAATTGTATAATAGATTTATCAATTATCTTGTTCATTTTTATAACCGTTACTCGAAGTTTTATTGTAACCAATTGTAGAAGTTACCTAGAAAGTAAAGAATAATTATGTGCGAGTCCGCTGACAATGGCATGCATGAAGTCCTAAGGAAATAGAACAGATTTCTTAGTAAACGAAATCATATAGAATATTGAATCTAAGGTCTCTGAAAATCTTAGTTAAGGTCTACAAAAAACTAGCCACAACAGAAATAAGTAAATCAAATATCTAGAGTTAATTCCCGAAACTGGACATTTAAATCTAGCGGTAAATTATTTAATTTAAAAATATACAGTATCGTTGCCAGAGATAAGTTTGTTTATATATCTGTCTAAGAACAACAGAAAGCAGATGCTCCCTTTGACCTAAAATATATAAACAGCACCTATCGATATCGGTTATGTATTAAAAAAAACTGTAAGTACTTCATTGGGAGTGAACTGTAATAGAGTAGGTAGAACATATATACAAATTACAAATAATCCTAAATAAGAATTTAAGTTACTAATAGAAGTGATGATTTAAAATTTGTAATCATCTGAGTCAAAAAATGCAACCAGTTTTATGATGGCTAGGCAGAACTAGGTAGGTAGTGGAAAGGTGATATCTTCATTGTTGTTTTCAAACCACACGGCACCGTTAACAACAAAATAGAGATCTGTTTTTTTTCGAATCACTAGTCTCATATTTTAGCTAATTGATATGATTGTGTAAACAGATAATTTATATTGCGCTATCTCTACCTATAAGTACAATAAGGAAATATCTGCTTATACATGACTTTTAAACTATTTTGTTTGTTCAACGTGTATGGTAGTCTTCTTTGAATCGGATGAGCATCTAAGGAAAATTAATTAATGCAGTGATTCAGAGCAATGATAAATTAACAATCCTAAAAAGTTGTAGAGCATCATTTAATAGGTGTAAAAGTTATCAACCTACAACTTGCTCAATTTAAATCCCACAAAAAATAGAATCACTTAAAGCGGCCAGCCTTAATAGACTAGGCAAGCGATGATTAAAGGCAGTTTGTTCACCGTAACGGTACGCAGAATGCCTGAGTAGGGTATTACAGCAGGTGACCACGAGGCGCGCAGGGTAACTACAACACCCAACTCCACGACGACCGAATCTCTTTAATAGCATTCTACGATTAAAATATTAGCGTGTTAAACTCCATTTTAAATTACAGCGTCATTTATGTTTTGATGTAAATCTGTCGGTGTTTTGTCTACGTTTATACCACAGAAAAGATGCATTAGGTCAATACGTTTATTTTAGTCATGCAGCCCTAATTTTAAAAAATATAAATATCTTACTTTGTCTGGAATTGAAAATCTGGAATATACAACATCATATTATTTATAAATAGCAACAGTTCCTAATATTCTAGGAAAAACGTTTTGGATTATGGCAAAAGGATTCGTAATAAAGAAAATCTGATTCTACTTACATCAAAAAACCAAATTAATAACAAGAATATGTATTTACAGAATAAAAATATATAATCATTTACCCACACCCATAAAGACACTCCAATTGAGGCAATTTAAATTACAATTAAAAAAAACTGCTCATTGATAAAATGTCTCTATAGTATAAAATAATATTTTGATACCAAATTTTATTTAATTATAATATTTGCTAACACGATTAATGGTTTGACCAAAATTGGTTCTTTGTATTACATTCAATTTTAGAAATTTCAAATTGATATTGAATCTTGTACTTTCCTATTTACATTTTTCTATTGTATTTCTAATGATAATGAGGTAATTGTGTGAATTAATATTTTTGAAATTTCTACTACACACACATACATTTGTGCTATCACATATCACATGTAAACCACAATTCCTCAATAAAGATTTATGATTATGATTATTGTACTATCTTTGTTTTTTATGAGCGTCAGCGTCAGCTCCTATTTAAAAATTAGTAATAATGTATAAAAGGTTGAATTATGAATGTAAATTATTAACTGACTTAATTAATCTGAATTGTTGTGTTTATAACGTAAAACAAGGTAGAATAATCATTACAGATTAAAGTAATGCTATGTTATGTATGTTATGAGTTTATGACACACATATTCAAAGCTACAAAGACTTTACCCCTGCATTTTTACCTGTAGATACTTTGTAGATTGAGGGCTTAAGCTAGAAAAAATACGGTACACCACTTATAGCTTTCTATGCCTTTGAGCCGACTCTGAATGAAAGGTATCTAAATTCCAGACAGTGAAATGATCGTACGGACAAAGCCGTTTCGACTACCTGCCCATGCTAGACCTTTGAAGCGCCTAAAAAAACTTTTAATAGAAAATGCTTTTAAAGCAGGATGTCTAGACGTTCTTTTTTTGATTCCCAGAATAGGCAGGTAAAAATCTGAATAATCTTCCAAACTTTTGCTAGTAGATAATATCAACTTAAATTTTAAAATGTGCATTGAAATTTGATTTAAAATTCATTTTAACTAATTCAAAAGGGCTTTTGAGGAACTGAACCACGTTTTAATGTGATTCAAAATTTCAAACCATGTTAGAAGTCAAACGAAACAGGTTAAAAATAAACGAGAACTACAAGTTTGAGTTCTGTGGTTGTGCCTTAATTCTAGGTTCAAAGACCGCTCTCTGCGGTCATGAGTGTAATCATGACAAACCTATCAGAGATTAAAATGCTTTCACTTCATTCGAAACTTTGGTCAATACATGCCTTATTCCACAGCAATAATAATAAACACATTTGTTTATGTATCAGTAATTACAAAATAAAAACTTCAAAAAAATCGAAATAAAAAATATTTTTGTTGATATTACATTTATTCGTCTTAAATAATTAAATAATTACATGGGAAAATTATTACCTTGAATAAAACTTAGCAGGGCGCTGGGCGCATATTTTTGTACTTGATCAATACTGCGATTATTATTAATAGGCAAGTATTAAGAACGTAGATACTAATTGGAGGGTTCGGGTGACGGGTGGCAGGGCAACTCCCTAATATTTCTAAGCGACGACAGGTACCTAAGCCTAGTACTGCCTGATGTTACTACTGTATTGAATAATATTTAACTATATAAAATGACGGAACATTCGTTACAAAACATTACAGATTACTCGTTCATTCACGAATAACTTGTAGGAACACACACTCGAGCATTAGCTTTTTTTTTTCAAATTCAATGCGTCTAGTAAAAAGTGCTGAAGTCTATTAAAACATTTTATTGTGCTATCTAATAGGAATACCTATATGTATGGACGGTTTCTATTTTCGAAAGAAATGTAAGTGTACTTTCTTAGACAGCATTAGTAGTTAATGCTTTGCTAAATTCTTATTTTAAGTTATTTGCCTGGTTAGTCCCCAGTAGTAAAGTTATCTTATAAGGCTACATTGTAAGTAATTAAGTAATGTGTTGTTTGCGGCATAACGGAGTACCCAGAAGGCAACTGCAAGAACGCCTCGCGAGGATGCTGATGCGGCAGGAGGGTGCGTGCACGAGGGCCACCGTCACTCGTCGCCACACGAACATACACGCCTGCAGCCGCCAGCAACACGTCTCCTTCGCTCCTGCTATAATCACCAACATCTAGTTCCAGAAATTGTCTCAAGATGGTGGTGATGATGGTTTAGTGGAATAACTATGATGATTGCGATGAATACCAACAATTAATTGTATGCGAATTATGCGATCAGCTAATTATATTTATAGGTGAAAAGAAATGGCACCAAGAGTATGTAGATACCTATCTAAGTATAGTTTGAATATCGTAGATCTGCGTATGAAACGTTGTCCTAAGTTTTTATGTCTATCTCCTCAAAACAACGCAACGGCAACGTTAAAAGTTCCTTTATGGGGGCCATTAAGCTCGCTGGAAATGTATTTGAGGAGGCTGTAATGTAAAAACGACTTTATTATTATAATAGGATGTTATATTTTGCCTGGGGGAGTTAGGGCATCGGGAGTGGAGTGAGAGGGGCTAGAGTGAGATTCTGGGGCTTTATTGATTGGGAGTCCCATCACCAGAATGCGCGCGACGCGCATGCCTCGCGCGGGCGGAGCGCGGTGGGGCGCCACCACCGCGCGCCTTCCCACGAGACATGGCGCGCTCGGCTCCCACCAACCTACAGATCAACCGGCAGCGTGGCCTCCGAACCTTGTACCTTAATACATTCAATGATTAACTTTTAAACGTCTTAAGTTCAAATGTAAGTTGTAAAAAAATGACGACGATAGTAAATATAATTGACTTCCCGTTCCGATTTTGACAAAGTTTTCGAAAACGTCGACCCAATATTTTACTTTATTATTCCACAAAAATAAATCCATTTCAAAATAGTTTTCAACTAGAAAATAGGCTATGAATTAACAGCAGAATTGTACTTAGTACAATAAAAAAAAATCTTATTATAAAGCACGTAATTACACCCACGGAGATTAAAATCAAAATCAGAAGCGTAATCACGTGCTGATCGCACGTCTCAGTCAGTGGCGTTGCGAGGCGGCCCCCTATCATGTAGGTATCTAAGTATATCATATTATTCATATTCATAAATTTATACAATTGCACGCTGCGTTATGTAGCCAGCTACAAACCCGGGAGCTATGAGCCATTGATTTTTTAAATTTCCCACCGTGGGTAGACGCACTTTAGCCTCGAAGCACCGCGAAGGTTTATTGCGCCGCTGTGTGTCGCGATGACGCACACAGGCCCGCAGCGGCCGCGAAGGGCGCCGCGGCGTAGTACGTCAAAATTAGGGCATACAGGGCGTAACTAGGCTGAGCGCGGAGATGGCAGGGCCCGCCCATGCGATCCCGTACCCTGCCGAACTTTCTTCTTTCATAACTTTGTAGGTTGTATTGATCCGTCACAACTGCGCAATTCATGTCTTTCCGAATACACCCGATACTGCAACGCAATATCAGGATATTGTTATGAGATGGAATGCAGAAATAAACATATATATGTATTGAAAATTTCTAAATTAATATACTTACTTAACAAATATGTGGGGTTTTTTTACCCAATGCAATAAGAATTTAGTACCTAGGTAGGCACAATAAAATGTGATTTTAAAAATTACCTATGTATAAAACTTTTTAGAATAGGTAATTAATAAACATGACATGAAGCTATTTTGGGACATATAAATTTAAAATAAATAAATCAGTAGGTAGCTTTACTAATGATAAATAATTGTTTAATATACCTGCCCTTTTTATTTGCTTACAAACGTAATATTGAATTCACGGGAAATATCAAAATAAGTTAGATACAATATCCCGTTGCGAATTATGTTTGACGTAGTACTACCTCCCACGCGGACCGCCTCTACAATCATCCGACGCTTTATACGAAACTTTACCGTAGGTTGAGGAGGTAAAGTACAAAGTGAACTGGGGCAGTTCTATCAATGAAAACGCCGGTACTACTGCCGTAGCGTACGATCCCGGCCCACGTGAATTTCAAGGAAACACGCACAATGTTTGAATCCTTTAATAAAACTCCAGGCGATTACAAGAGAATTCTCGTCACTCCGGAAACAAATGTGTATTTATAAATCAATAATGACCTAAATTATGTATCAGATACTCACGCTAAATCTAAATTAAGTGCAGTGCATCTCGTACTCTCAATATGAATGTAAAAAGGACAGTTATAATATGACATTAAGAAAGACGTGTTTATTTTTATTTTTTGTTAAATGTGATAGAATGTAATTCTAAAATTGTGAATGGTTCTTTAAAAACTGTAAAAACTCTTTTCCTAAACAACGTGTAGATATAATATAACACAAATACTGATAAGAAAAGAGTTATGACTTGCTCATCAAGATGAAAAACCAACCCTAAAATAGTGAAAAAAAAAACCGTTACTTTAACTTATATTTTAGTGCAATTGCTGACTTTTATTCACGATTTGAGGGTTGGGTTCTTAGTAAAGCTTGTTCAGTTCATGATTATGACTACTTTGACCGCATTTCAAGATTTTCGCAATTAACAATAACACGTTATATACATTTAGAGAAAGACATAGGTACACTAAGCTTTAATTTAGATTTAGTGTGACTTCAGAGTGAGGGCCATTAAATATTTGTTCACGTGTATTAATTATACACGGGCAATTTACTTTAAATAAATAACACTTTCATAGTGTAAAATTAGAAACCACTTTACATACATTCTTGTAACCATTTTGCCTTTTACATGGATACATGTAAGAAATATAAAATATATTTATAATGAAGTTTTTATTAGGACACTTGAACGATACGGCAAACATTAAGATCCTACATTCATATATAAAGACAACGTCAAACGAGAACTTGCGCCCTATTACTAACATCACTATTATGCAGGCACTTGATATTATCAAGAAAGATAGTCGATCAAACTATGTTTGCAACAATTTCATGTGTAAACATTACAATAATATAAAAAAAAATATACAAAAATTAATACTAAATTCGTCATTACCTTCTATCTATTCCATTTGTACAAAAAAAAAACATGATAGTCATATAATCCACACGTGAAATGGCACAAAAAAATGTAAAATAATATAAAAAAAAGAAAAAATAAAATGAAAAAGGAAAAATAATATAAAAAAGGAAAAATAATATAAAAAAAGAAAAATATACAGTTGCATAATTATATCAAGATTTGGAAGCCCATTTACTTTGCTACCTATACCTGTGGTAAACATCTTTCCGTCGGACGTATTTCCCGTCGGGGGTGAAGTAGTAACTTGGGGGTCCGTGGATGTGACGACCCCTAACGAGGAACAGCACGTCGCCTTCGCCAGCGCGGGCCGGAGCGGTGATGACGTCTGCGCGGCACCCGGCCATGTCGCGCGACGAGCAGTACCACTGCTTGCGGCCGTGCGCTTGCATGTTCTTCAAGTAGAACGTGTAACCATCGTGAAGGAGCAGGGACTTGCCCGTCCTCGAAGGCACGTACACAGCTGGCGCTGCGTCAAAACCATCAATGAGGGCGGACCGCATCGACCAAACGCCCGTTTGAATTGAATTCAAGCGGATTTTTTATCGACCGTAAACCGTCTAAGACTATCTACTTGCACTATTAGAAAAATATTAAAAGGTTGGCACGTGAGAACGTATAAATAATTTATTGATCACATTAATTAAATAATATAAATTATAAAAAATCACAATAGAGAGCTATCAACTTACTCGTATGACAAATTTTTTTTTGTAATGTACATGCGTGTATTTGAATCTTCTGAGCATTATGGAAATCATATAAATTTTATGTTCTATCAAATAGACACTATAACCCCTAGTGTAGGGTACAACTACAATATACAGCAAGTAGTTATGTAGGAACTTGATATTCTCGTAACACTTTGTATGTTTCCCTCTTGTCATACTCCAAAATCAGCCATCTTACATTTGTCATTTCAATGATTGCAAAAATAAAAACTGTACGATCTCGTCTTTACTGACGTATAATCACAAGGCTGTTGGTAATTAAAAATTGTTAATTTTCAGGGTTGATCAATGCTTTCCGTGGGCACATCGGCCGAGGCACGCAGGGCGAGCCGCTCTCCGTACAACCTGAATAACTCGTGCAGGTGCAACATGGACAGGTGGCGCATGCCCCGTCGGTCGGGCGCACGCGCTCGCGCCGGTCAGCGCTCGTGGTTGTGCGAGCCCGCCACCGCGACCACCTCGCGGTTGTACGTGCGCAACGTCGCGTTACATTGGAACTTGTTCCGAGCCGCGCAGTACCACAGCACCTTCGGCTGGTTCCTATATGCATTATGAGGCCGGTACATGTACCCATTCAACATTAGCTTTGGGTAGCCCGTCTGACCGTATATCACTTGCACTGAAATATAATTTTAAAGTTAGTCACCGGCATCAGTGTCATTTGGTAATCGGAACTAAGCAAATTGTATTAAATAGATTCTTTTGAGAAGTTTAAATTTTATTGTGCCAAAAAAAATTTAAACAAAAAATAAAACCGACTTCAAAAACTGAAAAGGATAAAATAATTAAATTTTAGTAGTAGGCACTCATCCCCTAGGAACATATTTTTGGAGTCGGTGCTTTACTATCTATGGTTTCTGGAAACAACTTAGCACCAACTCCAAAAATATATACCTAGGGGATGAGTGCCTACTTACTAAAATTTAAAAACATATTTTATCCTTTGCAGTTTTATGGAGTCGGATTTTTTTTTGTTATTTTTTTTTACAATTTTTAGTGATAACTTTTGAAGGTCAAAGCTAGATGGGTGACCGTGAGCTTATATTGTTTTCTCCTATCGTATCATTTCACTAAAAATTCATAGGATAGCAAATATCCGTAACTTCGCATACGTAGACGACTAAATTTTTACAGTTTTTTCGATTTATAAACCAAACTACCCAATGGATTTTCAAAAATTTTTTATGGGACCAAATGGGAACTATTCCGCATCGAACAAAAAAAAATCATCAATATCGGTTCACACAGTCAAAAGTTCTGAGGTAACAAACATAAAAAAAACATACAGACGAATTGACAACCTCCTCCTTTTTTTGAAGTCGGTTAAAAATAGCGAGATGTGGCAAGTTACAATTTTCTTTTAACAAACCATGTAACCTAAGATAGGACAAACTTAAAACCTTCTATGCTAAATGAGATACGAATACGACACATTGAGAACCTATTTTTGTAATACTGCATTACAAAAAAAAAGAAGTTCCCAATGACGGCCGCACATTGTCATTATAACGGATCATGGTACTCTCAATGTCAATGTGTTGCACTGTACTTGATCTGCAGCTATTTGTACTTGCTTTATTGCAACAAAACACCTACTATTCAAGATTTAAAAATAAACAATTGGCGATTTTATCACAGCAGTACAACAGACAATGCGGACAAACTTTTACTGATGAATTCTTATTAGTTATTGATTTTTTTTAGTTTACATTTATAACAAAAACAAGTACAATTTACTCATTTTACCCGTATGGCACAGATCTGGATAATAGTAAAATGATTTTTCAACGTATATAATCTTAGCATTCAATTTGGCGGTAAAGGGTTGAAAATAGGAAATCGTAATTTTTCCTTTTTTTAACCCATCCACATAATGGACTAGTAATTAACTACTTATGTATTAGGTATAAATCACTACAAAGATTAAGGTCCACGGTACCTAAAAAAATAGTACTGAAATTTAATCATTTCTACAGGAAATGCTTGTTATGTTTGCCATATCTTGTCCTGTGAATATACATATAATTTAAAATCGATACGTCTTTTTCGCAAACTTTATTTCTGCTTTTTACATATTTTTTCGAAACTTAAATAAAATACGTAAGTAGGTACCTAATAACTTAAGTTTTAAAAAAGTGGCACAGAAAATAAATATTTTTAACATACCGAAATGTTACAGAGCAATACTTCAAAGTAAAAACTATTAATATTCAAATATATGATCTAAGATTAAAACTACATAATTATCACAAAATACGGAGAAATCACTGCAAACATTTAGGATATAAAATATTTTGGAAAATATCCAACCAGACAAATGATTAAAAGCAGTCACGTTCCATTTCCGAACATTGGTGTTGAATTAAAAAGAATTTCATTCATATAAGACTAATTTTTAAAAATTAAATCCTTTTCTATTCATTACAAAAAAAACTATTACCCACAGCACTTATGATTTGGAAGGCAAAACGAAAAACAAAAGTAGATAAACCTTCAATAAAGAAGCGGAGCGGATTTTTGTACAGATGTGCTGTCGCATCAAGCGTAACAGTTTGACCTTGAGATTGCCCTTACTCCGTTCGTAATAGAGGCGGCTTTCGTAGTTCAAATAACACTTATTCTGCTTTCGTCTGTACAAATTATTATACGCAGCAAAATGAAATTGTACATATTATATCAAATGGTGTTGTTGTTTCTGCAGTAGTGTTTGCAAATGGAGAATACGGCGTGCTTGCCTGCAGTGTGCATCCGCGCGCCGCAGCCGCGCGCGCAAACCCAGCGCCGCTTGGAGTTGTAGCATTCGTCCAACTTGTACCAGTAGCCGGCCATCTTCAGCAGAGGACCCTCCGGCCGCTGCGTTACTACTGCCCAGCCACGAAAACCAACACATCAATCAATTAGCCTGCTAGACAACTTCATAACTGCATGCAGATTTTCTGAGAAAAAAAGAAAGAAACCGTCTTTGGACAGTTTTTTAGAATTCATTGACCTCAAAATTTTGTAATATAATAATGACACAAGTAAGCTTTCATTGGTGCTTAATTTGGACTACATAATTGGTGTGAATATGTAAAAATTACTTATTTCATACTAATCATGGTATCTGGGTATTTCAGAAGTGCGCGTGGATTAATGTTTATAGAAAAAAAAAGTTTAAATAATCAATAATATATTATTTCATGAATACAGGCACGAAATTAAACACTTTTTAACTTACAAAACTAAAAAATATAAATAGTAAATAAATATTTAGAATTTTATCTGCGTTATATTTTTTGAAACAATAAATAATGTAAAACTTGATTCACTAAATCCTGAAATAGAGCCAATTCGTAGAAATAGATTATATATATATGTAAACATATTGATTACATGAAAATCCTGATTATAACTAGAATGCATGACACGTTGAAAGGTAAATTAGTTTGTCGTGATAATTTCATATACATACGACTCTACAAAACGGTTACAGTACTTACCTAATTTAATGACCTACATGCGCTCTTCACTCGTTCTACTGTACAAATTATGGGCATCTACATCTTTATCATATATAGGCTCTATTATAAAACTATCGCTTGTATTATTTTATTCATAAGCTGGTACATCATTATACCTACGTATACTACGTCTACGGCTAAATACGGATCGTAAATATTGGAGTATTTCGTAACATCGTCTATCAGTCAGTCCGCACACTACAACGCGGTTAATAAATAGAATTTTATAAAAAAGCATCAACAAGACGGCTACGCTATAATTAAAGCTATATAGTTTGTATACATAACTTCTAAACATTTGGTAAGAGAATATTGCACATCCAGATCATATTACAATGATTAATAATTTAGTCATTTTACTTAAATATTAGCCGCTAAGGCATTTGGTGCAAGGCGACCATAAAGCGTCTCTAGAACCCTATCATGTTAATCCACTTCCCAACTAATGTTGCTATCTTACAAGTGGAAATTTTATTAAAGCCATTTCAACAAAATTTCATGACTACCTGAACGCCGACCTCACTGTGAGCGAAGCCGGCATCATTACGTTCACTCGTAACATTACGATTTATTTGGCTTTAGTAAAATACTTTTCAATCACGATTAAATCATTTCTAAAAGTCTTTGGTATATCTAGTCCAATAAATAGGTTAAATTAAATATTTAAACTTTGAATCATTGGTTCATTGGTCAGTTTACATGTCCTTATAAATCACATAATTAAAGATACAAAACTCGACTTTAGCTCCGCTCGACATGCATCTGAATCACCAGCCCAAACATACAACGTAATAACAACCCTTTACACACTCAAGCACGCGTATCGATTACACGTGAATATTACAAGCAACAAAAACAAATGTAAAAGCAACAATTGGCATTCACGAGGAAACTGAATGAGTTTTGTTTCTTTGAGGACAAACTTGTCATTTATTAGGTTCGAAATGAACTATCTAACAAAGCGACGCTCCTCGACGCGGTCAGTGGCTTCCGTCCAGCAGGCCACGCACGAGGAGGTCGCGCCAGGCCTAGAGGAGCAGCGCCGCGTGGGGCGCAGGCGGCACGGGAGGCGCCGCCGCCGTCACTATGGGCACCCGCCGCGGCGCCGGACTCGACACAATTTTGTACTTGCCCATAGGATCCACTTGGAACTTCCTAGAATCGTGTTTGGTAGGGTTATACGTCGCTGGGTGGTTGTGTGACCCACGAAAGTAAACGAGCCGCCCGTCTCTCAAACACAGCGCTACTTGGCATCGTTCGGCCTTTTGGTATGATCTGGCACACCTCCAGGTGACTCGACGAGGGTGCGAACCACCGTCTTCGTAGAATATATGCCCGTCGGCGACCAGGTGCAAACCACCCCGCGCAGATCGAATGTAGAACCATCCTGAAATCGTGAACACTTTAGTTCTCTTTTGCTACCCATGATTACTCTGCTATAAATACTACAGGGAAGCAGTAAAGAAAAGGATATAAGAGTTACCTGATTGTAGTCTTTATCACCAAAACTACCTCGATACAATTTTCTAGCAAAATATATTGACTTAACATCTAGTTGGTCGAATATATTGAATTCAAAAATTTCTAGGTGGCTTTGGGCTAAGACACGGAAAATTACCTCTTAATTTATTGCATTCTGGTCTTAAAGAGATTGTAGATACCAAACTAATAAGGAAGGCAACGTTAATAAAAACACTAGATACATCAGCGCAATATAATCATTTCTTTGTACCTATACACAAGAGAACACGTCTCCATCTACCATATCACTACACAGCGTAAACATTCTCCATTCGACAACTGCCGCTTATATAGCTACCTTTACTCCATAATACTTTCTGGGTTAAAATAATATAATAAAATATCTTATCACAATAAAAATAATACTTTAAAATAATACTCCGAAGGTTAACATAATATATCTGTCGCCGCTATCTGATTAAATTCTTAATTGGATACCTAGTCCGTTGATTGAACGCCGACATCCAATTAAATGCCTAGGCCGATAGTTAATTGAACTAGACTCACTCAGCGTTTAACAACATGGCGTATTGAAAGTCCGCTCAATTAGACGCTTGGGCGCATAGTCTAGTACTGAAGAATTTTTGTCTTCGCTATTTTATGACCACTTATAAATAACCAAAACGGTTTCGGTTATAAGTGGTCATAAAAAAATAACCCTGAACCTAGCACACAAAAGCTCTTCGATTCAAACGACCCGTCTGGGCGTCCAATTGAATGGCTAATTTAACCAGACGGCTGACATGACGTTCAGCTATCTAATTAAACGTTGCGCTCAATGACTTGGCTAGTTGTTTTTCAGCCATTTCATTGGATGCCGGCGTCCAGGCAACGGCCTAGCCGTCCAGTTATGTAGCTAATTTAACCAGACGGCTGCGACATATCTACGATCATAAACATGGTAAATTAACTGGTGTGTATCACGTGGTATTCTATAACATAATTCTTTGAGAAAGTACAGCCGAGGCTAAAATATTCCATTACAAAAATAAATCATTAAGTACTCTGAACAATCAAGATAAGTGTAAGTTATTCAAAATATTATAAAATATTATAAAACTAGTTCTCACTAAATAAAGATCTTACAACTACAAAGTATACAATGAGTATTATTATAAGTCGATTGTTCAATAAATGCACATTTTCTACTTTAACAAGTCGTTACGTAACCTAATATCGTATACATGACTTCATTTAAACGTCCCCCAGGCTAACAACATAACCGTATCATTCTTGTATTCGCCAACGAAACCAACCATACAGAGCTACGGCTCCGCTTCAACAATCATTATCTTTATGTACAAGTCCACGAATAAAATCGTAAAAAAATAATTTAAAAATAATGTATAAAAATACTTGGATATCATAAGAGAACTATCACTTTGTACAGTTAACTACACCTAAGGCCGCTTGCGTGCGGAAGATCTGTTTCGAGACAATACATTCATAATGTTCTAACAATTTCTGTCAGCTGCAATGCAGTTTAGTAAATCATGCAATTATGCATTAGATATTCAAGATACAAATCTGGATCATCGACCTGCAAATTCTTCATCTTTTTCTTGCCATATACCTATCGATAAATGGCAGGCATAACACGAAGAATTTGGTAAAAAAATACATATAGAACTGTCTCAATTGTTATACGCAAACGGCTGTTACCCTAAAGCCTATAAAATAATCGTATACTTTACACAGCGCAAATGTCTAACATAGGTTTACATCTTAATAATCTCTTTGGAGAATATCGTTATCGTAATAAAAAGATAGTATAAATGCAAACTAATGTTTGCAATTATCATGAGTATATTAATTATAGTTGAAATAGTTAAATACAAGCGTATTAATTGTTGGAGTTGTGCGCGTGGTCCACCGGCAGAAAGGCACAAGAACAAGATTTGACATTCCATTCAAAAAGAACAAAATTAAATCCAGCTAAAACACACAATACAGTTCCAACAATCTCTTGAGATCAAAACCTGTGCCAATACCAACAACGTTACACTCGCCGGTGGCCATCTAGATGGTAATCAAAAATGACTACAAGCCAATGTTTCCGAGTTTAAACCGACAAACTCGTTAATACAATTTAGTTTACTAAAGTAAATGAGTGTACCATCTATAAAATCCTTCTAATTTCTATATTATGCCATAAATGACCAGATTCTTTCAAAGTTATTAATTTGACTCTCCAAAATTTTCACCGATATAACTTCCTTATTGTATCTAACACTTAAATTTTACCCAGTTATTCAACATAATATAAGCCTTATAAACATCAGGGGTTTACTTGATTTTTGACTTCTAGGAATAAATGTGTTGGTATATAAATAATTGAAAATTGCATTAAAACATGGGTCTCAGGGGAGTAGCGCGTACTCCACATGTGTGCGCGCTGTTCATTTGTACCACCCGTAGACCAAAAGTATGGACTGCCGCCCTGCAGCGTGGGTTCCGTGAGCACCGCCACCACACCTTACCACTAGCAGCTCGTCCGTTAAAGCAGAACCTGTGCGCGCCAACTTCAATCGCTGGTTTCCCACGTTTGCTCAAGCAATAACGGAATTGTCCAGGAAAACATGGGAATGGAAACGGTAGACCCAAAGTCGGAGGAGCATCAACGGGGTTTCCTCCGCCTGTAACTAAAACCAATCCGATTAATAACCATGTTACATTTCTGTTCATTAATTTATATTTATCGCCTTCAGTTAAAAAAATTACAGACTAAACTGCGGTAATCCTATCTCTATCTGTGGATAGAACATTTAAGCCGGGCCTTAGTCAATCTCTCCTACTTATGTAGGTATCAGAAAAAAAACTATAAAAAGTTATTGTAAAATATATTTAGACTAGAGTCGAATTTATTACATATTCACTAGCCGAAAAATTTTGCATCTTATGTATACTAATTATGTAATTATAAAAGTGACAAATAACAATACAACCAGCCTTGTTAGTGGTTGATGTAGCCAACACACACTCGAATCACCAGGAGTACATATTGTATAACTCTCGAGAAATCCTTTTATGATGGAAAGGAGCCATAACGCCTTCCTGCTTTGCTTACAACAAAATAGTTCAGCTGCTCTATTGCAGAATGATGCTTTCCGACACTAATATATCCTCCTCACTCAATACAATTGTCATCTCTCAGGGCTGGACTTAATTATGTCAGCAGAAACTATTACTATATCTTACATAGAACCTCAATTTATAATGTGAGGCTACGTACGATTGCCTACCTAATATTTAATATTTAAAATTTTTCACAACAGGCAACTTCCTGTACAAACCATTTAAAATTTATTAGAAAAGATTTATTCAAAACTATTCTAGACAGCCCTTACTTATGTGGCGCCCAAAATCCTAACAAAATATTGAATTAAACAATGGTTCGAGTGATGATCCTCCTACGGATATTCCAAAATGTTCCTTAATTTTATTCTCACTCCACTTAATTTTATTATTACTCTTAGGTTTACGGTGGCGTTTCTTGTAATCATGGACGTGATTATGGCCTATAGCGATCACCCTGTTGAACATGGTGACAGCGTAGCAGTTGCAACCGTAGTCCGACTTGATGCAGAGCCACGTAGTTTGATTGTTTTGATTCGATATATTCATCTTGCGAAACCTATGCCCACCAATCACCAGCACCGGGTTTCCGTAACGGGATATACTCCAATACACTGCAACATACACAACTAATTGCACAAACGAAGAATTGGTTAGTGAAGTACAAACCGCATATAAACATAAAAACGTGGTATAGAAATATTCCGCTTTACTGTAAATAATGGAAATGGACAAACTTAACCGCCATGTGAATATGAAAAGGATAAAGTCTGTTATAGGTAAGTATATAAAATTGAGTAAAAAAATAAGGTTATTCTTAAAGTTGTATAGAGAAGGAGGTAGGAGGATGGAGTAAATAAATACCTACAACTATGCAAAAATTGGAACACAAGCTCGCTTCTAAGTAATTGGGGCGCTCTCAGGGGATTTTACTTCTAGCCACATGCTACACAAAATGCGACTCTGCCCAACTCAACGTTGTCTAGCATGTGATGACTGCCAGGAAACAATGACGCATCTCTTGTGTTATTGTGATGCCCTGGCTACAACCAGAATGAGCTTTCTAGAAGTGGCATATCCAAAGCGACATATATAGAGGGTACAGGCAGTTTCTGCCTAGGATATAGTAAGGCTAATCCCATCTATATCCTGGACACCGAAAGAGTAAACGCAGGAAAGATACAAAAGATACCAATGGGCTGAAGCGCACTGTGACTTAGTCATGGTGAAATTAGATAAGATATAGGCTCATAAACGCTCATAAAACCTTTCGTTCATTCAATTTGTTGTACGGCTTAAGACTCCCGGGAGCACATAACATTTAAAAACTCACTGTGTCTGAACTGTGTGGCTTTACAGGTGCACAGCCCGCCGGCGTTCAAAAACACACTATCTATAGTGCTTGATAGATGGATACTTCACAGATTAAAACATGATTTGATTCTCACTCGTGTACAAATTAAAATAAATAGTACAAAATGTTTACTTGTTACTTTTTTTAAACAAAATGTTTACTTGTTTACTTGTTACTTTGTTTAATTGTTACAAATTGACTTATAATAATATATTCCCTTTGAAATAATTTGTTTTGAATAATATAGCTTGAATGAGCGTTTATAAGTTACGCCGTCATTTCGATGTACGTGTTTAGGTTATGTTAGGGTAAATGATGATAAATTTGTTGTAGAAAAATAAGTTTATTCAGGACAAATCCGGAACCGCCATAATTTATATAACTAAGTATATTACAGTCGACAAGAAATTGATCAAATATTTTCAATAAAATATTTTTGATTTAGGTTAATAGTAGGTACAGTCTCAATAACTCAGATATTATTGCTATCATAGGAGACACAAATATGACACAACAATTAATTGTACAGTACAGAATATGACACAAAAATATTAAAGCAATGCATTGTAAATGTCTTTGTGACTTCCAAATTAATGATTCTTACAAAATTAAATTATTCCTACCTACCTAATTAGGTTTTTGAGGATCAGTAAAGCTAAACCAAATTCGATAGAATTCACATTGTTGTATAAGACATAGGAATGGTATATTTTTTGAATTATCGAAATCGGATCATTAATTACCGAGATTAAGCAGTAGGTAAACGTTACTATGAAACATAATGTCTAAATTGATTAAAATGCATTGTTTTCATAATAATCCTTTAATTTATTTTAATAAGTGTTTGAAATCATCACCATTTTTAACCGACTTCAAAAACGAGGAGGTTCTTTTCAATACAACTTTCAACTCGTTTAGGTGCGTAAAATTGTCTCTATGGTTGTTTGTAGCTCTTTGCTGGTGTCGCAACTTGTAACATACACTGCTTTACATATTGTTATCTGCGATAATAAGTATTATCTATATATGATTGTTATTGCTTACTTCTATAATCATGCTTACACTAATAATCAATTGAAAAGCCCACTTAGAATAAATATGTAGATACAAAGACGTGATAAACCTCTAATGGTAGTAATGGTGGTAATTTCGAACACTTACTAAAATAAATTAAAGGATATGAAAACAATGCATTTTATTCATTTAAGACATTATGTTTCATAGTAACGTTTACTGCTTATGACCTACACAATCGATATCCAAATAGAAATAGTGCTATAATTATTTTTCAAAACGTCCGGGTTCGATTTCCGAGCTGAGTACATTTTTTTTTAATCTGGTCTAATGGTCTTATCTAATGGGTAAGACCATCTAGCTCAGATCTAAAGGTCCGGGGTTCAATTCCCCGTGGGGGGTAAAAATTACTACTCCAGCTATACAATTTGTGGTAAGGCAGCGTGCTTACAACTGGCGACACGGTCGTACGACTAGCAGCGATCAGTCGCGTCATCTCGCATGTGACTACGCAGCACGGTGCTAATTTAGTTATTACATTATTAAATTTATTTATTGACAATAATCATGGATACAGATGTTTTTTTTTTTATACAACTAGATGACAAACAAGCTGACGGCCCACCTGGTGGTAAGCGGTTGATATTGCAGGTGCGTTGTCATCCTGAGGCCTAAGATGAAATGCCGTCCATGCCCAGTAATTACACTGGCTACCTTTCCCTTCAATCCGAAACACAGCGAACTGTTTCACGGCTGAAATAAGAAAGGCGGTGGTACCTACCCAGGCGACCCTACATATGGGTCTACCACCTAGTGAAATTATTACTGTATTATCCATTTCAGTGACAGGTAAAAACCACGAATGAACACTGTACAGTATGACTCCAATGCGGACGAAGCTCGCTTCAAACCAGTCGCTCGCACGCTGCACTCTGTTTCGTCGCTGATGGTCGCGCCACAGATTAATAACAGTAGTCGCGCGACATCGCCGGCACGCTGTATGCGCCATAAGCGAGCGGCGACCGTCATAATTACGTCATGCACTCCTAACCGCTACTACTAGCCGAACGGTGCATTCATTTCATCACCATCAGCCTATATACGTCGTACTGTTGGGCAAAGGGCCCCCATTTAGGAAGGCCTGTACCCAACAGTGAAACACATTGAGGAGGACATTCATTTAATTAATATACCTTGTTTAAGATTTTCCATGGACTTCAATTCTACATTCTAAAACAAAAACCGCATTGATCCTCAACTGCTAACTTAAATTACACAATAACACGATACAACACTTCAGATTTAGAGAATACTTAAAAATACCATTACTAGGAATGCATAAAATAGCAGGACTTGAAATGTATACTGCTTTATAGAATGTTTGAATAGTTTTATCACAGCCAATAAAGCCTAATGACTATGGCTATAACTGGGACGTGACCGCCGTGATCACTATATTACTTTCTTGTTTTATGCATCTGGTGTCATGACTATTTGGTTTTGAGTATTGGTTACCCTTTGTCGGCATGATACCGTTGGATATTTTGTCCGGGAGAGCTGGAGCATCAAAGTTGTCAGGGGTGAAGTTGGGTTCGTGGTTGTGACCGCCTCTGACGCGGATGAACCTCCCTTCCGACGTTGTTTGGACTCGACAGAGACATCCCTTCGTATCCTTGTCTCGGCAAGCCCAATTTAGTTTGTCCCTGTACTGATTGTTCACCCAAAACTTGTTGTACTGATATATCAACACGCTTTTCCCCGCTCTGGACGGCAAAAAGAACGCTGAAAAAAAAACAAATGCTATTAATATTTGTATTCAACATAAATAAATATAATATTACGCACTAGCTTCTATGTATTATTTATACAGACTCAGTCCACGTTTTTACTGATTACCAATTCTAAATATCAAGGATATAAATAAGTAGACGCCATTAAGTATCTGAAAATACATTTTACTTTAAAAATAAAAAGGGAATTTAAAATGATTCTACATTGAATTCAAACAATTAAATAAAAACGAGACAAGTTTTAAATGTGTATCATCTTCTGTGTGGTCTTCTGATAGAAGCGAGGCCTGGGGTGGTTGTGGTTGTTGTTCACGCCCACTACTTCACGCTTCTTGTTGGTGCGTGCTGTTGCGGTGCATTGAGAAGATCTCCTCCGTGAACAAGCCCAATACGTGGGGGAACTCTCAGCGAATGAAAACCCGTCTAGGATCAAACTATATTTACCTTTGGCCGTCGGTATGTACGCTGCCTTAAGCAAACCTACAATAAACATAAAACCTGTATGTTTTGAGACAAGTCACGTTAAAGAAGCTACATTTGTTTAACTTAATACTAAGTACTCAACTAAATATTATTCATTTAAATGTTAAAGTAAACGAGAAGTAGGTATTACATAATACCTACTGATGCGCCAAATTTTTTTACGTTATTATTTAAATTTAATCGAGGCTAAGTTTGTAAAATACAATAGACAAATTAATGCAAAGACACTGCTCAAATTAATTAGTGGTGTTCATGTTTATCATAAAAGAGAACCACGTCAGTGCCTATTGTGTAAATGTTGGCTGGACATGCGTTGCCTTTATGGGAGCACTTCCAGCGGGTGCGGCCATTGGGGAACTCCTTATCTTTGACGAAGGAGTAGGTCCCGCAGCAGATAATGGGATCCGGTTGCTTGGGCATGCGGCCGAATCGGAACTGCTCCATCCCCTTTTTGCGGGGAGAATCTGAATAAAACCTTATTATTGAAACACAACATGGTAATTCGAATCACAATATCTATTACGTACTTCATTCAGAAAAGGACAACAACAAATCTGAGTTTTCACTGCGAGAATACCTATTTAAACAGTCATAGTTAATTTAACACAAATAAAAATCTAGTCTTTGTCTCACCCATCAAACTCAAAATATATGGAAATTGTATTTGATAGATTAATTCTAAAGTAGCTTCTAATGTCTTAAAGTAGCATACTAATCGATAATAGGTAAAAAATAGGTAGGTAGGTAGGTATAATAGGTAAAAAAGTACACAAAGAACGATAATTTTAGAAAAAATATCTAAACTAGAAAAAAATCATTCCTGGTGCGGAAGCCGAACCCCCGACCTTTCAGAGTTACCGAAGACTTGAGATGACACCCTGATTAACCCTAGTTTCGATATTGTGAAGGTAGACGTAGATTCAATAACTCAAAAACGAATAGATTAAAAGATATTCAAGGGGTTATTTCAAGTTTCAGTCAAGCCCAGTGAGTGAACAGAGCAGTCACCATTTGTGAAGATGCAATTTGTGAAGATTACCGGTTCGCCCCAGGACATTATTGTTTTTTAGTTTAGATGTTTTTCGCATTATCTTACAAAACATTTATTAAAAATAAAATCAAAGAAAAATAATAACAAAAGGATATTAATCTGTCAAGCGGCGTTATACCTCTGGAGGTCTACGACAATTGAAAAATCAATTGTGTCTGTTGTATGATGCTTGACGGGCTAAGAGATAATGATATCTGCATCTTTGTACCATAAAACCATATTGAATATTCAGTTTATGTAAAAGAAAACCCGTGTATGGTTGAGACTTATTTAATTTATCTTAAGAAATAATACTCTTGACAAATTTAACTCTTTTTAAATTCATATGTGTGTAAAGATATCAAAATGCAATTATTATATTTATATAAAAACAGATAAAGTCGTACTTAAATATTTATAAAAGGAATGTTTAATACATCAATATATTTAATTGACAGTGGTCCCTTAATTACAACAAAGGCACTTATTATTACTCGTTTCAATACAATTAGGTACTTAATATTACAAGCAACGTTAATATCATAAGTACTGTATAAAAATTATAATTATATGTTTTATTAACAATAGATACTTACATACTAGTAATTCTGATGAATTATCTCAACTTATCACAATTTCACATTGATTGCAATCTTAAGTGTCTTCTACTGCTTTCATACCGAACGTCCTCAAAAAGTGTTCAACAATATTTCTGAGCAATGTTTAATTCACAACTTTTAAATAGTACGTATCGAAAATCTTGATCTTCTTATATAAACTATTAATAAATCAACCTCTTTTATAAGCACCAGTACCAAAAAGTAGTATGGAATGAAATTGTGAAACAATAAAAACAATTATACTTACAATACGCTTTAACAATGATATGCGCTGCTGCGCTTATACCTAAGATAATTATTGTGCATCACAATATTAACTGACATATAATTACAGTAAGTATCTACATGCCCGCCTCTTCAGAGGTACCTACACCTGACTGCTGGCCGCCACTGAACGTGTATTGCCAGATTCCAAAGACCTGAGTTATATTGTGTTATAAAATATAAACATAGGTACAGTACACTTAGTGCCAAGCGGTAACCATGGCCCATAGCCATGCTGTATAAAATCAAGTGGAAGAGTAGTGTTGGTAACATGTTAGGTCCCTACTCCCGATCCAAAACCCTACACAGAAGTCCAACAAAATGACAATAAACCAATGTTAATTTTGAAAAAGGCCTGAATATTCCCTACAAAATGGATATGTAAAGTCCTGATAATCTAATGTTTTGTTTAAAGTTCATTCATATTTCTAAATATCTGTACATACTGTAAAGAAAACCTACTACTCCCAAAGCACAAATTACGACTCGGCTACGACCGTACCGCTATCAACGGCAGCTGAGAGCGGTGGCAGTGGGCGGCGAATATACTAAAATGTTAGGAGCACGTCAGGACCTGCAACTGTCAGCGGCAGCGGTTTTCACATAGTGGTTTTCTGCAGCGGCGCTTTGAGTTAAACACTCCTGAAATTTAAAGAATTGTCGAAATACGTCCATCTTGTTCATTGCCGCTAAACTTCGCACGACTATGGACTTAGCGGCGAGCGGCGACTAAGGGATAATCTTTTTTTTTTTTTATACAACTAAATGACAAACAAGCTGACGGCCCACCTGGTGGTAAGCGGTTACCGCCGCCTATAGACACCTGCAATAACAAGGAAAAGCACTTGATATAGCAGGTGCGTTGTAATCGTGAGGCCTAAGATGAAATGCCGTCCATGCCCAGTAATTACACTCCAATTGTGGCCACTCTCCAATCTCCAATTGTGGCCACGCAATGCCCGATATCCGTATCGGGCAATGTGATGCCTACGTGCGGAGCTCCTGTCAATGGATGTCCGGAAAGCTAGTGCACCTGATGTCATCTTTTTTTTTTTAACAACTAGATGACAAACAAGCTGACGGCCCACCTGATGGTAAGCGGTTACCGCCGCCTACGGACACCTACAATAACAAGGAAAAATGACTTGATATTCTAGGAGCGTTGCCATCCTGGGGCCTAAGATGAAATGCCGTCCATGCCCAGTAATTACACTGGCTACCTTTCCCTTCAATCCGAAACACAGCGAACTGTTTCAGGACTGAAATAAGAAAGGCGGTGGTACCTACCCAGTCGACCCTACATACGGCCCTACAACCTAGCTAGTAAATCACCTAATCTCAACGAATTTACTGAAAAAATGCGCAACGTAGTTATCCTCGTCTTAACGCGGCTGTATAAGAGACAGAAAGAAGGTATCGTCTTTCTGTCTCTTCTAGGTGTGTGCCGGAATCTTGGAGAGAGACCAATGAGTAACCGGTTCCCAAAAAGGGAGACCGTTCAGACCCAGCTAACTAGCACCCAATAGTTGTCACCTCAGTTCTTTGGTCATGGAACGGATCTTAAATTAGCAGCTGATCCGATCCTAGAGGATCACTCATTAATTAATGATCGACTGGGGTTAGTCCGAAACGTTCAACGGGTGACTTCTAGCGTATTTAATGCATGGTGAAGCTATTCACAAACGTGGTGAGTCAGTGGCTGTTAGCCTTGACATTGCCAAAGTCTTTGATCGGGTCTGGCACAGGGCTCTTCTCTCAAAGCTTCCGGCATGCGGTCTGTCTGCTCAGCTCTGCAACTGGATCGCCGGCTTCCTGAATGAGCGAAGTATCCGTGTCCTCGCAGATGAATACGCTTCGCGGTTCATGTCAGTAAATGCTGGTGTACCACAAGGCTCTGTTCTATCCCCCACACTCTTTCTTCTTCATATCAATGACATGCTTCCATTAGAAAACATTCATTGCATTGCGGAGGACAGTACAGTGCATGGGAGATATCACGGTCGTCTTGGGCTCGGTGAAACCGAGAGAGAGAATCTTACCATTGAACTCAACAGGGTGTTAACCCTTATATCTTAATGGGGCTCTAACAATTTGTTGAGTTCAATGCTAAGAAAAGACAAGAGTGCGCGTTAACAGCCAAAATTCGCCGTTCCTTCCCCTTCCCTCATTTCAGGGTAATACTCTTTCGGCACAGGGTACCACTCTCTCTCGGCAAAACTTGCTCGGTATGGAGATATGTTGCGATCTGAATTCCAGGAACTACATCGAAACCGTGATTAAAACAGCCTCATGGAAGCTCGGTGTCCTGAACAAGGTGCGTCGATTTTTTGCGCCTGACCAATTATGCCTGCTTTATAAAACTCAGGTCCGATCTTGCGTGGAATATTGCTCTTGTGCGATGGCTCCGCCAAGTACCTCCTCAGTGCACTGTACAGATTGCAGCGTCGTGCTGTCCGTATCGTTGGCGAAGTAGAGGTCACGAACAACCTTGCCTTCGCCTTCTATCGGTTATATCACAGAGAGTACTCTGAAGAGCTTTTTTACCTTACCGCACCTTCTACCTTCCTACTTAGGAGCACGCGTGCCGGCCTTCGGAGTAATCAATTCACTGTCTCTATTCTTTGACAAACCCCTTTCCATCTCAAAGAGTATCGGGATCCTTGGTGTTGACATCTCTAGTGACGTGCAGTTCCGTAGTCATTTAGCGAATAAAGTCAAACTGGCATCCAAGAAGCTTGGTGTGCTCAATAGAGCGCGGCGTCACTTCGGGGCAATGTCTGTTACTGTATAAGTCTCAAGTCAGACCCCATATGGAGCACTGCAGCCATTTATGGGAGGGAGCACCTAGATACCAGCTTGGACCATTTGACGTGCTCCAAAGACGCGCTATGAGAATTGTCAACGATCCTGAGCTCACCAGCCGTATTGAACCATTAAGCCTGAGGAGATATTTTGCCTCCTTGTGTGTTCTACCGTTTGTATAACGGGGTGTGTTCTGAGGAATTATTTGATATGATGCCCACGGCCTCTTTCTATCATCGCACCGCCGGCCACCGGCAGAAGTTAATCCTCACAAATTGGAACCAAAGTGGTTGCGTACTGTACGGTTTAAGAGAAACTTATTGCCACGTAAGCTCATGTTGTGGAATTAGCTCCCTGCAGAGTTTTTCTCAAATGAGTACTTTACTAAACCCATGCTGAGTTTCTTAAAAAAAGGTGTGAAACGGTTTTAAAGGGTCGGCAACGCGCAAGTGATACCCCGGCTGTCCTTCCTATAACATGGGTTCAATGTTATAGGAACGCATGGTTATTATGCGGCGAGAAAAAACACCTTTTTGGCCGGCAAGATGGAGGCCGCTAGAGCAGTGTCTGAATTGCGCTAGCTGTCGTCGCATATGGACACTTCTTACTGCTTTACACCAGGTGGTGTTGAGTCATTTGCCGTGCTTTGTATATAAAAAAGTGAATTTAATCAGCACTACAAAACCGCTCCAAAATCGTCTAAAATATTTTATGTAGAAAGTTACCGCTGAGTCGGCCCTTCCGCCGCTGCTGTCCGCACTGCCGTTATGAGTCGTGGTATGGCACTTCATTCGCCATAAATTTGTTCTCGCCGCTTGCCTTGCCCCGCGCCGCTGCAGAAAATCACTGCCGCTATCGCCTGACAGCGGCGACTTGTGTCGTGTTCCTGACATTTTAGTACATTTGTTCTCGCCGCTCAACGCCACCGCTCTAAGCTGCCGCTGATAACGGCGCTGATAGCTGCACGGTCGTGGCCGGGCCAGACGACCCGGGTGGATTCACCCCCAAGCCACCCGAGCAATGACTAAAATATATATTGTTTGGTTTGCAATAGAGTGAATCCACATGATGGCAATAAATGATTGATTGATTGATGAGTTTCGGTTTTTGTTCTTTCATAATAGCGTCATAGACATGTGTATCAGACAGCAATGATAGTCTTTTAGGCAGTCAGTGGCGGTCGCTGAACGTCTTCTGTGTTGTGCCTGAAGAATCTAAACTAGAGATAGTAGGTGTGTCAAATATGATCAAACTTATTTACGACCACATCACGATAACGATCGCAAGTTAATTTTGGTGGGAAAAAGCATAAGATCCGCATGATTGCAAGGATGCTCGTAATATGCCATGAGTACTTTAGAGTACCTATTTATTTTTAGGGCACATTATATAAGCTTGACGCAGTAACTCAATTAGGCCACTTTTTCGAGTCGATGACGCAAGCGGGGTGCGACCCTCACACTGTGAGGGTTAAACTTATATGAAAGTCTGTTAAACTTATGATTGTCTGTGAGGCTCATAGACAATCATAAGTTTAACAGTCTTTAACAAACTCTGCTTAGAGATCCTTTACGTGTCAGCATCAAACAGCAAGTTTGTATATCTTTATATACTTATAAAAGTAGTTGCGTTACTGCGCAAGCTTATATTGCATTATGATATTTAACTATACACGCCGTCACGCGTAGGCAACGCGTTTTCTGAGGACGCGTTACTCCAATAGCATCTGCGCTGAGACTATTTTCTGCCAACTTAGTACCTTCTTCAAGAATAAAAATGCATTAGTGATTGACTTCAGAAGATTGTAGGGACAAGGCGTCCATGACAGTTGATGTTACTGGCAGCATCTGCGGCGCAGGCGCATCGGTGTCGAGCTGCTTGCGGGCGCTCGAGCGGCGTGTGGGCATGCACAGCGCGCGTGGCGGGTGGTTGTGCATCCCCTTCACCGCCACCACGTTCGATCCCAACATATGAATACGCGCTTTACAATTGGTCTTCTTCGAAGTACACCTCCAAATCACCTTATCCCTCAGCTTCGACTCCTCGCAGAAAGGAAAAGTGTTCACCATCATTATTATCTTCCCTCGACGTGACTTGTGAAATTTTATACCTGCAGAAAGTAAAATTGTCAGTTAAATGTGGGTGGAAATTTTTAAGTGTCTCTTATTAGCCTTTACCGAAATGCGAATTTGTAAGGAGGAATAAAAATTTAACACTGTCTCCCTCAGTTTATTTCATAAAGTGGATATTTTTAGAAAAATAAATAAAACCAGCGATTATTTATAAGTACAATTTAATATGATTTCACATAACGTACCCCGTATATGAACCAAAAATCTTATGATTATAATATAATATAATGGTATAAGAATAAAATTACGCTATAGCTAAGACTTGTATAAGAGTAGTTAACAGTGAATGAGGTAGATAGTTATACACGTGAGCCGAACTGGGTCTGGTGAGGCCGGAGCCGTGGCGGTAGCGACACTACAGTTACACACACACCGTACCATGCACTACCTAAGAGATTCGTAATAAGTTAACAATATGAGCAAATATAGAAACATTACATGATTACTATTATGACAATAATTCAGACCAAAACATTCGATTACACTTGATTAAAGATTCATAGATATATTAAGCGAGGCAGACAAAATTACTGCTTTGTATGAAATGACTTTTAAGTATTTACCTAACATGATAAGAAACTCTTAGGAATTATACTTCAAATGATAAAACCGTATCTTAAATAATTGACTTATATTGTCATTGCTCTAAATTTAAAATATTTTATTTTATAATAATAAATATACAATTAAACTTACAAATATTTTATAGTAATTAATTGAATTACATTTACAAAAAAGACTATCGCCACGGCTAAAAAGAATATTCAATCATAATTTTTGGCCTAAAGTATTGATCAGGTACGTACAAAGATTAGGTGAATACTAAAGAGACATGAGCATGGTTATTGAATTAAAAGTAAGTTATACGATCGCGCGTTACGAATATAATTGGTAATGCAATGTTTACAGTTGAGCCGGCTTCAGTGCTCTAACGCAAGTACAGATCGCTTGATGACCGGCTGAAGCTCGGCCCAGCTCATAACATTTCTCCCTCGCTAATACTCTCCACACAATTAGCAGCTGTAAAACACCTATATGCGATGACTTTCTTTAGTATCGAACGTGCCATAAATTATTCACACGAGACCCAAAATAATTAAGTAAGACACCTAAATAACAATTAAAATTAGTAAAAATTTGTACTTAAATCAGAGTGGTAGACGTAAAAGCAGAACCACAATATTAATGATATTATTAGTTTGACGAGCAACAAATTAAGTATTACAAAAAACAATTAATAAAATTATATATGAAGACAACAGTCTCAAAAGTGCCTATTCATATTAAAGTCGCCAACAGTGAACGATCGAATACAAGTAAAAACTAAGTAAAGAGGTAGTTGAGTTCTCATAGTAACTAGAGGTAGTAAAATGGGCGCGCCGGACCCTGCGCGGCTGCCCGCCCCGACGCGACCCCTAAGCCTAGCCTAGCCTAACGTTTACAGCTATGACACCTTACTCGAGTAAAGCTTCTGAGTATTCAATCATGTATATAAAATTGTATAATTAAACTAATCTGTAAAACCCGTATAAAAAGTGAAGAGGTAGTTCATTGAGCTTAAGTACTTAAAATCAATCCTAAAGAGCACAACAACATCCAATAAAGTGCGCGCGCATCCGCTCATGCCCGTCAAAGGCTGAGCGTTCACCAAAGGTAAGTACTTCGTAATATTTCAACATTACCAATAGATAATGGAAATTTCTTATAGATTAAGGAGGCGGATATCTAATGGTCTAAGTAGCAATATTTGAAAACTTGTAAAGTTATCATATCAAAATAAATTAAGTATTTATAAATAACAGTCTGGGGCCCTAATATTGCTTGTAGCGAACCGAGTTTGCCGTATTCAGTCACCGACTCGTAGCCGGCGGCCGTAGCCGCCAGCCTCTCTCTATCACGGTTGACACTGGACTTTACTACGTTCTCATCAGTTCTCGTCCTGACCTGACCTGACCTGACCTATTGACCAGCTAGCTTAGTACCTGCCTCGGCCTCCTTAGCGCGACAATAGGATGCTGCATGGATCGACTGAGCCAATATTAAATCAAACGCTAAAATCGGCCGTATTCCGGATAATAACCATCTATCTACACAGTCTATCTAATAAATTATTGTACTTTTTGTACAAACCTGCCCTTCTTCCATAAAATCAGAACAGATAACACTATCCGTTTAATAAAAGAGGTTAACAGTCTTATATACCCAGTATCAATTTCATTGACAAGGCGACTGCTTATTATGTGAAGGACTGTAACCACATCATCAAACTAGATATTGTTAAATGTTTATGAATAAAGGACTTCGTGTTTTAGAATCTTTAACAAACTAAGAAGAACAATAGCTTATCAGATAGACTTTACTTGATATCGACACGAGATGACACCATTATACATACAGAGAGTTCTTACACATTTAACATTCTTAATCGATTTCATAAATTACCCACACCTATAAGGATTATATCTCGACGATACTTTCTTAACCTACTTACATACGTACGTGCGTACGACGTATCCACTGGTATTATACTGGTACTTCTGTTCCCTTTACTGGTCGCCGTAACATCCAAAACACCACAACATCCACTTACTGGTTAACATACATTCACATTACAGACGATAATAACCCAACAATAGCCGTTCTGATTCCTAAACGACACCTTATCCCCTTTAAACTTAAAATAGTATAATTAATTTAATCTACATAATTTATGCTACAACTCATGGGCCAATAGGCATTCGTTATTAATAAGAAATGCTCGATATTATGCATCGTTAAAATATTTCCACCATCGTGAACGTACTCAAAAGTACGTAAAATTTCAGAATACCGCGAATTAGTCTTCCTCGTTGCAAGGAGTATCCACGAGGAGGGGTTTAGCTGACGAAGCGTGGGATACCGGTGGTAGAGAATTGGGGGAAGATTGCGCCGTGGGTCCGGTGTTGGCAGTGACGGCTGCAGTGGCGTTGGCCGTAGCGGTGGCGTGCGCAGTGGCAGCGTACAGCGCGAGCGCGTGTTGCAGTTGCAACAACTGGTGATGGGGATCTAGAGGGGCGGGCGCGCGGTGGCCGCTCTGGTGCGGTGTGCGGACCACGTAGCGGCCATCCGCAAATCGGCGCACGTTTGGCGGCGCGTGGTTGTGAGCGTAACGCGAGCGAACGATGCGCTCGTGCCCCTCAGGGCCCTCCGTGTTCACGTCGGCGAGGCAGCGGGAAGTCAGACGCGATGAGCAGTACCACTGCTTGCGACCATGAGCCAAGTTATTCTTCAAGCGAAATGTATAGCCACGGTGGAGAAGCAGACGACCCTTGCCGGCACGGATGAAGCGAGCTGAAGAAAAAAGTAATACTTTATTAAGAGGTCACATAGGTACTACAATAATTACACTAATTGTAAACTAAGCTAGCACGTTTTACCTTAAAATAAAATAAATAAAATATGAGCTAAGATAACAAATAAGTACCGAAATAAAAATCTAATAAAATCCAACATTGGGGTTAATGAAACTACAAATAATATAAGTACGTAAATTTAATTTTAAATACTTTTAATGAAATAACCACCTTTCCTTCTACGTATTTATTATTCAGCACAATTACACATACACACAACTCGTTATTCCAACATTCAAAATTACGTCGAAGAAAAATGTTAAACAATGTTTTTTTTTCTCTATGAGACGGGAATGAGCAATCTTTGGCACTTTACAGTAAATAAAAGATTTGGCGTCCTTACAAAATAAATAATCTCAACATTAGTAAGAAATTATAGGAAGACTTGTCTGAAATTTTTATTCTATACATTCGATGATTTTACTAATCAAAATTTCATAATTCATGATCATAAAAATATGTACAGACGGCAGCACATCAAGTGTTACAGTTGCACTACATAAGCTACCTATATTACAATCGCAAGAAACCCTTCTTGCTTCTTGAAACATTTTTACCTCGAGAACACCCGTTCTCGAGGTCAAAATGTTACGCTTGATGTGCTGTCGACTTTACAATAAAATACCTAGACACAACGCACTATCATAAAATTCAAATTTTGGCACCTTACACTATTAGGAGGTAAACTGAGATCTTAACTAATACCTATCTTATAAATGTTTTTGGGAATAAAAATAAAATTTTCAAATAAATAATAGTTAGTGACTAGGTTGTTTGGGTACTTATTATGGCACAAAACATAGGAAACGAAAACGAATTGAGCTTTTATCGTTTTCACATTTGCCTTAATATTTAGTTATTTTTGGCACAATAAACAAATTACTTACAAATATAATTACTAATTTAAAATTTGCTACGGTTACAACAATAATAATTGATATGCAACCATTGAGGAGAAAAGTTATTTTTATTGCAACTGTCATTTAATAACGAACCATCCAAGCATTGGGGTCAAAATTGTCGAAGTCTAAGCGAGGGAGGCGGGGGAGAAGGAGGGGCGTTGGTATGTTGCCGGTTGGCGCCTGCTTGGCGGACAAGGAGCGGCGGCCGCAGCGCCCGGCGTGGTTGTGCTCGCCCACCAACTTGTGCAGTGTGCCCTTCTGCGTGTAAGCCTTACACCCGCAACCACCCATAGTACAACGCCAGCGTACCACGCCAGAGCGCATCGTGTGAGCGGCGTAAAAACTGCGTCCGCGTACCCACAAACGCGGTCTCCCGCCCGGTCCCACGCATAGTCGAACATTCTTATCTACAAAAAAAAAATACATAATTGAATAAAAATTACACACGTACGAGATGTATAGACATGCAAATGATTAAATTTAAAAACAATAAGTAAGTATATCAAAATTAGAATGCATTTTTTTTTATTTTTCCGCATTACACTTATAATTATTGCATAATTATCAAAAAATTTTGATTAAAAGGCGTTTACAGCAGTTTATTGCACTGCTTATTTTTCTTATTTACTTAAAAGATCACGCCACCACGAAAATAAACGTGTACATATATTTTTAAATTAATTCAATATTTATTATAATAATTTACTATAATATTAATTTAATACTTTTTGACTAGACAAATGTTAATATCATTAAATGTTATCTACTATCGACAAGCTTTCTCACAGGAAATACGCCATGGCGCCCAATTAACAACCATGGGAAACAAATACTAACCAGTAGCCATTTGGATATAAATTTAACTGACTTAATTTTATATAAGATAAATTGAGATCATTTCAGTGCAAAAATTAAAGTTTTCGCAATCAAATAAACGTTTTGTGTTCAAAATAATTCAAATGATGTCCCTGGACAGGGAGGGCATCAAGAAATCACGCTTACATTAATTTTTGTGCCTATTACATTTTTCTAAATACACAAGTACCTAATTATAACTATTTGATATCACTAAACACGAACTGTGAAATATTTACCTAGTATCAATTGTCGATCTTTAGTTAGACAATTCCATTTTTTTCTATGTTCGCCCTAAATCTTTTTTCTTTCTCATCGATCTTTATAAAAAAATCTATCAATCCATCATCCGTAGAAAATATGCATATGTGTACACACACATATGCATATGTCATGTGTGTATCGGTGTGTTAAGCAACACATATGCATATCTTACAATATTTGAAAAACAATTACGCATAAAACAGCACACTAGAAGTGTTTTAATAATTAACTACAGGCCCCGGCAAACATCTTGATTGCAACTGCTAATGTTATTTTTATCTGTGACAATATTCAGGATGTTTGCCGGGCCCTGTCTGTACATATAAATATAAGTAAATCACGGAGAGATTATTCGTCGAGCATTGCCTTCGCTTGCGCGGCTTGTGCGAAAGCGCGGTGCGTAAGAGTACGGTGCGCGGCTGCGGCGGCGGCAGACGCTGCAGAAGCGGCCGCGGCAACAATCGTCTGGGGCGGCAGTGCCGGCGGCTCATGAGAGTGCACATTCCCCAGCGCGAATATTTGGTCGTGCAGTGTGTGCGCGTACGCCCGGCACGTCCGCCGGGTGCACCGCCACCGGACCTTGCTCTTCTCCGGAAACACCTTCTCGGCGTAAAAGGAAAACCCGCCAAGTCTCATATGACGACGCCCCCGATTAGATATCACGAACTCGACTGTAAAATATGATTACCATTACTATCAGTTATAAGTTACTATTACAATAATAGATCATGCTTAGTGAAAGGGGTCTTGTTTTTAATAATAATAAAAGACAAGATGCCTTTCACGAGGCATGATCTAGATGTAGATTCGCCTTTGACAGGATAAATAAACGTCTCTTCCGGAGACAGACGAAATGTATAATGACGCTATTTTTAAATGGCTTGAAAACAAATGCATTTAAAATAAAACAACGTAGAACAGTTGATTGCGTTTTTTATTTGGCTATAGGTATTTCAACTTGAATGAGCCTCTCGATTTGAGTATGTTCGTCGAGAAGATTCGCATGGGGTGGATGGTTATGGTGGGCGACCCGAGAGAGCAGCCTGCCATCGAGCGTGAGTGCGCGCGCAGAACAACTGAGCCCACGGCTTCGGCATGTCCAGTATACGCGGGCGCCGCGACGCTTACGCGCCACATATGCGTACCCATCCAAAAGCAAGGACGGCGCACCTCGCCGCGTTACCGTGTATCTCACCTCCGGCGCTCCACTTTCTACCTCAACAAAAACCAACCACAAGAATACAAAAAGATGTTTTGTAGCAATTTTTGATAAAAAAAATACTATGAAAATAAAAAAAACGTCATTGATTTCTTCTTATTTTATTGAAGCCTTACATCTAATTACATTATTATTATTACTGCTTGATCATTACACTGCACTGCTTATAAGATAGTTTTGGTAACTGTTTTCACAATTTCCACTGTTGGCATAAAACTACGTTTTTTATAATAAGCTTGGCAGATAGATGACCACACTCCAACTGATGTTAAAATAAACTTGTAGTTAAAGCGTGAAGACTAGTGCTAGTGCAGCAAAAGTACAGCCACCCTAGCTGCCTTCACTCTTCCAGCCTGCAAGATGCTTGTTCATTTTCGATAAACCCGCAAAGAACGAATTGAGAAACACGTTAGCTTGGATAGAATTCCAATAGTAGAATTAATACTTAGTACTTATTATAACAGAGATTGGCACCGCAGACCGACCCGTGTATTTAAAATGGATTTGAGAAGGTAGCAAGATAAAAAATCCTGAATTCATTCTTACACTTCAAACACAAGTTAAAATAAACAACCACGGGACATGCTAAACATGTAAAACACAAATTCATTCTAATTTGCAGTAGATTCTCTTACTATACATATTGGAAAACATGTGTTAATAATTGCAATTTCATAATGAATGATAATAATTATTGTACAAGTTTCACTTTATATCGTCAAATTAAACATCAGCAGTTCAGCCACATATTTCTACTTTAGCTCAACAAAATCACACATAAAAGGACACAAAAATAAGGATTTACATCACATAAACTTTTTTGTAATTTTTTAATTCGCACAATAGTTTTATTCATAATGGTATGATTCAACAATTGCTAAACAACTATTTCTGTTAAAACATTCACACTAGAGCTTTCCGAAATGGCAACTTATCCTACGGAAGGGTAATTAATGCTCAAGAAGTAAAAGTTAGTACGTAAAGTCTAATTCAAATTAAAAAAACCGATTTCAAAACACCAAAAAGGCAATGTAGGTAAGTACTTAATCAAAAGAAATGTTTCAAAAATGTCTGGGTATCCGGCCAGGTCTATATACACTATACCGAAAAATAGGTAAAAATATGCAGAAGAGTGTTTAATCATCTTTGTTTTGCTTTGTTGCGTGGTACAAAACAAGAAATTTTATAGAACTGCAACACAGCCAAATAAATATTCATCATGGCGCATATTATATTGAATATTGAATAACGGTGAAATCGTCGAAAAATTTCAACTTTTGATCAAACAAACTATGCATGAAAACGTTTTATAAGTATTTTTCGCGGATTCATAAGATTGTTTCGATTTTTTAAGATAGTGTACATATACCTGGCCGGATATGAAACATCTCTTTTAAGTGTATCATTCTTAGTCGGTGCTCCACTTTTTATTTTTTCTGGAAACAATCTATTACAAAACCAAAAAAAACCTTGAAAATTTTATAAGTAGATAGTAGATACATTTAATTATTTTTGGCCTATTGCCTATTTTTAGTCTGATTGTTAAAAAGTCATTATTTAGAATTGAAGTTTTCACATTTCTTTAATGAAAATATTCACAATCAAAGAGAAACCCAAAAAAACCTTGAAAATTTTATAAGTAGATAGTAGATACACTTAATTATTATTTGGCATTTGCCTATTTTTAGTCTGATTTTTAAAAAGTCAATATTTAAAATTAAACTTTTTACATTTCTTTTATGAAAATATTCACAGTCAAAGATAGTTGAGTGACCGTTAGCGTTGCCGACTTCTCCGTTTTTTAACCGCTGTTTGAAATTTAATACATGGTTTTCAATATCGTTTGACTGTTTTATATCAAGGAGTTCTATTCTCTATCTCTAAAGGCGTTCTACGGAACACTAATAAAAATAATATGGGACCAATCCTACCACCGGATTGGTCCCATATTAATTTGATAGTGTACCTTGCAAAGAAAAGAGTTATCGAAATCGGTTGTGATTTGGCAGTAAACATTAAAAAATCAAGCAGTCTCATTGAGAACAATAAAGAACTTGTTTTTTTGAAGTCTTATGAAAAGGTGTAGTATTTATACAAAATTTACTATTCTTGTATAGTAGTATATTTAAGTTTTCGTAGTCCCGTCATAAACAAAACGTTTACTTTTCTACTCAATTTTGCAGGGAATGCTTACAGGGCCAATTAAAATAAATGGAACTGCAGTTCTAGACGTGAACTTTGCAGTGACTGTGATGTACACGACAAGTACTGTGCAAAACTTCGAATCGGCTTCTTATGTACATTCTGTATTACTATGTAGTAGGTACTATTTACATTTTTTTGTTTCGGCCATCGAAACTTCTTTTGACTATTTGAAAGAGCTCCTTGGAGGGCCGGCCTACTATATACGAATATTTTTGATGTTGATATAGGCTTAGGTCCATAATACAGTAAATAGTTTATTATTCTGTGCCCATTAGAATGCCTATCATATGTAACACCAATACAATTAAATTACAAACTTTACTCTGAAGCACTAATACGAGAAAAACTATACCAAACTAAATATTATGCACTAAAATATTAACAAAAGAGTTTATGCGAAACAAAATGTTCCCCAAAAATATAAATCTAAGTATGGTATGTCTTCAAAATTCTTATAAATTCGTCACACGGTGGGACACGTGACCACTTCACCCTCTTCGTATTTTCGAAGGATTTTAGGCATATGGTTATCGAGGTGGTTGTGCACAGGGTTGGTCACTCGCAACACGTTGTTCTTCGAGGTGATCCTTGCCCGACAGCGCTTGCCGTACTCCATGCATCGCCAGAAGGTTCTCCCGCTACGTACACTGTCCGTAACAAATATGTAAGGTTCGTAGATCAACTGAAGATGGCCGCTTTTTGTCTGAATAAAATGTAATTCTCCTTTAACATTGCTGTTGATTGGACCTACAACTAAAGAAAAACAAATGTTAAATGTAATATCATGATTTTATACAACAGGGGTGGCGAAACTCGCGGCAAGGTTAGCAGACTGCCTTTACAGTTATTTTCTTTTTGTGTATTTTTAGCAATAAAGGGTGCGGTCCAAGGATAAATGGTAGAGTTCTGACTATACTTGTTACTTTATCAATGTAGACAACCTTGGTAGAGTAGAGTAGTAAAAACTGGTAGAGTGAGTACTCGAGTCTGGTGGTAGAGTAGTAGCCAGTTCACTCTACCGTTACTCTACCCATGCACAACACCCTTAACGGCCGAATACTTAAACGATTCTCAATTTAGAGGACCACTTAAATATTTTAAATATACGTATTGTCAAAGTAAAAATGTGTATTGACAAACGAAAATAGAACAGATTCCGATAACAAATTAAACGGGATTTAAAATTTGAATGGCGATTTAGTATTCGGACGTTGGTATACTACCTATTTAT
This sequence comes from Nymphula nitidulata, assembly GCA_947347705.1. NCBI lineage: Eukaryota > Metazoa > Arthropoda > Insecta > Lepidoptera > Crambidae > Nymphula > Nymphula nitidulata. The sequence goes on from OX374626.1 coordinate 5,065,734, forward strand.
TTATATTAGAAAGATGGTTTAAGAGAGATAAAGTCTAAAGGTAAAGACGGCTTCGGCATGTTTTATTTATTTCTGTCCTAATTATTAATCTGGTGACATAATAAAACAAAAATTCCAAGAAAATATATTTTATTCAAATACTTTGTAACAATTTCTTCGTTGTACAAAATTGAGCGCAATCAAAGTTTAAGTTGGTTTTTAATAGAAAAATAAAATAAAATATTCTCATAATTATTCTAGTAAGTACTGATCAATGAAAAAAGTAGATGTAATATAAGCAAGGTCAGAAATTATATTGTATCACATCAAGTGTAACAGTTGCACTACGAAAGCCAACTCTATTACGAACGGCGTAAGGACGGCCTCAAGATCAGTGTTACGCTTTATGTACTGTCGATTGTACTTTCATACATATCAACCTACAATACTCAGCTACAACTATCACTCATTGTGCATTGACGTGTATCTGTCGCCGCCATCTGGTTTCATTTGCCGCTAAATTGGATTCCTAGCCCATTGATTAAACGCCGGCTTCCATTTAAATGCCTAGGCCGTTTAAAGACTTGGCGTATTGAAAGGATCGTTTAGTACCGATGAGTTTTGGTTCGGTCGGTGGGTAGGTTAATTTTTATGACCACTTATAACCGACATCGTTTTAACCTTGAACCTACCAATCACTCAAACAGTCACACAAAAGGTCATCGATCTAAACGACCTGCCTACGCATCCAATTGAATGGCTAATTTAACCAGACTGCTGACATGACGTTCAGCCATCTGGTTAAACGTTGCGCTCAATGACTTGGCTAGTTCTCCTTCCGCAAACTTGGCGTTCAATCAACGGGCTAGGCGTCCAGTAAAGCGGATATTTTTTGTTATTTAATAATATGCTACATATACTTAATTATTGATATTTCATCAACCAATGGAAATAAATCTTAGTGCCTCTTCACAGTAGCGTTTGTCCAACGAAGGCGTTCGATCAGCGTATGTGCTGGTTTTCCTGCTGTGGCATTTAACTCGCGTTGTCGCGGCGTCTGCGCTCCGCATACATTCATCGAACGCCCATGCTGGACAAACGCCAGTGTGAAGAGGCCTGTTTATCATCATCAGCCTATATACGTCCCACTGCTGGGCACAGGCCTGCCTTCATGGAAGAAACGCATGAGGAGCTTGGGCCATAACACAACCACGATGGCCCAACAATGCGGGTTGGTGATTTAAAGCGGTTGCAGTAAAAACCGGGACCAACGGCTTAACGTGCCTTCCGATTCCGAAGCAAGGAGGAGCTCTAGATTATAAATTTGATTGACCCATCCCGGGACCGACCTTGGCGAAAGTTGCTTTGTTTTCGTGATCAAAACCTGAGCGCTCAAACCATTACGCCACCGAGCACCTCATGTTCTGTAAAAACTGTATGTCTGTGAAACAAAGTTTTAATCCAATCGAAAATTTTCCATGGCCGTTTATTGGAAACCATTTTGTACACGAATAATGCATGTGTTCCCGCCTTCTTATAAAAATGGTACTTTAAAAGTGTGACGTGAAAAGACACTTTTTAGGCCAGCAAGGTGGAGGAACTAGAGCAGTGTGCTCTGAAAGCTGCATTCTGTATTCGCATAAGGACTCTTTTCACGGCTTCACTTCAGGATGTGTTGAGTCATTTGCCATGCTTTACATAAAAAACATTCGATTGAAACTTACGCTAGAAATAGTGGTCCAACGAGGGCTCCTCTCATCGCACTGATAAAGGTAAGCCTTGTTAATCAGTCAACAAAATTAGTCGATTTTAATGGTGATATCACCAATATTTTTTATCATATGATATTGTTGAGAACTTACGTTGTCAACGACATCCTCAACCTGTACTCGAACCCGTAACCACTCGACCAGCAGGTCATCTCTTTGTATGTTATGAAAATTGATTTTGGTTGTATATATATGGTTTTAGGCTAATATGGATCGGTCTGAAAGAATACATAGACAATAATTGTTTAGGTGTAGAAGACGACACTAAAGAACCTTTTTCATCGCGTTCTTCTCCTGTAAAAGTAAGCATCTTACCTAATACTCATTCGATTGAAGTATTTTTTATCCACTCTTCGGACTTACATCATGAAGACTGTCGTATATTTTCCGCCAAACTGTACACTGTATTGAAATGTGTTAAGCGCGAATATTTATCCGTCAAGCCGCAGAATACCGTTATATTATACCCCAACAATTAAAAATCAATTGTGTATCTGAGGCTTGACAGGTTAATACAATAACACAGAAATAAAATGAGATCAGAGATGCCAGACTGGCATCAGTCCCCCTTTGCTTTTTCAATTAGGTCCGCAGTAAAATAAAGTAAAAAAAATATTGGATATCAAGCAAGGCCTAACTAACCTAACCGAATAGATAGCCGGTATTTGTAAAAATACCTGTAATGTTAGATACATATTTGAATAAGAAAAACTATTTATTCATTTAAATTTATCAAATAAATAAGATGTTTTTGATAATAAGCCCGTATAATAATTTGTCCTTGCACATTTGTTGACATACACATATTTACTATAACTAAAACACACAACACAATACAGAACCAAATCATTTATAGTTATATTATATAAATATAAACATGTATAGCAAACACACGAACAGATTTATATGTATTTTATGTTGAATCACTTTTACTTTATTTTAAATTTTATTTTTTCTTGTGTACGTTTGGCAATTTTAATCTCATAATAACCCTTATTCCACTAATAATCATACTTTTCGAATGTAGTGAATTACTTTGGTTAAAAAACATAACTTTCTATTACTTTGGTAGTCTGTATAATCTTACTTGAATTAATAAATAACAACATTTGTTTAAATGCATCTAAGCTTGTGCAAGTTTATACCGTCACAGTGGGACGGATTTCGCATTTGCGGACGTAGTATTTTTTGTACAATATCATTATTTTCTTTAAGGCAGTCGATTGTCCTAATTATATTAGATGTTGTAAGAACACTTTTGTTGTAAATGTTATAATTTACGAAAAATATTCACTTTTAAAAAAACTTGTATAGATCAATATCTATTTTTCTCTATAAGTACCAAGTCTTAGCAGATCTTGGGTTGGTTTGTTGTGGTATGAATCTACTTGTGTTTATGTATATCACTACCACACACACGGTGAATTTTTTTTTCGGGTCAGTATGGGGAAATTCTAAACTATAAGAGATAGAGAAAAACTTTCGTAGGAACCGTGATCTTAATTTTAGATAAAATAAAAATGGTGTTGAAAAAAATTTTAAAATCTTAATTGTTGTCTGTCTTGATTGTGTTGAGTGAGGTGTTGTCTTGATTTGGAGATATCGGTTTTTTTTAAAAAAAAAATTTGTTATTTCGATTGTATATCACTATACAAACCAAAAATTGTATGGAGACCATAGGTCTAAAGTTGCTAGAAGTTGTAAAAATTGCTTGAAATTAACATTTTACTATCTAATTGATATTGGGCCTAATTCTGGGAACACGCTTTAATTCTAAATTTAAGTACAGTATATCTCTTTCTCGCAATAAGTCATAGGAAAAAGATAGCAAGAATCTGTTTAGAGCTGTCAATTAAATTTAGATAGATTTCATAGAAACCATAGACAATTTTAGACGGCATGTACGGAGGTGCCTCCTAAACACTGCATTTTAGCACGTTCAATAAGGTCGAAAATTGAATGCACCTTTCTAAATGTCAATTTATATGACAGCCATCCTTTTCGTATTCGTTTTGAAAGAAAGAAATAGACTGAACTTAAATTTAAACTTAGCATGTGTTCTCCAGAATTAGGGCCATTGATGACTCAAACAAATCAAAACCAAAAATCTGCCACTTGCCTTAATCCCACGAAGAAGTGGAGGCCATTTTGAACAATTTATAAGATAGAGTTGGTTTCGCGGCCAAAAGTAATTTTGTCAATACCTATAACCCGCTATAATATCAGAGTTCAATTTACGTTATATAATAATAATAATAATATTTACACACCTATTATCTAGCCCAAAGTAAGCATCATTAAGAGCTTGTGTTATGGATACTAGATAACGGAGAAATAATGATAATAATATTAGAAATATACTAAATAAATATAAACATCCATGACTCGTAAACAAATGCTCGTACTCATCTTACAAACATTTTTTCCTACCGGGATTCGAACCCGGGACCTCTTGACCGAGTAACCTGGGGTATAGACCACTCGGCCAGTCGTCGTTATAATCAATAATAAATGAAGCAAACGCTTTATAACTAAATATTTTTCAATTTTATCATTATTTTTATCAAATTCGTACCAATTAAGCAACTAGTTTTTAACAAAGTTAATTATAATATCAGTGATTTCGTTCATATTGTTTGAGTGAAATAGATAATGCATCTAGATGTACGTGTCCTATTCTAATCACAGAGTACGGCAAATTCTATCCATACATTTCTAGAAGAGATTAGACACTACTTTTGTCTATGTTTTATGAATATTTTTTTATAGGTATAACTGGATGACAAACAAGCTGACGGCCCACCTGATGGAAAGCGGTAACCGCCGCCTATAGACACCTGCAATAACAAGCAAAAATCACTTGATATTGCAGGTGCGTTGTCATCCTGGGGCCTAAGATGAAATGCCGTCCATGCCCAGTAATTACACTGGCTACCTTTCCCTTCAATCCGAAACACAGCGAAATGTTTCACGGCTGAAATAAGAAAGGCGGTGGTACTGGTAAGTACCTACCCAGACGACCCTGCATACGGGCCTAAAAAAACCCAAATGGGACTATGAATATTATTATTATGAATAATCTGTTTTCAGTCTAATTTTATACTGATTGTAACCAACTTGCAAGCTTAAAAAATATTTTCTTTTTCTTTTACCTTAAATAGTTGATTTTGGTAAGTACATTATTGAATCTATTTCCAAGTCTAGAAGAATCCAGTTATGAATAATTTCAAGTGTATACTAACGGTGCGATGTATCTTTTTTTGCAATTTTCAAATATTTGCGATCGGTACAAAACAGTTTGTGAATAATATCGAATTATTTGTACTTTTAAAAAAGAAGATTCAATCCTTTTCGGATAGCGTTAAATTTTGTAACATCTAAAACAGGAGCTTGGCTTGCAATTGAATGAAAAAAATACTGTGAAATCCTTAAAATTTTGTCAGAAGTATACTTGTTATATGAAAAGTAGATGGATTGCTGCTAATCGTTCTTTTGCTAATTTTCTTAAAGAACGAAAATTGCTTAGGAGTTCCCATAGTATGGCCTAGTTTTTTCGCTACTGAAGGAGAACAAGTTGATTATATTGACTTTGAGTCATCTGACAACATAGAAAATCTACCTCCTAGTATACATGGAAGCTTCTACTTTCTTTACTCCGAGGAAGCCATTCGAAGAACTGATCTCAAAACAAAAAGGAAGTAGTATTCAAACGTATTTTAAGTAATTCCTTGTCTCCAGAAGAACTAGCAAGATCAACAGAACGAACTTTAAAGGACCATGGTAATGAAGATGTAAGCAAAATTTTAGACTATCTTTTTAAATATCCTGAAGATATCCATAAGTTTCAAACCAGATTAAGTGATGAAAATATATATTCAGCTGAAGAAGCTCTGGGTCTGTTGGTCTGATAATCATCAATAATAATCATAATAAGATGAAATGTTTATAAATACGTAGCTTTGCTGTTCCCACGGAATTAATTAGAACCTAGCATATGTTAGTTTATACCTAATTTTATCATCTATGCCTACAAAACTTCATATTTTATATGAACATAATTTGAAATTTCTTTATTTGTAAGCAAATAACAAATAACGTTTTTATAAAAACTACAATACTTATTAGGTAAAATATTGATATCTCAAATCTTTTGTATCCCAAGTGATCCCAACCCTGGTTGAGTCAAAATGCCATGTCATGTGCCAAAATTGGGCTATTAGAGCAGACGTACTATAACTTTTCCCTAAGAAATGGTAATACTAATTTTATTCCAGACACCCTCATGTCATGGATCGAGCGACCCAATAACCTGGCGATTAGAAATCCTCCAGAGGCGATCCGACCCTTAGGCTTAAACACTCGACAAGGTTCACAGCCCCCGGTTTTTTATTTATACAGATGACAAACAAGCTGACGGCCCACCTGGTGGTAAGTGTCTACCGTCTTTGTAATTGGAATTGCAGGTGCGTTGTCATCCTGAGGTCTAAGATGAAATACCTTCTATACCCAGTAATTACATTGGCTATGGTCTGGTTAAGCTGTAAAGGCCATATGGAGTCAACAACATCAGTCAGTCCAAAAAAAGAAAAAAACCTTAATTTAATATAAAGCGGTAGTCCTAAATAGTGCACTGAGTAATGAAGTAAAAAAGCAAATTAACTGCCAGAAGTGAAGTGCTACTGATCCAGAGCTTTTGTAAAACATTTCTAAAGTTATGGTCACCGGTCCTAGAAATCCTAACAGATTCTTAGATTCGTGCTATGTCCTACGGTTGTTTAGTTGCATGGTTTGACTGGTTCCGAAATATCTTAAAAATATCTAAACTATAAAGGGATGGAAGACTACATTCGGAACTCCGATGTCATGGGTAGAGGTAGCCGTAACCACTGATTCAATATTCGAGTGTGCCTTAGCTGTTGAGAAGAAACAAGCGGCATACCGCGCTTGGATCAGAGGATGAGCTTGTGGGGATCCAAACATTTTCTCACTGAAAGCAACCTATAACAATGCCAGCAAATCCTGCAAAAGGGCCATCATCAGAGCTTCATCTTGACTATATATGTATAATTCGAGATCTCAACTAAGCTTTGAACGTATTAATAAGGCAGTGAAAAAATATTCCGCACTAGTGTTGTTTGCAACTAAAATAATTCCAATTGACAAGCTTCGAGACGCATGAGGCAGTGAGAAAATTTTTCGCAACAGCGTGCTTCTCGACATCAACATTCGAAATATATTCCTATTTAAAAACCGGTTGATAAGTAAATTGGTATTTTTAAATGTTTGAATCTAAATCTAAACAGAAATGCCGGGAGCACAGTTATTAAATATTTGAAATGTGAAGTACACATAGTCCAATAGTTTACGCCGCGTGGGTTTTCATACAAACTTTCAAGTCGAAGATATTGGAAACGAACAAACCGATATAAAAGACTACATGCATAAGCAAGTTAGGCTAGTCTAATTAGGTATAACAGGGTTTTTCAAAAAACAGTCTAATAGAGAAAAAGCAACTTTTAGCTTTTTATACAAACCAAAATCGCCAATAAATTCTTTATAGACTTATTCTTAATTTTTGATTTTACCATTATTATAAATGTTTGAAAAATTACTTAGTAATCAAAATATAATAAAACTAGAAAAATTTCACGTCCTGAGGCAGGAATCGAACCCGCGACCTTTCGCAATACGGGCGACTGCTCTGACCACTGAGCCTCCCAGGACTTGGGATATCGATGTGAAATTCTTCTAGTCTATCTGTATTTTCGTTTATGAGCTAACGTCCACCCTACAATGTCGAAATATTCTATTTCAACATCCGAAACGAGTATTTTTACAAATACCTACTATTCGGTTAAGTTGGGGCAGTGCTTTCAAATATTCTTAATTTTTGATTTTAACATTATTATAAATGTTTAAAAAATTACTTAGTAATTAAAATATAATAAAACTAGAAAAATTTCACGTCCTGAGGCAGGAATCGAACCCGCGACCTTTCGCAATCCGGGCGACTGCTCTGAAATTTTTCTAGTTTTATTATATTTCTTTATAAACTTTTCGAAAAATCCTCGGACAACTAATAAGACTAGCCAAGTTTTGTTAGAATCGGTTTGTTCGTTCCCAATATTGTCGACTTTAAAATATTTATGGAGTCATACCGCGTAAACCCTCTTATGTGTCCGAAAGATTTAACTTACTACTCTTTCGAATCCTAAAAAATCCCTTATGTCTATCACAAAAAATAATGCTAACTAACAATAACATAATGTCTGTCTGTCTGTTTGTCGGTCTGTCAGTCTATCATGTCTGAATTTACACCAGTTGTAAAAGTTAAACTACCGAGAAGATTCCGCCAACAAACTCGTGTAGTCAGGTACATCAGAATTCTAACATGAAAAAGTCATCCCGCCCCGCACCGCTTTCGTACCACGCAATGTAGGTTCAGTCTTTTAACGTTGCATTGCTTTTCATAGAGGATGGTACCGTCAATACGACAATAAATTAAAACATGGGCCATATTAGTTCATAGAAATGGTTTGCCAATTCCAAAAAAATGGTTATTCGTTTAATAAAATCATGGCATTTGTATGAAATAAAACATTGGCTACATTATTTCATTGAAATGTCACGAAATTATCAAATGAAAAAGATGTTTTTGAAAGTGGGACACCATTTGTATGCACTAATATAGCCCATGATATTTGTTGTATCGACGGCATCACCTGTATACTTTCTTAAAGTTCCTATTGTACTGACGTTGTATAATAAATGCCGTTGTTACCACGAAATCTGGATATGCTGTCGATAATCGTATCCACTGTCATTGTCACAGCACTAGCGTAGTGTTTTGTGTAAAACGTTTTTTTTTATACTACGAGATGTCAAACAAGCTGACAGCCCACTTGATGGTAAGCGGTTACCGCCGCCTATAGACACCTGCAATAACAAGGGAAAATCACTTGATATTGCTCACATTAAATCACTTGAGATGAAATGCCGTCCATGCCCAGTAATTACACTGGCTAAAACGTATTTTGTTTGTGGAGTTGTGACTGCTGTGGTTAATTTTTGCGTTGTGTTGCGCCGACTTGCGCCTAATAGAACACATTATCTATGTTTACGAGATCTTTATGCTTACAACGTTGCATAAGTAGTTGTAATTGCATATTGGCGACACCGGAACGGAAATTATTTGGCAACTAAAAAATATGTCTCCTTGTTTCTATGATCTGAGGTTTAGTGCTCTCGAAAATATAAAACAATAGTAAACAAACGTGCAAGTAAAAAAACTTTATAGGATAAAATTTTTTTTTAGGATTGACCTTAACTTACGAAACGCACAGTTTTCTGTTATAATCGTATTACACAAAATGTGTGCACACAGCTTTAGGACAATTTGCCATACTTAGTTCTTATCTTGTACATAGCGAGTAACTATGTTGATTCTTGGTGCATACTTCATATTGTTATTCTCGTATGTTTCAACTTAATAAAGAATCATTCACCTAAGAGTTTAGCTTTATCTCATATTTTCTTGACCAGTATACAATACATGTATTGTAAATAGGCAATTAATTAGTATAATGAGGAGCTCGGTAGCGTAGAGGTTTGAGGACTCTGGTTCCGACAAAGCAACTTTCGCAATGGTTGATCCCGGGTTGGGTCAACCAAAATTTATATTCTCGAGCTCCTCCTAGCTGAAGGAACGTTAAGCCGTTAGTCCTGGTTGCTACAAACACTGTACCTAAACAGTGGTGCATATCTGATATTATTTTTGTAAATATAGGTTTGATGGAGGAGCTCGGTGGCGTAGTGGTTAGAGCGCTCTGATTTTGATTACGAAAACAAAGCAACCCACATTATCAGGCAGTGGCTATCAGGCCCTAATCTGATGTTCCCAAAGGAGCACGACCCTCTACCCGATATCCATCCGGGCGAGTCGTCAGTAGAAGTTCCAAAAATGAGGGCGCGTGTCCGAAAATGTTTGGAATCCTGGTCGCGCGTGAGTCCGTGTGCGGTTTCCAGTGCCGCCATCGGACGTGTCCTTCGGGTTGCGGATTAGGGAACGCCCCCTAGATATCGGGGTACCGGCTTCGACCGGCGCGGACAGCTACTGTGGCTGCCTGCTCTTTTCAAGGGCGGGCTTTGCACGGCCACAAAAACCCGTAGCCCTGCTGTGATGTGGGGTCGGTGGCCTGGCGCGTTAGCGTAGGGCTGCTAAGAAGAAAACCTCTATAAAAATCACCCTGTGGGGGCCCTTTGGTGCGCCAGCGGTCCGTTCTGGCGGACGGTGTTGGGAGCGGTTTCGCTCATCGCTGCTTTCTGCACTCTTCTGCCAGGTAGAGGGGGCATGAAATGCGGCAGTTTTGGGGACCCCTTGAGAGTCCAGCGGTTCTTCGGGATGTGGTATGGCGACCTGTTAGGTCGCGGCTGTGTTGGTCCGGCTTCGCGGGGCGTGCAAGCTCCTCGAGGCTCATATATGCCCGGATGTGCATCTTGCGTCACTTTGTGGCGGTCCGGTCTGTTCCTATCCGTACCGGTACAGGCCGTGGGCTTTTACGGTTTTGGGGCATACCGCATGGTTGGTGCCCAGGGGGGGTGACCGCCGCTATTCCTTCTGGGGCTCAGCCTCAACCTGTAAGCCGTCACCTTCTCCCAAATGTCTGTTTAAGTCCTGGCCCAGACGGATAATCGACTATTTTTGACTTTTGACCGTTGCCGGGGTCCTTTATGGACGGGGTATGGCGGATTAATCACTCCGCGGCACCTCGACATGCAGCAGGGGCGCTAGGGGTTCAGGCAATCCTTACTTAAACCCTCCCAAGCTTCATCTCCTGCGGTGCAGACAAATGTCCCCAACTTGTGTTGGGGTCGGGGTTAGTGATGTGCCGTTCCCAAATTCCCGGTCCCGGGAATATTCCCATTGGGAACGTTCCTGGGAATATTCCCAAATTCCCGGGAACGTTCCCGCAGAGTGGGAATTGGAATTTTAAATGAAAAGTATAAGTTTGTTTCTAAAACTTCCGTGGAAACTACACATTGAAATGAAACACTTTTACGGTTGAAATGCACGTATTAATTTGTAATCGACCCCATTAAGGACTTGGGAGTGTCTTAGTCCCGATACCTTTTGCCATTCCGTTCTTTGCCTATTCTTGACTCCCTCTTTAAGGACTGGCTTTATAAATCTTTGTGTCAGAGATATGAAGGGCTCAAGGCCCAAGTACTTGTTTACCGAGCCCTTCCGTGCCAGTTCGTCACCCTTCTCCTTGCCAAACACTCCTACATGACCAGGCACCCAGATAAATCAAAGTGTTATACCTACCAAGCTTGTTTAAGGCTCGTATGGCATTCAGAACTAGGTATGAGTTAATGCGCGGTGAGCTCAGTGCCTAGAGGGCTAACTGGCTGTCACTAAGAATATATATTGTTTGATTCTTAGTCAGCTGTTCAATAATTTCCATTGCACATATAACGTAGAATGATTGCATATGTCTCCGCCTGAAAGACAGAGGCAAGCTTTCCCATGCTTTGGTAAAACTAAGTGTCTTTGTTATAGACCCCAGCACCTGTTCCAGAGTCCATCTTTGATCCATTAGTGAACCAGATCAGGCTTCCGTTTTCCAGGGTCTACATTTCCATTCCTCTCTTGTGGGAATACTGATTTTAAATTTCTTTTCTAATATGTCCCATACCATTTGCATATACCTGTCTAGGACAGAAGTTTTTGCCCATTTTGTGTGTTCCAACAGAGGTTTGGTATTGTCACACAGTGCAGCTACTGTGAGTCTATGTAGCGCCTTCCTCGCCTCTGTTTCAATCACAATATGCAGCGACGGGATGTCTAGCAGCACCTCCATCGCTGCTGTTGGGGTGGTTTTAAACGCTTTAGTGATGGCTAGACAGGCTGTTCTCTGTTACTTGCTAAGCTCAGTTTTGCAAGTTACCAGCCTTTTTCTAGGCCACCAGACGATGCTGCCGTAAGTTATAACAGGCCTCACCATGGTTGCATAGATCCACTTTATTATGTTTGGTTTCCCCCATGTCTTACCGTAAGTGGAACGACACATTCCAAAGACCCTTTGAGCTTTCACCATAGTCCATCCACATGCGAGTTTCCAGGTTCCTTATCTAGCGTTATGCCAACATATTTCACCTTTCTGGACCATGATAGCTCCGTGTTATATAAATGCAGGGTTTTAAACCTTAACAGGTTCCTCTGCCCTGTAAAGGGGATTACAGTCGTTTTACTTGGGTTTACTGAAAGGTGGTTGGTGTTCCAGTTTCAATTGGGATGGGAGATCCTTTTAGAGAAAAAAATCTAAGAACAAAACTCTAGAAGGTGTGCAAATCTGCCTTTATGTATTGCAAAATGAACTAACAGTACCTATCGTTTGAACAAGATAATAATACGACATTAATACGTGGAATTTGAACCAAAAAAGTTTTTATTTCAAAAGTACAAGTGTAACTGCGTTTTTATCTATGTTTTTTTTAATTAAAATAATGAATAAATACTGTGTTTTAATTCAAATAATATCACACTTATTTACGTTTCCGGAGACTTGGGGAACGTGCCCATCATTCCTGGGAATATTCCCCGGGAATGTCGGGAATATACATTTTACTAGTGACCATGTTCACAGGCGTATTAAAGAACTGGATCAAAATAAAGGGGCAGGTTTTGATGGTATACCATCAATCTTTGCCGTTAACTGTGCTAAATTTATATCATACCCACTTTCTATAATATTTAATAAGTCTTTATCATCTGGTATTTTTCCAGAGGTATGGAAAACAGCCTTGATAGTACCTATATACAAATCGGGCGATAAAGAATCCGTTACAAATTATAGACCTATATCTATTTTATCAGTATTTGCTAAACTGTTCGAATCATTGTTATGCCCTCTAATATCATGGCATATTAGATCCTTAATTACACCAAATCAGCATGGGTTCTTCAAAGCTAGATCAACATCAACCAATCTTGCAGTTTTTATGAATGAGCTAGCAGTTTCTATTGATAAACGTATACCTGTTGATGTTATTTATACTGATTTTTGCAAGGCTTTTGATAAGGTGAACCATAAAATCCTTCTGCAGAAGTTGCACATGTTTGGTTTTGGTAAAAACTTTTTAAATTGGTGTGAATCTTATTTGTCTGAGAGGTCCCTGAGGGTTGTGATACATGGTTTCACATCTGAGTCCTTTTCTGCACCCTCAGGAGTCCCGCAGGGATCTCATCTAGGACCAATATTCTTCAATATCTTTATAAATGATATAACAAATTGTTTCTTGCATTCCTCTGGGTACCTCTATGCTGATGATCTTAAAATCTTAAAATCATTACCTACTGCATCGGATTCTGCTTTACTCCAGGAGGACTTGGATCGACTTGATGTTTGGTGTAAAACAAACAAAATGATGCTTAATTTGAATAAATGCTACCACATGCATTTCACACGCAGTAATAGTACAGCATTAAATAGTTACACGATTCAGAATACGCGACTAGTTCAGGTTGATATGATTCGAGACTTGGGTGTTACATTTGATAAAAAACTTAGCTTCAATGACCATATAAATAAATTAACTACTAAATGTTACAAAACTCTTGGCTTTGTGGTGAGACATTGTAAAGATTTCAAAAATGCATCGACTAAAATAAGCATCTTCAATAGCTTGGTTAGGTCCCGTCTTGAATATTGCAGCGTAATATGGTCACCATTTTACGAGGTGCATAGTAATACACTAGAACGTGTGCAGAAGCGTTTTTTATATCACTTAGCTTACCAAAGTAAAAAAGCTAAACAACTTTGCTCCTACGATGAGCGTCTGAAATACTTCCACATGAGTAGTCTTAGGCGGCGTAGGCAATATCTTGACCAGGTTTTTCTCTACAAAATTGCAAATGGCTTAATAGATTGCACTCGTTTACTAAACAAACTAAATTTCAATATACCTTTAAAACTTCCTCGCCGAAAGAGATATTCGCTATTTTCACCAGCAATCTCCCGTAGTAATCTTGGCTTAAATGCGATAATGAATAGACTCATGAAAACATATAACACTATATCTAAAAATGGTAATTATGACATATATGGGTACTCTTTGACCAAATTTAAAAAAAAGTTAAAGAGACTTGTGTAAAGGACCGGCTACAACCACTGATCGGGGCAGGTGTTCCGCTAGATAGTTAGCGATGCGTTTTTGTAATACACTGTTAGTTGCTTCCAGCGTCGGGTGTGGTCGGTCTCAATCTTCAATCTTAGCTCAACTTAAATGTGTCAAATTAATTTATAAATTATTACTTTTAGTCATTTTTTTTTAAAGTGTATGTTAGCTGGTTAAGTTACCTATAATATAATTTCATATTATGATATGTATAGACAACGTAGATAATCTTTGTTAATTTAATATTTAAAATTACCAATAATATGTTAAATTGGTTCCTTTTTTTAAGCATGTCGTGGCAACTTGTAAATAAGGCAACACTACCGCACGAGTTAGAATAATGTACCATTATAATAGATAAAGTGTATGTTTTGTAAGTTGTTGTAATAAATAAAAAAAATAAAAAAAATATTCCCGGGGAACGTCGGGAAAGTTCCCAATGAAAGGACAAAATTGAATTTTGACTATGTAAAAAGATGTATTCACTTTCGCACATAGTGCAAATATAGTTTTAAAAAGTATATATAACTATTAAGGTAAAGATTCCCAGTCGTTCCCGCCCAGCAGGAACGTGACCGGGAACATTCCCAGGCATTTGGGAACATAGGGAACGTTCCTGGGAACGGCACATCACTAGTCGGGGTTGGTGGGTCTACAATACCAGCCGTACACGCAACGAGGTTCGAATGGTTGAGCCCCGGGATGGGCATCTCCGTATGTCGGTCTCCGGGCATGGTTAGGGGACTTAGTGCGGCTTGCACAGCCTAGCTGGTCCGTGTGTCAATGTAGCGGCGTGCGGATCAACCGAAGTTTAGGGGCGAGCCTCCACGAGAGGGAACTGACAGTCGTTGGTCGTCTGCTTGTGGCGGTATAGCGGATGTCATGCTCTTTGCGCTGCGGAATACGGTCATTCTGCAGCAAGCTGGGTACATCGCTGAGGGGTTTGGTGGGTGACAGCTCCACTCCTCTTCCATCTCCTCCCCCGGGAGTTGGGAGTTAGGCTGGTAGAGCTTCCTCTCAGCGTTAAAAAAAGGTAGTGCGTGAGAGCGAAAGCGTGGGCAGTTCGACCAGCATAGTCAGTTTTCGAGGAACTTAACCACTACTCGTGGTGAGCATTGAAGTCCCCTAAAAACACTAATTCCGCGATTGGAAGCTGCTCCTGTGCAACATCTGCCACCCGACTAAGGTGTTCGAAAGGCGACTTGTCTCCAGGTCACCGCTGTGAGATCTATAGAGGGACACGTAGATACGACAATGTGTGCCCAAGTCCAAGGATGGTGTAGGAAGGGTCCTCCAAGCGGCGCAGACGGCGTTAGCAAACATCCGCCCAGACAAACAAGCATACCCCGGCCTTCGCTTTGAAGGATTCTTCAAGAGCGTAGCCGGGATAATCCAAGTAGCTAGTGTCAGCCGGCGTGCGTCTCTGTCATCATTTCTGGTCGAGCCGTCTCGAGATGTTAGTGGACGGCATTGAGGTTAGCATGGAATCTACGGATGTTAGTGAGCCCGACCTTAAATAGCGTGGTTGGGGTGGGGTTGTGCACCGCTGATCGACCGTTAATGTTTTTGAGCGCTGCCATAGTAGATAATGGAAGGAGGAGAGGCATGACTTGGGGAGACGTTGTCGCGATATAGACGGTCAAAGCGTAAAGGCGATTTCCCACCAAAGGGGCCAGACGAGACGACGCGAGACGATAATTGAAATTTGTTGCAGATTTAATTTATACTCTATGTCGGAAGCAATTCGGTTCATTTTTACACAAACAAATATTTCAATCCTCGTCTCGCGCATCTTTGGTGAAAATAGTCAGGATTGACGAGGATGTGCGAGACGTGAATTGAAATATTTGTTTGTGTAAAAATGAACCGTATTGCTTCCGATATAGAGTATAAATAACCTATTTATTGTTGTGCGATTTAAATCCTCATCTCGCCACTCTGGTGGAAAATCATCTCGCGCGAGCTCGCGCGTGCAATTTTTAGTGGAAAAGGGTCAGTGCGATTTCAATTATCGTCTCGCCTCGCATCGTCTCGCCCCTCTGGTGGAAAACCACCTTAAGGCCTGTTTCCCCAGGTAAGAGGAATGGCCGCCGGGACCCCACCACCCGATCACCAACCAGCACGACGGACCACCCCAAGATTATGCGTCGCATGATGGGGCAGCTTCACGAAATGGTTAGGTTCGCTTGGGCCCCTGTACTGTACCACGGGCGGCCAGCGGTTCAATGCAGTCCACCTGGCTCAAGTTAGACACACCTACGGGAAGATATGGAGAGGTGATCGGTGAATTGTATTCTTAATCCGTCTCCGCACGGACAGCTATATAAACTGTTTATGGAATTATTTTGTATGAAAACTGTATGATGACAAATTAATTAGTTGAAATAAACATTTGATATTTATGGTATTCTTTTATGTGATCTTATTAATACTCTAGACTCTAGAGTTATGGGATATCAACAGTAACACGTTGTATAATTCTAAATTCTAAAACCCACCAGACTCGTGGACCCACTGCGGTGACCCACTTGTAACCCATGCAATAGAGCAAGCTGGTTGCCACTCCGGTTTTAGTATATCGACCACTTACAGACCTTAGAACAGATCTTTGAAGTACAGCTAGTTTAACAGGTCTTTATACATTGCTTTCATAGATTACAATAAGGCATTTTACAGTATTAGCCATGAAGCAATTTGGGAAGCACTGAAATCATTTAATGTCCACCCTAAATACATAATACAGAACATATATGACAATAGTACTAGTAGGGTAAAACTAGAGACCAGGTCTCAGTCCTCTTTTAATACAATGAATATTAAAAGACGACTGAGACAGGGTGACCCACTGTCAGTAAAACTTTTCATAGCTGTGCTCGAATATATTTAATATTTCAAAAACTCGACTGGCTATGTAAAGGTATTAGGCTAGTAAATACTTTAAGATTGGCAGATGATATTATTATAGTGATACAATCCAAAACGGCAAAAGACCTAGAAGAAATTATAACATTAAAATTATAACGTTAGGGATCTGGGAATTCTTTTGGATTCTAAAATGATGTTTTCCGGGCACGTCACTAATATTGTAAATAGAACATATCGCAATCTGGGATTTATTATTAGAACATTAAGCCATTTAAAAACTTAAGTAGCATGAAAACTATTTATTATGCATATTGTCGGAGTGTTTTAGAATACGGTAGCTCCATTTGGTCTCCGCAATACGCCACATATACTAACAGCCTAGAGAGAATTCAAAAACTTTTTATACAACATCTTAATTTCAAGTTCAATAGGCGTCGACGCGGAACTTACGAGGAGGACTGCCTTAGATATGGTCTTTTGTCTCTACAATCTCGACGAGAACTACTTGATATATGTTTTTTGCATGATATCCTGCACAGTAACCTAAACAGCCCGAACCTTCTCGCTAATATCAAGCTCTGCACTCCAAAGTACCGCACGAGAAACACCCCTCTGCTTCATATACCTAAACACCGAACTAACTACGGCTCAAATGCTGTCATGACTCGTCTGCCCAAAATTTACAATAAAAAATATCAAAACATCGACATTTTCAATTTGTCCAAGACTAGCTTGAAACGCCAATTGATTTTAAATATGTCTGAAGCCGAGGCGACATAGCCGTTAAGCCGTATTATTATTATTATTATTTAATTTTTATTTTTGTTTTGTCATTATTATTATTTATTTATTATTTATTATTATTTATTTATAATTTATTAATATTTTTATTTTATTTTATTTTTATTTTTGTTTGTTTTATAATTTTAATAATTATAATAACTATGAAATAGGTAGGGATAAGGATAAAGGAAATATGAAGATACTGAAAAGACAGAAATATAGTAGTATATTTAATAGATATTAAATATATACATATATTTAATAGAATTAAAAAATAACATTAACATCAAAATAAATGAAATATTTATACATTTCATTTAATTTATTTTATATAATAAATACAAAACACATTTATGATATAATATAGGTGTAACAATTACACTATAATACTAAATAGAGTATAAAAATAACATTCGACTAGAATGATTTAATGAAATGTGTGCTTATGGGATGTATGTATATATATATATATATGCATCTATTTCTAAGGTGGGATGGGTGAGTGTTGGAAAGGAGGGATAATCTTTAAGAAAGAACAAATTTGTTGTTTTTTATTTTTTTTATTCTACATGAATGCATATTTTGTATGTTTTTAGTTTTTACAACAAATAAAATAATATTCCCACCACCCGTCCAATAATGGCTATTAATCCATCTTTAGCGCATGTGAACGCATATTAACGAGCATGGAATAAATATAATATTTATTCTGTAATTTTAGGCTTCCAAACCATACCAAGCCTAAGTGGGATTTTTTTTCTTGTTCTTTACGCGTACAACGCAGACTTGCTTAGATTACTACTTTGCTTCGTAAGTGTTATTTATGTATGTTGTGAAACTCTGTAATTGGCTAAGAGTTATGTATAAGTTGTATTAAGCATGATTGTTAAAAAAACGCTGTTGAGTTTCCTAATAAATAAAATAATAAAAAAAAAATTACTTGCTCAAAAATTACTTACTGCTCTAAAATTGGCTTAAAACTAAACGAAAGTATTACAGAAATTATGACAAACAGCCACAAAATACCTACCTATAATATGTCCAAAAGACACATTTACTTGGGAAAACAGGTGTCACTTGACAGATCTAATAACAATCAAGAAATAACATGACGATCAAATATCACATGGATAATTTATTACTATTGAAAGCTTTTACATTGATCTAATCTATTATTGCATAGAACAAATTTATTTTGCTTTCATTTTATTTGTTTGTAATATTTTTTCATACGTAATTTAAATCTGATGTCGTTTTTAGTACAGAAAATCTTACTAAAAATAAACAATAAAGACAGCGGTAAAGAGAAACATTAATAGGTAGATAACTAATGGTAAAAAACAAACGTATATACGAATATACTATGCAATTAACTACAGATTGCCTAATGACCCGCTGCATTGAGATTCGCATTATTCGGAAACAACGAAAAAAGCTTTATTTCAAGCCCGATAAAAACGCCATAGCTCATTTAGTTCATTATATTTCGAAATTTTTCGCTTACTATGCCTATGTCACATGCGAGCGTTATTGTGTCACAGGTTTGTTCTGAAACCTATTCCAAATCAAATCAAATATATTTATTGCATATCACAAAACAATAGGGATCTTATACAAAGGCTGTAGCTCCTGTGATACCCCGTGTGGGCACTGCAATTTAAGAGGGTACATTATTTACTTAGAATCTATAATCTTAATCATATTAAACAATAGCTATAAACCATAACGTAAAATCAATATATAAACACTATTTTTACAAAACCCTAATGCTTGTAATGTTAATTTCAGGCATTAGACTCTTACAAACTTAATACGCAGCATATTAAATCTTGTATTTAAGTATAGACTTTATTTTAAGCAAGTTTGTGAAGAGTAAATAAACGATTTTATTATTATTTTATTATTATTATTATGATTTTCTCTCATTTCTGAGGTATTTTCTAATTCCACGCGGGTTGATACCAAGCGTGAGTAGTATAATGCTGTGTGTCAGAGTGGTGTAATAGTTTGTGTGTGTGTGTGTGTGTGTGTGTATGTACGTGTGTGTGTATGTACGTGTGTGTGTATGTACGTGTGTGTGTGTGTATGTACGTGTGTGTGTATGTACGTGTGCGTGTGTGTATGTACGTGTTTATTGTTGTATTTCTTCTTTGCGTTCTGAGGAGTCGTATCTCGGTTATAGTGATGTCTTTTTGAAGTCGGTTAAAAATATTCCTGACCTGAACGCACGGTCACATCGTCAGTCTACACAACAATGCTTTCGCTCAAAGCAAGTTGGTCGTAAGTACGTGTTCTACAGATGGCACTAATTTGGCTTGTATGAAGACATAAAGTGGTAAAATGTTCGTTAGGGCGCATCCTTATTCAACCAGATAGCGATGGAGAGGAGTATATCCTCTCCATCGCTATCTGGTTGAATAAGAAAAAAAGTCCTTAAAATTAAAAAAGTCCATAAAATTAAGAGAGGTAAGATCAGGATGAAGACAAATATTACAGATGCCAATGAACAGGCATTAACAACAAAGTGGAGATGGGACGACTACATAGCAAGACTGACAGACAAAAGATGATAGACTTTCATCTTTTCCGCATTTAGAACAATGCGGAAACGTCAATCTGAAAAAGAAGTGTCGGCAGACCAATAAAAAAAGGGCCGATGACAGTACAAATTGATGGCCAGAACTGGCACAGCTTGGGAAAAGACAGAGAGTCTTGGAAGATTCTCGAGGAGGCCTTTACCTCAAAAGGTATCCATATCTGTTTTATAATAATAATACATCATACTTTATTTCGTAAATTTTGTTTTAAGTTGTTTTGTGTACAATAAAGAAGAAATGAAATGAAATGTAAACTTAATAACATGAATTTTATTATGTGTAATGCAATATTTCTAACAAGTGAGATATGGACATCAAATCTCGATATACCTTTTAGTCTATCTGCCTCATGGAAACCAAACAGACTGTAACCAACAGATCCACTGTTAAATTTACTAAATGCCGATGTCATGCAACCTTATATATTAGACATACAATAAATTGATCCGTCTTTTGGCATAAGGGACACAGGTAAATTTTATTTTTATCGTCTCCTTCAGGGCCCAGCACTTTTGCAGCTACTTGCAAGGTCTAGAGCTGCTACTTTTTTATCGATCTGGTTGGAGAAATAATGCAACCATATGTATTTCTTTAACATCCAATATTGTTGAATTAATTTTATAATAATTTTAATTTGCCAAATTTTTCATCATCAGATCAATCTTACTCATACGTCAAAGAGTTAATCAAAGTTTGTAGATACTGAAAGCCTTGTTTTCTGGTAACATTTGTTTTTGAAAAATGTCCTTTTGGCTAAGAATAAAATCTTGGACATAATTAATTGCTAATACCAAATTTTCAGTATAGCAAGAAAGGTTCAAGTGACTTACAGGTATGGTTCTCTAGGATTGCCAGTTGGCAGGACTGGTTAGATATTGTTGATTGTTGTAGGTTGAATGATAAGAGATGCTTTCATTTTATTGATTTAACTTAATCCATTTAGTAAAATTTTTATATGAAAAATTTAACTTTTCAGCTAAACCTGCATAAGGTTAGTTTCCTTTCTCTTTCTTTCCTTTTGTCAGAAAAATATTTTTAATTTTTTTTTTTGTTTTCTCCACAAGTTCATTAGAACTATTTCATTAGAATATCATATCATAACACTATAAAGGTTGTTCTCCCATAAAGATTTATAGATAGATGATGATGGATACCTTAATCCGGCAGTGGAATCTTTGACATAAATGTTGATTACCATGTCAACATAGGACAGAACCATGACTTAATCTTCTATTGTGAAAAGTACCTGAATTGTCAGACCATGTCTCTAATCTATGGACAGATTGTTCTACATTGATATTGTAATCCACTTGCAACTGCAACTGATTGTTTTCATTAATCACTTAAGCCGCATTAGACTGATGGAAGTGTATAACAATTGAAAATCAATTGTGTCAGGAATTCCATGCCTGACGGATTAATACATTACAGATTAAGATTAATAATTGTGAGAGTCCAAATACAACTCCAATGCTAATCAGGGCAATCTTAACCCTTAGGATAAAAAGATTTCTCTAAAATTGTTTTATCTAGATTATTATAGCTTGCAGCATGCAGTTAGGGCAATCTACTACCTTGCTGCTCAAAGATCTCTTAGAGATTCTTAATTATCATTTTACCATTTAGAAAAATTTCATGTCCCCGCCTCGGAACGTGAAATTTTTCTAGTTTATATTTTGATAAGTATCTCTTAGAGATTTATTTAATGAAATAAATCAACAGATGCTTCTTAATATATTATTTTGTGCTTGTGTACAATTTTCAAAGTTATGTACTTGTAACTTTTAATTTTTAATATTATGATGAAAGATGTTTTAAACCAGTAATGATGAATCTGGTTTAAATGTTAGTTGATTGAGCTTCAGCGTATCATTCATTATATCTATATTTTATGATTGTGCACTGGTAGACAACCTTAATCTGTCAAGCGGCGTTAACCTCAGAAGGTCTATGACAATTGAAAAATCAATTGTGTATGGAATGTCATACTTGACAGGTTAAAATATAAATGACATCATATTTTATATTTCGATATTTTTACTCTCTGCGTCACTGCAGTGCCAAATACTATTATGTGATTGCAAACATTGTAACTTAATATTCTATTTACAGGACCTTGATAGCAGACGAGCTCGGTGGTGTAGTGGTTTGATCATGGGATGGGTCAATCAAAATTTGTAATCTCGACCTCCACTGTGCTTCGGGAGGCATGTTAAGTTTTTCATAGGTGTCTCCTATGTAGTGTGTGTGTTTTTTATGCATGGCAGTTTTATGGCCTATGCAGGCTGTATAGGCTGGTGATGATTCTTTTCAGAGGATCAACTTTTGGAACCGGTTTAAATTCAGACATGACAGACACTACAACATTGTTAATTAACTTTTTTTTGTGATAGACATATATATATGGAATTTGTGATGCTTTGATTTGGACTGCTCAAAATATAACACAAAGTGACGGTAGTAAACTTAAAACTTATCAAAGACAAGTAACATTTTCAGTCTTTCGGTGACCATGATAGCTGAAAAGTAATCTAGTTAAATCCAGTAATCTGGTTAATTAGTTTTATTTAAAACATGTAATGCTCGCAAATATATAAGACAATACTATGCTTTGAAAGAACTTCTTGATGGGGGCCTAAATGAATCCCAGCTCATTACAATTTCATATATTAACTGGAAATTTTGTTCATAGCTCACAGGTCTTCCATCAGATTCCTTGGATTTTTATATAAAATGAATTCTCTAGGAACTGGTAGATTCCTCATAAGCATGGGCGGTAAGTAGTTAATTTTATAAATAAAAACAGGTGTTAACGAGCGAATTATTCAATGATTACTGAAATGAAATATCTTACTAGGTGGTAGACCCATATGTAGGGTCGCCTGGGTAGGTACCACCGCCTTTCTTATTTCAGCCGTGAAACAGTTCGCTGTGTTTCGGATTGAAGGGAAAGGTAGCCAGCGTAATTACTGGGCATGGACGGCATTTCATCTTAGGCCTCAGGATGACAACGCACCTGCAATATCAAGTGCTTTTTCTTGTTATTGCAGGTGTCTATAGGCGGCGGTAACCGCTTACCACCAGGTGGGCCGTCAGCTTGTTTGTCATCTAGTTGTATAGAAAAGATTTTTTTTATCTTTTGCATAAATAATTTTATTAATTTTATTTGAAATTAATCAACTAAAGGGCCATAGAGTGAAAGCCTTTTAACCATTTTGCCTGCCTACAAAAAAAGTGTAGAACTTCTTCACATGAAGGGAAAACATTTAAGTTTAGCTGCTTTGGAGATAAATAATTGTTTCAATCTTTAAAACAACAAGATATGTTTTGCTAATAAATAAGAGGACCAATCTCTTATGTTAAATTCAAATACCACTTAAAATTTCACATCTTGCAATAACTGGGCATGGAAGGCATTCCATCTTAGGCCTCAGGATAACAACGCATCTGCAATATTAAGTGATTTTTTCCTTTTGATTGCAGATGTCTATAGACAGCAGTAATCTCTTACCATCAGGTGGGCCGTCAGTTTGTCATCTAGTTGTAAGTATATAAATAAAATAAATATTGATTTTACTCCGAGTATTCGAGGCAAGGCTTCAAGGTCTCTGTGCCAAGAATTGACACTTTGGTCAGAATCCATAGCTTTAAAAGACAAATTACCTAACTCTAAAATTATACAGAGTTACAAAAGGCCGAAATAAGGGGGTGGTGGTTATGTTCTTTATCAAGAGTTACCTCTGAAAGTATGGCACCTTTCAGACCACTTTTATTTTTTGAAACATCGTCACATGCTCGTGATAACCCTAAAAAATAGGTACTATCGTGTATCATATGACACTGTACAGTTATACCACACACAAAACCCACGCACATACTATGATATCGACAACCTAGAATTCTAATTTTATTTTGGAATTCTGTATCAACAGGCATAAACTGTGTATTTCTAGCTGCAATTAAATTTTCTTCTTCATGCAATGCTAATGTAAATCAAGCTGAAGAGTTAAAATAATAAGGACCACAATGACAAAAAAATAAATTTAATATAAAATATAATGGCATTAGAGCAACTATTAGTATTAATAAAATATGAAACTAATAATATTTATTACTTATATTTTTTTAAAGTCTAATACTATATCAGATAATAATAAATAGACAAGCAAGTGTAAAATTTAAGACACTGCTTACAATACTCAAGTTTAGAACTTTTCCTGTACTTAATTTAGTACTAGCAAGGGAAAAATAAAGCTATTCAAAGAATTTAAATTGAATTACTCTCTGTAATGATAATACAGAAACCTGAGGTCAATGGTGAAACTAAACAGTACAATTTGTAGGTTATGTTTACAAGCTATCAAAATATACAAAATAAGATTGTTTTATAGCAATAATAATCGATAATCTTGATGTCAACTAATGTTTATTATGTTGTTGTAATTATATGTGGTCATTAAAGTCAGCACAGTACCTTGTACACTCGTTGACAACCTGCAGTGATACCGTCGTGTTACTTTCCCTGATGCATAACACACTTATAACGAATATTAAACTCAAGAATTTATCTCGTTTGATAAATTTGCTTTCAAAACCCATAATCACTGTTTCTTAAATCCTAATAATCACAAAATAGTGTAAAACATTTGACGTAAACACGTTCACTACTGTAGGCACAGTAACATGATAATGATAAAAATATTTGACTAATTAATAGGCACATGTTGCAAAACACATCACTGATAAAGTTTTCACAGCAAAATGATATTAATTTAATCAAGAAATAAAACACATTTGTATTATTTCCGAAAATAGTAAACAATCCTTGACTGACACAATTACAACCATAGATCTTACGGCGT
Organism: Nymphula nitidulata; assembly: GCA_947347705.1. NCBI lineage: Eukaryota > Metazoa > Arthropoda > Insecta > Lepidoptera > Crambidae > Nymphula > Nymphula nitidulata. Next base: position 5,090,766 of record OX374626.1, read on the forward strand.
GAAGACGAGCGACCACAAATAACGGATTCATGTTCCGTTTCACGCAAAAAAAGTACCATATTGTGTTTTTAAAGAAAATAATAATGATGTTAGAATATTTATTGAATATCGATCCTAACTGAATTTTAAGTTTACATTATAAGGATTAAAATATATAAATTTTATTTCCAAAAAAAGAAGTTGCAATGAGGATTAACTAGTTCTTTCTCTAGTTCTTTTTTTAATTTTTCTTGTAATAGATATTTACTTTTCTTTAATTATTTACTGAAATTTTGAGCATTTATTTGATATTTGAACAATAAATATAAATATGTGTGTTCAAGACTATGTGCTACTGAAATAGAAAAATATGTAAAGTTGCCTCATAGATTATCATAATGGTCGTGGTTTATGTATGATTTATTATAATATGATTTTGGTTGAAAAATGCATATAATTATTATAAATTATTTTATATGTAGTGTAATTACATTTTAGTATCATTATTTGAGATTTGATACTCATAGTAAATATAACATTGTCTACAAGTAGCGCCATCTAGTAGTGACTGGTGTTGGCAGCTCGCTAAGATAATTATCGTAAGCTTTTGTAAAAGTGTCGTTTTTGCTTTCAAAATTAATTCCTAAAAGTGTTTTGTTTTAGAACAAATTAGGAGGCCATCATCCACATAATATGTTGGGCTTTTATCAGAATAAGAGATACATTTTTCAAACATTATTATGGACAATAATTGCACACTTGCTCTCAGCGGCATCTCGTGCGAAGAAGACGTTAACATAGTTTCAAAATATAATAAAGGTTACAAAATACGGTAAATTACCTAAAATTTGAATTTTCATTGTTTTTTTTTTGCAGTCCTTATAAATACTAATTTTATCCATAGAACTGCCTACTCATAGACGGTTAATTGTGAAGTCCCTACAAACCAAACTAATCACTATTATTAAGGATGACAGAGAGAAGTACTGCATTCTGTTGTTAAGGGGACCAGACTAGAAAAGGACAAAAGCTGGGGGGGCTGGAGGCCCTCCGCCCGTAGCGCCAGCAGGCTGCAATTCCTGCCCAGTACCATGGCGGGATATAACCGCATTTTTGTTTCTCTTGCTGCCGATACGGAGACTCTTGCAAAAACCCTTTTCAACCTAAAAATGGCCAGGCCGTTTATACAGCGGCTTCCCTATCCACATTGTAAGTGGATTTTTGCAACTTCAGGGGACTACACAGTAACATCAACGTAGTCCACCAACACCTTGAGACTGCGCAGCTGACCCTAATTTTCCTCACGGAGACTCAAATCTCCTGCCCGGCCGATTCATCGTACTTACTCTAACCCGGATAAAATCTCGAGCACAATTTTGACCGTCGTGCCGGGGTATGCATGTAAGTCAGGGAGGATGTTTGATGTCGCCGTCTCCATGGACTAGAAGACAGGGACCTGTCGATTTTGTGAGTTCGCATTGATCACGGCGGCCACACTCGCATCTACGCGTGCCTTTACAGGTCCCATAGCGGTGACTCGGACATGACCCGACTCTTTGAGTACCTGCAATCGACGACCGACAAAGTTTTCGAGCAGTACCCTACTGCGGAGTTAGTGATATTAGGAGACTTCAATGCCCGCCATGTCGAGTGACTTAGTTCTTGGTCCACTGAACACGCGGAAAGGTTTGCTCACGAATTTGCCCTGGCCTATGGATTCTCGCAACTGATACGGTCTTATACAAGAATAAATACCAGATATCGAAAGCCATACGAGCTCTTTACTGGACCTTCTGCTGACTACGCGTCCGGACGGATACACCATCTTAGTGGATGCGCCTCTAGGGTCATCAGACCACTGCCTCGTCCGGACCCAAGTGCGCAGTGCGCAACCTGATGCTCCCCGGGCTGCTGCGTCGCGTGTGGCACTACAAGTCAGCAGACTGGGATGTGTTGCGTGAGTTTTATGCATCGTACCCGTGGAAGCAGCTCTACTTCACGTCAGATTATCCTGATACCTGTGCAGCAGCACTCACTAAGACTATACTGGCGGAAATGAAATGTTACATTCCTAAACTGCTAGTGCCACAGAAGTCAAGAGGCGACCGGGGTTTAATCGGCCTGGCAGGGAAGCTCGCATAAGCAAGCAAGTTGCGTGTTAAACCATGGCTCAAACCAATCAGGGTCCCATCCTCTCTGACGTGAAGTGAAAGTTCTGTAAAACGTCACTTCGTAAACTTGACCGAAACTTGGCCCACAGCGCTAAAAAAGAAAGCCGTGTTACTGGGTGCTCTCTTTGGCTCAAACTCGACTCTGAATGACGGAGGTGCTGTACCACCTACCATACACGGTGCCGCAACTCTATGCCGGAGATCTCCATTACGCAAAGGGAAGTATGGCGTGAGTAGTTATCTCTGGTTATTCATAAGTTGAGCGGGCCAGACGGTACACCGGCAGTGATGCTTAAGGATTGTGCTCCGGAGTTGTGTCGTATTCTGACGCGTCTTTTCGCGCTTTCATACTCTACCAGGCAAGTTCCGTCTTTATGGAAGACTGCCCATGTGCACCCGGTGCCCAAAAAGGGCGATAGATCAGACTCATCGAATTACAGGCCAAGCGCTATAAACTCCCTTCTCTCAAAGGTGTTGGAGCCCGCTATAAATACGCAACTTCTCAGGTACCTTGAGCGACCCACGACGACCTAATCAGCGATCATCAATACGGCTTTCGCCACAGTCGCTTGACGGGTGATCTTCTAGTGTACCTCATGCACCGTTGGGCTCTTGCCATTGAGAGTCATGGTGAAGCATTGGCTCAATTGGCTGTTAACCTAGATAAAGCGATGACGTTCAATCGGGTCTGGCACAGGGGTCTTCTTTCGAAGTTACCAACTTACGGGCTGCCTGAGGGGTTGTGCAAATAGGTCGCGACACTTTTTGTCCGACAGATGCATAAGAGCCGTCGTTGGGTAGTTGCTCGGATAGCATGGACATTAACGCTGGCGTCCCGCAAAGCTCGGTGCTGTCTCCAACATAGTTCCTGCTGCATATCAATGATTTGCTGTCTATTGACGGTCTGCATTGTTATGCAGATGACAGTACTGGTGATGCCTACTATACGGGTCGTGGTAATACCCCTCAGTCTACAGTGGAGGAAATTCGCGTTCAACTTTAGTCTGAATTTGAGAGATCCCTATTCAGAGTATTCGATTGGGGACGACGAAATTTAGTCAAATTTAACCCCACTAAGACACACATCTGCGTGTCTACCGTTAAAAAAACCATTCGCTGTGGCTCCACAATTCCTTGACACACCGCTTTCCATCTCTAGATACGAGTTTCGGGATCCTTGGTGTTGATATCTCTAGTGACGTGCAGTTTCGCAGTCATTTGGAGCATAAAGTCAAGCTGGCATCCAAGCAGCTTGGTGTGCTCAATAGATCGCGCCGGTATTTCACTCGGGGGCAAAGACTGTTACTGTATAAGTCTCAAGCCAGGCCCCATATGGAGTACTGCTGCCATTTATGGGCGAGGGCATCTAGATACTAGCTTGGACCATTAGACGTGCTCCAAAGACGCGCTATGAGAATTGTCAAGCCAGGCCCCATATGGAGTACTGCTGCCATTTATGGGCGAGGGCATCTAGATACTAGCTTGGACCATTAGACGTGCTCCAAAGACGCGCTATGAGAATTGTCGACGATCCTGAACTTACAAGCGGAGCTTTAAGCCTAAGGAGAGATTTTGCCTCCTTATGTGTGTTCTACCGTTTGTATAACGGCGTGTGTTCACTCTTCAGAGGAACTATTTAACATGATGCCGACGACCTCTATCTAAGATCGCACCGCTCACCACCGGCAGGGAGTTCATCCTCACAAATTGGAACCAAAGTGATCGCGTACAGTACGGTTTCAGATAAACTAGTTTCTCCCACGTACGGTCGACCACAAAAGTAGCTGAACACTTTAGTACCATGTCACAACGACTCTAGAATCAATATAGTACGGCAGCAACTATAAAGTACGTGCACAAGATCGGTGTGACATGGTACTAAAGTGTTCAGCTACTTCTGTTGTCGACTGTACGCTCAGGTTGTGCTCCCTGCAGAGGTATTCTCGAATGAGTACAGCATGGGGTTCTAAAAAAAGGCGTGAAAAGGTTTTCAAAGGGACGGCACACGGCTACGCGCAAGTGATACCCTTATGGTGTTGCAAGCGTCCATTAGCTACGGTCTCCGCTTACCGATTACCATCAGGAGGGCCGTATGCTTTGGAGGAATTCGGTGGCGTGTTTGTGTTTCGTTTCGATTACGAAATCGTTCGCCATGTTCGTTCGAACCCGGGATTTTTCTAATCTCGAGCTCCTACGTGCTTCGGAAGGCACCTTCGTTGGTGAGTTATTATTTAGTTACTTAACACGTCCGCTGACAGTACGTCCAGAGGCGGGAATTTTAAATGATGCGTTGTGACAGTACGTCGAAGGGCGGGATACTTTATTTTACTTGTTTGGACACTACGTCGACAGCCGATACTTTTGTCTGTAAGTGTAAGGAAGAGCAGTAGCTACTGTTATCTTGTGAGCACTCTTGTAGTTTTTACGTGGTATTACGTGTTTAATGGGTAGTTTTATAAAGCGCCGTTTCGCTCTTTCACCACCACACATAAACCCTCGTGCATCGAAACTACGTCGACCGGCGTGAACGCGCGCCTGTGTTTTCGAACATTCGGTGCGGCCAGTGCCATTTTGGAAACATCTACGCGCATACGTCGCTGAAATGTCTTTAAACATTAACGTCTCTGGACGTAGTGTCGTATAAGTCAAAATTTTAATATTAACATGCCTAATACGTCAGTCGACGGGTAATCGTTTAGTATGGAAAATTCTAGTGCCGTATTATGGTGACAGGGCAAGTGCTTAATGTCAGGTAACGTGTTTAGTATTTAATTTCAGACAGGTAAGAATTTTTGAGAATCTCGGTGGCGTAGTGGTTTGAGCGCTCTGGTTTCGATTACGAAAACAAAGCAAAGTTCGCCATGTTCCCAAGATGGGTCAACCAAATTTTCTAATCTCGAGTTCCTACGTGCTTCGGAAGGCACGTTAAGCCGTTGGTCCTGGTTATTGCTGAAACCGCTTTAACCCACCTAGGAAGGCCTGTGCCCAGCAGTGGTACCAGCCTATGCTGGTGATGATGATGATGAAGAATTTTAGGACGGAGGTGTTTCGTTGTTAAATAAAAGACTATTTATAATTCTTTTTTTATTTTTATACGACATGGATGGCAAACATACATAAACATAAGTAATTAATGTTTATCTCAATTTTTTAAATATATAAAGTACAGTACAGTCACAAGCACTAAGATTTATACACTTTTGACATCTCCTATGCCTTATTAACTTTGCAATAAGTCCCTGTACAACAGGAGCCCTATGTTTAGCAGTGGATGTCATAGGCTGATTTGATGATGATAAAAGTACAACGTAATTATTAAAGTGGCTAAAGTAACAACACTTACATTAATGTTACCAGCATCTCCTATACATAGATTCCTCTCTCTATACCGGGTGTTACAGAATTCTGAAATAAGACTTGGAATTCTGGCTTTGCCCCCAAATGTTAGCAGGTTGTTTGTGTTTGCGTGTGTGTGGTCTAACTGTAGTGTGTCGTATGATAAGCGATAGTACGCATTTTTTAGGCTTGTCCCAAGCAGGTGTGACAAATTTTTTTATTAATTGAATCGGAAAATAAAAGCGGTCTGAAAGGTGTAAAATTTTCATGGGTAACTCTTCACAAGGAACACAACACAAACAACATAAGACAATGCAGTTATTAAGTAGTAGCTTTGAAAATTATGTAGCAGCCACACAGATGCAGCAATCCTAGATTTTTTAGTGGAATGCTTCAAAAGTTAAATCAATATAGAGGCCTTCTCAATCTTAACGTTTGAATTGAGGCGCCATCGCCACCTCAGAACTATGAATACTATGGATGAATATTTAACAAAATTTGGTATGATTGTACTATTCGAGAATAATTAGAACACAAAATTCGAGCTCGGTAGGTATTGACTGAACTTTTGTTTTTACTGCAATACTTAGGTATTGCTTAGTAATTAAAATAGAATAAAACTAGAAAAATTTTACGTCCTGGGGCAGGAATCTAACCCGCGACCTTTCGCAATCCGGGCGACTGCTCTGACCACTGAGCCACCCAGGACAGTTTATTCTATTTTAATTACTAAGTAATTTTTCAAACATTTTTAATAATGTTAAAATCAAAAATTAAGAATATTTGAAAGCACTGCCCCAACTTAACCGAATCGAAGGTATTTGTAAAAATACTCGTTTCGGATGTTGAAATAGAATATTTCGACATTGTAGGGTGGACGTTAGATCATAAACGCAAATACAGATAGACTAGAAGAATTTCACAGGGATATCCCAAGTCCTGGGTGGCTCAGTGGTCAAAGCAGTCGCCCGGATTGCGAAAGGTCGCGGGTTCGATTCCTGCCTCAGGACGTAAAATTTTTCTAGTTTTATTCTATTTTAATTACTAAGTAATTTTTCAAACATAATAATGTTAAAATCACAAATTAAGAATACTTAGATATTGATTGAACTTTTGTTTTTGCCCGCTGCGAGTAGGTTGTGTTGAAGGGAAAGCTAGCCAGGTAATTACTGGGTATGAAAGACATTTCATCAGACCTCTGTATAATAACGCACTTGCAACTTGCAATACCAAGTGATTATTTAACTTGTTATTGTAGGTGTCTATAGGCGACGATAGCATGTGTCTACACCCAGCGGTATCCCATTTCTGGGAGACTTGAGTGAAACAGAGAATTAGATCTGGATATATTCTACTGAATTATGCTGAAAACAGAAGAATTTGGTGATTCCGTACATGAAACGGAAATATTTTATAAGCTTTTCTAACCGACCTTCAGCCAGCGGTATATTTACCAAAACTATGTCTGATAAACTATAAATTGGTATCAACTTTTAGATCTAATATGTGCCGTTGATTAAAAAAAATCATTCTTCTAACGTGATTAATTCAGTCACAATCAAGCTGCAAAGAAACCACCTCCAGTCAGCGGACTTCTTTATTGCAACTTTTACACTAAATTTATAAAATTTAAACTATTTACGACTTATTACCTATTTGTACCTACATCTTGTGTTAAATTTAAAAAGTTAAAATTAAAAGTATAGAATTGGAATGTTATTAGGTGGATAGAATAAAAAATAGTATACGTAAAAATTCAAGCTATTTAGGCGTAGGGTAGTTTATTATCAATACAAATCTCAGTTAGTGATATTGTAATATGTAAATAGGTAATTTAAGGAAAATAAGTCGTAAATAGTTTAAATTTTATAAATTTATGGACGTTAGAAGAATGATTTTTTTTAATGAACAGAACATAAAGATCTAAAAGTTGATACCAATTTATAGTTCATTAGACGTAGTTTTGGTAAATATTCCGCTGGCTGGCTTTTCATTTTGCCGCTTTTGTAACCGGTTAGAAAAGCTTATAATTTCCGTTTCATATACGGAACAAATTCTGATTTCAGCATAATTCAGTAGAACATCCAGATTTATTTCTTTGTATATCAGACATGGGGGTCCCGCTAGGTGTAGACACATGTAGGTTGTCTATCAATTACCTAGGTCTACATACGAGTAGGGTTATTGGGAGTTTTGTTTTACTGGGTACAAAGTTCTCAGTGGTCTTACTAGTAAGTCTATTGGGAACTAATTCCCAGTAGTTCTGACTGGTAAGACTACTCGGTAAAACTACTTGTAACAGGGTTCAAATGTGTGCATGCGGATCGAGTGATCCTATCTTCAATCTTTACAATAATTGACGAGGATTTAGTAAATAATTGTTAAATTCGTCACAGTGAAGTAAAAAAATTGTAAAACCTGAGATAAAACAGATATAGTCAATAAAGTGGATCACTCATACCGCATGCATTATAAAAATGTCATAATGTATATCTCATAATATATAAAAGTTCTGCTTCTTATTTATACATCAAAAAATTGTAAAAAATTGTAAAATACCATTACCAAATTATGAAATAGTTTGCATGTCCCGTTTAAAAATTATAACGATTAATTTGGATCACTCACACCGCATGGTGGCCGTATGAGTGCTCTTTAAAAATATCACCTTATACTGAATAAATACATATTATTTTTTTGTATATTATAGCTAAACGTGAGGTTGAATTTGTTAAACAGTGATCTTGACAAAAACTTATAATAGATGGAAGAAATTCAAGTTTCCCGTTTTCTTCAGCATGCCGTCTGAGTGATCCACATTTCGGCCTCTATTTACTTTCGTATACCACCTACATAAACTGAAGATATACCCAAAATTGTTAAATTTTATTTACTAAAATTTGGCATATTTTCTGTGAATGTACGTGCGATACTTTAGGAAATATCTCTTTTCGTAAATTCCTGAAGAAAATTACTGAGTAGGGTGTGTTTGACTTTTCATTGTGTGAGACTATGTGATATATCCTTACTGGGACAGATGATGAAAATAAATAAAATCTTGTAAAAAACAGAATCACCTTCTATTTTCGCTAGCACTATATATTTGATTAATCAAAAATTAAAACAAACTTCAAAACACGCCAATTTATTTATTTAAAATACCACACGACAAGATTCACTTTTTACTCTTCATTCCAGATAATTAGTCTGCAGTTGATGAAGCGAATACGCTGTTGTTGGTTGGCTCATTCTAAAATCAACATTTTTAATATAATCAAATAGAATTTCTCTTTAATGTAAAAAATGCCATTTAAACCAATCACACGTAAGAACCTACCGTCCTGTCGTGATCGAATAACATAAATACAAAACACTAAAAAGGAAAAATAATTAAATATAATCCTCAAAATGTATTTTTTTGGAGGTGGTGCTTCATTTTCTATTGTTTCAGGTAACAGCTTAGCACCAACTCCAAAAAATCCATTTATAGGTGATATCTTCCTATCTTTCCTGTGCGTCTCTGTAGTGTCACGAGGGGTACCCAGTGGTACCGTTATTACTCCTGGGCCGTAGCTTGAGCAACGGATTTCCCTGATCCAGTACACAAAAGCCCACTCAAGGGGGGTGATCCCCTATCCGCAACTCTGGGGACGGGTCCGATGGCAGACTGGAAAATCGCACACGGAACACAGTGCTTCCCTCACTTAACCGTACTAGTGATTGTATCCTATTTGAAACATACAAGCGTGCGACAGTGTTGGCTTATTTTTTTTTCTTCTACATAATTTCTACAAAGCGGATTATAATCATAATACTTTTTCTAACACAATGCTGGTAATAAATTTTGACAAAGAATTATTTATGAAAAATTGAAAATGAAGACTATGCCTAATGTCAACTTGTCAAATTGTAAAATATGGGAAAAAATATTTCTAGCTCCTCCTACCAATCGGAGTACCGATCTTAGGATATGGCCTGTATAATGGGCTTGACTGTACTTTTGGTTAAGTTAAGTAAGTGATAAAAACAAAAACATTCAATCGGAGGAATGGGAAAGAAGATTCCCGCTCCTCCTACCAATCGGAGTTCCGATCTGAGGACAGGGAAAGACCCATATTGAGAGTATCTTCATTGACGTAAATAATTTATAGATAAATTGTACCGTCAATAAACTGTATGATATAGGATTTTTTAATTAAAATATATGTTTTCTAGAACATGTGGTTTTTCATTTACAGAGCATGTACAACTTTCATTATAACATATAAGTAGGTGAATAAAATATAAAAAGATTAATAGAAATAAATGCACCAGAATACTAATCATCGGTCTCAATCAACAGCCCTGTAAATTTTAGGCATCCAGAATGCTCGGAGCACAAGGTAATCTTTTCCATAAAATATTAAATAATATGAATAAATATAATAAAAACTCCTGGTCCTGTCCCAGTCAGGATATATCACATAGTCTCACACAATGAAAAATCAAAGACACCCTACTCAGTCATTTTCCTCAGGAACTTACGAAAAGAGATATTTCCTAAAGTATCGCACGTACATTAACAGAAAATATGCCAAATTTTAGTAAATAAAATTTAACAATTTTGGGTATATCTTCAGTTTATGTAGGTGGTATACAAAAGTAAATAGAGGCCGAAATGTGGATCACTCAGACGACATGCTGAAGGAAACGGAAAACTTGAATTTCTTCCATCTATTATAAGTTTTTGTCAAGATCACTGTTTAACAAATTCAACCTCACGTTTAGCTATAATATACAAAAAAATAATATGTATATATTCAGTATAAGGTGATATTTTTAAAGAGCACTCATACGGCCACCATGCGGTGTGAGTGATCCAAATAAATCGTTATAATTTTTAAACGGGACATGCAAACTAATCCATAATTTGGTAATGGTATTTAACAATTTTTTACAATTTTTTGATGTATAAATAAGAAGCAGAACTGTTATATATTATGAGATACACATTATGACATTTTATAATGCATGCGGTATGAGTGATCCACTTTATTGACTATATCTGTATTATCTCAGGTTTTACAATTCTTTTACTTCACTGTGACGAATTTAACAATTATTTACTAAATCCTCGTCGATTATTATAAAGATTGAAGATAGGATCACTCAATCCGCATGCACACGGTTCAAATACCACCTACCAGAATGAACTTTCTACACACTCTTAGGTTAGGAATGTGTAGAAGGAAACACAACTAACAAAATGGAGAGGCCGCCGCCAGATATACATACCTGTCAGTTGTTTTAGGAACAGTGAAAATATATACCTACCAGTCATACGAATATCAATACCTACCAGTCATACGAATATCATACAGAGGTACCTAGAGGTAGTAAAAGTAATTCAATTGGTGGGAGGCAGGTGACTTCTGGACTCCTAAATTCAAGGAATACCGGAAGTGGAAGTCAGTTGTAGTTACACCATGACCAGCCTATATACGTCACACTGGTGGGTACAGGCCTTCCTACATGGAAGAAGCACATAGTTTGGGCCATAAGACCACCACGTTGGCCAAATGGGGGTTGTAGTTAGACAGTTCAAAAATACAAATTTAAGTTCAATTGAACAGAAATGACAATGTAAGAAAAATGTCTAACCATGTTACAAAAGAGTTCAATTAACTTAAATAAAGCTATTGTTTTAACAATATTGTTACCATTACATCAATTGTTACCATTGTGTCGTTACAATTCAACTGTTACCATTGGGTTGTTACCGTAATATGTAGTAGTTACCAGCGAGTACCATTTTTTTTTATATAACCAACCTTTTTACCAAAATGCCTTTACGATACCAAAAACATACAAACCAAAAGAAAACATAAAATTAAGAAAATGCTAGAAGAAAGTAATCTTTCTAGCATTGACTTGGTAACCTGGAACAGTTGAGAAATTAATATAAATTCTAACTACTGTACTACGCTACATAGGTAGGTAATTCAAAGTCTTACAAATTTCATTGCTACATACTAAGACACGTAAATGATCCTTTATATGACAGAATAAAAATAAGTATTGGGGGTTCATGTACGTGTGCAACACAGAAGGGGTTACCTTATCATCAGTACTATTAAAAAGTTTATGATAAAATAACCCCGGATATAGAGTTAGCAAACCTACCTTGAGCATCCCCTACAGCGCCTCCTTCCCCACCCGCAGAGATATTGCCATCACCAGTAGTCGAACCATCAAAGCCTGGAATGAAATAAATAGTTGAGAAGACTAAAATAAAATAAGTCATTGATAATTGTTAAAAAAAAAAACATACCAGTCATATCCATATTAGAGTCATCTTCACCGAAATTTGTTTCATCGTTATTTGCACCTTCTTCATCGTCATCCCACATACTTTCGTTAACAAATTCAGGTTCCATTTTCGGTGCCACAGCGTTGTTTTCATCTTCGTCAGGTATCGTTACAAATTCCTCTTTTGCCGATCCTGAAGGTCCAGCTTCTAAGGGATCTACACATTTCCTTTTCGCCGGTCCACTTTGTGAGGATGATGAATTATTTGATGCTATTGATGGCCTATTTGGTCGCTTAATTGCTACTGGAGTTGAGGAGGGCTTAGAATCTAAATCAGTCTCTAACTTAGTCATAACAGATTGCCTTTGTTGTGACGACCTCGGGCCTGGCCTCGAGGTCGGCTTTGGTTTTGATGGCGTGGAACTTTCTTCATTTTGATTACCGGTTAAACCTTTCACTTGAAGCTGTTCCGCTGTACTAATAAAGGATGCTAATTCTTCTTGCTTAACATTAACTTCACCTTGGTACATAAACTGTAATAAGTCTCTTAACGCAGAATGACTAACATCTTTTAAAAATACTGAAAAGAAAAAAAAGAAATTGTTTAACAAATAATTAATATTGGACGAAAATATGTTCAAGAGTGAAAGTAAATAACGTTACATACCTATGGGATGTTGAGTAGGGTTCATTTTGAACATTTCTTGAAAATAGGGAGAACATACTGATAAAACTAGTTTGTGTGCTTGTAATAATCTGCCTTCGGCAGCCAACGTTACGTCTACTAAATCGCCACGCGACAGCAGGCCGTGGAAGCCTGCCGACATATTCGCGTGGAAATTGTTCCAACATAATGAAAATTGTTCGTCCGACGCCATGATGGCGGCGCCTCTATGAGGGACCTGAAAAGAAAATAAAATATGAGAATTTTGTAAGAAAAAAAAATATTAACTAGGAAGTATAAAATTTAGAAGGGTTTCAATAAATTTAGGACTAATATGTTAAAAGTCACCTTCTTATCCTAATAAGTTTGTACTTTATAATTTCGATATTAGAAACATTTGAAAAAATATATGTATGTTTCTAATGCACTGTACACTTTCATGCCACGTTCTGTCGGTTTGAGTGCTGTTCACGTTATGATGACGCAAACGCGACGTGCAGAATGGCGTCATCGAGGCCATGTTCCAACAAGAAAGTGCACGAAATAAATAAAAATGTTTTTAACTAAAACTGAGAAGTATTTTGAATTATTATTGCTTTATTTATATATAAATATATATTGCACACCGTATAAATATAATTTTATGAACACTTTAATTCAAAATTAACAGTATTTTGTACTAACAAAAAAATCTTGTATGCCTTGGTTGAAACGGCATAGTCCGAGATATGAACTAAACGCAAGTTTATTTTGGAACGGCAAATAGCAGGAACCGTCAGTATTTCCAAATTAATAATATTTATTTTACTGATGTATCAAACTATTATTATAAGAATAGGTTAAACTGTCGATCAAGAGATACGAGACTAATAAAAAAAGTACTTAACATAGGTAACTAACTACGTCGCAATTTTAGCCTTGGATATTAAGTACAGTATAAAATTTCGTCGTATTTGAAGTCAAAATTATACAAGCAAGTAACAAAGCAACATTCCATAAAGAGTTTCAAAATTTGTTGATGGTTTATATTTCGATATTATGTCTGTTGAATCGATATTCAGTATGTTAAAGTACTAATGTGGGGGTACATTAGTACTTTTCGATCGCGGTACCTATTACAATAACTATACAATAGGTATATGTACGTTGCTATTACCTACATTAACTTCGAGGTCTAATAAACAAAAATACTAGTTTTATCTTCGCAGCGATGGAGGACCTATTATAAGAAGAAGAAGGGTCATAAATACAAAGCTTTCATTGATAAACAAACATATTTTATTTATCAAAAACAGTTTAAAACAAAATAATACTTTACACACTTTCGATGAATTATGGTGATTAATTAAATAGTAACTAGAAAAAGACAGAGGAGCTCGGTGGCGTAGTGGTTTGAGCGCTCTGGTTTCGATCACGAAAACAAAGCAACTTTCGCCATGGTTGGTCCCTAGAAGGGTCAATCAAATTTATAATCTTGAGCTCCTCTGTGCTTCGGAAGTCACGTTAAGCCGTTGGTCCCGGTTGTTACTGCAACCGCTTTAACCCACCAACCCGCATTCGGCCAGAGTAGTGGTGGTGGTGTTATGGCCCAAACTCCTCATGTGTGCCCAGCAGTGGGACGTATATAGGCTGGTGATGATGATGATGATGAACTAGAAAAAAAAATCCTGGAGGACATTCATTTTATGTTGATTTTAAGAAATACAAAAAAAACAATCAAACAAAACCACAAATCTTTACATACGTTATGTACGCATAGTAATACAAATCTTTAAAATAAAATAACAAATAAACAAATTCGCAAAAAAAATGCTTGGAGTAAGTACCTACATTAACTTATTGCTGTTATTCAGAAAAATCGAGAAGTAGCTATTTGACGAGTTAGATATACCTAATCAATTTGCACTAAATATAAATTATTTTATATTGTAAATAAAAATAATTCTTTACATACTTGTACCTAGGCCAAACCAAAATTAAAACAAAAAAAAATTAAATGCTTTGCTACCAATACAATGTACTTTTAAATTGGTGTAGGTACATTGTACTCGCATTGGTACTTTGGGACCACCATAAGTCGTAGTTTCGTATTTATTGTAAATTTAAAAATACGTAAACAACACAACGCACTCGATAACGTTGTAATTAATAGGCACTACCTATGCGTTTGAATTTCATAGGTACTTCGCTAGGTGTAGTTTTGAATAACGCCCATAACTTTTCGAAGTTGAAATGCTTAGAAATAGGTATTACTTACTGTATCTTCCCTTTTTATGTCATTGATTTAAGCAAAAACTAAAATATAATACTAGCAAGTCCGACTACTGTCCTCTCTTCTAGATTTGTTGAAGAAAGAGATAGCAATATAGAAAACTGGTCTAACGTTGTCTCAATGAAAACTTAGCTTTATTGCAGTACGATAAGGCTTAAAATTTTTAACTGACTATACTCGACAGTGTTGTAACATAATAAATTTACCACAGTTTTGTGCAAATCTTGCACAATAATATAACCATTGATATAATAAACAAGTTTTTCTGATTTTTAATATTATACTAATTTAAGATATTATATTAATGATTAAATTAAGACTAAAATAATGGATTTGGAATATTGACCAGTACGATACGATGTTACACGAAAACAAGCCAAAGAAATTTATAAAACAAATAAAGATTTGCAGAAACGGAAGAAGTATAGTTTTATTAATGGCTTAGCTTAGCTCACAATAAGAAAAAATCCATTTTTTTTACAATTTTTAAAGATCTTGCTTGCTGCGGTGACCTACTTGTAATAATCGGTATAACTTTTAAACTAAACGATCAATCATGATGAAATAAACTTATTAGTAATTGGAAATAACAGGGAATTCTCGTAAAATGAAAGTTGAGGACAAAATGCCCTCAATTGACAGTTTAGCGATTATTTTTTTGGTTTTACAGTAATTTTAAAATACCACAGTAAAACACCCCTTACATACATTTTTCATTAATTTAAATTATTCTAAATCAGCTTTAGAAAGGTAAAAATACCACGCTTCACTGGACACCCTAAAAGGTGACACCCACCTTCCCTAAAAGGATAATACTGTGGATGGGCGAGGCAAGATTTACAAGAGACGATATCGTAAATTTTGCCGAAATTTGCATAATGGTGCCCTAAAAGCGAATATCCCAGACTAAAACGTTCATTTACATACCAAGTTAGATATTCAATAAACGTTTGGGCTGGATTAATCGACAACATGATAATTGGACTAGTGATATTGCCGTCAACTTTGAGGGGTGAAAGTTTTTTAAGACCACGTGACGAAATTCCGGAGCTTTTGGAGGATGTACCATTGCCTTTACGTGTACGAAATCGTTTGTTTAAGCAAATGGATGGATATCCTGCTCATTACGACAGAGATGTGCGATCATTTTTTAACGAAAACTATCATAATAGATGGATCGGCCGGCAAGGACCGGTTGCGTGGCCTGCGCGTTTACTACTTCCTATGGGCTGTGCTATGGGGGTGACCATAAAGCAACGCGTCTTCAGTCAATGCGACAATAAATCCAAACATCGGCTATATTATAAAAATGGTTTGGCACTTTCAAAAACATGTTAGGTATTCATTTGATAATTTCATGACACTTCTATGAAATAATGCAGCCAAAGTTATACTATTTCATACAAATGTCATGAAATTATCAAATGAATAAAATGTTATTGAAAGTGGCAAACCATTTCTATGAAGTTATATAGCCAGCCCATGTTTGAATTTATTGTCGCATTGACAGCACCGCCCTGTATGTATGTATAATATAAGTAAACTTATATCACCTTGGTATAATATTAGAAATATATACATACTAAATAAACATATACATCCATGACTCGAGAAAAAATGGTCGTACTCATCATACAAACATATGCACCTATCGGGATTTGAACCCGGGACCGTTGTTGACCAAGCAGCCTGTATAGCAAGGGGTACAGACTACCTACTCGGTAATATAGGTACAATAAACAAAGATTACAATAAAATACTCTGCGTAGATACAGCTACTGGCTACCATTGATAAAAACAAAACAGGGATTTGATATAAACAAACCCTTTTTGTTTATATCAATGCTGGCTACTGCCGCCATTTGACGTCGAATTACAGAAGGACTGTGTTAACAACTTTAGACCTCCAAAATCCTAGAACGCTTAATGAACAAGCAATTAATTGAATTCCTGGGGACAAATAATCTATTCTCAACATCTCAATACGGATTTAGACCGGGAAAATCCACAAATGATGCGGTACATAATCTTACCAACTGCATTATCACTAGCTTGGATAATAATAAGAAAGTATTAACTATTTTTCTTGACCTGGCAAAGGTCTTTGACACGGTCTCAATCCCCCACCTTTGGTCAAACTGGAATCCATTGGGGTGAAAGGTACCCCACTAAAACTTTTTAAAGACTACCTAACGAACCGTAAGCAGAGAGTAAAAATAGATAACCATCTGTGTAACGAGGAGAGTGTCACTTACGGAATTCCGCAGGGCAGCATAAATGGGCCGACACTATTCCTCGTATATATAAGCGACCTCTGCAATCTCCAATTCTATAACGGCTCGATCCTTACCTTTGCTGATGACACAGCCCTTTTCTTCTCAGGAGACAACTGGAATGACGTCTTCCAATCTGCACAACAGGGAATGGAAAGAGTTACCAGATGGCTGCAAAACAACATCTTGATGCTTTATGTTTCTAAAACAAAATACATAGCATTTGCCCATCGATCCCACCTACTTCCACCATCAACACTAGGCATCAACGTTCACTCCTGTCTAGACGTGCGCGCCGCGCCGCTCTCGGCCCGCGCCGCCGCCGCCGCGACGGCGGCTCGGCGCGCCGGGGGCGGGGAAGGTGAAGCAACGAACAGCCGCTCGCTCGCACGATCGTCCATTTTTATCGGTTCATTTCATGCGATCAGTTGATAATATTGCGCATAACTGACTACATTTAATAAGACTAAATCCAAACAGTTTTCAATCTCTGTTTTATATGATACGACGCTAAGATCAAGTTAAGCTTCTGTTTTTGCAAGCTTTTGTGTTGTGCTTTTAAGCGAACTCACAAGGGCTATGGTAATTGCACGCCAAATCAGCGAGTTTTTCCTATAGCAGGACTAACTGTCACTGCTAAAAGATCGCGACTAAGTCTACTACGCGTGGATAAAATTATTTTCATCCATGACAATGTCCAATCCATGTCAAATTATTTTCATCCAATTATGTATTCATCATCATCATTTCAGCCGAGAGACGCCCACTGCTGGGCATAGGCCTCCCCCAAAGATCTCCATACCGATCGGTTCTGCGCTGTCCGCATCCATCGGCTTCCCGCGACCCTCACCAGATCGTCGGTCCACCTTGTGGGAGGCCTACCAACGCTGCGTCTCCCGGTACGCGGCCGCCACTCGAGGACCTTTCCGCCCCAACGGCCGTCAGTCCTCCTTGCAATGTGGCCTGCCTACTGCCACTTGAGGCTCGCAATTCTTCGGGCTATGTCGGTAACCTTATTTCTCCTGTGGATCTCATCATTTCTGATTCCATCATGCAGAGAAACCCCAAGCATAGCCCTATCCATTGCCCTTTGGGTGACATTAAGCCTTCTTATGAGGCCAATTGTAAGCGGCCACGTCTCAGTTCCGTAAGTCATAACTGGTAACACACACGAATTAAAGACTTTCGTCTTGAGACACTGCGGTAGTTGGGCCGAGAATATGCTGCGAAGCTTCCCAGAACGCTGCCCAGCCGAGTTAGATACGTCGATTGACCTCTTTCTGGAAGTTGGACTATCTGTCCCAGGTAAATTATATTCCTCAACAACTTCCAACCTTTACAGGAGTGGGTACGACATGGGAATTCGACATAATTTTCGTCTTATCCATGTTCATTTTTAGACCCTCTTATTGGGAGACTCTACAGAGGTCGTCGAGCATAGTGCCTAAGTCTTCCAGGTTTGTAGCCATGACTACGATATCAGCAAAACGAAGGTGAGTCACGTACTCGCCGTTTATATTGATGCCAAGTACTCCTCTCCAGTCCAAAACCTTAAACACATCCACCAACGCGGCAGTAAACAGTTTCGGCGATATAGCATCGCCCTGTCTCACACCTCGCTGAAGACGTATCGGTTCCGAGGTTTGGTCCTGAAGGCGGACTGACATAGTGGCGTTTTCGTAGAGTGACTGCAGCACTTGGATGTACCGATAGTCTATTTGGCATCTCTGTAGTGACTGAAGCACGGCCCAGCCCCCTTATTCTCAACTGTCGGATCACGGATTCGATTCGAAAATTCCCGAAATTCGAATTCTTTTCGACAGTCGAGAATAAGGGGGCAGGTCTCGGCAGAATCGAAGGCTTGCTTCCTAGTCTACGAACGCTAAGCATAATGGCAGGTTGTACTCTTCGGCCTTCTGTATAACCTGCCGCAGCGTATGTATGTTGTCTATGGTACTATAGCCTTTTCGGAATCCGGCTTGTTCCGGAGGCTGGAAATCGTCAAATCTGCGTGCGAGACGATTCGTTGTAACTCTCAAATACAGCTTGTAAACATGACTCAGGAGCGCGATGGGTCTATAATTCTTCAATTGGTTATTGGAATTATGTATTGTGCAAACAAAACTGTACTTTTTAAGTTATTGACCTCACCTACTCTTTCGTTCCTTTCCTACTAATGCTGAGATGCAGTTTTGATAGCATTTCAAGTAATAAACTTTTTTATTCCAGTTCTATTTTGTACTCGCTCTAATTTAGTTCTTATGCTCTTTTTCGAAAATATTCTCTTACAACTTTCTAGATCTCTGTATCCTGCTTATGCGTATAAAGTTTCATTAGATACAGTCTATTTAATTCCGAAAAATTTGGACTTGAAAATTTGTATGAATACCCTGGAGAATGAAACCTCTTAAAATGACGGCAAAATATACGGCCACGCCGGCGCGGCGTCGCCACGCCGACCATGAATGGTCGGCGCGCCGCCGCCGGAAAATTGGGGCTCGGCGCGCACTTCTACTCCTGTCCCGCAAACTCGTCAAATTGCTCTTGCCCCTCTCTCGAAAGAACCGATACGATTAGGTACCTCGGTGTAACCTTGGATCAGACCCTAACCTTCAATCCCCATATACGTTTGCTCACTACAAGGACGCGTAAACTAATTCACATTTTTAGAGCGCTTAAACAAGTGGCCAACAAAAAAACTGTTAGGATAGTATACTCTGCCCTATGTCAATCCATCACGGATTACTGTATCACGTATCACCTCTTGGGGTGGCGCAGCAAATCTCACCTCATCTATCTAGAGAGAGCTCAGAGAGCTATTCTGAAGGTGAGTGCTGGCTTACCCTACCGGTACCCCACAACTACCCTTTACAGGGATTGGGAAGTGCTGACAGTCAGACAATCATTTATCCAATAGACTGTACTTAAAATGCATTCCCAACTTCAGTACAACCCAAACCTCAACAAGGATAAACGACGAAAAGGATCAGTCTGCCAGGGTGTCAGTCTAAGGACTGGCCACTCCCATCATTTCTTCTGTTTTCTAGGTTCATATCTACTTATATAATAAAATAAACAATATCTTGTGAATTTATCCTCTTAAAAAGTCAGACTGTAAGAGTGCTCTCACAAACTGGCTTTTTAGTCATGGATTACACGGAAACATAAAGTCTGTTCCATATACGAATATGAAAAAGGTAAAAGAAAGAACAATTAAGGGAAAGAGATGGGAAAAAGGCGAAGGAAGGTTAAACAATTTTCACAAATAGCTTCAAAAAAAAACCTATAAAAAAAATATCTAGTTATTTGAAAAAAAAACATTTTTTCCCTTTTTTTATAAACCCATATTTTTAATTTAAAAATAACTTATGAAATGTGATACAATAAATCAACCTATTAAAAAAATCAACCTATTTCTTATTTTTTATTAATGAATACATAATTTTAATTTAAAAATAACTTAGGAAATGTGATACAATTAAAACCAAAGTGCAAGCTTACGAAGTAATCATAATAATATGTATCAAATATACATATTAAATTAATTAATTACAAATTATTAAATATTAATATATTAAATTAATTATAAACAATCATAATCACAAAATTATACTCTAATTCGATTAAAATAAACTATAATATATAATATAAATAAAAGTATGTTAATTTAATTCATTACATTATTTTTACCTAGTACAATTGTATTGCTGGAATCTGGAATACAACCATGTATGAAATCAATTTAAGATTATTATTGTATGATTTTATTGACTAACAATTAAGATAAATTGCATGTCTCTAACAAACGTATACTATTATGTTCAATGATGTACCTATGCAGCCATGATGCAATTGATTTGGGGGAGGTGCCTGGAGACCTGTACTACGGGTTTCTTCTGGAAACCTATCTCAGGCTCCAGTCACACAATACACTAAAATCAATGTACAGGTACATTGATTTTAATATAGTGTAAGTAGGTCTACTTACACTATAAGTATTGAAAAATTGTAAGTCATGAGAGAAAAAAAAAAATAAAAAAAAAATCGAAATCTTCGTCTCGCTCGACCTCTTCCGACCATTTAAGGTAATTCGAGTGGCTTTATTTCGAGAAAAATAGAACTTGAGAATATCACATCAGAATACCTCAACCTGAATGGAACTCGATTAAAGTTCGAATTCGAATTTTATCTCGAATTCTAAACCTGTTTCGAATTCATGAGAATTGCTGCGGGACCCGGAACTATACTTACTTACCCCGTACTGTCTATAATAGACAGACACGGACGACACGACAGCACGTCAAGTGTAACAGTTACACTACGAAAGCCGCCTCTATTAGGAACGGAGTAAGAGCGGCCTCAAGTTCTAATTGTTACGTTTGACGTGTCGTCGACTTTACTATCTATAACAGTGTTTTAGGTTTTATGAGCATTGCCACTGTACCTATCCTAACTGTAATTTGATAAAAAACGCCCCAAAACTTTTAATTTCCTAACATTTTTTTTATAATATTGTTTGCTATATCCTTAAATAGAGATTACGCGTATCACAGGAAACCGTTTCCGTTTGGGCGTGTAGATTTTAATACCTAGCAATTATTCGCTGGCAAAAATGCACGAGCTGTGGTCGTGGTGTTTCCTGGTATTGGGCTTGTGCTTCATAACTTCTAACCCTGTTGGAGCAGTGGTGGGCGGAGCTCCAGCGTCAGCGCCGGAGCCCGACGCCGCCGTCGTGTTTACCCAGAGGCATGGCAGGAGCGCCCGCATCGAGGGAATTAAGGACGCCAGATTGGGCTACTACTCATTTTTCGGCATAAGGTAGATTTTTTAAATTCAAAATGAGGTGGCTCTCAGCTCTTGGCCTACATCTCTCAAGAAGCGAGCTACATCCAGATCTCTAAACTACAGAAGAATTGGCTATCTTACCTCCCACTGCTGGAGCACAACAATCCTGTTAACATTATTGCTATGGGCAAACATAGGTTAGATGGTGGTAGCTAGCGAGGTGTCTAAGAAAAAACCCTACCACCAAACAAGCCGAGTACAAAATTCCAGCCTCCCCCGGTAACTGAACCGCGGATCTCTAAATTTGAAGTAGGTAGCATACCGGATTTAACTCACCTCTTGAATAATCACACCATACACCATAAGTGATCAGCTGGATTGAGTCAATCATTACATACAGATTTGATGAGCCCTAAGTCCTTGCCAAAGAACACCTTTTCATTTCTAGAATGTTACCCCAGCCAGGCACAGCCTGAGGCTATTGAGATGTTGTCAGGAAACATCCAAATATTTAACTATTATATTAAATACCTATATCCTTAGACCTTAGGATAATATCTTAATTTTTTACATTCACAATTTCACACCTAAATTGAGCTTGTGCAGTTGACAATACATCAAGCGTAACAGTTTGACCTTGAGACCGGCCTTACTGCGTTTGTAACATAGGCGGCTTTCATAGTGCAACTGTTATTTACACTTGATATACTGTCATCTGTACTATGTAGATAACGTGTAAGTAACAACTGCACTACGAAAGCCGCCTCTATTACAAACGGAGTAAGGTTGACTTAATTTTTTAAGCCGAACTGTTACGCTTGATGTGCTGTCGAGTGTACTTATACTACTTTATTGTTTGTTAGATGAAATTGTGATGTTATGTCGAGTTTTGATGCAGACGTATGTTGATCTATACAGCCACGCACGCAAGGCAGAGTCCGTATAAAATTGTTATTTTGATTTCTGCTTGGCTCTACCTACCCTAAAAATATTACTTAGAATAGATTTAATTTCCAATTAACAGATATGCTGAACCACCTGTGGGCAGTCGAAGGTTCCAGCGACCAATACGTCGCATTATGGCAGGGGAATTCAATGCGACTAGACCTTGCTTTAAGTGTCCACAACCAGACCCCCAGTCGAATCAACAGGTGATAGGCCAAGAGGACTGCCTGTGCCTTAATTTATTCTCTCCTAAGATGCCTGGCGAAGAGAAAGGTATGAAAATCATACTATTAAATAAATAATAGGAAATATTGAGATCGCTAGATAAGCTAGGAAGTTGAAGTTACCCGCTATGGCAACAGTTGGTCTGGTAGCAACTGTCCACCATTTGTCTTAGGTGGGGTAACCCCGAACGATGCAGTTTACATCAAAAAAATTAAGGATAAAGAGCCCGTGCTCAGAGCTGGCTCAGAGCTGACATGGTCTTCTCTCTCAGCCAAAAGACAGAGATTATCGAGGTAATCGTCGAAGCGCTTCAACTTCTAAACGCACGCCAAAGTCACACAGAATGCACCATTGCGATACGCTAAAACAGAATCAGTAAAAAAATAATAAAATATCAAATATCCTCTTTTATCATGATCGTACCGAGTTCGTTCAAAATTACCCCGCATTCGGAATCACTCCACTCACTCCTAGATAGCTTTTTGTCTTCTTTCTCTTGCTTCTTTTCTTAGTTGTACCCACGACAGCACATCAAGTGTGACAGTTGCACTACGAAAGCCGCCTCAATTACGAACGCATTATGGGTGGTCTCAAGGTCAAATTGTTAAGCTTGATTAGCTGTCGACTGTACATGTTTTCTGTGGTTCCTATAACCATAGTAAAACCGTAGTAAATAGGCTAAGTTTTATGCGCAGAGAGTGGCCCTACGTTTGAATTTTAAAAAATTAAAAGCGACAATCCTACACGAGTAGGCTATTGACGTCCGAACGGAGCTGAGTCAGCTGAATCTCCTTGCTTCTTTCCTTTTATTAGCTATAAATAAGATATTATTACAAAATCCTTCATAACTTTTATATTATAGGGTCACCCGTTATCTTCTTTATTCACGGAGGCAATTATCGCACAGGATCAGCCGCACCCTATGGAGTAAGTAAAGTGAAATTAATTAATTTAAGTGAATTTTGTCTTTGGAATCGAAACCAAAGCGCTCAAACCACTGAACCAGCAAGCTCCTGTCTCTAGCGCTGAGCGAAAAATTATTATTAGAATTTAACATTGTGCTCGAAAGTCGAATGATGTAAAACATCATTCGATATTAGACAGTTCCATTTTGGTTCAATAAATCTTTCAATTTCATTGCTTCAATGGCATTGATACGTCTAAATACGTTTCAATGTGATTGTTCAATGGCATTGAAAGCTGTTAGCTTTCAATGCGATTGAATCAATACTGAATATTGAATATCGTCATAATTAATATCATATCACGAATATTGAACAATGACTTATTCCGCGTACGGCAACGAAGGAAGCGGGTGCATCTTCTGCTGCTAATTCAACCGATAAATTAAAATGAACATTGAATGTCTTATTCTTAATTTTTCATTTTAACATTATTATAAATGTTTGAAAAATTACTTAGTAATTAAAATATAATAAAACTAGAAAAATTTCACGTCCTGAGGCAGGAATCGAACCCGCGACCTTTCGCAATCCGGGCGACTGCTCTGACCACTGAGCCACCCAGGACTTGGGATATCCCTGTGAAATTCTTCTAGTCTATCTGTATTTGCGTTTATAAGCTAACGTCCACCCTACAATGTCGAAATATTCTATTTCAACATCCGAAATGAGTATTTTTACAAATACCGACGATTCGCTTAAGTTGGGGCAGTGCTTTCAAATATTCTTAATTTTTGATTTTAACATTATTTATAAATGTTTGACCCCAACTTAACCGAAGATCGCGGGTTCGATTCCTACCTCAGGACGTAAATTTTTCTAGTTTTATTATATTTTAATTACTATTGAATGTCTTGTTGAATATTTTGTGTGTAAATAGGCAATCAATGCAATGTTAAATGCCTTGCAATGGAATTGCTTTCAATATCGGCTTATGGCAAAACCCATATTTTTAGATTTAGTGATGATAGCGTTTTTGAAATTCGGAAAGCATCTTGTCGAATCGTTCGAACGTGGTTGCATAGTTTCATAGCCATATAAAAATAATTTCTAATCACGTTTCCTCAGATCATAGAAATACGATATATGTATGATCTGACTTTCCAATAATTTACAAAGATTAGACAGTCGAACACGACGACAATCGAAATGGTCCGATTCAATTCAATTTGAAACTTTACTAGCAGCACGGCAGATATGGTGCTAGCTAGCTCTTTACTAATAGTGTGTTTTTGTTCTAGGGAAAACATTTGACTCAACAAGATACAATCTTGGTTGTCCCGCAATACCGATTGGGCTCTCTTGGATTTATCACTAATGGGCAAAAAGAGGCTACCGGTAATGCAGGTCTATTCGATTTGCATGTTGCCTTGACTTGGGTGAGTAGTTTCTTATATTATAGGCTCCTCTCAAATTAAATGAACGCGTCTAATAAGAGATGAAGAAGAACATGTAAAATAGGTAGTTGAATGTGATGTTAGGATAATGTGTTATGAAATAGGAAAATCAGTGCCAAAGAACAAGATCACGCACAAAGAAGTTTAATAACTCGTTTCTTTGTAGTACATCCAAAACATGGAATTCTTTGCCGGCACATGTGTTCCCTCCTTCCTATAACATGGGCCCCTTCAAAATATACAAAAGGTACTTTTTGGGTCGGCTAGGTGGAGGCGGCTAGAACAGTGTGTTTCAAGTTGCACTAGCTGGCTTCGTATGTGGACTCTTCTTGCCACTTCACATCAGGCGGTGTTGTGTCATTTGCCGTGCTTTGTATAAAAAAACAACAAAAGTCGATACTGAAATGGTCTCCACTCAGCATGATATACCAGTTGCAACGTTGGTTTTATGTGTTTTGCTAGCATGCCTATGCGAGAGGCAGCCAATAACGAGTTGCGTTGTGTTACTTGCGTATAAATATATCTTACTAAATACCTACTTGCGTACGTACCCACCTACAGTATTCCAAAATAAAATGTAATAAAATAATTACGCGTTTTTATCATTCAAAACAAAGAAATTTGACTAATTAAGTTATTCTGGTTGGCCCTTTCATGCCCGCATGTTTTCATTTTTTGGCAACAAAGAAATTAGGCTATTATACAGTATGATATACATTGCATTTCGCTAAAATATTTTATCGTAAACCTAAATAATAGTTTAATCACCATATTTCCTTCTGGTTTTAGGTAAAAGACTATATAGAATTCTTTGGTGGCGATCCATCACGAGTTACTGTAATGGGACAGGGATCCGGTGGTAGTGCAGCTTCTCTAATGGCGTTATCATCAGAAGGTCGCAACAGCAACGGAGTAGTAGCACTATCTGGGACAGCACTCTCACCTGGCGCTGTTCGCAGTGACCCTGCTAAGCACACCACAGAATTAGCCAAGCATACTGGTTGCCCAGAAAGTCCTGTAGAAAGACTAGTCCTTTGCTTGAGGATGCAACCAGTCGAGAAAATAATAATGGTACGAATATTCTTAATTTTTGATTTTAACATTATTATAAATGTTTGAAAAATTACTAATGGTACGAATTTTGTCGCATATTTTTATTTTAAGAAAGAACCTACCTATATTTAGTAACTTCTTAATGATCCCTTTTTTGTTTATAGGCTGATAATAGTGGCACAGGGATGGTGGATGCAGCAAAGTTTTTGGAAGACATTACGGGTCGAACTGGTACTGTTTATTTTATTTTCGTAGATATTACTGAATTACTTACCAATGTTAATACACAAACTAACTATATTAATTCAGGAGCCGGAGCACGCGTGGAAGGCCAAGACGACAAACGTGGCCTTCCCACATTGGTAACCGAGCAACCATCTGAAGCACTCAAGAATAGGAGGCAGACTGCTCCTATGCTTACAGGAGTTAACACGGCAGAAACAGTTCGAGCTGTATTTGGTATTAGATATGTTTATCTAAGCTACTATTTCTGAATCTTCAGCTATAAAAACAGTGATTATGATGATTATGCTTTTTTATCGTTACAGGAAAATATTCAAATACCCTTGTTAATTCACTGCAGAAAATCAATGACTTTATAAAGAAAGACATCATTGGAGGTCTTACACGTACAGTAGAAAGTGTCGAAGGACTTTTGCCAATCAAGAAGGCTGCCTTGAAAAATATTCCGATTTTGGGCAATTTTGAAGAATATTACAACAGACTGGCTCAAAACGGCGCAGATGCTATTCAGGGATTATCGGCTATCGCTGAAGTTACAGGTGAGATTGAATAATTCGTCTATTGATTTTTAAAACTATATGGCATAATTTTCGTCAAAAACTTCTTGATGATGATATTTAATATAACTATTACCTACTGTTATATAGTTCGTTCTTATGTTCCAAGCTGCATAGCGATAGAATACAAAAATGACAAGCAACAGCTAGGTAGCAATTTCACTGCGCCCGCCTATGTAAAAAAAATATATTTTCCAATAAAAATAATACAGAACACAAACACTTAAATTAGGGGCAAATATAAAAATAGCTGGATTTGAGAAGGGGACCTCAAGAGCATAATGGCTTTAATCGTTTTGTTTGCCTGCATCACCCTGCAAGTTTCTTTTATACCTGCTCCCCTTGCCAGCAAAAATTGTATACCATACTGACCAAACCCTTAAAAAACTAGAAGCGATTAAGCGAGTTGAGATGAGAATTTTATCAAATTCTAATATAGAGAACGTAAATAAACTAGGATAGTCATTTCGCTGATAGTCAAAAACACATTTCAAATGGATGCTTTTTGCCTCGGATTGGGTTATTATTAGTCATTTTTGTCGTACATTGCTGGGCATGAAGCTCTTTGAAGTAGATATACCTATAAAGGCATAATACTTACCTACTTTTTACGCATATTTGTCATGAGTACTATCAATCCTATTTTTATCTAGCAGAACATACTCATAATACCTAAACTATGTATATAGACTTGTAAACTCTGTATAACCTAAGATCATAGAAAGAAACCGCTGACTACATAACGCAAGGCAAAACTTCACATTGTCATGGGTTGCCCTTATTTATAGATAGATAGTTTTTTTTTGCAATAAGGCAAACAAAAATATGTCAACACTGCGATAAGGCAAACAAAAATATGTCAAGGCGGTTTTAACAATATCATAAAATAAAATAATACATTAATATAATAGATGTTAGTTTGTATGAAAAATAGATAGGTCATATGTTTTTAAGTTACATACTTACGCAATACATTAATTAAAGATAATCTGATAATAATCGCAAAAAATCTTTGTTTCCTAATAAAATTTAAATCTCCCAGGTGATGCCCTGTTCAACTTCCCTGCATTTAAGAGCGTGCAGGAGTGGGGTCAAGCTGCACCTGCCTACCTTTACAGTTTTGAGTTCACTGGTAACCTCACCAAGGCCTCGCACTTCCTACCTGGGTTACCCTTAGCAGGTAAATTAATTTAAAATGAACTAACCGCCATCGTTCTAAAAGCTCCTAAATCTATTCAATTATTTATTGCAGAGGATGCTAATGTTAATAATGCAATGAAAAAGGCCAAGAATAAAGGCCCCGCTCACGGAGACGAGTTAGCGTACATATTCGAGCCCCTATATGACAATGGCACATCAATAGAGGAGGAACCTTCTCAAATGGATGCGCGAGTACGCAAAAACTTTTTGGGGCTTATCTCGAAGTTTGCACATGATTTGAATCTCGGAAAGAAAAATACGTCTATTTGGAGCAGTTTCTTTTCAGCTACTCAAGACAAGAATTCTTACATAAGAATCAGCGACGACATAACTATGGATAAAGATTTCAGGTAATGTGGATGAATTAGTTAATCCATACAAAAATAATTTTAAATGGTTGCATGTTAGCTACTTTATCAAAAATTTTATTTCCTGTGATTTTGAAAGTAATGCGAAAAAATAAATAATTTTAACAAGCAACTACCTACTAGTTGGTGTAACATGGTACTAAAGTAAAGCTACTTCAAACATTGTACTTAGCTCAGATTTTGTTACAAGCTTAGATTACTTTGATTGAATGCATGAATAATATTAACAAATATTTATTTTTAGATTCTGCCAAATGGGACTTTGGGGAAACATGGTGGACCGTCTAACGAGTTCACTTTGCCAGAATGAAATCAAGAACCTGCTCAAACTTGTGCCGATCCCTACAGAACTAAATCCGATATCAATCTTAAACCCCGTTGTCACAAACCTGAAGCCATCCCAAAATATTTTACCTAAGCCGTCTCAGGATCTATTCCCGAGTGTGACAAAATGGTTAACTAAAAAATAAAATAATGATGGAGTAATTTGAATAAAAAAGAATTTTTTGTTTGTGCTATATTTTAATACCTACCTACTTGTCCAAGATCTCTGTATGTACCTATGACTGGTTTGTGTTGTGTCCCTGCTAAACGTTACATTTCCAATTCCAACTAATTTTTTACGGGAAATATTTAAAGGGTCTCCAAAAAACAACAAATTGTTAATTTTTCGGTATTTTGATGACCAATCATAATTTTTGATGGTGGTCAGTTAAATACAAGCCATTTTTTATTATGACTTGAATGACTTTGTCATGATTAGGTTAGGAATGGGCATTGAGATATCAACGTGAATGAGTTGTTATTAGACACTTAATCGGACAATGATTGCAATGTTTGTTTGTGTGTAATTATGTGCCTATCGATAAAGTAAAAGATCGGTGTGTGTGTCTAGACTTTGTTGACAACAAATACCTACGAAGTATTTACTAGTAGGTACTTAAAATTGATAGCCAACACTGTATAGTGTACGCACTTCGTCAAGAATGCCGATATTTAGAACAAATAAATCTACTTTGCACAGAAATTAATGTCAACACAAACATCTGAAGGTTAAAAAACATTTTACCGTCCTACTAATGCGAACAAACATTAAAGATTTTTAGAACAAGTACAGGATGCACAAGTTTTGAATTTTCATAATCCTACTAAATGCCACCTAATGCGAACAAATATAAGGGATTATTTAGAATGTGTACAGTGTACAAGTTTTGCATTTTCATAATACATACTTACTATAATACACTGTAATACTATAGTTGATAAGTACATATTTAATAAACGAAATTACTTGTTTAATTAACAAATCATTAAAAATATCTTGTCTAATGTATAATGACTTGATAACATAATTAATTCATAAAATGCGTTACAATAACTGCTTATAATTAGAATAGATTGAATGGATACCTATCTATTCTATATTGCAACTTAAACTAGGGGTACTGAAAACTATTTACTATTACTACTATAGTATACTAACGCGCAAATAAAATGAATTATTCCCTCTGCGTCGACTCTCTTTACGTCGAGTATCACTACGGTGACTCTCGATACAAGTAACCTTATCAAAGTAAATGAAATGAAATTAATTTGGTGTTATTGTCAAGTCAATAAAATACAACAAGGTTCGATGGGTCAGGAATCAGGATTCGCTTGCTCGATTGTACATAGAATAATCATTTTACATTGATTTTGTATATAAAAGATCAGCCTATGTATGATTATAGGTTTAGTGTTATCAAGCTTCGGTATGCGGGTCTTTTAGTTTAAGTAGGCTTCAATAGTAAAAGGTGTGTCACGTGCAAGCATATATCAGAAGAATATCTGCTAACCCCGTCATTGTCACAGAGATCAGTCTGTCACCATGTCTTTCGCGAGGAGCATATTTGTTCTTTCCATTTATATCATTTTTGCTTGTGTTGATTGTAACGTGATTTTACCAAAAAATACTGAGGAAACTCAACAAGCACCGGTATCGGCAGTGGAGCCCGTTGAAAGTGTTCCAGTACCTCCAGTTCCATCTGACGCAGCTTCTGAGTTGTCCAATACTGACAACTGTGTACCTATAGGACAGTTTGTAAGTATAAATTAGTATACTCACCGTTATTATTTATTATTTAATTATTTAATCTGTGACCTTACGGCAAAGGCATTTGAAAATCGGCTATTTTATTTTCGTGTTTACTCTACAGTTACCTAGATATGAAAATGAACAATATCTATTGCCTATTTCAAATATTTCTGTTAGTGAATCACACTGCTGAGGGTACAAATGTACAATACATACAGTTATATTACATACTAATATAACTGTATGTATTGTAACAAGATAAATAAAATTTGGATCGACCTCCCGCAACTGGGGTTGCGGGAGGTCGATCCAAATTTTATTTCCGAATTCTTTAACATCCGGTATATTATATTATTTAATTATCTAATTAATGTAATTATTTCTCTGTACTTACAAAATATTATGATTTATTATTATAAACACTTTGGGTTACTTTTATAAGATGCAAAGCTAATTGCTATTTAATCATTCAAATATTCATCGACACAAATACAACTAGTGCAACCATACAAAACGGTCTTCTTGGACAGCCACAAACTAAATTAATTGCCTAATATTTGTCTTTTATACATATTAAAGGATTTTATAGATAGGTACACAATTTATTACGTAAATTAATTACGTAATGAATTTATAAATCTAATTTGTATTTTTTTTACTTTGCAGTGTATGACTCACAGTGAGTGCTGTTCAAACGCCTGCTTAGGATACATGAAAAGATGTGTGACGGGAAGTGGATAAAGGTACAAGATACGATACTTACCTACAAATATATTCTGTGCTTACAATAATAACACCTAATATTAATAAGTAAGCGCAATTAATGTGTAATGGAAAACAGTTGACCTAAATAATTACGACATGTCTGCATAACAGACTAAAATGACGATTAAACATATTTATGAATTGATAAAGTTACATTCAAAAATATCAAAAGAAAATAAAACATTGAGTGTTGTAAAAACTGAAAATGTGAGATTTTTAAACTACCTATATTTTTTTTCGTCATCGATACTTACCTATGAAAAATTTCTCATTAAGTTTTTATCAAGGCAACGGTTCGTGTACGTACGGTTATCAATAAGTTTTCCTGCAAACTACACCGAATTTGAAGCCTCAATAAATGGCATGACACGAATATTTTTTGAACTATAATGGCACTATTTTTGGATTTTTGAGACCAGTTTGAAAAGTTTTAGGAAGAGATATTTGTTATATATATATATAACTCACGAAAAAAATTAGTGGGGCTTCTAAGACGCACAAACATTTCTCTTCGCAGTATACAGGATGGTGACGACAATAAATTAAAACATAGGCTATATCAGTTCATGTAAAGGTTTACAACTTTTTATTCAACATCTTATTCGTTCGATAATTTTATAATATTTCTATGAAATAATGCAGCCAATGTTATAATATTTCATAGAAAATTCACTAAATTTTCAAATGAATAAGACATATTTGAAAGTTGCAAAATCTTACTATGAACCTATATGTATAGCCCATATTTTCATTTATTGTCGTATTGTCATCCACCTCTATGCTTTAGTACAAAGTGCATTATACCTAGATATATAACTCAATGATAGATGCTGGAGGAGCTCAGTGGCGTAGTGGTTTAAGCGCTCTGGTTTCGATTGCGAAAATAAAGCAGCTTTCGCCATAGTCGATCCCTGGATGGGTAAACCAAAATTTCTAATCTCGAGCTCCTCCTCGCTACGAAAGGCACGTAAAGCCATTGGTCCCGGTTGTTACTGCAGCCGCTTTAACCCACCAACTCGCATTGGGCCAGCGTGGTTGTGTTATGGTCCAAACTCCTCATGTGTGTTTCTCACATGCAAGAAGGTCTGTGCTCAGCATTAGGACGTATATAGGCTGGGCTGG
Source organism: Nymphula nitidulata (assembly GCA_947347705.1). Classification (NCBI taxonomy): domain Eukaryota; kingdom Metazoa; phylum Arthropoda; class Insecta; order Lepidoptera; family Crambidae; genus Nymphula; species Nymphula nitidulata. Next base: position 5,123,445 of record OX374626.1, read on the forward strand.
TAATGATGATAGGTGCTACCTATGGCTGAACTGAGTACTGCTACTGACCTACTTTTAAAAAAGCTTTTGTTACTAATGAACATGAAGTCACCGTTTGAATGTTTATAGCAAAATTACAATCGATTCTTATCCTTAATGTGAACATATATGTGAATCACATAATATGTGAGTATATGTATAGTATAAAGGTAGCTAGCTACCAATTGATTCCAAACATTGAGCGGATCGACTTTCTCAGAATATTTATTTCGGAATGTAACTAGGTAGATAACTGCACATTGATTTGGTGAATAAGAACATATACCTACCTAACAAACATCACTTTGGTATTTGTTATCAACTTTCGGTTTGGGGATATTATGTAGTAGCTTTAAGTAGGTAGGTATCAACAGTTAAAGCTATTATGTGTCACTTGCATGCATAAATAACGACAGAATACAGGTATACCTCGTCATTGTTGTTGAAATCACTCAGGCGCTATGTCTTTTATCGGGAGCATATTTGTTTTGTATCTTTGTATTGTTTTTGCTTGTGTTGAATCTAATGTAATCAAAACAAAAAATAATGAAGACGTGACAACTAAACCAGTATTCGCTGCCGAAACGGTTGAAAATCTTCCACGCGTAGTTTCTTCTCAATCCTCGAATGAGTGTGTGCCAGTAGGGCAGTTTGTAAGTATATTTATGTTACAAAGTCAAAACCCATTAGTAGTTAGAACGGTTAGTTATCACTAGTTGTGTAACCAGTTCAATTCAATTCAATTTTTGTTTTATTGCCTCTGTCCGATTTGTCAATTTCGCCAAGATCCAGTTTTGGAAAAGACACGAAGTTAACATACACTGGATGACCGGACGTATTTATTTTTGTATTTTATATTACTAGAATTTACTGTTAGACATTTTTTTTTTAATTAACATTAAAACAAGTTTCAATGAGACAACGTTTTGCCTTGCGTTTTGAGAAATTACAACTGTGATTTTGAAATTCTTCCAGTGTCGAACTCTTCACTTTTTTTATTATTCTAAGTGGCAAGTTAGGTTAGTATACTGTGACCCCGATTGTTACAATTTTATTTAGTGAAATAATGTCGCTAAAGAAAATTGACAATTATAGGTTAGGTAATAATAAGAGATTAAAAAAGGAACTAAACTCGTTTACTGAGGTTAGATTAGAAATGGGATCACAATTAAATTTATTTTAATTGTGGTCACAGTTCTAGCCTAAACTATTTCAATGACATAGAAATGTGACGAATTTGTCTCTGGGAGAGTTTTCCTCTAACCGGAAATTGTCTTATAATATAGTGTATGATTAAATCAAACATGTACTACAATAGAAAATTCACATAAAATAATAATACATACATATAAATACAAACCACACACTAAAATAGATATTGTACCATATGTGTACAATATTCAAGTCAAGCATACATTCATATAAAACACACCAACACCATACTAAAAACACAAATCTACTTAACTATGTTTTTGAAAAGAAAACAGAAAATATATTTCGACTTGCTACTACCTACTTAGTAAAGGTCGATTCCCACATATCAGACATGCCTCAGTTCCGGCACAGATCCGGCACAGATCCGGCACAGTTCCGTATCAGTTGCGTCAGTGATTCAATTCACACATGTCAGTGCCCGCTCAGTTCACGGAGCTTCAGAATCGCTCGTCCTCTATTTTGTTTTTGTTGATGTCGGCGTCCGAGATCCGTCAGTGATCTGTCCGTGATCGGTCCGTCCGACGAAAAATATCGTTGTCGACGATACCTTCCGTGCCGGAACCACGCCGGAAGGGACACTGAGAGCACTGAGCCGTCACTGAACGGACAAGTGGAGATACGTTCATAGATAATGTATGAAATAATATTTCGCACTGATACGGAACTGTGCCGGATCTGTGCCGGAACTGAGGCTTGTCTGATATGTGTGAATAGACCTTAATTAGTCTTGTACCGTTTAATCAACCGAATAAATACTAATCTGATGGAAATGACACTCTTTAACAGTAAAAACCATAAACTGACAAGGTAAACAAATAGAACATAAATAGGATCCTAAGTAGGTATATAGATAGAATGTGTAACACATGTAGAATAGTCCGAAAAGTGCTACAAGAAGACCATATTAATATAGTTCCTCATACATCATAACACACCATCCGTCACAATCAATCAAGTAACACATAAAAAAAAAACATTCATAAGTAAAACAGATCAGTTACTTGGTTTGACCCGTACCTGATTTTACTTACCAGCGCCGAGCTGAGATTTTTCAACATAAATATAAAAATAATAATATTGATACACTCACACCTATTACCTAGCCCAAAGTAAGCATCATTAAGAGCTATTAATTGCCACCTGATGACCTGATTTTACCTAACCTGTAGGTAGGTAGGCGGTTGCTTTATTGAATCTTTATTAAAAAAAATAAAGTAGTAGTAGTTGTAAAGTACAAGTAGTTTTGGCAGTTCTCTTTGGTCTTTTCTTAATGTCACCCTTAAAAATATGCTCTTACTATTTACCCTTTTACACTAGGTATAGGCCTCAAGGCCTTAACTGTCAAATTAAAAACTGTTAAGTCGATCTTGCTCCATTTTTTCAAAAATATGGCATCGACTTTATCTCTGTGCAGAAAAGAGCGATTTTTTTCCAAAATGCAGTTCTGTAGAAGTCTATAGCGTTTTTGAAAAAATACCTGCAAACTCAGACTACATTGTCTTGTTGTGACACTACATTATGGAGTCCACAAATAGTCGGGGAAAATTATTTTCACGGATGCAATCCGCGAAAATTATTTTTAACAAATTATACAATAATATTTTATTACTTCCATTATAAATTATTACGTACTTACTTACCTAACTATGTTTTGTTAAAAAAATATTTCATATTGTAGGTAGGTACTTACGTAGATTTACTTATATCATACTAATAAAAAGAAACACAATTGAAAATGACGGGGAATCGGGTTTTATTTTTTTCGACTCTTTTTCAATGGTATTTTCTGTAGGTACCTCCCAACTATGCCTAAAAAACCATAAATACAGGTGGTGCCGTCAAGTCAATAACTTGTTGTTTTTGTTTTTGTCTTAGTTTACACACGTATTAAATTATTAAATACAAGAAAAGAAGACTTAAAATGAAAACGTCGAAAAGCAAAGATTTTTTGTGTTTTACATTCTATATTTTAGCAAGTAAAAAGTATCTAATAAAAAAATTTATAACAGTTAGATTATGTAAGTCAATGTATTTTTTTTAACTTTAAGTGGTCAGGTGTTTTCATTTGTTATAATAATATCGTTTAGAAATAGACGATAATTAAAATGAATGTATTTAATTTCAGTGCATGAATAACAGTGATTGCTGTTCGAAGTCGTGCTTGGGATTCTTGAAGAGATGTACATCGGGATAGCGAATGGTTAGAAGTGTAAACACATAGTTTGATACAATCAGCTTTTTTTAATTTATTCAAAACATTCTATGTAGAAAAAATCGTTTGGTTCTTTAAAAATATTTGAATTTATTTTTACCACTTAAGCATAGTAATTATTTGTTAATTTTTCTAACTGGATGAATTGGGTGATTCAAGTTCGATAAATCTGGTGGATTGGCGGCAAAATGTTGTATTTCTTTCATCGCATCTGCTGATATTTTCCACAAAGCAGGATGGTTCTTTTTGAAATCGTTGTACCATTTGTGTATCTGTAAAATAAATGTTTATTTATTAGAAATATGAAGTTTTAATTTGGACGTATCTAGTTTTCAGACATATAAAGAAAGGATTTTTTTTGTGTTAAAGCCAGTCATGGGTATCGCTTGCGCCGAACACGAAGTCGCTTCACTGCCTTAACAACGCGGTATGGATGGTAGCTGCGGGCAGCCGCGCAATTAGCGCAATACAGCGCGATGCAACTTGAACGAACTAGACTTTAGGCTTTAGCGCGCGCTCTACATTGGGCTTTTTGACGATTTGAAAGAGCATTTTGGCCTACTTACTTGGTTTAATATAGAGGCTGAAACCCATGTGGCCATCAATACGAAAACATGGGGTATATTATTTCTATGATCTGCACCCGTACCACCATCTTTTATCGCGATCCAATTTAGGTCCTAAACTGAGTAGAATCGTTTAATTCGTACTACGACGCTATCTACGACTATGACAGCGACGCAGTTTAGGAACCAATACTGAACCGAGCCGAATATGAATCGCTTTTATAAAGATGGTGGTAAGGCCCCTGAGGGTATATTAGTTCATAGAAATCAATTGTAATGAAATAATATAACATTGGCTGCATTGTTTCATAAAAATGTCATGATATTATCAAACGAATAAGATGTTTTATGAACTAATATGTATGTATAGTATAGCCTATGTTTTAATATACTGTCGTATTGACGGCGCCACCCAGTAAAATTTTGATTTATATTTCTCAACCACATTTGTGTCAATGAATATAATAATATAAAATCGTGCCTAATTTCTTAAAACATAGAATGCGAGGAAAGAGCGAGCGACGGCCTTACTTTTTAAAAACCAAAAATACGAAACTCACTCTTTTCCATTTGCTGAAATCGAAGTCAATGGCCTCGAGGGTCATGTTGGTGTTAAAAAGCTGGAAGTCGGCGATGGTGAGGTGGTCGGCGGCGGCGTAGTCGGTGCCCAGTCGCTCTAGGTACGTCTCGAATACGTCCAGCGCCATGTGGACCTTCTTCAGCCCCAAGGGCGTACGCTCGTAATCATAGAATATGGGTGCCATCTAAAATAAGTTTTTTATTTTTAAAACTAGATGAGAAGCAAGCTCACGGCCCGTCTGGTGGCAGGTGGCCACCTCAAATCATAGCATTGATAATAAAACAATATTATGATTTGCAATTGCAAGACACATGCAATATCAAGGAAAAATACTTGGTATTACAGATGCGTTGTCATCCTGGGACCTAAGATGAAATACCTTCCCCGCCTTCCATGTCCAGTGATTACATTGGCTAGGTATCTTTCCCTTAGTTAGACCGTAAGAACAATGGTCTAAGACCTTTCCCTTAAACCCAAACTGTTTATCGGAACGAATAGGAAAGACGATGGTGGCGGTGGTGTTCATTAATTTGATAAATTATTTTTGTGTCTCAGGGACCTTTTTAGCAACAATTAACTTATGTATCCCTTGTTTTATTTTTTTTACATTTATAATTGCATAACATCGAACAGGAATCGATTTTTAACATAATTAATTACGGTCGGAGTTGATTAACACTATTATAACATAATTTAGAAAAATATTTAAACTAGAAAAGTTTCACGTCCTGAGGCGGGTATCGAACTTGGGATAATCCTGTGAAATTCTTCTAGTCTTCCGTATTTGCGTTATAATAAGCTGACGTCTGCCCTACAATGTCGAAATATTCTATTTCAATATCCGAAACGAGTATTTTTACAATCACCTAAAGTTATTATTTATAATAAAAGTTAAATTAAGAATACTATTATACCATGTCACAATATTCATAATAAATATGACATTCAAATATTATACTTATACGGTACGAGCGCAATAATGGCAAGTGTGACATGGTACAAATTGTTATGCTAGCTACTTCCGTCATCTAATCTGTGCTTCTGTGTCATCCTGAAGCCTAAGATGAAATGCCGTCCATGCCCAGTAATTACACTGGCTACCTTTCTCTTCAATCCGAAACACAGCGAACTGTTCCACGGCTGAAATAAGGAAGGAGGTTTATTTAAAGTTATACATACGGTGTACGCAGAAATGTTAGCATAGTAGGTTGAGAGGTTGAAGCACAACCGATGGTTTATTATGGCTCTGTAAACAAATGGAAACATCGTGAATGAAAATAGTTAGAGGAAGCAAGCCTACGGCCTGGCCACGGCAACGGGCAGTGGTTGCCGAGACGCTGCCGCCTGTTCCCATGGCCAGGCCGTAAGGAACCTTGCCTTAAGTCAGTTATCATAGAGTTCATTTTCTATACGGGTATAGAGACATCACTCATAGTATTCAATGTATCGCATTTAGCGACATCTGGTGATCTGAACCGGTAAACGTTGGGCAACTTATATAGGGGCTTACCCGCTTCAGGCAGGATACCTGCCTACTTTATTTGGTCTCCTTTTGCCTACGCTCACAGTCAGCATCAAAAGGACGTTCTTATTACATTCTGTCTCCTTAAATAATGCATCGAGTACACTTTTGACATCTCTAGTGCTTTATTATCAGTGCAATAAGAGTCACTGACTAAAAAAAGTATAAGTATTGTGTTGCGCTTCTGAGCAAATTCAGTAAATTATTGTCAGTTCTTGATTATTAAGTCAATTTTAAAAGCTTTTACAGGATGGTGTAAAGCATGGGCTATATTAGTTCATAGAAATGTTTTGCCACTTTCAAAAACATGTTATTTATTTGATAATTTCATAACATTTGTCTGAAATTATTTATCATTGACTGCATTATTTCATAGAAATATCATGAAATTTCTATGAAATAATGTAGCCCATGTTTTAATTTTTTGTCTTATTGACGGCACCACCCTGAATACCGGTGTTACAGAAACCCGAAGTAAAAGTTGGTATGTACTTATAACTAAAGTGAGTTTCGTACGTTACGCGATAGTATGCATTTTTTAGGGTTGTCACGAACAGGTGTAACAATGTTTTTATTAATCCAATTGAAAAATAAAACTGGTCTGAAAGGTGTCAATCTGTCAGAGTTAACTAACTCTTGACAAGGAACACAACTACCTCCTAAAATTTTATTTCGGACTTTTGTAACACCCTGTGTATAAGTATCTAGCTTAGGGTTGCCAGATGATAATTTTTATCAAATCAGGAAGGAAGATGGGTCTACAAAGGAGGAGTTGCTGTAAAAATCGAGGACATTCAGAAGATAAACGAAATTTTTATATTATTTTACTTTATTTTAATCATATTTAACTGAGCTGGAAAGGATTTTTTTAGGACCAATTTTGGAAAGGAGTTCTTGGTTTTTTAACAAATAATTATGAAAATCTTCACATGTCATGTCTTTGAAGTTGTATTGAGTAAGAATTAAAAATTTTACTGACTGCACACTTAGTCTATTCCTCTCTTTGCTCCACTGAGCAAGTCCCGCCCGATGTTTAGCAAAAAGGAGGACTTACAGTAGTTAGAGAGGACGGGAGGACAAAATATGTAAAAGGAGGGCATGTCCTCCTTTTGGATACCATCTGGCAACCCTAATCTAGCTTAGTAAGAGTTTATCGGTTGTTCATCCTGTTATCACCTCACTTTCGGCTCCTGGGGATACAATGGTGTCCCAGGCTTATACTGGTCACATATGTACTGCAGGATGGCATTACTTTCGCTCAAGAAAAAGCCGTCGTCGTCCAGTACGGGGATCTCTTTTTGGGGATTCATCTGGAATGCATCAAAATTAAATATCTAATGTTAGGTATCAAAGTTCACAGGGAAAACAGTAAAACATGTCATAATGTGCCTATAAAATTTGAGGTTTGCCCTCGATTTCCTGGGGTCCCATCATTAGATACTGACTTGGTAACAATGGGACCACCTCAAGAGTATACTCTATCGAATAATAAAATTATTTTGAAAATCGATTTACAATTGACAGAGAAATCGGTGAACATGCAAACAAAAAAAATTCATACAGTGGAGTGGAACACATAGAACCTCCTTCTTTTTTGAAGTCGGTTAAAAAGTGGTTTCCAATAATTCACAACAGAGGCGCTGCTATCGTTTTCATATAATCTGACTGTTATCACGACGACGAACGTTTTCGTTTTAATTCGATGGAAACTGACACTAGGGTAGGGGCACTTAAAGCACTTTCCTAGCGCGTTCCCCTCACATCGTTCCCCTGTATACGAACCAAGGCATACTGCGGTGTCATGTGTTCACCCGCTCCATAATCGACGCTGATCAACTCGAAAGGTATCTCAAGCTGCGCAAGCGCCTGGCGCACGGACAGTGATGGGGGTCCGTCGGACACGGCGTACAGCTTCAGAACCATATTTACTGAAAAATATTAACGCAATAACGTTAGGTACGGTATTCAAACAATTTAAAGTACTGATTGCTCGACTAGCCGGGCATTTTTGAAAATGTTTTTTTATCGCGGGTGGTGCCGTAAATTAAAATATGGGCTATATGGCTATATTAGTTCATAGAAATGGTTTGCCACATTCAAAAACATCGTATTCGTTTGATAATTAGCTTTGTCTGCATTATTTCATAGAAATGTCACGAAATGGGTTGGGTTGGGCAATATGATTAGGCATTATTTTATTATTTCATAATTTTATTTTAACGGGGATCGAATCCGCCCTAGGTCGTTTTTAGATTCGAAATTAATAATCTAATTTTTTCTATGTAAATACATATATTTTTCACACCTTTTTAATATTGTTAAAATAAAATTAAGAATAACTAAAAATTAGTTTTTAAAAAGGTAATATATTATTTAGTTAAATTAGTTAAAACCGTCGTACAATGTAATTAGGTTTTTGTTAGAGAAGAAAATAGTTAAATACCAATGATTTATTTCTAAATAGTATAAATACCGTCACTGCGGGTGGTATAACCATGCATAACTTTGTTTAGTCATGATGTTAGTAAAGTTTGTATTCAATGCCATAAGTGGGTACCTACTTTTTCAATCTTAACTTTTGTGTCAATTAAAATAGGTAGAGAAATAGGTACATACATACCAAATACTAAATTAAAATGAGGATATTAAATTTGATCGTTCAGCCAGTATCAAATCACACCACAGAATGGTTACCTTTCACTTGATGATTGTAGACAGACTACCGGAGTAGGTACGGACAGTCTCCCTCTGAGGCCACGTTTGCATTGCACGCGTCACACGCGTCGCTTGCCACTTACGTCTTGGATATAGGATTCTACTAATAACTCATGTGGTGTGAACCGTGTGAGTGGTGTGATGTAATTATACTTACCTTACTTAGGTATATAGGATGCAGGCACGCAACATAAGTCGACAGACATAGGTACTTAATCGCAATTTTATCAGTCTTATGCTTTTTTTGACAAGATTTACCGAGTTATCAAAGAAACGGTACGATTATTTAGATTTTTATTCCCTCTAGCACTCCCCGGCCGGGAGTCGCAATACGTGGAGGGGGACGCCGGGAGACGCCAGAATAATGGGGCTGATGGTTTGTGGGTACTACACAAAATAAAATGGGGCAAAGCGTTTAGCTTGTGCGGATTGAGTGCGACCGTTACTGCTAAAAACCTGAACAAGCATTTTTTTAGACCCTCTGTGAAACATGGTCGCTACTAAGGATTTTTTACAAGCACCTAAGTTGTTCAACGAGCAATAACGCGAGCTAATGCTAGTTAATTCCCAACGAGATATAATCAGAAATGTGGATATCCGTACGTAGGAGAACTAGTCATTGCGATTACTCTATGAGTCAATGACATAGATCGTAGGATTATAGAAAGTTATAGCACAGATTGTTATAGCGTCGATGGACAGGGAAACGTTCGAGGTAACGACCTATAGAAGTGAACCATCAAGGTAAAGACATTGAGGATACGCCAATCGATGAACGTTTCGCTGACAAAACCAAAGTCCATTCTACAAATTTTACCACTTGATATAATATAATGGAAATAATGATATTAGTAGGTTTATGGTAATTATTTGATGACCAAGCAAAGTCGGATATTTAATCCGATATTTTTAGAATAGATCGGCGACCGAGAATAGATGACGAAACGCTTCGCTGTAAAATGCTTCACCAACGAAATCGTTGATTTCAGACTGTTTCACACTCAATGGATGCTGGCTGCGCAGAGCTCTTTGTTCAGCAGTGCAGTTGAAAAGATGATGATCAAAACTGGTTTCGTTGGTTGAGAAACCTTGTAAAAAATAATGTTGCAACTAAATTATAAGATAATCACAGTTATTCTAAACGGGCGTGAAACAAATAAACTTTAATTTCTTAGATAGTAATTTTAAACCGCATCGTGCTGCAAGTTAACCCTTCTTGTGCTTGTGTCAAACTAGATAACGATTTTACAATAGCTACATTGAATCGTAACTTAGCCTGTATCTCAAACTGGAGTAAGTGTTATGAATTATATGTTCAATCATTCCCTCTAAAACAGTGAGCGTCACGATCTCGGTGTACTTCTGAGAGTAGCTTAATTTTATTGCAGATACATATTTGATACCGTCAGTGTACATACGTTTTCGTACCTTTTCAGAAAATGGGGTGCACCAATACGATTCCCCGTATTTCTCCATTGTTTCACTCCAACATTGAAAAGATTCTTTTTACTCTCCAACTATGCACGAAGCAGGCCAGTATATCCCTTGTAGATTGGTTCGATGTAAAGCCTTATTGAAAAAATAAGTTTTTGCAGGGTTAACATTCTCTCGGAAGTACTCGGAATTGTTATTATAAATAATGGCAAGATAATCTGAAACCACCTTTTTACTTTTGCTTACTTGGTCTACAACTTGTTAGATGCTATACCAAAGATGATTGTCTGTAAGGAAACCGTAGTTAATTTTTTTTATTTATTTCTTTTTTCAAATGTTCTCGCATCGGAAACAGAATTAACGCTTAAAAGAAACTTTAAATCGAAAGTTTTCCGCATAAGAAGACAAGAGGGATATGTTTACGATAAACCAAGTGTAGCATTTGATTTGCCTGCATCAACCTCAGCGGCTGCGTCTGCGACTCAAGCGCCTGTTTCTGAAGTGACACAATCACAGTACATGTATTATGCATATCCAGCTCCAAGCAGTGGCATGGGGGACACTGTGAATATTGGTTATTCAACAACTACCGCGACAGCGCCTTCACCAACTCCATCCTCGGTTGCAAATTCAGGATATAACTATGGAACAACTGCTCAAAATTCTGCGGTTAATAATGCAGGAATATCCTCAGTTCCTGGCTCAACAGGCTACAGTTACGGAACAACTGCGCAAAACGCTGCGATTAATAACGCAGGAACATCTTCTGTTACTGGTGCTGCTGGCTACAATTATGAAAAGGCTGAGGTTAACAATGCAGGATCTTCCTCTGTTACTGGAGCTGCGGGCTACAATTATGAAAAGGCTGAGGTTAACAATGCAGGATCTTCCTCTGTTACTGGAGCTGCGGGCTACAATTATGGAACACAAAGCTCAATAGCTGTTGACACGCAGGATGCAAATGGTGCCTGTACTTCAGGATATAATTGCAATGTCCCAGTATCTAACAGTGTGCCTAATGTAGTATCAATTGTTTCAACAAATGCTCCAAAATATTTACCACCAACAGGTGGTGGAGGAACTTCTGACACAAGCGTGTCTTTTAACGTCCCATCCACCAGGCCCACCTCTAATAGTGCAGCACCTACACAAACCGTAGCCAGTGCTCTTCCTGCGGCCGTAGATGGCTATTTACCGCCAAATACTGTATCAGCCGTCGGTGCTGGATTTTCTGCATCAGCAACCGCTACAGCAATCACACCACCAACTAAATATTTACCTCCAGTATCCCTTCCAGCATCACAAAACTCAATTGTATCTACCCCAGCCTCGACATATTTGCCACCTATTTTTTAATACCTAATTAAATATTGTTAATACTATTTTGTATTGTGTACCTATGTAACTAAAAAGCTATAACTGAATGATTTTTATTTAAAATATCGTGAGTTAGATTATAGTTATTGTCGTGCTATCCTATTATTATAAAATGTTTTAAATTAATTTATTTGCGGACCTCTCGGATAAAATTTGGCTCTGCTTGTAAGTTTGTGTTCGTGGCTCCTGTTTCGGGATAGTGTTATAAAGTTAGGATAATTTATTAATAAAAAAACAGAAATAATTTAAGAGTTTAACAATTTTTTTTCGCGTTTTTATTTTATTATAAAGTCGTATTTAGTTCGGGTGACCAGCACTGCCATCTGCCTTCGTTTTTGAGAGCGTTCCCCTTACATCCTGTAGAACACGGGTGGCAAATTCCATTTGTTCGCGCAAAGAAAAATTCCAAAAAAAAACTTTTTTTTGGACTCTGTATATTCCAACTTTGGGAAATGTGCAAGTTTCATCAAAATCGGTCCAGTAGTTTTTGAGATCAGATAAAGAGTAAAGTGTGTATCAATTCCTAACAAAACGTGTCGTTTGCTTTACAGAGTAATTCAAATGTTTTTTCAATGGTTGCATGTGATAAAAAATAAACATTGTTTAAAATACTCACCTCTAAATTACTATCTAATTGTTAATAATATAAAAGAAAGCAATAAATTATAATAAAACAAATGTTTGTGAAATTTATTATAATTTATTGCTTTCTTTTTAACCCCCGACGAAACAAGAGGAGTGTTATAAGTTTGACGTGTCTGTCTGTGTATCTGTGCATCTGTGTGTCTGTCTGTGGCATCGTAGCGCCTAAACGAATGGACCGATTTTGATTCGTTTTTTTTTTGTTTGAAAGCTGATGTCACTACGATGGTTCTTAGCTATAATTTATGGAGATCAGTTCAGCCGTTTGATGACTATCAGCTCATTTTCTACATGATATTAGGATTTTACTAACTTTTACCGATTGATTTCAAATTTCGTGTACTGTCACTTCGATGACATTCCCATGACATACTAACTTTGAGCTAATCCTATACCAACAAAAAGTCTGCGAAATGCTTAATTCTTCAGAAACTTACAGCAGATATAGCGTGTTTGGGCTCATAGGAGTAGTTAGATAGATGATTAATGACGCCGGGGGATACTTAAAATTTTTAATTTTGAAATTATATTTTATTAACAATTAAATAGTAATTTAGAAGTGAGTATTTTATAAATTAAACCATGGGCTGTATTAGTTTATAATAATGCTTTGCAACTTTCAAATATGTACACATCATAATCATTTGATATTTTCATGACATTTCTATGAAAGAATCCAATGATAATGCGTAAATGCTTCCCCTCAATGATAAAAATGGTGACATCAATAAAATAAACTTCAAAAAATAACAAATGCGACCATAGACTAGAGATATAGATATACTCAGAGAACAATAACTAAAGCATATTTGAGGTAGATATACTACGACCGTGACAGTGTTGAAATAGAACGGTGTTTGGCGGGTTTTTGTGGCGTCAGTGAAGATTTTTATTCCAATAATTAAAAATTGTGTCAGAGCGAACATTGAGTTATTAAAGCAGCGTAGTTTTATTATTCAAGTGTTTGTGTTGACTTGCAACTAAAAGATTATAAGAATAAGTGATTATGGTGTGAAATACGGTGAGAAAAATTTTGTGGTTATCCACCTCATCAAGTAGCACATAAAGTGACTGTCATCATATATTTCGTGTCAAATACTCCCAAGAAGTATTGAAATGTGTAACGCCAGCATTTTAATGCAATAAAAGAAGAAATAAATAAATACCGAAGACATGGCTGCATGGGCTTTAGTTCCCTTTGCCTTCCTTTTATAGGGAGATTTAACAAAAAAAAGGAAATAGAATTACAGGTCTCTGCATGCATGACGTGGACGGGGCGGGGACGTAACGTGGTTTTATCAAATCATGGGTGTCTAATGTATACGCACCGAAACAATTACGTGAAAATAACGTGTTAGTGTTGTGGACAAGGAAGGATGAATTTTTGTTTTAAGGAATTGGTATTAAATGCTATTGCTTAACTGTGTTAGAGCGAACTTTGAGTTATAAAATTGGGGTAGTTTAATTAATGAACCAAGTGTTCGTGTAGACGTAAACTAAAAGATTATTAGAATAAAAGTGATTATGATGTGAAAGACGCGAACTTTTTCGTGGTTATCCACCTCATCAAATAGCATCTTATATTTCGCGTCTAATTCTCCCAAGATGCATTGAAATGCGTAATACAATAATTTGTAACAATAAATGAAGAAATAAAGAAATACTTAAGACTTGGACTGGCTGTATGGACGGCATTAGTTCCCTTTGACTGCATGGGCCCATCACAGAGAGATTGAGCAAAAAAAAAACAAAGGACAGGGTGTTTGGCGGGCTTTTGTGGCGTCAGTGAAGATTTTTATTAGAATAATTAAAAATTGTGTCGGAGCGAACATTCAGTTATAAAAGTGGTGTAGTTTTATTATTCAAGTGTTTGTTTTGAAGTGAGAATAAAAGTGATTATGGGAAATACGATGAGAACTTTTTTATGGTTATTCACCTTATCAAGTAGCATATAAAGTGACTGTCATCATATATTTCATGTCAAATACTCCCAAGAAGCATTGAAATGTGTTACGCCAGCATTTTAATGCAATAAAAGATGAAATACTGAAGATATGGCTGTATGGGCATTTCCCTTTGCCTTCTCTTTATGGGGAGAATTAACAAAAAATAATTAAAAAAAAGAAGAAACTTTGTCAAATTGACGTTGACGCTTGATATTATTGACAGTAAGTTTTGACACATTTGTCAAAATAAACTGACTGAATAGAAAAAAAACTCATTGGAAAAACGTCATACAAAAATAGCTCCAAGATGAAAGTTATTTTTAATAATCCTTTAGAAATTGATTTTTAAATCAGAACTGCATTTTGCAGAATAATGTATTTAACATTGGAAAATAAGTATTATTTTCAAAAGTATTTTTCTTGTAGTACTGTGTAAATTTATTTCCAAGGAAGTTTTCATGAATTATGATTTTACTAAAGAAAACAGTACAATATTCTCAGACAAGAAACTCATCCAACTGGCTCAGGTACTAGCATTATATTATTTATTGTTGACCATAACATTTTGAGGATGTCTATATGAGTAGTTTGTGAATAATTAACGTTCAAGGTCTGTGACCTTACACTATCGAATTGTTATGATTGTGAACATTTAACTGGCGACTTCTGAGAACTCTTTTTATATTTGCTGACATAACATTTTTACAGGACTTCACAAGTGTGGATATATTGTTCTGAGGATGGTGCACCTCGAGATGACAGATGTTCAATTCAGCAATACTCTTACTATAAATGATCTGCCAAATGAGATACTTATTTATTTATTTTCAATGATCGACTTTGAGTCACTTCTTTCTGTGGCAAAAGTTTGTGTGCGGTGGCAACAGTTATGCCTGACTCCATGCGTGTGGGACAACACACGGCTAATAGTGTGCATGAAGAACTATGTAAGCATAAGAGAGAGCATTGTGCCTTTTGTTGCTAAATATTTGAAAAATGTCAAATTACAGTATTTTAAATTATATCCTCAAGTTAGGGCTTCCCTTATAAGCTATTGCCCTAATCTGACTCACTTAGAAATAAGTATATCTCAAGTCGACAGTTGTATTTTTGATGATCTAGGCCACTGGCCAAATTTAAAGTTTTTAAGTTTTCGAAATTCTCTTATAGTACAAAATCCTGAGAATGCCAATGGTAATTTTGTATACCACTTGCCATTTGAGAAATTAAAATTTTTGGAGACACTTATATTATCAAATTTTGCTTTAACTCATAATAGTTTATATAGTATGCCCCAATGTCCAAATTTAATCAGCATTAATATGGAGAAAATGAAAAACATACCAGCAGACTTCCTGGAGTCCTTACTAAGAACAAAACAGTCTACTTTGAGAGCATTACACATCTATGGAGACACATTGAATGATGACATAATTCGTTATATATCAAATTGTAAAGTTCTTCAGGTTCTCCACATAATGACCTGTAAGACATTATTTGATTCAAGTTTATTGCATCTTTACAGATTAAAGAATCTACATTCTCTGAAATTGCGCCATTCTTATTTTTCGACAAGTGCATTACTTGCTTATTTTTCTAATAACATATTCCATCATTTGACATATTTGAGTTTATCAAGATGCCACCATGTTACAATGCAGGTTGCCAAAGCAATAAAAACAAGTGCACCTAATCTAAAAGAGCTCTCATTTTACCTTTGCCCTTTCATAATAGCACCTGATTTTAATCGGTCAGAGTTAGAGAAAATGTTTGATATACAATTGTTACTTGATTAAAGTTTTAGACTAGAATTCCGTCCACCTATCTGAATAACATTTAAGTCTAAAAATGAATGACACAGTAACGAGTACATTTCTGTGAAATGGATATTTATTATAGACATAGTTTTAAAAGAAATGATTGATTTTACAATAAAACATAAAATTTCAATCAATTTTAGTTTGTAGGTTGTGTTGTGTTGTGATGGATGTGTTAACTATTTTTTATTAAATAATTTATGTAATAGTAACCAACAGTATTTGGGAAAAGATCAACTATAAGTTGGGCTTTCTGCAGGTAATTCCATACCTATGACAGATTCATATTTTTTTTTTGCGATGATAGCTTTGAAGTATTATGAAGTTGTAAGATTTAAATTTTGATTTATTTTCCGCCTTTATTAAATGACAGTCAATTTAAAAAAATATTTCAATTCTATGTGCCTTAACTACTTATTAAATTATTGGGACATTGATTATAATATTACAGTATGCATGGTTTTATTTTGTAAATATTTAATTATTAAATATTGAGTGCTTTTAAAAAAACCTATACATATTAATAAATTTATTTATTAAAATTTTAATGTTGATTTGATAGACATTGGGCCGATTCTGAAGATACACAATCTAAATTTAAGTACAGAACATCTCTCTTTCTTTTAACATCTATAAGAAATGGATAGCAACAAAAATCTTACCTGATAAGTTACTATTTAGACAGCTTCTAAAGAAACTATTAAGTATTTTTTTAAATCATGTAGGGAGGATGCTGCCACATCTTACTAAATCAACAGCTTTCCTTTAGCATTAATTTTTAAAGAAAAGAATGAGACGCCCATTGAGATCACTAATTATTTAAAAAAAACAACGTATTGCCTACTTAATTGAACATGTATTAATATGTGATTTTCTAGTTATAATAAAATTATTGGATTGTATTGAAATATTAGTATCACATACACACGCAATAAATTGAAAACATAATAAATTTTATTTTACACAGTACACCCGTATTTTTTTATTTTCAACAATCTTATTAAGCTTTATTCAAATATTATTTTTATTTATCCCGCAGGGATAACTGCCTTCGTTGGCAACTGAGCCCATACACCACTCATCCCGCGGGCTCAGTTAACCACTGTCTACCGCTATAGGGTCTACTCAGTATGGGAAAGTCTGAAACTGTAAGACATTGAAGGATCTGTTCTTAGGCACCACGTCATTAATTTTAGAAACAAGGAAAACTGAGTAGACTCCTTGGCAAATTAATGGGCCGAGTCGCCCCCGACAAAATAAAAGGTGTCAATTGAGCCCACGGGATGAGTCCTGTGAGGGCTCAGTTCAAAATTCAAAAGTCGGGTAACTATAACATCAAAATATCCTTAGTGTGTAACTCACTTTCCAAAGATTTTAATTGGTTAAAAAAAAATTGCCCTACTACTCAACCAATTTGTCGGAATTTGTAAAAATACTCATTTAGGTGTTGGAAGTAAATATCATAATTTCGACATGGTGCAAGTTTAGATGTAACTTTTGATATACAAGAGCAGTCACAGTGATTAATTCCAATAGGAAGCTTGCATTGATGACTATTCTTTCGAATATTTATATAGAAACTGAAATACTGAAACTAGATGGATATATAGATACTGAATATCTATCCTATTTATCTTCCTTCGCACATTATGGTTAGTAACGTATAAACTGAAAGCCAAGGATAAATTCTCAAGATTCTCCTGCCCTTAGTACCTGGTTCGTGGGTTAGAGGAGTCGCTCGGATTGTGAAAGGCTGAAAGGAAGTGGGTAGACATTACTCACTAGGTCGTCTTTTTTATACGTTACATATTATTATTTACATCTATATTTCAAATATTATATAATGTGAAAATAAAATAACACGCACAAAGAAATTTAGAAGCTCGTTTCTTTGTCGTACTTCCAGAACTTGGAATTCTTTGCCAGCACACATGTTTCCTCCTTCCTATTAACCTCGGTTCCTTCAAGAGGCGTGAAAAAGCACCTGGGCTGGCAAGGTGGAGGCGGCTAGAGCAGTGTCTGAACTGCACTAGCCGTCTTCGCATATGGACTCTTCTTACCGCTTCACATCAGGTGGTGTTGTCATTTGTCATGCTTGGCAAAAAAAAAATTACTTCACATGAGGTGCTCGTTGGAGTAGTGTTTGTGGTCTGGTTTCGACTACGAAAACAAAGCCACTTTCGCCGTGGTCGATCCCAGAAATGGTCATTCAAATCTCGAGCTCGACCGTGCTTCGGAAAGCACATTATGCCGTTGGTCCCGGTTGTTACTTCAGCCGCTTTAGCCAACTAAGCCACCAAACCGCGTTGGACCTGGCCTGGCCAAGATCCTCAAGTGTTTAAAGTATAAATAACATTAGTAAACACTTATTAACATAATTAATTCATATCTTTTGTATATTTTTGTATCAAAGATAAGTTTTAGTTGAGGATTTTTTGAACAATACATTCAAGAAAGAACACCACTAACACAAATTTGTATCTTGAAGTCCCAGACAGTGGACTTATTGGTGACTATTCATAATCAAGGTTGGAGATAATTGGGTAAACAATGAAATAAAACTTCTTTGTGATAAAAAAATTACATTTATTGCATGTAATAGCATTATATATTATAAATATTTAAATATGAACAGTTTTATCAGACGAATTGCTCTATATTTATCTCCACTGCTGAGCATGGATTGGTGAGGTCGAAAGCAGCCAGCACATTGGGGTGGAGAACGCCAATCTTACCTATGACGTCACCTTTCAGCACCACCTCTGCGCATCGGCCGGGGAAGTAGGCAGGATCTGTACAATATTATGACAAATCATTTGGAGCAAGTTATATCAAAAACAATTTGTAAAAACACTTATTGCCACTAATTAAAGTGAAACGCAGCAATAATGAGTTTTATCGAAACAACCAATCTTTGAGTGTCACGTAAATAGTGAATAGGGTAGATATAAAATTATATTGTCGATAGTTCAAATTTTAGAATATACAAAATAAAAGTTATGGCGTACTTAGAAATTAATTTGTCATCTTATTCATCCTAAAGCGTCCCCTGTGTGCAGCGGCTCTTCCAATAGAATATTGTATTGATTTAGGTTTGTAGTTGCTTCACTAATTCCATACTTCCTAATTGCATTGAGAAATTAACTTTCTTCCTTGGAATGTTCATTACTATAAATTGTCCCGGTTCTTAATTGAGTTACAAAATGTTAAAGGAGTCATTAAATTGCTAATACTGATTAATCAGCTATTTTGATGGATCTTGTTAGCATGATTTTATTATGGTCAGGGATCGAAATAGCTAAGTATCTAATGTGACCTGAAGATGGTCAACAAATTATAGTTCCATCCATACCTACGTTTTTAGGATTCCTAAGAAACCCGATACTTACATTTTAGGTAAAGTTTGATTTCACACAGAGAAATAGCGATTTCAGCTTTGTTAGAACATAAAGATGTGATTTTAAACATAGAATTCTGGAGAACACATGCTAAGTCTAAATTTAAGTTCAGTACATCTCTTTCTCTCAATATGAATACGGAAAGGATGGTTGTCATATTATTTGACATTTATAAACATGCGATCAATTTTCGACCTTATTGAACGTGATAAAATGCAGTGTTTAGGAGGCACCTCCGTACATGCCGTCTAAAATTGTCTATTGTCTTTGAAATCTGTCTAAATTTAGTTGACAGCTCTAAACGAATTGTTGCTATCTTTTCCCGTTACATATTGCGAGAAATAGATATACTGGACTTAAATTTAAACTTAGAGTGTGTCTCCAGAATTAGGCCCACTGTGTGCAATAAAGGTTAAAATGCCAAGTCTATATACTTATTACTTTTAATATTTGTAAACCAAACTATTTAATAAAAGAGTGTTAATGACTGTTTTCATTATCAAACTCATTTCGAAATTAAATTAAATCCCGTTTCTTTATCAGTTAATATTTTGTAATATTTTAACAAAGTTTTCTATAACCTAGTAACCATACCGATTTTCGTTTGTGAAAGAATCAATGCTCTATGTCTAATCAAATTAAATCATCGACCCTGTGACACAGATTTGTGAATGTTATCAACCTTGAGGTGGTAAACATTTTTAGATCCCGATTGAACACATCGCACACCCGCTAAAAACTGTCATATCATAACACAAAAAGGGCAAATTCTGTTTTTTTGCGGTAAGACATGTATTTTTCTAATTACTATGTACTGCCATAAATAAGTTCTTATATAATACTACTTTTAGTATAAATCTATTATCAATTATTATTACTTACTGTAAAATACAATCACATATTCACAAAAACTTTAAAGTTCAATAGGGTAGTTGACAACTTTTTTTTTATTTCATATATAAGAAGTTTATAACTCATAAAGAAATATTGCAAAAGAAATAGTATGTCTAAGATCAATATTTTCACAGATATAGTGGTATGTTTGATGTGTTGCCGCGCATCGTCCAAAAACGCTCCATAGAAAATCTACGGAACAGGTGACGTCACATGTTCCCATATTACTAAGAAATGTATGGGCATACTGACAAAATTAATAATAACTATGTAATATGTATGTTTTAATAGTTGTTTTAATTTATGTTAGCAATCTAATACCATTAACATTTTTGATAAATTACGAAAAAATAAATATGACTATTTTTTAATTTTTAAATCAGTACAACTTCAACAATATTCCATATCTTTTAAGTTTGAATTGTTTTTATCGGTAACAGTAGCGTTTATTTATAGGCCGCATCCCAATTCTTGATTTTGAGACTTGTGAGCTTTGTGGTTGTTTTTTAGCGGGTGTGCGACATGTAATAGTGTAATAAGACGGCATACCTTCAGCCTGCCGTAGGTAGTAGCCGCGTTGGCCCCACGGCTGCCTCAGCAACGCTAGCAAGCGGTCCAGCAGGCCGTGCACGAACTGGAAGCCGGCCGCCTTGCCGCAGTGCACCGCGCACAGGCGCCGCTCGTTGCGGGCCCCCGTCTCTGAGCGAGGGCGGCCACAATTCATTTTTAATTTTTTCGAAGAAAAACATGGAAAAAGTGGTAACGATATTTGAGATTGTAAAACTTACTATTTAAAAAAGGGCAATTATAAGCTACACCTAGACAATTATTTTAATTCTCCAGCGCTAGAGAGCTAGAGAGCGCTGGGGAATGATATGAACCTCTTTCTTTTACCGATTTTTTATCATCTTCTAATTTTGTTTGTCGCTTAATTGTCTTGTCTTGTCAACATTATAAATAACATATAAACCGTAAATTCTGCACATTAAAACCTTTTAATCTCAAAGTTTTACTTATTTCACATCTATGGGAACATATTTACCGCTGTCGGTGAAAGGTTTTTGATTTAGTTAGTGCCTAGCAACTTTTCAAAAATCGTCAAAATTTTTTGTTGCACAGTGGAAAATACATTCCCATAGATGGTTGCCATAGTAACGTATTTGTATCTAGATACTGTCAAAAACCGATCGATATATACAGGGTGTAAAAAGACGCTTAACGAAAACTGAAACCACGTATTGCTCCCATCATTACTATCATTTTTTTGTATGGTGACTATACCTGGGAACCTGCTGGTTCAGGAGATATTGAAGGTCAAAGTCAAGTATTTTTTTTTTCATTTTTGATACAAAGCAATAGATAATGTTATTACTTAATTTTTCCCCGAATAAACATTATCAAAATTATTTACATTTGATAACAAATGGGACGCTTGAAGTTGCAAAGCTGCAGTGTATATCGCATGACGCGCGGTGGCGCGGCCGCCATCACTCACACAAACAGCCGCTACCCACCACACGCACGAGCACGATACACACGCGCGCGCTATGACCCCGCGACCCCGCGACCGTGGCAGCGCATCACCCGCAATCAGCTGGGCGGGGATCAACTCTAATGACGATTATTTTATGATTTCACAACTGCCTATTTACTAAATCTTAATTGTACACACGACAGCACATCAAGTGTAACAGTAGCACTACGAAAGCCGCCTCTATTACGCAGTAAGGGCGGTCTCAAGGTCAAACTGTTACTGCTTGATGTGCTGTCGACTGTACTTGTCGTAATTAATTAAATCTTGGTATCTTTCAAAGTAAAGAGAAAAATAAAACTGAAAGATCGACTATCTAGCTTATCCTCTGCATCTTCCTAGTACCTGCTCGGTACCAACAGATTAGAAAGAGTATGTCTAAAACACTACAAACATTATCCATACATTTAAGTAGGTACCTTTGGCTTTTTTATAAGTAGGTACATTTTATTGAGTTTAAATGAGCCCATTAAAATTTATTCTAGGGGCCAAACGGATGCTACTACTTCGCTACGCCATACTATAAAGTCAGTTTGAACTTCCAGTCTCTTCACGCTGATTGAGAAACGACACTTAAATCACTAATAAGTACTCCTGTGATAACAAATCACTCGAATGAAAGCAAGGTAGAATGTTGTTTGTTTCACAAAACAGTTAAAAAGGTAGGTAGGTACTATCTATTTTATCTATTCCGTGGTTTGTTTGCAAAAGAGTGGCAACAGCCTGCTGAGCCCCGCTGGGCCGACAGAGCGGCGTTTTACAAGTAGATGATTTCTTCATTCGTCTTCGATCAACAAAATATTCTCTAAATCGTATTACTAAGGAAGAAACCATGGGCAAACTAATCTTTGATGCACGCGTGAGTTTATTTATTTTACATTTGTATCAAACCACGGATCAATTGTCTTTGCAAGTATTTTTGAACCTACTGGTTGGTTTTTGTACCGCCATGATGAGTTAGAAACTTTTAAAAGTATAAGTAGTAAAGAAACTATAAAGGTTTTTATGTCCTTATTGAGTTGACATTTTTTATTCTAAGAGTACATGCATTCATTTTAATAATTGTGTTCATATTTTAATCCCAACTAGCAAATAAAATACTTGCATCGCTTGAAAGTATTTTCGGCATGCAACATTTGGTTTCTACTTTTCATTACATGAATGAAATTTTTAAGCTAGTTTACATTACTGTGTTTTAATTACACTCAAGTTTCGGTCGAGGCCGGCGGCAGGAGTAGTATGAGAAACATTTTCTGCACGCGCCTTTATTTGACTCTGCACCGGCCGGCCGGCTAGCGGGGAGCGGCGAGCGGCGTACGCGCCAGAGAGAGATCAAAGAAGCCGCCAGTCCTAGGTCGGCCGCGGTGAATCGTGAATTTTAGTTTCAGTTCAATTTCCATCGTCATCGAATAGGTACACTTTATTATTTTATTAGTTCTCTCTTGTCTAATAAAGTATTACTTTCTTGTGAATTTTGTGTTGTGGGAAAGGTAGTGAAGTGTGATAAATAGTGTACGTGGTGTAGCTGATATTATCCTACTTTGCGAGTGTCATAACTTCGTAACTACCTACAAAGACGCCGTGGCATTCTTTTAGTACTCGGGAGTATGTGAATATGGTTTTCTGCTACGGCATGGCCGAAGGAAATGCATCTGGAGCCCTGCGACTGTACAGAACCAAATACCCTGACGCTGTTCATCCTCAGGATCCGCGAGTATTTACTCGAGCTGTACAGCGTCTGCTTGATAACCAGCCGATCGCACCCGTTTCAGAAGGCGGCGGCCGTCAAATACGACCAGCGGCCGAACAAGCCATTTTGGACGTGGTACGTGAAAACCCTCGGTTGGGCGTTCGAACAGCAGCCAAAGTGCTGAGGAGAAGGCACGGTCATCGCTCTCGGTACATGGTGTCCCATTCCACTGTGCACAGAGTGCTAAAGAAGGATAGGCAACGGCCCTATAAAATACATCGTGTGCATGCACTCGTGCCGGGCGACAGACAACGCCGCATGACTTATTGTACATGGCTTTTAGGGCAGAATCCAGGTTTTGAAAAAAATATTATTTACACGGACGAGAGCACGTTCACAAATAACGGTATGTGGAACCGTCGAAACTCGCATTATTGGTGCTCCCAAAACCCGAACAAAACACAAGAAACGGGCTTTCAGACACGGTGGAAACATAATGTATGGGCAGGCATAGTAAGAAACCAGATTTTGGGACCTGTTTTCTTGCCACCGAGAATGGACGGCCCTGCCTATCTAGAGTTAATTAACAATTATGTTACCGAAACCTTAGATAACATGCCACTAGCCCAGCTGCGAGAGACATGGTACCAGCACGACGGTGCGCCACCACACATCGTGAGGACAGTTCGCGAGCGGCTGACGGAACTGTTCGGCGACCACTGGATTGGACGATACGGGCCTCATGCTTGGCCTGCGCGATCGCCTGACCTAACACCGTTGGATTTCTTTTTGTGGGGCTACGTCAAAGACAGAGTTTTTGACCGCCCTTGCCAAACCGCTGATGAAATGCAGAGAAAAATTATTGATGTCTTTGATGAACTCAAGCAGCGGTCAGCAAGAGAAGGAATCCTGGAATTGGTGCACCAAAGCACGCTGAAGCGGGCCCGCGTCTGTCTCCGCGTGGAAGGTCGTCAATTCGAACCTCAACTCATCAGTGTCGAGAGGACACTTGACGAAGTTGACGGAGAGTAGGTAAGTACTCAAACAGTCTGAAATCTTTAGACATACTCTTTCTAATCTGTGGTCTGAAATTGTTTTTTTCTAAATAAATGGTGCGGGCGCGAGCCGGAGGGGCGCGGGTAGCGCGCGGCGGGCGTTTGTAGTTGTAGCCCCACGCACACATGCGTAGGTTGAAAGCGCGCACGCGTTACATTGCGCGCTGGAAATAATAGTATTTTTTTAATACCTAAAAATAAAAGTAGTTTCCCAGCAATTATTTTTGCTTAGTGTAACTAACTTCCATGTACATTATGCGTGGGCGTCGGCTTCGTTAAGGGTCTTTTTACACCCTGTATACTCAATCTAAAAAGTTTTTATTTTATTAATTTATGTAATTGAAAGTTAATAAATATGTAATATAATTACATATAATCAAAGAAATCAACGTATGTTCCGAAAAAAGCTAATTTTTGGCCGTTTAAATGTTTCCTGCAACACAAATTGTGAGCAACGAAATGTTTTAGTGTTGCTTTGGTAAATACGTATTTACCAAACGAAAAAACGAAGAAGAGACGATTTTAATAAGAAGTTTATAGCTCATAAAGAAATATTGCAAAAGAAATAGTATGTCTACGATCAATAGTTTCACAGATATAGTGTTATGTTTGATGTGCTGCCGCGCATCGTCCAAAAACGCTTCATAGAAAATCTACGGAACAGGTGACGTCACATGTTCCCATATTATTAAGAAATGTATGGGCATACTGACAAAATTAATCATAACTATGTAATAAGTATGTTTTTATCAATAGTTGTCATAATAAAAGTGGTTTTAATTTGTGTCAGCAATCTAATATCATCAACACTTTTTATAAATTTTGAAAAAAAAGGCCTCTCTTTTTATTTTTAAACAGTACAACTTTAACAACATTCCATATTTTTTAAATTTGAATTGTTTTTATGGGTGATAGTAGCGTATATTTTCTGAATTTGTGAAAAATAGCGCCATATTCAAACTTAGGCAACATCCCAATTTACAACGTTGTAAATTAGCGCGATCGAGGCCAAGGAGTATAATGATCATACCAGTGAGATCCGCCATTAAGGAGAGTTAAAGTAATATAGAAACGTTGTTTCGGCCGAGACAGATATGACGGACTCAGCGGGAGGAAAAACGGCAAAATAGCGTTCGCGCGTGAAAAGTAAGCGAAAATACACAATGTTTATTTAATTTAAAAAATTGCCCTTAAGTATTTCAGAAAAACGCTTCTACACGATTGTGAATATTAATCATATCTACTGTCTAAAGTAATTTTTTATTGAATACATATTATTGTTTAACAATAATCTTTTGTTATCTTATTTTGAAGACGTCTTTTCGGGAATACTTATAATGTATCGAGGCAAAATCTTTTGATTGTGTTTTTGTTCTACGTGTCTAGAGAAAGATATGAAAAAATGTGTATCTGAATTTCAGAGTCGTAAGATCATTCAGCGACCTACGACATTACAAAGGAAATTTTTTCAATGTACCGCCTCACGCACGGTTTTTCCATAAAAACTTCCAAGTCGAAAATATTGGAAATGAAAAAACTGATTCTAGCAAGACCTCTCATGCGCAAGCAAGTCAGTCAGTCTAAAAAGTTTAGAGAGGATTTTTCGAAAATTCTAATAAAAAGTAATAATTGGCGATTTTTAGGTTAGTATAATATCTAAGTTTTCAATCGTTCTTACTCAGCTTTACGAAAGTGACTTTTAGAAAGATATATAGATAAATACCTATTTACAACCACTTATAGTTGCATGCTAGACAAAGAGATCCGATAAAGATTGACTGACGTCTAAACTATTTCTTTTGTAATTAATTCGTCCATTCTATGGTTCATCATGTTTTATTGTCATTTCGTATCGCCTATTTTAAGTAGGTGTAGTCAAAATTAACAATGATTATTGACAAAGTTTGAATTAAGCACTCCTTAAGATTTTAGAGACGTTGAGTATAGGACTATAGGTCATTGAATATGTATGTAGCCCAAATCAAACATATTTACTATAATGGTTTGTGTTAGAATTTATTAAATTACCACTGACCAGCTTTATTATCCTTGAGCACAACGTCGCTCAATTCGAAGAGTTTGAGCGGCAATGGCATTTTGCGGTTTGCTGCCAACGTCTTGAGCAGGCCGGGAAGGAGCGCCGGCCTCACTACTTGGAATTCCAGAGTCTTCGGGTTGGAAATGTGGGCCGCGGGCACTTGGTCTATGCTCACGCCGAGTTTGGTGGAAACATCTTCCCGGGAACACTGCATAGACAATTTTTGTTTTTTATCCGACTTCAAAAAAGGAGGAGGTTATCAAATCGTCTGTTTTTTTATGTTTGTTACCTCAGAACTTTTGACTGAGTGAACCGATATTGATGATTCTTTTTTTGTTCGATGCGGAATAGTTTCCATTTGGTCCCATAAAAAAAGTTTTGAAAATCCATTGGGTAGTTTGGTTTTTAAATAAAAAAAACTGGAAAAATTAAGTCGTTGACGTATGCGAAATTGCGGATTTTTGCTTTCCAATGAATTTTTAGTGAAATGATACGATAGTAGAAAAGAATATACCTAAGCTCACGGTCACTCATCTAGGTTTAACCTTTAAAAGTTATCACTAAAAATTGCGAAAAAAAAAATTAAACAAAAATTAAAACCGACTCCAAAAACTGAAAAGGATAAAATAATAAAATTTTAATAGGTACTCACCTCTAGGAACATATTTTTGGAGTTGGTGTTAAGTTGTTTCCAGGAACAATAGATAGTGAAGCACCGACTCCAAAAATATGATCCTAGGGGATGAGTATCTACTAACATTTAATTATTTTATCCTTTTCAGTTTTTTGGAGTCGGTTTTAATTTTTTTTTAATTTTTTTAAAACAAAGCACTGCAAATGGGCCTAATTCTGGGAACACATTTTAATTCTAAATTTAAGTACAGTATATCTCTTTCTCGCAATAAGTAATAGAAAAAAGATAGCAAGAATCTGTTTAGAGCTGTCACTTAAATTTAGATAGATTTCAAAGAAACCATAGACAATTTTAGACGGCATGTACGGACGTGCCTCCTAAACACTGCATTTTATCACGTTCAATAAGGTCGAAAATTGAATGCATGTTTCTAAATGTCAAATTTTATGACAGCGATCCTTTTCGTATTCATATTGAGTGAAAGAGGTAGACTGAACTTAAATTTAATCTTAGCATGTGTTCGCCAGAATTAGGCCCAATGACTCTGGTGGTGGAGTCATATTGCAAAGAAAACTACAATAGTGCAGCTTGAAATACACCGTTCTAGCCGCCACCTTGCCGGCCCAAAAGGCGCCTATTCACGCCTCTTTTAAGTGAACTCGATAATACTAAGGATAAAAATAAGAATAACTTCATTTGTCATTTTACAATGATGCTGTTACATAATATTATCAATAATAATAAAAGCAGGTCACACTCATAGATGTGCTGAGTAACAGAAACAATGATAACTACCCTCCGCACTAGTTATAAACAGTATTGCGGCAGCGCAGTATCACTGCAGCCGAATTACCAATTCAAGTTGACACACGATTAACAAAATGCTAATAATGGGGACAGATAATGATAACTGGTCTTGAGCATACACTAAATATAGTATATTCCAGGGCAACCGATACACCTTAACTTATTAACTAATTACTTCTGTAGTATGATTCGTAGTAAGGATAAAAAGCTGACAAAGTATTCCAAGTTTTGGAAGTACAAAGACAAAGAATCGAGTTACTAAACTTTCTTGTGCGTGATGTTAAAATGGAGACAGTGAATTGAAGACTACGAAGAGCTGTACGCGTGCTCCTATTTAAAGTATACTAGGAGATGCTCACGCCTAGCTTTTTGAATACATCTTCCCAGGAACGCTATACAGGGTTACCTCTGAGACAGCGCGCATTTTAGTCCCCATAATTAGTATCGTTATTATAACATATTTCAAGAACAAAATAACTTGTAATTTTTTATTTTATCCACTACAGAATTCCCGTATTGACAAGGTTACTGGAATTTTGGTAGTAAAAAGGGTAGGTAGAGCGGTGCAGCGCGGGTTTAGTGACATTGAATTAGCAGCGCAACCATAGAATAGAGTAGATTGAATAATTATGCTGAGATAGTTATTAATCAACAGTTTGTGAATGAAGCGACATCTGTTACCGTGTTTGCAAACTACTCCCTCGTAAGCAAAATATTTTTACAGTAGATTTTTAAGAAAAAAACTATATATATATAACAAATAGATGACAAACAAGTATTTTAGTAAATACTTTGTAAGTATTGCATAACACCCTATATTATAAATATTTCTATGTATGTTACGAAATTTTCATGCAAGGTTTCTCCGAGTTTTTTCAAGTTTAACAGTGGCACTACGAAAGCCGCCTCTATTACGAACGGAGTAAGGGCGGTCTCAAGGTCAAACTGTTACGCTTGAGGAGCTGTCGACTGTACATTATAATGCTATTGTTACGAGCTAGGGGTTCGTTAATTTGGATAGGAACACCTGGTGACACTGACGAGACTTTATTCCGTAAACCACTCTAAAATTTATGATAACCAATCAACAAAGTCCAATCACAATGCTAACTTATTCCGTACTATTCGCCATATTTGATCCGCACTTGTTCGCTTCTAAGCTTAGAATGCCCATACGCTGCAATCAACAGTCCTTTTATACTACGCAAAACGAAATCGAGCAAACACTAGAATGTTCGACTATTATCTTGAACAAACAACTAAGTTAAACTGGCGAATATAAACCTTATGTCATTGTCCTGTAGGTTCATTATTGCTCGCACGTGCCCATCGTTCTTAGAAGTTTCTCGTCGAATTCGTTGAGGCCCTTCTGGAAGCTTCGAGTACTTTCTTGAACATTCTATTGTTTTCTCGTGATTTCTACAGCAATTTACGAATTCGTAACACTATTAATGCACTTACTAGTGTGAAAGTGAGTGCTTCCGTGTAACCGGCGTGTGCGCACTCGTTGCGGAGTTGTTCGGTGAGCTTGTTGATAGGTACTTGTCCGCCCGCCGTAACGACCCGCGGCGCACGCCGGATGATTTTATTGTATCTGTAACATTATTATCACAATCATGATATACGAAACGGACATTTGATCGATTGATTGATTTTCAAAAACTAAATTTTGGCTATTTGCCCTTTTCATTCCATATCAATAAATGAAAAATGATTTTAGAAAAGCATAAATGATGTGTGTGTTTGTATGTGTCTGTCTGTCTGTGTGTGTGTGCGCGTATTTCACATCAATTATTTTAGTCTAATAAGTAGATTTTCCACTTCCTTGTATGTTTTAGATATGAGCCAATCAGTAACTACTTTTTTAATTTCTTAGATTGCATAGGATGGATATTCAGTACACGGTTCATTTTTTAACCGACTTCAAAAACGAGGAGGTTCTCAATTGGGCCGGTATGTTTTTTTTTTTTTTTCTATGTATGTACACCGATTACGCCGAGATTACTGATCCGATTTACGTGTTTCTTTTTTTGTTCGATGCGGAATAGCTGCCATTTGGTCCCATAAAAATTTTTTCAAAAACAATTGGGTACTTTGGTTTTAAATTAAAAAAAAACTGCAGTTATGAAATCGTCTACATAAGCGAAATTGCGAATTTTTGCTTTTCCAATGACTTTTTAGTGAAACGATACGATAGTAGGAAACAATATAAGTTGACGGTCACCCATCTTCGACCGTAGAAAGTTATCACTAAAAATTGTGAAAAAAAAATTATAAACAAAAATTAAAACCGACTTCAAAAAACTGAAAAGGATGAAATAATTAAATTTAAGTAGGTATTCATCCCCTAGAAACATATTTTTGGAGTTGGTGCTAAGTGGTTTCTAAAAACAATAGAAAGTAAAGCACCGACTCCAAAAATATGATCCTAGGGGATGAGTATCTACTAAAATTTAATTATTTTATCCTTTTCAGTTTTTTGAAGTCGGTTTTAATTTTTGTTTATAATTTTTACTGTATAAAAAAGTGGCTTGCCTATCATCAAACTGGCGCCTGGCAAATTTCGTGCGAATGGGGCATGATTTTTACTTTCTTCGCTTAGTTTTTCTACTTTGGTCAAATTGTAGAGATTTATGCCCCTTTTGTATTATATTAAGGACATAAAGTTTCCTCACTGATAAAAGGCCACTTATCTTGTACAATAAGCGGCCTTTTATCAGTAAGGAAACTTAATGTTCTTAATATATTACTAAAGGGTAAAAAGTATGTGTAGGGGGAATAATAATAGGTATTTAGTCGTCATAAAACAATGGGCGCAACTGACAATTAGCATTTCGGTCTATTTTTGTCCACTGCTGAATAAAGACCTGAAAACGACTAGTTTTTAGAGTGTTTTTAAGATTAATTTTTAAGGCGAATGATTTCGAATCTAGATTTCTATCGAAATAAAAAAATGATTTTTTTATACAACTAGATGAGAAACAAGCTGACGATCCACCTGGTGGTAAGCGGTTACCGCCGCATATATACCTATAAAAACACTTAATATTGCAGGTGCGTTGTCATCCTGAGGCCTAAGATAAATTGCCGTCCATGCCCAGTAATTACACTGGCTACCTTTCCCTTCAATCCGAAACACAGCGAACTGTTTCACGGCTGATATAAGAAAGGCGGTGGTACCTACCCAGACGAAAACTGTCAGTGTCATCTGTTGTTCCTGCAGCTTAGAAATAAGTGTAAAATCAACACTATGCATGATTGAATACTATCCGCAACACCTTGGTTTGCTACCTTAATCACTAAAAATATTTAGTACATTACTAAATTATGTATTAGCGTGGGTCTGTGACTGGTTTACTATTTTCCATTTTGTTTGTCTTAGTTTTGTTATAGGAGACTGTTGATCGACCAATAAAAACAAATTAAATAAATTTACCCGTAAGCGATGGCGACGTCCTCGTATAGATCGCACGCGTGGATGACGTCATGCCGCGAGGGGGGGACGCGCACGCGCACGGAGCCGTCGCGCGCGTCGTGCCGCGACACGAGGCACATGCGCGACAGCAACGACGAGAGCCTATCACCGCTTTCCCTAAAAACCACACCACTTTTAAGGCCTCGTGTATTTTGTTTCGATAAGAAGGTAGGCCACAAGGTGGACCGACGATCTGGTGAGGGTCGCGGGAAGCCGATGGATGCGGATAGCGCAGAACCGATCAGTCTCAGATCTTTGGTCTGATCTGATTTTTCGATAAGTTTAATACAAAAGTAATTATTGGCCATTTTTCGTTTGTATGACAAGCTTAAAATTGCTCTTACACAACTGTATTACTGTTTTTCTAAAATTCCTCTGACAAATATCTAGACTAGCCTAACTTGCGTAAGCTTGTATAGGTTCGCAATATTTTCGATATGAAATTTTTTATGAAAATTCGTGCGACTTAAACGTTCTTATGGCACTGTATCGGAAAGACAAAGATGGATATATGAATCCTCAGAGCAAGAAAAAAGACAAAAATAGCGATCGCACGTTAAACGTAGGTAAGCGAAAAGACACAAATTATTTTAAACTATGAGGATTCCAATAAATGTTTCTTCTGCATGGTTGTGAATATTAAGGATAACAACTTTTCAAAGTAATTTACTATTGAATACCTAATATCTTTTATCAATCCGTCAAGCGGCGTTACCACTCCGGAGATCTATGACAATTAAAAATAAATTGTGTCTGGAATCTGATGCTTGACGGGTTAATAATCTTATTTTTTGTGTATTTAGACGTCTTTTCGAAAATATAAGGTGGGATTCTACCCCTCAATTATGGATTTTTCAATAAAAATTTCAGTTATAAAAAGATAGCAGTAGTGTAAACTTACTGTATTCCAATGTAATTGTTAACCTTGTCCACGTTGATGATCTCCTCGCGGTACTCCATCTTGGGGTACAGCTCATAGGTTCCGTCCGGCGCGAATACCTTGCACTGCTGCACCTCATACGACTTGCCGCAGTACTTAGAGAACAGGCACACGATCGTGTCCAAAACTACTATGGCCTGAAAATTTTCATTAACTCGAATAGTTTATTTTTTAACCTTTACGGGGTAACTCTTGGCCTTCAACTCACCTGATGGTAAGTGAAGATGAGGCCGACGATGGAAGCGAGTTGCACCTATATTCCTCAACCACAGAGGAACTGGCTATCTTACCTCTAACTGCCGGAACACAAGAATGCTGTTAACATTATTGTTATGGCGACAGACTTAGGTTAGATGGTGGTAGCTAGCGAGGCAGACTTAGAAAAGCCCTACCACCAACCAAACCAAGCAGAAAATTTCTGCCCCTATGGAATCGAACCCCGGAATTCTAGATCTGAAGCAGGTGGTCTCAACCACCAGACCACAGAGGCGGTGCAAGTGCCTTAGAATTATAAATATTACATTGATTGTGTGCTGTCTGTCACCGATTCATGTTTTTTTTTTATTTGAATTCATAGGGCCTTGTGATTGTACTCCTGCATCTGTAGCACGGACCGTGGACGAAATCTCTCTCAACCACTCGTGTCTACTCGTGTATTAAAAGACAAAATATGTTTTTTTATCTTTCCTTCTCTCGAGCGAAGAGAGAGAGGAACGTTTGTTTTTTTCTTTGAACACCGATTACGCCGAGATTACTAATTCGATTTACGTGATTCTTTTTTTGTTCGCGGAATAGCTGCCATTTGGTCCCATAAAATTTTTTTCAAAACCAGTTCGGTAGTTTGGTTTTTAAGTAAAAAAAAACTGAAATTAGTAAGTCGTCTACGTATTTTTTTTCTTTGTATGTACACCGATCACACCGAGATTACTGATCCGATTTACGTGATTCTTTTTTTGTTCGATACGGAATAGTTGCCATTTGGTTCCATATTTTTTTTTAAAAATCAGTTGGGTAGTTTGGTATTTAAATAAAAAGAACTGAAATCAGTAAGTCGTCTATGTATGCGAAATTGCGGATTTCTGATTTCCTGTGACTTTTTAGTGAAACGATACGATAATGGGAAACAATATAAGTTGACGGTCACCCATCTAGCTTCGACCTTAGAAAGTTAACACTAAAAATTGTAAAAAAAAATTTTGGACTAAAATTAAAACCGACGTCAAAAAACTTAAATGGATAAAATAATTAAATTTGAGTAGGTAGGTACTCATCCCCTAGAAACATGTTTTTTGGAGTTGGTGCTAAGTTGTTTTCATTTCAAAAACAATAGAAAGTGAAGCACCGACTCCAAAAAATATGTTTCTAGGGGATGAGTACCTACCTACTCAAATTTAATTATTTTATCCTTTTCAGTTTTTTAAAATATTGCATGCATAGGGCCTTACAATAACAAGTATTATTGTGATAATGTGTGGGTATCACTCCTGCTATAATTATTTTTGTTAATAATACTGTTAATAAATTAGGATTTTGATATATCTAGCGCCAATTCTCAGCGCCCTCACTTGTGGCTCACTTAAGGGATCATACTTTTTTTTTTTTTTTTTTTTCCGATGGGAGAAACGCCTATCGCGCTATCCCGCCCTCTGGGGTAGAGGACAGGGGAGTGTGGGGCTCGCACCCACTAAAACTCCCATCGATGCACCCTCTGGTCCACTATCCGACAGCAACACGGGCAACCTAATGGCATAGCGTCCGTCTTGCCATCAAAGCGGTTGACCGGTTTACGGTCTCGTCTCAGCAGGGGGGACCTGGACCCCCTCTGACAGCTTAAGGTCGGCGCACTAGTACATCAACACGCCGACCGGACCGTGCAATTCGGACAGCGTTCCCCTGATCACTGCCCGAGGTCCAAGAATTAAGAATTAAGTGGGTTGCTGGAGGCGACTATAGGCCGTCCTCCGGCGACCCCTCCGCTGGCGACGGATGTCAAGTGTGGTGGATATTTCCCGCGCACGCTCGTCATTCTCTTTCCGTGACATGACGCTCTCGCAGAAGGTGAGCATCGCCTGCCACGACCTGTCGCTCTCAATCATCTTAGAAATGACAGTCGAGAGGGAGAGGTCGTCCCCCACCTCCGCAGCAAGCTCTCGGCGTTCGCCTACCCAAGCTGGACAAGCCTCGAGAGTGTGCTGCGCATCTTCGTCAGGGCAGCCGTCACAATGGTGACACAGAGGAGCAGGTTCCCTTCCAGCTATTCGACACAGGTACCCTCCAAAGCAACCATGCCCCGTAAGTACCTGTGTCAGGTGGAAAGTCAGGATTCCATGCCCTCTCCCTAACCATTGCTTCAAGACGGGACGGACTGCCTCGACAACGCGGATACCGGCACTAGGCCTTTCAAGTCTCCGCGTCCACACCATGACAGCTGCCTCTCGCAGCTCACCCCTACAGTCCTCCACCTCACGTGGCGTCGGATCCTGGCCTCTGGCACGCGCCGCTTAAGCTTAAGGGATCGAACTACCTCAACTAGCGCCACTAACAGCAATATCCAAAAATATAGACCAATTTTTACCTATATTATTTTTCCAAAATATTTACATAAAAAATATTTATCAATTACCTAGGTATCGTAAATAATGATTAAATTTAAAAAAACAAACACAAATGTTATACGTACTTTGGTTAAATCTGTAGCTGTACATTCAATGAAGACATTTTTCGTGTCCAAAGTAATCTTGGAGTGGTCTCCGTTGATGATGGGCGGCATTGAAAGCACGACGCCGTTCTTGTCCTTGATGACGGGGTAGACGGGGCTGTCCCGTATTATGGGCAAGTACTGCTTCAGCTGAGCGTGGTGCTACAGGAACAACTTTATAATTAGATGATATACAGGTTGGTGCCGTCAATGCGACAATAAATTTAAACATGGGCTATATTAGTCCATAGAAATGGTTTTCCACTTTCAAAAATTTCGTATGCAATTGATAATTTCATGACCTTTGTATGAAATTATCATATGATTAAGATATTTTTGAAAGTGGCAAACCATTTCTATGGACTAATATAGCCCATGTTTAAATTTATTGTCGCATTGACGGCACCACCCTGTATAATATATTTATTATTAATGATGATGAGTGCTAAATTTGAGCTGGGATTTCTTTTTTGTCACAGTAGTTTATTTTTTTATTTTTACTCTAGTAATTTTAAAGTCAATAATTGTTTCTATTCGTCATCCAAAAGCTATCACTGAAAACTTTAGGAAAATTCTTAGCTTTTGAGTTATGAAAGTTGTATAATTAACTTTAATTAAGTAAGGTTTTTTACTATTTAGTAAGTCAATATTGGTTAATTTAAACAATAAGTGAAACTATAAGTCTATTATATAATCATGAAATGTGTAAACTGTATTATGTGTGACTGTTTGTTTCCGTAAATAAATAAATAAGAAAAATAAAAAAATAATGCATGACATAAAAATCATTTTTTTAAACCTTAACAGGGTAACTCTTGGTCTTCATCTCACCTGATGTTAAGTGAAGATAAGGCCGATGATGGAAGCGAGTTACACCTGGATTCCTCAACCACAGAGGAACTGGCTATCTTACCTCTAACTGCCGGAACACAACAATGCTGTTAACATTATTATTATGGCGGCAGACTTAGGTAAGATGGTGGTAGCTAGTCAGGCGGACTAAGAAAAGCCTTACCACCTACCAAACCGAGCAGAAAATTTCTGCTCCACGGGAATCGAACCCCGGACCTCTAGACCTAAGGTAGGTGGTCTTAACCACTAGACCACAGAGGCGGGTAGATCTCAACATAGTAATAATTAGGGATGTTGATAAATTTTGGGAAAATGTTTTATAGCCCGAAATAGTTATCATAATTATTTTAATACAACTAATGTTTTATAAGTTTATAAAATTTAGAGGAGCTCGGTGGCGTGTTGGTTTGAGCGCTCTGGTTTTGATATGAAAAACAAAGCAACTTTCGCCATGGTCGAACCTGGGATGGGTCAATCAAAATTTGTTATCTCGAGCTCCTCCATGCTTCGGAAGGCAAGCCGTTGGGGTCCCGGTTGTTACTACAACCGCTTTAACCCATCCACCCGCATTGGGCCAGCGTGTTATAGCCCAAACTCCTCATGTGTTTCTCCCATGTAGTAAGGCTTGTGCCCAGCAGTAACATGTACGTAGGCTGGTGATGATGATGATGATGATGAATGTTTTATAAATCATATTTCTTAACTTCAAATTTCGCTCAGAAACGCACATGCGACATGCCTGTAAGCTGAAGCATGCCTGTAATGTCACCTGTTACCAAACACTGATAGGTGACGTAAGATGATTTTCTTTTTGTTGGAGTCTGATGCTAACAAGTGACGTCATACAATGAGATTGATGTTCGTTGTCACGTGACCAGAGAGTGATTGAATCGAATTTTGTTTACTAAATATATTTTTTATACAAAGCACGGCAAATGACTCAACACCACCTGATGTGAAGCGGTAAGAAGAGTCCATAAGCGGAGACAACTAGTGCAGTCTGAAACACACTAACCGCCTCCACCTTGCCGGCCCATAAAGTTCCTTTTCACACCCCTTTTGAGAGAGCACATGTTATAGGAAGGAGGGAACACATGTGCAGGCAAAGAATTCAAAGTTTTGGAAGTCCGACAAAGAAAAGAGTTACTAAACTTTTTGTGCGTTATGTTGACGTGGATATTATTTATATTCCGAAATAATACAATAAACTATTGTGTTTTCAATGGTCTCTATTATAAGAACCATCACTATGGGTCAAAATTATATCCGTGCTTCGGAAGGCACAGTTTTGAATTCATATTTAGTGTTACAACTGGTCAGAAAAAATCTATTTGTCAACACATACCGAGACATACCGAGTATAATTCCATCAGTTCTGTAGCAGTCATCTCTTTCTGCTGGTTTAGAGCTTTGAACTTGATCTCTGAAGGTGGTAAGGCATCATAGATGAACGGCCCATGTATAGTGTCTAGGTCATGGGTTCCAATGGCGACCAGGGTACGCTTTCTACAGATGTTCTGGTGTAGTTTATCCTGAAATTTTATTATGTATTACTTAAACCTAGGTTTCCATATTATGTCGCCGCCATCTGGATAAATTCGCCGCTTAATTGGATGCCTAGCTCTTTGATTAAACACCGGCATTTAATTGAATGCCTAGCCCGATAATTAATTGAACTAGACTCACTTAGCGTTTAATGACTTGGCGTATTGAATGGATCGTCTTGTACTGAAAAGTTTTGGTTTGATTGGTAGGTTCAAGGTTATTATTTAAGACCACTTATAACCGACATCGTTTTGGTTCTAACTGCTCATAAAAAATAAGTTAAACTAATCTCTCAAACAGTCACACAAATGCTCTTCGATTTTAACGACCCACCTAGGCGTCCAATTTAATGACTAATGTAAACCAGACAGCTGACAATGACTTGGCTAGTTGTACTTCAGCCGTTTAATTGTTTGCCGGCCTTCAATCAACGGGCTAGGCGTCCAGTTAAGCGGCTGATTTAACCAGACGGCTGCTACACATAAATTGATTTGGATCTTGTATTGTATTTTGACTGATTAGCCATTTTCTTCAGTTGTTACTGCAATCACTTTAACCCACCATCCTGCATTGGGTCAGCGTTGGTGGAGTTATAGTTTCTCCCTTGTAAGAAGGCCTGTGCCCAGCAGTGAGACTTATTATAGGCTGGTGATGAGCCATTCTAGAAACTTAATCAAGCATAGAATGTTTTATAGAATAGTAATTTATAATGAGAAAATATTCAGAAGAAAACTCAAATCCAATCCTAACCACTGAGTTACTAAGGACTTTGGACTAGCTTATGGGCCCATGTTCATAAGCTAGTAGAGACTAACTGTAATATACAAAAACTGTGCAATTCATGGGTTGTATTGATAACATCCTTTTTTTGAAGTCGGTTAAGAAGAACAGTTATATTATAATGTACCATTTTAAAGGAAAGTTCTATACAGGAAATGCGGAACTGAAATGTGTAAATACTAGTATCCCTTGTTCACATTCAAATCAAATCACCTTACTAAGCCATGTCACCTATGTGCAAAAAGTGGAATCATCAAATAAATCGTTGCAATTAGAGGGGACTATTAGGAATAATCGCCATATTGTATTAACCTGTCAAGCAGCGCTATCCCTCCAGAGGGCTATGACAATTAAAAAATCAAATCAATGATGTCTGGAATCTGATGCCTGACGGGTTCAGACGTGAAATATTATGGTGTCATTTAGTTTTTTAGCTTATACAGTGATATTCTTAATTTTTTATTTTAACATTATTATAAATGTTTGAAAAATTACTTAGTAATTATAATATATATTAAAACTAGAAAAAACGAGTATTTTTACAAATACCTACGATTCGGTTAAGAAGATTTCGACATTGTAGGGTGGACGTAAGCTCATAAACGCAAATACAGATACACTAGAAGAATTTCACAGGGATATCCCAAGTCCTGGGTGGCTCAGTGGTCAGAGCAGTCGCTCGGATTGCGAAAGGTCGCGGTTTCGATTCCTGCCTCAGGACGTGAAATTTTTCTAGTTTTATTATATTTTAATTACTAAGTAATTTTTCAAACATTTATAATAATGTTAAAATCAAAAATTAAGAATATTTGAAAGCACTGCCCCAACTTAACCGAATCGTAGGTATTTGTAAAAATACTCATTTCAGATGTTGAAATAGAATATTTCGACATTGTAGGGTCGACGTTAGCTCATAAACGCAAATACAGATACACTAGAAGAATATCACAGTGATATCCCAAGTCCTGGGTGGCTCAGTGATCAGAGCAGTCACCCGAATTGCGAAAGGTCGCGGGTTCGATTCCTGCCTCAGGATGTGAATTTTTTCTAGTTTTATTATATTTTAATTATACAGTGATGATGATGATGAAAATAAAAACTGTAGGTATTACAATTTAGTATGAAAAAAATACTGTTTTTTTTAATTTGTTTTAGAAGTTGTGGTTAGAATTACTAGCACTGCCATCTACCTTTTACGAGAGTGTTCCAGTGTTCCTTTTACATCACACCATGTATTTAATAAAACTGTCATTACCCTTTTACTACCTGTAAATCAATGAAGCTGTCATAGGACTCTTTTGTGAAAGTGATGCCTTTCAGCACGGCTGCTACAGCATACGGCCTGATTTGAGCAGTGTTGGGGGTCAGGTGCAACGAATAACAGTCTTCATATTTAACAAGTTTGTATTGTGGTGGCACTTTCCTGTAATATATTAATATGAATGTTGTAGTAGGTAACAGCATTTACAATATTTATTGTAAGTATGGTTAGTTAACCTAACTCTTGTGTTCTTTTTTCTAGTTTAGTTTTACACTATCATAATTACAGTATTTTTTTCCTTTAATAAAATAAAATAAAAAAGCCTTTTATTTCTTGCTAGATAAACTTATACTAGTATACAATATAAATCAATATCTTTGTAATTATTTTTACCTTATTCTTTCTAATCTACTTATCTATTGAACTATTACTAGATACTTATTTATGCTTACTATTGAATAAAATATTGTTACAATTATTCTGCAAGAACCCCTCCGCGGGTGAAGGCCTCCTCCAAAGAAGTCCACTTCTTTCTGTCTTGGGCAACTCTTATCCAGCTGGGACCTGCCGTTTTGGCTATCTCATCCTCCCATCTCATAAGCGGTCTTCCTCTATGTCGTTTTCCCTGTGGGCCTGACCATGACGTTACCCTAAAAGTCCAGCGGTCGTCTGATAATCTCGCTATGTGGCCTGCCCATTTCCACTTCAGTTTTAGGGCATAGTTTAGAGCATCAGTAGCTTTTGATATGTCTCTTATTTTACTGTGTCTTATTTTTTGTATTTTCTTTATGTTAAGCATAAAGGCTTTATGTTAGGCCTGTGCCCAGCAGTGGGGCGTATATAGGCAGGTGAAGCATACTACGCTCCAAACCCCTTTGACATGTCGTAATTTTTTTCTTTATTTTTGATGTGTATTTCCAGGTTTGGCAAGCATATGTTAGGCATGGTAAGAGACAGGATGTCATTACTTTAGTTTTAATATTTACTGGCATGTTGCTTTTAAAAATTTCCTTCATGCTCCAATATTTGTTCCATGTATGTTGAATACGACGCTCAATTTCTAAATAATTGTTTTCTTTATTAAAGCTGATTTGTTTCCCCAAGTAAATGTATTTATTTGTGTAGTTTATTATTTCATTATCGACTTTAATTGTTCTTTCCATGCTGTTGGTCATTATCATTGTTTTTGTAATGTTCATCTCTAATCCTACTTCTTTACTAACCGAATTTAGTGATTGAATCATGTGTTGTAATTGTAAGCTATTTTCTGATAGGAGCACCAAGTCGTCTGCGAAGCGTAAGTGGCTCAGGTGTTTTCCATTAATGTTCAGGCCAGAATACTTCCAATCAAGCTTTCTTATTATAGATTCTAGGAGTGCAATGAATAATTTCGGGGAGGTAGGGTCGCCCTGCCTCACTCCTCTTTTTATGGGGAAGCTAGGGCCAACACTTTCCATTTTCACTCTACCCTTACTGTTTTTGTAGATGTTTTTTATTACTTTGATATATTCATCTTCTACCCCCTGTGCTTTTAATGTTTCCCAAATAGCAGAGTGTGATACAGAGTCAAAGGCTTTTTTATAGTCTATGTAGGCGATGTATAGAGGCCTCTGTCTTTCTTGGTATTTTTCTATTAGGAGTTCTAAAGTGTGAACATGGTCTATTGTCGAGAAACTCTTCCTAAATCCCGCTTGTTCTACTGGTTGTTCAGCATCTAATGTAACACTTAATCTTTGGTTAATGAGAGTGGAAAATAATTTATAGAGGCATGGCAGTAGGCTGATTGGTCTATAATTTGCAATATCACTAGGATCTCCTTTTTTGTAAATTAGTATTATATCTGACTCTGACCATTGTGTCGGTGTTTGAGAAGTTTCTAATATGTTGTTGAACAGATGAGTTAACGGTAGAGCTAGAAGAGAGTTAGCAGCCTTAATAGCATCATTCGTAATGTTGTCTGAACCGGGGCTTTTATTTGACTTTAGACTCTTTATGGCTTCAACTACTTCTGTTTCTGAGAATGACAATCTACTTTCCTTTGCATTTATATCGGTGGGGCACTCGTTGTAATTTTCTATGTATTGGCATTCTTGGGCGCTATATAGTGATGTATAAAAATCTGTTGCAATCTTCATAACATCAATCCGACTGTTTAATGTTTTACCGGCGCTATGTAGTCCCTCGATCCATGTCTTGTTTGTTTGTAACTCTTTGAATGCTCTTTTAGAACTGCCTGTTTGTACTAGATGTTTCTCAATAGTCACTGATCTATATTTATTATAATCGTATTTTATGCGCTTGCTTATTAACTTATATAATGCTGATAGTTCATTTTTCATAGACCTTGTTTTATTTCTGGTATTTTTCAGAATGTGTCTTCTCTTCAGTAGTGATATAGTGTTCTCTGATAATATTTTGTGACTTTTATTTTTATTTGATGACCGAGCTTCTTGAAGGCTCTGTGTGATAATTTTTAATATTTTATCATGATAGGTTTGTATTGAGCTATTTTCTTGAGTTTCTAATAGATTTGGTAAACGAGTGTTAATGCCCTCATAGTATTTCTGTAATTCTTCCTCCGTGTTCAATATAGGCTTTTGTAAATTTTTGAACCCAGTTCTATTCTTTTTTAGGTTCGTCAGCATTATTTTTGCTCTTACTGGTCTGTGATCTGAAGAGAAGTTGAGATTTAATATATCAATGTTTTGTACCATATTTGGTCTATTAGACATAACATAGTCAATTTCGTTTTTATATTCTCCGTTCGGTGAACGCCATGTCCACCTACGGTTTGGTTTTCTTTTAAAGTAAGTATTCAA
Source organism: Nymphula nitidulata (assembly GCA_947347705.1). Taxonomy (NCBI): domain Eukaryota; kingdom Metazoa; phylum Arthropoda; class Insecta; order Lepidoptera; family Crambidae; genus Nymphula; species Nymphula nitidulata. Next base: position 5,165,906 of record OX374626.1, read on the forward strand.
AATTGCTATTTTGTTTTCGAGCGCGAAGTCGATCAGCCTTTTTCCTCTTTCGTTTCTTTCGCCATATCCGTTTGGTTTCATTATCAAATATTCGTCTCTGTTAGGTTGTCCAATTTTGGCATTTAGATCACCCATAATTATATAAAATGTGTGAGCAAGATTCATGGCTCTATACAAGTTTGTGTAAAAAAGATCTATTTCTTCATCGCTTGCTGCTTCTGTGGGCGCATATACTTGTATAATCTCGCTTATTTTTTTCCTTTACTTTAATGAAAATAAATCATTACAAAGTGATGTTTTTTGTGGAGGATAATGTTCAGGGTTCACATGTTCATGGCCTCTGTAAAAATCAAGAGGAAGTTTTTGATGAAGATGACAGTATAGATAGGAATGACCCCCTGCTCCCACCACACTGCTTCCTCGATGAGTTGGGCGTTCACAACATTACTTACAACCCAACATTAAAAAGTTACATCTAGTTAATGAAAATTCAACTTACTTTCCTTGAAAAACTAAAAGTCCATCCACTAATCCTTCAAGACAAAGTAGGTCATATCGATTTGCAGGAATATCAATACGATATAGGATATCTTCAGACACACCCACTCCAGCTTGGTCGCCTTGTTCTTTCATTAACATTTGTTTTTCAGTAGTCTGTTAGGATGATTAATTTCAATTAGTTGACCTGCACAACGTTTACTAATGATTTTAGGGTAGGTTGGGGCTACAGATAGATAATAGCATATCAAGTTTAACAGTTGCTATGAACGCCGCTTCTACTATGAATGTAGTGAGAGTGGTGTCAACGTCAAAGTGTTACGCTTTATGTGCTATTGACATACAAGGGTGGGGAGGAGAATAACCTGTCCTTTTTATCATACATAATTCTTATGATAGCATAGAAATTAGAGGAAACAGTATAAAATATACAGGCTGAATTATTCAAGTGGATGTGGATGGAAATCCTAAACTATGAGCGATTTTGATGAAAACTAAAACTGTATCACTGGCTTATTTTTTTACTCACTGATTTTGAAAAAAAAGTATTTTGTATTATTACACCATTTGATAGTCAGGAACTAATTCTGGGAAGTAACAATGTACAGAAAAATAAATTGGTATTCAACTATTCATTTTTCAAAAATCCGAATATTCTATATTTGTTTGTTTTCTTAAAAATCGGCCCCAAGACTCCTTTGAGTACTTTTCTATATATTTCTCATAGTTATGGATTTGGCCATCCACCCCACTTGAAAAATTCACTTATTCAAGGTATATTAATGTGCTTTTGGTTTCTAGACCATTAAGTTTTTAAACATATTATGTAGGAAGTGATTGACTTGATGTGGTGATGTCATAAGTATTCTCTCACTTAGTGTAGGCGGTCCTTTATTATCTCTCGACCACCCACCCTCTTTGAATCTATGGTGGTTTTCGGTGGACATATAAACACTTTTGTACTTTGACAACAATATATAAACCTAAATTGTCACAACCATGAAATGGATCTGTCCACAAGTCTGTACAAACCATCTCCAGTTATTCTCCATATAATTGTCATTTTGTAAAGACAAACCTTTATCTAGTATACTTTTTCTAACTTTAATAATCGGTTGTAAAAATAAAAAAAGATCACACGGTTCGGGAATGTTTGTGGAACCATTTCTCCTTTTCTAGTCTTGAAAATTGCCTCAGTATTTTTTAAGGTTTCAGTTATAGGTATCTCGGTATTTTTAAAAATAATATTTTTATTCGAGTTAATACAAAAGCCTCACAGCTAAATGATATATATCCAAACCGGCTCTAAAATAGAGGGTTGCAAAACAGCTGAGTTCCTGCAAGGATTCCCTGCTGGTTTTGTACTATAAAGTTTTATCAATAAGAGAAAATATTGAATAGGTAGGTACTTACGACTTCGTCCAATTCAAGCCCAAATTCGAAACATAAATCCTGAAACTCTTCATCAGCTGAAATCAGGAAACACGTAGTAATATTAGTGTAACTAATGTATTTATAGGTTAGGGTAGGTAAATTACATTACGTTTTTCATACTATATTTTTTTCCAAGTGCGTCGAACAAAGCATCACGTTTTACTGATATTGTAGGCATTATTCATAAATACATTAAAAAAGCTAAAATTTTGTTAATTATTTTAATATTTGATGAAGGAAGGCCAATTCAAATTCAAAGACAAAGTACTCCGACACTCTGTGTTCAAAGATTCAAATCAATCAAAGTAGGACTGTTGATGTTGATAAAATATCGAAATATCGATATTATTATTTAGAAATATCGATATTTGATACTTATATTTTTTTAGACGATATATTAAAGTCAAAGTCAAAGTGTTTATCACAGATCAGATAATAGTAGCAAGCTACAGATGCGACAGTCACCGATAGTGACTTTTCGACTTAGTTTCAAGTGTTCCGTTTTGGCGCTGCAGTCGCCGGTTACAGCACAGATTAGAGTAGGTTTAAGGAGATATATGTGTAGTTATATGTCTATATATGACTAGTGATGTTCCTTTCTACTAATTACTAGTGATGTTCTTTTTCTTATCGATAAATAGTATGGGGAGGTATTCATTAATGGAAAAGTATTTTATTTACAGGATTACAAATAATAAAACAAAAATTCAATGTTTTATTTACATAGTCATGTTTAATCTAAAGTATTCTTGCAAGAGTTTACGTGCTTTTATAAGGCTTATGAGGCTGAATCATCAGCACTTTTTGCTTCAATCTGTGTGGCATATTTGATAAAAGTCTGTTTCTTTGATCCTAACTTTTTCTTCCTTGCGAAATCTGTAAAAAAAATAATATGTCTGGTACATTAAAAAAACAAAAAGAGGATATTTTCAAGTAACTACTGAATATGCAAAGATTTGTCACTTGTATCAAATAATATATTGGTCAAATACATGTGACGACCGGCTGCTTGAGTGGTCTTTACCCGTTACTATACAGGCTATTCATTTAGGGGTCCCGGCTTGGAATCTAGGTAGGGGCAGATGTTTGTATGATGGTATGAAGTATGAACATTAGTTCACAAGTCATGGATGTTTGTATGTTTATTTACAATATATTTCTGATACTTAATACATAATAATATTTCTCTGGTATCTGGAATCCATAACAGAAGCTCTTTATTCTTATTTTAGAGTAGATAATATGTGTGAGTGTATGAATATTATATATGTAGTTATATTTTATACATTTTAACAAAAAATATGAATAAGAGTGTGATTCTTTTTTTGTTACGTTTTCACACCTAAACCAATAAACTCATTTAGATGTAATCTGGTATGGAGATAAATGATATAGGATACTTTATGAAGTGATAACTAACAGATGTTAGTAATCGCTCCATAGAGTTATATTATATTTGTATAAGATTATAAAAATATCACAAGTATACACATACCTCTTAGCTTATGCATGACATTCTTCAAAAATTTGTATAATTTGTAATATCATCGGTCATCACATCAGACTTAGGACCAGATATGGAGCTTGATGGTTGATCTTATATTAAATCTGAAAAAATAAAGAATAAAAACACGTTAAATTATAAGTAAGTACATAAGTGTTCTCTAGTCTCCGCAAAGCTGATGTCCAGCCGTATGAAAATAAACAATGAATAATGTATATAAATGAAATGAAGAATAACAATATTTTTATTATACTTATAATACATACCTTTGCTTTCTGTAACTGCTGATGCAACATTCGGAGAAGAAATAAGAGTTGTCCATGAAATCCTTCAATTGAACATCTGAAAATTAAGTGCATTTAAGTTTTATTTACTCCAAAAGTATTTTATTTTTACTAAAGTACATAAATTTTTTTTTCAATTTTACTATAACATAGAAGCACAAGAAAGATGACTGTACAATAATGACTCACCTGCTGTATTTTAAGAGGCACACCGTGAGTTATTTATTCTTGTAGGTAAGTACGGCTTGGAGTGAAGTGACACAGGGTTCGAACTTAGTTTTGGTGAAACTATGTTTGACCAAAATATTTCTCATAAGTAGTTACTTATTCTTCGGTGAATCAAATGATGAGGGAATTCGATGGTACTACGTATGACATCCACAAATTTCTATGTTCATCGTTCTTGTAAAACTAAAAAGTCGGTGGGACTCACTTGTTGCATTGCAATTGTGATTGTGACCGACCACCAAGCACATTTTACTCATGAGAATAATACCGAATATCACATGTACAGTCAATATTGTCACAAACCAGAAAGGAGAAATTCACTGAAATGCGCGGAAATATCATATTATAAGGATTTGATGACCGAAATACACTTGAGAAAATAGAAAATTAAATTTTATACTACATTCGGAAGAATGACAAGAATTACAAAACAAACAAACATGGCAGCCATCAAAATGGCGTCTTAAGATGGCGGCCCCACTTAGCGACTGCAGCGCCAAAACGGTACACTTGGAACTAAAGCTGTCAAAAGCTGTCACTAGCCAGGTGTTTATTAGCATTCATGAATGTGAAGAAAACAGATCTCGCACTTGAAAATCACCAGTACATCATGTTACCCTTTAGGGCATAGCCTCTAATTAAAACTGAACGTGCAATGGATTTGGATGCAAGAAAAGCAGCAAAACTAACTTTATTACTAAATTACTAGTTTAATAATTCGATAGTTCGATATTGAAATGTATTTTTTCTTGCCAATTATTTAAATTACAGCATCATCGTAAACTTATTCTACTGTACTTTATTTACACTATATTATGTTATGCCTCTTTTAGTTTATTTATATGCATATTATACTAAAACGAAATGTAATTTTGTATAAAAAAAAATTATCATCAGAAAGCTAGTATCTACTTTATATACTGGGCCTAATTTTGGGAACACACTGGCCCTAATTCTGGAGACCACATGCTAAGTCTAAATTTAAGTTCAGTGCAGTGCATCTCTTTCTCTTAATATGAATACGATAAGGATGCCTGTCATATAATTTGTAGTACTTTTAGAAACGTGCGTTCAATTTTCGACCTTATTGGACGTGATCCTATGACATATTGCGAGAAAGAGATATACTGTACTTAAATTTAGAATTAAAGTGTATTTAACTCTTTCTCGCAATAAGTCATCAACATCAAGAGCTGTCACTTAAATTTAGATAGATTTTAGAGAAACCATAGACAATTTTAGACGGCATGTACGGAGGTGCTTCCTAAGCACTGCATTTGCACGCTCAATAAGGTCGAAAATTGAACGCACGTTTCTAAATGTCAAATTATAAGACAGCTATCCTTTTCGTATTCATTTTGAGAGAAAGCGATGCACTGAACTTAAATTTAGACTTAGCATGTGTTCTCCAGAATTAGGGCAATAAGTAATAGGAAAAGGATAGTAAGAATCTGTTTAGAGCTGTCACTTAAATTTAGATAGATTTCGAACAAACCATAGACAATTTTAGACGGCATGTGTACGGAGGTGCCTCCTAAACACTGCATTTTAGCACGTTCAATAAGGTCGAAAATTTAACGCACCTTTCTAAATGTCAATTTATATGACAGCCATCCTTTTCTTTTTCATTTTGAGAGAAAGAAATAGATTGAACTTAAATTTAAACTTAGCATGTGTTCGCCAGAATTAGGGCCACTGTCAAATACTTACTTTTAGCCGCAATTTTTCCAGTATGATGGCACGAGTAAAAATAAGAGGTGACAAAGTTTTAATTCGGAAAAAAACATCAAAATCTATAAAATTACTTTAAAAC